>OW284517.1:34063924-35313924 GCA_935413205.1 Polydrusus cervinus | reverse complement strand
CTTTTTTGAGCCACCCTGTATAATGTAAAATATTTTTAAAATATGCCGCTTTTAAGTCGATACCTTATGCTGGTTTAGTATTTTTGATAAGCTCATCGATAATGATTTAATCTTCCATGCCCGCCACGTTGGCGGACCCGGTAGAGTTTTCAATGCCTAAAACCTATCGATATTTTTATCATATATTAGAAAAATAAGGCTAGATTATTTTTGTCTGAAGAATGTTTAGAGTTGTGCAGACAATTCCAAACGTTATACAACTATCATAAAAATTGAACTAGTTATATGACCAAAGTTGATGAGAGCACTTCAAGGTCTCCGTAGCGCAATTGGATAGAGCATTAAACTGATGATCGAGAGAATCGGGGTTTAAGTCCCAGCGGAGGCATAAAACCTTTTTAATTAAAAAAAAACGCCGCTTAACATTCTTAAGTTATAGAATAAACTTCATTATTTTATTGTTTTTTTTTTAAATAATATTGATGTTATAACTTTAAATACCTTTTCTACCTTTTCAGTCATATGTTGTATGTACCCTGGGGATAAATCGTTTAAATTTGGTGTTTCTGGCCATGGGCTTGTTACAATCAATTGCAGCGTGTACGCTAAGTATGCTGCTGCGGACAATCAGAAGATATTATGTAGTTGGTAAGATTCGAAAATATTTATGAATTTTTAATTTACATTTATAATAATAATAATAATAATAATATTAATAATACATTTATTATTTCCACAAGAAAGAAAGATAAATTACACAATGTAAGTAAAAAAAAAATAACCTGGGAAATAATAGGCCATATTCGCAGCATCCCATGCAAGCATAGGTGCTGTTGAGGCCTAGATAATGTAGAAAATAAACTTAACTATAATGAATAAAAATAAATATAAATTTAAACATAGAGAGGCAGGTGGTCTGGTAAGAGACGAATAGAAACAGAAACGTTAGAGAGAAAGAGGAAGAGATACGCAGGGAAGAATGAAAAAGGTAATATAGCAGGTTTAAAGAGAAATAAGCAACGGCACGAAGAGATCATTTTTATATTAATAAAAAATATTTATGTAACCTAATGATGAAAAAATCTTGATTTTATTTTCTTTTTAAATGTAATAATGCTTGCAGAAAAGTCATTTATTTTATATTTGTTAATAAGGGAAGCTATATTGTAACTAAATGAATTTTTAAAAAATTGTTTATTATGCGAGGGAATTGTTAGAATAAGTTGTCGACGAATATTTAGAGTATGTATATCAGTTCTAAACCTAATTTTGCTATACAGATATGGAGGCTTTTTAAATTTAATAATTTTATAAAAAAAGCATAGTGAATGCAGAGTACGCCTTTCATACATATTCAACCAACCTAGTTCAATCAGTTTATGTGAGATTCTCTCTCTACGACGTATTCCACAGGCAAATCTCATGCAGGAGTTTTGTATTTTTTGTATACGTCTGCTATCAATAGCGTCCAGAAAGGGACCATAAATGTGATCGCAAAAATTAGAGTGGGATAGAATAAGAGAGTCACTTAACAGCGCCTTGGTTTTCTGAGATAAATATTGCCTATGAGAATATAAACCTTTCAAAACTGAAAATGCTCTTTTTATGCACACCGTAATATGTTCCTTGAATTTTAATTTATTATCCAAAACAAGACCCAAATTTTTTGCAGAATTTTTAAATGAAATTAAATCTTGCCCCAAGTTTAGTTTAATACTATCTAATAAAGAATTTCTTACATTTTCGTTGCAAAACAGCAAGGCCACAGATTTAGAGGGATTAATTTTAAGCAGGTGATCATTGGAAACTTTAAGTAGCGCTTCTAAATCCTCATTAATTTGTGCGTTAGCAAGAGTGGCGTCGTTGGGGTTGAAAGATAAATATATTTGAGTATCATCGGCATATATATGATGTAAGCAATATTTGAGAAATTTCACGAAGTTTGATGTAAATAAGCTATATAAAAGGGGACCCAAAATGCTACCCTGGGGTACTCCTGTTTCAATACTAAGAGATTCAGAGTGCTTCCCATCCAGAGTAATTCTTTGTGCTCTACCCGATAAAAATGAAGACACGAGTGAAAACGCCGATACACTAAATCCTATATATTTTAAGATTGCAATAAGAATTTCATGATTAAGCATATCGAATGCTTTGGAGTAATCCAAAAGAATTAAAATCGTGGCTTTGCTCGCATCTCGCGCCCGCACTATATCGTCTGTTATGTCCGACAATGCCGTAGCGCAGCTATAACCCCTCCTAAAACCTGATTGTCGGCCAGGTAAAATATTATTAGTAGTTACGTAAGAATTTATTTGAAGTTCCATAACCCTTTCCAATACTTTAGAGAGGGTAGGCAGAATAGATATTGATCGCAGGTGTCCAAACTCAGTGGGTTTTTTTATTTTGGGCAGCGGAATTACGTTCGCAAACTTCCAGGATTCAGGAAAGTAAGATCTTTCAATGCAACAGTTTATAATATGTGTAATATATGGAATTATAAAGGGACAGCACAATGTTATCATTGTTATATTTAAATTATCTGCACCAAAGGCCTTGGATTTAAGGGCAAGAATAATTTTGGATATAATATCATCTTCCACTGTATGAAATACAAATGTTTCGTTATTTAAAGAATTATTTTTGTGGAAATTAATTAGATCTTGATTTGGATTTTTATTATTTTTTAATATTTGTGTAAAATATAAATTTAGCTGGTTCAAGTCATTTAAGTTATTAGGAAGGCTATTATTAGGTTTATTTATTACTTTTAGCTTTTTTAGTTCGTCCCATTTTTCTTTAACACTGCAATTCTGAAATTTATGATTTAAATAAGCTTTCTTTTCTGATCTTATTGCCGATGTTGTCAAATTTCTCAGTTGCTTATAATAATTCCAGTGCTCTCGGTTTTTGGTACGGCGATAACGGTTAAGTGCTTGATTTCTAATTCTTTGCATATATTTTATGTTATCTGTTATCCAAGGGGTATATGGTTTCCTATTTCCTTTATAAGTCTTGAGAGGGGCATGAATATCAAATATTTGTAATAAGGTGTCAGTAAGGAAGGTTACTTTTTGATCTATACTCTCAGTCTCATACAGAATGACAGCCTCAATGTCCGCTTGAAAATTTAACATATTAATTTGACCCAAGGATCTAAAACTGTGTTCAACTTTATCCGCTTGAGGAGTGGAAAATTTAAGGCAACTGTAAACTAGTAAATGATCTGAAATACCTACATCTTTTACACCTACATCTTCTACATTATCAGAATTATAACAGATTAAATCAATTAGCGTTTCACTTATATTAGATATTCTAGTTGGTTCCGAAATTAACTGATTTAATCCAAAGGTTTCTAAAATATTATTAAGTTGAATGACATATCGGGAGTCAAGTTTTAAAACATTTATGTTAAAATCGCCAAAGCATAATATATAATCAGCCACCGCCGTGAATTCAATAAGAATATCCTCAAAATAACTGAGAAAATCAACGCAGCTACTCTGAGGTGGCCTATAAAGACTTCCCACAATAATTATTTTATTATTAATTTTTACTTTAACCCATACATGCTCTATATACTCTTTGCATTCACTAAGAATCAATGAAAAGTCCTGATCATTTTTTATATATAAACCAACACCCCCTCCTCGAGTTTGTCGATCACGTCTAACAAAATTATAATTTTCTAGAGAAATTGCCTCATCAGATATATTCGGGGTTAACCAGGTTTCAGAAATCCCAATTAGGCTGTAGTCATTACTTAAAATATGGTTTTTAAATTCATAAAAATTATTTAGTAACGATCTGACATTCAAGTGTGCGCAGCTCAACATTTAGACAGAAATAAGTTTAAGAAGAATAAAACTAGATAGAGATATTACGAAAAAAAAAGAGAAAGAAGTACAGATAGAGAGAAAAGAAGGAAAGAAAAAAAAAATAGAACCTCTAAATAAAATAGAACCTCTAAATTAAAAATACATTAAATCCTACATTTCAAAAACGTATCGTAAACTTTTTTGTAAGAGAAAGTATTTTATTGATATTCGAAAAACAAAAATTATGGAAAAGTATTTTACTTTGTTTTCAATACACCAAAATATCAAATAAACCTAATTAAGAATGCCTAAACATATCAACTATAAATAGCAATTTTCAAAATAACAAATCCTGATCATTTTTATTTTAGCTGTTGGATTTGCGTTTCAAACATGCCTTATTATGGTTTTATTACTATGGAAACCAATAGAGGATGATCCAGCGTTATTTTACGTAATTTCTGCAGCTTGGGGTGTTTGCCATGCTATTTGGGAAATGATTAGTTTCAGTAAGTATTAATATTAGTTAAATCTGATAATTAAAGATAATAAATGAAATAATTTCAAACTAGGCCTTCCTGACTTCAAAATTTTAATGTTTAAAACGTACTCCTTTCTTCACTTGTATGTTGATCAGCAGGTGTCGCCATTTGCATTTAAAGCATATTGCCTCCCCTTCACATTTTATGTGTGCTTTCAAGAAGAATGTGTACCAAGGTCAATGTCACAAACTGTTTCCTTCTCCATTTGCTGGAAGTTAATATAAAATAATCCCTGTGTTCTATGCCCTTCATTTGCTAATATACCTGCATTAAAATACCGCTATTACGATTGTTATTATTATTATTTTATTTGGTGCAATTTAATAGAATATGATACACCATTTTCTAAATTATTTTTCAACTTTAAGACTAAGGTCTAATAATAACTTTCATATTACTTTCAAGTACTTTCAACTCTTAATGAAGTGTCCAACGCAGGCAAGAATTAATTTAACTTCAATTTCTCCTGACTCTTGTTTTAGCTAATTAAATTTATAAAGTTTATTATAACATTTCTTTGACAGAAAAATAAGTTAATTAACATTTTACTAATAATTGGACATTATGATTTCGTCTTTTTAATTTGAAATTTAATATAGTCCGCCAAATCACAAATTGTTTTTTAAATTTAAAACACTTTTACTGCGAAAATACGGGATTTTAAATTACAAAAGTTATAAGATCTTTTTATAGGTAGAACAATACAAAAAATTAAACATATTTATGATATTATAAATGTTTGAAATAAACCTAATATTATTTTTATTTTCGATATGAAAGCTTTCTTGGTATTCTCTTTAATAAGAAAAATGTCCGGACCGTTGTGGTCTACCGTTTTATCCTTTATTATTGGCCTGTCCCAATATAACAAATATTGAGATGATTCAAGGACTGGCTCGGGTGAGTATTGATGATATGGTGGGAGGTTTTCTTTAAGGTCTAGTTTATGAGCCAGTTCTTTGTAAATTATCTTTGCCCCCTGATTATGACTTCCCAGTTAAGAGTTGGGTGCCATAGCCCCACCACCCGCTGAAAAATGTTCTATCGTTTCTCAGGGGCAATTGAATTTTCTGCACACATCTTCCACATTTGTTTTCAACATGACCTTTTCATAATTTCTAGTTCAAATAACATGTTCTCGGATAGAAATGATAATTCCTTCTATTTCAGCGCGAAGCTACCTTTTTTCTAACCAATTCAGTGACATTTCTCTATCTATAAGAGCAGTGGGTATTTGCCATGTAGAGCTTTCTCTTGCCAAGTTACAAGCTGTTAATTTGGCGGCGCGCGGATGATATTGGGTAATTTGATTTGCTCTAAACTAAGGTCTGTATTTCCTGCGTCTGCTGCTACCAATTTTTGTAGAATTTTCATATTCGAGTCTCGGAATTATTATTTCATAGAGGTCTCTTGTGACAATTATATATGTTAATGAGATCTTTTCCTCCCTCCTTTCGTTTTAGGTAGATTCTTTCAAGTGCAGAGTATGGGTAGTGATTTTAACTATAAATTATTAATATTATTTTTATTTTATTTTCAGCTTTACTTACTGGACAATACGGTGATCACTGGGAGGCGCCCTTCGCCAATCGCGCGTTCTTTAGATTCATTGGCCTCTCGATAGCGTTTGTTTTCCACAGTTTCTTGTGTAACTACATGAAACTGTACCTTCTCGGTTTCGTCATGATAATATCGGTCGTACCGTTCGCCCTACTGGAGTACAGGCTGGAAAACATTCGGAAAATAAAAAATATTACCCGATTATGACCTAAACTGAATCTTTTTTGATCCGTTAAAAGGTATTTTGTGACTTATACATATCACTTTTTACGTATTTTACATTAATAGGTATTAGGTGTATTTGTACGGGATGTAATACGTCCATTGGACGACAGTCAATCTGCCCAGGTCAATTGGCCGATTACATCAATTTAACCAAATTTTCGAGCACGAGAAAGATCTTACCTTTCTTTACACATGGCGTTATGGAATTGACCCATTATACAGGGTGATTCGTAAGTTGATACTTATTTTGTAGCTGTGTATAGAAGGCATTAAAATAAAGAATATTTTCAAATAGCTTTTTTTTAAAAACTCAAGAATAAAGTACTTACATTCATTTATTACACTATGGATCAAATACGGTTCTGCCTTATATGCCAGTTGAATAATATTAAGAAAACTTCTGGGTGTAGGATGAGCCCGCAAGGGAAAGCGTTCTGCGAATAATCTCGAAGCAGCAGCTGCACTTTGACGATACTCACCGTAAATTAGCACCATATCTACTAGTTGATCATTTTTAAATTTTACCATTCACGTGTCACCAATTTAAAATTAACTTGCTTCAGGAAAATACACGCAGCGGATTGCCAAATAACTGACTGCATGACTAGTAAGACAAACAACATAAAGTATAGCAGGCTATGTTTTGATGACCAGGCCCGCACTTAGATTTTTTACTTCTGTATCTCGCCTATTTTTTAAGTTTTTTGAAAAAGGAATTTGAAAAGAAAGAAAACCTAAATATTTCCAGTTCGCCATTTTCTCTTTGCTACTGTCTGTCTATTTGCAAAAGTTGTCTATTGTAAAAAAAACGATTCGATGAATTAACCCATACAGTCAATTGACTTTTGCGCAGTTGACTATTCGCTTAATTGACTTTCGACCAATGGAGGGGATCTTATATTTGTAAGTATGGCTATTATATTTGTTTAATTTTAACATTTCAGAGACGAAATGTATTTTACAGTAATTTTACCAAATTAAAAAAATAATCAGACTAACAAAGTAGAGAGTTTAGCGTCCGTATAAGTAAATAGAAAAAAGCTGAACGCTTAACTCTCTAATTTATTTTTAAAAACACGGCATTGTATACGGAATGGATCGGTACCGCCAGTGATCTACACGGCGCGATCTATATTTGAATCTACAAACCCGTAGAAAAAACTGTGAATCGTAGAAGTTTCCTATACTGGTGTTTGTTGGCCACCGTACTTTGGTTTATTAGTTCTATGTTTTCACGTTAGATGGCTATATATTTTGCATTGAGTTGATTCCTACTGATGGCGTTACTGGGTTTTCATCGCGTTTTTATTTCTTAAAAATGCCTTGAAAGAACAGTCTCGCTGTACTTGGAGTTGCTTACAGGTTATGGCTTTCTGATGAGTTCTGACAAGAACGAAACAGCCTGTAATTGTCTACCTGTGCCCCAGGGAACACATTACCTTTGGCGTCCCTGTGTACTTTAATGCAAAAGATAGATGGACCACCTTGTCCGCCTGCCGCTAAAAAACTTTTTTCTAATCAGAATAACTTTTTAACTTCATTATCTATTTTCGTTTTTTTAAATTAAATTTGACGAATTATTTGTAGTATTGCATTGATTAATGACTTGAATATATACAGGGTATTCCACTTAAAACTTCCAATGCCTGTAAATAAATTAGTATAATTAATTTCCGTAAAAGTATTCTGGTACGTCTCTATTAATTCGAGTAGAAACTAGACTCACGTGACATTTTTATGGCGTCGTGACACAAGAAATCACTGGCGTCGAGTCGGTCTAATTTTTATTCGAAATCAAACACCCCGACTACACAATCATGTCAAACCCTTTTTACAAAAATTAATTATCTCAATTCGCTTTAGAGATAAATAAGAAGTTTGGAAGCTTTAAGTGAAATACCCTGTAAATCTGAGACTATTATCGATGAAACAGGCCCTTTGATATCATTTTAATGTGCGAAAATTACTGTTAAGTCGATTGGTTTTAATTCTGTTTTTAGTTTAATAGGTTTATTTTTTGTTTTAATTTATAAGGAAGTACTATTTATACCCCCAAATCAATCCATAATGCTTATATACTTTTAAAATATAAAAATGTATTCTATTTGTTCACTTTTTGTATAAGTATAGTAAGTATATTAAATCCTAAACAATCCTACATGGATTCTTTATCGTAGGCCATATTTGGTGTAATTGTATTTTTCTGCGAAAAATCCCTAATCATATAAAACGTACCGTAGAGTCAAGTGATCTAAAACATATTTACAATATGTTCTATTATTACTTTATTATACAATAATTAATACCCTTATTATTTTAGGTGCTGTTGCATGGTATTAAATTTTAATCTATTTATATATACAACCGTATTCACTAAAGTCGGGTTGCACAAAGAATTTTAACCCGTAACCCGTACAGAGTCACTTTTAGGACATAAGTCGTACCTTGGGGTCTGTGAGACACCTAGCTATATATATATAGGGTGTGTCAGTAAGGTGTCTGTCTTAGATATCACCTAAACTATCAAAGATAGGGAAAAAAGTGTAATATAAAAGTTAAAGGGTTTTTTAGATACATAATCTTAAAATATTTTCTAATCTACAGGGTGGTCCTAAAAAGTGGTACTGAATAATTAAAAAGAAAATTAAATGGGACACCCAGTATAATTTTCTAGAATATGATTCAATGGAATAAGGACTTTGCAACCCTATTAAAATTTTTGAATTGAAATGCAACGTTGCCAAGTAATTAATTTTTTTCCGAAATTTTAGTAATTTTAAGGGTATGGTTAAAAAATCATAGCCTCCTGTAGATTAACCCTAGGCAAATATAATTTACGTTGTAAGTACTTTAAGGTACGATATATTGATTTATAATAATGTTTTTTAAATCTCTTATACAGAGCGTTCATTACAAGTTGGACAACTCGATAGTTTTAAAAATGATTTATTTCATTTTTTTTAAATGGGACCCCCCTAATTTTTTAAGGCAAAAGAATTTATCTTTTAAAAACCTTACTTTTAAATCAGGGTAAAAAAGGAAAGTTCTAATTAAACTATTTAGTCAAGATTGCTTTGGAACAAAAAATAAATAATTTTCTTTGTCACAGCTGTCATTGCAAAATTATTTTGCCAACATTTTGTGCTTTTTAACTGTTTAAATTTTAGTTTCCCGAACTAACTTTATCGAAATAGAAAAATATGAGTTGCATTATGATGAAGGGCAATTTAAAAATAGATCAGTCGTATGCACCATTATTTTAGCATTGGTTCGCCTAACCTAAAGGTATTTATTTTGAGGCTTACGGTTGTAGATATCGTTTCTTCGTGATTAACTGCGTGATTAAAAGTTTTGTTTTAATTTTTTAGTTAATTCAGTTGTGTGTTTTAAAAATGAACCCAATTAATGACATAGTTTGTAAGTTACTGAAAACTCCATTCAGTCATTGATGGACAGATGAGGATAAGAGAGACGTTTTGTTACACAGGTTTTTAGTCAATGTTTGTTTAATCTAAAATAAAACTACAGTGAAAACACAACTGGGAAACTATAACATCTAAGTATTTCGATTATCTAAACCTTTTAGTGAATACGGGTGGTATTAATTCCTGTAAATTAACGGCTCATCTATATTTATTTTTGAATGGATTTAAATTTTTTTAAGAAGATAAAGATAATATAAACAATGAAGGCAAGCAAGAAATAAAAAATACCCTAAGAAGTAGCATATTACATAACAAGTGATGAAAGTGATACTTGTCAAACTATGAGATATTTAACATGAGGCGTCAGCCGAGTGCGGAAATTTACCGAGTTTTAGACTAATCACTTTCAAACAAGTAATGTAAATATTTTTCCTACGACCACAAAGAATTATTGAAAACGCCTTTGATTTGTTAAAAAAATATTTCAACACTAGTGTTGAAATTAGCATACTTAGGATTATGTTCCATTTAATATCTGGTTTCATAGTTTGTCAATAGGCTTTTGCTTTATTTGCAGTTTAAGTATTTTATTTTTTCATATTTTATATAGATCACAGGAAGAACTAATCCTGGATTGACTTCTAGATTAACCAGAATGAAAAATTTTAAATTTAATCAAGAAAAGATGCATTAAACATTAATTTAAAAAATCCCCCAGCAAGGAAGATTTCAATTCAAAATAATTCTATAAACTATTTATATATTTTCACACTCTCATTCTGAATCACTCGACAAATACATGAAAAATAAGTTAAACACTTTACAATTACTGCTTTCTAAAATTTGTTCTTTTTAATAAAGGGGTGGTCTGTCAAATTGACACCATATATGTTTAAATTAAATAGTGTGCCTTGTATTTCAACTCTAGAGTAGAAATATTTTTTTTCAACACGCGTGTGATATTCGGCGCTTTTATGGCAAGTTAACCATGCTTTTTTTCTCATTTTCGTACGTGGTCGTAGGAAAAAGTACCTTTAATTTTAGTTTATAGCAATATGTTGACTAATAGCTTAAGGGGGATTTCTACGGTGATGGTCCTATTTTCATCGTTTCATTACGATTTTTTTCTGGGGATAATAAGACAAATGAAGAAAAACAAATTTTCAATTCTTTTTATTAAAGATAAGATGTACCAAAGAAAAATTTTTAACCCCCAAAAAATGAAAAACTTGAGGGTGCTACAGGGTGATGAAGTTACCCCCTCAAAAAAACGTAACTTGCTGGCGGAATTCAAATAAATTTTTCTATTCATGACAAAAATAAAATTGACCCAGATTCTTCAATTGTAAGCGTGTAATTATAGCCTTCACTAAAATCAAGTCAAAACTCGAGTAACTGTTAAAATGGCGCGTGATTTAAATTTTTTTTGAAAATTTACCATTTTTTTTTTGCATTTTAAGGGCCGTAACATTTTCTGTAATATCGCAAAATACTTGATTCTAGAGGGGACTATAACCACTTGTATTCTGAGCATTTTAAGACCAAAATCATTAAATTATGATAATTTGAACATACCGAGGTACTTTCCGCCAGCGCGAAAAACAGGGTTTCGAGAAAAACAACTTTAAAGTTTCAACGGTGGCTCACAAAAAAATAGTCTCACTGTCACTTAATCTGCGATGCCTGGCCCGTAGATTACACCCTCCTCTTCCTAGAAAAACGATAAACGAGCTGATTCTTCCTGCCTCTTTGCGAGCCTGGTCTGACGATCCTGATTGGTCGAGATAATGTCGCTGGCGACAGAACGTAGCTCTGAGAACACGTAGTCTGAGAACGCGGCTTAACTCAAAAGCGGCTAATGGTGAGAACTGACCGGCAATCATAAAATTGGATATAACTTTTTTTTGAAGTAGATTTGGTAAAAACGTTTACACACGGTTATTCTAGAGGCTATAGAGAGTCGAAAAACATCGGAAAAAGATTTCGATCACAGTAGAAATCCCCCTTAAAACTATAAAAATAATATATTTGATATTTGTCAAGTTGCCGGCCAAAAACATTTTCTTATTAAACTTTACGTTCATTAGAATTTCAAAGCTATCAAAAGTCAAATTAATAAATATATTAAAATATTTTTTAGAATAAAAATATTATTTAATAAATTTTTTTATATATCTAATATAGAAATTGATAAGAACTTGTATTAAATAACTTTATTTTTTATATTATTATTTGTGTTATATGAGGAAAGACAATTTAAATTAGTAAGAGGAGCAATCAGTAAAAATCACCTAAAGTTTTATTTTTTGTATGTGGTTGAATCTAAAACGCAGCTTTGTACAACTCGTCCAAAGTAGCGTGATTTATGAAAATTTTACCGGTTGCATACAAACCACAAAAGAACGCATTCGAAGATAAAGAGGGATCTCTCGGTGTTTCCATAAACTATGATTCATTAGAATTGAGTAAAATTTCATGTAAATTGTCATGGTTACTCCTTTTAACTAAACACAAGTTATAAATACCTAATATAAAAAAAAAAAATGTATAAGCGGTACCATAAGGTGTCCTGGTTTAGAATTAAATAAAATAATCATCATTAAAATCATTGTTCATTGGTAGGTATATGTAAATATTTTAGTACAGTTTAGAAAAAAATTTCATATTTGTTTGATAAAATTTAACGAGATAGAGGGGACCTCCTTTAAAGACCCCTATACCTTATCAAAGGGTCATTTTAGAACTAAAAATAAGAACACAGAAAAATAAGAGTTTCCTTTCATTTCGTCAGATTTATCCCCAAACGCGTTTTGCTATTCTATGGTTCATTAGTGTGGCTACAGAATATGACGATAGAAGGAAACCAGCACGCAACTATATTAAATAATTTTGGCAGAAAAGCCAGGTGGAATGGACCTCGCGGCGCCATCAGTGTTGAAGTTAGACACTACTATAGTCTATTTCAGGAATGTGTAGAGTAATAAAAGCTCATTAGGTATGCAAAGGGACTACAGAGTGACCCAACGAATATTTAAGCTACTTTCAATACTTGGCATTTATTTCATTGCAAAATTCTTTCTTTTTATCAAGTGCAGGTAGTACCACCCAGGTCTGGGTCAATTTATGGGTTTTGTTTATTGTTATCCATTCACAAACACTGAAAATGGTGTGACAAAGGCGTGCATTATGTACATAGTATTAGGTACACGTATTTTTTATTAAAAATTATAAAAAAAGATACAAAATACATTATGCAGAAATTAAATTATAAAAAATCATAATATTCTTAGTCATTTAAGAAGTCCCTTATGATGACAGTCGTCATCTCCTCTTGACGTTTTAATAAACGGGTCGACGATCCGATTAATCAGGTGGTCAAGATTCCACATTTTCTCCTCTTCTTTAATGACATGATGGACTACTTTTCGCCAGTTCTCTCTGGTGTTACTTTCTTAATGGCTTGATCAAACAGTAGCTTAACGTCTTTCATTTTGAATGTCGTGTTGTGTCTTGCTACAAATCCTTTCACTTGCGCCCATATAAATTCTATAGGATTTAGTTCGCAATGATATGGCGGTGTGCGCAGCACAGCTTTACTATGTTATTCAGCTTTATCTTCCACGGCATATTTCATAAAGCGATGTTTGTGTAAATTTACTATAGCTAATAGTTCCTTCTTTATCAAATTATCTTTTTTTCTTTGGTTAGTTAACATAAATAATTTAATGCACACAATTTTCCTGCGCCTATGGCCGATACCGAAATTGAGCTGAACTGGACGGAATTTCCAATTTCATTACTCTACACCTTTCTGAAATAAACTATAGATGAGATAATTATTTTCTTATAAAACTTTCCTAATAAAAATAAATTTTTGAAGATTTAAATAAATACATTATAATTGTATGAAAAGTTTTTCTAAACTCATTTTATTGTACATTGTGTCTTAAATTCGAACGTTATCATCATCATTGAGATTCTGGAAGCTGTACTCTTATAAATAGTTCTGATACAGCGTCGCGTCGCGTCGGTTAAATCGTGGGGCGTGTTGTAGAATTTAGTGCCTTGAATTAAACTAAATTTCACACGTTTGACCGACGCCGACACCGACGTCCTAGTCGTATCTCTCGTAGTTACCGTGATCCGAATGGTGAAGCACGAATTCGAGACACACTCCGTACATCATGCCTGATGTAGCTTGTAGCATCAAAAGAAAACTGTGATTTTGTACATATTTTATTACCTTGAAAGGGTTGTTATAACACCTTAAAGTGTCTTTTAAACCAACAGTCTTGTTGTATATTTAAATAAATTCGAGAATTTCATAATGTGTCTTATTTGTATTTGTAAATAAAGTTATAATGTCCGTAGAAGGTTAGCGTAGAGGTAACGTCCTGGAAACGCAAGCGAAAGGTATCCAGATCATTTCAGGTCTAGTTTAGCATATTTTAATTATACCTATAGTTTGCTCGGTTAGGCCACTATTTTTTTTTTTATGATAAAACACCTGCACTGTAGGAAAAATCCTTTAAGGCGCTCTGGGAGCGGTGCGAGTGCGAAAAAAGCGATTAACGTTGGTCTTGAAACGTTGAAGATTGTATTCATTTGGAAACACGACCTCAGGAAGATCATTCCACAAAGATGACGTTCTCCAGATGAAAGAATTCTTGAACAATAAAGTTCGAGGAGTACTAAGCTGAACAACATATGGATGAGCGGCAGTGGTTCGCCGTGTATTTCTGTTTTGCATTGCTCTAGGTGGAATCAAGTGGGCAATGTCAGTCGAACACCTGCCATGGAAATATCTGTAAAAGAGAGCCAAATCACCAACCTGTCTTCGATGCTTCAGGCTATCGAGGGTCTTGGTCAGCTCGGGGTCGCCGATCAGACGAACGGCTCTCCTTTGAATGGAATCCAGTAGCCGAAGGGTGTCCTTGGGTGCAGAGCTCCAGACATGAGAGCAATATTCCGGATTCCATGTACCACACACTCAGACGATGCTGCCCCTTTTTCTAATCATCTTTGTTCTAACACAGTGGCGTATTTAGGGGGGGGGGGGGCCTCGGAGCTCGGCTCTAAAATTCTAATTGCAACCTAATTTTTGAACGCTTGGACACTTAATTAAAATCTTTAAATAATGTATTCTTCGCTTAGATTACAAAGGTTTTGTAGGAAACGTTTAGTTTTTTAACTTTCACATCTAAAAGTCCTATTTTATATAGAGATTAGTGTTTCAGATGCATATCGTTTTAGTTATTGATTTTTGATTCAATTTTAAAGGACAACGAGTAAAAAGAGTATAAGTAGATAAGTATTTTTCCATTATATACTTATTTATCTCTTTCGTTCTCCCTTTTTTAGAGCCATTTTAAATCAATAAAAATATAACCCAATGCAATAGAATATTTGCAAAACAAACCAAAAAACAATTAATTGAAACATTTTTTATGGAAAAAGTGACAATTAAGTGATAATTTACCTCACATATATAGAACCAATCAGAACGCAAATTTTCATAGCAACCACCTTGGTAACGTGGTCTTTTCCGATAAGACCTACGACTAGCTCGGTAAGACCACAGTAGCTTTTTGCCAAACAAACAGTAATTTATTTAACGAAATCAAGTTTAATACATAAATATTATAACACCTACAAAATAAAAGTGACACACAACAGTATTTAAGGTGATTTTAGGGCATAAACTTAACTTAATTATTGACATTTTCAAAGACATGTTTTGACAAAATGTCTGCAATATTAAACCCAGTGTGCTTTGCTTTGACGTAAGCTTAAGAAATCTTGGCGTTTTCATGGCAAGCTTGATGACAATTATTGATGAACGAATTTGATTTTTGCGTTCCACGAGTCTGATTTAGTTTTGGATTTTTAATTAATTGTTAGTTGTGGCACATTTATAAACTTAAAAGTAAATCATAATTATGTGTTTGCATATTTTCCTTTATCACAAACGGCTTTTATTGCGGGTTCAGTAAATTATCCAATAAAATACACCTCTAGAAGCGGCGTCTTATCTTCATACCGTTGTTTTTCACTCGAAACTAGATTTTCTAATAAAATTTTCACTCAATATAATTTTTACTTATAATCAAAAATAAGACCCTCGAGCTAAAGCTCTCGGGATCTTATCAGATTATAAGTAAAAATTACATTTCGGGAAAATTTTTAGAAAATCGGTTTCTTGTAAAAAACAGCGGTATTACCGATAAGACGCCTCCTCTATCGGTATATTACTGTTGATAATTTAAAATAAAAAAAATAGTGCGTGAAGAAACGAGAATGCTTTATTATGAATATACAAAACAGCAGTTAAAAAAGAGTATTTCAAAACCTAAGCATTTGCACCAAAAACTGTTGTTAGATCTATGCTCCTAAAATACATGATTTCTGAAAAAATCATCAATTTTGACCGTGGTAAGCGATATTTACTTTATTTTTAATCATGAAAAACCGAGCCCGAAAAACGCTGGTGGCAGTCATACATACGTTTTATGTTAAAATTTTGGATTGACACCAATATTCATATTTTTCACAAATATAAAAAAGAATTTTTAATAAAGAGCCAGCTAGGAATAGCAAAAATAAGTTAAAAAAAATGTTTACAAAAACAAATTTCAATAATTTAATTTTCCATCGACCGTGTATTTACATCCGATATTAACGTTCCCAAAATCATTCATTAATAACCCCTATTAATGCATGATTTTCTGTAAATGCACGATTTCCCAAAATCATTCATTAATGACCCCTATTAATGCATGATTTTCTGTAAATGCACGGTTTTGGTAACTAAACTTAAAGGCAGCCATGCAAACAAATCAACAAAATAATAAAACGTCAATCCAAAACGTCGTCCGCTGTCATTAGTATTTGTAGAATTGTGAAATCTGGATTGTAAAATAAAAGTTGTTAACTGTTTTTCTTCACTTTAGTACAAAATACGGTCGACGAAAAAACATTGGAACCAACTCTTACATTAAAATGCGATTAATGATCTCGAACATTAACGCGTTCGCTACGCTCACGCGTTAAAATATTTCGATCATTAATCGCCATTATTAATGTACTTGTTGGTTAAATTACTATTTCGAAATTTGATAGTAGTTAGGTGAATTTTAAACGAAGTTTGGGCGTGGTCCCGAAAAAGTTTCACCTGCGGCGTTTTTCCGCCTTCTTTACTGGGTATACTATCATGAAATACATGTAGTCTCGACTGTCCCTTTCTCCAAAAAAAAAATCGTACTTACGCCCATTAAGCCCCCTCCACCCCGAGCATATTTTCTGGCTAAGCCACTGTTCTAACACCTTAAATATAATAAAACTAGATAAAGTAATAATAAATTAACTATTTTATTTAAATTAGGTACACTTCGTAATTTATAATAGAAATAAAGTATATCCTGTTCGTATCTTGGACCCTATGGACAACAGTACGGTATTATAGTTCTCTACAGTTTTATAGTCACATTTGAAGAATATTATTTTATTTAAATCTGGTTCGAAAATCAGCTCCAGTATTTATTTTTTTAAATTCTATTTTTCTACTTTATTAATGGACCTGTTCTCTGATGTCACAGGCAGAGTTTAAGCAAATTGTTAATAGTTCGCAGAAAAATCTAAACGTTGATAAGAGAGGGTTCACATGGAAATAATTCAAGGAGATTTGATCGGCAGTAGAATCTATACACGGTGGAATTAACTTATAACCTTGAAATCTATTTAAAAATGTCCAAATTGTTGAAATACACAGGGTGTCCATGAAATGACTGTACAACGCTTCACCACAAATTTCTTAACCAAAAATAAGGCGCTCTAGGCAAACTTACCTATATGCAATGTTGCTTCGTTTTGCCGCTACAGGGCGCTAAAGTTTTCAAATTAATATATTTCTGTTACCCTCCGTATAAATGACTTAAATTATATCTCTGACACTAGCTGATTTCACGTTGAAACATTTTTATCTCTTGTAAAAATTTAGTCAGACATGCAGTTTCTCTACAAAAAAATTATTTACGATGCAAAACATGAAAAAGTTTCGAACAATTGTTACAAAAATCAAACTAGTTGATAGTTATTAAAAATTCAAATTGTTTTCATATTTTTCGTTCTAAATAGGCAGCAAAGATGAATTACACGGTATGTAAATATTTTTTTTGCAGAGAAACTGCATGATTTGCTAAAATTTTACAAGCGACAAAAAAGTCTCAACATGAAGTCAGCTAGTGTTAGAGAAATAATTTAAATCATTTATACGGAGGGTAACAAAAAGAGGAACTTTTAATTACCAATCACTTGCCATTTTTAAATTTGCAGGTATTAAAAAAAGATGGCGCATACGCGAAACACTCTATTAATAGTGGTAATTCTTAGTTTTGCCAGTGGCAGTTGAGTGAAGGCAGTGCCAAACCTTAGTTATTTGTCCTAAAAAAGAGTTATTAAACTCAAATTGTGATAAATTTATAATTTCGCAAAACAAAACACATTTTTCTTTATATAATGTCAACAAATTTTTTAATTTTAAAATCGAATTAAGGATTCCAAAGTTAATGGGTGTAAAAACTTAAAATAGTAGCTTTTCCACTAGAAATCCAATCTCTTTGGATTATTTCTAAGTAAAACTAAGTGACCTCTGGATTTAAATCTTTATCTGTTTTTTTTTTAAATATAATAACTAATGATCTTTACCACACTACTACTACACTGCACTTTCATGCGGCGGTGGTTTGTTCATAACCACAATGTCCGACGGATACACGTACTTTTTTCTTTTTACAAAACTGGGTGACGGCGTCCTTTCACTCAAACTATTACTTAATCCACTCAAGAGAGGCAGTGCCTCTGTCCTAGAAAAGCACTGTTCTTCACTTGCACTATCCGCATCGGTTCGCTTTCCTTTGGAAAGAATTGTCTTAATAGGAACAGCGGAACTCACAGTACTAGGAACTGGCGGTAATTTTGGCAAGTCCATCTGTTGCTTCTGTTTTTTTCCTTTGAATAGCCTCCATCTGACAGGTGGTGAGTAGTTTATTTCACAAATGGTATCGACGGTTATGACTTGTGGATTGAAAGTAACGTTCTTGGTGGTGTCTGATGGTGTTCTGCATACGCTGCCGGAGTCAATGGATGAACTGGGTTTGCTCGGATGGAATTGAATGGAACGGTGCTCGTCGTCCAGGCTGAGATCGATGGCGAGATTGGATAGAATGTCTGGATCTAGTTCTTGGGGGGTGCTTGGCGATATTAACTGAAATAATAAAAATTACATTAAATAATGAAGAAATCATATCCTAGTGTTATAATATTATATTGTCAATCACATTGGGTAGCTTGACCTTTCTCACATGTTGATTTATGAACTAATTTTCTAATCATCCTTTAACTATTATATTTTTAATGATGAACTTAATTTAATTTACAAACCTGAGGATATACAGGGGTAGATGGAGAACTTCTAAAATATACCGGTGGAGGACTTCCCTCAACAAACAAATCTGAATTTAGATCTAGAATATTGGAATCTGAATTAAAAAACTCTTTGCAACCGGCACTTGATAGTACATTGTCCAGGATATCTTCAGCTGATTGGAAATCGCTTCCACTCGAGTTGCATATTTCTTTGTCCGAACTGCAATAAACAACGTCAGTTAAAAATCATAAGGCTTAAAATCTAATTATGATCAATTCTATTTAAATATTGGTTACGTAATAAGCTTATTACGTCACTAGTGATGTACTAGGTTCATTACATCACTAATGACATAATTAGGTTTATTGCGTAACTTGAACGACCCAAAATAAAATTACATGACTGTAAATACTACTTACATCACTTCTAAAGTGTCCTTATTGCATACTTCTAATCCAATCCTAGGCGACACACTGCAACATTTGTTACTGCTTGCAGCCGATTCGAAACTGAGGTTGCTACTTGATGAACTTTCGGCATTGTTATTGTTGACAAACAATCGAGGGAAGATCTTGCACCTTTCGAAGTTTCTTACATTACGGATGTCGTCGGCGCATGTACTTAGACTCCCTATTATTTTTGGGGTACGCCGCATCAGCTTAAACAGGAAAACACTTTATACAAAATGTATCTTGAAGCAGGATAGAGTGGTAAAAACATCCATATTTAAATTTTTATGAAATAAAATCCTCAATTTTTATTATATTCAAAATAAAAAATAAAATTGTAAGTTTAAAAACCTCTTAATTAACTAGGGTGGGTGGTTTAGATTGAGACGCAGCATCGCACGCGCACGAATAGTAGTTACCTGTGTTCCACCAGGCTGTACAAATTAATGTCAAAGAGAAAGTGACCGGGCACTGCCTAAACGAAGTTTCACAATGTCCTTCGAAATTAAAAAATCCTTTATTTCATTTCACTGTTTAAAATAGACAGGCATCTGCGTTTATTAACAATTTTGGAACTGTAATCTACTGGCCTCAACTAAACAGTGTTATGAAAAATACGTGATAGTTCGAAATAAACTATATTGGAAACTTAGATATGATTACGTTTTTGTGGTGAGACCTATGAATATAGTAGGAAGGTAAGTATTATTAAACAGGTATTCTGGACGGCCTATCCTATGTACCAGAAAAGGGGGGGGGGGGGGGATTTTTTGTTTTTAGAAATAGTAACTTTAGATTGGACAGTAGTAGACTGAAACGTTCATGAAATCGAAATTTAAAAAATATGGGTGAGAGTAATCGAAACCACTAACGCTTTTAAACCTACGATTTAAATATAAGCTATTCAAAGACTTACCTTTTGGTTTAACTCTTACGTCAAGAGAAATATATCTAACATGAAGATATATGTCTCTTAAATACATTTCTTAAATGGTATAATTCTAAGGCCATTGAAACAAAATAAATCGCTGTTGATACAAGATAAATCGCCTTTGTTTAAAGAAATAAATGTTCAAGAGATAAAGGTTATTCATAAGAATACCAAGATCAATTGACATTTAAGAGAGTCAAGAGCACTTTTTTTCAGTGTGATTGTTTGCCAAGTAAGTACATTTTATTTACATTTAAATTTTAACAAGAAAAAATTATTAAATCATATTTACCTTCGGGGTGCTACAAATTTCCACCACGACACTAGTGGCCACCAAGCTTGTTCTTGAACTTATACTGGATAATTCGGATAGACTTTCCGGACTAGCGAGCGGTGCTAGTCCCAGCCAGTCATCGTAAATTAGATCTACTTTCGGTACCAGGTTGAGGCTAAGGCTTTTTGTAATTGACGGTGGTTCTTCATTCTGAAAAATACCATAAGCTATATTCGGGTAGAAAGGTACACTCTGTAAATTTGAAAAACATACACAATAGTAATAAAAAATTGATGTCACAGCTAAGTTGCTGGGCTATCTAGACCAGGCTATAATTATAGTTGCTTTATTGTTCAATAATTTATAAATTGCTTACCTTCGTGAGAGATGCATGTTGACTCTTATAAGAATTATCAGATTTACTACTTCTAATGGAAATATTGAATCCGGACAGTGGCTGTCGTAACGACAACGGAGACGGATGACTCTTCGTAGAAAAATATCCATTGGTCAGCGACGAGTTGCTAGAAGGACTTTGTAGAGACGCGAAACTAGTTTCTAGGAACAAATTAGGATTGGAAGAGGCTGAGTAATAGTTTGTAGCTGAGTCGCTCGTTGACGATGATCGATGTGGTTTTTTCGGACCCATTGTTGTTACAACCTAGAAATATTAATTTAAAAAATTTAAGGAGTTTTCTCCCAAACACAAAGTTGGCATTGCGAGCAGCGAACGGTTTTTTTGTGCAGGTTGCTATATATAAAATAACAAGGTATATATAGCTTAGAAAATTCAACTTATAAAATTTGCGTTACTAGTTAGATTTTCATGTTTCTGTTGCAGGTATTTATATAATTTTAATGATAATACAGCAACATAGTCTACGCAGTAGACAACTCTTATTGGAATGTTGTAAACATTTTCCAAAAATATATGTAAATGTCTTTAATTTAGAGTTTAGAGACCAAATAATATTAGTATAATAGAAATAAATATTCAAAATCAGTTTATACCATTGGTTAAATTTTCTCAGGCATAATGTAAGACATGTGTTTGAATGTGTGCTTACTCTTGCAATAAAATATCATACCACAATTACAAGACTATTTCACTTTGTCTGTGACTGACTGACAAAACCTTTGATAACACTAAAATACAGCTTATTTATTGACTGTAGATATTAGCAATATCTCTTAAGTTATTCTTCTGCAAAGTGTAACAGATGTCAAACTAAAAAGCGACGCCGGCACCGGCTGTACCTTGGAAACCATTAATCTTACAGCCTTCGGAAAAAGAGAAATCGTGGGTAATTATTTTTTGAGTTTCTCGTAATACCAAAGCTCAACTAAGAAAACGAAGGTTTTCGTTTATTTCATTTTTAATGACTCCCGCAGTATACCGGCCGGTTAGTTGTCAACTAGTCGCGTGATGTTAATATTATGGAAATATAAAAAATTATCAAAGTAAAAGGTTTTGTAAGGTCGCCATCAACTAACATGCATAAAACAAAGATTTATTACTTACAGGCTATAAAGGTCATTATCACCATACACAAACTGGAAGACATTGGAAAGGGCGCTTTCGGGTGCT
The DNA here is from genome assembly GCA_935413205.1 of Polydrusus cervinus. NCBI lineage: Eukaryota > Metazoa > Arthropoda > Insecta > Coleoptera > Curculionidae > Polydrusus > Polydrusus cervinus. The sequence goes on along the minus strand of OW284517.1, from coordinate 35,291,685 downwards.
CACCAAACATTTTTATAAGCAAAAAAAATATAAAAAGGTGCCGCGAGTACACACTATAGTTCGTGAGAAATTTCAAGCACTACAAATGGGCGAGGGACGCTAGAAAAAACATCTAGCTTGTCATGATACAATCAGTTATTTAAGCGTTACCTAGTAATTTTACAGTGACAATTGTTTTCTATTTAATAAGGATGGCAAAATGGCATGTAACATTGAAACACAATTTTAAATAAATTATAGTCTATTTCAAAAAAGTGTAGAGTAATAAAATGGGAAATTTCGTCCAGTTCAGCTCAATTTCCCAAAGAACAGAAAAAAAGAAGATAATTTGATTAAGAAGGAACTATTAGCTATAGCAAATTTACACAAACATCGATTTATGAAATATGCGGTGGAAGATATAGCTGAAAAATATAGTGTAACTGTGCTGCGCACACCGCCATGTCATTACAGACTAAATCCTATAGATTTTATATGGGCGCAAGTGAAAAGATTTGTAGCAAGACACAACACGATATTCAAAATGAAAGACGTTATGCGACTGTTTGATCAAGCGATTAAGGAAGTGACACCAGAGAACTGGCAAAAAGCAGTCCATCATGTCATTAAAGTAGAGGAGAAAATGTGGAAACTTGACCACCTGATCAATCGGACCGTCGACCTGTTAATTATATCGCCAAGAGGAAATGACAGTTCCTCAGATGAGGAAGAATATTATGATTTTTTATAATTTAATTTCTGTATAAGGTATTTTTTGTATTTTCTTATGTTTAATAAAAAAATAGGTGTACCTAATACTATGTACATAATGCACGCCTTTGTCACACCATTTTATAAAAAATTTTTTATAAATTGACCCAAATCCGGGTGGTACTACCTGCACTTGATAAAAATAAGGAATTTTGCAATGAAATCAATGTCAAATTATGAAAGTGGATTAAATATTCGTTGGGTTACTCTGTAGTCACTTTGAATACCTACCGAGCTTGTATTACTTTACACATTTCTGAAATAGACTATAGGAACATCATTTCGCTAACGATCAACAATTGAAAACTGATATTAATGGTTATTTTGAGGACCGACAGGAAAAAGCATTTTCAGGTGCTTGGAAAAAAAATTATCCAAAAAATCGCTAGTCTTTATTTTATTATTAAAGAGACATATTATCTAGTATCTGCTGCTATGGTGTAATTAAGGGGGAGTAAAGGGACTACGTGCTCCCCTCCTACAAATAGGTTTAAAGACAGATATTATGAAAATAAAATTTTTAATTATACTTTGTTATTTTTACACCCCCCCCCCCCCCCCCCCACCTTAAGCTCCGTCTAATTACGCTACTCCTACCTACATCCATTAAGACTTATTTGCAGAAAACTCATTTTATCAACTATTCCACCAGTCATTATTATATAATAAATATCAAAGGTGGCTTTGAAAAACAATTTATTGATATTAAAGTTTACTAAAAGGACAAATAAAAATTCTTTTAATATGCTCCTAATATGAAAATCATATCTACGAGCTCTTCTTGGTTGTATTCCATCACAAAAAATAATATAGCTTAAATAATTAATACTAATCTAACAATATTTAAAACTATAAAATAACTAAAGTCAAAATGGGCTTTTGTCACTTCAATAAACTTTAATATCAATAAATTGTGTTTCAAAGCCACCTTTGATATTTATTATATAATAATGACTGGTGAAAAGGTTGATAAAACGAGTTTTCTGTAAATAAGTCTTAATGTGTTAGAAATTGCGATATGGTTGTAATTAGAACAAATGTTTGAATTTTAATTCTGCATCGAATGACATAATAATATAAAGGGGTTCCAATTTAAAATAAGAAAAATAAATTAAAGTTAAAGTTTGCAAAGTTTGACACTAAATTTTAGACATCCTGTACAATTCGTATTAATCAAACTTGGTTAACGAGATTTTAGGACCTTATTTATTAAGTACCTTTGTAGAATTTTAATAACGAGGCATTATTTTTATTTTTTATTAATTTTTGCGTTGGTGCAAACCTGATTTTTTTTAGTTTTTATTTTTTTTCGCCTATAATACTGAACCGATTTCATTAAAATTTTAGGGGTATGTAGACAACTACAAGATGCATCGAAATAAGTAAGAAAATATATGGCATGTAATCTAAAAAAAAATATCCTTACAACGTCACACTTTTTTGGAACACCCTGTATAAACAAAAATATTTTCCTGAAATGCGCCCTAGGATACAGGTAAAGTCTGCAAAATATCAAAATTCTAACCTAATTAATAAGTGAGCTACAGAAGACGGGAGGTGAGGCGCAGGACCCTGTATATCTGAAATTCACGAAAAAATAAACCATACGAAAAAAAATAGTTTAACAACAACTAAAAATATAAATTAATAAGTGTAAAAAAATTCAAAAAGCAAGTAATTAAAAATAAATTCTCTATAGTGCTTAGGTACCGCCTCATCAAAAGCTTAAAGGATAGAAAAGTAAAAAAATATATTCAACTATACCTTGTATCGGGCGGCGGAGGCCTTAGGTCGTAAGTCGACGTTTCGACCTTTTGAAAGCCCTGAGGATGCTGATGTGAGCTTCTGTCCACCTGTCACACACTGCCAATCAGACACCACACGTCAACACGGTCAGTGACATGCCAGTGCAAATTATTACGACACAGACGAAAATAAAAAAAACTAGAGTTTAAATTGCAGAAAGAAATCATATTTAATTGAAGTTTTTTGTATTAAAATTTGTTATTTTTAGATAAAAATAATAATATTTTGAAAACATTGGCGCTAAAAGACTGTAACAAAAAAAATAATAAGGAAAAAAATGCCTTTCTCTTTTTTCTATGCCTTTGCAAGGATTTCTAGTTTAAATTAATTTCTTTTTTAGTAATTACTTGGTTTAAAAAGAACTGCGTAAAAAATAATAACGAAAAATTTAAAAAAATACATATATTTTAAAAATAAAAAAATAACAATAATAACAACGACAACAATAACAAAACTAAGCATAAAACAAGCCTATGCTTAACTAAGTACAAATAAAAAAGTATATTTCTATTATATGGCAACATAAATAATACAAATTTTGTATAAATATTAATACAAAATAAATACTTTTCACTTAAAATCTTAACTAAAACTTTTATGTATTGTCAAAATATAAATAAAATGCCTATTTTATGTATAAATTAAAATTTAAATAACATTACAAAAAATGCACAACAAGAAAGATTAACAAGCAAAACAATAATTTAAGAACAAAAATTTAAAGCATAGATATAAAAAAATGGTAAAAGTAACGAAATCATTATTAATTTAAGTCTATAAATACTATTCCTGAGCTTTCAACTAAATGCCTAGTAATAAAATAAGAGTTTTTATTTAACTATTCCACAAAAATTTTTAATACTAAAAAATGTTAAAGGAATTTTAATTCTTAACCAAAGGAACCTTCTTTAATTTACATTAAAATACAGGGTGTCCCATAACTTATGGGCCGAAGAGTAACTGGAGATACTAGACATCAAACTTAGCCGATTATGTCATATAAGTTTTTTTTTTGATAATTAAAGTAATAATTTAATTATGTACTATGTTTTTTTATGCTTTGGGATGTTTAAAGGGAAATATCTCGAAAACCGTTAAAGATAATAAGATTAATCAAGTACCCCTTATTGACTCAGAAAATGCCCTTCTTTAAGAAACTATAATTGAAAAACACCTAATATCACAGGTAAGAAAAAAAATCCTAGATTTATGAAGCCCAGTGTATGCAACTAGCGCCCTCTAGTTTGAAAGTTAAAAATTTCAACAAATCCTTATTTCTTGCTCATAAAAACATAACACTGCCAACTTTCAATTCGATTCATTAAACCGTTTTAAAATTATGGCTTATTTTCGAGAATAAACTTTTACTTTCAACTCCCTGTATCTCTAGAACGAGTAACAATCCCAAAAATGTATATGACTTAATCGGCTTAGTTTGATGTCTAGTATCTCCAGTTACTCTACGGTCCATAAGTTATGGGACACCCTGTATATCACCGCACTTTGACTTCATTCACAGGGTGTTTAAAATTAGAACAACAAACGTTGGGTTTCCCTTGCAAAATATCAAGAAACAGATTTAAAAAATAATTGTGTTAAACGCTGAAGATTTAACACAATTTCATCAACATCGGCTTGAGAATCAAAAGTTGGTTAAAATTATTATTCCTATGTAAGTTACTGTAAATATTCTCTGCCCTAGGCTAAGTAGGTTAAAAATAAAATGAATAAGTGAAATAAATAAAAAAAAAGATACGAGAAAAAATTATAACCTATCCTAGAATGCACAACTAATTTCCTAGGAGGTAAGCAAAATATTGTCAACGTTTTAAAAGAGAATGAACTAGGTCACCATTGGTGTCATTATAAACATTTTGCAATAAAACTTAAACATATATCTAAACCAGGACAAACCTGAGCACATTTGTCCAATCGGTTGAAAATATAAAATAACAATTCTCCTTTTAATCGTTGACACTAATCATATTCAAGATCAGCTTCAAGTGTTACTAGATCAGCTACAGGATTGACATGCGTCACATGAGAACGTACCTTGTTGAGAGCCTCCATGACTTTATCTGGCATGTGGTCCTGTACCATAACGGGAGAGATCAGGACCTCATCAAAGTCTATGTTTGAAGCCCAGAGAGCTTGGTACACGGGTTCTTTTTTAGAAAGAGCTTGTCTAAAACATTGAATTTGAATTTACTAAAATGTCCTGATCCTGCTCATCAGCAATCAACTATTTTCTCGGTAAAAATAGCTAATTTCTTTGTTTCATAACGAAGGGTAACAGAATAATTTTGACATAGCGGTTAAGTCAAATCAATTAGCTATTTTTTAACAGATACAATAAATACTAATAAAATAGTATGTTTTAACCAGTTTTATCTTGGTCTTACAAAACGGAGTTATTTCAAATAAATAATCTTTTTAACTAAACTGCTGGACAATTGCTTTCGAGCAAGAAAAATTTCGCCTAAATTTAACAGTTAATATATTCTCAACCAGATATTATATCGACCTACGGTTTTGAGTGGTTGATAGATTCATCTCTTGGGAAACAATTTTCAATATTGGATTTTCTTCAACTGTCAGAAAATTTTATATACAGTGTGTTAAAGAATACGATGATTTTTTCTCCAATTTTAATGGCGTGTAACTTTCACAATAATATTTTTAAATTTTATCACTCTACGTCAATTGAATCACTGGTTCATAGCAAAGAAAATAATTTGTCAAATTTTTGATATCTGCTATATTTTAAGAAATACCGATTTTTTTGGAAAACCTTGCTTTATTTCAACTTATTGGTAGCTAGATCTCACTGTGCGTTGTATCGTGCAAACTTTGCGAGTGATTATTATACCTTATGAAAAGCTTGATTATGTTCAGTAACAATAGTTGTACCTATCTAAATATGTACAGTGGCGTACTTATAAACACATATAATATGTCTATGGTTTATGAGTATCTCACAATTTTTCACGATTGTTTTATATTGGAAAGTACTAGATTAGGTCAGTTTTTTCTTATTTTTTAGTTTTTTATTAGCACTACAGGTATATTATACAGTGTGTTTACAAAATTTTAACAAAGATAATTTTTTTAATTTAATTTTTGGAAAAAATGTATTTATTAATTTCTAACTTTCTAACACTAAACTCATAAACCATAGACATATAGGTGTTTATAAGTACGCCACTGTACATAATAACATTTAGGTACAACTATTGTTACTGAACATAATCAAGCTATTCATAAGATATAAGAATCACTCGCAAAGTTTGCACGATACAACGCACACACACCCTGTATATAAAATTTTCTGACGGTCAAAGAAAATCCAACATCAGCAATAATTGCTGATGTTGGATTTTTTATTGAGAAACAATTATTGTTTCTCAATGAATGAATCTATCAACCATTCAAAACCTTAGGTCGATATCATATCTGGTTCAGAAAATATTAACTGTTAAATTTAGGCGAAATTTTTCTTGCTCGAAAGCAATTGTCCAGCAGTTTATATAAAATTATAGACAAAACGTCATTAACTAACTTACTAATACAATCATAATTATGTTTTCTAATATGTCTAATTCTAACTTCTATTTTAGACTGTGATAGAACAAGCTAGTTGTTTTACACTCTACACAAGCTAGAATAGCATTGTTGAGGTCAATCAAAACTTTCTTATTTCACAGCCTTTGATTCTTTTTTCTACCTGTAGACACGATCTAACTTTACATTACTTTATGCTATGACATTCAGGGGAAATGGCAAAATTTTATACTAACTAGGCATTGTAGATGTATATGTTTTTTTTTTGTTAAAAATTATTCAAAATTTTAGTACAGTATAAAACTCTGCCAGGAATCTATAACAACACTGAAAACAAAAGTATAAAAAAATCTAAGGGTAGGTACTTTTTTTGGATCAATAATTGTACTGGATGGCGGTACAACATGCAGAGGGACTATTTTTGTTAAATTATTTGATGTACCAACTGTTTTGTTTCACAAGCTTATGCTTTCTTAAGATTTGGTTACCTCGATGATCGTTAGTCGATGGCGACGGCGACTTAGTAGCGATGGCTGATTCTCCAAGATATGTACTTGTACAATGGTTTCCTAACATGCTTGTTCGTCTAGAAGCTCCCGAACTTCAAAAACCCATTGTAAATGTTTTGGCAAATCGGTCGTCGTTACTGAGCCGCCATCGTCAGTCACCAGCGACTAGTGACCATGAAGGAAAACGTACCTTTAACGCTGCGCCGCCAAACCTGCGCAAAGTAATGGTTTATTATAAATTTTAAGGATCTATTGAAAGTTAAGTTTGCTGGGGACTCAATTGCAAGCCTATTTTTAGGAAAACGAGGTATCTTATTTATTATTAGCTTTTTGTAAACTATTCATAAGTTGATACGAAACTTTTTATGTCGATTCTGTAAAAACATTAAAAACGCTTTTAACGAAATAACGACCAGAATAAATAATATTTTAGCTTAAAATTGATGAAAGTACAAAATAGTTGGTAATCTATTGGGAAACAAATGGGTTACAGTTCACGTCACTGACATGCATTTAATGCTGGATCACTGTAAATGTATGTTTTCTATTTTTACCTCCATCTTTTTTCATACTTTTGTCTGTAAACAGTAAAATAAAAAATTAATATGACCCGAAAATAGTCAATTTATAAAAATAAGTAGAGTTAGATATTATACAGAGTGATTCCTAAGTTAATATTTCTTTTTTAGCTGTGTATAGAAGGCACTAAAATAAATAACATTTTCAGATACCTTTTTCCAAAAAAGTTAAAAATAAAATACTTACATTCATTTATTACACTATGGATCAAATACGGTCCTACCTAACTTTCCCGTTGAATAACATTAAGAAAACTTCTGGGTGTAGGATAAGCCCGCAAGGGAAAGCGTTTTGCGTATAATCTCGAAGCAGCAGACGCATTTTGACGACACTCGCCGTAAATTAGCACCATATCTACTACTTCATTGTTTTCAAATTTTACCATTTTCACGTGTCACCAATTTAAAATTAACTTGCTTCAGAAAAACACACCGCAGCAGATTGTCAAATAAATAACTGACCAACGACCCGTAAATTGCATGACTAATAAGACAAAAATAACATAAAGTATGGCAGGCTACGTTTTGATGACCAGGCCCGCACCTAAATTTTTTATTTCTGTACTCGCCTATTTTTAAGTTTTTTGAAAAAGGTATTTGAAAATGTTGTTTATTTTAATGCCTTCCATACTCACACTGTATAAAATCAAGAATCAAATGAAAAATTATATTTAAGATATCCGAATGAAAAGTTTCACAATCTGTAAGAATTTACGAAACGTCCCAACACTTCTTGAGGTTATAACAAAAATATGGATGAAATTAAAACCTTCTTACATGTTGTGTGATCATTATAACGAAACAATATTATAAGACAGTACCAGGTCTGTGAAGTAACTAATAGTGCCAGGATTTTCATTTTACAAGTACGGCATTACAAGATAATTTTATTTATATTAATTTGGTAATTTCTTACCATATATAATTCTCGAAACTTGAGTATAAATAAGTACATTTTTAAATTTTCGTTTACATACATAAAACATAAATAGCATAATACTTACTGTCCACTAGTAGGATGATGGCGTACCACGTGTATGATTCTTCCCGGTGGATACAATGGCTGATGACTAGTTAATGCTATGGTACTATCCGATGGGTGGATACCCATACAGCGGGCGTTTTCTTTACTCCTCATATACTCGCAAACTTCTGTTTCACCTGTTGACATTTCTACAGCCGATGTAGGTTGCGAACAGCCGCAGCATATTATACTGCATGTTATTGTTTTCCACTAGAAAAATCAATAAAGATCAAATATACAGGGTGATTCACGCTGAGTGGCCTATTAAAAGATCTCGGAAACGAGTAAACTTATCTTTCTAAAAATTTGACAGCAGGCATAATTGGCTTTGAGCTTTTAAAACATTATTATTTGAGGTTTTTGTTACTTCCGGTTATACCGGAAATTAATGCCAACTTTGCTATTTCAAATGGAACACCCTGTATATTTTAGCATTTTTGATTACCTTATTAAAATCTAAATAACTTTTGTTAATAATAATCTATTCCTATCTCTAACCGTTTTTGAGATATGAATTATAAGAGAATTTTTTTGGGTAAAAACGCTCCGAGAAGAAAGTTTAGTAACTCTGAAACTAATAAAGGTAAACATTTAAAATTTTGTAAGCTTTCAAGTAATACATAGATCTTTAGTTTAAATTACTTTGGTTTCACGTTTTTATACAGGGAGTTCTTAAAATTGTGCCAATGTTTCCATTTAAATAAATTTGCATAAGTCAATTTTTTAGCTTACTAATGCGTAGAGAATTACATTTTCTAGCTAAATGGCTAATATGTTACAATCCACATTTTTAGTCGTTTTGGAATTATGAGCAATTTAAATAAAAAATCTTAAAATTTCTGTTTGTGTTAATGCGACATTATGCGACTGGGATTTTCGTTTGTTGCCAATTTGTAAAGTAGGCTTTGACCAAAATGATTTTAAAGTTGACACTTATCTTAGCCCTGTTGTCATATTCTAGTGTACTTATTTAAAATTATGTTCATTCTTGGTAATGTGAGAATGGCGAATAATAATTATTAAAATAATTTTATTTAAAAAAAGAAATAGCTAAGCAACGAACATATGCACTTAATAACAAATGGTAACAAAGCTCAAAGCCAATTATGCCTGTTATCAAATTTTTAGAAAGATAAGTTGACTCGTTTCCGAGATCTTCTAATAGGCCACTCAACGTGAATCACCCTGTATTATTATCTTTATAAGCGGATGACAAACATAAGATTAAATGAACCTTTCTATTTGGTTCCTGGATGGAACTTGCAAGATTTCTGAAAGAACTTACCTTAGGATCTACACTTCTCTTAATAGCATTAATTAAATCGGTTCTAAGAGTCTCCATTTGATGGAGCCCAATTCTAGGAACTACGTCTTTTCCTACCACTACGGAAACTGTAAATTCTTTGGTATATTCTACCGCGGGAGCTGATAATAGGCCCCCTGGTGGCGAGTAGCAGAAGCATTGTAAAGAAGGATTGTCTTGACGCATGAGAATACCCAAAATACTCGCTGTACCTAAAATTAGTACATACATTTATAATAAAACCCTAAGAAATTAATAATTAATGATCATATTATGTGTACACGGTTTTAATAAAAAGGATAATTATTTTCAGATCCCTGACAATAATAAAGGGAATATTTCTAAACAAACCATCATATTTAAGTCACAAGACGATGTGGAAAAACATCCAAATAGAGTAGTTTATCATTGTCTACCTGTGCCCCAGGGATTTCATTACCTTTGGCGTCCCTGTGTACTTTAATGCAAAAGATAGACGCACTACTCTGTCCGCTTGCCGCTAAGCTTCTTTTGTTTATATATTTTAACGGACACTAAATTCTACTATTTTATTTATACTTACACACGGCATTTACGGAATAATGCTGCACACCAGTGGGCTACTGCAGCGCGATCTAGATCTGAATCCACAAAGCGTGGAGATGTATGGAGAAGCGAAAAAATGTTTCCTTTACTGGTGAAGTGGCCGTTCCATGCTTAATTTATTTATATTTCTACGTTTTCACGTTAGATGGCTATATCTTTTGCATTGAGTTGATTCCTTATGATGGCGTTACTGGGTTTTCATCGCGTTTTTATTTCTTAAAAACGCCTTGCAAGAACAGGCTCGCTGTACTGGGGGTCGCTTACGGGTTATGGCTTTCTGATGAGTTCTAACAAGAACGAAACAGCCTGTCATTGTCTACCTGTGCCCCAGGGATTCCATTACCTTTTGAGTCCCTGTGTACTTTAATGCAAAAGATAGACGCACTACTCTGTCCGCTTGCCGCTAAGCTTCTTTTCTTTACATTCAATATTATAATTAAACCACACTTTCCCTTAGTCAGTATGTAAAGTTTTATAATCTTACCTGCTCCTAACGAATGCCCCACTATAACTATGTCGAAATTGTTGGTTTCTTTTTCTGGATTTCTAGTTCTAGCTCTTTCTAACAATTGTTCTTGTTCTATTTTTTCCATAATGTACTGTGCTGCTTGTACCATACCCTTGTGCCCAGTCCACTCTTCCCTCGGAGGATCCAAAGGAATTGTTTCACTTTCTGCATTTAGGTCAGTCAAAATATCCTAAAAACAGTTTTTTAAGGATTTGGCTGTAGAAAATTCTATGTACTAAGTTCCCACAGACTCTTACCTTCATCGATAGGGTTCCCCGAATACTAATAACAATTTTCTTCCTATCGTAATCTAAGGCAACAAAAAATGGAGTTTCGCCAACATCTACGTGATAAGTGACATAAATTATTTCAATATTTCCTAAATCTGTCAGTTTTTGCAACGCTGCGTAGTTGCATTGGCAACAGTTATCTTCAACGATTTCTGCTACGTGTTCTCTTCCTTTACGGCATGGTATGCAACAACAATGAAGTCCTGAAAGATAAATGGATTTAAATTAGGTAGCACACAAATGCATAATTATTAAAACAGAGACAACTGTCTTTTAAACTAGTGTAGCCTCATGATCTGGGTTCATTTTATTCACTATTAGAAGTAGTTTTTTAGAATTATAATATTTTTAAACCTCTATTAACTGAGTTCTCTTAATTATCCCCGTGGACAGCACTGACTATTGTCCATGTTCAGATATTGGATAATATTTTAAACACCTTTTTAATTTTCTTCTCCATGGTCTATTTTAGAAAGGTGTAGAGTAATAAAATAGGAAATTCATTCCGTCCAGTTCGGCTCAATTTCGGTGTCGGCCATAGGCGCAGGTAAATTTTGTGCATTAAATTATTTATGATTACTAACCAAAGAAAAAAAAAGATAATTTTATAAAGAAAGAACCATTAGCTATAACAAATTTACACAAATATGGTTTTATAAAAGATGCGTGGAATATATAGATGAAAAACATAGTGTAACTATGCTGCGCACACCGCCATATCATTACGGACTAAATCCTATAGAACTCAAATGAGCGCAAGTGAAAGGATTTGTAGCAAGACACAACACGACATTCAAAATGAAAGACGTTAAGTTACTGTTTGATTAAGCCATTAAGGAAGTGACACAAGAGAACTGGCGAAAAGCAGTCCATCATGTCATTAAAGAAGAGAAGAAAATGTGGGATCCTGATTACCTAATCAATCGGACCATCGACCCTTTTACTTATAACGTCAAGAGGAGATGACAGTTCCTCAGATGAAGAATATTATAATTTTTTATAATTTAATTTTTGAATAATGTATTTTTTGTATTTTGTATTTTTTTTTAAATGTGTAATAAAAGATAAGTGTACCTAATACTATGTACATAATGCACGCCGTTGTCACACCATCTTCAGTGTTTGTGAATGAATAACAATAGGCAAAAGCCATAAATTGATCCAAACCCGGTTGGTACTACCTGCACTTGATGAAAATAAAGAATTTTGCAATGAAATCAATACCAAATTATGAAAGTGGCTTAAATATTCGTTGGGTCACTCTGTAGTCCCTTTGCATACCTAATGAGCTTTTATTACTCTACACCTTTCTGAAATAGACTATAATTTTCCAATATTTTCACGATTACAATTCTGTGTAAACATTAACCATTTATGAATAACTGCGGTTATTTTTTTCTAATTGGAGCAAGGATTTTCCTGGCACGAAATGTTTTAAGTTATATAAAAATAAACTAAATCAAGAAAACTTTACTAGACGTTCTATAGTTTTAATTTGACTTGCCTAAAATAGCTCTCTTTATTTCTAAAGGTTACGTAAACGCACGTTATTTGGTGATTGAAATATTGACATTTAAGCGGTATTTATTATTTATTTATTTAATCAACAAAGTTTTCTGGTAAAACAGAAATATTTGGAAAGGGCAGAAGTCTCAAAACTTGTTCGAATGTTTCTTTCTGTACTAGATTAGTTTATTTTTGTGTAAAATATCAAATAGTAAACTAATCCTTATATTGTGTGTGTGTATCTATTGCATTGACTTGATACCTACAGATGGCGATACTGAGTTTTCATTACATTTTTATGCTTAAAAATGTCTTGAAAGCATATTTTCGCTGTTCTGGGAGTTGCTTACGGGTTTTGGCTTTCTGATGAGTCCTAACAAGGACGAAACAGCCTGTCATTGTCTACCTATTCCCGAGGAACCAATTACCTTTGGCGTCCCTGTGTACTTTAATGCAAGAGATAGATGCACTACTTTGTCCGCTTGACGCAAAAAACTTTTTTTTTTATTTACTTATATAGACACTAAACTATCTACTTTATTGGTAAAGATTATGTACATGGGAGAGCAAGAAAAATTATATTTTTACCTGTACAAAGATGGCAAGCACCACTTTTATTCATCATAACATAAACAGGCCATCCGTAGGCCTTGACAGCAAAGTGTGCAAAATGTATAACAGTTTGAAATAATTCCAGATCGGCCCCGTCTTCGTGTAGAGAAAGAAATTGTGACCTTGGAGTTACGGCTACTCCCGAGAGGAATTCGTAGGTGTCATTCTTCCGCTAAAAAATTCAAAATTATATATCTCACCATCGATACAATTTATACGATTTTACACTTGGTAACTGCCAGAGATATGCATCAGACTGACAGGTAGGAAGGAGTTCAAATACTATTTTCCTACGACCACCTATGAAAATGAGACAAATCAAAACCTTTTTTTAATAATTCTTTGTGTTGTTACTCGTGTGAAAGTGATTGTTCTATAACTCGGAGAATTTTCGCACTCAGCACTGACGCCTCGTACTTCTCGCTTGAAAAGTATCACTTTCATCACTTGTTATGTAATATACTATTTTTATGAACGATAGAAGAGTTTTGGACTTGCATTGTCTTTATTTGTTTTACATCACAACGTTTCAACTGGTAAGTATCTCCCGAGGGGTAAACCACTGGGGTATTTTATTGTACAAGCTGGGGGTATTTTTGGGTATTTATGGGTATTTTTGAGTATTTTTGGGTATTTTTGGGTATTTTTGGGTATTTTTGGGTAGTTTTGGGTATTTTTGGGTATTTTTTGGGTATTTTTGGGTATTTTTTAAGTATTTTTGGGTATTTTTTTAGGTATTTTTAGGCATTATTTGGTACTTTCAAATGTGTTTCCTAATAGAAAGTAACGGATCCAGCAATTTTTAAAATTTAATGGCGATTGCGCGCATGCTCGGCATAACACCGCGAAATGGCCTTGGCGTAACACGTGGAGACAGTAAGCCATAGCTTTCAATCGCCGTATCACAATTATGGAACCGCGGCAAACGCGCAATTCCGCTGCTCACGCATGCGCACAACGGCACATTTGTGAAGAGCGACAAAGAGAGATATATCAGTCCACACCGTAATTTTTGCGGAACAATAATTCCGGCCCGACTAGCAATAGAAGTATTACATACATTACATTAAGTTAAATACTCGGTTAAATATTTGTGTTTTTAGAGTTAATCATAATTTAAATCATTTAAATTTATATAGTATTTTTAGTTAGTTGGTACCGAGGTAGGTACCGACTAACGTTTTATACTTATTTTATTCAGCCAAGTCCAAAACCAAATACCCACAAAAGTGGCTTAGTTTAAGAATTTGTTCCTACTATGCCAAAGTTTAGACTGTTAAGTTTTGTTGATTTATTTAGCAAATTTCTTAAGTAAATATGTGTGTTCTGTTATGGTTAATCATAAGTCTAACCATTTATATTTAGTATGTTTAATTAGTACGTACCGAGGTACCTAATGTTTTATACCTATTTTATTTAGCCAATACGAAATACCCACAAAACTGTCCTATTTTTAGTATGTATTCCTGTCATGCTAAAGTTAGGCAGTTAAGTTTATTTTTTATTTTTAGCAAATTTCTGAAGCTAAATGTTTGTTTTTAAGAAATAAATGCTGGTCTTTAAAATAAATAGTGTATCTTTATTAAAATGAAATAAATAATACGCAAGGTCATTAGCGAAAGTTATTTTTTACTGAGGTATTTTTAGCTATTTTCGGGTATTCTTAAGTATTTTTGGGTATTTTTGGGTATTTTTGGGTATTTTTGGGTATTTTTAGGTATTTTTGGGTATTTTTGGGTATTTTTGGGTATTTTTGGGTATTTTTGGGTATTTTTGGGTATTTTTTGGGTATTTTTAGTATTTTTTGGGTATTTTTCAGAAAACAAGGTATTTTTGGGTATTTTTTGTTAAAAAGGGTATTTTATTGTACAAATTTAAGGCAGTGGTTTACCCCTCGGTATCTCCAGTCGTTTTCAGGTGAATACTATTTTCATATTGCTATTGCTGCGATGGAGATGACAGTTATAATAGCCAGGTCATATTTAAAAACCATTCCGGTCTTTAAGGTGCTATTGAAAGACTCCTATCTTTTAGTCTTTTTATTCAAAATGGTTTATCTGCTAATTACCTGCTCAACAATAGCTTTTCTCTCAATCTTTTGGAATTTTCTTAATAGCACCAATCCAACTACCACATCTGAGGGCACGACATCTAGGTCTCGGAAGAAGTCGGATAGCAATCGAGCAATGTCGGCGAATGAATTCCTATTTCTATCCGATGGCGTTGAGCAACAGAAGAGGAAGCGACATCTGTTCTGCCAACTGTCTTGGTAGGCCCGCAAAACTTTCCTGAAATAAAGATTTTCGGTTAATTTTGTAAAGGGTAGTATTACGCAATATGTGGGTTTGTTCAGGCCAGTGGCATATTTGGTTAAGGAATTTATGGTGAAGCGTTGTACAGTCATTTCATGGACACCCACAGTACCCATACCCTGTATAGACATCATATCCATTCATGTTGTACCGGGTGGTTCATTAAGGGTGACGAGCGGCCATATCTCGGAAACTACTGGACATAGAAATTCTGGAAATAATTTTTAAGTTCCGCGTTTTGCCGCAAGAGGGCGTAATTGAAAAGTAAATTTTAAAATTATCCATATCTCCGAAAATTCCACATTAAGGTATATCTTTGATAACGCCATTAGAAAGCTTGGACAATTATGCATTATTTTGGTCTTATGCTCACTGGCGTACCGACTTTAATAAGAGGAGGGGAAGCTGTTGAAAGTGTAATCGGTTAAATCGCTGTAACTTTTAAACGACTTATCCGATTTTAGCAAACTAAAGACTGTTTGGAAAAGAAATGTATGCACTTTCACCAATCGTATTTAGTTGTCCATAATAGTTCTGAAAAAAAATTGCTAGAGGGCGCAATTTGCAATAATAACACATTTTTTGATTTTACTCCGAAAAAATAAATCATACGGTATAATTATGATACCATAAATGAAAAGTAGATGAAATTTGCTAGAAAAAATATTTAAATTGCACCTTGATATTTCCGGTCGTTTCAGCGTTATCGCCAATAGAATAATTTTTAAAACTTTAAATGAAGAAGCAATTATATATTTTTTAGAAAATGAGTGGGACGCCACTGATATTTTTCCATGTGGATATTATTTATGATTAGCCTAGTCAATTCTGCATAAAAATGGCCTCTTGCGTTTTTCTCCTCAGGCGCACCGTTCTTAATTAAAATAATTAAATTAATTTAGCTCTTTTATTTATTATTATTAACATTGAAAATGAAAAATTTTGTTTTATAAAAATTGTTGGAAATTCACTTAATAGGCATGCTTCCGCCCGTCTAATTTAATTTATATATTTTAATTAAGAACGGTGTGCCTGAGGAGAAAAACGCAAGAGATTATTTTTATGCAGAATTGACCAGGCTAATCCGAAATAATATCCACATAGAAAAATATCACTGACGTCCCATTTTTTTTCTAAAAAATATATAATCGCTTCTTCATTTAAAGTTTTAAAAATTGTTCTATTTGCGATAACACTAAAACGACCGGAGATATCAAGCTGCTTAATATTTTTTCTAGCAAATTTCATCTACTTTTCGATAATGGTATCATAATTATACCATATGGTTTATTTTTTTGGAGTAAAATCAAAAAATGTGTTATTATTCCAAATTGCGCCCTATAGAAAATTTTTTTAAACTATTTTGGACAACTAAATACGATTGGTGAAAGTGCATACATTTTTCTTCCAAACAGTCTTTAGTTTGCTAAAATCGGATAAGTCGTTTATAAGTTACAGCGATTTAACTGATTACACTTTCAACAGCTTCCCCCCCTCTTATTAAAGTCGGCACGCCAATGAGCATAAGACCAAAATGATGCATAATTGTCCAAGCTTTTTAATTGTGTTATCAAAGATATACCTTAATAAGGAATTTTCGGAGATATGGAAACTTTTAAAATTTACTTTTGAATTACGCCCTCTTGCGGCAAAATGCGGACTTAAAAATTATTTCCAGGATTTTCTCATGGCCACTTTAGTTGTTTTTTTTCCTGAATTTCTATGCCCAGTAGTTTCCGCGATATTGTACAAACTATTATTCTATGTTTTTATATAGCAAATAGACTGTTTTCTAATATAAAAATTGATGACAGTCTTAAAATTATTTGTATTTTAAATGAGGTTTTAAAAAATCTCTACTTTTTATTTATTTATTATTCGAAATTCTGCGTCACTGTTTCTCCAAGCAATGTGCCGCCAATGTAATCCATATAAGGTATATATTAAGAATAGATATCTATATTTACGATTTAGGGCAAAGAGTAGTAAACCTTTAAATGTTCCTGAAGGCTTAAGCCTCCCTTTACCCTAGTTAAAACGTTATAAAAATATATAAGAAAGGCGCGGTCTTATCTGATATCCGACACGGTCGCCTTGCTTTACTTTTTCCACAAAATGATACTTTTTAGAATTTTCTCATTAGTTTTTATTGATTTTGGTTTAAGGTTTCGAGGGATTGTATTGGGTGTGTCAAAGAAGTGGGTTATTCGGCCGCAGTATTTTCTTTTTAACATCAAAAGACATTTATGTTTTCATTAAAATCCTGCTTTAAGCTTATTAGAAGGATGTTTTTGGAAACTGATAAACAGAATGTTATTAAAATTACTGACTATGTGGATCCAACCGTGCTAAAATTTTCCGTGTTAAATTGCAGTTTTTCTTGGCCCAAATTATATATATATATAATTACCCTGTTAATTAGCATGCAGCGGCATGCAATGCTATTTTATTCAGGGTAGGCAAAAATTGTATTTAAGACAAAAATTTACCTTCCGTAGCATTCAAAGCATTTAAATTTCAAATTTTGTCACAAAATGTCTTGTTTTTGAGTTGGTGGAAAGAACTCTGTGGCAGAAAAAGAATAAAACGACATTATTTGGAAATTAGTTCAACACGGCGGTCTTACGTAAAAATTATTTTAAAACACGGCCATAAAAATTGGTTTTGCGTTTTAAATCCTGCTAAAGTCGCTCTCCAGAGAGATTATTATTAATAAGCGTGTCTCTCCCTTGTAAATAGGTATGAATTATTTTTAATCCAGAAAAGGATGGTTCTACAGAAGCGCTGCTAGCCGAAATAGTAACAATTAATGCCTCCATAATATTTTTTTTCCCAACACCCGACGGCGCGAAGTCGAGCAAAAGGCCGAAAACACTAATTATAAATTAAAAATCTATCATCCACCTGATTGAACCAATGTTGCCAAAAACGAGGTCAATTAGTATTTGAATTTTTATAAGCTTACCGATTATTAAATATTAGGAACCTATCAGCAAACATTTTTTTAATTGTCACAAAAGGGCTTCTAGTTTTACGATACCTTATCCGTTATACCTTTAAAAATATCTTAACTAAACTAATTAATATTAAAACTTATAGTTACGTGTTTCATATTTTAAATTGAGAAAGTATTTTCCAAACTACGGTAAAACTTGAATATTGGCACCAATGCACACACCAAACGCGGGCTTAATTGGCGCGTTCGGATAAATGAAGGAAGGTCGAAGGTTGCGGCGGGTTTATTTGTTACATCTCTTTCTACCCTATTGCCTACCGGCTCTCTCGCTTGCTTCCACTCGTACAAAATCAGTGCTTTCGCTTTTGCATAAGACGCTTATGTACAGCGAGATCCTTGGTTTTAGAGCGGTCTTACGGAATACTTATACAGGCATCTAGTTAACGATATAAATAAGCAAAGAAGGCGTTCGTGGAAATGATATAGGATTCATTTTTCGGTCGTATATTATATTAATGTAAAGATAAATTGCCAAAGTTGGATTACACGGATAAAACTAATACATAAGAATAAATTGTTTCTGTTTGTTTTATTGCTCTCAGGATAGGCAATGCTCTTTTGCCTATACTGTATGCACGCCACTGTTAGCATGATGTCATGAAGTTGGTATTAAATATACAGAAAGATGGCGGTACAATTCAGTTAATCGGGAAACCCGGTAAAAAATGCTTTATTTTTGGTAATAATTTCATTAATGACCCACATTCTTCGGGTAGTACATACTTTTTTTCGTAATGATGTAAGAAAGCAATAAGCACTAAAATTCTTATCCCAAATTAATTGAAAGTGGTAAAAAAATCTGATATGCAAAACAATCAACATTTCGATGCGATATTTATTTCTCGAACAAGAGGGAAAAATAAAACAGGTTAATCTGAGTTAACATTAATTTCAGAAAGAAAAACAAACTAACATAAACGTAATTAGGATTTAATTAATTTTGTTTTTCTGTTAGCAGGAGATAAGCCAGGATGAAAGAACCCCTACAAAAGCAAAATGTCAAATCAATGGAAAACAAAGTAACGTAATGACAATAATAATAGAAAATACGATAAAGATGCTGCAAGGAAATTTTATGACCTAAAATGGGAGACATTAAAAGCGATATTGTTGACGTATGTGAATTTTTCCTAGTTTTAGTTACAATAGAATGGAAAGAAATATAATCACGATTTTACGCATCATGGAATTTATATTCTCTAGTTGCTGGTATATATAAGGTTGTCAAGTTGCGTTTCTATACAGAATAAAACTTTAAAGGACAATAAGTAGCCAACAATCTAAAAATATTTATGACTCTACAGTGGTGGAGGCGATGGAAACACCGCCTTCATGAGACAAAATAACATTTTTAAATTTTCCAACCAAATTTGGTCCTGAAATATGCCGTGAAACTTATAGCTGAAAAAACAAAGTGTTACTGTGCTGCGCACACCGCCATATCGTTGCGAACTAAATCCTATTGAACTTACCCTAATAATATGTACATAATGCACGCCTTTGTAACACCATTTCTAGGGTTTGTGAATGGATAACAATAGACAAAACCCATAAATTAACCCAAATCAGGGTGGTACTACCTGCACTTGATAAAAATAAAGAATTTTGCAATAAAATCATTGCCAAATTATATTCTTTGGGTCCCTCTGTAGTCCCTTTGCATACCTATAGAGCTTTTATTACTCTACACATTTCTGAAATATACTATTACTGATTTTCTTCCCAAATCTAAAACCGCTTTAATATGTCCCTGTATTAAAAATAAATTGATCACTTGTAGCTTAGAATTTACAAAAAAAATACAACGAATAAATCCCAGACATCGTACATCATTTGGGTTTTTCTCCTGTCACATAATAACTCCATCCATCATTATATGCAATATAATCCATTTATATTCAATCGGGATATCGTCGATTTGAATCTGCGTGTAAACACATGACACCCTTATTAAGTAAAGTTAACCCTTGATGGATAAATGGCAGAATAACATGCCATATAACGTTATCCCGAGTCCCAATAAAAATAGAATTAAATAAAAAATGCCTTCGATTTTGTAGTATCTTGTTCTAAACAAAAATAGTTTATTCCTAAAAGGAAATTTTAAACCAATTATAGTCCAGGAGGCAGTGACGATTTTCGGTACTTATTTTCCCAGTCAGCAAACATGGATAGAATTATTGGGTTTGTTATTCTAAGCAAAATTCATATATATGTATGGGGGGTTTTTCGATGGGTTGAGGCGGAAAATGCGTTAGAAAGTACCAATATACTGCACTTTTTTTCCAGTGATAAAAATAGTTCTATTAGTGAGAGATACAGTGAATTTAAGAAAAAAAAATAGTCTGGCTAATCTGTGAGGATGGGTTATACCCCAAAATTTAGCGAAACCATTGACCTTATTTCCGCAGTCCTAAAAGTTTGTCAGATGATAGTTTATATTATAATAACAGCTGAAAATATAGTCTGGCTAATGTGGAACACCCCGACAGCCTTGCCAGACTCGTCCAACGCTCGACAGGCGCCCTAAATTCGGCATGTTCAATTATACAGGCGATTGTTGTCATCTCTACATGTTTTTACTTTTCATAATTTCTGCTAAGAAAAGTATTGGTTTAGAGCAAAATTCGACTAAAAACATTTTTCTCAACGTTTTGAGACCCCAGAAATCCAAAAAATATGGTTTTAGCAAAATGTCAGTCAGTCCGTCCGTCATCAAAAAATTTTGTTCGCGAATAACTTTGTAACTATCAGAGATACGGGAAAATTGTGCTGGTGTTTATCTAAAACCCAGATTTTTGGTTTTCCAAAACGTTTAAAATAGTCATCAGCATCAGGTATTAATTTTACCTTTGATATTTATAATAAATAAGTATTTTTTGAATAAATACAAAATTGCTGATTTAATAAAAATGAGTTACGTAAAGAATTTATTACATCACTAGTACGATAATACAACTTATAACGTAACTGATCAAAATATCATAATATCTAGAAAGATAATGAATTTAGGCATAACGTATGGTTATTAAAAAATATTTTAAAATAACTAAATAATCAAAATTAATAATAATGTGCAGGGTGTTCCATTTAAAAAAATATAACTTTAATTCTTCACGAGTTTTTGGGCTAACCTGTATATTCTAATTTATTACAGGTTTGTAGATTTTTAAAAGCCTTACAACTTTTATATTAGACATTTTTGCTAACTCATGTATCTTTTAAAATAATTTACCGTTCTGGTAATTTTTCCTAACCCTGTATAATCCCCCTCCCTTTAAATATCCAAATGGGATAACCATTAATAGATATACACGAGAACATATTACAAGCACACAAAAAAAGGTATGTTAAAAAATGCTATTAAAAAAGTGCTAGTGGAAAAGCGTGCCTTAATTTTAATTATTCGGTGTTATCAGCTAAGATTTTATAAGTATGTTATATAGTTTTCTTGTATAGAATATTATATTTATAATACTCGAAACTAAATTATGCAAGCATCTATTCTACTTCACTTAACCTATGAAAGTTATTCCTAGAGTATCACAAACATTTTTTAGAAAGAAAACAGGGCGCGAAAGCAGAAAGTTTAAAAACATAAGATGAGAAGAGATGTACGCCATCCTACTAACCATGCAATCCTTTCGAAAAAGCCCAGAGTGCTAGTTTAAGTCACTTTCTAGATATTAAAAAATATCACAAAACTTACCAGTTATCAATCATGCTGACAAGCAGAAAAAAAACAAGCATAGAAAAACGCAACACTACAAACTAAAAAGACAACTCACATTCGCGAAATGACAAAAAACGGGACATCACAACGTTGAAGAACTATAGTGGATAAGGCACGCTTTTCACAGCAATCACAAACACCGTTTCCTGTTTCAACTAAACTACAAAAAGAAAATAAGAATTTTCTGTATATCTGGATTAGCGGAATGTTGGGCAAGACGGGGAGCGCAATTCAAAACAACTTTTTTTTTTTTTTAATTTTTAAAAAAAGTTTATTTTTATATAATGTGATGTCCCATCTTGCCCCTAGTGTTCATGGCTGACATTAACATTTTTTTTCATATTTAATTTTTCCATGGCATGTCTAACCGCTTCTTTATTAAAAAGAATTATAGGAAGGAACAGTTTGGATATTTGTTCAGGTATCATATCCAGATCGTGTTTTAAGAATTTCGTACCTTTGCCTCCAATTTCGAGTACTGCCAGATCTTTTGTACTGGAACTTGGATTCCGACTCCCTCATTGACCTTTGGTATTGTTTCATTTTCACCCACGATCTACCAGCAGTGTCGTAACAACACCACACTGTAATCAATACTGAAAGGAGGATGCACCAGTTAAAAACTACCATCGCTGTAACAAAAAAAATCCTGTTTAAAATTTTATATTTGTTATTGGTATTCTCAATGACGTCTCAAAAATATTTGAAAATTAAACGACAGAAAATTGTATATTTTGTTCCTTTCTACATTAAACTATAGTTTAATAATTGTTTAAATGGATTTGTAATTCCGTTTAGAAATTCTTTTTAAAAAAATAGAAATTTATTTTTAAAAAAATATATTTCTGTTGCTAATATTTTACGTTTTTCCTGTTAATCTTATTAATTTGCTTCGCGACAAAAGATCGCGACGTTATTTTACAACTGCGAATAGGAAATATAAGAAAATGGAAAATAACAGTTGAAACTCCATAACAGCTGAGATTTTCTGCTTGTATCCGATTTTCTTATCTCGAAAATTAAATGATAATTTTTCTAAATTAAAAAGCTGAGGTTATAATTAATTTACGAAAGGTCATTTGAGTCATAACTGGTTAACGTTTCGCATTAAAAAAAATTAATGTTCACAGGACACAACTTATATACCGGGTGTTGCATCGTCGAGCGGGACATAGGAAATCCCATGTAATTTTAAATGGGGTCAATTATTGGCTTCCCTAATTATTTTAGAGAAAAATTCTATTTAGGTTTATTAAAGAGCACTAAAACCCACATTCAAAAGAATAACTTTAGATATTTTTGATGAGCCCGTTTACGGGTTATCGCCGATTTCTTTTTAACTATTTCTCCTTTTTATGGCCCCGTATTTGCGGGCACCAGTCAAGGTAAAAGATGACTGTCAAATAAAGTTGTCATTCTGAAATGTGTGCTTTATTGTTATAAAAACTCGTGCATCGAAAATATTAAAGGTATGAGTACAAATTAATCTGAATAAAACTAAAATAAGGTATCCAATTACAAGGTTAATTATGACATTTTACATGTTTCAATATTTTACTAATTAATAGGTAGGTACTATTAAATTGTTAGAACTTTAGGATTTAAGAAGATGTTCAAATATTCCTTCATTGACTGCTAGACAATAACCAAGGCGATCATAAAATTGTCTTCTTACATTCGCTAGTTGGTAAACTGAAATTCTATTGCATTCGGCAGAAATAGCATTTTTTAACTCGTCTAGATTTGGGTATTTTTTATCTTTGTATATCCTGTTTTTTAAATGGCCCCAGAGAAAGAAATCATTTACTATGTGCCGGGCAGCCATCCATTTGGTACCAAACTTCCTGATTTTCCCTGGCGGCATCATGTAAAGTAGGTAAAATATGATCTTCAAGTAGTTCCAAAAAATATTCTGCATTTAAATTTCGTGTAATATTTTCTCCGAAAATCCCAGCTCAAACATTAACTTTTTGTGGATTATGCGTCCTTGTTTCGACAAACCTGTGTTGGTTTTCTTTGCTCTAATATCGATAATTTTGAATATTGGGTTCATTGTTTAAGGTAAATGTGCATTCGTCAGTGAAACAAATGTTTTTAAAAAATTCTCAATCCATGTTTGCTCTTTCAATCATACCAAAACAAAACTCCTGTCGTCGTATTTCGTCCCTATCTCTTAGCTCTTGGTGCTCTTCATATTTGTATGAATAATATTTATGTCGTTTCAAAGCTCGTAATGCTGTGGTGTGATCTAATCCTATGTCATCCTCAAGTTTCCTTGTGCTGATCTTCCCATCATTTTCTTCCACGCACAATAAAACTTGCAAGTCCCTATCATTTCTTGCATCTCTTCTTTGTTCCTACCTTTCTTCACATCTGCAGTTATTTATTACAGTGCCTTTTGTCTCAAATTTCTTGATAGTCCTTTCGACTGTAGATTTTGCAGGTATCGGTCTATTCGGATACAGAGCAGCAAACATGTCTGACACATTTTGATAACTATTTCCTTGATAATACCATTTAATCATCAATATTTTTTCTTCAGAAGTGTAATTCATGGCTAATATTTTCGATGTACGAGTTTTTATAACAATAAAGCACACATTTCAAAATGACAACTTTATTTGACAGTCATCTTTTACCTTGACTGGTGCCCGCAAATACGGGGCCATAAAAAGGAAAAATAGTTAAAAAGAAATCGGCGATAACCCGTAAACGAGCTCATCAAAAATATTTAAAGTTTATCTTTTGAATGAGGGTTTTAGTGCTCTTTAATAAACCTAAATAGAATTTTTCTCTAAAATAATTAGGGAAGCCAATAATTGACCCCATTTAAAATTACATGGGATTTACTATGTCCCGCTCGACGATGCAACACCCGGTATAAACTCTTATTATAATTGAAGGGGTTAGTGGATAAGGGTGCTAGAACTGGTTCTTAACTTTAACTTAATAGTTATAATAAACGGTTCCTTAAATAATAATTAAAGGGGTAAGCAAATAAAAGTGTTAAGTGCCTAATTTTTATATCATATATTTAGGGGATAAAAGTGCTAGAATTGGTTTCCAACTGAATCACAACAATTCTGTGACTAATAACAATTATAATTCACAAAATCGTAGTGATTAAAGGTCAAAAGTTGGAAATCAGTTCTATAGTTTATTTCAGAAAGGTCTTCCTTCCAGAAATTTCGTCCAGTTTGGCTCAATTTCAGTGTCGGTCATTGGCGCAGGTAAATTTTGTGCATTAGATTATTTATGATAACTAACCAAAGAAAACAAGTGAAAGGATTTGTAGCAAGACACAACACGACATTCAAAATGAAAGACGTTAAGCTACTGTTTGATCAAGCTATTAAGGAAGTGACACCAGAGAACTGGCGAAAAGCAGTCCATCGTGTCATTAAAGAAGAGGAGAAAATGTGGGATCTTGACCACTTGACCGATGGGACCGTCGACCCGGTAATTATAACTTCAAGAGGAGATGACAGTTCTTCAGACGATGAAAAATATTATGATTTTTATTATTTAATTTCTGTATAATGTATTTTTTGTATTTTGTATTTTTTTTTATAATGTTTAATAAAAAATAAGTGTACCTAATACTATGTACATAATACACGTGTTTGTAAATGGATAACAATGGGTAAAACCCATAAATTGACCCAAACCCGGGTGGCACTACCTGCACTTGATGAAAGTAAAGAATTTTGCTATGAAATCAATGCCAAATTATGAAAGTGGCTTATACAGTAGAACCTCAATTATCCGGGCTAGCCGGGACCGAGCCTTCACCGGATAATCGAAAACACGGATAATCCAAAGACCTCATTTTTATTTTTTTAATAATTTATTCCAAAAAATACATGTGTTAGCACAGCATAATACTGTTACACGGTCTTTGCTTACTTTAAAACCTAAAAAAAATATTTTAAAAAACACTTTATGCACGTAAAAATATGTATGTAAAGCTAACCTGGTGAACTAGTTTCTAAGCCTGCAGCAAGTGTTCTTTTTGACATCGCTTTCCAATAAAGTCCAGTTTCGTCTCCATAATACGCTTGCTCTGGTTTTACGTAGTGTTTTTGTATAAGGTTTTCCAAAGCATAGCAAAATTCTACCATAGCGCCATAATAATCAGCACTTAATTTCTCCCCTTGAACAGCTAATTCTCGTATTCCATGACGTCTTTTAAACCTGTAAAGCCAACCAGAAGATGCCGAGAAATTTCCTTTGATTTTCAACTGCTCGTGAAACTTTTGAGCTTGCTTAGCACACATAGGTCCTGATATTGAAACCCCTTCGGATCTTTTCTGCAAGACCCACCTGGTCATAACATCAATAAGCTCTCGAAAAGTAGAGCCTTTTAGAGATTTCCTGTGAGAAATAGCTTTTGTACTGTCAGCTTTAGCTACAAAGCTCTGTAATTCGGCTTTCTTCTTCACAATGTCACGAACCGTTTGTTTTCCAATGTTATATGCTTTAGCCATTTCAGCAACACATATGTTATTTTTAAATTGTTTTAAAATTTCCATTTTTTGTTCAATAGTTAAAACATAGGGTTTACGCTTTTCATTAGCACCGTTAAGCTGCATTTTAAGTAAACACAGAGTAAACACATAAATGGGGTATTCCCCATAATTTAAAATGCCTCACAGATAATCCGCCGCCCGGATAAACAATTACAATGCCGCACGGAGAATCCGCCGCCCGTATAAAGCGCGCACGGATAATCGGGGTTCTACTGTATATGCATTGGGTCACTCTGTAGTCCCCTTGCATACCTAATAAGCTTTTATTACTCTACACTTTTCTGGAATAGACTATAACACCTTTATCCACACCAGCACCCCTGGTAGTAATATATTTTACCTAAAACAGTTTCCTTAGCATTTTGAATTGGACAGTCAACGTAGAAGTTCGTAAGCCAAGCAATTCCTGCAGATAGCCAGCCAGCTTCGATGGTCATCACAGCTGAAAATTTAAATTAATATTTAAAATATTATATCTTTATCTATTTTTTTTATTGTTGATATTTTAGTATACGTCAGACTGTTATACTTCATAATGATTATTTTTTTAAATTGATACACCAAATATATTTTATACCACTCTGTAAAATCATAATATTGTTATGGTAATTTTTAATATGCAGAAAAGATTGTACAGTTATAATATATTTTCCACAAATAACGTGTTTTAAATTTTAAGAATAATGCCTATTATGGATCGCAATGCCTTATACAATTTGACGAGAAGTGGGAGAAACACAATACGGACCTGATCAAAGAATTAGAACACGAAATGATAATTTGACGTTTACTATATGGCTTACTCACAGATCTACTACTCGGCTACGGCTAGTAAAGATACCAGTCTGAGGTCACCACTTGCCTCAGACAAAGACCTCCCCGCACCCGGATCCATCAAATTGAGGAAATGAAAGAGCCAGTAATTCTGTATTACGCACTCCTTTTAAATCGAGAAGGCTATGGTGGAAAGTATTACCAAAATTATAACCTAATATTTTTAAAACAGGATTTAAAAAAATGCTTTTTACTGTTATATCAATTTTATATTATAATAATAAAGCGACGTTTCTCAGGAATAAAGACGAAAGGCAGTTGCCTATTTTTATACCTGTTGTTAATAGTAAAAATGTGCTTAAGATATTATTCCATCAGAAAAATTAATAATTGGTACTTACATAGTCTTATATACAAAATATACTGCATAGAACTCCTAGGCCCAGTCTCTAAAATACTCCCCCTCAGAGCCACGATGCACACAGCTACTTCTATCACCATGGACAGTACTAATATGGCCAAGTATCCCACCACCAAACCCCATAACAGCAGTACGCAATGAACACTCTTGTCGTATTTTACTACGAAGAGAACCACCCCAAGGATTATTGTCCTGAAACAAAGAAAAGTGGTTAAATTAAGGATCTCCGCAGTGGCGTATTTACGGGAAGGGGCAGGGTCATTAGACCCCGATGATTGCCAACAAATTTTTCGTCTTACACCTTTTACTAATATTTTATATTCGGCCACATTCCGCTACATTAAAGCAAATTCTCACAATTCACTATTATTAGTAGTCGAATTTTGCTACATCTGGCAACAGTGTTTCTCGATTGTCATAATGGCAATAAAAAATAAGCTCGAGCTGTCCGCCAAGGCGGCTATGCACCGTACTCGAGTTGCACTGATAATTTGTTGAAAACGACGTTTCTATTGTCTTACCTGGTTTTGTATAGATTTACCTTTTACACGTTACTAGGTAGCTTGTGAGTTGTGTGACGAAAAAATAATCCTAGTTACCGTAAGTGAAAATGTTGTGCTATAAAATTCGGTCAATTCGGTGGATAAATAAGTAAGGTGAAGTGGGGTAAGTGGAGATCTGGGGCAAGTGGGTTTTTTGTAATAATTGTAAAAAAAATACTTTTAAAAACTAAAACTACAATAAAATGGTTTTTTGGAATTTTATAGACCTCAACATATTGTTAAAAAAAATTTATTATTTTTTTTTGAACTTCGATCGTCTATAGTTACAAGTTACGGCAAAAAATTTTTAATCTGTACTAATTTAAAACTTAAGTTTAAAGTTTTTACATTTTACATTTTTAGGTCCATAACTCCCACTGGCTCCGTTTTTTTTTGTTAGTGGGGTAAGTGGGGATTAGTTCCTACTTGTCCCATTTAAATTTTTTATATCAATAAAATTCAAAGTAAAAAGTTTTAAGAAGTTGAAAAGTGAGATTGTGCGTAATCTGCAAAAACTATAAAGTTAATACTTAAACCAAAAACCGTATTACGTAGTTTTAAAAACAAGTTATAGAATAATAAATATAACCTTCTTTATTTTTAGGAATTTTTTAAATCTGAAAAAAGCTTGTTGTTGGCGAAGTCGCAATAGATTAACCCATTTGCTCCAGTTAAATATAACATTACTCAAACGCGATTTATAAGTTGAAAACCCACTTACCCCAATACCTGGGGCAAGTGCGTTCTATGGGTACCTTTTCGTAACAATTTTTTGTTTAAATGAAATTCTTGGGTAAATAATTAAATAAATTTTGTTGTAATTGTAAATATCACTAATTACTTCCTGTCTAAAGCGCATCTCTGTAACTCGATTTTAAAAAAAGTTATATAGTTTCAAAGGTGACCTTTTATATTTTTAATCCCCACTTACCCCACTTCACCTTAGGTATTATAAAAATGTTTAATAATAATTAACTAACTAGCCACTTTGACTATGGCATTATAATGATATTGGCAGGCATTATTTTCTTAAAATCAAAGTTGTCTGATCAGTAAATCAAGAATTAATCTGGTAATTAGTTAATTATTCTTAAAAATGTTTATGCAACCCGACATTATGATAATATGTATAAACATATCAATATGGTTTAATTTTTAACTGGAAACCTCGAACCATAAAAAAACCTGGCTAGAAAATATCAGAGCCCCCCCCCCCCCCGAAAATATTTTCTGGCTGGCTCTGCCATTGTTTATTGAGAAATCTTGCAATATACCACTGTGTATCGAACTCGAAGTTCCCTTATTGTATTATTAGCAAGGGTTCGCCCAAGTCCCTATTTATTGAAAGTGTCTTCCGAATATCCTTGATGTTGGATGTGTTTACAACATTCCCATCTTAATTAAAAGTTTTCACAGGCGCACCAGACTCTATTCATAGTTTGGCCCTTTGGGGTGTTTAAGGTTTCGAAGCCCTTTAGGCTTCTAAAGTTTTGAACTTTGGTATTTGGAAAACATCCTTAACGTGGTAATGATTTATATAATAATCCGGTTTAACGCTCATCTAGATGTGCAAAAACATGTCCGGATAAACATCACTTCTTACAATAGTAGTTTGTACAACAAGAGTGAATATAATGTCCATATCGCACGAGGAAGTAAATTGAGTACGACGCCGTAGGCGAGAATTAAATTATTACATTTCCCCCTCTGCATGGTTGGATTAAATTTGTTTTTGTAAATGTTTTTTTTTGATACTCCTAGCTGGCTCTTTATTTAAAAAAAAAAACATTTTTTATATTATTTGTGAAAAATAAGAACATTGGTGTCAATTCAAAATTTTACCATAAGACGTATATATGACTCTAACCAGAGTTTTTCGGGCTCGGTTTTTCATGTTTGAAAATAATGTAAACATCGCTCACCACGCCAAAATTGATGATTTTTTCAGAACTCATGTATTTTAGGAGCGTAGATCTAACAGCAGTTTTTGGTGCAAATGCTTAGGTTTTGAAATACTCGTTCTTAAGTGCCGTATTGCATATTCATAATAAAGCAATCTCGTTTCTTCCCGCACTATTTTTTTTATTATAAATTATCACACTTCTTGCATAAAAAAGGTGTCAATTAAAATGTTTACTTTAATTTTTCTCTTTAAAAATAAATACCTATATGTTTCTTGTTTTATTGTGAAAATATTTTATTGCATTGGGTTATATTTTTGTTGATTTAAAATAGCTCTAAAAAAGGGAAAACGGAACAGATAAGTATACATATAATAGAAAAATACTATAAAATATTATTCTTTTTACTCGTTTTCCTATAAAATTGCATCATAAATCAATAACTAAAACGATAATATGCGTCTGAAACCCTAATATCTATATAAAACAGGACTAGAAATAAAAGTTTAAAAAATAAACGTTTTCTACAAGACCTTTTTCTACTGACGTTTTATAATAACCTCTTTTTGATTGTCACTATGGTTTTTTAATAACCTCCTTTTAGGCGCAGCGTGCTTAATAGTTATTTTCCTAACAAGTGCGCAAAGTGATACTTTTCCGCACGCAAGTACAGTTGGACGAACGACGCGAAGCGGAGTTCGGATAAGTTCTTGCGTGCGGAAAAGCACTTTGCGCACTTGTTAGGAACAACATTTTTCCTACGAGCTTCATATCAGATAACAACAAAAATAAAAATATGATAATTTATTTAATAATTTTTAATTCGACTTTAAAGAAAGAACTATAATATACTTACAACTAAAAATTACATAACAAAAAAAAATAATAGAAAATTAAAAAATTACATAACAATAAAAAAAATAATAGGAAACTAAATTTTTTTCGTTTTAAGCTGAAATACAAATATCGGGAATTACGATTAAAAGATAAAAGAGAATACTCTTGCAACGGCTTCTCACATTGCCATAAAATAGTTTACAGCTACTAAAATAAATATAAATATTCCCTACCAAGGAGATTTTTGAATAGTTTTACTTTTCCGCACCCAGTGCGGATAAAAGTCTTATCCGCACTAGTGCGGAAAAGTGTAACTTTGCACACAAAAATGCGTGCGCAAAGTACTACTTTGCGCACGCTCGTAGGAAAAAAACTTTTAAGCGCGTTACCAGGAGCAACGTGCTTAAAAGTAATGCAGGTAATTATTTACAATTAAAACGTAACCACAGACTAGGTATAATTTAATTTTTTTGGCAAGTGTCAATTTTTGAAAGGGGCAAATGAAACATAGGTGTTAAAATGTTAGTAAAATAAATTAAGTTTTTTTATTATAAAACCTCAGTAGAAAAAATATTGTATACAACTCGTTACGAAACAATGTCTTTTAGTCACTTTGACGTGTTGTCCAACTCGGCTTCGCCTCGTAGGACAATTCACGTCGCGTGCCTAAAAGACACTTATTTCGTTACTTGTTGTATAAATAGCTATTGTAATCTCAGCCAAGAATACATTATTTAAAGGTTTAAATTAAGAGTCCAAGCGTGATATAAAAAATTAGGTTGCAGTTAGACTTTTAGACCCGAACTCCTAGGCTCGAGGGGGCTGAAACCCGGCAGCCCCCCCCCCCCCCTAAATACGCCACTGCTTTGGCCTAAAGTAAATCGTATCCGTTTATTTAGAAAAATTCGTGACAGAGTCGAAAAAACGAGTTTATTTTACACACATACGCGTAAACCGTAAGTCATCTAAGGATTAACCCTGCCCTGGCAGCGAACTAAGAGGACAAAATCGAACTGGAATCCCATATTATCTACCCCAAAAATAAAATATGTCCCCATAATTTATTTTAAGCGATGTATCACATTGCTAACACCGTCAATAGTCCTCTTGTAACAAGTTTTGTAATATTTCACGGCCGGAACTTAATAAAGTATACCATACACGTACAGCCTTAAATTGTAATCAACAAGATTTATTTTGAGGCTGCAGCGTTAGGGTGCTGAGCAAATCTAAACAAATCGATAGGCAACTGTTATTTACACACGAGTGTGTGTACGCGACATGTCACATCAGTTTGAAATGTTTTTTGTTCGTTTTAATATAAAATATTCCTTTTTAAAATATACCAGCAAGATTTTTTGTGACTGGTGATATAAAAACCTACACAGGGTGATTCCTAAGTTGATATTTCTTTTTTAGCTGTGTATAGAAGGCATTAAAATAAACAACATTTTCAAATACCTTTTTTTTAAATTCAAAAATAAAATATTTACCTACATTTATCACACTATGGATCAAATACGGTCCTGCCTAACTTGCCCGTTGAATACCATTAAGAAAACGTCTGCATATTAGCGATCTAAGGGCTTTTTGACTGTCAGAATGTATTGTTAGGTATTATGTTTATTCTAATTAAAGTTTGCCATTTTATCAAAATATATATACAGGGTCCTGCACCCCACCTCGCGTCTTCTATAGCTCACTTATTAATTAAGTTGAGATTTTGATATTTTGCACACTTTACCTGTATCCTAGTGCGCATTTCAGGAAAATATTTTTTTTTATACAGGGTGTTCCAAAAAAGTGTGACGTCATCAGGATCTATTTTTTTAGATTACATGCTATATATTATATTCTTACTTATTTGGATGCCTCTTATAGTTGCCTTCATACCCCTAAAATTTTAATGAAATCGGTTCAGTACTATAGGCGAAAAAAAAAAACTAAGAAAAATCGGTTTTGCACCACTGGTTTTAAAAATTAATAAAAATAAGAATAATGCATCATTAATAAAATTTTACAAAGGTACTTAATAAATAAGGTTAAACAGTCACGTTAACCAAGTTTGATTAATACGAATTGTACAGGGTGTCCAAAGTTTAGTGTCAAACTTTGCAAACTTTAAAGCAATTTATTTTTCTTATTTCAAATTGGAACCCCTTTATATTATTAAGTCATTGGATGCAGAATTAAAAATCAAACATTTGTTCTAATTACAGCCCTATCGCAATTTCTAACGGATCAAGACTTATTTGCAGAAAACTCATTTTATCAACTATTCCAACAGTCATTATTATGAATAAATATCAAAGGTGGCATTGAAAAACAATTTATTGGTATTAACGTTTACTAAAGTGACAAAAGCCCATTTTGACTTTATTTATTATATAGTTTGAAATATTGTTAGAGTATTATTAATTATTTAAGCTATATTATTTTTTGTGATGCAATACAATCAAGAAGAGCTCGTAGATCTGATTTTCATGTTAGGAACATGCGAGAAGAATTTTTTTTTGGTCACTTTAGTAAACGTTAATACCAATAAATTGTTTTTCAAAGCCACCAGCATATTTATTCATAATAATGACTGTTATGTGTGTGACTGAATACTTGATAAAATGAGTTTTCTGCAAACAAGTTTTGATGCGTTAGAAATTGCGATAGGGTTGTAATTAGAACACATGTTTAATTTTTAATTCTGCATCAAATGGCATAATAATATACAGGGGTTCCAATTTGAAATAAGAAAAATAAATTGATTTAAAGTTTGCAAAGTTTGACACTAAACTTTGGACACTCTATACGTGTTATTTAAACTTGGTTAACGAGATTTTTTGACCTTGTTTATTAAGTACCTTAGTAAAATGTTATTAAGAAAGCATTATTTTTATTTTTTAATAATTTTTAAAACCAGTGGTGCAAAACTGATTTTTCTTAGTTTTTATTTTTTTTCGCCTATAATACTGAACCGATTTCATTAAAATTTTAGGGGTATGAAAACAACTATAAGAGGCGTCCAAATATGTAAAAATATATATAGCATGTAATCTAAAAAAAGGATCCTTATGACGTCACACTTTTTTGGAACACCCTGTATAAACAAAAATATTTTCCTGAAATACGCACTAGGATACAGGGAAAGTGTGCAAAATATCAAAATCCTAACTTAATTAACAACTGAGCTATTGAAGACGGGAGGTGAGGCGCAGGACCCTGTATATGTACATACAAAATCTTTATTTTTTCAGTTGTGAACCTTTTTATTAACAAGTAGGTACTAATCGTTTTATTAGGAATTTAAATCAAAATTTTTAAATTTTAATTTAAAGGAAACTAAATTTGAAAGCCACTTTTTACGGTAATCTTTTGCATTAATTTTTAGCCAAGATGGAATTTTAAATCCTTTGAGGATTTTTTTTTATGTTTAAAGATGAAAGGAGAATAAAGTACTGGACCAAGATTTGAAATTCTTAAAAGTTCATTAATATTGTAATTCTCTATAGGAAAAAAAAATTTTTTTTTTTGGATAGATGATTATTATTATTATATTTTCTTTAAGCCATAAAAAACAGTTTGATAAAAGTTCAGGAGTCCCTGTTGCTTATAACATAAAATGAACTTATACAGCATTTTATCCCCTACAATGTGCTCTCGCAATTTTAAACTTAAGAACACTTAGAGCAAAATAAGGGAGCGATTATTAACTTTTTTTACTTTAAGTTTCTGAACTTTAACGACAAATTTTAATGGGAAAATTAGCAAAGTTGAAGTGCCAAAGCGTCATTTTGTTATACCCAATGTATTTTTCATAATGCATAACAAATAAAAATGTTAGTAAAATTCATCTTGTAGAAAATACTTTTTAACTTTTTTTTCATTTTACCAAATGTTCATATAACCAAGTAACTGGATATTTCATATTCATCCTTATTAGTATATGAAATTGACCAGTGGCGGCTGATGCATAAGCGCTAGAGCTGCGCTGGTATGGTAGCCACAGGTACAGCAGAGAACCACAACATCAAAGCTAGGAAGGCTGCAAAGACTGGCTTGCTTGAGCATGACAGGGGCATTGAAATTAACCCCCACATCTGCAATGAAGATTATCCTAGACCCTTCCTCCACTTTACTTGGTGATAAAAGAAGAAGCAAGAATGGAACACGAACTTTTAAGTGAGACTATAGGTGGACTTGAGTTAGAAATGAGATCAGGCAACATAAATCCAAGGTTTTGCTATGATATACCATATGAGGTCGTAATTGATAAACGAAACATATCGAAAAACCGAAGGAAAAACAAAACACCAGAAACTACTCCTGGGGCAATAATTGGTATACAGACGGCTCCAAAATCAAGAGGGTACGGAGCGAGGATACACGTAGTAAAACCGGAGAAAAAGGCATTTTTCTCTCTGGAAAAGTCTTCCACAGTGTTCCAAGCAGAAATCTAAAAATTACAATGTGAGTATGAAAACAATAGGAGGGCTAACCTCAATAACCGGATCCATATATATTCTGACAGTCAAGCAGCCATTAGATCGCTAATTTGCAACAAGGTAACATCAAGGAATATCAAGGAGAACTTGAGGCTCTGGCAAAAGTAAACAAAGTAATACTGCGGTGGTTACCAGGGCACGTAGGAAGCGATAATACTGTGCCCCAGGGAACCCTGGTACCTTTGGCATCCCTGTTTACTTTAATGCAAAAGTTTGATGCACTACTTTGTCCGTCTGCCGCTAAAACTTTCTTTCTGTTAAGAATTTCAAAAATATGAAAATAGGTCAGATGAAATTTGTTATTTTTTATTTAAATAAAAGCATTAATCTCAGATCCCTTGCTTACTGCATACACCGATTTTAACGCCCCCTTACTTTTAAACTCAAGTTATACTTGACGTCAATAAAGGGGAGCAATTATAACCGTTGACGATTAGGTTCAAACAGGTTCATTAAAACAAAGTTTCAGAAAGCTATTTTCTGGTAGTTAAGTTTCTGAAATATCCAAACTTTGAAGAACAATTACGTTCATTTAAAATTGTAACTGGAATTTCATTTAAATTAAATTGATGACGTCGTCCTTGTTGCTTAATATGGTTGATGCATTTTTTTATATTAACAGAGTTCTTTTTTACACGGAAAATTTCTAGCAGTTAAAAAATTTAATTTTATTGCAATCTGAAAGAATTACCCAGTACGAACCAACTTGCTAATGTTCGTAGAGAATTTTACAATTTAGTATATTGTTTAATAGCAAATGGCGGTTTATTTTAACATTTAATTAAGATTTAACAATATTCCAAACGATTGTACCGGGTGAGTCAACGATTGCGCGGAGCAATTTTATGGCTTGAAGATAAAATTTGTCGACAATAAGCTTTTGTGTTAAGGTATGGTTGGATATCAGGCACATTTTAAAAATATTTTGAATTATACAGGGTGCGCCCAAAAAGTAGGGTGTCAAAAAGGTACATTTTTTTAAATGGAACACCCTATATATTGTATTATTTTCTGATTCCTCACAAAGTTCTACGCTTATTTCGTAAATGTGAAATGTCTAGAGCCAATAGTTTTTGAGATATTGACGTTTAAAATATGGCATTTTCAAACTTTGGCAGGCTGTAACATTGGAACGGTTCATCTTAGAGAAAAATGGTTTTCACCTCCCTATCTTAATTTTTTATTCTCTATCTAAACGTTACTACTTCCGGTTTAACATGTTAAACCGTTAAAACCGGTTTTTGGTTTAACATGGTAAACCGGAGGTTGGTTTCTTTGGATAGAGAATAAAAAACTAAGATAGGGAGGTGAAAATCATTTTTCTCTAAGATGAACCGTTCCAATGCTACAGCCTGTCAAAGTCTGAAAATGCCATATTTTAACCGTCAATATCTCAAAAACTATTGAATTTAGTCATATGACATTTACGAAATAAGCGTAAAACTTTGTGAGGAATCAGAAAATAATACAATATATAGGGTGTCCCATTTAAAAAAATGTACCTTTTTGACACCTTACTTTTTGGGCGCACCCTGTATAATTCAAAATATTTTTAAAATGTGCCTGATATCCAACCATACCTTAACATAAAAGTTTATTGTCGACAAATTTTATCTTCAAGGCATAAAATTACTCCGCGCAATCGTCGACTCACCCGGTACAGTTTTCTTAAAATAAAAAAAATTATACACAATTGTATATTTTTAAATACCTTCTTATTTTCTTCTCCTTTCAGCCATTCTTGATGATTTTGATACTATTTAATAGGTCTTATTGCAAGTAAAATAATTAGTTTCCTATTAAAAGCGCCATTTTGAAAATAATGTTCGTTTTATTTGAAAATGTAAGTTAAATCCAGTGTAAAATGTATTTGGTATAGATTTTTTAAAAGCCTACTGTTAGAAAATTATATTTAACAATGACAAATCACAGGTTGACAAGTACAATCAATGCTGGTATCCGCAGCATTACCTGTTGAATTCCAATGTAAACCAACCGCAATTATATTCAAATAGTTAAGATAGGGTTGTCCGAAATTGTTCAAACTCCGCATGTGCACTCAACACACAGAGACCCTACAGAAATCTTCCTACAACATTGCTCTAAAGTTAATAGGGGAACAAATATTTAAACAATCTAAAATTTGCATGGAATTTCCTGTTTTCGATACAACTAAATAATCCAAGCAAAATATAAAATAATAATAGAGTCCATCCCCAGGCGCGTTTCGCTATCTCAGCGATCATGAGCGAGGCTAGATTATAACGCATATCGAAGGTGATTGGCATCGCTGCTGAAATAGGCCGACGTAAAATTTAAAAAAAATATATATATCTTTCGAAAATCTAAAAACATTCTCATGCAAATGTTGACTCTTGAATAACACATGTTATGGTAAATTTGTATCTGCTTCATGCTTGTAATCATAAAAGCTACACAATCTTTAATTTGGCCAAAGGATTTTTATGAATACCTCCACCCACGGTCATGTGAGTGTTTTATATAAAAAAGAACTATTTTCTTACATCGAATATCAAGTAGATGACATTTTTATTAAAATTTCAATATACAGTTCTTGACAATAACCCGCGCGATGGTGAATAAATTTTGTCTTGGGACCGTTTTTTTTGTAAGAAATGACAGCTGAAATGTCTCCTCTAATCGAAATGACGTTTTTTCCGTTATTTATCGGCATCTTCACAGAAAATGTCTTTTATACAGAATGTGTTTTATTAAAAATTTCATTTGATCAACGTGTCCTTTGTCTGGAATAGTTTACAATACTAAATAGGTAGATAGTGCTTCAACAATATTCATCATTTTACGTCAATAATAATTTATAAGAAATATCTAAATCAGTCAAATTAAACCAAACAATTTTAAGAATAAAAAATAAGCGCCCACTACCAAATGAGACGATGGAAAATATTTATATTTCTCACTATTCTATTTTAGAAAGGTGTAGAGTAATAAAAGCTCATTAGGTATGCAAAGGGACTACAGAGTAACCCAATGAATATTTAAGCCACTTTCATAATTTGGCATTGATTTCATTGCAACATTCTTTATTTTCATCAAGTGCAGGTAGTACCATCCGGGTTTGGGTCAATTTATGGGTTTTTCTTATTGTTATCCATTTACAAACACTGAAAATGTGTGACAAAGGCGTGGATTATGTACATAGTATTAGGTAAACTTATTTTTTATTAAACATTATAAAAAAAATACAAAATACAAAAAACACATTATATAGAAATTAAATTATAAAAAATCATAATATTTTTCGTCATCTAAGAAACTGTCATCTCATCTTAGTGTTATAATTAACGGGTCGACGGTCAGATCGATCAGGTGCTCAAGATACCACATTTGCTCCTCTTTTTTAATGACATGATGGACTGCTTTTCGTCAGTTCTCTGGTGTCACTTCCTTAATGGTTTGATCAAACAGTAGCTTAACGTCTTTCATTTTGAATGTTGTGTTGTGTCTTGCTACAAATCCTTTCACTTGCAACCATTTAAGTTCTATAGGATTTAGTCGCAATGATATGGCGGTGTTCGCAGCACAGTTACACTATATTTTTCAGC
The DNA here is from genome assembly GCA_935413205.1 of Polydrusus cervinus. NCBI lineage: Eukaryota > Metazoa > Arthropoda > Insecta > Coleoptera > Curculionidae > Polydrusus > Polydrusus cervinus. The sequence goes on along the minus strand of OW284517.1, from coordinate 35,252,505 downwards.
TATATCTTCCACGGATATTTTATAAAACGATGTTTGTGTAAAGTTGCTATAGCTAATAGTTCCCTCCTTATCAAATTATATTCTTTTTTTTTTCTTTGGTTAGTTATCATAAATTATTTAATGCCAAAAATTTACCTGCGCCTATGGCCAACACAAAAATTTAGCCGAGCTGGATAGAATTTCCCATTTTATTACTCTACCCCTTTCCGAAATGGACTATAGCTATACGAAAAATGTTTCCAAAAATATCGTGCTCCAAATCAAATTTTCAAACTATCTTATCTTGGCATTCGCAAATTCCTGAAATCTTAAGTTAAAATTTCAAAACGCATTGTTGATTAAAATATTTATTTTTAACATTAAAGCATAGGTTGGCTTTGTCCTTATTTCTTTCAATACATTGTTTGACAATATGATTTAGATTTCTTGTTAGTACAATAATTGGGAGTAAATAAAATATATTTGTTTGTTTAATATAACTCTTAAAAATATGATTCGCTTTTCTTATAGCCAGTTCAACTTTTGTGTTTATGACACACATTCCTTATTGATGGCCACAACTTATGTGAATATGACCCACATTTTTGATTAGTCATTACAACTTTCGACAAAATAAAAATCAATTAGCGGTATTTTGCTGGTTGTGTATTTTAAAACAATGGGATAAATTTTATTAAAGATGGGGTTAAGTATCATAAAAAAGCAGTGGCGCAGTGACTCTAGGGGTAGGAGGGCTGATATATTTTGGGGCGCTAGATTTTCATTTTTATCGATATATCTGTATAATATGTGGTGAAGGTGAAGTTATACTTGATTTTTGATTTTTAAAACGGACTAATTGCTATACTAACTATATTAATAGTATAACTATGTATTTAAGGCGGGTGGGCTTTCGCCCCCCCCCCCCCCCCCCCTTCCCCACCGGTTGCTTGGTGAACCAGTCTTATCAACAACTAGTTTATTATAGGGAATAGTTCGTTTGAATTAAAAAAAACTACACACATCCAACTGGTTTACTTTATAAATTGTTTGACTCGTTGATTTAATTGCCCCGAACTCGTTGATTAAAGTTCTGAAATTAATTTGCGCACAGTGTCTGGCATTCAATGAATGAGCTCAAAATAAATTTAAAGGGAAATTGATTTTCCGTTATATTAAATCATAACAGACATAGCGAGAACAGGAATGGAATAATTTGCCAGAGTATGGCTAGTTAACGCTATAACGCTAATAACGGTAAAGCTTATGTATATTTAATTATCCACGATGTTTGTAGCTAGTTCTAGCCAGTATCCCAGTGCATTATAAACAAAAAATTATTGTATTTAATAAATTTATTTTAAATTGAAGGAATAGTTCATGCGTCTAAAAGTGGAGTGGTAAGATAGAAGGAAATAAATCAGTCACTTTAAGTCATTCTCCATCAATATAATAAAAGGTTTAAGATATGGAGACTCTGCATGTTTCGAACTTAGTAACCTCGATCATCAGGAGTTACGTAAAATGAAACAGTTATAGATGGAAAATTTGGTAAATGTCACTTTAATAGAGCTTCAATGTTACGCTAGGATATGTTTATTTATGGATGGTGTTATGCAATACGATGTTAATCCACAAAACACTAATTTTAAAGAATGGTGTTACTTTTATGATATGAAATTTTAGTTACGATTAAAATTTTTCCTACGACCACCCATTAAAATGAAAAAAAAGCACGGGGAACTTGACTCGAAAACGCCGAATATCACACGCTTGTTGAAAAAAAATATTTCAACACTAGTGTTGAAATACAAGGCACACTAATTAATTTAAACATATGGTGCCAATTTGACAGACATCCCATATTTATTAAAAAGAACAAATTTTAGAAAGCAGTAAATGTAAAGTGTTTAACTTATTTTTCATGTATTTGTCGAGTGATTCAGAATTATAGTGTGAAAATACGCCATCAGAAATTATAAAAAATGTTAATAATATACTGGAAAATCTATTACTTGAGAAAACTAGTCGCGCTGAAAAGAGTGTCATGTATTAAACAACAAATCTTTATGGGTAGCAATAGCGTAGAGAGTTAAAGCTCTAGCCTGCAGATCGCAAGGTCACAGGTTCAAATCTCATAAGCAGATTTGACTTTTTTTTATAAAAACATTATATAATTTATAGAATTATTTGGAATTGAAAACTTCCTTGTTGGGTGGATTTTTTAAATTTATGTTTAATGCATCTTTCCTTGATTAAATTTAAATATTTTCATTCTGGTTAATCTAAAAGTCAATTTAGGATTAGTTCTTTCTATGATATATAAAATATGAAAAAATGAAAAGGTAAACTACAAATAAACGAAGAGCCTATTCACAAACTATAAAACCAGTTATTAAGTGGAACAAAAGCCTAAGTATGCTAATTTCAACACTAGTGTTGATATTTTTTTTAACACTAATGTTGAAATTTTTTTTTCACAAATCGAAGGATTTTCCAATAATTTTATGTGGTCGTAGGAAAAATAGTGTACTTGTGTGAAAGTGATTATTCTAAAACTCGGAGAATTTTCGCACTAGGCTTACGCCTCATGCTAAATATGTCCTCCTTTGAAAAGTATCACTTTCATCACTAGTTATGTAATAGGTATACTATTAAAAACTCGCAGGTTTCTTCTACTAGTTTCACGAGGCTAAAGTGAAGTCATCTGTCAAATTGTTTATGTAAGCAATATGATATGAATTAAATGCAGCGCTTCCATGTGGAAACGTAGGACTGGCTATAATCCTTATGATTTATTCATTTTAAATTAAATGCCGACGCATTACAATTGTTTCAGCCAACAAACGGTTGTAATTGATTCTGCACCGTCTGGAATAGGAATTTGGGATCTGGTTGTAATAATGGTTCGTTTTCAAAATTGCCAGTAAATTGTATTTTCGTTCAAAAGTTCTGGAATTAATGTTCGTGCAATGTGAGGTGACTAATGTTTTTTTTTTTTAATTTGCCAGCGATCAATATGTTATAGTCTATTTCAGAAAGGTGTAGAGTAATAAAAGCTCATTAGGTATTCAAAGTGACTATAGAGTAACCCAACGAATATTTAAGCCACTGTCATAATTTGGCATTTATTTCATTGCAAAATTCTTTATTTTCATCAAGTGCAGGTAGTACCACCCGGGTTTGGGTCAATTTATGGGTTTGGCCTATTGCTATGCATTCACAAACACTGAAAATGGTGTTATAAAGGCGTGCATTATGTACATAATATTAGGTGCACTTTTTTTAATAAACATTATAAAAGAAATACAAAATACACTATACAGAAATGAAATTATAAAAATTCATAATATTCTTCGTCATCTGAGGAACTGTCATCTTCTCTTGACGTTATAATTCGGGTCGACGGTCCGATCGATCAGGTGGTCAAGATCATACATTTTCTCCTCTTCTTTAATGACATGATGGACTGCTTTTCGCCAGTTCTCTGGCGTCACTTCCTTAATGCCTTGATCAAATAGTAGCTTAGCGTCTTTTATTTTAAATGTCGTGTTATGTTTTGCTACAAATTCTTTTACTCACGCCCATATCTATAAGTTCTATAAGATTTAGTTTGCAATGATATGGCGGTGTGTTCGGGTCTGTTCGCACACAGTTACTCTATGTTTTTCAGCTATATCTTCCACGGCCTATTTCAGTTTGTGTAAATTTGCTATAGCTTATAATTCCTTCTTTACTAAATTATCTTCTTTTTTTTTCTTTGATTAGTTATCATAAATAATTGAATGCACAAAATTTACCTGCGCCTATGACCGACACCGAAATTTAGCCGATCTGGACGGAATTTCCTATTTTATTACCCACCTTACAAACCTTTCCAAAATAGACTTAAAATATCAGCTGTAATATTTAAAATGCGAAGAAGTTTATTTTTAAAGTATACCTGACCGCACTAAAATTTTCCATGTTAAATTGTGGTTCGAGTTACAAAAGAAATTAGGCAAATTAATCAGTTTTTTTTAACAAAAGGAAGGGGAATTAAAAATAATGAAATAAAATTTTCCGACTATTTAAAACACCAAAGTTGATGATGGTTTAAAAAAAACGAAACGTCGGATTAAAAATTTAATACACGAACTTGGCGACGAGAAAAAATAGTAATAAGAATGTAAGTTTTATTTTAATATTTTTCTTCAAATAGAGTCAGAAAAAAATAATAACAAAACGCGAAAATTGGATTTTGTCCAAATATTTTTGGGAGTTAAAAACACAATGTTTCACAAATGAGTTGAGCGCTACTTTTTTCTACTTTAACCATCCTTGTATCTTATATGGTTTACGAGATCCCTGTAGAGTGTATCCTAATCTCGGACACCCTGTCTATATCCATGATAATTACTCATTTCTTATCACAGCAAAGTTTATTTAGTAGACTCACTTTTACCAAATAAACTGTCATCATTGATTTCGCACTTCGTTAGATATAAATTGCCCGTCTCGTTGTTCTAAATGTTCATTTGCAAAATTACTGGAAATTGCATTCAAACAAGTTTTAGAATTAATTTTCATTCAATATCTCGCTTTTGGTGAATGAGCTCAAGTTTCAGCTACAGTTTAAATATAGCCATCCGAGGCCACATCAAACTTAAGGCAGTTATTGATTTTCCTTTATTTTCGTTTATCGCGGACAAATATGGACTAATAAAATAAATTGGGCAGTCCGAACTCCTTGATTAGTTATTTGTTAAGCTAATATTAGCAGCTGCTTCTAGTTAATAAGGTTAAAATAGATTTTACAGCTACTCTAGTATGTCTAGTTGCTCTAGGATCCTTGTTTTTTAATAACTATAAGCTATTTTACAGTAGTCATTATAGTCTATTTCAGAAAGGTGTAGAGTAATAAAATGGGAAATTCCGTCCAGCTCGACTCAATTTCGGTGTCGGCCAAAAGCGCAAGTAAATTGTATGCATTAAATTATTTATGATAATAGAGAATTAGGTTGATGTTTCTTGAATGATAGAGAAGTTTTGGACTGGCATTGTCTTTAATTTGTTTTACATCACAACGTTTTAACTGGTAAGTATCTCCAGTCGTCTTCAGGTGAATAATTTTAATAGTATTCACCTGAAGACGACTGGAAATACTTACCAGTTAAAACGTTGTGATGTGAAACAAATTAAAGACAATGCAAGTCCAAAACTATTCTATCATTCAAGAGAATTAGGTTAACGGGTATTAAGATAAAATAATATTATTTATAAAATTAACGATTTTTAGTGTTTGTGAATGGATAACAATAGGCAAAACCCATAAATTGACCCAAACCCGGATGGTACTACCTGCACTTGATGAAAATAAAGAATTTTGCAATGAAATCAATGCTAAATTATGAAAGTGACTTAAATATTCGTTGGGTCACTCTGTAGTCTCTTTGCATACCTAATGAGCTTTTATTACCCTACACCTTTCTGATATAGACCATAAACCCTAATATTTCACCCTCAATAACTAAGGTGAAACTTTTACTTTATAAAATTTATAATAGAAATAGAAGTTAGTGACAAATAGACAAAATGGTGCCTCTGTCTTTTGCAATAAAGGGACAAACAGGGACGCCAAAATATTGGGTTCCTTGGGGCACAGGTACACAATAACAGCTGTTTCGTCCTTATTAGGGCTCATCAGAAAGCCAAAACCCGTAAGAAACTTCAGAAATAGCGACAATGCATTTTCAACACTTACTTAAGAAATGAATAAGTAGTGAAAACCAAGTATCGCCGTCTGTGGAAATCAATTCCAATACCGAAGACAAAGCCATGGTATATGAAGTCAAGATTCCCATGAACTCATATTTTTGGCTGTGAACTCATATTTCTGCATTGGAGTTGATTCCTACAGATGGCGATACTCTATCTTCACCACTATCTTAAGTGAGTTATGGCTTTTCAATGAGTCCTTATACGATACAGCTATCATTGTCTACCTGCGCCCTATGATTTAGTGACAGTGTTATTGATGAAAAGTAGTTATAACAGCTCGAAACTAACAATTTAAATAAAAAACTTTGAGAACAGTGAAAAAGTGAACAATTATTCATGTTACTAAAACCGATTGCAAATTGTAAGGGTTTATATTTTGATATTTTTTTCCGGTGTACTAATCGGGTTAAAATAATCAACCCCAACGCTGATCGGCTGTTTTAAATAGATTTAAATTTATTTGTAAATTGATAGCGGTTCACTTGGAAACATAATCAGAGCCTATAATCTTTTTAATCTATTCATACGAGATTCAACGTCAAAGCAAAATCCATTCGGGTTCGTATTTAGCAAATAATCTAGGTTACATTAAATTTAGATATTAGATGTTTAATGTAATGAATGCTGAAATGATTATTGGTAGTAATATTGCTTACCAAGTAAATAATTATACCTAAACTTCTTATTGCCAATGAAATATTAAAGTTATCTCTAACTTAGCTGTTAGTATTTTTACCATTTTTAGTCAAAAATAAAGTGGATTAAAGCGCATTACTGGTCGACTTGGCCAGATGGGGAATGAGGGATGCTGACGACGTACTCTGTGACTGTGGGGACGTACAGAATATGGACCACTTAAGATATGCACTGCCCATCGACATGTACCCCCGATGACCTATGGCTCGCTAATACTGAAGCTCTGGACGTAGCCCGATATTGGGCTGAAAAACTGTAGAAATTTAGGATATTTTTTGGATGTGGACTCGAAAAAGTAAAAGTAAACGTCGACTTTTAAACCTAGTAGTATGTTTTAGGTTAGGTTAGAGTAGCAGACCTTTGATACTGTCTAAACAGTCCCAAGCAGTCCTATGAGGTTAGTATCGACCACACGTATTCAAAAGAACCCATCTGATTTTTTAACTCGACGTATATTGCAGACAAATTTTAACTATTCATTTAAATCAGACTCGACTATTAGTAGGTAGACCTGGTGCTTTATCCAGGCTATTGAAGTAACGCTCACGAAAGGCATTTAACCTTCTTCTTGCAAGGCTCGGACATTCACACAAAAAATATTTAATACTTTTCTCATCTTTTTCATCTCTGCAACTTCTACAGAAGATGGTAGCTGGTAGCGTACATTCGGCGTGTCTACTTAAAAAGCAATGTCCAGTAACTATTGATATATCTCAGGTCCTTCCGATACTGATGGTGTTGTATCAACGCTGTGGTTTTCCTTTAATCAAATAGGGTGAATGGTGAAATGTTAATTTAAGACTTGATTGTATAGAGATAAGTTTTAACAATTTTGGCAAGGGTATACCATTTACTTTTTAGAGAACGTTATTTTCGGTCAAGCGGGTACCGGAGCAAGGATACACGAAGTAAGACCGAAGAAAAATGCGTTTCGAGAAAGTCTCCCACAGTGTTCCAAGTAGAAATCTACGCTACATTGCAATGTCCGTACGAAAACAATAGGAGGGCTTACTTCAATAGGCGGATCCATATTTATATTCTGACAGCATAACATAACATATTCAAGCAGCCCTTAGATCACTAATATGCAACAGAGTAACCTCAAGACTGGTATGGGAATGCCAGGAGGAACTGGAGGCCCTGGCAAAAGTAAACACAGTAATACTGCAGTGGATACCAGGACTCGAAGGTATTACAGGAAACGAAAAAGCCGATGATAAACTTGCAAGGAAAGGCTCAAAAAATACATTCATTGGTCCAGAACCGGCACTCGGAGTATTAAGGTGCACAGTACGAGATGCCATAAAGCGATGGATCAGGAGTGAGCACAAAATCCACTGGAGCAACAGACATGGATTACACCACAGCAAAAGCTTTATTAGGGATCCAAACCCAATACTTATGAGACAGTTACTTTAAATGAACAGAAACCAGCTAAGAACCATTATAGGAATTCTGACAGGGCACATGGTTATCAAGAACCTTCTGCAGAGAATGCAACTGTACAATGAAGACTTTGACTGCTGATTATGCGGACAAGACAGGCAAACTGTACAGCACATAGCTTGCCATTGCGAGTCACTGGATCGGAAGAGGTAACAAATACTCGGGCAACCAAAACTGGAACCAGAGGACATCCTAACCGTCTCCCCAGTTGAGCTACACAAACTAGTAAAGCATTGATTTAAATATATTTGAATGATAGAATAGTTTTGGACTTGCATTGTCTTTAATTTGTTTTACATCACAACGTTTTAACTGGTAAGTATCTCCAGTCGTCTTCAGGTGAATACTAAATAAGTAAAGTAACTACAGCTCTATTTATACTAGCTAGATGTACTGGAGCATGACTGAGATGGGTGCAGTCATGCGTTTAATTCTTGTGCGGTATTTTAAGTTTACATCTACTTAACAAAGGTTTCCAGATATTTCTTATATATTATATGTAGTGAGGGCTTACTAAAACAATCTGGGTTCTGGTATATTATAGCAGCTTCCTTGAACTTCCTCTTCCTCCAATGTGGTTCTTTGTGCAGGATTCGAGCTTCTGTCCACTTAATGTGATGACCGTGTGTCCAGGCATGGTCAGCTGCCCCTGATTTTTCGGTTTCTCCTTTAAGCGTGTTGTTTCTGTGTTCCTTGACCCTAGTTTTAAGTGGCCTTAGAGTAAATATATTTAATCTTAAATAATCAGGATTTTTATTATCGGTTATCCTGTATACATATAAGAGGAAGGGCTATTAATATTAACGGTATGATGCCTGTCTGGAACTGATAGATGATTTTAAACTCTATCTTTACATTTTCATTTAGTTGGTAGTTTATCAAAATCATGAGTCAGCGTTTCGTTTTAATATGCCTGGAACGTGTCTTAGGTTTCTCCAAACTGTTTCATAAATAAAATTAAGTCATTATTTTGGGAAAATAAATGATCGTATTTGAACTATTAAATTACAACATTTTTTAAATTTAAAATTAATTATTCAGGGCTACAAACGTGACCATAATAAATCAAGGTAAAAGTGATGTCAATTTTTTATTTTTTTAATCGCCAGACCTCAGACAATTGCGTATTTCTACAGGGTCGGCTTTAAACTTAATATTTATTTTCTAACAAAATTTCTAAAACTTATGTTTAGTTAACTTTTTATAAATTCTTTATCCAGAATTTCCTTCCATCTCCGCATAAAAATAAATGTACATTATTTATTTAAACCTACAAATTCATAATGAAATTTCGGCTATCCCATTCCTGCAACTGTTTAAAGCTTTTCATTAAAAAGCTTGTCCCAGTTTCAAAATTCGTATTCCCGGGGTAATTTAAAGCCCTATTGGCACATTTTCCATGACCTTTGACCTTTTCCGGTTTATCCAAACCGTTTCAACTGCCGTGGCGCTCGATATGTCTGAGTTTTCTTTGTGAAAACAATTTTTCGGGGTACGGGAATACAGAGTATTTTCGTATATTCCGGGAAATGATGGAATATTTTTCGGAATTTCATTTGGCGTCAAGAACCGACCTCTCCGATAGGTATTTGAAGTAAATGGAAAAACTGGTTTGCGGTGAATAAATACGCATTTTTTGTGCACACAAAACAAAAATCTTTTCCACCATTCCAGACGTCTGCTGGCGTTCTTTAAACTTCACATATTCGGACATTGCAATAATGATAAAGAGTATATTTTTACTTTTAGGTTCTCTTACCACCTGCCGTCTAACTACTGGATTCTCAAGCCCTATAAACGAGTAAGAGCGTGAAGAAAACACCATTCCATCAATTAAAGTTTTCATACCTTCAAAAGCCAGGCCAAAATGGTCGAAATACCCCCGCTAGACCATCAAAAGGTTAATAATAAGGGTTGGTAAGAGAATCTCAAGCCATAGCACTGATCTTCCTTTTATTGTGTCCAGAGAGACAGTATCTACTCTCTGACATCTGGCGGGTTTGACTTAAGGATAATAGCGTGCTATTATCGAGACAATAGAACTAAAACGTTGCCTGTAATAAATATTTTTCGAATATGAAACCCCGTCTAAAGTCGCCTCGTTTCTTGGCACTTACGTCGCGGTCTTGCGCCTTACTGTAACCCCATTAGGTTGGACGTCTAGGATTACTTAGCTAATGCCCAGATTGATCTGTGGACAGTTTAAGATTTTAAATTTTAAAGAAATGTAGACTACCACAAGAATATTTACAAAATTCAATTTTTTAAATAATTATTTAAATTATTTTATCTAAATTTATTGGTCGTTTTACCGGTGATATAGCTACACCTTATCTATTAACCGTTTTACACGTTCTGAGTTCCGCCGTTAATGAAGTTTCACTTTTAATTTGGCGAGTCGGGAGCCATTTTATTAGGTAACGGAAAAATCGAGTTTCCCGGTTCAAGAAAATAATTAAATTTTTGGCTATAAAACGCTACCTTATAATCTGTTTAACCGAAGGGAAAAATGTCTTAATTTATAATTAGGCTTAATCTTCTGAAAGTTGTCTCAATAAATTTATTTAAACAATTTTTATTTCTAAAGTAACCAACACAATCAGGCTGAAGTATTTGTAGCAACACGTTCGGGTCTATTGAGCATAAATCTGATTGGCCAGGATATCTGTGGAAATAAACCTTTTGACGCCTAGAGCAAAAACTGTCACTTCACTCCCCCTAGTCTTTAATACATGCATATATAAATACCTACATATTTTGTCGCGTTGCACAAAGAATTTTCAATTTTAATTAACTTACCAGCAAGTTTGACTGTAACATACATGACATTGGCACAAAATAATTTTCCCATAATCATACTGGCCCGCAGTGGCGTATTTAGGGGAGGGGAGGCTGCAGCTTCCCCCCCCCCGGGCCTAGGAGTTCTGGTCTAAAAGTCTAATTGCAACCTAATTTTTCGTGTCACTCTTGGCCTCTTAATTTAAATTTTTAAATAATGTATTCTTGGCTTAGATTACAGGTGTTGTAGGAAGTTTAATTTTTAATTTTTTTCTTCTAAAAGTCTTGTTTTATAGAGAGATTAAGGTTTTGGACGCATATCGTTTAAATTATTGATTTATGATGCAATTTTAAAGGAAAACAAATAAGAAGAATAATATTTTATAGTATATTTCTATTATACAATACTTGTCTGTTCCGATTGCCCTTTTTTAGAGCTATTTTAAATCAACAAAAATATAACCCAATACAATAAAATATTTTTACAACAAAAACAGAAAACAATTAGGTATTTATTTTTAAAGACAAAAAAGTAAAAATTTTAATTGAAACATTTTGTATGGAAGAAGTGTGATAATTTTTAATAAAAAAAATAGTGCGGGAAGAAATGAAAATGCTTTATTATGAATATACAAAACGGCACTTATGAAGGAGTATTTCAAAACCTAAGCATTTTCACCAAAAACTGCTCTTAGATCTACGCTCCTAAAATACATTATTTCTGAAAAAATCATCAATTTTCGCGTGATAAGCGATATTTCCTTTATTTTTAATGACAAACCGAGCCCGAAAAGCGCTGGTTAGAGTCATACATATGTGCATACATGCCCCATGAGTCCCCCCCCCCCCCCCGAGGATATTTTCTGACTACGCCACTGCTGATCTTTGATTGTGAGTTCATAATGCCTGTCACTGTCAGTTATGTCAGGTTCAAACTTACTGTTTAGTTAATTCTGGTTATAAAAAACTTTGTGCAACTTAACAATTATGTTCCTGAGATAAACTTTCAACAGCTTAAAACAGCGAACAAATCGTAAAAATATTTTCTTGAAATCGCTTCTTGATCCACATTATACACAAGGGGGGACACCCCCAGAGTTTTATTTATAGCGTGTCAGCGATGCAATGCTATGCTCGAGGATGAATACGGCCTTATTTACACCCTTTTTGAATTATTAAAAACATAGTTTAAGGGAACGACCATCCCACGAAATAAAATTTTCTACGGGGGTGTTGTTATGGTGATTGTATGTAGTAAATGTAATTGTATGTGGGGTGGCTTTACCGTTTTTGAAGTGAGATTGAGTCCACTTTTTTGGTTTGACCGGGGGTGTCACCCTGTTGAAACTGGATACTACTTCGATCTTTTTTCAGGATAAATAATTTCTAATTCGGAGGGGATGTTATATTAAAAATTAAAAGTTATGGTATTTTTCTAACTAACCCTTTCTGGTGTGTCTTTAACTAATTTTATTCAATTATATGTATATATGACGTGCTAATATTTTAGGGTGTGATTTCTCAGGTCATTTTATGAAGAAAAGTTCATATAAACATATGTCCTAAATGGCTTAAATTTTTTGCTAAAGGGTGTTGAATTATTATTTTTTTAATACGTTTTTTGTAATATCTCCGAAAGTACTTTAGATAACACTGGTTAACAAGATTTTTGTCCCAAGCGCAAAAATGTCTGATTTCAATATAATTTTGCATGCTGAAATCAATCATGTTTTCAGAATTTCTCCATCACCCTTAGTTTTTATGTTCCAGTATATGTGATTATTTACCTATAAAATGCACGCATAGGTCTGTACTATAAGAGTCATCTAACAAAAAACTTGTGTCAGGCATTGCTATTTTATTATTTGTGTATTGTAACAATAACTTGTTGTGACTAGAAATAACAAAGTGTGCTCTGTGTGTCACGCGGAACATGTCTTGGCTTGTTGAGACCTGCAAGCAGTTCCGAGTCCTACATAACATTTATTGTTGTTTTAGTTATCGGCTAGAGCTCGGTGAATGAACATATACGCAGATTTTTTTAACGTTTTGAAGAATGTGCTGTGGTGCATTTTAAGCTATTGTAGTGTAACTCACCTGTAAAAATGCCAAGAAATTGTGTAAACCACCCGAACTCTTTTTGCTACATCTGCGGTGAATTGACATTTAAATCTCAAAAACGGTCTTTCACGCCTCTCGTTAATAAATGCTATGAACAGTATTTCAAGTGTAAAGTCGGCGATCAAGACAAAAGCTGGGCTCCCCATATTTGCTGTGTTACGTGTGTCAGACTTCTTACAGCGTGGGCAAAAGGTAAACGACATATGCCTGTTGCTATTCCCATGATTTGGAGGGAACCATCAGACCATATTACCGATTGCTATTTTTGTCTTACAAATATCAGTGGTATAACTTCTAAATCAAAACATACTGTTAAATATCCTCATATTCCATCTGCACTGAGACCAGTGCCGCACAGTCCGGAATTACCTGTGCCTGACCCCCCACAAAATATGACACCGAGCGACGATGAAACTGCCGATGACGAAGTAAACAACGAAAGTTTTTCAGCCGAAAATATTGATCTGGATCCAACATTTACACCAGATTCGTCTTCTTGTGTGCCGCATCTTCTAAGTCAAGAAGAACTTAACGACCTTGTCCGAAAAAGCAGCATGGTTTTCTTTCAAGGACATTTGCAACGGCGTCTTGGGAAATCGTAAATCCGAAAATTACGTAGAGAATGTTAACAATTTATTGGTCTCATATAAAGCCATGGGTTGCAACATGAGTCTAAAAATACACTTTCTTCATTCACACTTGGACTTTTTTCCGAAAAATCTTAGAGCAGTAAGTGACGAACATGGCGAGCGATTTCACCAGGACATTCTGGACATGGAGAAGAGATACCAAGGCAAATGGAGCCCCGCTATGTTGGCAGACTATTGCTGGACGCTGAAGAGAGATGTTTCTGATGCAAAGTACAGTCGAAAGTCATATATGACCACATTTTCTAAGTAAATATATCACTTTGTACTTTATTTTTTCATAACTTATACCCATATTATAATATATACGTTCACAAAAATTCATTGCTTTGTCACTTTAAAACCCTGCGTGATGGAAAAATTCTGAAAACATATATGAAATATGTTTAAAAAGTACTACCAAGTACACCCACTTCAGCTCGTGGGACAAAAAAAATCTTAAATTTTGTTGACCAGTGTAATATTTTCAATTTTGGCATGTGCTAATCGGACATAAAACCACATGTTTTAGTTATAGAAGTTATTTTTTTGTCCCACCAGTGGCGTTCCTGCAAACATTTCCTCTGATATTTTTTAGAAAAAAAGTGGTACGCCACTGACATTTTTCCATGTGGATATCATTTCTGATTAGCCTGGTCAATTCTGCACAAAAATGATCTGTTGTGTGTTTCTCCTCAGGCACACCGTTCTTAATTAAAATAATTATATATTATATATTTATTTATTTAGCGAAATTGGTAAGATCACAATTTTCAGATTTTTTTTTTAATCTGACATGAATGGCACTGCTCTATAATGGGTACAGTAAGTACCTAACATAAAGCTGTAATTAACACAACAATTTTCAAAGCTTCGTATTTTAGAAACATCAATTTTAAAATCAGCAGATTTTACACAGCTTGATATTTTAGCCATCATCCTGTATAAAAAAGACATAAAGTAAAGTTTATTATTATACTTAGAGGTCCAAGCGTCCAAGAGCAGTAGCGTGCAATGCTGTTTTAACCAGGGTAGGCAAAAAATGCATTTAGACAAAAATTTACCTTCCGCAGCATTCAAGCATCTAAATTTCAAATGTTGTCACAAAATGCCTTGTTTTTAACTTTGTAGAAAGAACACTGGCAGAAGAAGAATAAAACGACATTATTTGTAAATTAGTTCAATACGGCGGTCTTCACGTAAAAATTCTTTTAAAACATCTTTCTAAAAATTGGTTTTGGGTTTTAAATCCTGCAAAAGGTCGCTCTCCCGAAAGATTATTGTTAATAAGCGTGTCTCTCCATGTGTGTTTTATAAATAGGTGTATGAACTCTTTTTAATTCAGAAAAGGATCGTTCTGCAAACGCGCTGCTAGCCGAAATAGTAACAATTAACCCATATTTATTTCTTTACCGAAATCCGACGGCGCGTAGTCTAGCAAAAGGGCGAAAACACTAATTATAAATTAAAAATATATCATCCACACAAGCGGGGCGCTCAACTATACCCACACCGAACTTTCTCGCCCCAACTAGTAGGATTCGTTCGCCCATACCTAACAAACCCGAACACACCCAAACCTGACAAAAACTAAAGGAACCTAACCCGACCAAAACTGCAAGTAACTGAATACACACAAGCGGGGCGCTCAACTGTACCCACACCGAACTTTCGCCCCAACTAGTAGGATTCGTTCGCCCATACCTAACAAACCCGAACACACCCAAACCTGACAAAAACTAAAGGAACCTAACCCGACCAAAACTGCAAGGTACCCACACCGAACTTTCTCGTCACAACTAGTAGGATTCGTTCGCCCATACCTAACAAACCCGAACACATCCAAACCTGACCAAAACGAAGTCAATTATTATGTGAAATATTACAATGTGCTTCTTATTTTACGATACCTTATCCGTTATCCCTTTAAAAATATCCTAACTTACTGCCTACTGGCTCTCTCTTGCTTCCACTCGTACAAAAGCAGTATTTTTGCTTTTGCATAAGCCGCTAATGTACAGCGCGATCTTTGCTTTTAGAATGGTTTTACGTAATGCTTATACAGGGATCTAGTTTATGATATAAATAAGCAAAGAATACATTCGTGGAAATGATATAGGATTAATTTTTATCGGCTCTATGTTAGTATTTATTATATTAATGTAGAGATAAATTGCCAAAGTTGAATTACATTTATTATTCCCAGGGTAGGCAATGCCTATTTGCCTATATTGTATGCACGACACTGTCCAAGAGACAGCCGACCCAACAAACTGAAAATGAAACGGATTAATTGAACTTTGATGAAATTATGGGCATTTGAAATTAAAAATTTTTTTTAATTATTTTATAATTAATGGACCTGCCATAACAAAAAAATAACATAAGGAATTTTTTTTATCTCCGAGATATTTGCCTTTTAAAAAGTAAAACCTCCGCCAAAATTCCGTCAGTGCTACCGTTTTATGTAAAAGAGCAAATCCATTAAGGCCCTCTTTTACCAGTGACTCACAAGTGCTTTTATGCATTTCAATATAGGGGAAGCTCGACTAACTCTTATTTATGGCACATCGGGCTTACCGAACTAATGCCGGTTATTTACACCCTTTTTGAATTATTAAGGTGGTAGTTAAGAAATTGAAATAGCCAATACTTTTAAAGCGGGTTTTATTCAAAATTCGGGAGAAATGTACACTGAAAAAAAACATGTGGTTAATTGGGCAAATTATAAAAAAAAATTCATTTTTAATTTTTTTAGAATGTCCATATAAATGCAACTAACTTTTTCTTAGGACAAAATCATATCTACTCTCCAGAAGGGTCATCATTAACTGAATAAGAAAGCAAACTTCCTTCACCTTCTTTAATATACTAAAAAAAAATTTTTGAAAAAAGGTATTTCAAAATGTTGTTTATTTTAATGCCTTCTATACACAGCTAAAAAAAATATCAACTTAGGAATCACCCTGTATTTTTTAGAGTATTAAGGTTTTGATGAAACTCGTTTTCAAATATGTTATAAGCTTATTCTTAAAAGTGTCCAAATAAATAAACATTGATCGCGGAAATAAATCCCTCTGTCAAGATATGGTCGTAAAAATGATGCCCTTCGGCGTCAGGCTTCATAAATTTGGACCCTTCGGAAGAAATGATTCCTCTTTTCTCCCCTGTTAAACCGTTTATACGACAAAATGTAACGATTCAGGAGCGTATAGTCCGAACGAAACTAATACCGTTCCTTGTGATCAGTGACGCGATTTGACACACCTTCGAAAATGTTATCTATAGAATTACAAGTGAACAACTTTGTTATGTTGTATGAAAGGCGCTGCGTGTCCATAAGGACCTATCTAATTAATTTATTTTTCAAAACAAATAGAAATTATTATCTTTTAAAAAATACAAATATTTCAAAGTGTGTCATGCGAAAACTCCCCAATACAGATCGAGGCACACTCCCCTCCATCGTATTTTATTTAAGCTCATGGTTAACCTTATGAGACTACATAAATTAATTGCGAAACTAAGGGCGAGACAGACATACGCGTTCACAGAAGTTAAAAGGAGACGGAACAGAGACAAATCCGGTCGTCGGATTCGGCACACTTCGTGTTCAATTGGAATCAGTAGTTCAATCACGTTCAATAGGCATTTATGGAGACACAGTCGATCAGTTTCGTGAATCATGCCATTTCAATTGAATCGTATTTGCATAAACCTTTTATTTCATTAGAAGTGCCGAATCGCTCGTAGTATGTCCTTAACCCTCATTTAGTTCGGTTATGTGTTTTGAGAAAGAGTTCGAGAAATATTACAGTTTAAACCAAGCGATGCGTTAACATTTAAAATAGCCGAAAGCCCTGATACAAAAATTACACGATATGCTCTTTCTATGGTTACGTTAAGGAATTTTAGTTACCAATTGACGTCACATCATCTGAATATCATATCTTCAGTTGTTGGTATCATGGTATGTAAGGAGCTTTAATTCCGGCTGTATTCACTATATTTGTGCCCCACCACTGTCAAATCATAAATTTTCGAGTCTATCCTCGAAGATCTGCAAGAAAGATTAGTCTGCCCTAAACAGATTCCATGTTCACCCTCGTTCTTTTTCACCGTAACGATGTAGGAATAAATAAGTGCTGATAGTTTGATATTGCAGAGATGGATTCAGAATGGGTATCATTAAATTAAACAAATTTTGAAACAGATTAAATATAGTAGATTTTTTGAGTACTCTCGTGAGATGGTGTCAAAGACTCGTAGATTCTGGTATGTTTACTTTCTATAACATAATGCAGAATGTGACGTGTGGGCTCACTAAATATCTGGGAAAGTTATGAGTATCCGATATCAGCTGATCGATGAGAAATTTCTGCTGTCGTCTGTCAATAAGCGTAGAATTGTCTGCGAAGGATAAACTTGGACTTTTTTTGGACAGCAGCTTCAAAGTAGAGGTCGTCTAGCTGAGTCGTTTTTATTAAGTAGTGAGACTGAACATGCGTCCTTTCCCTCTGACTCACAGATCAGGCTACCAGCTACCAGAGAGCTATCAAGAAAGGGGCACCACTACTCGAGCTTAGAGTCTATGTAGGAGTAGCAGACACGATGAGGGGTAAATTAGATATACCAGTAGGATAAATGAGGTTTTTAGAACACTGCTTTTCCGGCGCCGCCGCTGTAAACTTTTACATTGCTTCGGCGTCAGTCTGCAACGTCTCTTAGTTTAAAGTGCACATTTTTAATAGAGCTTTTGACAATTTCATGGTTTTTAAGCATCATTTCACTGCCTTAAAAATGCACTTCAGACAAATACTGCTGCATTTAACACGAAAGAGTGGTGCTATGTTGTCTCTCCCCAGACAGGACGAACATTGTGATTTGTAGAAAATTAATACTAGTATTCATTAACAAATTGATAGGCACATATCTGTAATAAGGTCAAGGAAAAATAAAAAAAAATATATACACTTATAGTACATAAAATAATAATCATTCCTCGCCCTCACAAATTTTATTTATGGTTAGCCGCAGTTTCAAAGAATCCTAAATAACATTTTTGACGGAGGAGACTAATTTTTAACTTCTTTTATTTATGAAAATATTGTTAACTTACACAATGGAAAGCTTTTAAACTCTAAAAATAACATTGTTATGCTCTTACTCCGTATTATTACTTTTTTTGTTTATCAATTTTTCTAATATCCAATAGCTCGTTGTGTTGAACCAATAAATTTTATAGACAGTTTCCATTTAAACTTTATTACCTATATCATTATTATACTGTTATACTTCTTTCATTTATAGCTTTTTATTTTATGAGGTCAAAGAGGGTGTAAAGACTTTAGCAATAAAACCGTTTTCCAGTAAGGTGTGTAGGTGCTTTACGTTTCTAAATAAGCTGTTTATATTTACTGTTTTCTGTAAAAAAATGTTTCACGAGAGGACATTTTTTTTCTGGCCTTATTGCGTTTGTTATGAAGCTTCTATGACAAAAAAATTATAACTTTTGTTACAAAACATGATTAAAGCTGCCAGTGGCGTATTTAAGGGGGGAAGGGGCTACCGGGCTGCAGGCCCCCGAGCCTGGGAGCTCGGGTCTAAAAGTTTAATTGCAACCTAATTTTTCGTCTCACGCTTGGACTTTTAATTTAAATTTTTAAAAAATGTATTCTTGGCTTAGATTACAAAGGTATTGTAGGAAACGTTTAGTTTTCCATCTAAAACTCCTGTTTTATATAGAGATTAAGGTTTTGAACGCCTATCGTTTTAGTTATTGATTTATGATGCAATTTTAAAGGAAAACGAGTTAAAAGAATAATATTTTATAGTATTTTTCTATTATATTATACTTGTCTGTTCCGTTTTCCCTTTTTTAGAGCTATTTTAAATCAACAAAAATATAACCCAATGCAATAAAATATTTTTACAGCAAAAACAAAAAACAATTAGGAATTTATTTTAAAGTAAAAATTTTAGTTGAAATATTTTTTTATTGAAGAAGTGAGATGATTTATAATCAAAAAAAAAATAAAATGGGAAGAAAAGAGAATGCTTAATTATGAATATACAAAACGGCACTTAAGAAGGAGTATTTCAAAACCTAAGCATTTGTACCAAAAACTGCTCTTAGATCTACGCTCCTAAAATACATGATTTCTCAAAAATCATCAATTTTGGCGTGGTGAGCGATATTTACTTTTTTTTAATCATGAAAACCCGAATCCGAAAAACGCTGGTTAGAGTCATACATACGTCTTATATAAAAATTTTGGATTTACACCAATATTCATATTTTTCACAAATATAAAAACTATTTTTTTTTAATAAAGAATAGGAATATCAAAAAGAAAGTAAAAAACATTTATTACGAAAACAAATTTAATCCAACGATGCAGAGGGGAAGAGGTAATAATTTAAATTTCGAAATTTGATGAAATAGTTACATGAATTTCAAACGAACTTTGGGCGTGGCTTTGTTTATATTAATGCCTTCCATAAGCAGCTAAAACAGAAGTATCAACTTACGAATCACCATCATAATTTATACTTTCGATTGCTTTTCTTTCTGACTATGTTTAATAATTTTATTTGATATGTTATTATTTCGGGGACCTATCAACATTTTAATTTTAAGGAAATAGCAGGTACTAAAATACGTACAAATTTACAACAGGAATTGCGTTTTTGCAAATATATCAAATAAAAAATAGCACCTGTGAAATCTGGAAAAACAGGTTTTCGTTTCAGTGCCAAGTGGAACTATTTATTTTTACATTGATTTGTGCTCTGGTAAAAATCAAAATATTATTTTAAAGTTTTCCGTAAATATAGCTGCTGAATAGTTCATGAGTCATGACATGACATTTGCTGTTTGCTGTAGTAGAGTAATAATAAAAAATACAAAAACTACACACTGTCACATAGGCCCACACCCAGAATCAAGGGATTAGGTCCAGCGCTGGAGATTTCGGCAAGGGGGGTATTTTTTAGAAGTACTAACTTTTGGTTGAAAAGTAATGCTATATTTTCAATACCAGGAAGTAGTATTACGGAAGTTCGTTTAGACCAGGGGAGGGGGGGGGGGGACCATAAAAATACGGTTCTATCTAACTTAAATATATTTTTTAACATAACGTTTTGCATAATGCGATATAACCACTGTACCGCGATGGAGCGTAATATTCACAATGCCCAAGTCACTTGTCATTTATCGCACCCAGACTTTGGTCGTTTTTTGGTTGAGAAGTTGACTAAACAGGCAGAACTGCACTTTATTTTTTTTATTTTCGCCGTCACCTTCTTTCCCATTTTGTAATGGTATTAATATTTTCTTGTTAACAGCGTTACAATCCTCCAATGATATTGCGTACTAGTTTTATTATTGGCAACATAGTGACAGACACTATTTCAGGAAGATATAAAAAATGAACCAAGCTTTACGAGTGTGCCTTTTTAAAAAAATAATGATGTGTATTGGGCGAAAACCCAGGAAGCTCACGGTGAGGGGAGGGAGGTCCTACTTTTCCGGCGCTGACTGTTACCTGCATGTCTTTTGTTATTAATGTTATTATAAAATGTATGCTATTTTTATATATCAACAAATTTAATTATTTATACACTAATGACGTATATATACAAGATATAAGATAGTATACACAGTAGACTATCTAATACCGTACGAATTTAGTCGTAATTAGATAAGATAACCCGCCATCAAAAAGAAATAACGCGAAGATCGTTAAAAATCCACAAAAATGTACTAAAATAAAACTTACGGGTCATTATTCGGGTACTTAAAAGTAAAGAAAATAAAACAAATCCTCCATTTTACTACTGGGCTCTGTGCTAATATTAACGGCTTTATTTCCTTTGCTAGGGTAACGGCGCTTTTTGGCCTCATTTCCTTCCAAAATGGGCTTTTTGACAGAATTTATTACGTTCAACGTTATAATAGTATATTACCTAACAAATGCGGTAAGTGATATTTCATCTGCACGCGGCGGCAGTTGACAGAACGACGCGAGCCGGAGAACCTATAGTGTATTTCACGTAAGTTTTTAATGACCGTCGATAACACACGTCATTTCTAGCAGCATTTATTTTACAGAACTGAAAGATGGAGTTAGGGCCGGCCTGATGTTCCTGCAATAATTAATAAATTACCAAATCAACAATATATTTACTTGCTTTTTAATCAAAAGAACACATCACAGATATACATAGTCCAGTAGTTTATAACCAGAAAATCTACACACAAAATAATAGCAAAATGATCTCTAAAAATACCAAATACTGCACTTATTATTCAACATTTGAACGAATGAATGACGGCTCTGTGATATTAAAAGAACTCGGAAAAGACACGCGGATTAATGTAGTACGGAAAGAGATATGTGACGGCAAAAGCGTAAGAAAGAGATAGGTACACATACTAATGGCATTCATAATTTTTTTTAGCATTTGATTGTTTTTCAACGCCGCCATAGCCAACTAAGAGTAACGGAACTTAAAATCTGCACCAAAATCCCCATATAAAAATATTAAATTGGCAATATTTCGAAAACTAAGAATTTTTGGGATATACAACCTTTTACAAACTTACCCTTATTTTTAATGCTAAATAAGAAATAATTATAAAATTTGTTTGTTTCCATTTGAAAATCTGGACTTTTGACAGTTTTTTCATTTTCATTTTTAATCTTAGTTTTTAAACACCCTGTATTAATAGTTATCAAAATATTATAAAAAATCTATTAAAGCAGGTCCTTTATAACAAGGAATCCCACTTAAATTAAATAAATAAGGCTTTTTTATAGAAAAAATTGATAATTAATCTAAAGCTTGCAAACCTCATTTTTGTTATAAAAATTCAAATATGTCAAAAATGTTTAGACATAGGTATAGGACATGGTATACAAAATCTGCCTAGAATGTTGCGTAAAATGCAAAAATGTAATAATATATAGGGTGTCCCATTTAAAATAAGCAAGTTGACACTTACTTCCGGTATAACCGGTAGTGCCACCAATATGAAAATATTTTAGCCCAGTCGCCCCTATCAGCATCAGCATACTGTCAAATTTTCAAAATTTTCCTATGTATAGTTTTCTATATATAGATCGATTCGGTTCCCGGAGGGACACCCTGTATATGTGGTTTTTAGCTGATTGAAGGGCAACAGATTAGAGTTTTCAGTGTGTATATTTGTCGTGTACATGTAAATATACGGTAAGTTATTTTTTCATCCATTTCTCATGAATGTACGCTTCGGAGTTAAGGAATTTTGAAATCACAATTGTTGGGCAACGCCTTTGACAAGAGAAATGTTAACGCATTAAAAACGTACTTGAAGTTTACTATACCTAACAATATAAATATTTTTGCCGGTTATGGTTTCGTGCGTTCCTACTGTTGTCAAAAAGAAATAAAAAAAAAGGTCTCTATAAAGAGGAAATCACCACAATAAAAATGTGATTTTTACATAAAAACATTATGATAAGACACTGCCATGGGTTAAGGATGAAATTATTCCTGAAGAAAAATTTATTATTTGTAACTGAACATTTATCATTTAAGTTTGACTTGATTTTCCTCCATCCATTGATTGACACAAAATCCATTTATTCGCAATCTGTCTTCCTCAGATTCGCTACTACCTATCATTTTGACAATAATAGACCCTCTAAGTGACAGTAATTTTATACCTAGAAACTTTACGTCTTTACTCTTAATTGCCAACTTTACCAAAAAGTTTCAATATCTCGAATTTCAACACAGTTTTGTAAGTTGTATCCTTTTTTACAGGAATAAGCTCTTCACACCCGCATAGACCAACAAAAGTAAGACAGTGAATTTGAAAGAACGGAAGTTTAGTTTCGAAAATTCTAAGCTAAATTATACACGGTGATTCTAAAGTTGTTACTTCTTTTTTAATTGTGTAAGTAATTTTAAGAAAAATTGAAATATCTACAAAATAATTACAAAATAAGTCCACTACGGTTTTAACATAACGTTCCGCATTACGCGACATAACCACTGTACCACGATGGAGAGTAATATTGACAACGGCAACGGCCAAGTTATTTATGGCGCCCGGTTGGAGTCTGGTCGTTTCTTGGTTGAGAGGTTGACTAAACAGGTAAAACTGCACTTAATTTTTTTACTTTCCTTCGCACTTTGTAAGGGTATTAATATTTTATTATTAACACCGGTGAATGATATTGCGTACTAGTTTTGTTATTGGCAAAATAGTAACAGATACTCTTTCAGGAAGATATAAAGAATAAACCAAGCTTCACGAGGGCCGTTTTTAAAAATAATGATGATGTTTTAATCCCGTGGGAGCTTGTGACCCTCTACTAAACTGAGGACTTCTTGAAGGAACAAAAATCAACTGTTAATGTCATCTGTGTTTATCAAATATCGAAACTTTTCATCATAAATTGTTCTATAGCAACATTTGTTGGTAGGACATGATAATGGTCAAATATTTTAAAGACTATTATATTTAAAAAAATTGTTGTAGTGTTGTTTCACTTGTTCTTTATACCACTAATAGAGCTAACTGAATTTTTTTTCCGAGGGCCCATCTACAGTGTGTCCAAAAAAGTATGCAACATATGTAAAAGTTTTTTATTACCGATTTCTCAGAAAATTTTATTCTTAATAAAAGTTGGTGCATGCCTTGAAACTATAAATGCATATTTTACATTTCACCTGCGGCTAATAGTAAGGGAGCAAATGCCATTTTTTCGAAATTGCATTAGGAGTAAAGTACCTTAGTTATTAGAGATACAGCAAAATTTTATATAGAAATGTTATTGCAAATTAAAGACATAGCCCAAATACGAAATTTGAGTTACGTGTCTCAATTTTATTTCTAATCTATAATTTCCCCTAAACGGTACGCCTCTGGTCGATTTTTCGTTTACGCAATTTTAATATATTTATCAAATAACTTAAACGTGGGTTTATAATAAAAATGCATTAAGTAGTTGCAAACTTTTAAAAACTTTTCAATGAACCGGGTCGGTTTAGATATAAGCGTGTTGCACGCCCACTTAAACACATTCTAGCCAACTTCTGTTGAAACTAAATTATAATAAAATTCAACCCTATTCATAGTACTGGAAATAACTACTAATTTATTTGTCATTTTCACTCAGTACGCTTAAGTCCAAAAACCTACCAGAGGCGTACCGTTTAGGGAGAATTAGAGATTAGAAAAAAATAAAAATTAAGACACGTAACTCAAATCTCATATTTTGGCTATGTTTTTAATTTGCAATAACATTTCCATATAAAATTTTGCTGTATTTCTAATAACTAAGGTACTTAACTCTTAATGCAATTTCGAAAAAATGGCATTTGCTCCCTTACTATTAGCCGCAGGTGAAATGTGAAATATGCATTTATAGTTTCAAGGCATGCACCAACTTTTATCAAGAATAAAATTTTCTAAGAAATCGGTAATAAAAAACTTTTACATATGTTGCATACTTTTTTGGACACACTGTATAGGCCAGGTTTGACCCATTGTGCTTACCCTGTTTGATTCTTCACACCCACTCGGTGATCCCGAAATCTGTTGTTATGTCTTGGTATACTTAGCCTATGCCTATTTCCTACCAAATAAAAACACAAAAGAAAAACTAGCGAGAAAAGCCAACACAAATAAGTTGCTGTCAATGTTGTGATAAACAAGTCACGCGGTCGTATTATCATTCAACCGGAGTCTGTACTCGTGTCTCGTTCTGCATCTAAAAACATAATCAATATTTTCCTTTGGTATACTACTGTAATAGAGAGTGTTCGCTTAAAATTAACGGAATATTAAAACGTAATAATATATTTAAAGCTATGATAGGTACCAGTGGCATATTTAGGGGGGGGGGGGGGCTTTCGCGCTGCAGGGCTGCAGCTCCCCGAGCTTAGGAGCTCGGGTCTAAAAGTCCAATTGCAACCAAATTTTTCGTCTCACGCTTGGACTCTTAATTTAAATCTTTGAATAAAGTATTCTTGGCTTCGATTGCAAAGGTCTTGTATCAAACGTTTAGCTTTTAAACTTTTCCTTCCAAAAGTCCTGTTTTATATAGAGATTAAGGTTTCAGACGCATATCGTTTTAGTTATTGATTTATGATGCAATTTTATAGGAAAACGAGTAAAAAAAATAATATTTTATAGTATTTTTCTAGTATACTTATACTTGTCTGTTACGTTTTCCCTTTTTAGAGCTATTTTAAATCAATAAAAATATAACCCACTGCAATAAAATATTATTACAAAAGAAACAAAAAACAATTAGGAATTTATTTTCAAAGAGAAAAATTGTAATTAAAACATTTTTTATGGAAGAAGTGTGATAATTTATAATAAAAAAAATAGTGCTGGAAGAAACGCAAATATTTTATTATGAATATACAAAACGGCACTTAGGAAGGAGTATTTTAAAACTTAAGCATTTGCACCAAAAACTGCTCTTAGATTTACGCTCCATAAAATACATGATTTCTGAAAAAATCATCAATTTTGGGAGTGGTGAGCGATATTTACCAAGCCAAACCAAGCCCCAAAAACGCTGGTTATAGTTATACATAAGTCTTATGCTAAAATTTTATATTGACACCAATATTTTTCACAAATATAAAAAAACTTTTATTTAAATAAAGGAGGAATATCAAAAAAAAATTTACAAAAACAAATTTAATCCAACCATGCAGAGGGGGAGAGGTAATAATTTAATTTTTTAAATTTGATAGTAGCTAGGTGAATTTTAATCGAGCTTTGGGCGTGGCCCCCAAAGTTTTTCGCCTGCGGCGCTTTTCCGCTTTCTTTACTGGGTACAATATCATGAAATACACGTAGTCCCTCTCTCCAGAAAAAAATGTCCTACTTTTACGGCCACTGACCCCCCCCCCCCCCCCCCCCCGAGCATATTTTCTGGCTATGCCACTGGTAGGTACTCTTAATGTTTTGTAGTATAGTGAGCACCACAAATATAGCATTATTGTTTGCATTTCTGTCTCCAAACTCCAGCAACTATTTTTCTATTTTTGATGTGATTATTTTGAGCTTGGTTAATTGCGAAAGAGTACAAAGTTTATTTTAGTATTTAATAATTAAATAAATACATTTTGAGAACTAGTCGCGTGTGAATAAACTAATGGCAGTCATTTAAGAATTTTGCGTTAAATAATCTCGCTGAAGGGTCGAAATAACCCGTTATTCCCGGAGAATGCTTATCAGGAAGTAGCACTGGCTTATAATGGCTTAGCAAATTAAAATTGCCCGAGGCTTTAGAGGAAACGACAGATAAAATTATTGGGTGTACAATATCCTCTTAAAAGGATGTGCTTCGCGTCAAATTAAAAGTGTAAAGAAGACTGTGTAATAACTTTTTCCTACGACCACCTATGAAAATTAGAAAAAAAAGCACAGTTAACTTGGCTCGAAAGCACCGAATATCAGGCACACTATTTAATTTAAAGATATGGTGCCAATTTGACTGACCACCCCTATTTATTAAAAAGAACAAATTTTAGAAAGCAGTAATTGTAAAGTGTTTTACTTATTTATCATGTATTTGTCGAGTGATTCAGAATTAGAGTGTGAAAATACGCCATCTGAAATTATAAAATATGTTAATAAGATACTGGAAAATCTATTACCAGAAAAAATAAACAGCGCTGAAGAAAGTGTCATGATTGTATTAAACATCTAATCTTTATCGACAGCGATAGCGTAGAGAATAGAGCTTAAACCTACAGATTGCAAGGTCACAGGTTCTAATCCCATCAGGAGTATTTGACTTTTTTTTATAAAAACATTAAATAATTAATAGAATTATTTTGGATTGAAATCTTTCTTGTTGGGTTGATTTTTTAAAATTATGTTTAATGCATCTTTCCTTGATTAAATTTAAAAAATGTCATTCTGGTTAATCTAAAAGTCAATCCAGGATTATATAGTTCTTCCTATGATATATAAAATATGAAAAAATTAAAAAGGTAAACTACTAATTAAGGAAAAGCCTATTGACAAACTATGAAACCAGATATTAAGTGGAACATAATCCTAAATATGCCGATTTCAACACTAGTGTTGAAATATTTTTTCACAAATCAAAGGCTTTTTAATAATTCTTTGTGGTCGTAGGAAAAATAGGGTACATTACTCGTGTGAACGTGATTATTCTAAAACTCGGAGAATTTCCGCACTCGGCTGATTCACTTTCATCACTTTTTATGTAATATACTATTTTCTACTCCCAGATAGAAATTGTCTGTTTCCTTTACACTAAAGTGATATAACAGTGGGGTATTCAGGTTAACTGAACGGATATGATTTCATATCCATCCTAGTTAGGATATGAAACTGACCAATCACATTGGTCAATTATAAAGAAACCAAATTTACACGTTGTAAATTTTACGAATCGTTTTCTGACACTTGACAAAAGTGAGGTTAAGATTAAACTTCAAAGATATGCAAATCTGTCAGACAATATTTTTTGTTCTTTTGTATTTTAAATCAAAATATTCATCCCAGAGTCTATACATACACAATTTTTTCCTAACGAATGCACAAAATGGTGCGAAAATTGAAGGTTTAATACCAAAATTAAAACCATAATACAGGGTGATTTTTAAGTTGATACTTCTTTTTTAGCAGCGTATAGAAGGCATTAAAATAAACACAATTTTCAAATACCTTTTTTTAAAAACTCAAAAATAAAGTACGTACATTCATTTATTACACTACGAATCAAATACAGTTCTGCCTAACTTGCCCGTTAAATAACATTAAGAAAACTTCTGCGTGTAGGATGAGCCCGCAAGGAAAAGCGTTCTGCGTATAATCTCGAAGCACTTTGCCACACTCACAGTAAATTACCACCTTATCTATTAATTCATTGTTTAATATTAACTTAACAGAAAAACACACCGCACCGGATTGTTCAACACTACTCGTATGACTAATAAGAGATAAGAAAAACAACAGAAACTATAGCGGGGTATGTTTTGATGCCAGGCCCGCATTAAGATTTTTTACTTCTCTATCTCACCTATTTTTGAGTTTTTTGAAAAAAGGTATTTGAAAAAGTTGTTTATTTTAATGCCTTCTATACACAGCTAAAAAAGAAGTATTAACTTAGGAATCACCCTGTATATTTCAACCAAACTATTATTGTGTCCCATAACTTATGGGCCGTAGAGTAACTGGAGATACTAGACATTAAACTAAGGCGATTATGTCATATAAGTTTTTTTTTCATAATTAAAATATTAATTTAATTATGTACTATTTTTTTATACTTTGGGATGTTTAAAGGGAAATATTTGGAAAACTGTTAAAGATACTAGATCAATCAAGTACACCTTTTTGACTCAGAAAATGCCCTTCTTTAAGAAAGTATAATTGAAAAACACTTAATATCACAGGTAAGAAAAAAATCATAGATTTATGAAGCCCAGTGTATGCAACTAGCGCGCTCTAGTTTGAAACTTTGCTCATAAAAAATAATATTGCCACACTCTTAAAAATGACTTGGTATTTGGTACTAATTTTTATTTGTTATCGTGTTTACGTTACCAAAAATAACTATTTTTAGTTAGGAAAACAAAAAAGATTTTTTTCTTGGTTATATTTTCCAAAAAATGATGCCATCAGAACAAAGAAAATATGTTGTTTTCATATTAGTTGGCAGAAATAAAATATTTTGTTAAGCTGAATTTTACTCTGTATATATCCTATTTAAATGTTACATCAAGGTTCCTACAAACTTGTATTTATCAATTAAGCTTGTTGTAATAACACATTATGAATTTGTTGTCCTTATCATTTTGTTAATTTTGATTAGGATACATTCTTAGTTACCAGAACTAACTTTTCTTTTCAAGTAATATTATTCTTCATATTTATAACTAACGGCATCAACAGAGACTTGACGCCCTTGCCCGGTGGGTGACATATGACATCATTCTAGCCAGGACTGTCAGGAGATTATGTTTATGTTAAGGTGCTTTTGCGGTTCCGTGTCTTTAAGGTAGTAATTGGCCATTTTCATGGCCGTGCCCGTGTGGAAAATGGATGTGACAATATTTGGTGTAATTTATTTGTGTTTATTGTCTTTTTTGTGTACGTTCTTATTGGCAGAAGGAAGTTAAATCATAAGTAAGTAAACATTTTATTTTTTATCATTGCAGTTGTACATTAGAAAGTTTAAATGAGATTTTTATAAAGCATGGCAAGGTGACCCGATGAGAAATAACTTTTTAAAAAAATTTTTTTGTTTTGTTTTTGTTCTATGTTCCATTTCTATAAAAGAACGTCATATTGATGACTTTTGTATCTGACCAAGTACAACAAATTTCATATAGCTGTATATTTTAAATAGAAAGTCCAGGGGATATTTTTTGTTTTTTAATAATCGCAGTGGCAGATAAAAAATTTAAATAAGGACAATTCAGTTCTATAAGCAATTGAACAACCCAAAAGTTATTGTTTCTGTTTTGTACTGCGTAAGTATGTATTATAAAAAACATGAGAGAACAAGGACATTAGAAATAATTTTTCTTAAAGAAACCATATATTCCTGATAATTTATTCCAATTAGTTTACGCATATAGAGTAAGAAAGTAGTAATACCAAGGCATTTTTTTATATAAATGGGGACCTAGGAAGGAATATTTTTCGTTACTAAGTATAAATTACATATGACATTTTTTTTAGAAATAAAACAGACTTAAGTTATTTCTATCAAATCAACTTGCTAATTTTGCCTTGCGTTATAAGCAGTTCATTCAAACTTTCTAATGTGCAACTGCAATGACAAAAATATAAAATTTTTACTTGTTTATGATTCAACTTCTTTCTTAAAATTAGAAAGTACAGAAAAAAAATAATAAACACAATGTTGTGACTACATACGTAATTGTTACTCTATGAAAATTTCAAGTTTTTCCCAAATAAATGATTGCTTTGGCAATATTTGTAGATTGCATCATTAACAAAAAAAAATAGTTCCTTGAAAAAAAATTTTCAATTTTCCATATCTACACATTAGTTGTGACAACTAATTTTAAAAGCAGGAGTACCATATAAATTTAGTTATCCGTATATAAAATTTCGTTGTGACAACTAAAATTTGTAGGTTGGGTTGGTTAATGTTATTAATTAGTTCAACAGTTTAATAACGACAATTTTTTTTGGTTGTACAAACTAATTTTTGGGTTGAGTCCGATTTCACGAAAATAAATAGTTGTCAGAACCAAATTTTAGTAATCCATACCATGTTATTTTTAAGAGTGCAACTTTCAATTTGATTCATTAAACCGTTTTAAAATTATGGCTTATTTTCGAGAATAAACTTTTACTTTCAACATCCTATATCTCTAGAACGAGTAACAATCCGAAAAAACTTATATGACTTAATCGCCTTAGTTTAATGTCTAGTATCTCCAGTTACTCTACGCCCATAAGTTATAGGAATACCCTGTAGTGATTTAAAGCCCATTATCATTGCTTTAATCTAATGGAATAATAATTTAATAGAATCCAATAATTTTATATTAAATTTTTTTAGAGTTTCACAAAAATAAAATCCGTCGAAAATTCCAAATTATTTATATTTACCTTTCAATTAGATTTGAAATTAAATATTTCAGTGAGTAATAACAGCCGCTGCAAATCAGGTTACACTAACAATTGAAAATTTAGTTATTTCGCGCTGAGAAGCTGAATAGATTCGTAATATTCCCGACAGCTTTAAAATTGAGAAAATTGAACTGTGAATATTTTACAAGATTCAGCTTTTTTTATGGAAATTCGTTAAGGGCGAATATTCGCTTGTAACATTTTTCTTTTTTGTAAAAAGGTAAAAATATACAAGCATGCCCATGCGAAGTTTTTAAATTTTATACCATTTTTTTGTTTTTTGATTAATTCTTAAGAAGACTCTGGGTTTAATTTTATTTACCTACGACCACTACTGTAAATACTTAAAAACACACCGTTTCCGATCAATGTAAGATTCCCATTACGCACGGTAAAAAAATCGCACAGCTTGGTAAAAAAATCGCACAGTTTTCCTAGCAACCGCTTAGCAACGGTTAATACAAACAAACTTATTCAAAAACTGACATAATCGTAGATCAAATTTGTATGTGAGTAATATTATAAAGTGAAATTAGTTTGATTAGGTACATAAAAAATGTCGAGTGACAGTGAAATAGAAAATTTAACTCCACCCAATATTAGCGAAATTGCAGAAGCTGCTGAAAACAACTTGCTACCGGCGAAATCTGAATATCGATACAAATTTACTTACCAAAGATTTATGGAATGGAGATTAAAAAACCACGTTAAATCATTTTCCGAGAATGTAATGATGGCATATTTCCAAGAACTATCAAAAACGATGAAGCCTTCCTCACTTTGGTCATTTTACTCAATGTTAAAGGCCACAATTAATATAAATCACAATGTCGATATTGCAAACTACTCCAAATTACAAGCTCTTCTGAAGAGAAAATCGGACGGCTTTAAATCCAAAAAATCCAAGATTTTGACAAGCAAGAATATAAACGATTTTCTAGAAAACGCACCAGATGATAAACATTTGTTTATGAAGGTAATATATTGAGCTCAATATAATGTTAAATGTGTAAATTTATTTCAAATCGTCTTTTAGGTTGCTCTTATAATTGGTATAAGCGGTGCATGCAGGAAACAAGAGTTGCGTAATATAAAACCGTCAGATATCCAAGACACAGGGAAGAATCTAATTATTAATATTCCCGATTCAAAAACTAAACGGCAACGTTCTTTTGTGGTGTCAGAATATTTTTACCCAAAGGTTAAAAAATATATAAACATTCGCTCTGCAGTAAGTACAGCTCCAAATTTACCTTTTTTTCTAAACTATATAAACGGAAAATGTACCAAACAGTCTGTTGGTATTAACAAGTTAGGAAAGGTTCCAAAAGAAATAGCCAAATATCTGGGACTACCAGAAGCAGCGAATTATACAGGACACTGTTTTCGACGCTCGTCCGCGACTATTCTTGTTGACGCGGGTGGTGACTTATTAGATTTAAAAAGACACGGCGGATGGCAGTCCTCAGCCGTAGCTGAAGGGTATGTGGATAATTCTCTAAATAATCAAACTAACAATTCGTCTAAAATATCATCTGCAATAGCAAGTACTAGTAGTAGTACTAATAGTATTAATGAAAATTTCATTGAGTCAACTAATAATGTAAATCTTACTTATGCTTCAGCAAGCAAAAGAAACGATATACCTTTTGTCTTCAATAATTGTTCTGTAACTATAAATAATTATTGTAATGAGAATAAATAATATTATAAAAAATAACATTTGTAAATTTAAATAATCATACTGTAGAATTATTACAATATATACCTTCTCGTTGATGTTATCACGTTCTTAAATTAATAATATTGTCGCGTCTTAAAATGACAGGCGACTGGGTTGTGTAGCTTAGACGGTTTTGATCTGTTTTAATTATTTTATTAATAAGTATTTATTATTTGTGCCCTTATGGTGCGCTATCGAATCACTGAAACACTAAGGATTTTTAAGACATTTATTTAATGAATAGCAAAGCGATGACAGACAATAATCATAATGTGAATAAAATACAATGTTACGTAAAAGATTATAAAATGGTAAATTTAGATAGTTCTCTAACAAGAAGAGAAACTGTCTCCTTTTGACTTACTTTAGAAAGGTGTTATTCTAGTAAGTTTAAAGAAACAATTTGTTCTTAATAGACAACTTTGACCAAAATAAGAAGAATACAAGTTAATACAGTTTAACAATTAAATGTAAGGAACACTTACGCAATCGCAGCAAAGTAAACTGGTTCTGGGGCAGTACTCTTCATGGCTCGAAAACTGTTTTAAACTTTTAAGTAGTTATTTGGGCAGAGGTTACCCTTACACTTGAATACTTTTTACAACTCTCCGAGTAAGTGTTCCTCCGAGTTTTTTATAAGTTTTGCAACCCTTACCAGATGGAAGAAGGGGTTCCTTTTTGCTATGTCAGCACTTTATTAAAGAGGGGATTTTCCCCTGGATGGACTATTCAAAATGGAACCCTTTATCCCAACCAATACAAACAATTATGTTTATCAAATTTCATCTACAAACTCCTCCTACTAAACTAGGAATGTCCTTATCTTTGTTCTACACACTATTTTTCCACTACACCCATTCTTATCAGCAGACTCAACACCTATTAAGTGTCTTAGCACCACAGCGAAGTATGAACTGGTTTATTCATCCTTAAGGGTGCCAATCCATATCCGACAATATTGTTACCAGTTAAGATGAAAAACTAAAACTAAATGATGTTGTGTGAATAAGTAGGTCGTAGGTAAAGTATGGTACGTAATACGTGTTGTAATGCAATTACGCACTCATAGAATTACTTACATTAACTTTTCTATTTGTGCGTAAATTGCTTTTTACAACACTTATTACGTAATATACTATTTTATAGCCTCGATTCTTTAAAAAAAGTTGTAATAGCAATATTATTGGGTTATAGGCACTGTACAAAATAGGTTGATTGCTCAATCGAATTGTTTCTTGCTAGATAGACTTTAGGATATGCAGAGGCGGCTCGTACAGTAGGGTCACAGTGATATGGCCCTACCTACCTGTACACCAAGCTGTTTACTTCTCATTAATAATTATCATTACTTTGTCTCCATACGGTTAATTCTTTTTGTAAATGTGAATAATTTTTAATTTAAGACGTTGATATCTAATAACTCCTGCCGCCACGCTGCTCCGGGCAACTCTGTATTTGGCACGATGTTAAACTCGTACAAGAGAGAGACTAACACCAATGAACTATAGCCCTCTCTTACTGACGTGTAGAGAAATCAACCTGGCCTGGCCAGATCCTCATATTATGATGTTTTATTTTATCGAGAGTGAAGAGTCCCAATCGGGTTAGGGCACTACTAGGTTATATAGTTATGCTTCTGGCTTTGCTACCGCTACTAGCTATATATTCGTGATTCCGGGTTTAGGTGTATCAGTTTTAAAATGAAAGACTTTAGGTATGTTGTCTGCCGAAAAACATTTTGTAAAGAATATGGGCCACTTCAAGAACAAAAGTGATTGCATCATTTTCAAATAAAAAACAAAGACGTATGGAATTTTTATATAAGAAAATTTGAGTATTTTATGAACATTTTTTGTTAGAACAACTGGAATACCTTATTAAATGCTTCATTTAATAAGTCGGTAAGTTTTTTTCGATTTTTTAATAAGTACAGGGTTTTACAAATACGATGCATTAGAATTTCTATCTCTATAACTATTAAGAGATAATAAGTTTTTTAAATAAAGGCACTGTTGCATATTTCAATCCTGAACAATTTGTTAAAAAGACATTTAATCAAATTTCGATGACTTTGTTGATATAGGCATCTAAAAAACGAACGTTGTATCTGAAAAATAAGATTATTTTCTTGAAGAGCATAAAAAAAATTGCCTTAAGCAAGTGCTCTTGGTGGTTTTTCAAAATATTCAATATTTGATCATTAAGAAAATGAAAACAAAAATTCATTTTTTCTTATAGTTACCGAAATAGCAATGTTAATGCATCGAATTTGTAACACCCTGTATTCTCATCAAAGATTTTTGACTTGATATTTTGGCCCCACCTGTATCGACTATCACGAACCGCCACTAGTCTCCGTTAAGAAGATTTCTCTTGAGGCTCATTTAACTAACTTTTCTTGTCCTGGAAACTAGGATTCTGGTATGGTATACTACACTCTTAAAAATGACTTGGTATTTGGTACTAATTTTTATTTGTTATCGTGTTTACGTTACCAAAAATAACTATTTTTAGTTAGGAAAACAAAAAAGATTTTTTTCTTGGTTATATTTACCAAAAAATGATGCCATCAGAACAAAGAAAATATCTTGTTTTCATATTAGTTGGCAGAAATAAAATATTTTGTTTAGCTGAATTTTACTCTGTGTATATATCCTATTTAAATGTTACATCAAGGTTCCTACAAACTTGTATTTATCAATTAAGCTTGTTGTAATAACACATTATGAATTTGTTGTCCTTATCATTTTGTTAATTTTGATTAGGATACATTCTTAGTTACCAGAACTAACTTTTCTTTTCAAGTAATATTATTCTTCATATTTATAACTAACGGCATCAACAGAGACTTGACGCCCTTGCCCGGTGGGTGACATATGACATCATTCTAGCCAGGACTGTCAGGAGATTATGTTTATGTTAAGGTGCTTTTGCGGTTCCGTGTCTTTAAGGTAATAATTGGCCATTTTCATGGCCGTGCCCGTGTGGAAAATGGATGTGACAATATTTGGTGTAATTTATTTGTGTTTATTGTCTTTTTTGTGTACGTTCTTATTGGCAGAAGGAAGTTAAATCATAACTAAGTAAACATTTTATTTTTTATCATTGCAGTTGTACATTAGAAAGTTTAAATGAGATTTTTATAAAGCATGGCAAGGTGACCCGATGAGAAATAACTTTTAAAAAAATTTTTTTTGTTTTGTTTTTGTTCTATGTTCCATTTCTATAAAAGAACGTCATATTGATGACTTTTGTATCTGACCAAGTACAACAAATTTCATATAGCTGTATATTTTAAATAGAAAGTCCAGGGGATATTTTTTGTTTTTTAATAATCGCAGTGGCAGATAAGAAAATTTAAATAAGGACAATTCAGTTCTATAAGCAATTGAACAACCCAAAAGTTTGAGTAAAATAAGTTAAAAATCTAGTGATTCTGTTTTGTATTGCATAAGTATGTATTATAAAGAACATAAAAGAACAAGGACATTGGAAATATTTTTTTTAAAGAAACCATACCTAATATCCCTGATAATTTATTCCAATACCAAGGCATTTTTTTATATAAATGGGGACCTAGGAAGGAATATTTTTCGTTACTAAGTATAAATTACATATGACATTTTTTTTAGAAATAAAACAGACTTAAGTTATTTCTATCAAATCAACTTGCTAATTTTGCCATGCGTTATAAGCAGTTCATTCAAACTTTCTAATGTGCAACTGCAATGACAAAAATATAAAATTTTTACTTGTTTATGATTCAACTTCTTTCTTAAAATTAGAAAGTACAGAAAAAAAATAATAAACACAATGTTGTGACTAGATACGTAATTGTTACTCTATGAAAATTTCAAGTTTGGCCCAAATAAATGATTGCTTTGGCAATATTTGTAGATTGCATCATTAACAAAAAAAAATAGTTCCTTGAAAAAAAATTTTCAATTTTCCATATCTACACATTAGTTGTGACAACTAATTTTAAAAGCAGGAGTACCATATAAATTTAGTTATCCGTATATAAAATTTCGTTGTGACAACTAAAATTTGTAGGTTGGGTTGGTTAATGTTATTAATTAGTTCAACAGTTTAATAACGACAATTTTTTTTGGTTGTACAAACTAATTTTTGGGTTGAGTCCGATTTCACGAAAATAAATAGTTGTCAGAACCAAATTTTAGTAATCCATACCATGTTATTTTTAAGAGTGTATATACGGCCAGTTTTAAGAATGTATTAATAAAAGCAAGATATTTTTAATTACATTAAAATCAAAAAATACCTTTATTCTAATTTTCCTTCTTATTACAATTTACCCGCCGAAAAGACCCCAAGTACTAAGATTAATTGTCAATTTAGGACGTCCTCAAATAGAAAGTCCAATAAAGTGTGCGTGTGGGTTTCGAAATAAGACTTTATTGCTTTCCTAAATTTCTTAAGGGTGTCACGTCCGCGAATCAAACAGGGACAATTGACAGAGTGGGCGAAGATTTTTATCAAGAAGTCATCGCTCGCTATAAAATAAACTACTTTGGTGATTTTCGTTGTCCCTGAATTTCCACAAGATTTCCAGAATTTTTACTGGCCGTAGCTAAATTTATACTCTTAAATTCTAAATTTACCGTAATGGACTTTTTCACAAAATGTTTAT
Source organism: Polydrusus cervinus (assembly GCA_935413205.1). NCBI lineage: Eukaryota > Metazoa > Arthropoda > Insecta > Coleoptera > Curculionidae > Polydrusus > Polydrusus cervinus. The sequence goes on along the minus strand of OW284517.1, from coordinate 35,215,063 downwards.
TTTGACTCTATCGTAGAGAGCAAGAAAAATAACATTTTCAGCCTTTTCAGTTTTTAAATTTTTCAATTATTTACTAAGAAAATAATTAAACAAAAATAAAAACACGCGTAAGTAGAACATTTATTTCTGGAGTGAGGGATAGCCAGGACTACATTCATTTCATGACATTGTATCTAATAAAGTTCGTTTAAACTTCACCTACTTAACTACTATCAAATTTCAAAAATTTAACTATTACCTCTCCCCCTCTGCATGGTTGGATTAAATTTGTTTTTGTAAATGTTTTTTTATATTTTTTTTATATTGATTTGCCTATCCTAGCTGGTGTCAATTGAAAATTTTAACATAAGACTTATGTATGACTCTAACCAGCGTTTTTCGGGCTCGGTTTTTCATGATTAAAAATAAAGTAAATATCGCTCACCACGCGAAAATTGATGATTTTTTAGAAATTATGTATTGTAGAAGAGTATCTAAGAGCAGTTTTTGGTGCAAATTCTTAGGTTTTAAAATACACCTTCTTAAGTGCCGTTTTGTACATTCATAATAAAACATTCTCGCTTCTTCCCGCACTACTTTTTTATTATAAATTAACACACTTCTTCCATAAAAACTGTTTGAATTAAAATTTGTACTTTAATTTTTCTTTTTAAAAATAAATACCTAATTGTTTTTTGGTTTGTAGTAAAAATATTTTATCGCATTGGGTTATTTTTTTATTTATTTAAAATAGCTCTAAGAAGAAAAGACGGATCAGACAAGTATATAATAGAAAAATACTAAAAAATATTATTCTTTTTACTTGTTTTTCTTTGAAATTGCATCATAAATCAATAAATAAAACGATATGCATCCGAAACCTTAATCTCTATATAAAACAGGACTTTTAAAAGGAAAAGTTGAAAAACTAAACGGTTCCTACAAGACCTTTGTAATTTAAGCCAAGAATACATTTGATCGAAGAGAATAAGGCTAATATCGCCTTAACCAGAACTCAGGATCCAGTAAAACAAACTGTCATCCTCCCAGGTGTCGAATAAATCACCGACATCACCGGGCTAAGGAGTCTGGAGGATCAATTATGATATTGGACATCGTACGCGTCACATTGCCAAGCAAAGCCACAGATGAGTCGCCCGAGAACGGCGCAAACGTCTGATCAACAACTATGATATTAACTGACAGTCATGACATGACACAGGCACTTTAACCAACGTCCAACTACTGTACTACTGTAGGACGAAACGGCTGATCATGGACTATGGAAAGACAGTGAACGCTTAACGCTTCAGTGTTTGGGGAACGGTATAAACCCATAACCCTCCGACCCGGTTGTTAGGCCGCGGTGCACTGAGGAATAGACGAAGGGGTCCACAGCGTGGAAACCCCGGACGCTCTTGACATTGACAATACAGGGCCCCCTTGTTGGTGGGAGGTATTCCTCTCATCTCCGATGAGGTGGTCTGCCTCATATAAGGTTTTTCACGCCTTAAGGTGGACGTTGGTTAAAGTGTCTGTGTCATGTCATGACTGTAGTTAATATCATAGTTGTTGATCAGACGTTTGCGCCGTTCTCGGGCGACTCATCTGTGGCTTTGCTTGGCAATGTGACGCGTACGATGTCCAATAACAAGAATACATTATTTAAAGATTTAAATTAAGTGTCCAAGCGTGAGAAGAAAAATTAGATTGCAATTAGACTCTTAGACCTAAGCTCCTAGGCTCCCCCCCCCCCCTAAATTCGCCACTGCTCCTACCTGACTAATGTCTAGAATGCGGTTTCGTGTTTTAACAGTTTTTGTCTATTTTAAGTTATCGATATAAAGATAACAATATAAACGGTCGTACAACTGGCAAATAAAAAAAATGTGCGGTTAATACAATGACGAACTCCTCTTATATATATATTTAATAGGTTCAAGTTCAGAATGTTAGTGTTGAATATGATAAATTCAATTATAGTGAAAATGCCCATTATCGTTGGCCAAACGGTTTAGCAGCAGGAGAAACTACACCAATGCTTATCTTAAAGTAACACTGTTATAAGATAACGAAGCTTAGATGTCAACCCCAGAAATGACTGGATTAGATTAGGTTTCCAAACTTTAATTAAATTTGCTGTCATAATCATTAATCTGTTCGATTGGAATGTTAATATTTTCGTACGTAATCGAGACAGTACATATTACACAAGTTTTAATTAGATGTGCCATTGCTAAACCTGCAACGATGGAGTTGAAATAGAGCCAAGCGTGGCAACGGGCGGACAAGCAGCATAAGAATTTCTCAAACAGCTGCGAACGGCCGGCATTTTTTGCGAGCTGTTCACCATTGCAGTGTTGATATTTTAGTTTTTATCCGTGCGATCCAACTTTGGCAATTTATCTCTACATTAATATAATAAATAATAATGTAGGACCGAAAACTTAATCCTATAGCATTTCCACGAACGCATTCATTGCTTATTATATCGTAAACTAGATCCCTGTATAAGAATTCCGTAAGACCGATCTAAAAGCAAAGATCTCGCTGTATGTACATAAGCTTCGTATGCAAAAGCAAAAGCACTGCTTTTGTACGAATGGAAGCAAGCGAGAGGGTCGGCAGGTAGTAGGGTAGAAACAGATGTATTTGCATACCTATTGAGCTTTTATTACTCTACACCTTTCTGAAATAAACTATATCGATATTCAATAACGGTTTTTCGATATCGCCTAGTCCTACCCTTAACTCCTTGGCCATATTTTGAATAACTCAAAACTGTCTTCTCAAACTGGTTTCTTATTTAATTATTATCCATTACGTCACGAAGTTTTAATTAACATAAAATAGGCTAAACTAAGAAAACCGTCTAATGAAGTATACAACGAGGGGAGCTTTATAACTAGGTCCCGCTAAGTTAAGCTGTTTTATAACTAGATAAATAAGTGCTATGAAGTTAAGAAAAAAAATAAGTAACTAATATAGTTTATTTCAGAAAAGTGTAGAGTAATATTATAGGAAATTCCGTTCAGTTCGGATCAATTTTGGTGTCGGCCATAGGCGCAGGTAAATTTTGTGCATTAAATTATTTATGATAATTTACCAAAGAAAAAAAAAGATACTTTGATAAAGAAGGAACTATTAGCTATAGCAAATTTGCACAAACATTGTTTTATGAAATATGCCATGGAAGATACACACCGCCATATCTTTGCGAACTAAATCCTATAGAACTTATATGGGCGCAAGTGAAAGGATTTGTAGCAAGACACAACACGACTTTCAAAATGAAAGACGTTAAGCTACCGTTTGATCAAGCCATTAAGGAAGTGATACCAGAGAACTGGCGAAAAGCAGTCCATCATGTCATTAAAGAAGAGGAGAAAATGTGGGATCATAACTACCTGATCGATCGGACCGTCGACTCGTTAATTATAAAATAAAGAAGAGATGACAGTTCCTCAGATGACGAAGAATATTTTGATATTTTATAATTTAATTTCTGTATACCTAATGTTTTTTTGTATTTTGTATTTCTTTTAATAAAATAGTGGAATTTAGTGTCCGGTAAAATATATAAAGAAAAAAAGCTTAGCGGCAAGCAGACAGAGTAGTGCGTCTATCTTTTGCATTAAAGTACACAGGGACACCAAAGGTAATTGAATCCCTGGGGCACAGGTAGACAATGACAGGCTGTTATTATGGTATCATAATTATACCGTATAATTTATTTTTTCGGAGTAAAATCAAAAAATGTGTTATTATTACAAATTACGCCCTCTAGCATTTTTTTGAGAATAATTATGGACAACTAAATACGATTTGTGAAAGTGCATACATTTCTCTTCCAAACAGTCTTTAGTTTGCTAAAATCGGAGAAGTCGTTTACAAGTTACAGCGATTTAATTGATTACACTTTCAACAGCTTCCCCCTTCTTATTAAAGTCGGTACGCCAATGAGCATAAGGCCAAAATGATGCATAATTGTCCAAGCTTTTTAATGATGTTATCAAAGATATACCTTAATGTGGAATTTTCCGAGATATGTAAACTTTAATAATTTACTTTTCAATTACGCCCTCTTGTGGCAAAATGCGGAACTTAAAAATCATTTTCCAGGATTTTCTCATGGCCAGTTTAGTTATCTTTTATTTTTTCCCGAGTTTCTATGCCCAGTAGTTTCCGAGATATAGCCGGCGTCCTTTCTTATTGAATCACCCGGTACATATTTCACGCCTAGATGGACAATTCGGGTATTTATTATTAAACATATCAGAAACTTCTCTATGACGTTTACTTTTATCTCAACAACCAAATACAAGTCTCATATTCGCTCGGAATAACCCACATCGAGTTTGACCACTTCTTTTTCTATATCCTCGCCGACTATAAATATCTTTCTTTTAGGAAAACCCCAGCTTTAACCATAATTTCCGCAAAGGTAACCCCTTTGACATTTTCACTGAAATAGGACCGTCCTAATTTTCTATTTAATTGCTTTCTGGGGAAACCTTATACTTGACATAGAACGGAGTAAAATCCGCAAAACATCCTTATGGAATTTAAGAGCTTTCCCCGGTGAATTGTTTTCCTTACCGCTAAATTCAAAATTTTGGCTCTAATTTGTTTTAAAAACACGTAATTTGGATGATAGAAGAGTTTTGAACTTGCATTGTCTTTGTTTGTTTTTAAATCAGAACCGGATATAGTCATGGCAGGACACGCAATTCCCCTGGCACCGTCTATTAATTTGCTGGGGGTCAATCTGGGAGGTAATATGTCTTGGCATGATCACGTTGCCGCAATCGCCAAGGCAGCTGCACAGAAACTTGGTGTACTTTTCCGCACCAAAAGGGTGTACACACCTCATCAACTTTTGGCACTCTACAAAGCCCAGATTCGACCATCATTAGAATATTGCTCTTATGTCTGGAGCTCTGCACCCAAGCACACCCTTCGGCTACTGGATTCCATTCAAAGGAGAGCCGTTCGTCTGATCGGCGACCCCGAGCTGACCAAGACCCTCGATAGCCTGAAGCATCGAAGACAGATTGGTGATTTGGCTCTTTTTTACAGATATTTCCATGGCAGGTGTTCGACTGACATTGCCCACTTGATTCCACCTAGAGCAATGCAAAACAGAAATACACGGCGAACCACTGCCGCTCATCCATATGTTGTTCAGCTTAGTACTCCTCGAACTTCATTGTTCAAGAATTCTTTTATCTGGAGAACGTCATCTTTGTGGAATGATCTTCCTGAGGTTGTGTTTCCCAATGAATACAGTCTTTAACGTTTCAAGACCAACGTTAATCGCTTTCTTCGCACACGCATCGCTCCCAGAGCGCCTTAAAGGATTTTTCCTACAGTGCAGGTGTTTTATCATAAAAAAAATCACAACGTTTTAACTGGTGGGGATACAACATTGACATTCGGAAATACTGTAAAAAGTCATCTGACGAAGACGATCCCGACCAGCCAAAAAGACAAGAAAAACTGTGTCTACTGGCTCCACTGCGAATGCGGTCAATCCTTTGTTGGTACGTCATAAAATAAGAATTCATTCAAGAAATATCATTGTCTTCAACCCTTTAACAGAAAAAGTTACTATTTTTTTCTTACTAATCCTGTAGAACTACAGAATTACGGTTTCATCCAACCTATAGTCTAATTTAGAAAGCTGTAGAGTAATAAAATGGGAAATTCCGTCCAGTTCGGCTTAATTTCGGTGTTGGCCATAGGCCCAGGTAAATTTTGGGCATTAAATTATTTATTACAACTAACCAACAATTTTAGAGAATTAGGTTAACAGATATATTAAGATAAAATATTATTTGTATTGTTTGTAATATTACATTAATTCAATTTGGGAGATTACCACGAGGACACGAATTTGAATTTTGTTAAAATTAATCTTCCAGCTGATTCAGTAGTAGTTTTAGTTATGGATAACGCAAGCTCTCGACGCACAGGGAAGACTTCACCTTCATCTTAGAGAAAACAAGAAATTATCGACTGGTTAACCACCAAAAGTATTAAATTTGAAGATAATTTTATAAAGAAGGAAGTATTAGCTATAGCAAATTTGAACAAACATCGTTTTATAAAACATGCCCGTGAAAGATATAGCTGAAAAACATAGTGTAACTGTGCTGCGCACACCGCCGAACTAAATCCTATAGAACGTTGGGCGTAAGTGAAAAGATTTATAGCAAGACACAACATGACATTAAGCCATTAAGGAAGTGACACCAGAAAACTGGCAAAAAGCAGTCCATCATGTCATTAAAGAAGAGGAGAAAGTGTGGGATCTTGACCACCTGATCGATTGGAACGGCGACCTGTTAATTACAACGTCAAGAGGAGATGACAGTTCCTCAGATTTCTGTATAATGTATTTATTGTATTTTGTATTTTTTTATAATGTTTAATAAAATATAAGTGTCCCCAATACCATGTACATAATGCAAGCCTTTGTTACACCATTTTCAGTGTTTGTGAATGGATAACAATAGGCAAAGCCCATAAATTGACCCAAACCCGGGTGGTCCTACCTGCACTTGATGAAAATAAAGAATTTTATAATGAAATCAATGCCAAATTATGAAAGTGGCTCAAATATCCGTTGGGTCACTCTGTAGTCCCTTTGCAAACCTAATGAGCTTTAATTACACTACACCTTTCCGAAATAGACTATAGTTGTGCCGTTTTTATTTCAGTAGTTATTAAAATCTTAGCGATATTCCAGAACTCTCTCGACATCCTGAATAACGATCTTTTTGAGAAATGGCACTTTCCTTACTGCCCCGTATCTAGGAATTCTAAGCTGTTGAAACTAAAAAGTAGGTCGGAGTTGACCGAACCTTTATAATAAATTACTTATATTGCACTTATTGGATTAGGAAATGCCAGGCACTGTTTTCACTAATTGATTGCTGTGGTCGAGCTATGGCCAGGCAGCCGACCTGAAATAACAAATTTGTAACATTATATAAGTGGACCCGACCGCCCTAAAATGTACCGTGTTAAATTAAGGTTCGAGGAAATTGTTGAAAATTGTATCATGCAGAGTAACACGCATGCAGTAACCTGGGGGAGTATCATTAACACATTTTTTAATTCATACTACAACACTATCTTAAAGTTGGAGAATTGGTACCACATGTGCTCTATGGCATTAAAAATAAATGATATTGTAATACAACTGAATACATCCCGTGTGAAATAAAGACTGACATTAAATCTTTCAAAGTAATAGGGGGATTTCTAAAAATTTAAAATAAACTTATTTTTATTTAACCTTATATAGAAATCATTATAATCCGACAATAAACACTAGGGATTGACAGGTATTTATGATCGCACTTAGCACCCATTTTATTGCAGTTAATTAATCAGAACCATTTATCGTGAATTTTAGCCTATAAATTAAAAACCAAGCGTTCTATGATAAACATTAAGCATAAAAGTATGTTTTCCTACGACCACCTAGAAAATGAGAAAAAAAAGCACGGTTATTTTGACTAGAAAGCGCTGTATATCACACACGTGTTGAAAAAAAATATTTCAACACTAGTGTTGAAATATCAAGGCACACTATTTAATTTAAACATATGGTGCCAATTTGACAGATTACTCCTATTTATTAAAAATAACAAATTTTAGAAAGCAGTAATTGTAAAGTGTTTAACTTAATTATCATGTATTTGTCGAGTGATTCAGAAGTAGAGTATAAAAATACGCCATATGAAGTTATAAAAAATGTTACTAATATACTGGAAAATCTATTACTAGAAAAAACAAATCGCGCTGAAGAGAGTGTCATGTTTTAAATCTTTATGGGTAGCGATAGCGTAGATAATAGAGCTCTAGCCTACAGATCGCAAGGTCACAGGTTCAAATCCCAACAGGTATATTGGACTTTTTTTAATAAAAACATTAAATAAATTATAGAATTATTTTGAATTGAAATCTTCCTTGTTGGGTGGATTTTTTAAATTTATGTTTAATGCAATTTCCGTAATTAAATTAAAAAAAATTCATTCTGGTTAATCTAGAAGTCAATCCAGGATTAGTTCTTCCTATGATATATAAACTATGAAAAAATTAAAAATTTATACTACAAATAAAGGAACTATGAAACCAGATATTAAGTGGAACATAATTCTAAGTATGCTAATTTCGAGACTAGTGTTGATATATTTTTTTCAAAACTAGTGTTAAAATATTTTTTTCACAAATCAAAGGCTTTTTTAATAATTCTTTGTGGTCGTAGAAAAAATAGTGTACATTACTCGTGTGAAAGTGATTATTCTAAAACTCGGAGAATTTCCGCACTCGGCTAACGCCTCGTGCTAAATATTTCCTCGTTTGAAAAGTATCACTTTCATCACTTGTTATGTAATATACTATTTTTCTTGATTATTTAGCAATACCCCGATGAGCTTCCGCTGAAAATTCCAAACTATATAAAAATTGATGAAGTTAAATGGTTGAAGATGGTTGAGAGCAATTTGAAGTGTCTGTTTCGCTTTGGCTTAACGCTTTCTTCCGGTAACTATGACGTTTTGGATTTAATTCTCAAAGCAGACAAACTTTTTCAATTTTAAAAACTCTGCACGCCTCGAGCCAGTTTATGGTAAAATCAATATAGATAATTGACCTAGAAAATAAATACTATAAAGACCGTTATATTAAATATATACTTTTTCAAGCAGATAAGTATGTCTGGTAATATGCACATAGACTTTCTAATCGTAACTTGCAAGATATGAAACCCACGTGCATGTATAAAGCTTTGATCTTGTTAAGCTGCACATTATGCTAAAAATTCAAAAGTATGTGCTCATGTATCTAAACGCAATATAAACTTCTAATAATTCGCTATCTTAAATTTTCTTCTTTTAATTACGCGGATATAATGAGAGACTTCAAGCCATGGCGTTTTCCCACAGGGTCGGTTTAAAACTTTATATTTATTTTCTCACAAAATTTCCAAAACTTTTAACGACTTTGCTGCCGCCGGCGCCGCCGCGCAGCCATTGCCGTGTTGCCGTCAACCCTCGAACGATTCTCTATCAACTTTTTTAAAACTAAAATGTATTTTTTGCCATATTAGGTGTAATTTCATTTCTGAACAGCTACACGGGGAAAATAGTATTGTGATATCAAAGAGAAACTCATTGAATCAATGGTACTGTACCTATTTGGTATTTCTGAATAACTGTTCCATTTGTTTTAATGCTTAACCTGTTGTTTCATAATGACGATTATCATTTATTGAACTATTAGATCTCATTGGTTTATATGAAAATGTCATTAGTTTTCAATGAAAGGATAAACCTTTTTGGCATAAAAGCATTTATATATTTAAGCACCATTGGCTTTCTATAACAAGCTATGATTATGACAAAACAAGCTACAATGCGTTCAAATATTTATTATATTTTAGGATTACTTTTATAGTTTTAGTTCTTGAAATCCCCAACAGGGCCTCAATTCTTGGTTCATTGGAGTAGATTTTCCCATGGGGATGTGCAATTTCTCTCTTGAAAATGGCGATTTTGTATTCTTGAACACATTTCTTAGGGAAAGTTTCCAATAAGACCACTGGACTCCAGTTTAACTCAGTGGGGACATTGCGAACGAAATATTTCCCCAAGGGAATAAATTCCACCGCTTAAAGAATTGAGGCCTATAAGTAAATCTTTTATAACACAACGCACTAAGATAGAGCTCGCTTATTCTTACAAAATAAACAAAGCAACAATGCATAGAAAAATACTATAGGAGGCAACGCGGCGACGCGACGGCAGCTAAAAGAGAAATATGTCCTTCATCCTTGCTACGCAGGTGAAGTAGTGTTGCCTACCTTTTTTATGATTGAATTAAACATAAGTACAAGTGTTTTTTTTTTAAATGAGACTTTGCAGAAACAGCCCAAAAAAAAATTTAATTGAAATAGTAGTGAAAACTAAGTTTTAAGGGTTGCGCAAAAATGTATTTATTAGTGAAAAGATTTGACAATAAGTGGTAAAACATCGGGTAAAACCCTCGGTCGATATTCGTTGTCAAGAGGATTTACATTTTAAAAGAGGATTAGCCTAGCATGAAATCGATGATTAACTGCGAGTTAATGTTTTGTGTTGTAAATTATCCAAGAACTAAATACGTCGACTCGCAAAAACTGCCTAAAAGACCCAAACAAAAGCTTTACTAAAAGCTGCCCCGAACATGTAAAGGACGCAACAAAAAACGAATAAAGAATCGAGAAAGCTGTTGTCCTCATATTCAGATAATTGCTTTATTAAGCTTTCTCCCCAAGTTCTCGTTTTTATTTAAATTTTAATAAAGTAGCAATTTATCCTTTTTGGCAGGCCATTTGTGAATGCTTGTTTCGTGCAAGCCCCTACAGCTGCAAAGCGAAAAAATGTTAGGGGCATTTTCCACAAATGATCAGAGTACAATATTAACGTAATAAGTTTTCTATAAAATTTGTTTTGAAAACTCAAGAAAGCTTAAAACCAAACAAAAAAATGGTCTTCTAGTGTCTGTTTAAAGGGATACAAAACACAACACGACATTTAAAATGAAAGACGTTTCGACGAATTCTTAAAGGACTCGACGTCAAAAAAACTTCTGGTCCAGACGAAATTCCTATCATGGTTCTCAAGACATGCGCCGATGAACTTACACCAGTATTTTGTAGACTTTTCAACTTATCCTACAAAAAAGGAATATTTCCATCCTGCTCGAAGTCGGCGCGTGTCCAGCCCATTCCAAAGAAAGGTAAAAAGACCCTGCCAAGCAACTACCGACCCGTCGCATTGCTTTCAGTAATTTCAAAAGTAATGGAAAAAGCTATTAACCAACAATTCCTAAAGTAGCTGGAAGGGCTTAACATTATCAGCGACCATCAATACGGTTTTCGTAAGTCCAGATCAACAGGTGACCTTCTGGCATATGTCACCCATCTTTGGAGCAACACCATCGAACATCATGGAGAATCCCGGGCTGTTACACTGGACATCTCTAGGGCTTTTAATCGTGTTTGGCACGATGGGCTTCTAAGTAAATTGCGATCCTACGGTATGCCTAATGGATTTTGTTTATGGTTAACCAGCTTCCTTAAGAACCGTTCTCTGCAAGTGGCGATTGACGGGTTTCTCTCAGACACCTTCACCATCAATGCCGGTGTTCCTCAAGGGTCCATATTGTCGCCTACCCTCTTTTTACTGTATATTAACGACCTTCTAGTGAAAACCCAAAATCCAATTTATAGCTTTGCTGATGACAGCACACTTGTCTCATCTTTTACCTTGACTCCCCAAACATCCGCTGCCGACGCACATCTTCGCAGGCAGCATGAAGTATTGCGCCTCAACAAGGACCTGGAAGAAATTTTGGCTTGGGGTGACAGTAACTAAGTCGAATTTAATGCTAAGAAAACCCAGGCAACAGTCTTCTCCAAAAAGGTTAACATTGCAGAACCGTATATAGTCATGGCAGGACACGCAATTCCCCTGGCACCGTCTATTAATTTGCTGGGGGTCAATCTGGGAGGTAATATGTCTTGGCATGATCACGTTGCCGCAATTGCCAAGACAGCTGCACAGAAACTTGGTGTACTTTTCCGCACCAAAAGGTTGTACACACCTCATCAACTTTTGACACTCTACAAAGCCCAGATTCGACCATCATTAGAATATTGCTCTCATGTCTGGAGCTCTGCACCCAACCACACCTTTCGGCTACTGGATTCCATTCAAAGGAGAGCCATTCGTCTGATCGGCGACCCCGAGCTGACCAAGACCCTCGATAGCCTGGAGCATCGAAGACAGGTTGGTGATTTGGCTCTCTTTTACAGATATTTCCATGGCAGGTGTTCGACTGACATTGCCCACTTGATTCCACCTAGAGCAATGCAAAACAGAAATACACGGTGAACCACTGCCGCTCATCCATATGTTGTTCAGCTTAGTACTCCTCGAACTTCATTGTTCAAGAATTCTTTCATCTGGAGAACGTCATCTTTGTGGAATGATCTTCCTGAGGTCGTGTTTCCAATAAATACAATCTTCAACGTTTCAAGACCAACGTTAATCGCTTTTTTTGCACACGCACCGCTCCCAGAGCGCCTTAAAGGATTTTTCCTACAGTGCAGGTGTTTTATCATAAAAAAAAAAGCTACTGTTTAATCAAGCCATTAAGGAAGTGACACCAGAGAACTGGCGCAAAGCAGTTCATCATGTCATAAAAGAAGAGGAGAAAATTTCGGATCTTGATCACCTAATCAATCGGATTGTCGCGTCGATCCGTTAATTATAACGTCAAGAGGAGATGACGAAGAATATTATGATTTTTTATAATTTAATTTCTGTGTAATGTATTTTTTGTATTTTGTATTTTTTATAATGTTTATTAAAAAATAAGTGTACCTAATAGTATGTACATAATGTACGCCTTTGTTAAACCATTTTCAGTGTTTGTAAATGGATAACAATAAGCAAAACCCATAAATTAACCCAAACCCGGGTGGTACTACTTGCACTTGATAAAAATAAAGAATTTTAATGAAATCAATGCCAAATTATGAAAGTGGCTTAACTATTCATTGGGTTACTCCATAGTCACATAGCATACCTAATGAGATTTTATTACTCTACACCTTTCTGAAATAGACTATAAAAGTCCGGTAATAACGAGAAATCTAAGGTAAAATTAACAATGGAGGAAACGTAAATCACACAAGAGATCAAGGAATTATTCCATATGGCTTTAGAATCAAATCCCAGGACAACAAGCTAGGAAGATACTGAATAATGCTGGCAAAGCCCTTATACGCTCCCAGATCAACTTCCCTCATTTCAGAAAAGCTTCCTTACGCACATATATCTAACAAAGTATTTAGGAAATCAACGAACATACCTATTTTTCGACATAGGACAAAAATGGTTACAACTAATTGGTTCAATTAAAACAACCAACGTAGGATAAAAAAAACACGTATTCAAAGTATGCCGTGGAATCGATCACGCATAAATTATTAATCTTGAAAAGTAATCTTTGTGAAAGGTGAAGGTGAATGACAAAGTTTTTTTTATTTTTAAGAAAACTAATAATATGGTAATCACGGCAGCACACAAAGCAGAATTTCCACATATTGTCATAGATTTCGACTAGTTTCGCCAAGGTTTGGCTGGATTTGTTAAGAAAAACACAGTGAAAGACATAAAGATTGCACTGCATAAAAAGTAGAAGAAGTAAAGCATCTTAGGTTATGTTTAAAAGAAGATCTACCTATCTTAAAGAAAGGGGGAACCCAGAGACAAAAGGGAAACGACGAAGTTAAGTCAAGGATGTCAGAAAGATAGTTGCTATCGACCAATCGGGTAATTAGAGACAAAGAACATTTACAACTTTACAATTTTTTTTGCCACACCATTCTCAGTAATACCTTTCAATTTAAAAATAATTTTTATTTAATAATTTTTATTTTAAGCCCACTTTTTAAATCTTTTACACAATTTTAAATTCTCCCAATCCAACGTTTAATATTTTCCGCTACGTCATCATTAGTCTTGTACCGGTGACATTTTTAAGACAAAAATCATGTTTAAAAATTCTTGTTATAAATTCAAATCGGGATGACGGGATTTATGTAGAACAACATTGCAAATAAAGAAATTTGTTTTGGAGATGATGACAGGTATTATGGAGCAGTGGCTGCTATTCGGGGGAAGTAAGGAAAGGGAACCGTCCCCAAGGAAGCAGAAGTCGCTCAAGATTATAAAAACATTATATTTAAACAGTTGGTTGCCAATACAACCACGATGTATTGTATGTGATAGTGTGGAAGATTTGAAGTAGCGGCGCTTTTCTCTAATATTGTCATTTTTATAGTCGTCGTTAAAAAATTGGTCTTTGACGTGAATTATTTAAGAATAGATATATTTAAGCAAAACAATCGTCGATGTTATTATATAATTATCATACAACCACTCATCAAAACTTTTATAGCCAAGTCCCTTACACAACGGATCCATCAATTTTGGGGGGGGGGGCACCAGGGTGGGCACTCATGTTTTTAGGGTGGGCCGGTGTCCACCCTGCCCCCCCCCCCCCTGGCGCCGCCGCTGTTATTGTACCTACAGAAATTACTATTGTAATATTATTATTGTCCAAACCATTGCTACTATAATAAAAGGTATATTACTTCTGATAACCAGTCGAGAGTATCATCAAACTGTTATTTAATTTTCAGACGTGACAGCTATCTATTGTTTTGTGGTTTGTATGATGCAGGAAACAATATTGATATAAACTAGAATACAAAGCATACCGATAAACTTAAGGCAATTGTTATTAACGAGGCTTTAACAGGTATTTCGATTGTAATGATGTTAATGGAGATTTATCGACAACAATATAGTAGTTTGTGCAACAAAAGTGGATAATATGATGTCTTGAACTCACGAGGAAGTAAATTGAGCACGACGCCGTAAGCGGAGTTCTCAAACTTCCGAGTGCGATATGGACTACTCGAATTGAACAGTATATTTTTTCTACCTTTGGGTTGGTATTTAGGGCGCTTTCACTAAGTATAAAGATTGAAAGATTATATCAACCAACTCATCTTAATAAAATTCGTTATAATTTTTTATAATTTATTCGCCCTAACTACTAACTTTTTCAAACTAAACTGCTGGACAATTGCTTTCGGACAAGAAAAATTTCGCCTAAATTTAACAGTTAATATTTTCTGAACCAAATATGATATCGACCTATAGTTTTGAATGGTTAATAGATTCATCCCGTGGGAAACAATTGTTAATATTGGATTTTCTTTAACTGTCAGAAAATTTTATATACAGGGTGTTAAAGAAGACGATGAACTTTCACAATAATATTTTTAATTTTTATCACTCTACGTCAATTGAATCACTGGTTCATAGCAAAGAAAGTAATTTGTCAAATTTTTGATATCTGCTATATTTTAAGAAATACCGATTTTTTTGGAAAACCTTGCTTTATTTCAACTTGTTGGTAGCTAGATCTCACTGTGCGTTGTATCGTGCAAACTTCGCGAGTGATTATTATATCTTATGAAAAGCTTGAATATGTTCAGTAACAATAGTTATACCTAAATATTATGATGTACAGTGGCGTACTTATAAATACCTATATATCTATGATTTACGAGTATCTTACAATTTTTCACGATTGGGTAATCCTTAAAATTAAGTAACGCTAGTTTGATTTTGATGGGATTAATACGTTGTGGGCCCTCCTCGGATGGACGGAGTTTGGTTTGACGGCAGCTAGTGATATTTAATATCAAAGTATCTTTTAATGTAAGTTTAATTTTAGGAATAGTGTTAGAAAGTTAGAAATTAATAAATAAATTTTTTCCAAAAATACTAAATTCAAAAAATTATCTTTGTTAAAATTTTGTAAACACACTGTAGGTACCTGTAGTGCGATATGAAAAACTAAAAAATAAAAAAAAATTACCTAATCTAGGGGCGAATAATTTCCAATATATAACAATCGTGAAAAATTGTGAGATACTCGTAAATCATAGACATATAGGTGTTTATAAGTACGCCACTGTACATCATAATATTTAGGTACAACTATTGTTACTGAACATAATCAAGCTTTCCATAAAGTATAATTATCACTAGCAAAGTTTGCACGATACAACGCACAGTGAGATCTAGCTACCAATAAGTTGAAATAAAGCAAGGTTTTAAAAAAAAAAACGGTTTTTCTTAAAATATAGCAGATATCAAAAATTTGACAAATTACTTTCTTTGCTATAAACCAGTGATTCAATTGACGTTGAGTGATAAAATTTAAAAATATTATTGTGAAAGTTACACGCCATTAAAATTGGAGCAAAAATTATCGTCTTCTTTAACACCCTGTATATAAAATTTTCTGACAGTTAAAAAAAATCCAGCATTGACAATTGTTTCCCAAGGGATTAATCTATCAACCATTCAAAACCGTAGGTCGATATGATATCTGGTTCAGAAAATATTCACTGTTAAATTTAGGGGAAATTGTTCTTGCTCGAAAGCAATTGTCCAGCAGTTTATAATTAAATATCTTGTTAAATTATAATAAACAAATGAATTCATATTTTATTTCAAAGCCTACCACAGTTCTTAGGCATAACCATTACTAAATAAACCGTTTTGCAGAGTTTTACTAGTATTTCACCTGAAATATTACGGGATGTAAACAGATCTTTTAAAGAACGTATTGACTGTACAGTGCACAGATTAAAAGGAAATACATTTTAAACATTTACTGTATTTTACTCTAGTCGCGTATGTATAATTTTAATAATAAAATTTTATTTTCAAACAATTTATAAAATTTGCAACTATTAGAAATCACTGATATAGCTTATAGTACAAATAAATTGCTTAAGAATTTTACATGAGATAGTCAAATAATATACAAGGTGTTCCATTTAAAAAAATAATTTAAATTTTGTCGTTTTTGAAACCTTTTTATGAACACCCTGTATAAAATAGATAAACACTATTAGATTCATAATATTTTTAGAGCCCTTGTCATAAATTTTACCCAATCCCATTGTTAAAAAAAGTATTTTAGATGGTTTTGTTTATTTTCTTTTCCAGAACTGTAAAACTTTATTTTATGAGTTTTTAATGTATTACTCCTAAACTACCAAAGCAAAATAAATACAATATTGGACAATTATAAAGGACTAAATACGCAATTAAATACTGGGTGTTCCATTTAAAAAAATACAACTTCTTGTTATCACACTTTTTTGGGTCACTCTGTACCTATATGGAAAAATATTGAGAACTAAATTGAGGAAATAAATGTATTTAATCAATTTGCATTTATCTCTTTGCACGCTCTAATATTTCTAATTTTAGATTCCAATTATAACCATCCATATTTCAACGAAGTAATTACTCCACAACCCGCTAAACCAGTAAAGTAAAATAAAGTATAAAACTTGAATATACCATCCCGTACCTAGACCCATGAATTAATTTTATTCCCGTTAGTTTCGACTATGCTAAATTTAGTGACGGGATAGTTTGCTGTTTTGTACTTTTGTTTCATCAAAGAATGAAAACACTGTATTTCAGCAGCAAAAATATAATGTTTTTTAATCTGACTACTCTGACTGACCTAATATTTATGGTTACGCCACTGGCGTTGCTAGGGGGGGGGGCATAGCATAGGAATCCCCAAAATTACAATAAAATAATTAATAAATAATAAAAAATATCTTATTCTAAAAACTAAAATAATAATTTCCTTAGGTGTGAAAAAACATAAAATTTTAATGCACTCATTGTAAAATACATTTTAAAACTTAAATCTAGAGTTGAAAGAACTCCAAAACTAAACAGTTGAATTGGAAAAAAATAAGATGAAGACGTAAATTTAAAAAGAAACGTAACGCTTTCAAATAAAACTATATTAAGTCAATTTCCAGTGGGAATACAAAAACAAGCCGATAAAAAAAACTATCTATAAAAGAAACTCAAATATTTTGTAACATTTATACACAGTATGTATAGCACTTCATTAACTTAACAGTAATTTTAGAACCTAGTTTAAAAAACCCATTTATCCTAATTCCAGATTCTTCATACAAACTAATTACGGAAATTTTCTATTTTTATAAACTTTTTACTAGTTTGTTTATACTATCCTGAAATTAGATTACAATAAGTTCCCAAAATAACTTTCTGGTAAACTTATTGCTACAAAAATACAGTCGAGGTGAAAAAAACAATTTCCATTATTCACTAAACAGGTTAAATTCAGTTCAACAAAATATTTGGATCTGATTATTGTCACCCAATTATAATGAATTTTCTTTTTTAATTCCTACAGTTTTGCTGGTGTTGAGTGGCAGATCTAATCATTGTTCCCTTCGATCAAAAATGTAAAAAAGAAAATCCCACATTTTCTCCTCTTCTTTAATGACATGATGGACTACTTTTCGCCAGTTTTTTGGTGTCACTTTCTTAATGGCTTGATCAAACAGTAGCTTAACGTATTTTCGTTTTAAATGTCGTGTTGTGTCTTGCTACAAATCCTTTTACTGGCGCCCATATAAGTAAGCAGCACCGTTACACTATGTTTTCAGCTATATCTTTCACGGCATATTTCATAAAACGATGTTTGCGTAAGTTTGTTATAGAAAATTATCTTTAGTTCCTTCTTTATCAAAATATCTTCAATTACTTTTGGTGGTTAACCAGTCGATAATTTCTTGTTTTCTCCAAGATGAAGTTGGAGTGTTTTCTGTGCGTCGTGAATGATAGCTTACATTATCCATCACTACTAATGAATCAGCTTATAATACTGTGAATACTATACAGGGTGATTCACGTTGAGTGGCCTATTAGAAGATCTCGGAAACGAGTAACCCTATCTTTCTAAAAATTTGATAGCAGGCATAATTGGTTTTGAGCTTTTAAAACATTATATTTTGACGTTTCTATTACTTCCGGTTATACCGGAAGTTAATGCCACCTTTGCTATTTCAAAAGGAACACCCTGTATATTTTAGCATTTTTGATTACCTTATTAAAATCTAAATAACTTTTGTTAATAATAATCTATTCCTATCTCTAACCGTTTTTGAGATATGAATTATAAAAGGATTTTTTTGTGTAAAAACGCTCCGAGAAGAAAGTTTAGTAACTCTGAAACTAATAAAGGTAAACATTTAAAATTTTCTAAGCTTTCAAGTAATACATAGATCTTTAGTTTAAATTACTTAGGTTTCACGTTTTTTATACAGGGAGTTCTTAAAATTATGCCAATGTTTCCATTTAAATAAATGTGCATAAGTCAATTTTTTCAAATGGAACACCCTATTTTTGAGCTTACTAACTTGTAGAGAATTAAATTTCCTATCTAAATGCTTAATATGTTACAATCCACATTTTTAGTCGTTTTGGAATTATGAGCAATTTAAATAAAAAATCTTAAAATTTCTTTTTGTGTTAATGCGACATTATTTTTGAAAAGAAGGCTTCGACTGGGCTTTTCGTTTAACTTTGAGCTTTGTTACCATTTGTTATTAACTGCCTATGTTCGTTGCTAAGCTATTTCTCATTCAAAGCCAAACGAAAGTCCCAGTCGAAGCCTTCTTTTCAAAAATAATGTCGCATTAACACAAACAGAAATTTTAAGATTTTTTATTTAAATTGCTCATAATTCCAAAACGACTAAAAATGTGTATTGTAACATATTAGGCATTTAGATAGGAAATTTAATTCTCTACGCGTTAGTAAGCTAAAAAATAGGGTGTTTCATTTGCAAAAATTGACTTATGCACATTTATTTAAATGGAAACATTGGCACAATTTTAAGAACTCCCTGTATAAAGAACGTGAATCCTAAGTAATTTAAACTAATGATCTATGTATTACTTGAAAGCTTAGAAAATTTTAAATGTTTACCTTTATTAGTTTCAAAGTTACTAAACTTTCTTCTCGGAGCGTTTTTACACAAAAAAATCCTTTTATAATTCATAACCGGAAGTAATAAAAACGTCAAAATATAATGTTTTAAAAGCTCAAAACCAATTATGCCTGCTATCAAATTTTTAGAAACATAGGGTTACTCGTTTCCGAGATCTTCTAATAGGCCACTCAACGTGAATCACCCTGTATACGTCATAACAGCAAATACTGATGCAAATAAACAAATATACTTATTAAGGTCGTACACACACAATATATATGAAGAAACACCTGTTAAACGCAAAAGGTAACTTTATAATCTACTACCTAACTAATCCCTATACAATATTTCAATTCTGACACTTCAGGCCAGAAAACATATCTTTCCTAATCCTCTTATGCAATTACTTGAAATTTTAATATCACAAACAAAACTATTTTATATTAATACCCGTTAACCTAATTCTTTAAAATTTTTGGTTAGAGTTATCATAAATAATTGAATGCAGAAAATTTACCTGCGCCTATGACCGACACCGAAATTGAGCCGAACTGGACGAAATTTCACATTTTATTACACCTTTCTGAAATATACTATAGGCATTTAATTTGGATAATATTGGGACAAGTTTTCCATTACCATTGCTAAAAACATATTATAGGTATGTGACCCATGCTAATTATTTTTTTACTTACCATATTAAATGGGTAGTAAATAGAAAAGCTCCAGGCACCACCAGATCATCCGACCCGACGCTCCAACGTCTCCTAAACACTATCAATCCAGGCATGTCCTCAAGATTCCAAGGATACTTGAGCTGACAGATATCTGCGAAACTGTTAGAAACAGCATACGGAACTGGTTCACGGTAAAACCCGATTACTACATACTGAGGTTTCTTTAAGAGTTGTACTCGTTAAAGTCTGACGATAGATATCCATTTTGATGACTCACTTTCCGGGTCCACGGTCACAAATTGTATTAATTGTTGTTATCAATGTTTTCATCACTCCACATTTATTATTTACAATAATTTTTATCGTATTTGTAATGTTGCAAAATTTATTTATAGATTCTAGGAACGGTTTATTTTATATCATAAGTAGGTTATTTTTGATTTTGTAATTATAACGTCTAAAACATTAATTACGGTGTTATTGGTTTTGTATTTTTTGATTGTAAATATGAAAAGGGGCATTCAAAAATGATGATAAATGAAGTACATCATGCTATTAACCGCTTTTATTTGCCAGTCTTACGACCGATTATATTGTTATCAGTGGCGACTCGTCAGGAGAAGTAGGTGAAAAAAAAAATAAAACCAGGAGGAAAGTTTTTCGACAATAATAAATATTAAAAAATAATAATTTAATACGAATGTAGCTATGCATAATAGGGCCACGGGAACTCCGATGGACAAGCAAAACACTCGTGCATTTTGAAGCGCCCCATGCGACCGTGTCCGGTAACTTAAACAAGTGAAGACCCAACGCACAACATGGCTTTGATATTTATCGTTGCTATGGTTACGTGACGTCAGTCACGCAAACAATTTGCATTATGATGAAGGGCAATTTAAAAATAGATCAGTCGTATGTACCATTGTTTTAGCATTGGTTCGCCTAACATTAACGTATTTATTTTAAGGCTTCGCGAAACTTACGGTTATAGATATCGTTTTTACGTGATTTACTGTGTGATTAAAAATTTTTGTTTTTATTTTTCAGTTAATTCAGTAGTGTACGTACCTACTTAGTTGTGTATTTTAAAAATGAACCCAATTAATGACAGTTTGTAATTTGTTGGAAACTCCATTCAGTCGTTGAACAGATGAGGATAAGAGAGACGTTTTGTTACACGGGGTTTAAGTCAATGTTTGTTTAAGTACCCGCACTATATCTAGCTCTTCACCATTTTTAAGACCCCGAGCCGCCACTGATTGTTATCATTGTTTCGAGAACTTAAATAGACAAAGACAGTATAGAAACAGGAAACCAGACTCGAGACCTCAGTCAGGTAGGAGTGCGTCTTTTTGAGACCGATCGGTTGTTGTTATTGCATGGAATTGTTTAGACCTCGGTAAGTTGTTTAGCGTATATTTTATATATTATTTCTTCTTGCTCTATACTCTAAAAAATGGCCCATTCTCTATTAATATTTGTCTAAAGGTCCATGATAAACACATAAAATATGATGAACATAGTTATATTTTCCTTTATTTGTCAGATCCATCCCTAGGCGCGTTTCGCCATATCATGGCTCATCAGTAGGGCTAGGAGTCGACGAATGAATGTAAATGTTCTACTGATAAATAGTTACAGTAACTGTTCAATGGTAGACCATTTTTTACCCCCCAAGCATGGTTTATTTAAGAAATATACTAAATATAACACTCATAAGGATTTTAATACCTTAAAACCTGTTTATACAAGGAGATATACCTCATAAATTGTCTCCTTCTCCCCCAAGTATAATGAAATACCCCGCAAAACCAAATAAAAAGCTAGCAATCCAATTTCCTCAAGCGATTTACCCGATTTAAAATGTCATTTACTAAAAAATGTAATATCTATGACTCAAAAAAGATATTGCATATTTTGCGGCTGACTTTAGAAGCAGTTTTATTTACGACTATGGTCTGTGATACTATTTTACCAAGTGGTGTTGCCAAATATCCGACAAAACAAGCAACGGGAGTTGTATAAAGCTTATATAAACATTGTAATAATTAAATTGTTTAAAGTCAAAGTCAAAATAACTGCGGCAGTGACTCCGCGGTGAGTTCCGAGTTCGATCCACATAGTGGGTTTAGGCACAATAAAAAAAAAGTATGTACGTATTTTAGTAGGTTTAGGAATGCAGGGAAGAGTGTGAAATGTATCATCTCCCAACCCATCCCATTTACCAGGCCGGATGAGATCGGATATCTCGTGTGGTGCGGAAGAAGGTACACACTCCCCAATCGGTAGGTCATGCAATGACAAGAAACCAAGGGTTGATAACCTTTAAGGGGTGTCGAATGACCGAGGATCATGGTTCGGAACCTACGTTAAACTGTAGGTCCCCTCGGGAATGGCCCTAGTAACGAACGAAGAGGAAGAAATTACTACCTAAATCTAAACTGGACAATAATTTTAAAAAATCGAAATATAAATTGAAAAAAAAATGATACACTTTAAGAACATTAAATATTTTTAAATAGTAAATTTAAAAGAACGATCAAACATTTTTATTTTAGAAAATATAATATATATGAATTTCAGCATCAGAATTTAAGCCTTTTAGGACAAAAGAACCAACACGTGGCAACATTGGATTTTCCTCAAAACTAATTAAAATTTTCAAGCACCCTCGGTCGGAAATATGATGACGTAGGGTAAGGGTAAGTGAGGTAATGCTTCGGGTAAACGCAATAAAAGCGTATGCGTAGAGCCTTTTATTTTACAGTATTAAATGTTTTGTTTGAAATGCAGATTTTAAGGCCTTTTTACATTAGGTGCAATTTCAAGAAAGATTGCCTGAGAGCATACGCTTTAACGACGTTTCAATCAGCTGATGCAAGTTTTAAGTGGGAAAACTTGCATCAACTGATTAAAACGTCGTCAATGCGCGTGCTTTCAGGTACATTTTTTGAAATTATACCTACCCACTGTAAAAAGGCCTTTAAGGAATATCATATTACCATACAATAGGAAATAGTCGAGGAAATACTTAAAAAGTCCCATTTCTTACAATAATTATTAATAGTATATTACATAACAAGTGATGAAAGTGATACTTCTCAAACGAGGAGATATAATGTAGCACGAGGCGTCAGCCGAGTGCGGAAATTCTCCGAGTTTTAGAATAATCACTTTCACACGAGTAATGTACACTATTTTTCCTACGACCACAAAGAATTATTAATTTTTGATTTGTGAAAAATATATTTCAACACTAGTGTTGAAAAAACATATCAACACTACCTAGTTCAATTTTTAATTTTTTTATATTCCATATATCATAGGAAAAACTAATCCTGGATTGACTTCTAGATTAACCAGAATGAAAAATGTTAAATTTAACCAAGGAAAGATGCATTAAACGTAAATTTTAAAAATTTACCAATTCAACAAGGAAGATTTCAATTCAAAATAATTCTATAATTTATTTAATGTTTTTATAAAAAAAAAATCAAATACTCCTGATGGTATTTGAACCTGTGACCATGCGATCTGTAGGCTAGAGCTCTATTCTCCATGCTTTCGATACCAATAAGGATTTGTTGTTTAATACATGACACTGTCTTCAGCGCAATTTGTTTTTTCTGGTAATAGATTTTCCAGTCTATTATTAATATTTTTTATAATTTCAGATGGCATATTTTCTAATTTTAATTCTGAATCACTCGACAAATACATGATTAATAAGTTACACTTTACAATTATTACAGCTTTCTAAAATGTGTTCTTTTTAATAAATAGGGCTGGGTCTGTCAAATTGGCATCATATGTTAAATAGCTTGCCTTGTATTTTAACACTAGTGTTGAAATATTTTTTTTTAACACGCGTGTGATATATGGCGCTTTCTAGCCAAATTAACCCTGCCTTTTTTCTCATTTTCATAGGTGGTCGTAGGAAAAAATGATTAGTTACGCCCATGTTATTAAATTGTTTCAATAACGTACCTTTTTAACAATACCATTCTTTAACAATTCAGGATGACCTTTTTTGTTTTTAACAAGATAGCCATGAATAGCCCCAAAACCGGACCCAAAACCGGACCCAAAACAAATGAACACCTATAATGAAACGTGGCAAAGGGACAGAAACAATTAAACCTTTTTAAATGTCAGGTTAGGGTTAATTATTATTATTTATTGTTTAAAGTGACTAATTGCATTTTTATTTAATTGTGTTACAAAAAGGGGTTTTTTGTATAATTTAAAGGGAACATGGAAAACTGTTTCTCCACGACCATTACTGAATGCAATAATTTCAAAATCAGTTTTAATAATAGAATGTAAAAATTCTCGGTCTTGAGTTGGAATATTTATTCTGAAACACTTGCTTCTTATGCGTTTTGCGTGTATTTTCATTCCATAACAAGATACGGAATGAATATTCTGTAATTGATCTAAACGACATAGGTTGCCATGAATTTCGAAACTGTCAATGTCAGCAGATAAATTTTAGTGCAAGTCAAAATATGAGTGAAAAATCGGATGAATCAGATATGGAACTGGATAATACTCCACCTGAAATTAGAAAAATTGCGAATAGTATTTTTGGTCGTGGAGAAAATATAGTCTGCTACTCGGTTAGAATGAAAATTCGATACTCGTGGTTTCTCACGCTCGCTACGCTCGCGTTCGGAATCTTCCACTCGGATCAAATTTTCATTCCAACCTCGTTACAGAATCTACTATTCCCTCCCTCCCCCTCAAAATATATCATCGGACGCTTGGCATAGACTTTGACGTACGTAGATTAAAGAGAATTTCTTATGAAATGTAGTGGTAGTGTTACTAAAAAAAATTAAGAGTGAAGTCTAGTGATGCATTCGCCCTTTTTTTGATCAATATTTCTTATCCTTTTCGCTATATTTAAAATGGGGCTAAATACCCGTCCTTGAGTAGCAATTACCTACGGTTTTTAACTAAAGAAATTGATGAAGCAAAAAATGAAAATTTGTGAAATTTGTCTCTTTTCTGCTATTATTACTTTATGAATTCAAACTTGTTTAACTTTAAATTGTAGGTAATTATGCTTTAAATGTCGGTATTCGGCCAATTTTTGGGAGAAAGGAAAAAGTAACGAAATATTGATCAAAAAACGAAATGGCGAATGCGTCACTAGACCTCACTTTTAATAGAACCTCTTAATGCGTGAATAAACAACACGTTGACTCTGTAGCCTGGAATTGATTGTTTCCACCCAAATAAATAGATTTTTTATTTACACCCGTCGAGGTGTTTTATGAAAACAGGAAGAAATTATAATTTACTCTTACTCTGACAAAGGGTGTGGACAGCGACGAAATTATTGCTAAAATGTAGTCCTTCTGGTGATGGTGTTGGGTGCTTTTTTTCTACTTCTCTCAGAACTTTCAACAAAAAACAATTAATTGGGAATTACCCTGTATACAGTGGCGTATTTAGCCCCCCCCCCACCTAATTTTTGATCTACGCTTGGACTGTTGGACTGTCTCTTTCTCCAGAAAAAAAGTCCTGCTTACTCCCATTGCCCCCCCCCCCCGCGAACCCCCTCTACCAATGATAGTATGAAAATTTGGCGAAACACGTCAATTGATATATCGAGGGAGACATTTTTTAAGACATTTGTTGTCGTGTTACTTTCAACCCCCTAACCCCCAGGGCACCTACCCCTAAAATTTTAAATAGCAACCCCCATTTATTTTGCCATTTTTGTGTTCTTTATAAAATTCTACATAAACTGTATCATTTTCAAAAAATGTAATTATTTTATTTTTTCTAGTGGCGATATCGAAGTGCTGTTCGTTTTTAAATTGTCACCCTGTATGTGCTATCTGTGGATTGAATTCTCATTGAAACCACCTGGTAAACAAATTTCTTTAAAAAAATCTATTAAATATTAATAACACGTAATGAAACAGTTATATTTAAAACAAAACCTACACAATTCACCTAGATTTGCCACCTACCATAACATTTAGTAGTTTATTCATTCTTAAAATATACAATTAATTATGTAAATTTGATCATGAAACAAAAGCTTGTAGGACAAAACATTTAAAAGCGTTATAAGTGGCCATAACAGCTAATTTCCATTACTTACAACGTGACCAAAATTAGAAATATAATATTAATTATATTTTTTGTGGTATAAGAAATGTAGCTATACCGATGTAGAGAAATATTATATAAAAAATTAGTAAATATGTTAGGGAAAAGTGCCTCACCCTTTAGAATTGAATTCTGTATAGAAAGACAGATAGATTTTTTTTTTATGATAAAACACCTGCACTGTAGGAAAAATCCTTTAAGGCGCTCTGGAAGCGGTGCGTGTGCGAAGAAAGCGATTAACGTTGGTCTTGAAACGTTGAAGATTGTATTCATTGGGAAACACGACCTCAGGAAGATCATTCCACAAAGATGACTTTCTCCAGATAAAAGAATTCTTGAACAATGAAGTTCGAGGAGTACTAAGCTGAACAACATATGGATGAGCGGCAGTGGTTCGCCGTGTATTTCTGTTTTGCATTGCTCTAGGTGGAATCAAGTGGGCAATGTCAGTCGAACACCTGCTATGGAAATATCTGTAAAAGAGAGCCAAATCACCAACCTGTCTTCGATGCTCCAGGCTATCAAGGGTCTTGATCAGCTCGGGGTCGCCGATCAGACGAACGGCTCTCCTTTGAATGGAATCCAGTAGCCGAAGGGTGTGCTTGGGTGCAGAGCTCCAGACATGAGAGCAATATTCTAATGATGGTCGAATCTGGGCATTGTAGAGTGTCAAAAGTTGATGAGGTGTGTACAACCTATTGGTGCGGAAAACTACACCAAGTTTCTGTGCAGCTGCCTTGGCGATTGCGGCAACGTGATCATGCCAAGACATAATACCTCCCAGATTGACCCCCAGCAAATTAATAGACGGTGCCAGGGGAATTGCGTGTCCTGCCATGACTATATCCGGTTCTGCAATGTTAACCTTTTTGGAGAAGACTGCTGCCTGGGTTTTCTTAGCATTAAATTCGACTTGGTTACTGTCACCCCAAGCCAAGATTTCTTCCCGGTCATTGTTGAGGCGCAATACTTCATAGGAACTATTCCCAAATTTTTCTTTTTTTTTATTGCTGGGGTTGGCGAAAGAGCTAGTATACTAAGGCCTATAAGACCCATTGTATATCCTATCATCTGGGTAGTGTCAGCCAGACGGGATCTACAGCTTAGCGTAGGATCCGAACCACGTGGATGCAGTAGTTATTCTTTTTAGGCCCCCAGAGGTCCATGACGCCCTTCTCGGTCCCGATATTACGAATCACTAGTAGTATACGGCATTCTTTTATCCAGTAAAGTTCCACGATGCACACAGGACTCCCACGCGGCATGACTAGATAGATCGAATTCCCAATACACCAGGCTTTCGTCTCCAAAAAGAGGCTGTCTTTTTTCAATACTTGTCCGGTATTCTTTACCTTTTAAAAATCAATGGACAATCCCAACAAACGTCGTAATGTTGCTTCGATATACATATATAAATTTATCAAATTGTAATGAAATAGGTCAGTTAACAAAAATTGGGTTATGTTCATAATCAGCAATTATAATTATTGATTAGTGCATGTATTTGTTCTAATTGACAGAAAAATCGATTTAGCTATGTTTGTACTAAACCAAAATTACTTATCTAGGTTTGATTGGAAGTGATATTATTAATAATTATTTTCAATATGGTGGAGCATCCGGTTATACCGGAAGTAGGTGGCAACACTGGCAACTTGCTTGTTTTAAATGAAACAACCTATATATTATCACATTTTTAAATTTTACGTAAGATTTTAGATTCATTTTGTCATATCATATACCTACGTCTAAGCGTTTTTGACATATTTAAGCCCATCATCACAAGGCCCCTTCATTCGTAGACTAGTTTATGTTATACAGGGAATTCCTTATTAAAAAAGTCATTGACCTCTTCGATATCATGACTCATATAAATAAATGTAACAGCAGTGTTGGCACCGTACAAAATGTAACAGATTTAAATGCAAATGTCGACGATAAGAATGTTCGTGTTTTATGTGGAATAATGCTTAGATTGGGGCCATGTAAAATCGCTCATTTATACAAATAATACATACATAGAATTCGAAATAGTCAGTGGTAGCTTTGTCATTACAATGGTTTTAAGTGATTGTTTTGACTTTAGAGCATCCAATTAATATTTCTACATTTTTCTCTAAGGTTATCAATAGAAACTGTATCTATGTATGTATATTAAATTATAGTCTATTTCAGAAAGGTTCCGCCCAGATCGGCTCAATTTCGGTAATTTTTATGATAACTGACCAAAGAAAAAGAAGATAATTTGATAAAGAAGGAACTATTAGCTATAGCAAATTTACACAAACATCGTTTTATGAAATGTGCCGTGGAAGATATAGCTTGAAAAACTTGGTGTAACTGAGCCGCGCACACCGCCATGTCATTGTAATCTAATTCCTATACTTAGAACTTATACGGGCGCAAGTGAAAGAATTTGTAGCAAGACGCAATACGACATTCATAATGAAAGACGTTAAGCTACTGTTTGATGAAGCCATTATGAAAGTGATATCAGAGAACTGGCGAAAAGCAGTCCATCATGTCAATAAAGAAGAGGAGAAAATGTGGGATCTCGACTACCTAATCAATCGGAGGATCGACCTGTTTATTATTACGTCAAGAGGAGATGACAGTTCCTCAGATGACGAAGAACATTATGAATTTTTATAATTTAATTTCTGTATAATGTATTTTTTGTGTTGTGAATGGATATCAATAGGCAAAACCCATAAATTGTTTCAAACCCGAGTGGTCCTACCTGCATTTGATGAAAATAAAAAATTTTGCAATGATATCAAAAATAATAAATATTCGTCACTCTGTAGTCTCTGCATACCTAATGAGCTTTTATTACTCTACACCTTTTGAAATAGACTATAGACAAAAAACATAGCGTTGTCTTGACTCGAACCCTCACCATGTTTATTAATGGAGTTTTTAAAACTTTTTAAATTTGGATTCTACAGATATGGGACAGTGTGAGAAAGTAATTTTTATTAAAAAGTAATAATTTTTAATATTTCTTACAATAGTAATTATTTGTCGTTGGTTTATATTGTTTTCTTCCGCGGCCATTTCATTTATCATGAATTGCTAGACTTGTTTTCTGTGTAGTAGCCAGACAAAAACACCCGTAACCGATTTTGAGATATGAATTATAAAAGGATTTTTTTGTGTAAAAACGCTCCGAGAAGAAAGTTTAGTAACTCTTAAACTAATAAAGGTAAACATTTAAAATTTTATAAGCTTTCAAGTAATACATAGATCTTTAGTTTAAATTACTTAAGTTTCACGTTTTTTATACAGGGAGTTCTTAAAATTGTGCCAATGTTTCCATTTAAATAAATGTGCATAAGTCAATTTTTGCAAGTGGAACACCCTATTTTTTAGCTTACTAACGTGTAGAGAATTAAATTTCTTATTTAAATGCCTTATATGTTACAATTCACATTTTTAGTCGTTTTGGAATTAAGAGTAATTTAAATAAAAAATCTTAAAATTTCTGTTTGTGTTAATGCGACATTATTTCTGAAAAGAAGACTTCGACTGGGATTTTTGTTTAACTTTGAAAATTAGAAATAGCTAAGCAACGAACATAGGCGCATAATAGCAAATGGTAACAAAGCTCAAAGTCAAACGATAATCCCAGTCGAAGCCTTCTTTTCAAAAATAATGTCGCATTAACACAAACAGAAATTTTAAGATTTTTTATTCAAATTGCCCATAATTCCAAAACGACTAAAAATGTGGATTGTATCATATTAGGCATTTAGATAGGAAATTTAATAATCTACACGTTGGTAAGCTAAAAAATAGGGTGTTCCATTTGCAAAAATTGACTTATGCACATTTATTTAAATGGAAACATTGGCACAATTTTAAGAACTCCCTGTATAAAAAAACGTGAAACCTAAGTAATTTAAACTAAAGATATATGGATTACTTGAAAGCTTACAAAATTTTAAATGTTTACCTTTATTAGTTTCAGAGTTACTAAACTTTCTTCTCGGGGCGTTTTTACACAAAAAAATCCTTTTATAATTTATATATCAAAAACGGTTAGAGATAGGAATAGATTAATATTAACAAAAGTTAATTAGATTTTAATAAGGTAATAAAAAATGCTAAAATATACAGGGTGTTCCATTTGAAATAGCAAAGTTGGCATTAACTTCCGGTATAACCGGAAGTAACAAAAACCTCAAAAGATAATGTTTTAAAAGCTCAAAGCCAATTATGCCTGCTATCAAATTTTTAGAAAGATAAGTTTACTCGTTTCCGAGATCTTCTAATAGGCCACTCAACGTGAATCACCCTGTATTATAGATATAATTTCGCATAGATCTAGTAACTTTGTATAAGAATTTAGGGATATATCCACTTAAGAGTGAGGTCTAGTTACGCATTCGCCATTTCGTTTTTTGATTACTATTTCGTTACTTTTTCCTTTTATCCAAAAATCGACCAATTAAAATAAAGCATAATTACTTATAATTTAAAGTTAAACAATTTTGAATTTATAAAGTTTTAAAAGCAGAAAAAGAAAAATGGACAAACTTTCGTTTTTTGCTTTTATTAATTTAGTAATCAAAATTTCTTTAGTTCAAAACTTTAGGTAATCGCCACTCAAGGCTCAAGGACGGGTATTTTTTTCAATAAAGCGAAAAGAATAAGAAATATTGATCAAAAAATGAAATGACTAATGAATCACTAGCCTTCACTATTAAATGCTTTAAAAAGGTAGTAATTCCCAAGAAACTCTAAGGTCCTTTAGCCAAAAAAAAAAAAATACGAGGTTAATTTTTTAAATTTTGAAGTACCTACTTAATTATGTGTCAAATATTAAATCAATTATACAACTATTTTTAATCAGTGACAGTGTGAAACTAGGTCATACTCTTTGACGTCATATACAAAATGAATAACCAACAAAAAAGTAAATGTAAAAATAAATAAATCAGTTTGACATTGACAGTGTCTTACATCACTTCAGAATAAAAATTTGACAGATTGAAATAAAAATAATAATTTTTTAGTATGTTCTATAAACCTTTTTCTAATGGACTTGCAAATTTTCTCGTTAGAATTTTGATAATTTTATGAATAAAATTTTACCAGCTCATTTTTTACAAGTTTTTAGTGTGATTTAAAAAAATTAATTTTTTTAAAATAATTTTTATCTTTACACTTTCACTGGGACCCCATTTAAATAAGTTCATTTTTAACAAAAGTAAAGTCAGCATAGTCCCCCCCCTTTACAGGGTCCCTTTTTATAAATAAAACTGACACGAAATTTACATCCAAATTTTTAAAATATTCATTTTTTTTTAAACACAGCTACACGCCCCACCACCGATTCGAAATTAAGTAACCATATTTGCAAAAAAACAAGTGCCATTCATTCAGGGCTGGCTAGATCCGCCGAGACGAAAAACAAATGAGCGACGACCGCGTAGCAAGCGCCAACTGAAATAACGCCGATATAACGCGATTGCCAGCACGCTGCCCGCGCCGTATTGATAAGCAAATGTGTTAAAGGGAGAGAGAAAATCGAGATAGGTTTAGAACAGAGTCGGAATATCGTGGATTATCCAGATTTCTGGAAAAGGAATTTCAAATTAAATATTTTTTGTTTTAG
This sequence comes from Polydrusus cervinus, assembly GCA_935413205.1. Classification (NCBI taxonomy): domain Eukaryota; kingdom Metazoa; phylum Arthropoda; class Insecta; order Coleoptera; family Curculionidae; genus Polydrusus; species Polydrusus cervinus. Next base: position 35,183,173 of record OW284517.1, on the reverse strand, counting down.
TTTTAGTAGTTCGAATGTACAACAAGAGTGGATGTGATGTCCATATCAGACAAGAAAGTAAATTGAGCACGACGCCGTAGACAGAGTGGTTGAACTTCTGAGCAAGATATATGGACAATCCACTTGAGTTGTACAGTATATTTTTTCAACGGCCCATCTTCATGGGCGACCATAGGGAGGGGTACGGTAAGCAGTTGCCCGGACCCCCCTGGATTTACCAGTTATTTTTTATATAATCAAAGTTGGGGACTCGCGTCTATTTCCCAACAATATTGCAGACATACTGCGCATGTCAGGCGAATAACCTGATGGCGGGATATTTAAAATATATGCAGAAATGGGTTTAAATATTTTTTAATGTGGTTCGGTGTCATGGTTTAGGTTCTCTATTAAATTTTTTTGCAAGAATATTGTTGTTATTCGTAACTTGCCAGTTTGGTTAAGTTATGGGCCATAATTAAAATGGAGGGGCAGGCTATTCAATAAATTTTGTTATTGTTGAGGTGTGCGAATTCAAAAGAATTCGATTCAAATAATTAATAACAAATCTGAGAGATTTGCATCTTCTTGAAATATATTCCTAACCTTACTTTTGCCTAAATGTCATAAAATGACAGGTAAGATTTGGAGTTAACTGGTACAGCCCATTTATCCAGTCACTTGGTTGTAAAGACAGCAGACAGTATTCCATGTGGTAGTGGAAAAGGAAACATCTTCCTTTTAAAATCCAAGTTTCTCAAGATTAAAAAATGTTTCTGGTTATCGCAGAAATTTATTTTAGATGATTTTAAAAAATCCTCATTCCTTAAATCTAAAGACTATAAATATTTGTTAATAAATAAGTCCCCAAATTCTATATTTTTGGATCGGAATACAAAATATTTTTTGACCGTCCATTTAGAATATAAAATTATTTTTTATTATTTTGTTGATTGAGAAAAAGCGACCCTAGGAGATGATATTTTTCCATAATTTTGTTACGCAATACTAATATATATATGATTTAAGATCATTTAAAAGCCGAAATAATTAATTTCTATTTACTCTATTTCAGAAAGGTGTAGAGTAATAAAATGTGAAATTCCGTCCAGTTCGGCTCAATTTCGGTGTCGGCCATAGGCGCAGGTAAATTTTGTGCATTACATTATTTATGATAACTAATCAAAGAAAAAAAGAAGATAATTCGATTAAGAAGGAACTATTACCTATAGCAAATTTACACAAACATGATTTTATGAAATATGCTGTGGAAGATATAGCTGAAAAACATAGTGTAACTGTGCTACGCACACCGCCATATTATTGCGAACTAATTCCTATAGAACTGATATGGGCGCAAGTGAAAGGATTTGTAGCAAGACACACCACGACATTCAAAATGAAAGACGTTAAGCTACTGTTTAATCAAGTCATTAAGGAAGTGACACCAAAGAACTGGCGAAAACCAGTCTATTATGTCATTAAAGAAGAGGAGAAGATATGTCAATTATAAAAATGGTAAATAATAGAGGACCCAAGTGAGAGCCCTGGGGCACCCCTAATGGTACTTCAATACTTACCGAATAACAATTATTCACTCTCACGATTTGAGATCGATCAATTAAATAGCTTCTGATCCAGGCAGAAAGAGCACCCGTCACTCCAAGCCCCTGCAGTTTCGATAGAAGAAGAGCATGATTCACTCTATCAAAGGCCTTGGAAAAGTCGGTATATACAGAGTGGACCATTTGGCCTTCCTCGAGGGCACCCGAGAGAAAGTCTGAATAAGTGAGCAGATTTAAGTTTGTACAACGTTTTGAACGAAAACCAAATTGTTGATCGATTATACAAGGATTTAATTGGGAAGTGAGGATTCTGGTTACTAAGTTTTCTAGGAGTTTAGGAATGACACTAAGATTGCAAATAGGCCGGTAGTTCGATATGTTAGCTTTGTCACCATATTTGTGGTTTGGAATAACGTAACCAACCTTCCAATAACTAGGAAAGGTACCAGTTGCAAGTGATTTGTTAAAAATTTGGTACAAAGGACGGGACAAGACAAAACTGCAAGACCTAAGAAGGGACGGGGGAACACCATCAGGCCCAGGACCCTTGTTAACATCCACCATCCATCCATCTAAGTTTAATCAAAATTTTATTAAGAGAAAAAGCCAAATACCTCCCTGGACGTATTACCCTTTGTTCCAATAACCAGCTTCAAACGAGGAAGGGGCGCCTGCGTCCTTATTCCATCCATCCTTAATAAAACGATGTTATCCTTATGGCTTTATTTCTTTCCAATACACTTTAAATGCCAATAGTTTCTTCCTTATCATTGGAAAATGTTTGCCCAGTCTCTGTGGCCAGTTATGTAATGTGCTCACATATAATAGATTCATTCACTAAAGAAAACGTATAAGATTTTCTTATTTTTAGGCTTCTTCTATGGAAAAACATTTTTATAAACAAGTTTTACATTTAAAGAGAATTAATTAGACAAATAAAAGGGCTTTTTCGATGAATTTTGATGATGATTTTCAAAAACAATATGAGTTCTTTACTTTGCTATAATATACAAATATACTGGGTGGGGATTTTAAATGGAATGCTGCTTATAGCGGCTCTGGAATAGGATTGCTCTAAAATCCAAAAATACGCCCTTAAAGATTTTTTTCTACTGACGTTTTATAATAACCTCTTTTTGATTGTCATTATGGTTTTTTAATAACCTCCTTTTAGGCGCAGCGTGCTTAAAAAACTTTTAAGCGCGTTACCAGGAGCAACGTGCTTAAAAGTAATGCAGGTAATTATTTACAATTAAAACGTAACCACAGACTAGGTATAATTTAATTTTTTTTGGCAAGTGTCAATTTTTGAAAGGGGCAAATGAAACATAGGTGTTAAAATGTTAGTAAAATAAATTAAGTTTTTTATTATAAAACCTCAGTAGAAAAAATATTGTATACAACTCGTTACGAAACAAAGTCTTTTAGTCACTTTGATGTGTTGTCCAACTCGGCTTCGCCTCGTAGGACAATTCACGTCGCGTGCCTAAAAGACACTTATTTCGTTACTTGTTGTATAAATAGCTATTTATGGGTCTCGTTTTTATTATGAAAAAAAATGTTTGAACCCTAACGAGGGGGCTCAATTCTAACCAACTTTTTTTATTAATTTAGAGTATACCGCTTGTGGCACCTTTTTGGGAAGCTTATCGAAAAAGATATTTGTCCATATTTTTTTTACATCAGTCAAACCATGTGTCAGAAATTTAGTAAAAACTAATTTAAGGAATAATTACATTAACAATAACTTTGAAACTGTTATATCACTTTTTTGGTATAGCAATTGTTGAAAATGTGCCCCATGAATCTGTTAGCACAGACCAAACCAATGCAACTCTTCCCTTACTCTTTCCTAAACCAGTGGCGGCTCGTCAGGTGAAGTAGGTGAAGGGGCCCTTCACCAAAAAAAATAAATAAAACCAGGAGGAAATATTTTCGACAATATTAAATATTAATGTACCAATATAGCTACCTACCATTTTAGCCCTGAAAAAATAATTATGTTCGAATTAATAATATTAATTTAATCCGAATATAGCTATGCATAATAGGGCCACGGTTAACTCCGATGGACAATAATTATGCACTCTCGTGCATTTTGGCACGCCCCAGTCGACCGCCGTGTTCTCTACTCAACAGCATTGGAAGGCAAGCAGAGCCATCCAGTCAAGCGGTTTTGTTTTCTCGTCGCTATGGTTACGTGACTTTACTGGCGTCCGAAACGCGAGACGTCACGCGGCAGCATGCTTAAATTTGCATTTTAAAGAAGTGCAATTTGAAAATAGATCAGTCGTATACCATTGTTTTATCATAGGTTCGGGACGTTCGGGTATTTATTTTTGAGGCTTCGCGTAACTTACGGTTATAGATATCGTTTTTACTGTTATTTACTGTGGGATTAAAATGTTTTGTTTTTGTTTTTTGGTTAATTCAATAGTGTGGAAGTACCTACTTGGTTCAATTGTTATTGTGTGTTTTAAAAATGAACCCAATTAATGACATAGTTTGTAATTTTTTGGAAACTCCATTTAGTCGTTGGACAGATGAGGATAAGAGAGACGTTTTGTTATACGGGCGACCTACTGGAATCTTAAACATAGATTTTAAAAAAGTATTAAAAAAAAGTGGCAGATTCTATAAGATTAATTTTAAGAGTTCCTGGTTTTCAGAATATAATTGGCTATGTAGTAGTGTCGCCTTACAAAAATTGTTTTGTTGGTCGTGTTTACTTTTTTCAAATAAATATTGCGTTTGGAATAGGGACGGATTTACAGATTTTTTAAATATGACTCGATCGTTGCGTGAACACGGGGATTCTGGAAAACACTTAAAATGTCAGTTAATGTTAAGAAATTTTGAACAAAATCAAAATACTATTGCCGATGCTTTAAAAGAAAACGCTAGACCTCAACCGAAGAATCGATCTGATTTACAAAAACTAGCTATGTAAGTACGTAATTAAAATATAACTTAGTCAATGTTTTTTTAAGTACCCGCACTATACGTAGCTCTTCACCATTTTTTAGGACCGCGAGCTGCCACTGTCCTAAACTCTTGGCGTGATTAAACGTATCTCTGCCCGAATCCTTGTCTTCAACTCTTCCAGATTTCTAGGTCATGGTCACATATACCCTTCTTTTTAAATCCCCTCATAAATAAAAATCTAAGGGTGTAATATCCGGAGATTTGGGAGGCCGCTCAATACATCCTCGCAATTCTATTCACCCATTTGGAAATGTAACATTTATTAATACTCTTACAAAGTTTATAATACCAGAACTTCAAAGGTATTCCCTAATTATGCAAATCTAGACCAAAGGGTATTTTTTTAGCAGGATGGAGCCCCTTCTTACTTTGCAAGAAATATAAGAGAATTATTATATTTTGCAATTCCAAATAGGTGGATAGGACTGCGAGGATTTATAGACTGGCCGCCCAGATCCCCGGATGTTACCCCCTTAAAATTTTATTTATGAGGCAATAGAAGGGTATTCACCAGATCTAGAAATCTGGAAGAGTTGTAGGCAAGGATTTGAGCATCAGAGATACGTTTAATAACACCAGAAGTTGTGAAAAGAGTAAGGAAATTAATTAGTTTACAAAAATAGATAGTAGTGAATTTTTAACAAATTTTGGGCGTGGCTCCATACATTTTTCGCCTGCGGCGCTGCGTACAGTACATGGTAAGTAAATAATAAAATTTAAAATATGCTTGTATTTATTTTTTAACACTGTTAGGTGTTAAAAGTAATCAAATTTTAATACTAGTGTCATAAAATTACATCTTAGACACTGATAAGAGGCGTTAAAGGTCTACTTATAATAGCGTTTGTATAGGCTATTTCAGAAAGGTGCAGAGTAATAAAATAAAAAATTCCGTCCAGATCGGTTCAATTTCGGTGTCGGCCATAGACCTAGGTAAATTTTGTGCATTAAATTATTTATGATAACTAACCAAAGAAAAAAAAAGATAATTTGATAAAGAAGGAACTATTAGCTATAGTTAATGTATACAAACATCGTTTTATGAAATATGCCGTGGAAGATATAGCTGAAAAACATAGTGTAAATGTGCTGCGCACACCGCCATGTCATTGCGAACTAAATCCTATAGAACTTATATGGGCGCAAGTGAAAGGATTTGTAGCAAGACACAACAAGATATTCAAAATGAAAGTCGTTAAACTACTATTTGATCAATCCATTAAGGAAGTGATACTAGAGAACTGGCGAAAAGCAGTCTATCATATCATTAAATCGATCGGACCGTCGACCCGTTTGCGACGCTTTATACTTTTCCGCTTGATGGCTGACCCCCCCCCCCTAAACAAAATCATAAATACGCCACTGGGTATAAATAGCTCAATTTTATTTATAATTTTTTTTTATTTCCGAATCAAAGACCTTAATAAAAAACGTACATACTTACGTACCTACATGCAAAAGTAAATCAGAAATCACAGGTTTTTATGATGCAAAAACATTATATTTTCTAAATGGCCCCATCAATAGGTAACCTATTGGGTTTTAATTTGTATACCACTTGTTCTTGTATTTACGGCTTAACTTTTGTGAAGATGTGAAGTGTATAATTTGGTGAAGTAGGTAAATCTTTATAATAACTATCTTTGTGAGGTCAAGTTTGACCTGCAACCAGTGGCGGGAACAATAAAATAATAGTGAAAATAGACATTATTATGGACAAATTTGGTGCTTGTCGCAGAGAAAAGCTGTATCGACAATCGAACATAGAAGATTTGGATACTGCACAGTTATTAGTAGGTGGACAATGGACATCTCATATACAAAAACTAATGTTTTGCGAACTTTTACTTATACTTAGTTAAGCCATTTTATTTGAGCCTACAAAATGATAACAAAACAATGGGAATTCATATTTCTGGGCTCAAATTGTACAGTAAATGGTAAGTAAATAATACAATTTAAAAGATACTTGTATTTATTTTTGACACTGTTGGGTGTTAAAAGTAATCAACTTTTAATAGTGTCATAAAATTACATCTTAGACACTGATAATAGGCGTTAAAGGTCTACTTATAATAGCGTTTGTATAGCCTATTTCAGAAAGGCGTAGAGTAATAAAATAGAAAATTCCGTCCAGATCGGTTCAATTTCGGTGTCGGCCATAGACCTAGGTAAATTTTGTGCATTAAATTATGTATGATAACTAACCAAAAAAAAAAAAGATAATTTGATAAAGAAGGAACTATTAGCTATAGTTAATGTATACAAACATCGTTTTATGAAATATGCCGTGGAAGATATAGATGAAAAACATAGGGTAACTGTGCTGCGCATACCGCCATATCATTGCAAACTACATCCTATAGAACTTATATGGGCGCAAGTGAAAGGATTTGTAGCAAGACACAACACGACATTCAAAATGAATGACATTAAGCTACTGTTTGATCAAGCCATTAAGAAAGTCACACCAGAGAATTGGCGAAAAGCAGTCCATCATATCATTAAATAAGAGGAGAAAATGTGGGTTAATTATAACGTCAAGAGGATATGACAGTTCCTCAGATGACGAAGAATATTATGATTTTTTATAATTTAATTTCTGTATAATGTATTATTTGTATTTTTATATAATGTTTAATAAAATATGTACCTAATACTATGTACATAATGCACGCCTTTGTTACACCATTTTTAGTGTTTTTGAATGGCTAAAAATAGGCAAACCCCATAAATTGACTCAAACCCGGGTGGTACTACCTTCACTTGATGAAAATAAAGAATTTGCCAAATTATGAAAGTGGCTTAAATATTCGTTGAGTCATTTTGTATAACTAATGAGCTTTTATTACTCTACATATTTCTGAAATTGCCTATAGATAATTCTATTTTTTCAAATCACGTTTACAATAATTTCTGTTTAACGAAGAAAGTAAATATTCTAATAATTTTACAAATCACTATCTTTCTTTGACACTTTATGTAAGTGTCAACTTCCTTATTAACATCAGGTAAATGTTTCTTTATTACTTTATTTACAGATATTTCAGACGGATACGCCCATGGCTTGCAAGATACGGTCACAAAAACTATAAATTTAAAAATGACCAGTTTAGGGTTCTAACTTTTAAGATTCCTAAGTACTTGATAGTACCACTTAAACACTCTTGCCGGTCCCATGTTCAATAAAAGTGTTTTTTGTAGTTTTTTTTATGTTTGTGGTGACGTCGCGTCGCGTCGTGTAGTGTGTTGTTTTGACAAAAATCAACTGTGAATAATGAAACTGTTTTAGTTAAGTGTATGTAAATGAACTGTGAACATCAATTTTAGTGGTTTAAATGAAGCAAAAAGGATACTTATATGGATGTATACTGGCACTGGCAGTAATTTAAAGTAGGTAAATTAATGTATAGATTTATATCATCATTATCACATGTAAAATAAATTCAGGTAAAAATAATTTTTGTAATCTGCTGTTAGTAAATTTCTCAAATCTAGGTACGAGAAATTAAGTGCGAATATTTACTAATTACAAATTTTTGAGGAGTCTATTTCAGAAAGGTCTAGAGTAATAAAAGCTCCTTAGGTATGCAAAGGCACTACATAGTTACCCAACGAATATTTAAACAACTTTGATAATTTGGCATTGATGTCATTGCAAAATTCTTTATTTTCATGAAGTGCAGGTAGTACTACCCGGGTTGCGGTTAATTTATGGGTTTTGCCTATTGTTATCCATTCACAAACACTGACAATGGTGTGACAAAGGCGTGCATTATGTATAAAGTATTAGGTGCACTTATTTTTTATTGAGCATTATAAAAAAAAATACATTATACAAAAATTAAATTATATAAAATCATAATATTCTTCGTCATCTGAGAAACTGTCATCTCCACTTTTATAATTAACCGGTCGACCTGCGATCGATCAGGTGGTCAATATCCCACATTTTCTCCTTTTCTTTAATGATATGATGGACTGCTTTTCGCCAGTTCTCTGGTGTCACTTCCTTAATGGCTTGATCAAACAGTAGCTTAACGTCTTTCATTTTGAATGTCGTGTTGTGTCTTGTTACAACTCCTTTCACTTGCGCCCATATAAGTTCTATAGGATTTAGTTCGTAATGATATGGCAGTGTGCGCAGCATATTTACACTGTTTTTCAGCTATATCTTCCACGGCATATTTCATAAAACGATGTTTGTGTAAATTTGCTATAGCTATACCTACATAGTTCCTTTTTTATCAAATTATCTTCTTTTTTTCCCTTTGGTTAGTTATTATAAATAATTTAATGCACAAAATTCACCTGCGCCTATGGCCGACACTGAAATTGAAACAACTCTTATCAATTTAACCGAAGTCATATCTGTGCAAAGCGGGTGGAATACGACAACTTCCGGTTTAACATGTTAAAACGTAAAACCATTTTTTTGGTTTAACATGTTAAACCGGAAGTTGGTCTCTTTAGATAGAGAATAAAAAACTAAGATAGGAAGGTGAAAAGCACTTTTCTCTTAGATACGCGGTTCTAATGCTACAGCCTATCAAAGTCTGAAAATGCATATTTTAAACGTCAATATCTCAAAAACCATTGAATTTAGACATATGGAATTTTATACAAAATATACGTGGAATTCTACAGGGAATTATAAAATAATATAATATATAGGGTGTTCTATTTAAAATAACGATGTTGCCACCTGTTTCGGGCAGAAGCGGCAATACCGCATTGCTGAAAATATTTTAAAACGATAGGCCATGATTGTTTATCTAAGCAACGAAATTTTTAATAATACGTAATATCCGTTTTCCATAAACGTCTAACGTTCCATCCACCGTGAAACACCCTGTATATAGATTTAATTTATCATGGAGCTAATAACTTTGGAGAAAAACTTAGAAATATTGTTAGGATACTCTTGATAAATTTAATTTTTTTTGCAGACGTCATGGACAGAATGAAACTCAAACACAGCGGATTATCGGCTTCAATAAACAGCTTATTTTCGTTTACCAGTCCTGCTGCAAGGAAACTTTTGGGTTGGAAGCAGGGCGATGAGGAAGAGAAATGGGCCGAACGAGCAGTAGACAGTTTGGTGAAGAAGTTGAAGAAGAAAAAAGGAGCTCTTGAGGAGTTAGAAAGAGTTCTCTCTTGCCCTGGAGAACCGGGAAATTGTATTACTATTCCGAGAAGCCTCGATGGAAGGCTACAGGTAATAATATGTATTTACGAGAGACGCGGATATTTTGTTAAGATAAGAGTGCTTTTGTGTAAAAAATGTTGTGCTTATATTTAAGCAAAAAAGATTTTTAAAATTACCATTCAGCAGTCAAAATCCAACGTATCCTTGGAGACTGTAACTTTTTTTTCGGACTATAGTCTATTTCTGAAAGGCGTAGAGTAATAAAAGCTCATTAGGTATGCAATGGGATTACAGAGTGACCCAACAAATATTTAAGCCACTGTCATAATTTGGCATTGATTTCATTGCAAAAATTCATCAAGTGCAGGTAGGACCACCCGGGTTTGGGTCAATTTATGGGTTTTGCCTATTGTTATCCATTCACAAACACTGAAAATGGTGTGACAAAGGCGTGCGTTATGTACATAGTATTAGGTACACTTATTTTTTATTAAACATTACAAAAAAATACAAAAAATATATTGTACAGAAATTAAATTATAAAAAATCATAATATTCTTCGTCATCTCCCCTAAACGTTATAATTAACGGGTCGACAGTCCGATATTATGGTGGTCAAGATTTCACATTTTCTCCTGTTCTTTAATGACATGATGGACTGCTTGCGTCAGTTCTCTGGTATCACTTCCTTAACGGCTCCATCAAACAGTAGCTTAACCTTTCATTTTGAATGTTGTGAAGTGAAATCTTTTCACTTGCGCCCATATAAGTTCTATAGGACTTTGTTCGCAATGATATGGCGGTGTGCGCAGCACAGTTACACTATGTTTTTCAGCTATATCTTCCACGGCATATTTCATAAAACGATGTTTAAGTAAATTTGCTATAGCTAATAGTTCCTACTTTATATTATCTTCTTTTTTTTCTTTGGTTAGTTATCATAAATAATTTAATGCACAAAATGTATCTACAGGTCATGCAATGTAGCATGAGCCCTGAGATGCGCAGAAGAAAGAAAAGGAGAGTCAGTGTACGACAGAGATACTTAATACCGAATTTTAGTAAAGTACAGTCCGCGTAGAAAATAAAAGGGGGATTTGATTGATAAAGCCGTAGTGACTGCTAATCGTGTTTGCTAATTGGGCCCTGTTATGCAAATATCAACCAACCAACAAAATAGTTAATTCCTTTTAATTATTTTTATAATAATTTAAATTATCGGAAATTTTTGAACACTAAACTTAACTATTCAATATGTAAATTATATTGTAATTCTATTATTCTAACAGTAAAATTATTTTATATATTTTGACCATGCAAACTTAGATACATTGAGGGTTAGTTGCTTTTTGCATAATATGGCCTAATTATGTGTTTATTATGCTTTTATGGCTGCCCTTTCTCGAAACAATATACATATTTGCATCTATTCATATGTGTTTAAATTGTTGGTAATCCTCAGTAATGGGTTTTCCATATTTAATGAGCATTTATTACTTCGCATCCCTGTTTTTTTTATAATTTTATTATGGCCGACACAATTTCGGCTTTATATAATTAAAGATGTATGTACATAACATATTAAGAGTCTAAGTTTTTCCAATTTTTCATATTTCTTTTCTTAAACTGTTCAAGCATCCCTGGTAATTGATATTATTTTGAAATTTTTTATGAATTCTCGCTAGAGTTGGCACTTGCTTTTCTGTTTTATGAAAATTGTGATTTGTTCTGCGTAAAACACCTTGAAAAGCAACGTCCAAGACTATTTTGCTTTTTCTGTTTTCACGCTGTTTGTTTGGCGTGGAAAAAGATTTAACTGCTCCGGATTCGATATTTTTGGCTTCTTGCTTAATTCGTTTAATTGCGCTTAGACTAATCTTTGTAGCGGCTGAAACACATTCGTGAACCTTCCTGATATCAATTTCTGGTCTTCCTGTATCTGCCTCTTGTTGCATAAATTTTATTAAATTATAAACTATAGCGTTAAATATTGTAAAGGTTTATTATTTATTTATAAGATGAGAATGAAGGGACACACAAATCTTATATTGTCAAAGAATGACTCGGCCACTTTATGTGGTTTCGTATTTGAAATCAGTCCGCTGTCATAAAATGCTCTATAAAATGAAAAAATAAAAGCAGCAAGCGTTTCCTTGGCAATCTCGTTGAAAGAAACGACCTAGAAAATGTATATTTCTGCAAAAATAAGAACGACCGTCTAAACTCATGCAAATATATTTTTATATCCTAATAAACGCATTATTTGGTTTGTGATTTTCATAAAAAGTGAATCAGACCAACAATAAGAAGAAAAGTTTTCCGCACAATATGGTGAACTAAAAATAATTATTTGAAATTTTGACAAAATCTAAATACAAAACTGATTCCAGCTTGTTTTTATCGAATAAATCAGCCGTTTCGGCATCGTTGGCAAGCGGTTGTTCACAAAATGTGCAGTCGTAACATTTTATCACAAACTGCGTCTCTATCTTTTGACCTTTTACAAACTTTACCTGTTTTTCTTTTACCAGAAATAACCAAATATTATGTTTTTCTGACAAAATTCGTATATTAAACAATAGGTATCTCATAGAAAAGGTCTACCTCACGTGATCTACTGCAGAGTCTGGAGATGGCCAGATCTACAATCACATCACGAACTGAGGCCAGTAGACCAATGCAAATTTCCATTTTCACCAAACAAACAACAGACTGAAGTTTGCATTAATCCGTATCACTATCAAAGGGTTGAAACGTCGGTTTTACCTCCAGTGTTGGTACCGAGACACAATGACTTTGTGCCTGGACATTCCATGCTAGAGTTAAATGGTGGACAAATGAATCAGGTAGGCATTCATTTGTAAAGTGTAAATCTATTCTTAATTAAAAAAATAAATTGTGTTGATGGAACACCTTTTCCAAATCTAAATCGACTTATATTTTTTTTATACAGCACCATGGTCAGAGTCAGATTCCTATTACACCTCCGGTTAGTATACGCAGTCCAGGCAGTGTTCATTCTAATTCCTATGCTATGGATGATTATCCTCCCCCAGCTTATAGTCCAGTTGACGATAGGATGGCCAGTAGTCCAGAAATGAATGCAGGTATATTTATAGCAATTAATAATAGTTTAAAGACCATTGATGTGCTGCTAAATCTCCTAACTTTCTTTATATTTTTTTTTTACTTTTAGTCCCATACCTAGAGCAAGATTACTGGGCGTCGATAGCCTATTATGAACTGAACCAAAGAGTGGGGGAAGTCTTTCAGTGCAACTCTACTTCTGTGGTAGTTGATGGTTTTACCAATCCCAACAACATCAACACTTCCCGATTTTGTTTGGGACAAATGAGTAACGTCAACAGAAACAGTACTATAGAAAACACAAGAAGGCATATTGGAAAAGGTGAATTTGTAGTCATAATACTTAACTTAGTAGTTTCTTTTGCTTATGTCTTATGTCCACAGAAGTGTTGGTAATTACAACTAGCCAGAAAAAAGGTCTACAACAAAATAAATACCTTAAACATTTAAATTTTCATTGGAACATCAATTTGTTCCAGGTGTTCATCTATACTACGTCAACGGCCAAGTCTACGCGGAATGCCTAGCTGATTCCTCCATTTTCGTCCAATCTCGGAACTGCAACTACCTTAACGGGTTCCATTCCTCTACCGTCTGCAAAATTCCCCCTGGCGGTTCCCTAAGAATCTTCAACAACGCCGAATTCGCCAAACTTCTGTATCAATCCGTGCACCACGGATTCGAGGCGGTTTATGAATTGACCAAGATGTGTACTATTCGTATGAGCTTTGTTAAAGGGTGGGGGGCCGAGTACCATCGGCAAGATGTCACCAGTACTCCTTGCTGGATAGAGCTTCATTTGAATGGTCCTCTACAGTGGTTGGATAGAGTCTTGACTCAGATGGGGGCACCGCATAACTCTATTACTTCTGTGTCTTAAAATTGTAATTATTCTGTAAAGTAAGGAGTTGTGTTACATCTTCTTATTCCTAGATGTATTCTAAATTAGAATGTAACAGTGCATAGGAAACGATCAACTAGCATCTATACTATGTATCTTCTCCCCTCTTAGATTTTTTAACCATTCAATACGTTCGACCCAGTAATTATTTTCAAGATCACCTCTTATTTAAATATTAACTTTTTTGTTACCTTTGAGTTTTGTGAAGGGATGGAGTGCTAGGTTTCAAGCCGTACCCAAAGGGGGGATTAAGGGATTTAACACTCCTTTGAAATGTTGACGAAAGGTACAGGCACCTTCGAAGTCGTAGTCAGCACTCAGCCACAAAAATTTAAAAAATTGCAACTCTGGGCAACCATATTGCACGTTTGTTCAGTCATTTCAACAATTTCATCATTAAAAAAGGTAAAATTGTTTGGGTAATAATTGACTCTCTTGAAAGAAAAATATCAAACAATTAAATTTTTGATATGATTTTCTTTTACAACTTTTTTCTACGGATTTACTAGTCTTGTTTTGTAAGAGACCACTTTATTATTTGGTACGCTACCACTCGAATTATTATAATTTTGAATTCGTTTTTTTATATGCAAATCAAAATTCAAACAGGAGCTATAAGAAAAATAAGAATTTTCTTCAAGCATAGACTTGTCCTCATTGGTCTGCTTTTCATGCCTCGGATCGACATACAATAAATGAAATAATATTAAAAGTTTACCTACTGAACGCCAATATTCATTTTACACGAGTTATTTATCAACAATATTAAATTTGCATTATTGATTATTCCACAATCAAAAGCTTTCAAGTTTGTAGGTCTAAATATTTTAACAATTAATGTTTTGTCAATAACATATAGTTTATTCACAGAAAATATTCATTGTTTAAGATATTTTGGATCAACAATTAGGCATAAAGTTGTAGGTAATTATTTTGAGTATACATTTTTCAAAAATTTAAGCAATGTACTTGGTGATTTAACAGGATAAGTGGTATTCAGTTAAAACAATTTAGCATGCTCTTTTAGCGATAATATTACATTGATGGTTTCAACCATATTAGTATATTTTCTATTGACTATAAGAATTTTTCTATTGATTATCGAAATATTTTTTAAATTTTCTGTTCTTTGAAAATCTATCTAATATTAAATAAGGTGATATTATTACTTGGTAAATAGGTAATTAATAATTATTGTAAAATAAATGTAAACTGCTATGGGATAATGGAATATTATATATAATTAAGAGAAATTCAGTTTGCTTATTTTGGCGAATGCGACGGACAATGCTTTATATTATGATGATGACTTGATGAGTTTTATTGTAAAAATAAAAATTTAAAAAAATATTTTTTTTATATGAATACCCTATACAGGGTGATTCCTAAGTTTATACTTCTTTTTAAGCTGCGTATAGAAGGCATTAAAATAAGCATTTTCAAATACCTTTTTTCAAAAAACCCAAAAATAAAGTACTTACATTCATTTATTACACTACAAATCAAATCTCTAGGGCTTTTGATCGTGTTTGGCACGATGGGCCTCTAAGTAAATTGCGATCCTATATGCCTAATGGATTTTGTTTATGGTTAACCAGCTTCCTTAAGAACCGTTCTCTGCAAGTGGCGATTGACGGGTTTCTCTCAGACACCTTCACCATCAATGCCGGTGTTCCTCAAGGGTCCATATTGTCGCCTACCCTCTTTTTACTGTATATTATCAACCTTCTAGTAAAAACCCAAAATCAAATTTATAGCTTTGCTGATGACAGTACACTTGTCTCATCTTTTACCTTGACTCCCCAAACATCCGCGCCGACGCACATCTTCGCAGGCAGCATGAAGTATTGCGCCTCAACAATGACCTGGAAGAAATTTTGGCTTGGGGTGACAGTAACCAAGTCGAATTTAATGCTAAGAAAACCCAGGCAGCAGTCTTCTCCAAAAAGGTTAACATTGCAGAACCGGATATAGTCATGGCAGGACACGCAATTCCCCTGGCACCGTCTATTAATTTGCTGGGGGTCAATCTGGGAGGTAAAATGTCTTGGCATGATCACGTTGCCGCAATTGCCAAGACAGCTGCACATAAACTTAGTGTACTTTTCCGCACCAAAAGGTTGTACACACCTCATCAACTTTTGACACTCTACAAAGCCCAGATTCGACCATCATTAGAATATTGCTCTCATGTCTGGAGCTCTGCACCCAAGCACACCCTTCGGCTACTGGATTCCATTTAAAGGAGAGCCGTTCGTCTGATCGGCGACCCCGAGCTGACCAAGACCCTCGATAGCCTGGAGCATCGAAGACAGGTTGGTGATTTGGCTCTCTTTTACAGATATTTCCATGGCAGGTGTTCGACTGACATTGCCCACTTGATTCCACCTAGAGCAATGCAAAACAGAAATACATGGCGAACCACTGCTGCTCATCCATATGTTGTTCAGCTTAGTACTCCTCGAACTTCATTGTTCAAGAATTCTTTCATCTGGAGAACGTCATCTTTGTGGAATGATCTTCCTGAGGTCGTGTTTCCCAATGAATACAATCTTCAACGTTTCAAGACCAACGTTAATCGCTTTTTTCGCACTCGCATCGCTCCCAGAGCACCTTAAAGGATTTTTCCTACAGTGCAGGTGTTTTATCATAAAAAAAAAATACGGTTCTGCCTAACTTGCCCGTTAAATAACATTAAGAAAACTTCTGGGTGTAGAGAAGAAATATCCCCACTTTTACGACACTCACAATAAATTAGCACCATAATTAGTTTATTGTTTTAAAATTTTACCATTTTCACCAATTTATTAAAATTAATTTGCTTCAGAAAACCACACCGCGCAGCGAATTGCCAAAATAAATAACTGACGACCGATCCGTAAAATGCATGATTAACAATAGAAAAAACGAAGAAATACAATATAAAGTAAAGGGCTACGTTTTGATGACCAGGCCCGCACTTGGATTTTTTACTTCTAACTCTGCTATTTTTCAGTTTTAAAAAAAAAGGTATTTGAAAAAGTTGTTTTTTTTAATGCCTTCTATACAAAAACCTAAAAAAGAAGTATCAACTTAGGAATCACCATGTATAATAATTATTATCAGTAATCGTCTCCAAAACACGGTTACTTCCTTACCAGAAGTATAGGTACCAATACCTACTGGTATAAACTTCTTGATAAGCCAATTTGACTATTATCATTAACTTTTACTTACCACTTCTACTCCCTACTACACGAATTTTGGTATGTATGAGCACAAGCGGGCCCGATGACTTTTGAGTGAGCACTACCCAAATCAAAAAAAAAAAGTCTCCGCCTCCCCCTCCCCCACGCTCTATAACGCAATAAGCAAGGGCAAACAAAACCCCCTCTTGTCGAAGTGACATCTAAAAAAAAAGTCATTGTTCTCTTAAAAATAACATACCGTACCACTCCTTCCCATTAAAACTTTCATAGCCAAATCCTCCTTCTCCCCCGGAAATTCAATTACAAACCCGAATCCATCAATTTTGGGTGAGCACTAGGGTGGGTGTGCGACCCCCCCGCTGCTTCTCATAACCACTACTTTTGGTGGCTGTTATTATACCTTCTAATCAAACTAATTATTAACAATCAAGACCGAATGTAGCAGGACCAGAGCTAGGTAAATCAATCGAAAAAAGGCCTGAAGTCCTTTTAAAAAGCTTGAAGCCCTTTAAAAGAACTTGAAGTTCTTGAAAAGGGATCATTTATGCTATGAATTGAAAAGGGATCATTCAGGGTACGAACTGAATAGGGATCATTCATGGTACGAACTGAATAGGGATCATTCAGGGTAGATATACTTTTAATTTAGAACTTTCATTGAGAAAAATAAAGGCTAAAGATGAATTAATTTTACTGGCAGAAATCATTCTATTCTAATACAAAAGTTAAATGTCAAAATAAAAAATATTCATATTATTACATAATGTTTTTCAACAAACACACTACTGGAATATTTGGTTTCTCTCTTACAATTACAGAGAGACAGACTGTTCGTAGAGAAATAAATTTAAAATGTTAATTAGTTCTTGATCTGCATTTAACACTTAATATTGGCGAGTTTTGTAAAGGTCAACACCTTTTCAGAAACAGAAACAAGAACAAGAGCTTGTTTAAAAGGACATCTATAATAAAGACATTTTTGTTTTAAGCTATTATTACGGGCGAACAGTAGTCGATGAGTCATCACGAACAAATAATGAATTTCCACTACATCGCGCATATAGTAGGTACCTGCGTCTGGCGATGGCTATAAAATGTCTTTTTTTTAATATACAAAATATTATAAACGAATATCACGGGGAGTAAGTGGCGCGACGTCAGTTGAGATTTTTAAGAAAATATCGGGGCATCATTTGTAGTTTTAATAAGAAATTACCATGGCAATAGTCTATTTCAGAAACGTGTAGAGTAACAAAAGCTCATTAGGTATGAAAAGGGACTACAGAGTAACTTAACGATTATTTAAGCCAGTTTCATAATTTGGCATTGATTTCATTGCAAAATTATTTCTTTTGATTACGTGTGCAAATAGTACCACCCGAGATTGGGTCAATTTATGGGTTTTGCCTGTTATTATCCATTCACAAACACTGAAAATGGTGTGACAAAGGCGTGCATTATGTACATAGTATTAGGTACAGTTATTTTTTTATTAAAAATCATAATATTCTTTGTCATCTGAGGAACCGTCATCTCCTCTTGATGTTATAATTAACGGGTCAACGGTCCGATCGATCAGGTGATCAAGATTCTACATTTTCTCCTCTTCTTTAATGACATGATGACATGATGGACTGCTTTTCGCCAGTTCTCTGGTGTCACTTTCTTAATGGCTTGTTCAAACAGTAGCTTAACGTCTTTCATTTTGAATGTTGTCGTGTTGTGTCTTGTTACAAATCCTTTCACTTACGCCCATATAAGTTCTATAGGATTTAGTTCGCAATGATATGGCGGTATGCGCAGTACAGTTACACTATGTTATTTAGCTATATCTTCCACGGCATATTTTATAAAACGATGTTAGTGTAAATTTGCTATAGCTAATAGTTTTTTTTTTATCAAATTATCTTTTTCTTTTTTCTTTGATTAGTTATCATAAATAATTTAATGCACAAAATGTACCTGCGCCTATGGCCGATACCGAAATTGAACCGAACTGGACGGAATTTTCCATTTTATTAATCTACACCTTTCTGAAATAGATAGCCGCAATATTTCTATTTTTCTGCAAGGCGGATGATATAATTTGAAGTTATATAATTGAAAATTAAAAATAAATTTTCAATATTTTTTTTTGAAGAAAAATAAGGTATCATCCGCCAAACTAGAAGTTCTTGTGAACCATTTAGTAAAATTTTGGTATTAAATTTTCAAATAGATAAGCCATGAAACGATGTTGCGTTTCACGCTGGTATGGATGGCCCTAAACGTAATCTCTATAAATAAATTAGTATCGCAAATAACCAACTTATTCCTTAAAACTATATAGAAATCATCATTCTTTTGGATTTAGGTAATCTTCTATGAATTAAGAAAATATTTTCTCCACGACCATTACTGAATGCAATAATTCCAAAATCATGTTTAATGATAGAAAGTAAAAATTCTCGCTCTTGAGTTGAAATATTTATTCTGAAACACTTGCTTCTTATGCGTTTTGCTTGTATTTTCATTCCATAACAAGATACGGAATGAATATTGACTAGGATCTTCATTGATTAAAATTTTAAGCGAGGCTAGGCCTATAACTCCTCTTAATTATTGATAAAACATTAGCTTAAAACTAGTACATTAAGTTCGTGTTGTGTGAGGGGTTTGAACCTGGGTCCCTCATTGTCGTGGTAGCCTGTATGGACCTGCCTGGTGTTGTGGTTGGTGGGAATGGCGGATTAACGGGTCTGGCTTTGTTCTGCTATGTTGAAGTAATTGTTGCTGGTGTTCGTGATGTAGTCTTGGATCGTTTCCATTTTAAGGTCTCTGTGTAATGTGGTATTACGTACAAACCATGGTGCGTTAGTTATTATTCGACTCCAAGCTTATCTGGAAGGAACACCTGGCCCAAACATTAATCAAAGCAAACAGGCTCCTACACCAGTACTATCCATTAATACATAGAAATAGCAAGCTAAACACCCGCAACAAAGTTACCATCTACAAACTATGCATAAGACCAGCACTACTGTATGCCGCCCCATCATGGTCAACACTCTGCATGATGGGGAAAAGCAAAATACAAACATATCAAAACAAATTGCTACGAATGAATATTCTGTAATTGATCTAAACGACATAGGTTGCCATGAATTTCGAAACTGTCAATGTCAGCAGACAAATTTTAGTGCAAGTCAAAATATGAGTGAAAAATCGGATGAATCAGATATGGAACTGGATAATACTCCACCTGAAATTACAAATATTGCGAATAGTATTTTTGGTCGTGGAGAAAATATAGTGTGCTACTCGGTTAGAATGAAAATTCGTTACTCTTCGACTCTGATCAAATTTTCATTCCAACCTCGTTACAGAATCTACTATTCTTTTCTGTAGATATTTCAATTTAGATTTTTTTTTTGCTTGGGTTGGCGGAAGAGCCAGTATACTTAGGGCTATATAAGGTTCATTGTATCCCCTATCGTCTGGCTAATGTCAGCCAGATGAAACCTACAACTTAACGTGGAATCCGAACCATGTATATGCACTAGTTATCCTTATCCCAGAGGTCCATGACGCCCTTCTCGGTCCCGATAATAGGAATCACTAGTAGCATACTGCAGTACCTCACCGAGCACTGCCGCGGTATTTTTTTTTTTGATACTTATAAAAAAAATTGTTTTTTATTGGTATTAATTTTCTCTTTCTTTATCCTGCAAGACCAATTATTACAAATGGGATTACATTGCTATATTTGATTTAATTTAAAATCTGTTCTACTTTTACTTTTTGCAATATTTTACAAATACCGTATGTTGTTGAATAAATTGCATATAAATACTGTTATTTCGGTACATCTTCGTACATTTTAAGAAGAATAAAAATCGCTGCTGTGGTTGCTTGGACAAATTACGCGTTTTGTCCAATTTGATTCCATCATGCATCTTTTTTGGTAATTTCTTGTATTCTAAAAAATATTGAGAATCATTTTTTTTATATAGAAATTAACAAACATGGACGGGATTCGGTTCAAGATAACGCAATGTTTTTAATATACAGGGTGTCCCATAACTTATGGGCCATAGAGTAACTGGAGATACTAGATATCAAACTAAGCCGATTATTAAGTCATATAAGTTTTTTCGGATTGTTACTCGTTCTAGAGATACAGGGTGTTGAAAGTAAAAGTTTATTCTCGAAAATAAGCCATAATTTTAAAACGGTGTAATGAATCAAAGTTTGCAATATTATGTTTTTATGAGCAAGAAATAAGAATTTGTAGAAATTTTTAAGTTTCAAACTAAAGGGCGCTAGTTGCATACACTGGGCTTCAAAAATCTACGATTTTTTTTCTTACCTGTAATATTAGGTATTTTTCAATTATAGTTTCTTAAAGAAGGGCATTTTCTGATACTTGATTGATCTTAATATCTTTAACGATTTTCGAGATATTTCCCTTTAAATATCCCAAAGCATAAAAAAACATAGCACATAATTAAATTAATATTTTAATTATCAAAAAAAAACTTATATAACATAGTCGGTTTAGTTTGATGTCCAGTATCTCCAGTTGCTCTTCGGCCGATAAGTTATGGGACACCCTGTATATAGATATAGTTTCGCATAGAGCTGATGGTAACTTTGGAGAAAAATTTAGAAATATTTTTGGATTCACTTAAATAAATTCACCTATTTCTTCCTTGATCTAAGATAACGCGTAATAAATAGTCATTTCCTATACCAGGACGTTACCTACCTACTATTATTGTAGTTACCATACATAAAAAAAATTCCACCTAGATGCAATAGATATCTTTTTCTTGTAATGTAATAGACTATAATGATTCATTCAAGGAAATTGTAATGTTATGTATAGGTACTTGTTTGATTATATCTGTTGTTTTCATTAAATATTATGAAAAATTATTGTTACGAAAACTGAAATTTTTATT
The DNA here is from genome assembly GCA_935413205.1 of Polydrusus cervinus. Taxonomy (NCBI): domain Eukaryota; kingdom Metazoa; phylum Arthropoda; class Insecta; order Coleoptera; family Curculionidae; genus Polydrusus; species Polydrusus cervinus. Next base: position 35,161,376 of record OW284517.1, on the reverse strand, counting down.
TAAGATGAAAACAAGTTTTAATAAGTGAGTCAGTCGAGAAATCTAGGTTTTTTTACCAATTAAAAAGAATTATGTTGGGTAAACTTTCCTTACATTATTTTTTAATTAAATAGTATTCCTATTTTGTAATTATATTTTTCTACTCCTCTATTAGTAATAGTAGTTTGTACAACAAAAGTGAATATGATATCCATACCGCACAAGAAAGTAAATTGAGCACGACGCCGTAGGCGGAGTGATCAAACTTCCAAGGGCAATATGGACAATCCACTCGAGTTGAACAGTATATTTTTTCTACGATCTCATGCTAAAAAATGTAAAAAAAAAGTTTGTAGGTTGCCGGGCTCGAACTCAAGACCATTGGTTCTATAGTCCAACGCTCTAACGTCTGGACTATCGAAGCGTTTAGTTAATTATCGGAAAACCAACTGATAAATGATGCTACATGAAATTAATTTTCTATGCACATTCAGCAGGTTGCATTATTGATAAATCTATTATAAATGCGTCTAGATTTTATTATATTGAACAAATTAATAACAAATTGTACCATATTCATTTAAATTATATAATTTAATGTCTTAAAAAAGAAGGCGGAGCCTCAGTAAAAATAATATACTGTGATTGGTCAGTACTTTTAAAAATAACATGTCAATTTGGCTTCTTGATTACTGTGATTGGTCAGATTCATTACCTATCTAGGATGGATATGATATATTCCCGCACAGTTAATTGGAATAGCCTACTTTTCTTATTACTTTAGTTAAACGAATCAGCAAATTTCCATGTGGGAGTAGAAAAACATTGTATTACGTCGAGTTGACTCTATAAGTAAATCCATTTTTACGCACAACTGTGCGTAAAGAAAAAAAAACGCACAACTTTGTATTATGATGCCTAGTATAACAACCAAGTTGAACCACTCAAATCGTGACATTTATCTATCTTGCATTTTGAATATTTGAAAGTGTCATTATTTGATATTTGAAGTTCAAACCGATACTTTATAAATTGTTAACCGATCTTTAATTTATTAGTAAGAATCGTAGAAAAAGTATAGTACGTATTGCGTGTTGTAAAGTAATTACCGCACTCGCCGCGTAGTTACTGGCATTCGACCGTGGCGGTCCGGGTTCGATTCCCTGAGTGGGCATACGTACAATAAAAAAAGTATGTCCGAAATCCAGTGGATTTAAGAATGCAGGGGAGAGTGTAAAAGGTATCATCTCCTAACCCACCCCATTCACGCCGGTAACCAGGCCGGATGAGATCGGACATCTAGTGGGGTACGGAAGAAGATACACACTTCTCAATTGGTAGGTCATTCAATAATGGCGCAAGAAACCGAGGGTTAGCACTTTGGGGGGGGGGGGGGGGGGGGGGTGTCGCATGACTGAGGATCGAGGTTCAAATCCCACTTTAAACTGTAGGTCCCCTCAGGAATGGCCCCGGCAGCGAACGAAGAGGTAAAATTTGAAAGAATGGCAATACTATAAATTATTAACCATATTTAATAAAATTTGGGATTAGTCCCAAATATGTAAAACTTTTGGTGCTTCTCGCTTATATGGAAAACTAAGTGACCCCCCCCCCCCTAAAAACCATGTAACGGCGCTCATGGTTCCAATAAAAGCCGCAGGATTTATTTGATAGGTATTATTTGACAAAAAAAAGTTTTGTATAAATAAGTACTGATTTAACAACAATGCAATGTGCCGATGTTGAAAGCGTATTCTTTCCTGTTCACAACTTACTGTTGCAGTGACAATAATAGTAATTAACGACAATAGTAGTAATAAATAACGACTAGTTACTGCAAACCGGGACTTATTGCAACGTCTTTAACGGCTCGTTAACGAAGATATAAACATTATTTGTCTACTCCCTGCTTGGTAAGGCCTCCTTACTGACACTGATTTGGGGAAGGTAATTACGTTTCACTTTTCTAGGAAAGTAAGTAAATACTTAAACTTTACTTTAGTAAGTAAATAAAGAATAGACTGCAATAATTCTTTAAAAAATACACCAAAACACAGGACTTCTTTGGCTTATATAACCTTCATTTTTTCTTTTCAGAAAAGCCTTTATTTTTGGTTGGGAACATAGGAAATCCCATGCAAGTTTTAGACTGTCCAAACATTTGCTCCGCTGTTGATTTTAGAGCGGAGTTGTACGGAGACTTTTTTAGGGTATTTGTATGGTGAGTGCACGTGCGGAGTATAAACAATTTGTGACAACCCGATCTTAACTTATTTAAATAGGATTGCGGTTGATTTTCATTGAAGTTTAACAGGTGATGCTGCGGACACCGGCATTGATTGGATTTTTAAATAAAACGTACATAATTTTTAAAACGCATGTTTTAATAGAGAACGGGTTATTTTACTTGCAATAAAATCTATTAAATAGTATTAAAATCATCATCTCAAAATACAAAAGTTATGTTAGCTCTTCATCCCCTTCTAGCAATTCTTGATGGTTTTAATAGGTAGATACCTATGATATTCATGCTTTATCAAAGTTCGCAGTGCTGTGGTGTGATGTATTTCTATTGTGATGTGTTCTAGTGCTGATATTTTTATTTTCTTCGACGTAAAGTGAAATATTAAGATCTCTATCATTGTTTTCTTCAGCTCTCTTCAAGTCAAATCAATGCTGGTATCTGCAGCATCACCTATTGAATTCCAATGAAGAACCAACCGCAATCCAAAGATTGGGTTGTCCAAAATTGTTCAAATTCCGCATGTGCACTCACCACAGAGAGACCCTATAAAAGTCTTCCTACAACCCCGCTCTAGAGTTAATAGGGGAGCAAATATTTGGATACGATGCACCACCCGGTATGTACAGGGTAACAGTGGCGTATTTAAGGGGGGGGGGGCTGCAACCCCCCCTAAAATACGCCACTGATACCCTGTACATACCGGGTGGTGCATCCCCCCCCACCTAAGAGCTCGGGTCTAATTGCTACTTAATTTCTCGTCTCACGCTTTGACTCTTAATTTAAATTTTTAAATAATGTATTCTTGGCTTAGATTACAAAGGTCTTGTAGGAAACGTTTAGTTTTTAAACTTATTCTTCTAAAAGTCCTGTTTTATATAGGAATTAAGGTTTCGGACGCATATTGTTTTAGTTATTGATTTATTATGCAATTTTAAAGGAAAACGAGTAAAAAGAATAATATTTTATAGTATTTTTCTATTATATACTTGTCTGTTTCGTTTTCCCTTTTTTAGAGCTATTTTAAATCAACAACAATATAACCCAATGCAAGAAAATATTTTTACAACAAAAACAAAAAACAATTAGGTATTTATTTTTAAAGAGAAAAATTAAAGTAAAAATATTAATTGAAACATTTTTTATGGAAAAAGTGTGATAATTTATAATAAAAAAAATAGTGCGGGAAGAAACGAGAATGCTTTATTATGAATATACAAAACGGTACTTAAGGAGAAGTATTTCAAAACCTAAGCATTTGCATCAAAAACTGCTCTTATCTACGCTCCTAAAATACAAAAAAATCGTCAATTTTGGCGAGGTGAGCATTATTTACTTTATTTTTAATCATGAAAAACCGAGCCCGAAAAACACTGGTTAGAGTCATACATACGTCTAATGTTAAAATTTTGGTTTAACACCAATATTCATATTTTTCACAAATAAAAAAAATGTTTTTCTTCTTCTAATAAAGAGCCAGCTAGGAATATCAAAAAAAAAAGTAAAAAAAAACCTTTACAAAAACAAATTTAATTCAACCATGCAGAGGGGGAGAGGTAATAATTTGATTTTCGAAATTTGATAGTAGTTAGATGAATTTTAAACGAAATTGGACCCAAAAATGTTTCGCTTGCGGCGCTTTTCGGCTTTCTTCACTAAGTACAATATCATGAAATACATGTAGTCCCGATTGTCCCTCTCTCCAGAAAAAACATGTCCTACTTACGCCAACTGTGCCCCCCCCCTCCCCCCCCGAGCATATTTTCTGGTTACGCCACTGCAGCGTATATAACTCGGATTACCTGAATTGTACATTAAACTTCAACTAATTCCCGTTGTATAAAATATACTTTATTATAGTAAAATAGAAAAAATGTTTATACTATTTGCCAATTAAGTTTTTCCGGTAGTGTCGCGGCCATGTCCTTATTAAGGCTTCAAACTACAATTTTTAAACAAAAAACAAAAACGGTTTTTATTTAATAAGATTTTAATAACTAGATTCACAACAGCGATTACAAGAATAACAGAGAAAAGAGCTACCTGACACTTTATGTTAATGACCCAAATATAAAACAAACACGAACGGACAATTATTTTATTCATTGTTTCGCATCTGAAAATTTTCGTTTATTAAGCTTAATTACACTAATTAAAAAAGAATCTGTGTCGGCTGACGTGTTATGGGCTAAATGGAATTTTTTAGAATTTGGATTAATCTTGCACCGTTTCCTTATTTTTGTGACTTAAAGGCCTTTTTACATTGGGTGCAATTGCAAGAAAAATGGCCTGGAAGTATGCGCTTCGGCGACGTTTTAATTAGCTGATGCACGTTTTCCCATTTAAAACCTGCATCAGCTGTTTAAAACGCCGACAAAGCGCACGCTTTCACCCAATGTAAAAAGGCCTTTAGTTACGAAGAGCGTTACAAAATATTTCTCCCGCATAATAAAATTAAAGACATTAAAACATTTTTTAGAGGTAGGTACTTAAGTCTCTCCGATCGGGCAAAAATTTCCCACGTTAAATTGCGGATTTTCTTGACGTGAATTTCAAATTATTAAATTTTTTTTCACCGATGGTACTTACGTTTTTTGCCATAAAGGGATTCCAACCCCAATGGACGTTAAAACTTTTATTATACGTAACAAGTATAGAAAACTAACTCGCAAATATTCCTTAAATGGTGGAAAATGAAGATTAGGTATATAAAACCAGATAAAACAGAAGACATAAGATTTTTTGAAAAAAATTAATTCCATTTTTCCATTCCATTTTTAAAATTTTAAAATGAACTTACACCAGTATTTTGTTGACTTTTCAACTTATCCTAAAAAAAAGGAATATTTCCATCCTGCTGGAAGTCGGCGCGTGTCCAGCTCATTCCAAAGAAAGGTAAAAAGACCCTGCCAAGCAACTACCTACCCGTCGCATTGCTTTCAGTAATTTCAAAAGTAATGGAGAAAGCTATTAACCAACAACTCCTAAAGTATCTGGAAGGGCTTAACATTATTAGCGACCATCAATACGGTTTTCGTAAGTCCAGATCAACAGGTGACCTTCTGGCATATGTCACCCATCTTTGGAGTAACACCATCGAACATCATGGAGAATCCCGGGCTGTTGCACTGGACATATCTAGGGCTTTTGATCGTGTTTGGCACGATGGGCTTCTAAGTAAATTGCGATCCTACGGTATGCCTAATGGATTTTGTTTATGGTTAACCAGCTTCCTTAAGAACCGTTCTCTGCAAGTGGCGATTGACGGGTTTCTCTCAGACACCTTCATCACCAATGCCGGTGTTCCTCAAGGGTCCATATTGTCGCCTACCCTCTTTTTACTGTTTATTAACGACCTTCTAGTGAAAACCCAAAATCCAATTTATAGCTTTGCTGATGACAGCACACTTGTCTCATCTTTTACCTTGACTCCCCAAACATCCGCTGCCGACGCACATCTTCGCAGGCAGCATGAAGTATTGCGCCTCAACAATGACCTGGAAGAAATTTTGGCTTGGGGTGACAGTAACCAAGTCGAATTTAATGCTAAGAAAACCCAGGCAGCAGTCTTCTCCAAAAAGGTTAACATTGCAGAACCGGATATAGTCATGGCAGGACACGCAATTCCCCTGGCACCGTCTATTAATTTGCTGGGGGTCAATCTGGGAGGTAATATGTCTTGGCATGATCACGTTGCCGCAATTGCCAAGGCAGCTGCACAGAAACTTGGTGTACTTTTCCGCACCAAAAGGTTGTACATTGTACACACCTCATCAACTTTTGACACTCTACAAAGCCCAGATTCGACCATCATTAGAATATTGTCCTCATGTCTGGAGCTCTGCACCCAAGCACACCCTTCGGCTACTGGATTCCATTCGAAGGAGAGCCGTTCGTCTGATAGGCGACCCCGAGCTGACCAAGACCCTCGATAGCCTGGAGCATCGAAGACAGGTTGGTGATTTGGCTCTCTTTTACAGATATTTCCATGGCAGGTGTTCGACTGACATTGCCCACTTGATTCCACCTAGAGCAATGCAAAACAGAAATACACGGCGAACCACTGCCGCTCATCCATATGTTGTTCAGCTTAGTACTCCTCGAACTTCATTGTTCAAGAATTCTTTCATCTGGAGAACGTCATCTTTGTGGAATGATCTTCCTGAGGTCGTGTTTCCCAATGAATACAATCTTCAACGTTTCAAGACTAACGTTAATCGCTTTTTTCGCACTCGCACCGCTCCCAGAGCGCCTTAAAGGATTTTTCCTACAGTGCAGGTGTTTTATCATAAAAAAAAATTTAACCCCCAAATTTATCTTCGGAACCTGGTACTTTGATGTAAACATTATTCTCTTCAAGTATTTAACTTCCTCAAAAGCTCTATGAGGGTATCACTCACAATTTCCTTTATTATAACTATATTTCTCCTAAAGATGAACGTTTCTACGTTCGAAACATGTAGAACTATATAAATTTTTCCTATAAAATATATCTTAGTGAAGGTTGACTTTGAGTATTATTTTTCCCTATTTAACTTGCCACTTCACTTCAAGTATTGACTACTTCTTCAAATTAAATACGGTTCTGCCTAACTTGCCCGTTGAATAACATTAAGAAATCTTCTGGGTGTAAGATGAGCCCGCAAGAAAAAGCGTTCTGCGTATAATCTCGAATAAACATCCGCACTTTTCCGACACTCACAGTAAATTAGCACCATATCTATTAGTTCTTTTTTTTCTTCAGATTTTACCTATTTCACGTATCACCAATTTAAAATTAACTTTCGTCAGAAAAACACACTACAGCGGATTGCTCAACACCACCCGTATGACTAATACTAATAAGAGATAAGAAAAACAGAAACTATAGCGTGCTATGTTTTTATGACCAGGCCCGCAATTAGATTGTTTACTTCTCTATCTCGCCTATTTTTGAGTTTTTTGAAAAAAGGTATTTGAAAATGTTGTTTATTTTATTTCTTTCTATACACAGCTAAAAAAGAAGTATCAACTTAGGAATCACCCTGTATAAGTAAATACATATAGGAAAAAGTAAGATTGTCCATAATAAAAAGAGTTATTTCCTTTCAAACACAATAATTTTTAAACAATAATAAACAATGAAGTTTTTCTAACTTGAAAGGACAATTTTAATGATGTGATTGTGAAGGTGTTGACCTAAAACAATTTTTCATGGGTACTAATAAAAAAATTGTCATGTTAATTGTTATGTTTTTTTTGTTCTCATCGAATAAACCGAAGCAAAATGAACTCAATTATTGTTTCAGATAATAAGGTATTTATCACATTGTTTTGCAGTTACGTAAATGGATTTTTTTTATGGTAATGTTGACAGTACCACATTAGTTTGGTGTTGGAACTTGGAAACAATAGCATAAATATTTGTCTGTCTATACAGTAGATGTTATGGATGTTCGAAGGAGTTGGAGGCAAAGGGAGGGTTCACCGTCTACGCAGCAGTAACTGGTCCATTTACTTAATTTAGGTCGACTTTTTGCACCAAACTGTAGGATTTTAGTTTAATTATGTTTCAAATTTGATTTAACCTTCTCACCTTCCTCGCCAGACACAAAAACTGAGAAATGTATTATGACAAATTACAGGTTGACAAGTCCAATCAATTATGGTGTCCGCAACATCATCTTTTGAATTCCAGTGAAAAACCAACCGCAATCCTATTCAAATAAGTTAACATCGGGTTTTCCAAAATTGTTCGAACTCACCACATAGAAAAAAAAGTCTCCCTACAATCCCGCTCTAAAGTCAACACGGGAGCAAGTATTTGGACAGTCTATAACTTGCATGGGATTTCCTATGTTTCCACCAACCGGTGGAAGGCAAGTAATTCTTTATGCGTCTATGCGTATACCTAACATCCTAATCTTGTTTTAACCGGTTCTGGAGAAAGTGGCGTGTGACGCAATGTTTGTCTAATTATACTGATGCGCTGTGGAGGTTTTACAAAAATTTGTTTCGTGTTACTGATTGGTCCAATTATGTTGGGAAAAAAATATCTGCCCATATCTTAGAGCGCGGCCTAAAAACGTAAAATGTAACGTCGTTTTTTTTATATCTGTTGTCTATAAATAATGGTTTTATTTTCATTTGGTAGCAAGATCAGGCCACTTGGTTTCTGACTAACTTTCTTAAAATAAATACCACTGTGGAAAAGTGTAGGTATTGCAAAAATTTTAAATATTGCAAACTATCATCCATATTGTTAATATTGAAATGTGAAAGTTTGCATTTATATTTCCAATCATCTTTGCAACTTTTATTTGCATTTTGCTATTTTATATGAGGTTCTATTATACTTATTTAATTTGATTGGGTATTATTACTATTGTACCCGTTAGTTAAAATTGCCAATATATTCTATATTTATTATTTTATTGGAATCAAATATAAATAACCCTGAGAATCGAAAGAGAAATAATTATTTTAAACTGCTTAAGAGTCTATAGAACGTGGCAACCCTGGTTGAAGCTCCTTTTTTTAAAGACAGCGCTGCGGTAATCAAAAATATATCATGACATTTCGGTAATTAGGCTCGAAGAAATATTTAGAATAGATATGGTTACCGCGGTTGTGGCTCAGAGGTAGAGCTACTGGCATTCGACCGCGGCGACCCGGGTTCGATTCCCGGAGTGGGCATACGTACAATAAAAAAAAAGTATGTCCGAAATTTAGCGGATTTAAGAATGCTGGGAAGAGTATCATCTCCCAACCCACCCCATTCACGCCGGTAACCAGGCCGGATGAGATCGGACATCTCGTGGGGTGTGGAAGAAGGTACACACTTCCCAATCGGTAGGTCATGCAATGGCAATAAACCAAGGGTTGATAGCCCTTGGGGGTGTCGCATGACTGAGGATCGTGATGATACCAGTACATGAAATTTGCTAGAAACAATATTAAAACCGCAGCTTGATATCTCCGTTCGTTTCAGCATTATGGCGAATAGAATAATTTTTAAAATTTTAAATAACAGACCCGAACAGACGCCACTGATATTTTTCCATGTGGATATTATTTCGGATTAGCCTGATCAATTCTGCATAAAAATGGTCTCTTGCGTTTTTCTCCTCAGGCACACCGTTCTTTATTAAAATAATTAAATTAAATTATGTGTAAACGCTTAAAATCCGCCCCTGTAATCATAAGAAGAGGATCTTGACCGACACTTGGTACACTACTTCATGGGTCATGAAAGTAAAAGTAGAAGACCTATGGTATATTACATTTCACGCGATCTTGTGGTAAACTTTCTTTTTACAAATAATTTTAAAAAATAATCTGAACCACCAGGTAGGGTGTAGGCTAGAAAATTGTCTTTTTAAATTTATGGCCTGCGACCATTGGTGAACAAACACAATAGCGCGACAGATGGCAGGTTCACAGTTACATGTGGCGCTTACAGGCTTAAGAGTCCTTACCAGTCGATTAAAAATGAAAAGTGTGAAGTGTTTCTCTAGGACACCCATTCTAAAATAAGTCTTTCATGGAAAATCACAGGGGAGTAATAATATTCTATAAACGTCCTTGATGACGTTATTTACATAATGCACTGTATAGTAGCTTTAAATTGAGCTTCCGAGGTTTCTAAATACGTAATGCATAACAGAAAACAATATGTCCCCATTTTCCCCCGAAATAATTACAGGTTAAAATTACCGCATTGAGTAACTGCACAATGGAAGTGAAGCGGTATTACCTGGTATTGCTTTACCAATATTTTAAGATGCATCCATTGATTGCGAAAACAAAGAGAAAATTGGGAATAAACATAGTGCTCTGAATCAGCAAACTGACGATTGAATTATTATAATTTTTCATAACAAGCGTTGTAACGACTTTGTTATGAAAAAAAGGTTTTTTTTCGATGCGAGGGTTTTTCCAATCCACAACCATTTTAATATTATAATAGCTACAGCTAGACTTGTGTTAAACTAAAATCATACTAAAATAAAATTTGCATATAAAGTATTTTTTATTATTATCAGGCCCGGATGGGCCCGAGTGGGTTTATAATTAAAAAATCCAAAAATACCCTATCCAATAGTATTGGTCGTTACTGGGCAACACATTTCTACTTAAATGATAATAGAGTTCTGGACTTGTATTGTCTTTATTTGTTTTAAACCAGAACGTTTCCACTGGTGAGTATCTCCAATCATCTGAAGATGAAGAAGAGTAAACTACGAAACGTCAAAAAATAAACTAGGTTAGGATATTTTAACTTCTGTCGACCGTCTGCTGCTAATAATTTGGGAGGTGCCACATGAAGAAGGTTTTATGAATTGTATGGTTTATTTTATTCTTTCTAGCTTATTTTAAGACAAAATATACCGGGTCCGCCAACGTGGCGGGGATGGAAAATTAAATCATTATCGAGGAGCTTATCAAAAATAATATACCAGCATAAGGTATCGACTTAAAAGCGGCATATTTTAAAAACATTTTACATTATACAGGGTGGCTCAAAAAAGTGTGGCGGACTAAACTTGCAGTTTTTTAAATGGAACACCCTATATATTATATTATTTTCTAATTCCCTATACAATTCCACGTATATTTTGTATAAAATGTCATATATGTTCATTCAATTGTTTTTGAGTAATTGACGTTTAAAATACGGCATTTTTTCACTTTGACAGGCTGTAACATTGGAACGGTTCATCTTAGAGAAAAATGGTTTTCAACTCCCTATCTTAGATTTTCATTCTCTATCCAAGGAAACCAACCTCCGATTTACTATGTTAAACCGTTAAAACCGTTTTTTTGGTTTAACATGGTAAATCGGAGGTTGGTTTCCTTGGATAGAGAATGAAAAACTAAGATAGGGAGGTGAAAACCATTTTTCTCTAAGATGAACCGTTCCAATGTTACAGCCTGTCAAAGTCAAAAAATGCCATATTTTAAACGTCAATTACTCAAAAACAATTGAATTTAGACATATGACATTTGATACAAAATATACGTGGAATTGTATAGGGAATTAGAAAATAATATAATATATAGGGTGTTCTATTTAAAAAAATGCAAGTTTAGTCCGCCACACTTTTTTGAGCCACCCTGTATAATGTAAAATATTTTTAAAATATGCCGCTTTTAAGTCGATACCTTATGCTGGTTTAGTATTTTTGATAAGCTCCTCGATAATGATTTAATCTTCCATCCCCGCCACGTTGGCGGACCCGGTAGATAACAAATATTTGTTTTTAGTGATTTTTTGATTTTTTTTACTCCCACATAGATATTTGATGTTTCCCTTACACTTAAGTGACGAGAAAAGTAGGTTATTCCAGTTAACTGTACAGCAAAATTTCATATTCATTACTGTTAGTGTTGCACAGTTTTGCAACCTCTAAAAATAAAATTTCCCAATTTTAAAGAGAAAATCCACGAATTCACACAATACTGAAAAAAGTATTTTTTAGCAGATCACAACCAAAAGTGATCCTAAAGGAATCCTACGAATATAACACTGTGCATACAAATTTCCCTTTGGAGACAGAGACGACCTATCATTCCTCTGTGCTTTGGATCTTCATTTCTCACGAATTCGGAAATTCCTCATTAGTTGACAAATGGGCGAACTTTGGATCCAATGGTCGTGAGTCCAATATTCAAATTCAATACTTTTGGTGGTTAACCAGTCGATAATTTCTTGTTTTCTCCAAGATAAATTTAAAGTCTTCTCTGTGCGCCGGGAATGATAGCTTGCGTTATCCATAACTACTACTGAATCAGCTAAAAGATATTTTATCATTTCACCAAAATAGTCCTCAAAAACATTCGAATTTATGTCCTCGTGATAATCTCCCGTATTGAACGACTGAAAGCTAAGCAAACCTAATTCTCTAAAAATTTTGATTAGTTACCATAAATAATTTAATGCACAAAATTTACCTACGCCTATGGCCGACACCGAAATCGAGCCGAACTGGACGAAATTTCCCATTTTATTACTCTACACCTTTCTGAAATAGACTATAATTAATGACTACTGTCTGTATCATATAACGCACAATTTAAATAAAAGGTTTTTAAAAACTTAACAATGACATTGCTTTATTTAACAAAAAGCCTTGACTAGACGGTGTGACAAAATTATAAAAACTCTGTATTGGTTCGATCGACATTTAAATTTTTACGGTTCTCAAAAAGAGGAAATGATTACAATAATCCATAAAATTAACTTTTTGGTTTTTTAAGAAGTGATACAGTTTGTAAAAGAGGTGTTAATTTAGAGGATTTTTGAAAGAGTATTGTAACTCGTAGGAATCTCATGTTATCGAAAATTCCATACGTTGTATAAATAACTGAAATTTGGTGTCATCAAACAAATTAAAAATTATTCAGCTTCGAAAAATATTTACAAGTATATTTTTAAAAATTGTGAAAAAATAAAATGATGAATAATAATTGTTTTTAATAAAAAATCCAAGCTTTTATGCTTCTAGAGCCAACAAATTTAACTGTGACATAAATAACATTGACCGCCATTATTTACTCAATCAAATTAAAAAAATAAAGTAGCCGAGCCAGTATGTAATTATTTCTGCCAATGTCACGTATATCACAGTCAAACTTGCTGGGTAGTTAATTATTGTTAAAAATCTTTATATACGACCCGATATTAATGTAATAAACGGTAGTTTATTCATAGGAAGGCAATTAAAAAAATTCAGTGAGCACCCACCGATTACTTTTCGTGATAAAATCTTGATTTTTTTATTTAATTACTTCCAAATTGCATGCGTGCATGCGTAAGATGATGGCTAAACGTAACTTTACATTAAATTTTAATGTAACATCCTAAAAATTTCACGAAATTTAAATTTCCTTTAAAAAAAATAAATTTGTTCATTAACAACAAAAAAATCTAATATAGAAATATTTTTTTCAGTTCATCCTCGTATGCAAAATAAACCCATTTTCGCCGTTACTGAAGAAGTTAAAATTGTGATAGATTAATTACCAGCAGTTGGTTGGTTCGGCCCAAGCTTTCTGCCCTGCAGCCTAGTGGCTTATTGTGCCTCTATATCTTGCTAGAAAAATGTGTTCCTGTTATAAGGTCCAGTAAATTCTTACCAAGTTTGTCAGGCAAGAGGTTATCCCCACAATGGATTCCTCCGAAGATTTTGAATCTTTTTCGGGTCAGTGCTTGGCAGTTATATATGATGTGTGAGGCGGTTTCGTCCTCTTCGCCGCAAAGTCTGCATTCAATGGAACCATTGTAGGTAGATTCCTATTCGGCGTAGGTGTTTTCTTAAGTGGCAGTGGCCTGTTAGTAGGCCAACCACTTGTTTTAGCTGGGTGCGCGTTAGACGCAACATTTCAGTTGATACCTTTTTGAAGGGTTTCCCAATTGTGCCCTCGCTTGGGATTGACCAGGTATCCTGTTCCATCGGGGAAGGTGTTGTTGTTGCGCCCACCTGTCTGACGTTGCTTTGGTTGCCTGTTTTGATATGCCAATGGCGAATTCAGGGCCCCTGGGTTTTTTAAATGCAGCAGTAAATTAGGGCTAGTCCAGATCTGCTTGTGATTCATATAAAGCTTCTAATTTAAACCATAAAAAAATGTATTATCTAAGCAAGAACATTCAGATTATAGTTTTTAGCCGGAAACCCATAAAAAAAACAGTTCAAATGTATAACCCCGTAGAAAGAACAATAGTAAATTTGATGTTTTACATAAAATTAAGCAGTATAAATACCTCTGTACTCGCTCATCCCTAATCATTCAGACTGATAATCTTAATAAGAGAATGACAGTAATTTTGATCGTCTAGAGAAAAATGTCAAGAATTGACGGCCGGACTGTAGTCAATTTTTATTAAAAGCAAGACTGATGCGTGAATGACGAAGAATTGACAATCTGAATGATCGTGTATAGTCTGCAATTAGACTATATTATATATTTTTATGGACAAAAAACTACAAGGAAACTTAAACACAGAACCAGAGCAGAATGGGCCAAACTTGGCCTAAGTGCATCCGGTGCACGGACGGGCCCTCGGAAAAAAAAAAGAAAAAAAAATACAAAACTTTTGGAGATAAAATTTGGCATATATAAAATACTATACAGAAAAATGTATTTTATTTTATTTCTCCGTTATTATTGCGAAATAATATGACTTTAATTCAGTACACACATCTACTAATATTTCTTAAAATATTTTCACCAAATACCAAGAAAATTAAATATCCAAGGCTGTTACATAAATGTTACATAAATTTACTTGCTCCGCATTTTCCTCGAAATTCTTAAAAGTTTTCAACTGAATAATCAAATTCTCCAAATAAATAAAAGTCTGAACCTACTTTCGTACACCCACGCATTACAATAAAAGCGGTAAGTGAACAGTCTTTTGTTTTTTCTTTGCGATATTGTATGCAAAAGTTAAAATACACGTCCAATCCACGTCCAATCCCCCAAACCTATAATAAAGGTAACCATACACCAACCACTATGTAGATCTCGTCGTCTTGATTTTTTTTATGTATTTGTTAAAATATAATAAATACTTTTATTTTTTATTATCTATTTATTTATTTATTAACTCTTTACTGTAAACGAAGAAATGGTAAAATTACAAGTAAATAGATTTGGTTATTTTTGGCCACCAAATACTTAAATTACAATAAATTTACATTTTAATTGTAGTTTTACATTTGTTAAGTAAATACGTTGTAATTTACCATTTGTTAATTCCACTTAAAAATTGCTGTAAAATTAATGTAAAATATATATAAAACTTTGTTAAACATAATGTACTTAGTTTTATATTTTTTTACATTACGATAATGTAAATTCATTAATAAACCAATATAATTATCGTTGTAACTTTAATGTTTTCTAATATCTCCATAAATATAACATAATGTTTACAGTATATTATTGTAAAAAATCATGTTTGTCTTAAATTTAAGATTATATTATTTTTTAAATACATATTTTAATAATTTTTTTTTTTGCTATTGATTTAGGTAATATTTATTAATTAATGTTGTGAAATTTCAAATTTGTCTATTTTCGCTGTGATTTTAAGAATTTTTTTGTAATTTTACCTGTACGTCCGAACCGAATCGATCTATATATAGAAAACTATACATAGGAAAATTTTGAAAATTTGACAGTATGCTGATGAGGGCGACCGGGTTAAAATATTTTCATAATGGTGGCACTTCCGTTTATACCGGAAGTGAGTGTCAACTTGCTTATTTTAAATGGGACACCCTATATATTATTACATTTTTGCATTCTACGCAAGATTCAGGCAGATTTTGTATACCATGTCCTATACCTAATAGTATGTCTAAACGTTTTGTGACAGCTTTATAGATTTTTTAGCATTTGATTGTTTTTCAACGCCGTCATAGTAACTGAACCTAAAATCTGCAGCAAAATCCCCATATAAAAATATTAAATTGGCAATACTTCGAAAACGAAGAATTTTTGGGATATACAATCTTATACAAACTTACCCTTATTTATAATGCTAAATAAGAAATAATTATAAAATTTGGGTGTTTCCATTTGAAAATCTGGACTTTCGACAGTTTTTTCATTTTCATTTTTAATCTTATTTTTTAAACACCCTGTATTACTAGTTATCAAAATATTATAAAAATCTATTAAAGCAGGTCCTTTACAACAAGGAATCCCACCTACATTAAATAAATAAGGCTTCTTTATAGAAAAAAATGATAATTATTCTAAGGCTTGCAAACGTCATTTTTGACATAAAAATTCAAATAAGTAAAAACGATTAGACATAGGTATAGGACATGGTATACAAAATCTGCCTAGAATCTTGCGTAGAATGCAAAAATGTAATAATATATAGGGTGTCCCATTTAAAATAAGCAAGTTGACACTTACTTCCGGTATAACCGGAAGTGCCACCATTATGAAAATAGTTTGGCCCGGTCGCCCCCATCAGCATCAGCATACTATCAAATTTTTAAAAATTTTCTATGTATAGTTTTCTATATATAAATCGATTCGGTTCCCGGTGGGACACCCTGTATATAAATTGCAAATAGCCCGTCATCATGCGCACTGTGCCAGCCATTAGGTTGGGATATAGACGCGAATGATAAATTTAGTAAATTTTTCAAAGCATTTTACTGTGCAGGTAATTTTAAAAAAATTACATTTTTAATTGCGTAAATGTCCGCTAATGTCTTGATTATAACAAAAACACATCAAAAAGTTTTATTTTATATTTTTAAATTCGTTTTGAAAACATTACATAAATAACTACATACAATTACAGAAACCTTAGAATTTTGACGTGTATGTTCGCCTTTAATCGATACTCTTGAAATCTTTCACTTTTTCGCAAAAAGCCGGTCCCCATCGAAAGCTGCTACGCCTGAGTCATCGTCAACTTTAATATTTAAGTATGACTTCGGTGCCCCAGTTTTGATACAAAATTTGGCACAAAATACCGAATCATTGTTACCAACGCAACGAGATTCACGTAGTCGATAAAATGATTAAATTCATTATAGGGTGAATAATTGTAAAATAGGAGCGTGGACGTACGATACATTTTTGGGTTCTTGCATTGAGTTGATTCCTACTAAATGGCGAAACCGCGTTTTTAATACTTATTTATTTCTAAATAAATATAAAAACGCGTTTTCTCAGTCTATGGCATCAGGTTTGCAATGGGTCCTGATGAGGACGAGAAGGCCGTCATTCAGTGGTGGCTCGTCAGGTGAAGTAGCTGAAGGGGCTTTTTCACCAAAAAAAAAACAGGAGGAAAGTTTTTCGACAATAATCAATATTAATGTACCAATACAGGCTACCAGTTTAGCCCTTAAAAAAATTTCTGTTGGAATTAATAATATTAATTTAATCCGAATTTAGCTATGCATAATAGGGCCACGGTTAACTCCGATGAACAATAATTATAAACACCCGTGCATTTTAGCGCGCCCCAGCCAGCCACGTCCATTAGCTCAAAGCAAGTGAAGACCCGACGTCCAACATGGCTTTGATATTCACCGCTGCTATGGTTACGTGACGTCAGTCACAGCATGTACCAATTTGCATTATGATGAAGGGCAATTTAAAAATAGATCAGTCGTATGCACCATTGTTTTAGAATTGGTTCGCCTAACCTTAAGGTATTTATTTTGAGGCTTCGCGAATTTTACCGTTATAGATATCGTTTTTAAGTGATACTGTGTGAATAATAGGTTTTGTTTTTATTTTTCAGTTAATTCAGTAGTGTACGTAACTACGTAGTTGTGTGTTTTAAAAATGAACCCAATTAATGACATAGTTTGTAATTTATTGGAAACTCCATTCAGTCGTTGAACAGATGAGGATAAGAGAGACGTTTTGCTACATTGGTTTTTAGTCAATGTTTGTTCAAGTATCCGCACTATACCTAGCTCTACACCATTTTTTAAGACCGCGAGCCGCCACTGCCGTCATTATCTCCTGGTTACGGGAAACCCCTTCTTTTGACGTCATTGCATACTTTAATGCAAGAGGCAGATACACAACACTGTCTACTACCCGCTAATTTTCTTTTCTTTGTTGAATAATAATTATTTTTTTATGACTCTAGTCTACGGCACTGTTTATATTTAAAGATATAATGCATACTAACTTGAATTATTAAATCATTAATTTAAATATAAGTAGTATCTTGGATGTCCCAGTTTTTATTAAAGGAGTTTTTTTAAAACACAATAGCTCGTAATCTTAAGATTTATTATTACTATACGGTTATTTTAATTTTTTTTTTCTGTGAGAAGAACGCGTTCTTTTTTAAGAGAATAATCAAATTTCTTTTAAGTTTTTTGGTGGTACTGTGGAACCCACATAGAATCAAAAATTAAATTGGATTTGCTATGTGAACTCCTTAGGCACAGCAGTAATGTATTACATATACAGGGTGTTGGACTTTTTTTTAATTACAGAGTTGTTCGGAAAATTTAAATTACTTTGCAAATTTCTTTGTCATTTTCCCACTTTTATTAAACCTTTCGAAATATTTCGTAAAACGATGCCGCCAAAACAAGAACCTCATGGGATTGTGGTCTTTTGTAACTTGTATTTTTTGTGAATCTGGAGGTAACTAACAGGTAACAAAATGGCGAATAGGCACATCACCAACCCTAACTAATTTGTAATATTTAAATCTATAATAAGTATTTACTTTGTATAGTCTATTTCAGGTGTAGACTAAAAAAATTGGAAATTCTATCCAGTTCGGCTTAATTTTGGGGTTGGCCATAGCCGGAGGTAAATTTTGTGCATTAAATTATTTATGATAACTAACCAAAGAAAAAAAAGAAGATAATTTGATTAAAAAAGGAACTATTAGCTATAGCAAATTTACACAAACATCGTTTTATGAAATATGCTGTAGAAGATATAGCTGAAGATATAATGTAACTGTGCTGCGCACACCGTCATATCATTTCGAACTAAATCATATAGAACCTGTAACCTGGGCGCAAGTAAAAGGATTTGTAGCAAGACACAACACGATATTCAAAATTAAAGATGTTAAGCTACTGTTTGATCAAGCTGTTAAGGAAGTGAGAGAACTGGCGAAAAGCAGTCCATCATGTCATTAAAGAAGAGGAGAAAATGTGGGATCTTGACCACCTGATCGATCGGACCGTCGACCCGTTAATTATAACGTCAAGAGGAGATGACAATTTCTCTGATAACGAAGATTATTATGATTTTTTATAAATTAATTTCTATATAATGTATTTTTTGTATTTTTTTATAATGTTTAATAAAAAATAAGTGTACCTAATACTATGTACATAATACACGCCTTTGTCACACCATTTTCAGTGTTTGTGAATGGATAACAATAGGCAAAACCCTTAAATTGAGCCAAACTCGGGTGGTACTACCTGCACTAATATTCGTTTGGTCACTCTAATGAGCTTTTATTACTCTACACCTTTTTGAAATAGACTATAGTATTTTTAGTGAATCAGCAGGTAACTGGGCCCCAAAGACACAAAGATAAAATAATGAACTATTAATTTGAAACGAATGGGCTACTAGACACGTCACTAAACCTAACTAATCTGTTACATTTAAATCTAACTCTTTACTTCGTATAACTGTATAACACTTACCATTTTTATTAGCATTACTACTACTAGTGTAACAACGTATTTTACGGTCTTTTAAACCAACTAATATACGGTTTAATAGTTTCTAGGATAATTTTCTCGACCTAGTTGCTATTAAAACGTTTAAAAGACAGTAATAGTTATCTCTTAATTTAATTGGCAGTTTGTGTTATATGAAAATGACTCACGTTACAAGACAAAAACTAAATTAGTTCCTCCTACAAGAATTGTCTCGTTAAACTAACAATAAGTCTAGCACGATCGGTTTTTTTTCTTTTCATAAAAGTAGAGATTAGATTCTTTACTATTTTTAATCTATACAGGGTGATTCAAAAGTACTTTGACAAAGTTCGGGATATGGTTGCTGACATTATTTCAAGAGGAAAAGTTGACTATTTTCTTTAACGGCGTCGGTTCGGAAATACAGCGTGTCCAAAATATAAAAAAAAATTAAAAAAAAGCCTAATTGCAATATAATTTTTCGTCTCACGCTTGCACTCTTAATTGAATTATTTAAAAAATGGCTTAGATTACAAAGGTCTTGTAGAAAACGTTTAGTTTTTAAACTTTTCCTTCTAAAAGTTATGTTTTATAGAGATTAAGGTTTCGGACGCATATCGTTTTAGATAATGATGCAATTTTAGAGGAAAACAAGTAAAAAAATAATATTTTATAGTATTTTTTATTATATGCTTGTCTGTTCCGTTTTCCCTTTTTTAAAGCTATTTTAAATCAACAAAAATATAACCCAATGCAATAAAATATTCTTAAAACAAAAACAAACAACGATTAGGTATTTATTTTTAAAGAGAAAAATTGAAGTAAACATTTTGATTGAAACATTTTTTATTGAAGAAGTATGATAATTTATAATAAAAAAAAAGAGTGCGGGAAGAAACGAGAATGCTTTATTATAAATATACAAAACGCCACTTAAGAAGGAGTATTTCAAACGCTAAGCATTTGCACCAAAAACAGCTCTTAGATCTACGCTCCTAAAATACATGGTTTCTGAAAAAATCATCACTTTTGGCGTGGTGAGAGATATTTACTTTATTTTTAATCATAAAAAACCGAGCCCGAAAAGCGCTTGTTAGAGTCATACATACGTCTTATGTTAAAATTTTGGATTGATATCTACCAGTATTCATATTTTTCACAAATATAAAAAATGTTTTTTTTTAATAAAGAGCCAGCTAGGAATATCAAAAAAAAAGTAAAAAAAAAACATTTAGGTAGGTACAAAAAGAAATTTAATAATTTCATTTTCGAAATAGTAGTTAGTTGAATTTTAAACGAACTTTGGGCGTGGCCCCGAAATTTTTTCGCCTGCGGCGCTTTCCGCCTTCTTCACTAGGTACAATATCATGATATACATGTAGTCTTTCTGTATTTTAAATCACAACGTTTCAACTGGTAAGTATCTCCAGTTGTCTATAGGTTATTACTATTTTGATGGTAATAAATAATGTAAATAAAAAATCAAACTGGTAGGTACGGTACGCTACCAGTGAAAAAAACTTTATGATTATGATGGTACTTTTTAAAATAAAGGCCATATACGTTGGCAATTCACTTGAAACAATGAATAATGGAAATAAACCAAGCGGACAAATAAAATAAATTAATGTAAAAAGTACATAAAAAATTAATCTGTTTGTCAAGTAGCTTGGGTGCAGTACTCCACCTACGTCCACTTTAGATGGTCAAAAATAATGCAAATTCATTAATTATTTATTAAAAAATCAATGCCAAAATAATTTAGACCTTGTTTTTTTAGAAATAAATATGTTTTTGTTTCGGATTATTCCTATGTCATTTAAAAGGATTAAGTTTTTCTGTTAATGCAATTAGGTATGTTGTTTTCCTTAATTTTATTCTATGAATAATTTAAATTAAACTCTTTTTACAATAAATGGTAATAGTCCAGGCGGGTGTTCTTCTTTACTTAATTTCGGTGTATAATTTTATTAATGCAACAATAATTGAAATTGTTTAGATCTTCTAAGGAAAAACAAGAAAATAAGTCCAGTGGGTAAAGATCAGGTGATCTGGATGGCCACTCTATTGACTCTATCCACCGCCTCGGAAAAATTGTATTTAATTACTCCTTTAGAGGAGCAACATAATGCGGGAGAGCATCATTCTTTTGAAACCATTAGGTTAACATTAGTAAATCATAATGTATAACGTCTGGAAATAGAGCGACAGGAACTGGAGTAAGCTCAATTAGATATCTTTCACCAGTGAGGCTCTCATCAAAGGAAAATGGTCGGATAACCCTATTTCAACCATTTCCGTCCAGACAATAACCTTTTTATTACCTATACAGTGGGCATGATTTTCAATGAGCCAGTTAAATTTTTCCTGTTCCCAGTATCTGTAGTTTAGTAACCTGATCATTTACAGAAAAACATGTTATGGATTAGATGCAATAGCATTGCTATGTTACCTATAAGAGATGGAGAGTTGGCTAAATGGAGACAAAGTTGCATATTTTAATGCTGAATAGTTTGTTAAAAATAAATTTAAAAAGTTCGGATGATTAAAAAATGAAAAAACCCACAAAAATTTAATTTATTTTTTTAAACAAAAGCTCTTTCTGAAGGCACTTTTATATGCTTTTCAAGAAATAAAATACAACGTTCCATTTTTAGATACCCACATCAAAACATCACATAAAATTCAAAAAGCCAAAAAAACTTTTTTGAATACGTTCATGTAAAAATTTCACGATACCATAAAGGGGACCAAAAATCCACCAAACCACACTTCCATCTTGCTCTCATCCATACGACCACTTCCTCTCACTCCTACCAACCCGCGGTAGCTATAAAACCCGCGACCGGGTGCCGGTGCCGCAGTTGGTAAAACAAAAGCTTAGCGGCCGAAGAACAGCGGGTTCCTGCGATATTCCTTGTATAAAGTATTCTTTTTTTTTATATTAGTGTGTCTTCAGGTATCCGCCATCTTTTTTAAAATGAAAGCATTCGTAGTTTTCGCGCTTTTGGCTGTTAGCGTGTACGGCGCGGAAGAGAAGAAGGAAGAGGCGAAAGCCGATGAAGCTGAGGTAGATAGACCGAAGACTTTTAAGAGGCTGATTCCTGCTGATGTCTTAAGAGGTATGTAATTCGTTTTTTCGTAGGTTTCCTGATTTTTCTAAATGAAGATGTTTATATACAGGGTGTTGAGTTTTATTTTTTTTTAATGCATTTTTTGTAATATCTCCGAAAGTACTTTTGATAATATTTTCAATTTTGGCATATGCTAATATGGCATAAAACCACATGTTTTAGTTATAAAAGTTATTTTTTTGTCCCACCAGTGGCGTCCCTGCAAACATGTCCTCTGTTACTTTTAACAAGAAAAGTGGTATGTCACTGACATTTTTCTATATGGATATTATTTCTAATTAGACTGGTTAATTCTACATAAAAATGTGCTCTTGCGTTTTTATTCTCAGGCACACTGTTCTTAATTAAAAGAATTAAATTAAATTAGCTTTATCTATGCTTATTAAGCGATGAAGATGGTCATTTCCAACAATTTGTATAAAACAAAATTTAGCATTATCAATGTTAATAATAATAAATAGTAGAGCTAATTTAATTTACATATTTTAATTAAGAACGGTGTGCCTGAGGAGAAAAACGCAAGCGACCATTTTTATGCAGAATTGCCTAGGCTAATCAGAAATACTATCCACATGGAAAAATGTCAGTGACGTAGCACTTTTTTCTAAAAAATATCAGAGGACATGTTTGCAGGGATGCCACTGGTGGCACAAAAAAAAACTTTATAACTAAAACATGTGATATTATATATTATACAAAAAACGCATTAAAAAAAATAAAATTCAACACCCTGTAGCAAAAAATTTAAGCCGTTTAGGACATATTATGTTTATATGAACTTTTCTTCATAAAATGACTTGAGAAATCACACCCTAAAATATTAGCACGTCCTTAAGGAACACCCTGTATAGTTACAATAAATACAAAAGGAAAGTAATGGACTAAATTAGATATATTGAATTTGAATAGCCTTTATTTTATGACTGAATACAAATTTTCCGTTTGGTTAATATTTTTTGCCATTTTCAAGATTAAACTAAAATCTCATATTTATGGCATGCGATATACTTATTTGTTATCTCTCGCGCTTGTTGCAGAAATGTGTTACCGAACCGTTGCGTAAAGCTATTGCTGTTTAACTGAACTCTTCTTCCTGGTGTCGATGTAGTTCCAGTCGTTGTAGCGACAAGCGGAAAAGGGATATTTTCCACACTCGTTATGAAAACTAGTGTTTCAGGTATAATTACGTGGTACCGAGAATATTTAAGACAAAGTAACCGCGATGACATAACAATTCTTCCTATCAAACCATAAGTCTTTATTGTTATTGGTAACTTTTACCTCTCTTTGAAATGAGTTTCTAGAATGGTAATTCTGATAAAAAATTAATTAATAAGATTTTTTTTTAATGCTTTTTCAATTTTACCCATGAAAAACTTATCCATCTTTTTTGGAGCATATTTGACACGGAGGTAGTTCCCTTGGAAAATGTTGGGAAATTCTGTTTTGGGATCCAGTAATGGAATAATTTGCTACATAAATTCCTCATCTGAATTCTTCTTGTTGAATTCTCTAATGCAATCTGATGTGCGGTGAGTCGTTATCATTCAAATGTAAGTTACTACTTTTTGATACGTTGCTGTCATCTGAGACATCCTGTTTTTGTTTTTGGTTTTCAGTGTTTTTGGTTCCATAATATTCTTATAGATACATTTATTTTTCTTT
This sequence comes from Polydrusus cervinus, assembly GCA_935413205.1. Classification (NCBI taxonomy): domain Eukaryota; kingdom Metazoa; phylum Arthropoda; class Insecta; order Coleoptera; family Curculionidae; genus Polydrusus; species Polydrusus cervinus. Next base: position 35,137,203 of record OW284517.1, on the reverse strand, counting down.
CTTTGTTGCTCTGAACTTCAGTAAGAATTCTTCATTTCGCGAATTCTATTTTTTATTTTTTTTCAAATGTCTCTGAGCTTTGAAGAAAGCTAATAATTGCTTTTTAAGTTTTTTACGACCTCAGCACCCCTCCCCCCTGGATTCGCTACTGAGTGGTATAAAACGGTTTTGAATTCAGCTGCAAAGTAAAGAAACTAGTAAAATTTCCGATTGTTTACCGTGTCCTATGTCCCCTTTCTCCTCTATGTGTAAATAGGTGATCTTTAGAAATTATCTTCTATGAGACGCTTAAAATATAAAATTTGTGAAATATGTTCATTTTTCAATTTCTGCTTTTATTACTTTATAAATTCAAATTTGTTTTACTTTAAATTGTAGGTAATTATGCTTCAAATGTCGATATTTGGCTGATTTTTGAATAAAAGAAAAAACTAACGAAATATTGATTAAAAAACGAAATGGCGAATACGTCACTAGACTTTTTTTCGGTCTAAACCCCTAAAATCAGTCACGACAATATAATTTCTAAAAAAAATTATAAATTTTCTTGCTTATAATAACCAAACGGCATTTCAAAATATTTCTCTGCAATATGTTTTTGTAAATAGGATTTCCGGGTTTAAATATAATTAGTCAATTTCCATAACACCTGGTAATTGCAAAGATCTCCTTAAAATGTACTGTCTGCCGATGAGCTGTTACTCGCAGCTGCTTTGTATGCAACTTTCATTTTCATAAGTTTATCATTCAAGGCAAAACATCATTATTCATTACTTTTACATAATATCCTGTCATAAAATAGGTAACATTAATGAAGTATAAGGGCGTCCATTTTTCGGCGAAGAGGGGCATGGGGGAGCAGGCACCAAAATGAATTCTAAAAAAAGGCAGTCCTAGCGATAATGACGTCCTACTAGGCTAAGGGGAGTCAAGTACCAATAAAAAATAAATAATACCAGTAAGGTCATAGGATCTGACGAAAGAAAGGAAGGTGCACCCAACTAAACTGCTGGACAATTGCTTTCGAGCAAGAAAAATTTCGCCTAAATTTAACAGTTAATATTTTCTGAACCAGATACGATATCGACCTACGGTTTTAAATGGTTGATATATTCATCCCTTAGGAAACAATTGTCAATGTTGGATTTTCTTTTACTGTCAAAAAAATGTATATACAGGGTGTTAAAGCAGACGATGATTTTTGCTCCCATTTTAATGGCGTGTAACTTTCACAATAATATTTTTAAATTGTATCACTCTACGTCAATTGAATCACTGGTTTATAGCACAGAAAGTAATTTGTCAAATTTTTGATATCTGCTATATTTTAAGAAATAACGATTTTTTTGGAAAACCTTGCTTTATTTCAACTTATTGGTAGCTAGATCTCACTGTGCATTGTATCGTGCAAACTTCGCGAGTGATTATTATACCTTATGAAAAGCTTAATTATGTTCAGTAACAATAGTTGTACCTAAATGTTATAATGTAGAGTGGCGTACTTATAAACACTTATATGTCTATGGTTTATGAGTATCTCACAATTTTTCACGATTGTTATATATTGGAAAGTACTCGCCCCTAGATTAGGTAAATTTTTTCTTATTTTTTAGTTTTTTTTATCACACAACAGGTATATTATACAGCGTGTTAACAAAATTTTAACAAAGATAATTTTTTTAATTTAATTTTTGGAAAAAATGTATTTATTAATTTCTAACTTTCTAACGCTATTCCTAAAATTAAACTTACATTAAAAAAGACTGATATTAAATATCACTAGCTGCCGTCAAACCAAACCCCGTCCATCCGAGTGTATTAATTTGATTCGAGATTATCACAAAAAAAATATTAAGTAAATAAGTTGAAATAAAGCAAGGTTTTCCAAAAAAATCGGTATTTCTTAAAATATAGCAGATATCAGAAATTTGACAAATTACTTTCTTTGCTATGAACCAGTGATTCAATTGACGTAGAGTGATAAAATTTAAAAATATTATTCTGAAAGTTACACGCCATTAAAATTGGAGCAAAAATCATCGTCTTCTTTAACAACCTGTATATAAAATTTTCTGATAGTTAACGAAAATCCAACATTGAAAATTGTTTTCCAAGAGATGAATCTATCAACCATTAAAAACTGTAGGTCGATATCATATCTAATTCAGAAAATATTAACTGTTAAATTTAGGTGAAATTTTTCTTGCTCGAAAGCAATTGTCCAGCAGTTTATTTTAACCGCTAAAATAAACGGAAAGAATACAATAATTTTTTTATAAAGTTTCAAAAAATACACAATAAGGTGTCATTGAATCAAAGGATGTACGTTTGACACTATAAGAGTTTTTTTCTCCGTGTAATCTTGTTTTAATTTTTTTTTGTGCATCACGCGATTAATAATTTAGCATTTTTCAGCCTTGTATATATTTCTAACATTTCAATGTCACATTAATAAAGAACATTTTTACATCCCACAAACCTCATTTACTTAAAACATGTCAAAAAATCAAGGCCTTAACTAACAACCTGTATAATTTGTTCCAGATTAAGTCATATCATTTATCTTTTTCTGCACTTTAAGAAGTTTATTTTTGCTGCTTGAGCGAACACAAACAACGACCGCAACGTCTCGCATTGGAGTAAACGTGACATTGACATTTCTTTATGTTGTAACGTAATACTTAATATTATTTTCCCGAAAGAAAATATTGCATATTAATAGTCAATTATACAGAAGGATTAATACTTTTTTTAACTAGGTTTAGAAGAACCGGTGAGTTAGTTGTAAACTAGTCGCGTGGTGTTTATATTTAATTTAAATTGTTAAAACGTAAAAATGGAACATTATAAAAACAAAAAATTAATGTATAATTGTTTTTTATAGAGAGGACACTGGGTGTTATCACGATTTTCTTTTAGAATTTTTTTCTAAACCATTTTATTTATTTTTTTATCTTCTTACCCATCTTATTATATTCCATTTATAAACTAGACTATTCATAAATTTAATTATCCTAGTTTACCCAGTATCACCACCAACTATAGCAAACTATATTTTATGCAGGCTGGTATAAAGTTTAGAGACAAAAGCTGCAACGATGCGGTGTAGGAAATAATATTTTCCGTATATACGGGGAAAATTTCGAAAAGTAATTTGCATGATAATGCATATTGCACACAGTAGATGTATTGTGTTTTCATATACGATACAAAGGCGCTAGCTGTAAAACATATATCTATCCGAAATGGACCCTATCAGAGTAAATAAGAAAAAGGAAACTAAGGGCATTTTTCTTTATTATTAAGAGTCTCTTTAGACTCTAGTGATTTTTTATTCTTTTCGCTTTATTCAAACTGGGGGCCAAATAACCGTCCTTAAGTAGCAATTACCTACAGTTTTATACTAAAGAAATTTTGATTAACGAATTAATAAAAGAAAAACACGTAAATTTGTGAAATGTCTCCATTTTTCTTTTTCTGCTTTTATTACTTTATAAATTCAAACTTGTGTAACTTTAAATTGTGTAGGTAATTATGCTGCAAATGTCGGTATTTGGCCGATTTTTGGATAAAAGAAAAGAGTAACGAAATATTGATCAAAAAAGAAAATGGTCGATGCGTCACTAGACTTCAATCTTAACTAAAAAGTGCAGTTATTATATTTATTATTGGTAAATGAAACTGAGACCAGAAGAAGATATCTATAGTGTCAATGCTGGACGCCTCTAAAACATACCACAACTTTTTATTATTATGACATAAAAATATACAATTTTTTTTATAATTTAACATACTTTTCTTTAACTTCAAAGTACTTATGCAACGACTTTGTTTCTTTAAAAAAAATGATTGACCCGTAAAATAGTCATCATTATTATCTTTCGTACAAAGCAACAAATTAATGTGCAACTAAATTGCTGACTTTTGCTTTCAATATGACGAAATTTTATATGCATACATCGATAGAAAATTGTAATAATTATGTATTGTAGTACGGTTATTTAAATTACATTCTAGAAACAGAAATATGAACCTACTATATTTGCAATATTATAATATTGCAAAAGAATTGTAAAACAAAAATAATTATGTTACTACTTGGATACTTCAAATAATAATAGAATAAAGGACACATAATACCGCGGTGGTGGCTCAGATGTGAGTTACTGGTATTCGACCGTGGCGAACCGGGTTCGATCCCCGGAGTGGACATATGTACAATAAAAAAGTATATCCGAAGTTTAGTAGGTTTAAGAATGCAGGGAAGAGTGTAAAATGTATCATCTCCTAACCCACCCCATTCACGCCGGAATCCAGGCCGGATAAGAGAACATCTCGTGGGGTGCGGAAGAGGGTACACACTCCCCAATCAGTGGGTCATGCAATGGCAAGAAACCAAGGGTTAATAGCCCTTGGGGGTGTCGGATGACTAAGGATCGTGATTCGAAACCCACGTTAAGCTGTAGGTCCTCTCGGAAATGGCCCTGGCAGCTAACAAAGAGATAAAAAGCCTCTAAAAAAAGACACATAATATTTTGGATTTCATAAGAATTTTAAACAATTGTTAACTAACCAGACAACTTTGACTGCGACAAAGTACATTTGAAAATATTTCTAAAGTCTTCTTCTAGGTAACCATTAGCTCCATGGGAAATGATATTTGAGTACTATTATTTAATTAAATTAGACCAAAAATATTGCGTTTTCTTGGTCAGAATTCTAGCCATGTTTATTAAGGGTATTTTAAGAAGTTTTTAAATTTGGACAGATATAGTTAAGGTCAGAATTGTTTCTATAAATGGGTTCGCTGGTGACCAACGTAAAATAACTTAATTTTTTTTTGTAGCGCCTTGTACAAACCACATTAACTTCCAATAATTAACTGTATAATTAACACCGAGTAATTAACATTATGAAACGGTTTTGCTAAAAACAATGTATCCATATTGATTTCATTTTAATTTCATATCACTTTCTCCTGCGCAAACTTTTACTTTAAAAATCATATTTATATTCTCGTTTGTAGGACACTTCCTAAAATGTCACTGTCTTTCTACTTGCAACTTTGCGTATTTATATACAGGGTGTCATAATAATTATGTTATTATTCATTCATAGGAATTATGGATTCTTATGTTCGCTTAAAGGTAGGAGACAATTACGTTTAGTAGAGTTTTGGACTTGCATTCATTGTCTTTATTTGTTTTGAGTCACAACGTTTCAACTGCTAAGTACCACACAGTGTCTAAATAATAATTAAAAATGATGCTTATTTATTTTATTTCATTTTGCCCAGAAAATCAACTTACCATGTACTCATTTGCGGCCGGTAAGTGGAACATTACAGTGTCAGGTACTGTAATGTATTGCCTAGCAACCATCTTTTGTTTTTAGAAAGATTGACTTTTTACTTTGGGTTTTTGACAAGTTGTTACTTAAAATTATAGGAAACAAAATGTTCAAGTACACATATTGTACCAACTGCCAATTTTAGTAAAGAAAGATGTTACGAAACTACAGAATAGGCTCTCTTTTACAATTTTTTAAATAGTTTACTTAACTAAAGTTAGTAATTTTTATTTTGTTTTCAATATATATCTGTCGATACCAAATAACTTTGTGTAGATGCTTTAACTTGTAAAAGTATTTTTTCTACCAACTTTAGTAAATGAAAAATATTACTCAACTAGAGAATAGACTCTCTTTTACAATTTTTTATATATTTTGCTTAACTAAAGTTAGTAATTTTTATTTTATTTAAACTATATTTATTACTCTTTACTCAAATATTATAACTTTATCTATTTGACAGTGACAAGCCAACGACAGTCGCATTTATATTTTAAAATTTGTAATAAACATTTCTATTAAATCTTTTTAAAATGTATTATAATGACAAAATGAAACAAAATATCATACGATACACATATTACGTTGGGTAATATTACCGCACTTGTTTATATTCCAGACTCGGCTCCTACGTCGCCTCGTCCGTAAACCAACTCGTACTGTAATAAGTCACCTTCCGGCCTTGTAACGTAAAATACTATTAAAGCAATAAAAATATGGGAAAGTTCCCTATTCTATGACAGGGAAAAAACGGGTTTATTTTGCAAGTGGTGATGAACCCTCAATTTGTTTTTTGAACTTAGTTTATAAATATTAATGAAGAGAGAATGAAACTAAAAGAAATCCATGTATTGAGGTATTAATTGACGTAATTGACTCCTTAAACAAACTTAAATAATCGATACGAGGAGGAAGTGTGTTAATACCGCCATTTAAAGAAACAATCAACTGCATGCACTTGTAAAAAAGTATTATGTAGTCATTAAAAAGTGACAGTGAAGGCAAACGAGTAGGGCGGGGCAGAATTACATTATAGGTTCGACACGGGTTAATTGGTATGGCCAAAGCAGGTAATTCTACTTTAAGTAAAAATTACAAAATTCGGCAGAAAAAAAGATTGATTGTTGCTTTGCAGGTTAATTATATAAGTTACAAGATCAAGTAGGTACTGGGAACAATTACAATGTCAAATTATCGATTTTTTTATGGATATTATCTTTCACTTTAATTCCATCGGATAAGTAAGATATTTATAGTCTATTTCAGAAAGGTGTAGAGTAATAAAAGCTCATTAGATATGCAGAGGAAGTTACAGAGCGACCCAACGAATATTTAAAGCCAATTTCATAATTTGGCATTGATTTCATTGCAAAATTCTTTATTTTCATCAAGTGCAGCTAGTACCACCCGGGTTTGGGCAAATTTATGGGGTTTGTCTTTTTTTATCCATTCACAAACACTGAAAATGATATGACAAAGTCATGCCATATGTACATAGTATTAGGTACTTACACATATTTTTTATTAAACAAAAAAATACAAAATTAAATTTTTAAAAATCATAATATTCTTCGTCATCTGAGGAACTGTCATCTCCTATTGACGTTATCATTAACGGGTCGACGGTCTGATCGATCAGGTAGTCAAGATCCCACATTTTCTCCTATTTCTTTAATGACATGATGGACGGCTTTTCGCCAGTTCTCTGGTGTCACTTCCTTAATGACTTAATCAGACAGTAGGTTAACGTGTTTCATTTTGAATGTCGTGTTGTATCTTGCTACAAATCCTTTCACTTGCGCACATATACACTATGTTTTTCAGCTATATCTTCCACGGCATATTTCATAAAACGATGTTTGTGTAAATTTGCTATAGCTAATGGTTTATGTGTTGTGTATTTTTATGTGTGACAGGATTCGCTTCAAGAGGACACAATGTTTTTAATACAGACATATTTAATTTCGGCATGGAGCTGGTAACTTTGGAGAAGTATTTAGAAATATTATTCGGATCCACTTAAGTTAGTGTTTCTCTAGTAATATATTATTGTAACAATTCAAAAAATACCTTCCAGCATTAATCCAACACCTAATTTAATGACCTTAACAAAAAAGAATCGGAGGAAGTACGCTCAGTAATTGTTCTAAAATTATTGTTGAATAAATTACTGTAGGTTGAATAATTTTAAGTTGGCGTGAATGAAAAATAACGCTTTATATTATACGGCGTCCCAGGAAAAATAATTGTAATGGAGATTTAATGGGTACAGCTCTCGCCCTTACAGCCAGCGCCAATCCTTTTACTTTCCTTTAAATCTTTCTTTTATTCCTTTTCTTTGTAATGCGACGAAATAGTTATTTACAATATACCTAAGTGTTGTAAAGATTCATATTACAACACGAGATGTTAAAGTTGTCAAACGAGGCGTCAGCCGAGTTTAATAAAACATCGAGTGTTGTAATATGAATTTACAACAAGAATATTGTACAACATTTTATCTACTTTCATCTATGAATAAAAATATATGGCAAAAGGCATTTTTAAAAATAAAAATGCACCTGCTATTAAGTTTACTAATCAAGTTTTTTATGTTACCTTTCGCATAGTTACTGTTTCGCATGGTTACTGTCGAAACTTTGTCAAACAAATTCAAAAATATAAAAAGCGTTCTTCAAAATGAGCGATTAGAAGTTTACCCTCTGATATAAAAGCAGCGGTAAACGATCTCAAGTTTAGTTCGGACAAAATCCAAGGCGCGGTATGAGTTGGAGTATCGGAAGTTTGAAGATTGGTGCAAAGCTAACAAAATAAAGGAAGTGTCTGAGAAAATCCTTTTGGGTTATTTTTCCGTAAAGCAACGCTCCCAGAAACCATCTACACATGGACTCACTACTCAATGTTGAGAACTATGATTTCAGTCAAGAAAAATCAAGATATAATTGCTAATAATAAATCACTCTTCTAAAAAGTGTGGTTTGTTTAACAGCAAAATTTTAATAAAACCGTTTTTTTTCCATTTCAGCACTAGTGCTGTAAGACATCTATTACAGCACTAGTGCTGTAAATGCATCTATTACAGCACTGGTGCTGTAATAGATGCCCTTACAAAACGATTTACAGAACTGTAAAATTCATATTAGTAAATGAAAGTAGATAAAGAATTTGACACTACTGAAGATGTTCCAATCTTTATTAGAACAACATCCAGAATGAATTGACGAGTGGAGTGAACTCATGTAGTTCAATGCTCGGTGTGTCATATCCCGCGAGGGAAGTAATTAGTACCTTAACTCATTCTTTACCTCTATTTGTAGCTACTATTTTAGTAATTTTCAAAAAATCAAATAAAATTTTTTTAAAAGTCACTTTTGATCAGAAACGTTTACGGGAGGGAGACTTGTTTTTAGAAATCGGAGAGTTGTCAGCGCCCCTGTTCCAAAAAAAATTGAATCTGCATAGTTGATATAATTTATTTGCAGCGGGGAACACTTATTGTCATTATCATTTCTTACCATTTTTTTTAAATTAGGCTTTGTACCTCTCATTCCCGAGAAAACCTACAGCTTAACGCGGGTTCCATACCACCATGATCCTCAGTCATGCAACATCCCCCCCCCCCCCCCCCCCCCAAGGGTTAACCCACGGTTTCTTTCGCCATTGCATGATCTTGTGTACCTTTTTCCGCATCCCACGAGATATCCGGCCTGGTTACCGGCGTGAATGGGGTGAGTTGGGATACGATACATTCTACACTCTTCCCTGTATTCCTAAACCTACTAAAATTCGGACATACTTTTTTTTATTGTGCGTATGCCCACTCCGAGGATCGAACGCGTGGAACGCTTAACGTTTTTTATGAAAGGAAAATTTGGTTGTGCTCCATATTTGGTTTTTCAAAAATTGATAGATGTTATTTCTCAAAAACTGCCTGATAATTGACATAAGTATTAAAAACTGCAAGAGAAAAATACTTTAATACCTACAATACATAGAAAATAACGTGAAAGGAACAATAGAAATAAACTAGGAAGTCTGATTCATAGGTCAGCACATTTTCATTCACTCTGTAATGATAAAAACATTTGGAAAGCCCGCATTGTGAAAACGCAGCCAACTAGAAAATACATTTTTTTTAAATAGTTAACAATGATGCGGAGTATATAGTACGATGAGTCGATTCGTGGGATATAAGGTTCAATAGACCAACAGAAACGATAAAATTCGAATAATTGCATTTTAAGTTCTAAGAAAATAAAAGATCAATAATTATCTTTCACTTCAATTTTTTTTCCAAAAGCCATTAATATGTTCATTCAGCCCTTATTTTAGAGCGTTAAACCTTTAAACTGTTAAATCCTAAGGCTTGAAGTGACAGTTTTATGTCCTCTAGGACTTAAGGTGGTACAAAAACCTTGTGGTACAAAAGAAGTTACTTAGTAACATTCAATTTTAAAAGAAAAGTAACTACCTAAAACTCTCTTAATACATTTTTGTTATTTGCAGACTTCCCTGGAATGTGCTTCGCCTCCACCAGATGTGCCACCGTCGAGCCTGGCAAAACCTGGGAACTGCACCCATTCTGCGGACGTTCCACCTGTGTAGTGTCCGAGGACACTCCTCCAAGGCTATTGGAACTCGTTGAAGACTGTGGTCCATTACCACTTGCCAACCCTAAGTGTAAACTTGACGAAGGTATGTTATATATACAGCTCATGATGTCATGAATCCTCCAATTGAACCCAATGATATCATTTTTACGGAATTATTAGTACAATATAAATGAGTTATCTTTGTTACGTCAAAGTTAAGTTAATTTAATTACTTAGTATTTAATGTAATAGTGGCTTTACTAAAATTACTTAATTTGGACTTTATTTCTTCATATCATTTTTTCTCCATTACCTTACTGTGGCACAGGTCATACAACGTACTTATGTAATAGTAGTTTGTATAACAAGAGTGGATATGATGTCCATATCGCACGAGGAAGTAAATTGAGCACGACGCCGTAGGCGGAGTGCTCAAACTTCCGAGGGTAATATGCACAATGCCGCACAGTTAACTGGAATAGCCTACTTTACTCGCCACTTAAGTGTAAAGGAAACAGCAAATTTTCAATTAACTTGCTTGAGAAAAACACACCGCATTGTTCAACACTACCCATATAACTAATACTAATAAGAGATAAGAAAAACAACAGAAATTATAGCGGGCTATGTTTTTATGACCAGGCCCGCACTTAGATTATTTATTTGTCTATCTCGCCTATTTCTGAGTTTTTTAAAAAGAGGTATTTGATAAAGTTATTTATTTTAATGCCTTCTATACACAGCTAAACAAGAAGTATCAACTTAGGAATCACCCTGTATAAATTTAAAGTTTTGCCGTAAAAAACATAATATTAACTAAATGTTATTTGTTTCTAACTTAACTTAGTACAAAAGTGGTCACAAATTTTAAATTTTTTTTTATTTTTCAGAAAAGACCAACAAAACCGCTCCATTTCCAGACTGCTGCCCTACCTTCAAATGTGACGAAGGAGCTAAGTTGGAATATCCCGAGATTCCTACTGTAGCGCCTGTTCCAGAAGACGCTGAACCTGCAACCACAGTTAAATCAGCCTAATTTATTTTTTTCTAAATGTTATAAATTAAATCTCATTTTGTTAGAATCTCATCAGACAAAAAAAAAATCCAAAATACCTACTAGAAGCTCTCTGTGTTCTTATTTCATTTAATTAATTGTTTAGAATCTTCTACTGTAAGATATCGTAACTTCTTGATTTCTATTCCTTTGTTTCAATATTTCTTTTTTGAACTTTTGTATGTATATAACTTAGGATTTCAATATTTTTTATTTCCTTTACCATTAAATTCCTATAAATACGATTCACCTATTTTAAGTTTTAAAGAACATTGTATAAACTTCGGTATACATACGTAGATAGTTTTATAATACTTTTCTAATTATTGTGATATGTATTTAATTCTTTACAGTTAGTAATGTAAAATAATTTCGAATTTTTCAAAAACAAAATTCATAATTATTTTAGATTATTGCTATTTTATTGTAAACCTACTCTGTTTTTTCTTTTTTTATACCAATTCGAAAATAAATTAATTTATTAAACAGTTTTATGTTTTTTTTTGTAGCACTTCCCCCACTTCCAAGTCGAATAAACATTTAAAATATATAATACTTGAGAGCCTTCCATTCCAGCGTGAAACACGGCATCGTCTCCTCAGTGGCGGCTCGTCAGGTGAGGTAGGTGAAGGGGCTCTTCACCAAAAATATTAAAATAAAACCAGGAGTGAAGAGCACCTTCACCTACAAAATAAAATTAAACCAGGAGGAAAGTTTTTCGACTATATCAAATATTAATGTACCAATACAGATTTTATAGCCCTTAAAAAATAATTATGTTCGAATTAATAATATTAATTTAATCCGAATGTAGCTATGCATAATAGGGCCACGGTTACTCCGATGGACAATAATTATAAACACTCGTGCATTTTGGCGCGCCCCAGTCGACCGTGTCCGTTAGCTCAATGCAAGTGAAGGCCCAAAGCCCAACATGGCTTTGATATTCACCGTTTCTATGGTTACGTGACGTCAGTCACGCAAACAACGCAATTTGAATTATGATGAAGTTCTTTTTAAAAATAGATCAGTCGTATGCACCATTGTTTTAGCATTGGTTCGGCTATAAATAACCTTATTTATTTTGAGGCTTCGCGAAACTTACGGTTATAGATATCGTTTTTACGTGATTTACTGTGTGATTAAAAATTTTTGTTTTTATTTTTATTCAGTTAATTCAGTAGTGTACGTACCGCTATACTTAGTTGTGTATTTTAAAAATGAACCCAATTAATGACATAGTTTGTAATTTGTTGAAAACTCCATTCAGTCGTTGGACATATGAGGATAAGAGAGACGTTTTGTTACACGGGTTATTAGTCAATGTTTGTTTAAGTACCCGCACTATACCTAGCTCTTCGCCATTTTTTAAGACCGCGAGCCGCCATTGCGTTTCCTGGCAGGTCTAATTGAAAATTTAATACCATAGTAGTTTGTACAATTATAGTATGTACAAATTGAGCACGAGATCCCACGCGGAGTGCTTAAACTTCTGAGTGAGATATTGGACAATCCACTCGAGTTGAGCAGTATATTTTTTCTACGACCAACTCATATTAGAATAAAACTAACTTAATAATAATGTAAAATGAAATTAATTTTCTATAAACATTCAGCAGGTTGCATGTTGCATTAGTATATTATTTTCGCTTTATCCAAAAGGTGGGAAAATACCCGTCTTTTAGTACAGTTTTAATTTCAAGGAACTTTGATTGATGAGTTTATATGAAAGCAAAAAACGAAATAAGTTGAGTCAGAAGAACATTTACCTTGACATTCGTTCAATATAAGTGTGCATGTGCTTTTATTGAATGTTTATTTTATAAATAGATTAGATCTACACTGTAAGAATTTAAAAAATTAACTGAAGACTTTATTTTATGTGGTAGTATCATACATTTGGCTTCTAAAATGGTTATTTGTGGTAACTTATTGCGGTCGTTCCCTGACAAATTTTTTTCGTCGCTGTATATTCTGTGGTAAATTATTTCCAATTGTTCTCGCTTACTGCGATTTACAGAATTTAGGATTTTATTTCTTTGAAACATTCATAGTATAGGATGCAGCGCCATCTTTGCCAAAAATGCTAAATCAAATTTTGTATGTTTTTTTTTGTGGTTATGAAATTCAAAAACAAATCAGAAGGAAAAAGTGTATATTTAAAAAAAATATTTAAACGGCATAATAAACTAAGTATAAAGTAAATAAGTAGAAACGATGGCGTGTAAAAGTAGATCTCTCTTTTCCAAGCCAAGAAAACTGTCGGTGTTACTAAACTATGAGAAAGCAGTGATCTCTGCTTTTAAATGGGACTGTGAATCGTTTTTGGAACAATTCGAAAAGAAAAACAGTTTACACTACGCAGATTTTGCCAAAATGTGGCAACTAAAGAATATTACTTATATTTTTGCGTAAGTTCTTTTTATTTTCATTACAACTTTGTACATAATATATCCTTGATCGATTATGATTGATGAATATGACCCGAAGTAGATGAGGTTTTTTTAGGAATGCTATATTTTGAGGTGTGCATTACATAATACTTTAATATACTGTTCTTTCTATACGTGTTCATGTACGTTAGATTTCCAATGCATAATTTTGCATTTATGCATAATTTTGCATTTATGCATAATTTTCCGTCTCTGATATGACAATAGAATAAGAAAATGTTAAATGAGATATTCTAATGATATTTTTTTAGGGATCAAACTAACGTAAGTCCTTTAAAAATTCTATGCAAAGTGTGCTTTCATACAGCAAAGAAGTATTTAATATTCCAGGAGAGCTTACACATTAAAGTTGGAGCTTTCTTTTTGTTATATGGACTTTATTATAAACAACCTATAGAGTAAGTATTTTAAATTAAAATGAAGGTTTGCTCAAATATTTGGCAAACTTTCTCTAGACTTAGGTGATACAATAAAAGGAATTTGATCATGATTTGTATTATGCCAACGTTTGGAGCGCTACGAGTTCATCTACAGGACGCTAAAACGGAATATTTATTGATTCGATAGGTTTAGTATACCAAAAATCAATGGTAGAAATCCCAAAAAGTATGCTTTAATTTGTTCAATATTTTAGAGGTCTGGTTAAGATCCGCTTAACGTTAGGAGAGTATAGATGCATAAAACAACTCATGAATGAAATGGTAAACAGACAACAATATGATATCCTGTATATTTTTGCCAAAATGAAATCGGATAATGTTTTTCTTTATACTGCTGAACCAGAACCTATAAGTAAGTGAGTATGCAGTAATGTAGCTTAAATTTTACACTGTTAAAGTTACCTATTTCCAACTATAAAGGAACAGGTCAAATCGTGCTTCTTTAAAATATTATTTTGAAAGAGGTTAACTTAAATTTGAACATAGTTAAATTATTAATTTGTTTTTAGATATAGAATTGAACAAAAGTGTAAAAAGTATGTCCCATTTAGATGACACATTTCAAAGTAGACATACCGAAAGCTCACTCACCAAATTGCAGAATATTTTAGAAGATCCTACTGTTCAATCATTGCAGAAGACTTGTAGTGAATATGATGACATGTTAAAGAAATACGCAGGTAATTATATGTTAAAAAAACTTTTATTTCATCAACTAAAGTCTAACTAAACCATAAATACTTGCTTGAATGTTATATGTACAGGGTGTTTTTTAATTGAGTGCCGATACTTAAGGTTGTGAATCCTTGGGTGATTCTAAGAAGAAAAGTTAATATTAACATATGTCCTAAAACTCTTCATTTTTGAGCTACAGGGTGTTAACATTTTTTTTAAAATATAACTTTTTTATCATAATTATTATATCACTCTTAGATATTTTTATGAAATTTTGTACACACCTTTTAATCATTAAGAAGCATTTTTTGACTTAAAAGATTTTTTTAAATTTTTACCAGTGACGTCCGTACAGGGTTTGAACTGAATATTTTTAAAGAAAAAAATGGTACGCCACTGATTTTTCTAAAAACCAAACTTATACTTAAAATCCTCATTTATTTTGAAGCAAATTTGGTCCATAGACTTACTTTCGTATGATGCACCCTTTTTGCATAAAAAAATAAAAACAAAGACGATTTTTTTCTTTGGTTCATTGAGACTGCTTTCGATATTTCTTTGAAATGAAAATAAATGAGCTTTAGGACATGTTAATATTAACTTTTCTTCTTAAAATCACCTAAGGATTCACAACCTTAAGTATCGGCACTCAATAAAAAAACACCCTGTATACATAATATACCGGGTCCGCCAACGTGGCGGGGATGGAAGATTAAATCATTATCGAGGAGCTTATCAAAAATACTAAACCAGCATAAGGTATCGACTTAAAAGCGGCATATTTTAAAAATATTTTACATTATACAGGGTGGCTCAAAAAAGTGTGGCGGACTAAACTTGCATTTTTTTAAATGGAACACCCTATATATTATATTATTTTCTAATTCCCTATACAATTCCACGTATATTTTGTATAAAAAGTCATATGTCTAAATTCAATTGTTTTTGAGTAATTGACGTTTAAAATATGGCATTTTTTGACTTTGACAGGCTGTAACATTGGAATGGTTCATCTTAGAGAAAAATGGTTTTCACCTCCCTATCTTAGTTTTTCATTCTCTATCCAAGGAAACCAACCTCCGATTTACTATGTTAAAACCGTTTTTTTGGTTTAACATGTTAAACCGAAAGTTGGTATTTTTGGATAGAGAATAAAAAACTAAGATAGGGAGGTGAACACCATTTTTCTCTAAGATGAACCGTTCCAATGTTACAGCCTGTCAAAGTCAAAAAATGCCATATTTTAAACGTCAATTACTCAAAAACAATTGAATTTAGACATATGACATTTTATACAAAATATACGTGGAATTGTATAGGGAATTAGAAAATAATATAATATATAGGGTGTTTCATTTAAAAAAATGCAAGTTTAGTCGGCCACACTTTTTTGAGCCACCCTGTATAATGTAAAATATTTTTAAAATATGCCGCTTTTAAGTCGATACCTTATGCTGGTTTAGTATTTTTGATAAACTCCTCGATAATGATTTATTCTTCCATCCCCGCCACGTTGGCGGACCCGGTATACTATGTGTTATACTTTTTGCTTTAGAATTAAATCCCAGTCGGATATTTGCACAAACCTTTATTTTATCAGTAAAAATAACATATAAAAAATCTCTATTGATAATTTTGAAGGTTATTCAAGGTTAAAGGCCATGAAAATTAGTGTTTTGCTAATATGGTGCTTGGCTATTAGCCAGGCTACAATTGCAGTCAATACATATGTTACTTTTGCGCCCACACTACAATTATTAAATTTTCCATCGATTCCACGACACATCGCGTCCATAGAGCGCAATGTTGCAAAGTTTAATGCCTGGTAACTCGAGAGTGCAGTAAAAAACTAGGAATCGAAAACCGTTTTAGAATAATTTTTATATTTACTAAAATTACTGCTTTTTATTTTGCTTTAATAAAACACTCCTTTATAAACCACAGATGACTCCCTTAAAGTTTTGTAATTAAAAATACCTAGTTTCAGTAGTATTTTATCGTTTCCAGTAATCAAAAAAATCCCCAAAGAGGAAATTCGATTATTGTTGTTAGCCAAGATGTTCCTCTTTTAAATCATTCTTTGGTTATAGGTAAAAATCCCGGCGTGCTCCAATTCAAAAGCACAATTATTACCGATTTGAAAGAAACCCACAGCAAAGTCTTCGGTGAAGGTTTATTAGAATCGAAAACAGATAATAAATCAGAAGGCACCTCGATAATGAATACAAGGCAAAGCATCAGGCTCAGGGCTATGCTGAATCAAAACGCCGTGTATCGAGGATCCAAAGAAGTTGTGACTGCTGTTGATTTAAACCACGGAAGAAATTATGATAGTGATGAAGACTTTGAGAAAAAGCCTCGAAAGACCGCTAGATCTAAGCCAAGATCCAAAGGTAGACCACCTAAAAAATGTAAAAGATCTTCCAAAAAATCGATTGGTGTTAAAGAAGGTAGTGGGGAGTCAGACTAGATATTTAAGGTAAAGGTGAAACAAGGAATTATTTAATAAATTATTTTTGGTGAAGGTGGTTTTCATTTTGCTTAAAATTCCCAAATATACAGAGTGTTTAGTTAAAGACAGATAGCGGTCACATCTAGAAACCCGTTGGTCATAACTTCTTGGAGAATCGGGATTTTTCACCAAGAAATATATAAAAATTTTCTACTGTTTCAATTTTTAAATTATTAAACAAAATACTCTGTAATAAAAACACGCGAAACAACGTCACAATTCTATGCAATGGCAGCCGATCGCTCTGTGAACGACACACACTCCTACCTGACTAAGGTCTCGAGTCCGGTTTCCTGTTTCTAAATGGTCTTTGTCTATTTAAGTTGTCAAAACAAAGATAACAATATATTCTGTCGCCTAACTGGCAAATAAAAGAATGGCGCGGTTAATAGGATGACGTACCGACATCCCTTCTCATCTTATTTTTAAACTTTGCTTTCGCGCCGTGTTTTCAGTTGTGTCTAGAAAAGGTTTGTGATATTCTGGGAAGATTTTTATTATTGAAATTTATAGTGAATCAAATAGTATTTGTATACCTAGTAGGAAAAGCTGAACATTCCCGGACGACCGTAAAGATTTTATGTCGAGGCGCAAGCCGAGACCGACAATACGGAGTCCGGGAATGTAGCTACGAGGCATACATACTATTTTTCCGTAAATCGAAAATTAAAAGCACATGACAAGCAACTTGTTAAAATTTTAAAATAAATATTAACTTAGTTCACAAATAAAGGATGCCATTAAATATTTGTGTTGTAACTATGAAAACCCAGTAATATTGAATTGTCAAGCTTAACACATTTTAGTTTACAAGTAGCCATACAGAAATAATATTTCCTTACAGTACAATAATAAATATTTCCTAACAGTTATTTTCTGTTACTAGCAACGACTAAGTGTAAGGAAATATTGACTTTTTCTTTCAAAAATATCAATATTTCCTATCGATTTTCGGAAAAAACATTTTTTTAATTATTAGTGACTAATAGAAATTCACTGAACGTGTTTTTAAGCTTCTGAAGGTACCTCTAGAGGGCGCAACATACTTGATAAATTGAGTTAATACTGTTTTTTACTGACAACCTTGAATGAAAATACCTAAAATATAATAATAAAACCACAATCTTTATGTACATTAATACAGCTTTATTTTTATTACCAAAGAGCATTTTTTAAATATCTCTTTGCCTATACACAAAACAAATATACATTAAATACATATTAAACTATATTATCTAGGAGATAAGAAATAATATTTTTTACTTCCTATTTTCTAGCACCAATAGCAAAGAAACCGGCATACACATGTGCATGCTTCGGCATGAATAATATAACTTGATTCAGTTTAGATACTTTTTGGATGTCTAAGACTACGTACTTTTTGGGAATATCTGTAGCAATAAAATGTTTGAAACTATTTTTATACTAACTGAAAATTGTATAGCGTCAGAAAAAAAAATAAATCAAAGCTAAGTCAATTTAAATTGTTAATTTTGATTGATCTGATTTAAGCACATCGCTTAAAACATCCATATTGATACCTCCTGAGACAAGTGTATGTAATAAAATAAGCTTAACTTAAAATAAAACGTTCAAAAAATGGTCCCGAATATTTTCAAAATTGCTTTTCACTGTGTACTAAATGGTAAACCCAAAACCAAACTAAAAACTAGTTGCTAATTATATACAGGGGGCGCTATGGAAATTTAAAAAAGTGTATTGTATTCAGAGCTGTAAGTAACTGAAGTAACTAGATACTTTTTAGTATCTAGTTACTTAAAGTAACTAGATACTTAGTAACTTAGTTCTTTTTGGAATCATGCCAAAAGTAACTTGTATCTAGTTACTTTTTAGGAGTAACTATACACTTAAAAAGTAACTAGATACTTTAAAAATAACTAAGATGCTTTTAAAGTAACTAAGTTACTTTTAAAGTTCCTCTATGATACCAATAATGCACACGTGCCGTCCATCGGATGATGACCAAGGGACGATCGGTGGCCGTTAATCAGACTATCAAGATTAGTAAGTAAGAGTGGGAAAGTATCTAGATCGTAGGTGCATGTAGGAGGTAATTTTTGTGTTTGTTAAGGAAATCAATGAAAGGGAAAAAGACATGTCCACTTAGATGAGAATTTTGAAAGGTTCCTACTTTTAAAAGCCAACGGGGCATTTTAAAAACGTTCTGAATTTTTTTGGTTCTTTATAAAAGTATATTTGGATTTATATTTATTTAGTTTTGTTACTTATATTTATTTAATAGGTTTTTTGTTACTTATCTTTTCTTTCTACTTTTATTAGAAATGTATTAAGTTTGTAAGTATAATAAATTCGTATTCGTTATAAAACCTTTTCATTAACATGTCATCACTACCTGGTAAATTTATGGCATCTAGTTTAAAAGCATCTTAGTCAGTTTTAGAGTTTCGTAGTAGCAATTAAAATAACTAGTTACTCAAAAGTATCTTAGTTACTTTTGAAGTATCGTAGTTACAATCAATGTAACTAGTTACTTTAAAAGTATCTTAGTTACTTTTAAATTATCGTAGTTACAATCAATGTAACTAGTTACTGTAAAAGTATCTTAGTTACTATAACTAGTTACTTTAACTAAGTAACTAAGAACTAAGTTACTTTTAGGTAAAAGTAACTATTCTTTATAAGTATCTAGATACATTTGTGCAAAAGTATCGAAAAAGTAACTAGTTACTTTTCTGAAGTAACTTTCACAGCTCTGATTGTATTTAGCAATAACCAAACTGTTTATATGTAGCAGCAACTTGAGCAGAGTGTGCGAACTAGTAAATAATTGTAGCCTCAAGTCTTCTATCAGATCTGGGATATATTAAAACACAACCAGCGTGTTCTTTAAAATAATACAAGTATTTATAACTTTAAAGTTTTGTAAAGATACAACCCTGTCCCTGTATAAAAATATGTAAAACATTAGTGCGTAGATTTTTAAATGAAAAGCTTAAAATTTGGAACCACTGAAGCTACGAATATAAATATTATATATATTTTAATCTTAATATTACAAATATTATTTTCAGGAATCGATGGGTATACAAAAAAGGTTGGTCACTTTTATTTTAAAATTCTCGCATTGAAACGGTAGAAAAAAACTGTTTGGAAAAAATATAAGGGTTATTTCTACATGTCCATATCGATTTCTAAAAACAAAACATACACAAACTTAAAATTCAGACTTTAATACACAATGAAAAATATAAGTACCCTTAAAAACTTGAACTTTGGTTGCAAGTGGCAAGATATAAAAATATGTCATTATATGTTTATAGTGATAATAACCAGAATATCATGCCCAAGCGTTAAGTTGCTCATAAATAAAGCATATGAAACGTTTTCAGAAAATCTATTAAGAGCATTTTTGGAAAACCTACAAAGAGCATTTTATGAAAATATATTTTCACCTCAAAAAATAAGAAAAATACTTTATTTTTAAAAGTGTTTATTGTTGCATAAGCCAAGAATTTGCGTTAATTTATCTACAAGATATTTTGTTATCACAGCCTTTAAAAAAAACTAGATATCATGCATGTTTTTCTTGGGTTTGGTTGATTAATTTAGATTTTTTTTTTAAATGGATGAGATTGATATAGAAATTTCAAAATTATTTGGTTTAGGCATTGAGTTTTGAAAAAGTTCGTAAGTAACACTGGGTGGCCCACTATTAACGCAGGATTTCATAGCATGTAAACTACTTAAGAGTAAAGTCTAGTGATGCATTCGCCATTTCATTTTTTGATCAATATTTCTTATCCTTTTCGCTTTATTCAAAAACCGGTCAAATAGCCGTCTTTGAGTAGCAATTACCTACAGTTTTGAACTAAATAAATTTTGATTAATGAATTAATAAAAGCAAAAACGAAAATTTGTCAATTTTTCTTTTTCTGCTTTTATTATTTTATAAATTCAAACTTGTTTAACTTTAAAGTGTAGGTAATTATGCTTTAAATGCCGGTATTTGGCCGATTTTTGGATAAAAGTAAAAGTTAACGAAATATTGATTTTTTAAAAACGAAATGGCGAATGCGCCACTAGACATCACTCTTAACTTATTAATAGTTTTCAAACGAAGTTATAGGTAGTAAATCCTGCGCTGTTGAGAGTGAGCCACCCTGTATATGGCGACACTTTTTGTGAAGGGTGTTTTATCCCTTACAAACCCGAGGAATAAAAATTATTTCTTTAAAGGGTGGTAATTTTAAATTTAGAACAGAAATATCAATAAATTACTGAATATTTATGCCCACAACATGTAAGTGATAAAAAACACCATTATGTAATTAAAACAGTTTCTCAGGCGGTAAAATTGTAAACCACTTTAGTCATTTAAATACAAAAGTTTTCAAAAACTCAATTCAAAGTATTCTTAAATTGTATATTTTTTATTCAGATCTGATGAATTGTTAATATTAATGTTTACATGAAAATACATTAATGACCCGTCACCGAAAATGATTTTTCCTATTCTCACTCATCCTATTTTCTCGAAATAATTTAAAAGCAACGTTTCCACATACCGCGTAATGTTTTATGATATATGACTCAAAACAATAAAGGTCAGTGTCCAGAATCTACCAAAAGCGCGAGAGCGAGACCAATAATATAATATGACGAATTATGTCTTTAAAATGATGCGGATGTGTCATTTGATATACAGGGTATCTTAAACTTGCGATAAAGTAAAATAACTCTGATAAATAGAGATATAAAGAAATTCATATAGAAGAATTGTAAGGGGTCCTTACTACTTTGTTTCACAACAATTTTAAACCATACACTGAAGCGTCCTGTACAGTTGTTTTATTTTATAATAATTTCCTCCAAGTACACCCAAGTTATTTGACTTTGTCGCCCTGTATAAGTTGCCTTATTTTAGCTAAATATGCATGATACCTTTACATTGTATGCAGTTAAGGAAAAAAGTGGTCTCTCCTATAAAAAAATTATCAGAGAACTTATAGCGTATGTTATGGTGTCTTGATAGCTTCTTCAGGAGGTCAAACGAGTGGTTTTTTTTTAGATAACGCGTAGTTATTTTCGATATGATTGTGACCACGGATGAATGTAAGATTTTGACTGTACGCGATCAACTAAACCAGTTTTTTTTGGGTATACTATCCGTAGGATATAAAATGGGACTATCCGTTTGTTTCTACTTATCCAAAACCATTTTATATCGGGTCTAAGTGCCTTATACAAATAAATATTTTAATCGAAGTAAAATTATTTTTTTAAATTTATATATACAGGGTGATTCCTAAGTTGATACTTCTTTTTTAGCTCATCATTAAAATAAACATTTTCAAAAAACTTTAAAATAGGCGAGATACAGAAGTAAAAATCTAAGTGCGGGCCTGGTCATCAAAACGTAGCCTGCTATACTTTATGTTGTTTGTCTTATTAGTCATGCAATTCACGGGTCGGTGGTCACTTATTTGGCAGTCCGCTGCGGTGTTTTTCTGAAGCAAGTTAATTTTAACTTTGGCAGAACCGTATTTGATCCATAGTGTAATAAATGAATGTAAGTACCTTATTTTTGAGTTTTTTGAAAAAAGTATTTGAAAATGTTTATTTTAATGCCTTCTATACACAGCTAAAAAAGAAGTATCAACTTGGGAATCACCCTGTATACACGTAGCAGTAGAAAATGTAATTAATTATTTTAGGTACTTACCTACATTGTTATTTAACCAAACAAAAAATCCTACTTGACAACAATAATGGAACTAATAGATTAATAAAATGTACCTTATCATTTATCAATGATAAACTACTTTATCCAATCATAGTTAAGCAAGTGTTATGTACAATTTCACAAAATTTAATAATAAAGTTCCTATGGGATATTTTAAATTTTGAAAAGCCCCCATGGTGTTTTAAAGGAAACTATAGAAAGCGCCACTATAGGGATACAGTAATAAAAATTCAGTCAGGCTGATTTTTCAATCTTAAAAAAAGAAGTAAAATTTCTGGTAAATTGCACACGAGCAACTTTTAACTTATGTTAATAAAGCAACATTTCCACACCGAAACTAGTGCGAAACGAGTGTATTTTCGATAACAAGAAATATTGTTTTAAATGGTACCGGGCATACAACACCGACGGCTGCAGGCCGGCTGAACGACGCGCGGCATCAGTTAAAAAAATTATCTACCCCGCTTGACACATAACGCCACTGCGAAGCAAGTCACGTGATTTTAAATGTAATTTACTTTGGTATATCACGTAAAGAGCTTCACAATGCCAGGTTATGAGATAGAAAGGAACATACGTTATCTAATATTTAACACATTCGCGTTTTTTTTTTGGAAAATGTCACTGTTACTACCTGATAAAAATAAGTCCATGTGCGCTTTACATTTAGTTTTGATTTTTGAATAGATTACGAGATAGATTATAAGTTAAAACTAATAAAAACGGTCCACATTATTTTTAATTGATCTCCTGAGTCCTTGAACTGACCCGACCGCGCCTATTGTTTTTAAATGGGTGTGGGTTTACTGTTTAAAATTAAGTTCGTTTATTAGATCAATTAAAACATACAAATTTTATATAAAATAAAAATTCATCCATAGTCAAACATTTTTTTTTAAATCGCACAACTTGTATAATCACTGTTGTATAACCAACGAATAATGCTGCCTGAATGCAAATGAAAGTACTAAGATCACCATAACATACGCCATAATGAGTTGCATTATAAACTTGACACAAATTCTTAAGTGGTACAAAGTAAAAATATATTTACTTCGATTTCGGTAACTTACAATAAATTGTCCTTTAATATTTAGGTCACAAATATTAGCCAATAATAGTATCGGATTTAATTTTGTAAATAGTCCTCATCTCATCAAACACAGAAGAAAAAATTAAAATATAATATCAGTATGGTAAATTTATTCATTTGACTTATGTAGATACTATTATGTATAATATTATACTTTTGAGGAACATAAATTCAAACTTTTTATTACTTAGTGGTAGTAATAACTTTTGACATTGATTTTATTACCATGGGTGAAGATAAATAAATTCTCAAACTGTATCAACCTCATCGAAATTTGTGCCAAGTTTATTACCTAAAAACGTTTACAAATCCTCAAACCTCTCTTTATAAATTTTTCCCCTATGCTGGCAGTCAAAAATGTGTTTGATTGCTTGTTCCACTTTGAACGCTCTTTCTCTAAACCGACATCTATCTCTGGCGTACATTTCCCATGGTCCTTTTCTCGCTGCTTGGTACGCGTACGACCATTTGATCATGGGATGTACCTCGCACAGGCTGTGATCTGATGCGAATCTAACCTGAAAAGGGAACCGTAAAGGGTAATTACGTGGTAACGTCGGTGACCTGGAAGTTTAAAACCAAAGATACAACGCCCTTCAGCCTTCAGCTATCTCAGACAATACATACTTGATAAGTAAAATTAATAAAATGTCACTAACCATTGTGTAAATGACCCAGACAGCCGGAGGGCGATGCGGTTTCGGGTTTGAAGAGCCGGGTCACCCAGGTTACCAGGGAATTACCCAAACTGTGTTCACACCAAACAAATTATTATTGTAGGCTATTTTTTTAAATTATCTTTCTTTATTGATGTTTGTTCCCACACTTTTACCACATTGTAGATAATCATTTACATAGGAAAACAGCATTTTAATATATTAAAATAAAAAATTAAATGAGTACCTACCTATAACTTATTTAATAATAAATACTGGTAATATAAGTGTGAAATTAACGGATTAGCACTAAATAATAAAAGTAACATGTATGGAATATCTGACTAAAATCACGTCGACGCATTAAGTATTAGCAATTAAAAATCCAGCATATTTAGCATTACTGTAATCAATTTAGTTTCCAGTTGTTTTTTTAAAAAAAAAGAAACTTGCTTGGTATTTTTCAAAAGTATTATAGTATTATAATATACATACAGGGTGTCCCACCGGGAACCGAATCGATCTATATATAGAAAACTATACATAGGAAAATTTTGAAAATTTTACAGTATGCTGATAGGCGCGACCGGGCTAAAATATTTTCATAATGGTGGCACTTCCGGTTATACCGGAAGTAAGTGTAAACTTGCTTATTTTAAATGGGACCCTCTATATATTATTACATTTTTGCATTCTACGCAAGATTCTAGGCATATTTTGTATACCATGTCCTATACCTATGTCTAAACGTTTTTGACATATTTGAATTTTTATGTCAAAAGTGACGTTTGCAAGCCTTAGAATAATTATCAATTTTTTCTATAAAGAAGCCTTATTTATTTAATTTAAGTGGGATTCCTTGTTATAAAGGACCTGCTTTAATAGATTTTTTATAATATTTTGATAACTATTAATACAGGGTGTTTAAAAAATAAGATTAAAAATTAAAATGAAAAAACTGCATAAAGTCCAGATTTTCAAATGGAAACACCCAAATTTTATAATTATTTCTTATTAAGCATTAAAAATAAGGGTAAGTTTGTATATCCCAAAAATTCTTAGTTTTCGAAGTATTGCCAATTTAATATTTTTATATGGGGATTTTGCTGCAGATTTTAAGTTCAGTTACTCTTAGTTGGCTATGGCGGCGTTGAAAAACAATCAAATGCTAAAAAAATCTATGACGCTGTCACTTAACATTATTAATAATCATTCCCGGGCGCTTAAATTATACAAACGAAGATTATTTAAACTTATTTATTATTTATGGAGACTGTGAGTTATATCATGTCACATTTGCCATTCGATATCCGCAAAAACAGAAGCCATCACAATGTGCTTATTAATAATGTTTAAATGGTGACTGACAGCTTTATAGATTTTTTAGCATTTGATTGTTTTTCAACGCCGTCATAGCCAACTAAGAGTAACTGAACCTAAAATCTGCAGCAAAATCCCCATATAAAAATATTAAATTGGTAATACTTCAAAAACTAAGAATTTTTGGAATATACAATCTTAATACAAACTTACCCTTATTTTTAATGCTAAATAAAAAATAATTATGAAATTTGGGTGTTTCCATTTGAAACTATGGACTTTTGACAGTTTAATATTTTCATTTTTAATCTTGTTTTTTAAACACCCTGTATTAATAGTTATCAAAATATTATAAAAAATCTATTAAAGCAGGTCCTTTATAACAAGAAATCCCACTTAAATTAAATAAATAAGGCTTCTTTATAGAAAAAATTGATAATTATTCTAAGGCTTGCAAACGTCATTTTTGACATAAAAATTTAAATATGTCAAAAACGTTTAGACATAGGTATAGGACATGGTATACAAAATCTGCCTAGAATCTTGCGTAGAATGCAAAAATGTAATAATATATAGGGTGTCCCGTATAACTGGAAGTGCCACCATTATGAAAATATTTTAGCCCGGTCGCGCCCATCAGCATCAGCATACTGTCAAATTTTCAAAATTTTCCTATGTATAGTTTTCTATATATAGATCGATTCGGTTCCCGGTGGGACACCCTGTATATAGATACCTCTCCCAAAGTTAGTAGCATTCTTCTGGCCACCGAAATTAATTTTATACCTATATATTAGTAGGTACCTACTTTTTTATATTTTTAAATAAGTTATATAAACTGTACATTTCAATATAGTTAACCAAGAAAAGCAAGCATGATGTAAAGGTCATTTTTATGTAGTATTCCATACTCAGACAAAAACAAATTTTAATAAAATAACAAACATGTTGATAGAAATTGACTGTGGTATGGTTTCGCGATAAATCAAAACATGAAGATTAAAACCGAGATTGACGCCAAATTTTTAGGTTTTCCCCAATTATTCATGTTTTGATGTACCTACCTATAGACTATTTCAGAAAGGTGTAGAGTAATAAAAGCTTATTAGGTATGCAAAGGGACCACAGAGTGACCCAAGGAATATTTAAGCCACTTTCACAATTTGGCATTGATTTGGGTCAATTTATGGGGTTTGTCTTTTGTTATCCATTCACAAACACTGAAAATGGTGTGACAAAGGCATGCAATATGTACATAGTATTAGGTACACATATTTTTTATTAAACATTAAAAAAAACACCAAATTACATTAAACAGAAATGAAATTTAAAAAAATCACGACGGTCCGATCGATCAGGTGGTCAAGATCCCATATTTTCTCCCCTTTTTTTAATGACATGATGGACTGCTTTTCGCCAGTTCTCTGGTGTCACTTCCTTAATGGCTTAATCAAACATGCTACAAATCCTTTCACTTGCGCCCATATAAGTTCTATAGGATTTAGTTCGAAATGATATGGCGATGCGCACAGCACAGTTACACTATGTTTTTCAGCTCTATCTTCCACGGCATATTTCATACAACGATGTTTGTGTAAATTTGTTATAGCTAATAGTTCCTTCTTTATCAACTTATCTTATTTTTTTTCTTTGGTTAGTTATCATAAATCATTTAATGCACAAAATGTACCTGCGTCTATGACTGACACCGAAATTGAGCCGAACTGGATGAAATTTCTCATTTTATTTACACCTTTCCGAAATAGA
The DNA here is from genome assembly GCA_935413205.1 of Polydrusus cervinus. Classification (NCBI taxonomy): domain Eukaryota; kingdom Metazoa; phylum Arthropoda; class Insecta; order Coleoptera; family Curculionidae; genus Polydrusus; species Polydrusus cervinus. Next base: position 35,109,567 of record OW284517.1, on the reverse strand, counting down.
CTATACCAATGTATGTACAGGGTTCTTTTCAATAGTAACAGATATTATTTCAATTTTTATTTTTTAAACAGGTTTAATGAACCATGCAAATAAAAAACATTTCCTAATTTATCAGTGCATGGTACTTACAATCACCTATAATGAAAGTAAAAGTAAACAAGCAAACAAAGGAATGGGTACCTACTAGCAATAAGTACCAGTCAAGAGATTAAGTAGATATAGGATAATAAAACAAACCAAAAGTCACGTCTTGGTGAGTATATCTGGGTATTTGTAGGTACATAAACTCCAATTTTTTAGAATGATAAGATGGTTTTTTAGTGGTTTTTAAATACAATTTATTACAAGTTCATGTTTGCCCCCCTCTATAGCTGTTATCATCAACGGGGCATCACTAATAAATAAATAAATAAATTAAATATCTAAAAATTCAAAAATTTCTTTTTAATTTGTATAGATGTTTCAAAGATATATGCGAAAATTCAGAATGTAAAAGATACCAAAAATCACACCCAGTTAAATATACTGGCCAAAATAAAATATAACCTATATTTATTATAGGATTAGTAGTAGGTAAGTACTATTCAGAAGTTAAAAATAAATATTTTTGGATGGAATATTTTAAGCTATTTCTAGACACTTAATTTTGATATAAATTAAACTTTGAACAACATTAAAATTACATTTTCTAAATTCTTTCTCTGATTAAGTGAAGGAACAATGATTGCTAACAAATATCATTTAAAATTAATTATGTATTATAGTCAATAATATACTACCTACCCTGTTTATTAGGAAATTCAAAGAAATTACAACTGTTCCAAATTTTACCACAATTTTTTAAGAACTACAATTAAGTCTTATTTCTTACCTTTTTAGGTGAGACAATAGAAAATGAAGAATCTGTCTCATCAAAATTGCTCTCATTTTGCCAGTCACTGTGACAAATACTTGCTTGCTCATCATCTTCATCACTGCTGTCAAAACAATAGTCTGACTCCATATCACGCTGACTTGCTGTATCATCATGCTCAAAAAGTATAAAGCTGTCTTCGCTCTCACATTCTGAAGGTTTTCGGAGTCTTTGACAACATAGAGATTCTTTATTATTATTGGGATACACTGAGGAATGTACTGAGCAATGTACACTTGCATCATCTTTTAAATGTTCTTCATTTCCTTCATGGTCAAAGACTATAAAGGAGTCATCACTGTCAGTGACCGAGTATTGACGACAACGATTAGGTGATGATGCCGTTTTGGTGATGGTCAAAACCATCTCAGCATTATTAGCGTTACTAATGGGTATTTCAATAGATTGCACCATCATTTTGGAAGGGGAATATTTATTTGGGGATGGTCTTTCCTTTATAAAATCCTCTAGGTGCAATATGTGAATTCTGGGACTTGAATAAATGTCTGTTGAATTACTTAAGCTATCTTGAAGGTCTTCTTCTTGTAGCATTTCCTTAATTTCCTGTCTCTTTTGATTCTGTTTAGAGTTTTTGCCCGGTTGCTTTTTTCTTCGTTGCATATGGTCTCTTTTTATTGCCTTGGCTCTGGCCTCCGATTTGTTATTACCAAGACACATTGCAGAGAGGTCTGGTGAGTTAGTTTCAGGGGGAGTTTTGGTGTCCTCTTCAACACTAGGTATTATTTCTGGACACTTTTCTTTTATAGAGTCTATAATGTGAGAATGACAAAAATTTTGATAATTTTTGGTGGAACTGTCAACAGGTTTTACAGTAGCTTGATATTTGTCCAAATTGTTGACAAAATTTGGATTTTTAAATGACTTCCCTGTGGCAATAGGGCCCAATACAGGAAACAACATTCCAAAGCCTCTTTGCTGCTGCTTTGCGGGCATAAAGTGGTGCCCCTGGGGGGCCATTATTGAAGACCACATAATTACTTTTGTTGCAATTTTATACGTCACAACAAATTCTCATACAATTTGATGTATTCCACCAAAACTTATAGTTCGTGCCGTGTCGAAATTTCAAGTTCCTGGGAAATTGTCCTTGCGTTTTGGCACACAATGTAGCTTTTTTCTTTACGATTTCCGTTCTGACGTTGACGGGAATAGCACAAGCAACACTTTTTACGCTTTTACTAACACTTTGTGAACCACTAGAGATTATTTTAGCCATTTTAATAACGTATTACAAAACTGTTTTCAAAATACGATTCGTTCAGGCTGCCATTTTGTATTAAAATGACAATTGCGTAGGGAACGAGAAGGGGCAACGTTCGTTGAATCGACGCGGCGTTGCCAGATTTCCGATGATAATCCTGTGAATTGACTGAGAAGACACAATCACATTTTGGCGAAAAACCCGGTATCTTAAGCAATTGCATCGTTAATCACGGTTATTTTTATTAATATCGTTAATGAAAATTCCTGAAAATTTTAAAGTAGTTTTAGAGAAGAAAACATTCAGATTTAATACCGTTTTAACTTAAGATAAATTCCAATACTAAACATTTTTTTAAATAAACAAATTTTTGTCAGTTTACCATGCGGAATACGCTATTTTGAAAGGATAATTTTTCTACTCTTTAAACATTATGTTATATGTATATTATGGTCTATTACTATTTTAAGGACGTCTAGTGAACTATGGCAACATCGCCCTAATTTTTCCGAGAAATATAAATGAAACGTCAGAAATATGACGAACGCCTGACGTCATTCTTTAATAAAGGGAATGATTCGGGACTATTCGGGATCGCCATGGAAGGAAGTAAACCAAATACGGAGAATAATTATCGAATTGAAATCGTATCTGTTTTTTTGGCTAATTATGTACATAAATACACCTGTAAGTTCTGTAAGGTTTTTTCTTATTTTGCTTTGTTACATTATGTTGTGGAAAGGAGATGAAATGATAAACTAGAAGTAATTATTTGTTGGTATGCAACCAATAAATCGGTAAAATTTTGAATGGGAAAGTGCTTTGTTTGATTACTTGGATCATTGAACTGATCGAACCCTTTACGCTACGCAGTAGGGGCATGTAAAAATCGTGTGAAAAATAATACAACTATAAGGGTTTTCAAAATTTAGGATAAGACTATAAAAAGTTAAATCAAGAAATTTCGACAGTTAAGATTTTTGGAATTTAGGTCGCACAGAAATGAAATTTCACACCATACGAAACTGTTCATAGAGTGTTGTGATACTATTCTGATAATTTTATCAAATTAATTTTAGTTAAGGAGTTCCATTTTCTTAATAGGCATATACGACATACGACTAGTAACTAAAATTCATCTACTTAATTGAAAAGTGGCCCAACGTGAAGGGTAATATGTACTTTTCTTTCTCCTACAGCATTTTCCGGAATTTTCCTCTCCATATACAGAAAATAAAACAATAAGGTATTTCATTTAAGCTAATATTTTATATTGAATAAATTTATATTTTACAAATATATTACAACTTTACACTGACTTACAAATAGAGTATAGAAAGATATATTAAAACTGTAGAAGATTTTAACGTGAAATAAAATATGATTCGATTATTATACGCTTCACGTTATCATTTAGGCGTTTTCAAAAAATCACAAGCACAATATTTTATTAAAATTAATAAGGTATATACTCTAAAAGTTGGGCAGACTCTTACATTTTAAGAAAATGTAATTTTAGGCTTAGGCATATTTTATTTTACAATATTTTAATATAAGTAATTCTAAAAGCTATATCTCCAGGATGGGAGTGTGGGGATTGTGAACACATTGTACCCTAAGCGACATCGCACTTTTTATGAGGAACAAACCTCATTAGATAGTACTTTGGCTGCTGCCAACAAAATCGGGGTGGATGTGTTCAGTACCTCTCTCTTAATATTGTGTCAGGTTATTTCTAAGAGAGTAGTAATTATTGTTAAATATATGATTATGATTCCATCTTTTATCCTTGAATTATAAATGTAGTTTTTGCTTTTATGTTGAATATTATGCTTAGACCAAGCTTTTTACTTACTCAAATTTTATTGAGTTTTATTAGTGTTGCTATACCTGAAGTAACTGACCAAAATTTATGTAGATTAGAAGAATATATCACATAATTTTTAGGTTTCTTATTGCTATACAGGGTGTTACAAATTCGACATACCAGCATTCGAATCTCTGAAACCATAAGAGTTAGACAAACGGTTAAATGGGGGCAAAGTTGTGCAATTCAGTGCTGATTATAATGCCGCTTTAAAAGTTTTTAAATTCCGAATACTTCCGATTTTATTCGAGAAAAACCGAAATTTTGCAAAATCGTTTTTATTTTTTCCTGAGCTCATTTGACTAGCTATTTAAAAATAAATGACACTTTGTCATTGCCACTTTTTCTCCTCTACTAAATGCCGTTACTTAACTAAAGATCCGCCGTTTCGTCTTCGAGCGGCCATCACCAACTTTACTTTTTTAAATACGGACCTGGATTTTTTTATACCGATTTTTAAACCCTCCTACCCTCAAAATGTAATGGCGATATTACTTTCTTATAATGATGAATTGTCCTTACTTATTCTTTTAAATTAATATTTTTTTACACTTCTTGTCAGTCCGGTCCTGGCAACGAATCACAATATTAATTTTACAAATAAGTTTCATGAAAAAGTTTGTCTAAAGTTCATGTTAAGATGGGGCGCCGCTGCACAATACCATGCAGGACAGTAAAATTGTTCTTAAATGAAGGGTTCCCTGATAGGTGGATCGGAAATGGTGTGGCAATAGAATGGCCAGCGAGGTCGCCAGATATTTCGCCGCTGAATTTCTTTTTATGGGGGCTTTAAAAAATGTTATTTATAAAAATGACGTAGATACCATGAAAGAACTGGAAGAACGCTTACAGGTTGCATTGGGTAGGATAAGAAGAAGATCGGTTGAAAGGGCTGTCGCCAAAATTGGAAAAAAATCGATCGTGTATTGAGCAAAACGGCAATCTCTTTGAACATTTAGAAAATTAGGATTTATAATTATTAGAAAATTGTTATAAAATAAATTACTTATGTATGAATGTTTTAAATAAAATAAAGTTTTTAATTAATATTGTGATTCGTTGCCAGGACCGGACTGACAAAAAGTGTAAAAAATATGAATTTAAAAAAATAAGAAAGGACAATTCATCATTATGAGAAAGTAATATCGCCTTACGTTTTAAGAGTAGAAGGGTTTAAAAACCGGTTAAGAAAATCCAGTAATTAGTAACCTCTTTTTATAGAGGAGAAAAAGTGGCAATGACAAAGGGTCATTCATTTTTAAATAGCTAGTCAAATAAGCTCAGTAAAATATAAAAACGATTTTGAAAAATTTCGGTTATTCTCGAATAAAATCGGAAGTATTCGGAATTTGAAAACTTTTAAAACGGCTTTATAATCAGCACTGAATTGCACAACTTTGCCCCCATTTAACCGTTCCTCTAACTCCTGTGGTTTCCGAGATTCCAATGCTGGTATGTCGAATTTGTAACACCCTGTATAATATGGAGATATAGAGAACAGAGTTTTTAATTTTCAAAATAGACATGGCAAAATATTTGTCCATTCAAAAAGAGCGTGCTCCAGTAAGTCTTGAGTATACCTCATTGAAAAAGTTAAATGAGAAAAGTGATAGTAGTAAATACACATAGTAAAAATGTACAGAAAATATGGAATGCATATAAAATTATATCGGTACACAAAATATATTAAAAAATTTGCTACACAAAAATTAAGTATTAGATCTCAGTCATCTTTGCTAAATATATATAAATATAAAAATATCAATAGTCGAAGCCAAATGATTGGATGTTAAAAGTGTAGGTACCTGTTTAATAATATTAAAAGTGAATTCGATGATTGTTTCTTTATGTTTATTACTGTATAAAATAAAGAATTTCGTATAAAATTTCATAATTTACAAGCATTAGGCGTGGCAATATAAATTTCAGCAAAATAAGTACAAAATATATATTACACAATTATAAATAAGATTAAGTTATAAACAATAACAATATTTATATCTATAAACAGCAAATAAAGTTAGAAAAGAAATCAGCAAACACAGGTTTTAGTGGTAAAATGACATTTTTACTAGTATTGCGGACTTTTCTTTCACCATTTCATTGTTTTCACGATTATTTCTTGTGTTGTAACTTCTCTTTACTCATCAACGTCTATTTTTATAATGACAACATTTAAACCGTCAAGGTACGGTAAATTTCAAGCCATTATAGGTTTTGTCATTAATAATTAAAAGTTAATTTTCGTTTTATTCCGGGTGTGATAAAAATATTATATATTTTAATCGAAAATTCGTATGACCCAGTGGAGTAGGTATACTAGTAACCATAACATACTACAGGGTGTTCCACGGTGGATGGAACGTTAGACGTTTATGGAAAATGGGTGATACGTTTTTTTCAAAAATTTGGTTGCTTAGATAAACAACCATGGTCGATCGTTTTAAAATATTTTTAGCAATGCGGCTTTGTCACTTCTGCCCGAAACAGGTGGCAACATCGTTATTTTAAACGGAACACCCTATATATTATATTATTTTCTAATTCCCCAATACAATTTCACGTATATTTTGTATAATATGTCATATGTCTAAATTCAATTGTTATGACGTTTAAAATAAACCAAACTTCCGGTTTAACATGTTAAACCAGAAGTTGTAACTTTTAGATAGAGAAAAAAAATGAGATAGAAACATGAAAACCATTCTTCTCTAAGATGCGCCGTTCCAGTGCTACGGCCTGTCAAAGTCTCAAAATGGCATATTATTTTAAACGTTAATATCTGGAAAACAGTTTAATTTAGACATATGACATGTTATACAAAATATACGTGGAATTATATAGGGAATTAGAAAATAATATAATATATAGGGTGTTCCGTTAAAATAACGATGTTGCCACCTGTTTCGAGCAGAAACGGCAATGCAGCATTGCTGAAAATATTTTAAAACGATAGACCATGGTTGTTTATCTGAGCAAAAAATTTTTGAAGAAAATGTATCACCCGTTTTCCATAAACGCCTAACGTTCTATTCACCGTGATATATCCTGTATGGTAGTTGAACTTAGACTGTAGATCCATCATTCCCGGACATTCCCATTTGGTTCTGTCTTTATCGCATTCATTTTTATGACTGTATAATTTTTTTGTTATAATATCACTTTTTATTTACTGATTAGTTACTGCAGTTTCTTAGTGCTACTACATTATCAAACTGAATACCTTAAACTACGTTTCACAGTTATAAATAGGTTTTTAACAAAGGGATGCTTATAAATATTAAAATAAAAATAGAATATTTATCCCTTAATCTAGTAATTGATCCCTATTGTATAGTAATGTAAATAGCGGGGAATTCCACAAGTCTGTTTGGTCATTTAGTAGGTTTATGGTCGGGTTTTTATTATGTTTGTAAATTTCTATTGATTTTAAGATGTTAAGCCTCTTGATTTTTGGTGCAGTATGTAAAATTTTTAAATTATTCACATCTGGGAAACAATGACCTGTATCCGAACAGTGTTTAGCGAAATTGGAATTTTCTTTGTTTAACAAATAAGATGTCTTATGTTCATTATATCGGATATTAAAAGTAAAACAGGAAGAAATTTTAATATCCGATATAATAAACATAAGACTTCTTATTTGTTAAACCAAGAAAATTCCAATTTCGCTAAACACTGTTCGGATACAGGTCATTGTTTCCCAGATGTGAATAATTTAAAAATTTTACATACTGCACCAAAAAGCAAGAGGCTTAACATCTTAGAATCAATAGAAATTTACAAACATAATAAAAACCCAACCATAAACCTACTAAATGACCAAACAGACTTGTGGAATTCCCCGCTATTTACATTACTATACAATAGGGATCAATTAGTAGATTAAGGGACAAATATTCTATTTTTATTTTAATATTTATAAGCATCCGTTTGTTAAAAACTTATTTATAACTGTGAAACGTAGTTTATGGTATTCAGTTTGATAATGTAGTAGTAATACGAAACTGCAGTAACTAATCAGTAAATAAAAAGTGATATTATAACAAAGTAAAATTACACATAATAATTGTCTTTTTGTTAATATGCAATATCACAAAGTAACGGACTACTCAATCCAATATTTGTATAATTTCTGCTTGGTTTAATAAGTAATAACAATAAGTTGCTTTATTTGATTAACTTTCTTAAAAGCTGTGTTTGCTGTTGAAAGTTTCACAATATTTTTCTCTAGTTTTTGTCGAAGAATCACGAAAAATGAAAAACATCGAATTATTGCTATCGATTTTGGTTAAATGTTTACTTTTAGAATTATCATATCTTTAGACAACAGTCTTTATTATTTTTATAAACTACGGACAGTTAATTTTACATTTAATTTACCTATCTAATTTTTCTTTCGAAAAATTTACCTTATATAGATATTTAGGTATAAAATGTTACTATCAAAGAATATTTTTTCTCTCTCTTTTTCTTTTGGGGTGGAAAGGGGTTATATCTCTTTTTTGGGCTATTTTAATTAGGCATATTATACTAAATCTTATTTTGGTAGATCGCTGAATATATTATACTTATTTACGTATGTTTACTTACTTAAATTGATAAATTAATAATGAATTGCTTTTGTCATTTATTGCCATTCTTTCGAATTAGGGTGTTTACCTCTTCGTTCCCCAGTCATGCGACATTCCCCTTCAAGGGCTAACTCTCGGTTTCTTGCGCCATTACATGACGCACCGATTGGGGAGTATGTACCTTCTTCCGCACCCCACGAGATATCCGATCTCGTCCGGCCTGGTTACCGGCGTGAATAGGGTGGGTTGGGAGATAATACATTTTACACTCTTCACTGCATTCTTAAACCTACTAAAATTCGGACATACGTTTTTTATTGTGCGTATGTCCACTCTGAGGATCGAATTCTGAACGCCACGGTCGAATGCGTATTGTATCATAGATCAATTTATACGTTTTCAGCCAGGTGTATCAAGGAAAATATATTTTTTGTGCATTTCTAGTAAATAAGATAAGTAATTGTAAGCCGAATGTTGTAGTGTTATTCACTATATTATACTAGTCTGAATGATGAAAACCTCATTCTTGGCTTAAACTTTTGAGTTAGGCTGTGTATTTTTCTAATAATTCTTCCTAATAGTATTCAAGATCTACCAAAACAAAACAGTTTGTCATTTTAAATAATTATTACTATATTCGATCCGTGTCTCAGTAGAGAGATGATCTATCAACATTTATTAATATCTACAACATTTAAAAGGAAACTTTCTAGTTTTGATTTTATATTATAGCCACACAGAGTCAAGTATACGTTTTGATTTACAATTTCGCAGTGACTATTGTACAGCGACAAACTGATTAAAATTTACACCTTTTTATTGAGGATCATTGCTTTTTTAATGATTTTTTAAATTTTCAATATTCCTGAGCAGTGGCGCATTTAGCGTATTTAGGGAAGGGGCTGCAGCCCCCCCCCCCCCCCCCCCTCGAGTACAAAAGTCTTGTAGGAAACGTTTAGTTTTTAAACATTTTCTTCTAAAAGTACTGTTTTATATAGATATTTAAGGTTTGGGACGCATATTATTTTACTTATTGATTTATGATGTAATTTTAAAGGAAAACGAGTAAAAACAATAATAATTATAGTATTTTTCTATTATATACTTGTCTGTCCCGTTTTCCCTTTTTTAGAGCTATTTTAAATCAACAAAAATATACCCAATGCAATAAAATATTTTTACAACAAAAACAAAAAACAATTTGGTATTTATTTTTAAAGAGAAAAATCAAAGTAAAAATTTTAATTGAAACAATTTTTATGGAAGAAGTGTGATAATTTATAATAAAAAAATAGTGCGGAAAGAAACGAGAATGCTTTATTATGAATATACAAAACGGTACTTAAGAAGGAGTATTTCAAAACCTAAGCATTTGCACGAAAAACTGCTCTTAGATCTACACTCCTAAAATACATGATTTCTGAAAAAATCATCAATTTTGGCGTGGTGAGCAATATTTACTTTATTTCTAATCATGAAAAACCGAAACCGAAAAACGCTGGTTAGAGTCACACATGCGTCTTATGTTAAAATTTTGGATTGACACCAATATTCATATCTTCACAAAATATAAAAATTGTTTTTTTTTAAATAAAGAGCCAGCCAGGAATATCAAAAAAAACATTTACAAAAATAAATTTAATCCAACCATGCAGAGGGGGAAAGATAATAATTTAATTTTCGAAATTTGATAGTATTTAGGTGCATTTTAAAGGAACTTTGGGCGTGGCCCCGAATATTTTTCGCCTGCGGCGCTTTCCGCCTTCTTCACTAGGTACAATGTCGTGAAATACATGTACTCCCGACTGTTCCTCTCTCTACAAAAAAATGTCTTACTTACGCCCATTGAGCCCCCCCCAAGCGTATTTTCTAGCTACGCCACTGGTTTGGTTTCTCTATGATTTCGTGTTACTGAACTACATAAACTTTTTTTTCATGTTTTCGTAGGTAGAATCTCCCCTTACGAACATAGTTTCCGTGGTAGAACTTTTTCCAATAATATTGTAGCCTTCCTCAATTGGTGAAACTTTAACAGTTCCTACGGTTTATACACTAATCACTACCTCAGTTTCGTTTTATCGCAAAATAAATCAAATATCCTTTAATAAAACATCTCCTATAAACATCTTAATGTAATAACTTGATATGTGAAAAAATAATGCTTTTATTTTTATTACATCTACGTACTTTTGGTGTTTCGCCTTATTTTATTTTGTGACAAGAAAACTGGGAAAATAAAAAGGGAAATTGAAATTATAATTCGATTAAATATATATTAGTTTCTAACGGCCCGTCCGAACTTCATATTATTTAAGTACAAAGCTTTTTAAAAAATTTGCTTTTATACAAATTTTAAGTAAAAAAACTTATGTTTAAGTATATATTTTTTCGATGTGCCTTCTGGAGCCAAGGCGTTTTTCATAACTTCCGGTTAGGTTATGAATCTATTAAATTTTTGTATTTTTCTTAAGATTCTAAAGGTATTTTGTATGTTTTGCATCATTAAAACCGGCTTTCACATGATTATCTTAAGAGCAAACAATAGTCGCCGAGTCACCACGAACAAATAATGTATTTCCACCATATCGCGCATATTGCACCTGTGTCTGGCGATGGCAATAAAATGTCTTTTCATATACAAAATATTATAAAAACGTATTCCACGAGAATTAAGTGGCGCAGCGTCTGCTTGTGGTGAAATTAAAATTTCGAATATCGGATTTGCGATTACTATACAGGGTTCGTCAGAAAAAACATTTTAGTTGTTTGGATTTTTTTTTCAATTCCTTGATTTACTAAATCAATTTTGCTTGTTCTGAAACTACAATTTTGAATATCAGATTTGCGATAATTATACAGGTTTGGACAGAAAAACATTTTTATTTTATATAAACTGCTGCACAATTGCTTTCGAGCAAGAAAAATTTCTCCTAAATTTAACAGTTAATATTTTCTGAATCAGATATGATATGGACCTACGGTTTTAAATGGTTGATAGATTCATCTCTTGGGAAACAATTGTCAATGTTGAATTTTCTTTAACTGTCAGAAAATTTTATTTACAGACTGTTCAAGAAGACGATGATTTTTGCTCCAATTTTAATGGCGTGTAACTTTCACAATAATATTTTTAAATTTTATCACTCTACGTCAATTGAATCACTGGTTCATAGCAAAGAAAGTAATTTGTCAAATTTTTGATATCTGCTATATTTTAAGAAATACCGATTTTTTTGGAAAACCTTGCTTAATTTTAACTTATTGGTAGCTAGATCTCACTGTGCGTTTATTGTGCAAACTTTGCGAGTGATTATTATACCTTATGAAAAGCTTGATTATGTTCAGTAACAATAGTTGTACCGATAAACACCTACTTATATGTGGTTTATGAATATCTCACAATTTTTCACGATTGTTTTATATTGGAAAGTACTCGCCCCTAGATTAGGTCAATTTTTCCTTATTTTTTAGTTATTAGTTTTTCATATCGCACTACAGGTATATTATACAGTGTGTTTACAAAATTTTAACAAAGATAATTTATTTAATTTTTGGAAAAAATTTATTTATTAATTTATAACTTTCTAACACATACCTACTCATAAACCATAGACATATAGGTGTTTATAAGTACGCCACTGTACATCATAACATTTAGGTACAACTACTGGTACTGAACATAATCAAGCTTTTCATAAGGTATAAGAATCACTCGCAAAGTTTGCACGATACAACGCACAGTGAGATCTAGCTACCAATAAGTTGAAATAAAGCAAGGTTTTCCAAAAAAATCGGTATTTCTTAAAATATAGCAGATATCAAAAAATTTGACAAATTACTTTCTTTGCTATGAACCAGTGATTCAATTGGCGTAGAGTGATAAAACTTAAAAATATTATTGTGACAGTTACACGCCATTAAAATTGGAGCAAAAATCATGGTCTTCTTTAACACCCTGTATATAAAATTTTTTGACAGTTAAATAAAATCTAATATTGACAATCGTTTCTCAACCATTCAAAACCTTAGGTCGATATCATATCTGGTTCAGAAAACATTAACTGTTAAATCTAGGCGAAATATTTCTTGCTCGAAAGCAATTGTCCAGCAGTTTAGTTTATTATTTACATTTATGAAATTAAAGAAATATGATATGTATTAATAAAAATACTTCGAAAGTAGACAAAGAAAAATAGTTTTCTTACAACAAAATCGTTATTCGGCCAGATATAAAATCATATTCTAAGTAAGAAGGCAACAATAGTTGTTTTTTTTACGTAAATTTAATTTAAACGGAATCCAAAAAACTTAAAATATTTTTTTCTGACGAACCCTGTATAGTAAATCTGATATTCGAAACTGTAGTTTCAGCACAAGCAGAAGTTTTTATAAAGAATGACTGTTGCTTCTATACCCACTAATAAACAAGTTTTTCCTCTTCCAAACTCTATCCGTGGACACATTGTATATAATTAAAACTAAAAAAAATCTTTTTTTTTTTAAATAAGGTAGCATCCGCCAAATTATAAATGCTTGTAAACCCCTTAGAAAAATGTTTGCATTATATTTTTAATTAAACAAGCCTGGAAACGATGCCACGTTTCACGTTGGTATGGAAGGCTTTTAAACTTGTATTTTCTACTTAAAAATTAATATCCGGTTAAGTTTCGGATGCCCGATTAAAGTGAAAGTGATAATTTTTTGATTGCATAGAAAATGAATAACTAACAGATAAATCTAAGCCATTTCTAAGATGCACCGTTAAGATTGTCAAAGTTCCATTCCCCTGATTAAATTAACAAAAGTTAAAAATGAAATTTTGTCAAATTTGCAGGTATTTCTTTTTTATTTTTATTATTCCATAAATCCATACCTCTTTCACTTAAAATGTTTGGTAAGGGTACTCAAAAGATGGACCGATTTTTAGATAAACCAAAAAAGTAAGGATTTTAATAATCAGAATGCCAGGAAAATATTTTTTCATAAATAACTTTCTTCTAAAATGAAGTTCGGACGGTTTTACATCAGAGTCTTTCATTTTACTATTAAACACAAATCAGTATATTTTTGTAGTAGATCTCCAGGATGAAGTGTTTAATATATTTTAAATAATAATTTAAACGGATACTTTTTTGTATTATTTAAAATAAATTAGTATATTCATCAATTACTAATTTTATTTCTTAAATAAAGATCACCAATTCCTGTCAAAACATAGTGAAATAAATCAATACCTAATTTGATGAAATTAGAAATTTATCAAGAAATAAAAAAATAAACACACCAATCCGTTCAATAGTAAAATTTAACTCTATTATAATCTTAAATTTTCTAAAACCTATTACAGTATGTATAAACAGTTCAGACAGTACAAAAGCTGTATAAACGACTAAAACAATTGAAAATCTAATAATTAAAAATCACATTTAAATCTCGTATAACAAAAACGACTTTATCTCCTTAAAATTCAGTCCAAGAGATGATTTTTTTTAAATAAATAAAAGCACAAGCTGTTGCGAATTACTTAAAAAAATTTTTAATCACTGGTTTAAATGTTTGTGGTATGTTTGATGGGGAGGCATAATATTAAGTTAAAATGTTAAGTACGTACATATTTTCTATCAAAACTGTACAGTATTTCACTTAAAATTGGTATTATTAAAATAATAACATTACTAGTGATCAGAAGGTAATACCTAATAATAAATTATATAAATTGTTGGAAGTGCTTTCATTTATTGGCTCCAATAGAGTCGACAAGGTCTTAAGCTCTTCTGGAAGAGCGTCAGATGAGTAACTTTGGTTTACAAACCATGTCTTATACAAAATCTTCACAGGGCCGTTCCGACCAGGGGGTGCGGGGCACCCGGGCGGCAAGCCGAAGGGGCGGTGCGACCGCCCTAATGGCTTTTTTGTTGGGTTTTGGGAGCGGTAAAATTATTCTCTCGCCCGGGCAGCAGATACCCTAGGAACGGCCCTGGGTCTTCATATACAACATCTCTCAAATGTGCCCAAAGCAAATAATCCAGTGAGGTCAAGTCTGGTCATCTTGCGGACCACTGGTTATCACTAGTATTCAGTATAAGGTGTTTTTTAAAAACATTTGATCTGATAATGATGTCAGACGAAAATTTCATAGGATTAAAAGAAATGAAAGGGGGAAGCCTTCTCGGTTAAATTTTGTGTAAATTCATTATTACTTGATATTATTTAAAATTTAGAAAAAGTTTTGGCAGTGTTAACAGCATTAAAAATTATTTTTCAAAAATATTATTTATTGACTTATTCGCAAGATCTAAAATAATCAACTTTTTAACTTTAATATCGAACCACACATCAAACATAACAAAACCTAAAACTTTTTACACACAGTACTCACTTTAGGCTAAGATTTGACACAAATGAGATTTAGGAAAGATCAGTCCGGGGCCGTTATTCTTAAACCAAGAACCCCTCACTTCCGTTAACGCGAATCTGGGCCCGTATATTTTGTACACTGTTCATTATTTTTTTCTGGTGGCCTACCAAGGTGATACCGAGTTCAGTCAACTCTTTAACTGTCAAATTGACAACTGCGTCCATGCTGTTGACGCCACCTGCGTGGAAATTTTCCAAGTAGCGTGTCATCTTGATTGAATTGAGCCATTCTTCGACGGAGGTGAATTGAGTCAGGTCTGGGGCATCAGCTGATAAGGGGTTCGTGGAGCTGGAAAAACAACGTGGGCGGTTAGGTCAAAGTTGAAAGAAAATGACAGGTTTTTTTAGTTATTGGGGACTGATGCATTTTTTTACATCTGTAGCAGATTTATGCCTGCTATGCTATGTTATGTCAATGTCTTATTATTAGAAGCACAACACCCATATATCTGATAAATGTAAGAACATAATGCCCTTGATAATAGGTGTTAATTTGAAAGTACATTATTTTGGTTTAAAAGGCGCTATACAAATTCTTAGCTTCTTTTATTCTTTAAAGTTAAATAAGGGTCAAGTTCGGTATTTCATTTTTGTTTAATATTTATAGTCTATTTCAGAAAGGTGCAGAGTAATAAAATGGGAAATTCGGCTTAATTTCGGTATCGGCCATAGGCGCACGTAAATTTTGTGCAATGAATTATTTATTAAACAAGAAATTATTGACTGGTTAACCACTAAAAGTATTGAATTTAAAAATAATTTGATAAAGAAAGGAACTATTAGCTATAGCAAATTTACACAAACATCGTTTTATGAAATATGCCGTGGAAGATCTGGCTGAAAAACATAGTGTAACTGTGCTGCGCACACCGCCATATCATTGCGACCTAAATCCTATAGAACTTATATGGGCGCAAGTAAAAGGATTTGTAGCAAGACACAACACGACATTCAAAATGAAAGACGTTACGCTTCTGTTTGATAAAGCCATTAAGGATGTAACACCAGAGAACTGGCGAAAAGCAGTTTATCATGTCATTAAAGAAGAGGAGAAAATGTGGGATCTTGACCACCTTCGACCCGTTAATTATAACGTTAAGAGGAGATGACAGTTCCTCAGATGGCAAAGAATATTATGATTTTTTCCAATTTAATTTCTGTGTAATGTATGTTTTATATTTTTTAATAATGTTTAGTAAAAAAAAAGTGTACCTAATACTATGTACATAATGCACGCCTTTGTCACACCATTTTTAGTGTTTGTGAATGAATAACAATAGGCAAAACCCATAAATTGACACAAACCCGGGTGGTACCACCTGCACTTGATGAAAATAAAGAATTTTGCAAATGAAATCTACGCCAAATTATGAAAGTGGTTTAAATAGTCGTTGTGCTACTCCTAGTCCATGCCTAATGAGCTTTGATTACTCTATACACTTTTCTGAAATAAACTAAATTAAGGGTCAAGCTTCTATATTTCTTGTTTTGTTTAATATTTGGTTGATTTTTGTTTTATCAAAAAATGTAGCTTATTTAATAATATTAATTTTTAAAATTAATATGTCAAAAAATAAATTATAATTAAGGAATCGTATTTAAGCCGCGAATTTCAGATCCAATTAATATTTTTTTAAATATTAGTAGCAAAAAGATACTTTTATAGGAGCGTTAGTGAAATCATCAGTATCTGTCACGACTATACTAAGTTGATACTTCTTTTTTAGCTGCGTATAGAAGGCATTAAAATAAACAACATTTACAAATACCTTTTTTCAAAAAACTCAAAAATAAGGGACTCACTATGGATCAAATACGGTTCTGCCTAACTTGCCCGTTAAATAACATTAGGAAAACTTCTGGGTGTAGGATGAGCCCGCCAGGGAAAGAGTTCTGCGTATAATCTCGAAGCAGCCGCACTTTGATCACCCTCACCGTGAATTAGCACCATATCTACTAGTTCATTGTTCAGTTAACCATTTTCACGTGTCACGAATTTAACTTAACTTGCTTCAGAAAAACAAACCGCAGCGGATTGTCAAATAACTCACCACCGACCCGTAAATTGCATGACTAATAAGAGATAAGACAATCAACATAAAGTATAGCAGGCTACGGTTTGATGACCAGGCCCGCAATTGGATTTTTCACTTCTGTATCTTGCCTATATTTAAGTTTTTTGAAAAATGGTATTTGAAAATGTTGTTTATTTTAATGCCTTCTATACACAGCTAAAAAAGAAGTATTAACTTAGGAATCACCCTGTATATTTTTATAAATTTTGTGACAAATACGCTAGGTACGGACAAAAAATATCGCTTAACAAGACCAAAACTCTAAAGTGAAAAAGCATGCAACGAACAAAAATAAAAAGCAAACAAATACCTTCAAAGCCAGGGATGGGAGGTAACCAAAGTACAAAAAGCGTATTTACAAATTTTCGAAATCGACCCAGGCCCTCGACTTAGCAGCGTTCTCGCTCGTACTGCCTTCGCCCTCCTTGTCTTTCTTGAACAACTCTAAAGAACTACCATTAGCAATGCTTGGATCGTCGTCGAAATTATTCGAAAAATTATTATTCGTCGGATTTTCGAACGTTTGAATAAACTCCTGCTTGGTTTGCTCGATGGACGGTGACTTTTCGTAAATGTTTTGCAAAAACACCTCGTCAGGTCGTTTGTTAAAGATAGTTTCGTCGGTTAATTGCAAGAAATTCGTGTCTAAATTCGGGTAGTAATGTGGTTTTTGGTTAAAGAAGTTCGACGAGGTGCTACTAGAGGCGCCGCTATAGCACTGTCTATCAAAAGCGCTGCTATTAAGCCAGCTCTCCGTATTGAGCTCCTTCATTTGATGATCTCGCATATCGTTGTATATTTTATCGTCCCTAAGGTTGAGTAAACTACTGAAACGTTTCTTCATTTCGTGTTGGATCAAAGAATTCCTGTACTCCACCTGTAGCTGTCTGTCCATCTGATCTTGCGTCAGAGTATACGGGGCAAAGCCGTAATTTTGAAGCAAAATAACATCGGGTAAATAATGCGTCGTATCACTCGCGTGAGAAATAACTTTATGCGAATGATACGTCGTCGGTAACGATCCGAAATAAGCATTGCTATTGGTCAATTCTAGAGTGGCGTGCAATTGTTGTTGGTGCGGGTTTAATTGCCACGGGTTGGGGTTGTTAAGCGGTAGCGGTCTTCTAAAATGCAAAGGGAAAGTTGTGTGAGTGATTTAGTGCGTGGCGGTGTTAACTGTGCACGGTTTGGTGTATTTTTGTGCTGTCTATGAATGGCTACTTTCTACTTTCTAAGCATATGAGGAAAAGCAAGACATTTTAATCCTAAAAGAAGGATTCAATGAGTATCGGAGGATTTAATTGTGGTCAGTCGAGCAATGAAATTGTAAACCTAAAAAAATAAAAAAACCTTTCGAACAGCCGTAAATTTTTGAATTTGTTTTAATATGGATGACTCTTCTGACTAATTTTGGATATATTTCTTAATTAAGCTCTTTTCATACCAAGTCCGGCGGCTGCATGTATTGACATGCGGCACCGAATATCCGTCACTTCGCTTCTCGGCCTTGAGCCACGCTTTAACCCCTTTAGGTCGGATATCTAAGTTTACTTAGTTTATTATGGTCAAATGTTTATTTACAAAACATGCGGTGTCGTACATTATGCAACCAGACTCGGTGTGTAGTTCCCTTTAAGAGATAACTGGACATCGAACGTGTCACATTGCCAAGCCAGATCACTGATGAGCACCCAGAATCAGAAACAAGGATGACCTCACATTTCATTTTAAGTGAAGAAGCTTTTCATAAGGTATAATAGTCACTCGCAAAGTTTGCACGATACAACGCACATCGAGATGTAGCTACCAATAAGTTGAAATAAAGCAAGGTTTTCCAAAAAAATCGGTATTTCTTAAAATATAGCAGATATCAAAAATTTGACAAACTACTTTCTTTGCTATGAACCAGTGATTCAATTGACGTAGAGTGATAAAATTTTAAAATAATATCGTGAAAGTTACACGCCATTAAAATTGGAGCAAAAATCATCGTCTTCTTTAACACCGTGTATATACAATTTTCTGACAGTTAAAGAAAATCCAACATTGACAATTGTTTCCCAAGGGATGAATCTATCAACCATTCAAAACCGTAGGTCGATATCATATCTGGTTCAGAAAATATTAACTGTTAAATTTAGGCGAAATTTTTCTTGCTCGAAAGCAATTGTCCAGTTTAGTATAGGATATTTTTGAAATATGCTCAAATATTACAAATCACCAATATTAAAAAAAGGCTTGTTATGTCCCGTGTCCTATTTTTTTAACCACACAAATATACACCAAACCCGTATTAATAACAGCATAAAAATGTTAAAATTGTAAGTATAGTGTAGCTAAAAGGAGGAAGTTTAACAAAAAGCATATCTAAGTAAACGATTAAGAGTTAGGACTGGTGGCGCATTCGCCATTTCATTTTTATTAATATTTCCTGTCCTTGCCCACACCCGTCTTGGGGGTAATAATTACCTACAGTTTACATATACATTTTATTTTATTGATAAATTAAAAAAAGTCAAAAACGAAATTTTCGGAAATTTGCCAATTTTCTTTTTTTTTTATTTATTTCCTTATAAATTAAACTGTAGGTAATTATGCTCGAAACATGGATATTTGGATAAATTTTGGATAAGACGAAAATGTAATGAAATATTGGTCAAAAAACGAAATGGCGAATGCATTACTAGCATCATTAACTCTTAAAGGCTGGGGCTATATTTTGTTTTCTTTTCGTTTTATTTAAGAATCGGCCTGTTTTCGGTAGCAAAAATCTACAGTTATAAACAAAAAACTAATTATAGACAAAGTTTTCCTTTTCATTTCGCTAGATCCATCTCTAGACGCGTTTCGTCATATCATGACTCATCAGTAGAGCTAGGATCCGACGAAAAGAAAAGGGATCTCGAAGCTACTTAAGGCAGCACTTGATGGGACACACCAGTAAGATGTGGCACGGAGCGCCATCTGTGTCGTTGTTAGACACTCTTGAGCATACCAGCACCTCTAACAAACCTATAGAAATAAGTAAATATTAAGAGGAAATCGCCTGTAAAGACATTCGTCACAATTACAGGAGTCCCGCTGGGCAGCGCTAACTCACATCGATTTATTAACCGAAAACAATGAGTAAAGACGAAGATTTTCCTTTTCATTTCGCCAGATCCATCTCTAGACGCGTTTCGTCATATCATAACTCATCAGTAGAGCTAGGATCCGACGAAAAGAAAAGGGATCTCGAAGCTACTTAAGGCAGCACTTGGCACACCAGTAAACTAATTTCTTAGAGATTTCCCCACATTTTTTTTCTGCTTTTATTACTGTATAAGTTCGAAATTTGTTTCACTTAAAACTAGTGAGTATTTGTCCGATTTTTGCATAAAACGAAAAGTAACGAAACATTGATCAAACAAAGAAATGGCGAATGCACCGCTAAGCCCTAACTTTTTAACTGAAAAAGCAAACTCGTAATTGTGCAAAAATATGATGAAACTTACAACATGTAAAGCATAGAGTTTCTCATGCTGCAAATAAAGAGATATGAAACATTAATGAAATCAAAAAATTAAATATTATACTATTAGTGAGCTTAATATTCGTTTTTATAATTGATGGATATTATGAACTTTCCTAGGACCACCTATGAAAATGAGAAAAAAAGCATAGTTAATTTGGCTAGAAAGCGCCGGATATCACACGCGTGTTGAAAAAAATATTTCAACTCTAGCGTTGAAATACAAGGAATAACACTAATTAATTTAAACATATGGTGCCAATTTGACAGACCACCCCTATTTATTAAAAAGAACAAATTTTAGAAAGCAGTAATTGTAAAGTGTTTTACTTAGTTATAATGTATTTGTCGAGTAATTCAGAATTAGAGTGTGAAAATACGCCATCTGATATTATAAAAAATAATTTACGGAAAAATCTATTACCAGAAAAAACAAATCGCGCTGAAGAGAGTGTCATGTATTAAACAACAAATCTTTATCAGTAGCGATAGCGTAGAGAATAGAGCTCTAGCCTATAGATCGCAAGGTGACAGGTTCAAATCCCATCAGGAGTATTTGACTTTCTTTTATAAAAACATTAAATAATTTATAGAATTATTTTAAATTGAAATCTTCTTTGTTGGGTGGATTTCTTAAATCTATGTTTAATGCATCTTTCCTTGATTAAATTTAAATTTTTTCATTCTGGTTAATCTAGAAGTCAATCCAGGATTAGTTCTTCCTATGATATATAAAATATGAAAAAGTTAAACTACAAATAAAGGAAAAGCCTATTGACAAACTATGAAACCAGATATTAAGTGGAACATAATCCTAGGTATGCTAATTTCAACAATAGTGTTGATATAATTTTTTAACACTAGTGTTAAAATATTTTTTTCACAAATCAAAGGCTTTTTTAATAATTCTTTATGCTCGTAGGAAAAATAGTGTACATTACTCGTGTGAAAGTGATTATTCTAAAACTCGGAGAATTTCCGCATTTGGCTTACGCCTCGTGCCAAATGTATCCTCGTTTCAAAAGTATCCCTTTCAGCATAGGCATAAAAATTATTTCTTTTTTAATGGTTTTTCTTTAAAACTTCTCATTAGGTCGTTGCGGCTGCTATATTCCAGGTCCAAAATTACTATCAGTCACTCATCGCTTTTATATTAAGAGCAGCGGGTTGTACAAAGCCAGAAGAAAAAGATATATGAAAATACATAAATGCTGTTCTATTAGAATTTCAAAAATACACTGAAATTGTTTTCTCTACTTCGTACAATTTGCTGCACTCAATACTAAAGCGATGGATCACTGAGAGTAATTTTGGACTTAGGGTATGTAGTTGCATCTTTGGAGACTAATAAGACTTACTTCAACCAAAGCGTTAAATTTTTCTTTGATTGATAATTATATGGGTTGTGATAATACCATAATACCAATATTTTGTTAAATATTAAGCTCAACCTCCCAACAAAAATTCTTTATTATAAAGCTTCTTTCAAATTTTAGTTTCTACCTATAACATAGACAAATAAAATCTAGACATTACGAAAATATACAAACTTGGCTGTCCATATTATAGCAATAAAGGAAATATAACGCTTTGTGGATAACGATATTTTTCTCTGACATTAGAGCATGTACGAATATTAAAAAGTATATCAAAATAACAGGGAAACTTCTTGATTTATTATTTATTTTTTCTACTTCCACACGGATATTTATTGCTGTTTCCTTTATACTTAAGTGACGTGAATAGTAGGATATTCCAGTTAACTGTACAGCAAACTTTTATATTCATTACTGTCAGTGCTTCGCAGTGTTGCGACCTTTAAAAATAAAATTTCCTATTTATAAAGAAAGATTTCACGAAGGCACACGATTTTTTAAGCAGGTCACAACCACAAGTTAAAGAATATCCTACGAATAGAACACGGTGCGTAAAAATTTCCTCTGTGCTTTGTTTTTTATTTCTCACGAATTCGGAAATTTCCCATTAGTTGACAACATTGTTATAAAAATTAGATTCCTCTGTGGCGTCCTTATAACGAACTGACCCATCAGTTTATTGAATTTATATGTATATGGTACAATATGTTACAATATACCGTATGTCTTTTTTTTATTCATCCATGTTTACTTATAAAATCTGAATATACTCACCGATTCTGAGCAATTTTTCTTAAAGTATCTGGGACTCGTATTAACTTATCTAACGTTTTTACAATGGACTGGAACGAGGGCCTGTGCGTCCGTTCTTTCTGCCAACAATCCAACATCAGCTGGTATATTGCTTCGGGGCAGTCCATTGGCGCTGGCAACCTAAAATAATAGAAGACGAATGATAAAACTATGTAATAGCAGTGCAGAAAGAGAATTTGCTCTCTATTTTTTGTAGGTACACATATTTAATATTTATAGTCTTAAATTACATGCTATGGGACTTGATCTCTGTAAATTTCTCTTTATAGCAAATAAAAATTATGTTTCTCTTATAAATTATAAATCTAGGTTAGGTAAGAGTGGCAGACCTTTGGTTCTGACCAAACCGTCTCACGTAGTCCTATTAGGTCCGTTGTGATACCACACGTGTTCCGTAGAACCCACCTTCATCAGATCTCTGATGGTTACTGCGGCGTACACCGCAGAAGGATTTTACAACTTATTCAAACCAGTCACTACTATTCAGAAACCTCCTCAGTCGTCCAAGTTGTAAGTTGTTTAGTTCCCCCAGGCTATTGAAAAATGGTTCACCTAGAGCAGTGCACCTTCTTCTTGCGAGGCCAGGGCATTCACACAGAAAATGTTAAATACTTTCTTCATCTCCGCAACTTCTGCAGAAGTCGTTAGTGGCTATTTGTATACGTTCGGCATGTCTACTGAAGAGGTAATGTCCGGTAACAACCGCACTAATACATATAATATAATTTTAAACCTAATAATACATGTTTTTTTTTTACCTATAGCCCTTCTCTATACTTTTTATAACGTCTTGATTGGACCAGTTCCAATAAGGTCTCTCGCCGTATGACATAACTTCCCAACAAACAATGCCCATTGACCACACGTCACTGGCAGAGGTAAATTTACGGAAGGCTATGGCCTCGGGCGCTGTCCATCTCACTGGAATTTTGCCACCCTGCAAATAACAATCATAAAATTAGATAAAGTAGGTCTGAAAATCTGGGCTATTTGTGATCTATATTAATAAAACCTCATTGTTGTATATCTGAAAGGACTACACAGTGGCCTATAGTCTATATCAGAAAGGTGTAGAGTAATAAAATGGGAAATTCCGTCCAGTTGGGCTCAATTTCAGTGTCGGCCATAGACACAGGTAAATTTTGTGCATTAAATTATTTATGATAACTAACCAAAGAAAAACAAAGAAGATAATTTGATAAAGAAGGAACTATTAGCTATAGCAAATTTACACAAACATCGTTTTATGAAATATGCCGTGGAAGATGTAACTGTGCTGCGCACACCGCCATTTCATCGCGAACTAAATCCTATAGAACTTATATGGGCGCAAGTGAAAGGATTTGTAGCAAGACACAACACGACATTCAAAATGAAAGACGTTAAGCTATACTGTTTTATCAAGCCATTAAGGAAGTGACGCCAGAGAACTGTCGAAAAGCAGTCTATCATGTCATTAAAGAAGAGGAGGAAATGTGGGATCTTGACCACCTGATGGATCTGACCGTCGACCCGTTAATTATAACGTCAAGAAATGATAATTTCTCAGATGACGAAGAATATTATAATTTACTTTCTGTATAAGTAATGTATTTTTTGTATTTTGTATTTTTTTTTTAATGTTTAATAAAAAATAAGTGTAACTAATACTATGTACATAATGCACGCGTTTGTCACACCATTTTCAGTGTTTGTGAATGGATAACATCAATAGGCAAAACCCATATATTGATCAAAACCCGAATGGTACTACCTGCACTAGATGAATATAAAGAATTTTGCAATTAAATCAATGCCAACGAATAAAAGTGGCTTAAATATTCGTTGGGTCGCTCTGTAGTCCCTTTGCGTACCTAATGAGCTTTTATTACTCTACACCTTTCTAAAATAGACTATAAGTACAATTTTATTAATGTTGCTTGTAGCATTATTTTGCATCGAAATTCTGTCCCTTTTATCAAGAGCAGATAATTTCACCCGGTTTTCGATAAATTTATAACGTTTTCCATTGAGATATAAAATAAATTAAAAAACAAATTTAAAAAAATTGTAAACGTACGGTTGATTTTTTTGTGGTTTACTTACCCTTGTAGTATACGCCCCCTCAGTTGAGCTTTCTATTTCTCTACTTAAACCGAAATCGGCTATCTTACACACTAATTCCGAATTAACTAACACATTTCTAGCTGCCAAGTCTCTATGCACATAATTCATTTCACTTAGGTACTGCATACCTGCTGCTATACCTCTTAACATACCGACTAACTGTATCACTTTGAATTTTCCGTCATTTGCCTGAAAAAGAAAAAATTGGCATTAAAAATATGGTACAAATAAGGTAGACAAATAGTTAGGTACTATTATTAAAAGTCTATGTTTAAAAACTATATATAAAAGTTTAAAGAACAAGTAGTTGCACAAGCAATCTTTAATTTGATCATTCCATAATAATATAATCCAATGTCAAGCCTGGAGCAGTTACATATTATGAGGGATCATTTGATTAAATCGGCAAAATATCTTACCCTTAAAAACGTATCCAGAGATCCATTTTCCATATATTCGGTAATAATCATTACCGGGTTGGACTTGGTGACAACCCCCTGCAAGAATATCACATTGGGATGTTCGAACTGCCCCATAATGGAGGCTTCCGTCAAAAAGTCGTTCCGGCTTTTGTCCAGCGAACCTGCTTTGAGAGTCTTAATGGCGACGTCGATCTCGGCCCCGTTCATCTTGAGCTTACCCTTGCACACGTCCCCAAACTCCCCTCCACCTTGAAAATAACACCCTGATGAATTTAAATAAAAAAATGAATAAATAAAAAATAATAACATGCAAAAATAAATAAAAATAAAATTTAAATAATAAAATCTTGCCATTAATAGTATGAATAAGCTTTGTTGTTACTGGAAGTAGGGTTTACATTTTTTTACATCAGTCCCACAATCCTTTAAATCCGCCCTTACACAATCAGTATTACTAAAATTCCCTTATAAAGTCTAAAAGATCGTGTAGGGTCTGCAACTGGAAGATAGTTATGCTAACCGGACCACTTCGATTGTTAGACAGACATTAATTTCTGCCAATATCATTTATATGACAGTCAAAGCGGCCTGGTTAGTTATATCTCAATTAAAATATTTCTTTGATTAGACGAAAAAATATTTACCTATGATTGCTTCAATGGTGATACACTTAGAATCTATTTCTCGGGCAAACTCTCTCACGGCCTGATTAGGATCTTCGTAGGTGTGGGGATCAATGTAGGTTCTCGAGGACCCACATACTCCAGTAAAAAGTGGTGTCGTCACTAAAAGAAGAATGAAATAGCAACAAGGAACTTCAAATGATTGATTTATCAACAACGCTAACGCTTATATTTATAGAACTCGTGCGAATATGTTAATAATATTTGATGTTCTATTCTGTAATACTATGGTCAATCGTTCCCATCCTTAAGCTAGTCTATGTTTATACAGGGTGACTCACGACGAGCGTTCGTTAGGATTTTTGGGAAAACTCAACATGTTTTTTAAACTTCTGTTTATATTTATCGAGTGCCCAGTAATATATCTAATAAATTAGCTTCCGGTT
Organism: Polydrusus cervinus; assembly: GCA_935413205.1. Lineage (NCBI taxonomy): Eukaryota > Metazoa > Arthropoda > Insecta > Coleoptera > Curculionidae > Polydrusus > Polydrusus cervinus. The sequence goes on along the minus strand of OW284517.1, from coordinate 35,083,202 downwards.
GTACAAAATATCATAGAATAACAAAGTTGACAACTACTTTCGGTATACCTTAAATATTAATAACCTTAGAAATTTAGTTTAATTTGCACAGTGAATCAGTACAGAATCGCATTACTAGAAAAACAAAGAAGTTGTCTTAGAAAAAAGCACGTTGATAAACAGGCAGTAAGTTGTTTCACAAGCGTTTCCATTTATATTCCTCAATGATTAGATAATTATAAATAGCATTTGCTGACATATAAACTTGCATAATGAATTATATAGTGACGCAGATGCGTTTGAGGAGAGAACAGGATAAAATATACAGAAAAAATAAACTTCTTTATTTTCATTTCATATATAGTTTTTATTATTATTTATATTTGTCCTAAAGCGGGCCTTTTACCTTAGAAGGTCTTAAAATTTAGAACCCTTTAGTTAATACGACTGAAAATATTTTACCAACGTTTATACCCATTTCATTTACTACAAACAGTTGGCTTATTTCACTTTAGTATTTATTGCTGTTCGCTACAGCCCTGCTGATGATGACCGTGAGGCGGTCGAAACGCCGAGAGAAGAGTATGAATTACACAGATACAATCTCTGAGGTGCCTACAAGACATTGTTGTACTGGGTGACGCACCGGAAACTTTCAACCCAGAGGTTTATATTTTCTAAAGGAATCAAAATACGCTGGAACACGTTAAGGTTAATTCTCAGGGGGACAAATTTTTTTAAATTTTTTACCCCCTCTCCTAATTAAACTCTTACGGCGGGCTGGCTGTCATCCTTAAAATCTTAAATAGAACGGTTCCTTTGAAAGGGTAATTCAACGACGATAAAGTAAAGATAGACCCCACATCTCATTCATTAAATTACTATTGCGCCGAGCCTACAACTCACTGTTTATAAGCGAGCGATAGAATGTGTGTACTACTACGAAATCCAGGCACTGAATCGGTTATTTTGCAAAGCTGACACTGTCTCGCCATATTGTTTTTTATAATTAACCCACAGAACTTTCAAACACTAAACTGTCACCAGTTTTTATTTAATAAAGCTGAAAATAAATAATTTATTGTTCTTAAGTTATGCGCTAGTGTGCAATAATCAAAAAAATAAATTTATTATTACTGTTTGTCGACTGTATGTTAAAGGCAATTTAAAAATGTCCTCGTTATGGTGATTCACTGTATTTTAAAATATATATTTACTTCTCGAATTTATGAAGATTATGAAGAATAGGTGACTATGTAGTATACACTAATTATTTTGACAAGATAACTATTTTATAATTAATTTCTACAGTAGTTCAGCTCAAAAGTTAAGTTGAGTTATGTCAAACTGACAATCACGTTCCAAGTTCGATTCTATTACGGTTTTCATTTACCTAAATCTCGATACAATTACAAAATATATGCCAACACGACCTTGAATAATCGAACTCAATACCTGTGTTAATGTAATTTTTGGATGGATTCAGGTCGATTTATGTAAAATGGTACTTCATGAAAATGTGCTAAATTATTAGGAATACGAGAATATACCAACTCTGGTGGCAGTCACAGAAGCTTTCTTAGCTGCCATTCAATGGAAAATTTTCTAAAAATGTTTGTCGTTATTAATGATAAAGGGAAATGCGGGGTCTATCTTTGCTTTCTCGTCGTTGACCTGACCCCATCTGAATTAGGCGATTTTTAGTAACCAAAAACCATAAAAAAAAGAAACAAAAAATAAAAATTACCATTGGTATGGGTCGTAACTATTGGGGGATTGTCCAAGCTGGTGTGGTGAACTAAACACAACGTGAAAAAAAAACAAAAAAAAATTAAAAATGTAACTAAAACTTTTTTTACTCGTTTCGTTAGGTATTCTAAACTAAAACCCACACCAGAGGTAATACTAATAATAATGTACAAGCGCGTTAAAAAAAGAGCCATCTCACTCACTCACTCACAGTCTATGCGACATTACCGGTAACAAAGCGTTTGAATCGTGAATTAGATGAAACTTTTTCATCGCAAAAGTATAATCATAATAAACACAACCGAATTAATCGTAAGGATTCTAATACACTGCAAATTGTAGATTAGTAATCCTAATTAGTAAGAATACTAAGAGCTAGTAATGTACAGTGAAGGTCACTTTATTTATTATATTTAAAAAATTATATTATTGTACTTTTAAATACTTATATAATTATATATAGACCCTGACTGTACATCTTACATCTAAACACTACTTACTGTAAGTAACTACCAGTCCTGGGTAAGGGTCAAGCATGAAAGTGCAGTAAAAGGATTGTGTTAGATTTTGAGGTTAGGAAACCTAATAAGTTAGGTTAGGATAGTGATAGATAACCTATGGTTAACGTAGCAGCTAAACTAAAATTAACTTGGTGCTGGCACTGGACACACGATTGGCCAATTTGACCATGATTAACTTTACTTGATGTTTTGACTTTTTATAGGCGACAGAAGGGCAAATAACTAGAGATTATTTTACCTAAATTAATCTTTATGATTTGGTAGATAATACATTTTTAAAAGTAATTTAAGAAGATTCTGAACATATTGTCTAAAATCTACACCTCAATAAATAAAACAAACACCAGTATATTCATGTTCAAACACCAGTTCGATGTTTTCACGTTAGATGGCTATATCTTTTGCATTTAGTTGATTCCTACTGATCGCGTTACAGGGTTTTTATCGCGGTTTTTATTTCTTAAAAATGCCTTGAAAGAACAGTCTCGCTGTACTTAAGTTGCTTACAGGTTATGGCTTTCTGATGAGTTCTAACAAGAACGAAACAGCCTGTCATTGTCTACCTGTGCCCCAGGGAACCCATTATCTTTGGCGTCCCTGTGTACTTTAATGCAAAAGATAGATGCACCACTTTGTCCGCCTGCCGCTAAAAAACTCTTTTTCTATTAAAAATAACTTTTAAAATTAATTTGATTTCTTCAATCTCTATGCTATAAAAGAATAAGTATTTTAAAAATATAAATTAATACATTATTCTCTTTAAAATACGATGAATCGATTTTCTTAAATTTAGGAATACATTGTTTACGAAAATCAGTGTAAATAAGGAAGAAATATAAAAGAAAAACTTTTATTTTTCCTTTAGCTTGAAAGTTAGACTGGACTTATTTTTAGAATCAAATTTTACGATAGCATCTACTGACATGTTCACGGGAGGTAGAAAATATTGATTTAAATTCTTTATATTTGGTAACATAAATGACCTGTATACAGGGTGTCCCAGGTAAGGATGCACTCTACAGGGATCTCGTAAACCATATAAGATACAGGGATAGTTAAATGAAAACAAATTTTCTGCCTACTAAATTCTGCAACATTGTGTTTTCAAATTTAAAAAACTCCAAATCCTTCCGAAAATATTTAACATAGTAGCATCCCAGCATCGCAGCATCCCAGCATCGCAACATACTGAATTTTCGCGATTTTGTTATTTCTATTAAAGAGATATGTTAAAATAAAGTTTACATTATTATTCTCATTTTTCTCCTCCACAAGTTGGTGTGTGTTGATGATCGGTTTTTAAGTCCGAAACTTGTTAATACGTCGCTGAATTATACAGAAGAAGGGAAGTTTAAAAATAATAAAATAAAATTTCCTGACTATTTAAAAAAGCAAAGTTGATAAGAGTTTTGAAAAAGACAAGACGTCGTATTAAAAATCTAATTACGCCAACTTGTAGAGAAGAAAAAGTGGTGATAAGAATGTCAATTTTATTTTAACATATCTTCTCAAATAGAGTTAGAAAAAAATAAAAACGAAATCGCAAGAATTCGGCCTTGCTCAAATATTTTCGGAAGGAATCGAAATATTTAAAATTTGATAACAGAAAGTTACAGAATTTAATAGGGTGCAACTTTTTTCATTTTTTTTACCATCTCTGTATCTTATAAGGTTAACGAGATCTCTGTAGAGTGCATCCTTATCTGGGAAACCCTGTATACGATACAGGGTGACCCATAACTTATCGGCCGTAGAGTAACTGGAGGTACTAGAGATCATACTAAGCCGATTATGTCATATAAGTTTTTTTTTTGATAATTAAAATATTAATTTAATTATGTACTATGTTTTTTTATGCTTTGGGATGTTTAAAGGGAAATATTTCGAAAACCGTTAATGATATTAAGATCAATCAGGTACATCCATTTGACTCAGAAAATACCCTTCTTTGAAAAACACCTAATATCACAGGTAAGAAAAAAAATCATAGATTTATGAAACCCAGTGTATGCAACTAGCGCCCTCTAGTTTGAAACTTAAAAATTTCTACAAATTCTTATTTCTTGCTCATAAAAACATAATCTTGCCAACTTTCAATTCGATTCATTAAACCGTTTTAAAATTATGGCTTATTTTCGAGAATAAACTTTTACTTTCAACACCCTGTATCTCTAGAACGAGTAACAATTCGAAAAAACTTATGACTTAATCGGCTTAGTTTGATGTCTAGTATCTCCAGTTACTCTACGGCCCATAAGTTATGGGACACCCTGTATACTATTTAAAGCATTTTTTAAATCTGTTTTATTGGTAGGAGGATCTAGAACAGCTAAAAATCCCTCTACATTCTAATTTAGTACCACACCATAGCAACTAACAAACCATATTTTTTTAAAGTTAATTGTAATAAAACTATTTGAGCCATACCTTCTCCGTTCCTGTACTCCAATGTATCACAATCGCTGGGCTGTTTCTTGTTGCATTCGTCGTTTGACCTCGATCTTACAAAGACTACAGTGAGGACGATAACTGCTACAAGTACCACTACAATGACGACGATTCCCCCTGCTACGAGTTGTAGTCTAAAGCCTTCTTCTGCTCCTACATAGGCTAAAAAAAAACGTAAGTAACAGGAATTCATTAATAATATAATATTAAGCATCTTACTTACTTTTAAAATTAAAAAAAAAACGGTGTTGCCACATTTATTTTATCCGCGCCAAGAATCGTATTACAGGTTCATCAGAATTACAGTGCAATTTTAAATATGTATGTATGACAACGCCGCATTTCCAGTCGGCCTATTATAAACTAGAGCGACAAAAATAATAATTAATTTTGTTCGTTGTCAGTGCTTCTTATGTAAACATATTTATTTATAACTGTATATGAGCACTTACATTTTCTTGTTCTTTAATTATTCGGATAATTCCAATATAACTTAAGAAAAATTACAAAAGAAGAATCGTACCTGTATTTAAAACTTGTCCAGTTGTTTTAAAAATAACAGGAGACCACGCTCCCCATCCCCTGGGGGTCTTAGCTCTGACTTGTAGGCCGTATTCAGTTCGTTGTTGTAATCCCGTTATCGTTGCAATCAACGTGGTGGTCAAAAAGCTCGTTGAATTACTGTATTCTTCGTTTCTTGGAAACCATCTGGAAAATATTGTGATTAGAGTAAAGATCTTTTTGAGGCACGTAATTATTATTCAATAAAAATATGATTTATGAAAGGTTTTTACCCACCTAACTTCATATGTTTCAACTTGATCACTCTCCAAATCTCCATCGGTAATGGGGGCGTCCCAAGCCAGCGTAATGTCGGTACTTTTGACAGACGTCACTCGGATATTGGTGATGCTGCTGACAACTGACGCCTCTGTCGTTACCACTACGTCAGCGTACTCTGGATTGGAACGCATCGTGAGATGCGAAACTCCATTTTCCGCGAAGATCTGAAATCGGTACGTAGTCACTGCGTTTAGGCCGCTGATATGGATCCTTGTTTCATTGAACGTTTCCTGGAATAATAGAAAGCCTCCAATGAGAATGAAGCAGTTAGAGGTAAGAGGTTTTATTTTTAAGAGGCTATGGGTTCCAGTTGGAATGTAACTTGAATAAACTCGCCTGTAAACATGTTTTGATAAAATTAGTGAAAATGAAAATTATATTTTTTAAAGTGAATGCCTCAATACCAACGCCAATAGACTCTATGGCGTATTACGCATAGCTCCTTTCGACCGTTACTATCTATATTTGACGATCTTACCATTGGAGGATTGTATTGTACAAGTCCTAAGCTACATGCATCACATTTTATCCGGTAAACTGTATCGCCTCTTCCACCTTGGTTTTCAGGGGGGAGCCAGCTCAATATCACATTTGATTGGTCAATGAAATTGACCGTAAGGTTGAGGGGTGCTGAGGGTGGTTCTGAAAAAATAAAAAATGTATCAGAGAGTACTCCGAGAGCGCTCTGAGAAGTCATAGATCTGCCCGAGATCTGTCATAGCCATGTAGTGAGATTACTCGATTTGGATAATCGAACACGCAAATCTCGGGGAAAGCACTCTCAGTGTGCCCGAGAGCAATAAATCGAAAACGCTATTAGTAATCTGATACAGTAGTCTTGTTTTGTTCAATTATATTTGTTAATATGTAAACAGTAACCGGCAAAAAGTTGAACCCATAGATATGGAGAAGTTTTTTTACAATTTCAATAATAAAAAAGTTTCCCATATGGGTCCAACTTTTTGCCGGTCACTGTATAAAATAATACTTACGGGTACATGCCATATTTTTGGGATCCGTAGGTGCCCTGTAATATCCCTGGTTGCACCTACATTCGGATAGACCATAATCGGGACCTTGAGAATGTTTGGGACATGGAATACAAGGCTCGTCTCCTACTTCTGGCTTGTAGGTACCGGGTTGACATACTGAAAAAAGCACTACAATTACCAAGTAAATTTTAATTAAAATGAGCCAAGTTGTATAATGCACTATAAGTTTTTCATATTACTAGTCCGATAAGTGACTTGTTACAGTAGTAATTTTATTTTTCCCGAACCTATCACTTACAGGTCGCTCAAAAGGAGCAATAGATGATCGAACCACGTGCAGTTGAACGCCGAATTTAGTTTCCCCATTGTATAAAAGCTCCCGGAGCATGTGTGGTCCCCTTGCCTCTCTATAAAAGCTTTAATTTAGAGGTGTGTGATGGAACTAGGTTCCCGTTTACTATATAGAACAAAATGAACTAGTACACCGGGAATTATTCATACATAATATAGCTTTAGCTACGGGACGATTGGTGGCGGTCAAAATTTAGGAAAAAACAAAGTAGTACTAAGTTGATGTAACAATTAATTTACCGGACATAAATTAATATTGGACCAAAAGTTAAGGAGCGTGTGGAATAAAATTTTGAAATTATAACCATACACGGTGTTATAGAAATGACGTATTATATTTTTTAATCCCGTAAATCCTGACAAAAAAAAATACCTTGCAGGACAATACTCTTGATTTTAGGGGTCGATCAAAAAAAAACATATAACATAACACCCTGTATTTTAATAAACTATTTATCCTACCATTACAAGTCTGCTTTTCCATGTCCGGCTGGAACCCAGATTTGCATTTACAGCCACCGGTGGGCACGGCCCACTTTCCATCTCCCTTGCAGAGGTAAATGGGGGTACTCCCCACCATATCAGCATTGCTGACGCAGACACCCTCCGCCTGCTCGATAAGGGTGATTTCTTTGCCCGTGGGTGTGGCTGGGAACCGGGCAAAATTGATGGTTACTTCTGGACAGGTTATGTAGTAGACCTAAAAATATACGAAATGAAAACATTTATGTTAAGACAAAAGTACAGATGGAGCATGTATATTTAAAATAAAAATTGTTGACTTCGGGATTTATGGCGGTGTTGGGAGTACCACAGGAAAATGATATTATACAATCATAATTCTACCTACTTTTATTGCCAGTAGCGATATACAAGCTCCTTGGTCTCTAAAAGCAAAGTATACTCCTTTTTTGGTAACAGGAATACTTTTCACTTCAGTGTTGATGTTTACTTCACTGTTGGAATTGAATCTACCTTCACCAGCTGCTATTCGACCTGAAATTAAAAAAAAATAATTAGTATATCGATTGAGTAACAAGTTTGAGGCTCGCTCAATGGGGGCGAAACGGAACGTCGGTCGGGTCACGAAGCGTATTTTTGCCGCTTAAGACATTTGCATACTTACATGCAAATAAAAAACTAAAAAATTCTCTCATCCGACCGGCACCCGCATCTAAATTCATTAATTAAAAATTGAGAAAATGTAAACAAACTACCCAGGCTGCAGAAATCACGTGACATGACACCTCTGACCTTATAAATGTTACATTTGCCCTGAAAATGAATAAGGAATTACTCCTTCAGCGTAACTCTTGAGGTCTTTTTCCCACAGAGTAGCAAAGCAGTGTATAGTTTTCTTCGTCTAACATTAAGTAATAGCATTTGTTTTTCTCTCTTGCTTACCAAATTATTTTTTCCACTACTAACTTTAAAACCACTCATTATTGACCGATAATTAACTTTAGAAATCGTTTTTCTTTACCCCTTGCCAGAAGCCATCATTATTGACCGTTGTCAATAATGACGGTCAATAATAATGGCTTCTGGCAAAAACAATATAAAACAGGCATTTCTGGAGAAGTGCACGTATCAGTAATAGTTTCCTCGCTCATTTTATCAAAAAGACTTGAATTTTTTTATGAATCGACAAATACTGACAACTAATTATGCCATCTGACATGATAAAAAAAATGCTGCAAATTTCAAAGCAAAGGTAACTTGACTGAAATAAAGGAAGCAACCCTAAGAAGGTATGTTAACTTTAATTAATAATTTAATGTTGTAAATGTATTAGTAGGGGAAAAATAATATATTTACCACGGTTTAGACAACTATTATTGCCCTCACGTCTTAAATCCCTCGTCGCTGCGCTCCTTGGGATTTAAAATCGACGCTTGGTCAATAATAGTATCTGTCTAAACTCTGGTCAATAATATACTATTATTCGGACCGTATATTTTGCGATGGGTATTCGGCTGCCGGTGGCGCAGTTAAATCTATAAATAGATTGCTTATTTAGCAGTGCGTGTATTACAAGGGATCTTTAAGAAGTAATAATAATTATATATGCTGATTGGATAAATATTAAACTGAATAAAATATTAAGTTATGCTTAATATGAGTCTTGATATAATAGACATATAAGTAGGTAAGTAGAGTAGTACTTCGTAATGACATAAACTATACGAAAGTGTCTTTAAAAAATTTCATGTTTGCTTCTTATCCAACCTATAAAAGTTTCAAATAGGGTGATTTTATTGGCCCTAAAAAGCACTCTTTTATAAGCGAACTATGCTTATATTGGCGAACACAAATACTCACAGATTTATATATATGGGGTGTCCCAGATAAGGATGGATTCTACAGGGATCTTCGTAAACCATACACATGATACAGAGATGTGTCGAGTGTTGTCGAAAGAAAGTTGATAGATACAAGATTACTTTGCACTTATTCTTATTGATGATGGGTTCTTAAGTTTGAAACGTGTTCTAAATTGTAGGTTTGATACGTGGTTGATTTATAAAGTTTATAAAGGATGAGAGGAATTTTAAAATATTAAAACATAATTTTCCGACTATTTAAAAAAAGCAAAGTTGATGATGATAGTTTTGAAAATACGAATCGTCGGAATAAAAATCTAATTACACCAACTTGTAGAGGAAAAAAACTGGTAATAAGAATGTAAACTTTAGCTCAACATATCTCTTCAAATATAGTTAAAAATAAAAAGCCTTGCCCAAATATCTTCAGAGGGATTAGGAGTTTTTTTTTAAATTTGAAAACAAAATGTAGCAGAATTTAGTAGGGCGGTGGCGGCTCGCGGTCTTAAAAAATGTCGGAGAGCTAGGTATAGTGCGGGTACTTAGACAAACATTAACTAAAAACCCGTGTAACAACACGTGTCTCTTATCCTCATCTGTCCAACGACTGAATGGAGTTTCCAACAAATTACAAACTATGTCATTAATTATGTTCATTTTTAAAACACACAACTAAGTAGGTACGTACACTACTGAAATAACTGAAAAATAAAAACAAAACTTTTTAATTACACAGCAAATCACGTAAAAACGATATCTATAACGGTCAGTTTCGCGAAGCCTCAAAATAAATACCTTAAGGTTAGACGAACCAATGCTAAAACAATGGTGCATACGACTAATCTATTTTTAAATTGCCCTTCATCATAATGCAAATTGTTACATGTTATTTACGTGATTGACGTCACGTAACCATAGCAACGGTGAATATTAAAGCCAAGTTGGACGTTGGGTCTTCACTTGCTTCAAGCTAACGGACACGGTCGGCTTGGGCGCATCAAAATGCACGAGTGTTTATAATTATTGTCCACCGGAGTTAACCGTGGCCCTATTATGCATAGCCACATTCGGATTAAATTAATATTATTAATTCGAACATAATTATTTTTTAAGGGCTAAAATGGTAGCTGTATTGGAACATTAATATTTAATATTGTCGAAAAACTTTCCTCCTGGTATTTTTTTTTTTGGTACTTCACCTGACGAGCCGCCGCTGTAGTAGGGAGCAACTTTTTTCTAATTTAACAATCTCTGTATCTTTCATGGTTTACGAGATCCCTTATCTGGGACACCTTATATAAATATATTTTATTCGGTAAATAAAAATAGTATATACTTACCGAATAAAAACACTTTCAGAGCATTACCATCGAATTTTTATTGCAAAAAAGCTTTCAAGAAGCAAATCAATATCAATATTTCTTTTTACAACTATGTGCACAAGCAAACAAAGCTCTTAAAAACATCGCCGTGGAAAGAATATTAGATTTTGCATTTTTCGCTGTATTAAACTCGCTTTTATTGCCCGATTTCGAGGAAAATACGAGGATTTTTCACTCCCCAGTCGGGATTTACACAAACACTACAAACTGAAAGGGTAGTAAAATTGAAATGCGGTGGCGAACTTTTCGCACCCGACAGCAAATTGCGTGGCTCTTGCGTCTCCCTGTAAATTACCGCGTTTTATTTGCCTTTGGAGCGATTAATTCAACCACAATGAAAAAAGCGTTATTATTATAGTTGTTTTTTTGCTTTAAATGGCGTATCGGTAGAGCGCCAACTTATACGAGGACGCGACCCGACAGAGATACGTTGTGGGCGCGACGGAATACATGTACGCTCGGCCGATCGGCATCCAGTGGCGGCTCGTCAGGTGAAGTAGGTGAACGGGCTCTCAACCAAAAAAATTAAATAAAACCAGGAGAATATTTTTTCGACAATACTAAATATTAATGTACCAATACAGCTACCATTTTAGTCCTTAAAAAATAATTGTGTTCGAATTAATAATATTAATTTAATCCGAATGTAGCTATGCATACCTAATTGGGCCACGGTTAAGTCCGATGGACAATAATTATAAACACTCGTGCATTTTGACGCGCCTCAGCCGACCGTGTCCCAAAGCAAGTGAAGACCCAACGCCCAATATGGCTTTGATATTCACCGTCGCTATAGTTACGTGACGTCAGTCACGCAAACAGCATGTAACAATTTGCATTATGATGAAGGGCAATTTAAAAATATATCAGTCGTATGCACCATTGTTTTAGCATTGGTTCGCCTAACCTTAAGGTATTTATTTTAAGGTGCCACCTGTTTCCTCCTATTTTTAAACAATAGATCATAGTTGTTTATCTGAGCAACCAAATTATTGAAGAAAACGTATCACCCGTTTTCCATAAACGTCTAACGTTCCATCGGACGTAAAACACCCTGTACCTAGTCAGCTGATGTAAGAATTGCCGAAGACTCGGAGGCAAAACATAGGTTAACTCTGTGATTTATACATAAAATCCGTCAGTATTTAAAAAAAGCGCATTAGGATGGTCTTAAAACGTATTAAATTTTGACCTGGCAAGTTCCTCCATAAGAAATAATGATTTTTCAAATGAATCTTTATGTATGTACGCCTTAGTTTATGAAATAATGAGCAGTACGGATTTTACGGTAAATAATGAGAAAGCCATCAAAATACTTTAACCATAATGTTTCTAATTAATATTATGCAGGTAAAATTCGCATAAAGAAATAAGTAGTAATAAGTTACGCTCGTAAAATGATGGAAAAATATACGGTCCAGTTTGCGTGGAAAAAACGTATTACTGGTAAGAATTATTTATTAATTATTTTGTTCTTATGGTCAATCATTCGCTAGAACATGTCACTGACCAGTCATGAGTATAGTCTATTTCAGAATGGTGTAGAGTATTCAAATGAGAAATTCTGTCCAGTTCGGAGCAATTTCGGTGTCGGCCATAGGCATAGGTAAATTTTGTGCATTAAATTATTTATGATAACTAACCAAAGAAAAAGAAGAAGATAATTTGATAAAGAAGGAACTATTAGCTATAGCAAATTTACACAAACATCGTCTTATGAAATATGCCGTGGAAGATATAGCTGAAAAACTTAGTGTAACTGTGCTGCGCACACCGCCATATCATTGCGAACTAAATCCTATAGAACTTATATGACTTGCGCTCATCAAAAGGATTTGTAGCAAGACACAGCACGACATTCAAAATGAAAGACGTTAAGCTAATGTTTGATCAAGCCATTAAGGAAGTGATACCAGAGAACTGTCGAAAAGCAGTCCATCATGTCATTAAGGAAGAGAAGAAAATGCGTGATATTGACCACCTGATCGATCGGACCGTAGACCCGTTAATTATAACGTCAAGAGGCGATGACAGTTCCTCGGATGATGAAGAATATTATGATTTTTTATAATTTAATTTCTGTATAATGTATTTTGTATTTTTCTATGTTTAATAAAAACTAAGTGTACCTAATACTATGTACATAATGCACGCCTTTGTCACACCATTTTTAGTGTTTGTGAATGGATAACAATAAGGCAAAACCCATAAATTGACCCAAACCAGGGTGGTACTTCCAGCACTTGATGAAAATAAAGAATTTTGCAATGAAATCAATGCCAAATTATGAAAGTGGCTTAAATATTCGTTGGGTCACTCTGTAGTCTCTTTGCATACCTGATGAGCTTTAATTACTTTAAACCTTTTTGAAATAGACTATATTGAGGCCGCCAGTCGATCGGACCAATGTTCCATTGAATAAATATCCAACTACAGAGTAATTACGCAACTGATATTGTGTGTCAATTTTATATAAAATTTAAAACGAATAAACAAACTGAAAAAATAAAATATTGATCCATAAAACACTTCAAATTTTCCTACTATATTATGCAGAAAAGGTCATTCGGACTAACAGGTCAGGAATGAAATCAATCTTCCGTCATTCTCACATCATCTACTGTAGATTTGACGAAAATGAAACTTCTAAAATCACCCTAACAGGCAAAATGCAGACTTTTAATGAATATACCCACGATGATCCACATTAAATTAAAACCAAATTAATTTCATTAAACCCTTTTCAAATTTTTGTAAATTTTTTAATTTTAAAACATTATTTCCCTGGATAGTTCCGATCGGTTACATCGTGAAAGTGCATCCACTGTAATCCAATTTAATGCCCAAGCAAAGAGAATTTTATCCTCAAAGTATGTCGTGGAATCGATTCTGATAGTCTTAAATTATTATTCTTGAAAGTGGTAAAGCTGAATGAAAAATAGAACTGTCCAGCTCCGTTGTTTTTTTTTTGAAAAAATAAATAAAGTAATCACACATATTATTTTCCATTCCGTCACGCGACATAAACAACTTGGTAGTCTTGTAATTGAAACATTTTTTTTTGGTGAAGACGATTCCAAATTCTGACGATGACGTATAATGATCGAACCTGGTTGATGTAGAAAGCGATTACTCTTGATCGGTTCAATCGAATAAGACTTTCGAGTTATATTTACCCGACGCCGAAGAACGGAAAGTAAATTATTACCATCCAATACCAACAAGCATCGGCCCGGGCGAAATTAAAAAACATATTTCAATTTCGCGTTCGCGAATTAGTTATTTATTTATTGAAATTAATTTTAAACATCGGACTAATAAATAAATATGAAAATTAATCACCGTAGAAAATTATTTGTGTATTTTTCATGCATTATTTAATACCACCGGCGATTTTAATACGGTAATAATCAACTAGCTCACTCTCCACTGTTATGCGACCTCAACGATTAACGATGCAAATTTATTTATATTATTTTCCTGCATTGGTAGTTATTTATTTAATTAGTAGGATATACAGTGGAATTTTTAAAATATATAAATAGAGCACAGACGTAGTTCAGGGGGTATAGTTAGAGGGGTCATCACACCCCCCCCCCCCCTCAAGTGCCCCATCCCCCACCCCCTCAGGAAAAATGTCGTGCGGAGCAATTTTAAGTTTTTTTTTATATTAGTATATCAATTTTTGGTAAATTGGAAATTTATTTTGTTCCTTGCAGAACATTGTGGTGTACATTTTAAAATTATAGTGGAGTATACGGGGTGGCCCAAAAAAACGTGGCGAATATAACATAGGTTTTTATTTGGAACACAGTTCTTAAGATAAAGAATAAAATGAGAGATTAAAGTTGATTTCACTTTCGGTTAAAATGGAAGTGGTTTCGAAGGTTTGAATTGGTCGAAAAATGGCAATTTACGTACTTATTAATGTTTCACATTTTTAAATCTTTAGTGCTGAAATTGGGGGGTAGAGGGGGGGTTTCTTGTGTTACTCGGTAGAGAAGAATTTAGAAATTTTAGTTAGATGTTCGTAATACATTATGTAAATCAGCCACTGTATATAATAACAATTAAAAAAAATAAATACTGATAAACATATAACAATTTATTTCCATTCCACGGTGGGTATTTAATTATCCTGCATTTAGCAATATATTTATTTGTTTGGTCAGATAAATAATCGAAAAGAATTACGTTTTGATAATACCGAAACGAACGGCCTTTATTTGCGGCTTAAAAAAAATAATCTCGGCAAAAATTATTAATTACTCAGGTGGAAATAAAAATCTAATTGATGTGAGTAACATTCACGTGTGACAGGGGATTAAAATGTCAAAGATCTTTTAATGCTGAAGAGTTCTGTTAGGTATATTAACCTCACGATTTGAAGATAATGAGGTACGTATAATTAAGATCAAATTATTAAAAATTCGCAATTAAATTCAATTCAGATAACGTCGCCATCATTCTTGAGAGACAAAAGAATTTCTTCTGAGGTGCTTTTTCACGTGTAGTCAAGTTTAGTAGATAACAAGTTTTAATTCAGAGAAAAATACATAGCAATTTATTTTAGGTTAAATATAAAAATACATCAGCAGCGGGAATTATGGTAAAACTAACTCAATAATCATGTTACATGAAATTAATTTTCTATATACATTCAGCAGGTTGCATTTTGATAAAACTATCATAGATGCGGATATATTTTGTTATAGATGAAATTAATAACATTGTACCATATACATATAAAGCCTGAGTAAATATAAACTGTGATTGGTCAGTACTTTACAAGAACGTCAAAGAAAAATGTAATTTTTCTAACAATGTTCTCAACCAATGGGAAATTTCGTAAGAACAAAGCACAGAGAAATAATAGGTCGGCGCTGTCTCCAAATGGAAATGGGAATTTTATTATTAAATGTCGCAACACTGTGCAGCACTGAACAGTAACAATATGACATTTTACCGTACAGTTAACTGGAATAGCCTATTTGTTTCGTCACTTTAGTGTAAAGGAAACAGCAAATTTCCATGTGGGAGTAAAAAAACATTTTACTTCCATTATTGGCTATTTTGAAAAATTTTCCATTTCGTCCGAGATATTTTACGACTGTTTTCCTCGCATCCGCACACTTTTAAATAAAATTTGATATAAAATGTTAATAAAAACTGAGCAGTAAAAAATTCCATCTGGCATCTTTTCCCAAATTTAAGAGGGTAAAAACTGTAGCTCGAGACGCGTAATAAATCTATAAAAATAGAAAAAGCCGAAACGGTGTAAAATTCATCTTTTTTATCTCCTTTTCGGAAGAGAGAAACGGTAGCTCTTTCAGATAACTGGATACAGCTGACACAATATAAATTTTGCGAGCTCTGCGAGGGGCCTGTAAGAAAAACGTCCGGAGAAAGCTATTATATGGAGTTTGCATAATAGTTTTAAGAAGAAATTTTAAACGTTCATTTAACAAAAGCTCAAGCCTTTGACTATAATTAACTCGAATTAATCAATTTCCAAAAAAACATCCTTTATGTCAAAACGTCTAATATTTTAGAAACTACTGCACATAATTTTCTCTTAATTGGGCACATTCATAATAAAGGGAAGAAAAATAGTTATTTACGATATAAGTGTTGTAAAGATTCATATTACAACACGAAATGTTAAAGTTGTCAAACGAGGCTTCAGCCGAGTTTAATAAAACATCGAGTGTAGTAATATGTATGTATTGTACAAAATTTTATCTACTTTCATCTATGAATAAAAGTATTTAGCAAAAAATAAAAATGCACCTGCTATTAAGTTTACTAATCAAGTTTTTTATGTTACCTTTCGCATAGTTACTGTTTCGCATGGTTACTATCGAAACTTTGTCAAACTAATTCAAAAATATAAAAAGCGTTTTTCAAAATGAGCGATTCTGATGGAAGTTTACCCTCTGATATAGAAGCAGCGGTAAACGAAGCGATCTCAAGTTTAGTTCCGACAAAATCCAAGGCGCGGTATGAGTTCGAGTATCAGAAGTTTGAAGATTGGTGCAAAGCTAACAAAATAAAGGAGGTGTCTGAGAAAATTCTTTTGGGTTATTTTTCCGTAAAGCAACGCTCCTAGAAAACATGATATAAGCAGATTTCCTCAACTAATCGCATTTTTGAAAAGAAGTGAGAGGGAAAGAAGGAAGACGTATGTAAGTTTCTTAGTACTGCAGATAATGAAACATATTTACTTATGAAGGTTGTTATGATAATCGGAATTTTTGGGGCTTGTCGGCGCGAAGAACTAGCTAAGTTAATGTTGGATCATATTGAACATATGTATATAAAAATTGTGATTCCATTCTCAAAAACCAAAATTATGCGAGAATTTGTTATAACAGAAGGAAATGTGACAGGTGTCAACTGTTCAAGTATTTTTCGAAAGTATGCTAAACTTCGTCCTCTTAATGCAACTCACAGGCGGATTTTTGTATTCTATGGAAAAGGAAAATGCACCTCCCAGCCTGTCGGAATTAATAGTTTTGGAAGTATACCAAAAAAAAACAACAAAACTTGGATTGCATAATCCCGAAGGATACAGTGGACATTGTTTTAGGAGGTCCTCAGCCACCATTCTAGTTGATGGTGGTGCAGATATGCAGATATTAAAGCGTCATGGGGGCTGAAAATCCTATTCTACAGCAGAAGGCTACGTTGAGAATTCTTTAGAAAAAAAAGAAACAAATAGCAAAGAAGATCATGGGGTCAGACACGGATTTAATGATTGGAAATTCGAACGTAAAGGGCTCCACACATCTACTTCTGGTATACAAATTTCTAACTGTAAAAAGTGTATTATTAATGTTTATAATAAACCTTAAGTGTTATATTTTAATTAATAATTGATAATTAATTTTATAATTGTTAATAATAAATCATTCTTCTACAAAGTGTGGTTTTATTTAACAGCAAAATTTTAATAAAACCGTTTTTTTCCATTACAGCACTAGTGCTGTAATAGATGCCCTTACAAAACGATTTACAGAACTGTAAAATTCATATTACTAGATGAAAGTAGATAAAGAAACTTTAAGTCTTTCTCCACTGATATATCCAGAAAATTATTCAAAAGTTAGAGTCTCTACATGTTTCGAATGCATAAGCATTCATCATCAGGAGAGTTACTTTTAGAACTTTAATAAAGGAAAAAAGGTGGACAATGTCCTAACTGAGCTTTAGGTTCATGGTGTAGTTGAAACGCGTTCAGAGATTTAACAGTGGAGAAACATACCACCACAGTTCAGGTTTAGTGAAGAAAACCCGAAAAGTACAGTACACACTGGTACAAGGTTGAGAGTTTCAGTCGTTGGGAAATAAAGAAATTGGATGTATAAAAGCAATTAGCAGAAGCATTTGAACAGTTATAGAGTAGGCATATTAATTACAAGATCCACGAGAGGAAGCAGTATTCTAAATTGAGTGTAAGGAAGAGATTTGTATCTATTTTAATAACTGAACAGGTAAATAAATGTTTGATAACTGACTTAGTTGGGAAAAGTAAAGTTTTTTCATTCTTATTTAGGGTAAAGGGACAAACCCATTGTTTGTTGTTAAAGGTCTTAGGTGAGTAGGCGTAGTTGAAGTTAAAAATAAATTTTTTCGACATTTTGATAATTTAAGGATTTTCTAAAAAATGGAAATTTCGAAGCCCATAAGTTCAAAATGGGAGACAGTTGACATTTTCTGACATGTTTCTCCACTGTTAAATCTCAAAAGACTTGATAACATGTTTTTCAGCAACTTAATATTGAAAATTAATCCACAAACATTTAAACATAAAACTAAACTAACAAACCCGAACGAGGACTCGCGAAGGCTGCCATTATCAGACCGAAGTTGTTAAACGGCTAATAAGCGTTTAGGTACAGTGGCAGCTGATGCATAAGCGCTATAGTGCTACATTTAAGGCTAGATACGGGACGACGGATTAGCCAAACATCAATCGTCATTTAAAGCAGGTCACGTTGAAGAGTTCATAGTACTTGCTGAACTTTTTAAACGATTGATTTAAAAAAGTTTCCAAGTATAATGCGTTAATGCCAAAACACCTTGAATAAAATATATATCACGAGAGAACATTCCATTTTTACGACCTCGTTGAAACGTTGAAATAGCAGAAATCCGTATTGGACTGCGGACTTCCTTATAAACGCAATCTATTTATTTTCAGTATTTCAGTTTAATGCTAGATGATTTACGTTTCGACTAATACAAGTAGTGAATTATTTTGCGGCAGCAAAAAGGGACGAAAATAAAAAAGGAAATATTCCTCCTACAAAGCTGCGAAAATACTGAATATATAAGCCAGGGATTTTCAACGGAGCCTTTCCAGATATATATGCTTACGCGTCAACTATAAATTATGTATAAAATTATATCTAAGTATATATAGTTTTATTAATTCTATAAGATTGATCACTTAAACTCATGGTTTTAGAATTTCTTCTACTAACACATGGATATTGTCTGTTTTCTTTATAACTGACTGGATAAATTGGCTATATCCGCTGACTAAACGGATATGATATCATATACAAGGTCCTGCATCTAACCTTCCGTCTTCTATAGCTCACTTATTAGGTAAGTTAGGCTTTTGATATTTTCCAGACTTTACCTGTATCCTAGGGTGCATTTCAGGAAAAAAAATTTGTTTATACAGGGTGTTCCAAAAAAGTGTGACGTCATTAGGATATATTTTTTTAGATTACATGCTATATATAATATATTCTTATACTTATTTGGATGCCTCTTATAGTTGCCTTCATACCCCTAAAGTTTTATTGAAATCGGTTCAGTATTATGGGCGAAAAAAATAAACTAAGAAAAATCAGTTTTGCACCGAATGCATCGAATGACATAATAATATACAGGGGCTCCAATTTGAAATAAGAAAAATAAATTGCTTTAAAGTTTGCAAAGTTTGATACTAAACTTTGGACACCCTGTACAATTCGTATTAATTAAACTTGGTTAACAAGACTGCTCGACCTTATTTATTAAATACCTTTGTACAATTTTAATAACGAGGCATTATTTTTATTCTTTATTAATTTTTAAAACCACAAAACTGATTTTTCTTAGTGTTTATTTCTTTTCGCCCATAATACTGAACTCAATTCATTAAAATTTTGGGGGTATGTAGGCAACTATGAGAGGCATCCAAATAAGTAAGGATATATATAGCATGTAATCTAAAAAAATAGATACCTATGACGTCACATTTTTTTGGAACACCCTGTATAAACAAAAATATGTTCCTAAAATGCGCCCTAGGATACAGGTAAACTCTGCAAAATATCAAAATCCTAACTTAATTAATAGGTGAGCTACAGAAGACGGGAGGTGAGGTGCAGGACCCTGTATACTGTATATAGTATCCTTATTATATTTTTAAAACGATTTTGACGATCGCTCGGCGTTATTATTCTTTCGCGAGCATGCAACCAATAATACAGTTGTCTAACAGCGGACCCTATGAGAACCTACTGCATTAAGCTATTTGCAAAACGTGTCTAATAGCTATAAAAAGTTTTAAAATACATGTAAAAACCTACAAATACCGGTTTTCAAGTAAAAATATAAAGACATCATAACCTTTCTCTTCGAAACAGCAAGTGCAAACTTCAAGATAAGGTCCTAATGACCAGTTGTTAAACGCACTATTTACTACCACGAGGTAAATCTATACCAAAACCCGAAGCGGAAACTCGAAAACGTTATTTTCCACATGGCTTCATGGCAAACGCGATTATTTGCGATAGCGAACAGGTAATTGGCGGAATTATTATAATTATACTTCGGAAAAAGGTCCCTATTCAGGATGACTTATTGTATTTTTTCGCTTAGAGACAGAGAAAAATTGTTAACCTAAAACACGATCGATTGTATTTTAAGATATTTTCGTTGACTTAGAAATCTGGTATCTTGTCACTAAATATCGTAATTAAAATTAAATTATACAAGCATTAGTGTTGTATTACGGATTGGTGCAGCAACCAGTGAGTTACTGCAGCGCGATCTATATTTGAATCTACAAACCCGTAGAAAAAGTGTAGGGATGCGTAAAAACGTTTCCTATACTGGATGTGTTGGCGTACCGTACTTGGTTTATTATTGTTTTCACGTCGATGACTACTTTTACATTGAGTTGATTCTTATAGATGGCGATACTAGGTTTTCATCACATTTTTATTTTTAAAAATGTCTTAAAAACATATTTTCGCTGTACTGGAAATTGCTTACAGGTTATGGCTTTCTGATGAGACCCAATAAGGACGAAACAGCCTTGTATTGTCTACATGTGCCCCCAGGGAAACCATTAGCTTTGGCGTGTCTGTGTACTTCAATACAAAAGATAGGTACACTACTTTGTCCGCCTGCCGCTAAAACACTTTCTTTCTAATTAATTTTTTTATTTAGCGGACTATGAATAAGTTCAAATCGCCAATTTTAGATGTGTGTGAAGAAAGCAACGAAAATTAGCGGCAACGGTTTTTTTACCGTAAAACCTAGCCACGAATTTAGCGTCAAATTGTCAATTGCGCCTGTATATTTGGCAACGATTTATCACAGCAACGAAAATGATTACATCTTCCTGTAGCCACGAAGTTCTTAATCAGTTGGAAAAAGTGTAAATGTGGCCACGGTAGTTTAAATATTAACCTTTTTTAACCTTAAATAATTAGCAACGAATTTTAACTTTACTATCAATGAAATTTTTAAATCGTAATTTCTTTAAACCCTGTTGATTTAAATACACCTATTAGCTTAGGTATAGTCTAATATCCCTCAAAATATGGTGGCGTCTAAACTTTTATTTCGAATGTAAATGCAATTCTTTTCCAATTTATAAGCAAAATTTCGAAGTTAATAATTTTTTACAAAGTCCCCGACATTTTCTGTATTATGTCATATAGTGGATACGTAAGCTATAGGTATAGTCTAACATCCCTCAAAATATGGTCGTGTCTAAACTTTTATTTCGGATGTTAATGCAATTTTTTTCCAATTTATAAGCGTAATCTTGAAGTTATTAATTTTTTACAAAGTCCCCGACATTTTCTGGAATATGTCATATAGTGGATACGTAAGCTATAGGTATAGTCTAACATCCCTTAAAATATGGCAGCGTCTAAACTTTTATTTCGGATGTTAATGCAATTTTTTTCCAATTTATAAGCGGAATCTTGAAGTTATTAATTTTTTACAAAGTCCCCGACATTTTCTGTATTATGTCATATAGTGGATACGTAAGCTATAGGTATAGTCTAACATCCCTCAAAATATGGTCGTGTCTAAACTTTTATTTCGGATGTTAATGCAATTTTTTTCCAATTTATAAGCGGAATCTTGAAGTTATTAATTTTTTACAAAGTCCCCGACATTTTCTGGAATATGTCATATAGTGGATACGTAAGCTATAGGTATAGTCTAACATCCCTTAAAATATGGCAGCGTCTAAACTTTTATTTCGGATGTTAATGCAATTTTTTTCCAATTTATAAGCGGAATCTTGAAGTTATTAATTTTTTACAAAGTCCCCGACATTTTCTGGAATATGTTATATAGTGGATACGTAAGCTATAGGTATAGTCTAACATCCCTTAAAATATGGCAGCGTCTAAACTTTTATTTCGGATGTTAATGCAATTTTTTTCCAATTTATAAGCGGAATCTTGAAGTTATTAATTTTTTACAAAGTCACCAACATATTTTGAAAATTGTTATAAAAGCTAGAAGTATAGTAAAGATTTAAGCTAAGCTAATAGGTGTATTTAAATCAACAGGGTTTAAAGAAATTACGATTTAATAATTTCATTGATAGTAAAGTTAAGATTCGTTGCTAATTATTTAAAGTTAAAAAAGGTTAATATTTAAACTACCGTGGCCACATTTACACTTTTTCCAACTGATTAAGAAATTCGTGGCTACAGGGAGATGTAACCATTTTCGTTGCTGTGATAAATCGTTGCCAAATATACAGGCGCAATTGACAATTTGACGCTAAATTCGTGGCTAGCTTTTACGGTAAAAAAACCGTTGCCGCTAATTTTCGTTGCTTTCTTCACACACATCAATTTTGGTCCTAAAATCATGGAAAAAAATAAAACTTAGTTATTTTGGGTCAACAGCTTGTTGTTGTGACAAAAAAAAAAGGAAAATATACAAGACGTTTTATTTAAAAATTAAAAGTTGCACAACCTCCCGCGAAAACCCGTAACATATTCCTAATTCCGTTAAAAAACACTAAAAGAAAATTCTATATAAGCTGGTATGCGTAAAAATCTTTATTAAACAAAAATTCCAACTGTTACTACCGTAAAAATAGTGATTTTAGTTTTAATACTGTGACAAACGGAAATAGTACAAAACTGACAGATGCTTGAATGTAAAAATACGAAAAACAAATATCCAGCAATAATGAGACAACCAAGGAAGCCTGCGAGCTTTTGTTAAAGCAAAAATTATTTAAGAGCTACCAGCTTCTTGCAAAATTATATACAGGGTGTCCCAGATAAGGATGCACTGCACAGGGATCTCGTAAGGCCCGTATTATGCATCTCCTGGAAACTCTTTCGGCAAGATAATTTCTAAAGAAACCATTGTTGAGACAACTGTTTACCAGACCAAAGATATTATTGGCAAAACTAAATTTTGGCGATTTGGTTTTTTGTTAGAGATATGTTAAAATAAAGTTTAAATTCTCATTGCCATTTTTTCTCCTCTACAAGTTGGTGTAATTAGTTTTTTAATGCGACGTTTCGTTTTTTCAAAACCATCATCAACTTTACTATTTGAAATAGTCGAGACACATTGATTTATTATTTTTAAATTCCCCTCTTCCTTTATAATTCAATGTTGTATCACACCTAGTATTAATAACACGTTTCGAACTTAAAAACCTATCATCAGTAAGAATACGTGTAAATTAATCTTGTATCTATCAACTTTCTTTTGTTTTCAAAGATAACTGGAGATAATTTGACTTTGGACGTCGCCTACAAATCATATCCAATTTTTCTTGATAGAAAACAAACAAACAAAGATGAATTTGCTCTTATTCTCATTGATGATGGGTTTTTAAATCCGAAACGTGTCATTAATACTAAGTGTGAGACGTCGTTGAATTATAAACGAGAAGGTGAATTTAAAAATAATAAAACAAAATTTTCTGATTATTTAAAAAAGCAAAGTTGATGATAGTTTTGTAGAAAAGAAACGTCGGATCAAAAATCTAATTACAACAACTTGTAAAAGAGAAAAAGTCGTAATGAAAATAAAAACTTTATTTTTACTTATCTCTTTAAATAGAATCAGAAAAAAATAAAAACTAAATCGTCATAATTCGGTTTAGACCAAAAATCTTTTTGGCAACGGCCTGTCGACATATTAGGCACCGGTTGGGCGGGTGACCGCTTGGAAACACGGCGTGCTCTTGCCTCAGGGAAGAGTGTAAAATGAATCAACACCTAGCCATCCTATTCACGCCGGACAGGCCGGATGAGATCGGATATCTCGTAGGATGAAGGTGCCGTTTCACACTCCCCAGTCGGTAGATCACATTTGTGGTCGATGACCAGTTCAAGATGGCCTAAGTAGTCGGCGAACCGTAAAAAAAAAAAAAAAAAAAACCAAAAATCTTCGGAAGCATTTGGAGTTTTTTAAATTTGAACTTAATGTTGCCGAATTTAGTAGTACATATTAAATAACGTTAATCTTTTTCAAAGAAACAAGTTTCTCTCTACAATCCACACTAGAAAATAGACTTTACTAAACTTCAAAAAGAGACAAATAGCTTAATTTATTCCTAAAAAAATTTCTTGTAACAAACGCCACGAGGCAACTTGTTACCGCCCAATTAAAATACATAAAAATCCGTAAAACAACCGAAATAAAAATATGAAAATTCACGTTTCTCGGCGGCATGAAACGGAAAACGATAAATCAGCCATTCAGGAACTAACAAGGAAGTTGTCCGCCATCGGGCGCCGAAAGAAGATACAAATTACTTCGATACGATGTTTAGGTTCAAATGACACGTTAAGAATACATAACATAAATAATGAATGGGGAAATATGATGGCGGTATTGCCAAATTGTCGATCTAGGTCGTGTTAAAAACGACTGGTTTAATACGGGCAGTTTGCTTAGACTGTTTTGACGTGGAGACTATTCGACGCAAGGCTATTGAGGCCCTAAGAGTCACTTGTACAGGGTGAGTCAATTGGGGGGGGGGGGGGATTTTCGGGGTCGCGCCTAAAGTTCGTTTAAAATTCACCTAACTACTATCAAATTTCGAAAATTAAATTATTACCTCTTCTCCTCTGCATGGTTGGATTAAATTTGTTTTTGTAAATGTTCTTTTTTACTTTTTTTTTTGATATTCCTTTCTTTATTAAAAAAAAAACATTTTTTATATTTGTGAAAAATATTGATGTCAATTCAAAATGTTAACATAAGAAGTATGTATGACTCTAACCAGCGTTTTCGGGCTCGGTTTCTCATGATTAAAAAGAAATGAAATATCGCTCACCACGCCAAAATTGATAATTTTTTCAGTAATCATGTATTTTAGGAGCGTAGATCTAAGAGCAGATTTTGGTGCAAATGCTTAGGTTTTGAAATACTCCTTCTTAAGTGCCGTTTTGTATATTCATAATAAAGCATTCTCGTTTCTTCCCGCACAATTTTTTTTTTATTATAAATTATCACACTTCTTCCATGAAAAATGGTTCAAAAAAAATTTTTACTTTAGTTTTTTTTAAATAAATACCTAATTATTTTCTGTTTTTGTTGTAAAAATATTATAATTTTGTTGATTTAAATAGCACTAAAAAAAAGGAAAACGGAACAGACAAGTATATAATAAAAAAACACTATAAAATATTATTCTTTTTACTCGTTTTTCTTTAAAATTGCATCATAAATCAATAACTAAAACGATATGCGTCCGAAATCTTAATCTCTATATAAAACAGGACTTTTAGAAGGAAAATTTTAGAAACTAAACGTTTCCTACAAGACCTTTGTAATCTAAGTCAAGAATACATTATTTAAAGTATAAATTAAGAGTCCAGTTCCAGGAAAAATCACCACCCAACATTCCCTCAGTTCAATCGCAAATGTCTGAAATCGTGTTCCGTCAGCGTCTTGTTAAACGGATTCTTAAAGGACTCGACGTCAATAAAGCTTCTGGTCCAGACGAAATTCCTATCATTGTTCTCAAGACATGCGCCGATGAACTTACACCAGTATTTTGTAGACTTTTCAACTTATCCTACAAAAAAGGAATATTTCCATCCTGCTGGAAGTCGGCGCGTGTCCAGCCCATTCCAAAGAAAGGTAAAAAGACCCTGCCAAGCAACTACCGACCCGTCGCATTGCTTTCAGTAATTTCAAAAGTAATGGAGAAAGCTATTAACCAACAACTCCTAAAGTATCTGGAAGGGCTTAACATTATCAGCGACCATCAATACGGTTTTCGAAAGTCCAGATCAACAGGTGACCTTCTGGCATATGTCACCCATCTTTGGAGCAACACCATCGAACATCATGGAGAATCCCGGGCTGTTGCACTGGACATCTCTAGGGCTTTTGATCGTGTTTGGCACGATGGGCTTCTAAGTAAATTGCGATCCTACGGTATGCCTAATGGATTTTGTTTATGGTTAACCAGCTTCCTTAAGAACCGTTCTCTGCAAGTGGCGATTGACGGGTTTCTCTCAGACACCTTCACCATCAATGCCGGTGTTCCTCAAGGGTCCATATTGTCGCCTACCCTCTTTTTACTGTATATTAACGACCTTCTAGTGAAAACCCAAAATCCAATTTATAGCTTTGCTGATGACAGCACACTTGTCTCATCTTTTACCTTGACTCCCCAAACATCCGCTGCCGACGCACATCTTCGCAGGCAGCATGAAGTATTGCGCCTCACCAATGACCTGGAAGAAATTTTGGCTTGGGGTGACAGTAACCAAGTCGAATTTAATGCTAAGAAAACACAGGCAGCAGTCTTCTCCAAAAAGGTTAACATTGCAGAACCGGATATAGTCATGGCAGGACACGCAATTCCCCTGGCACCGTCTATTAATTTGCTGGGGGTCAATCTGGGAGGTAATATGTCTTGGCATGATCACGTTGCCGCAATTGCCAGGGCAGCTGCACAGAAACTTGGTGTACTTTTCCGCACCAAAAGGTTGTACACACCTCATCAACTTTTGACACTCTACAAAGCCCAGATTCGACCATCATTAGAATATTGCTCTCATGTCTGGAGCTCTGCACCCAAGCACACCCTTCGGCTACTGGATTCCATTCAAAGGAGAGCCGTTCGTCTGATCGACGACCCCGAGCTGACCAAGACCCTCGATAGCCTGGAGCATCGAAGACAGGTTGGTGATTTGGCTCTCTTTTACAGATATTTTCATGGCAGGTGTTCGACTGACATTGCCCACTTGATTCCACCTAGAGCAATGCAAAACAGAAATACACGGCGAAACGCTGCCGCTCATCCATATGTTGTTCAGCTTAGTACTCCTCGAACTTCATTGTTCAAGAACTCTTTCATCTGGAGAACGTCATCATTGTGGAATGAACTTCCTGAGGTCGTGTTTCCCAATGAATACAATCTTCAACGTTTCAAGACCAACGTTAATCGCTTTTTTCGCACTCGCACCGCTCCCAGAGCGCCTTAAAGGATTTTTCCTACAGTGCAGGTGTTTTATCATAAAAAAAAAAAAGCGTGACACGAATAATTAGATTGCAATTCGACTTTCAGACCCGAGCTCCAAGCCCAGCAGTCCCCCCCCCCCCCCCCGCCCCCTAAATAGGCCACTGACTCTGTGACTAACTAACCATATTATACGCGGGACGCTACATTTTTTTGTATCGAATTTTACAAAAAAAAAAAAATGTTTGTGAATGATTTATCACTGACTATACATAGTTTCTAATGAATCCACTAACAACCCTAATATACCATATTTAATTGATAAATAAAACTTCGTAATATTCAAATATTTATACACATATACACATAATAATATATCAACTTGACAGCAGTAAATACTATAAAAATATCTCGCCACGACAGGCTGCCCAACTGTACAAACACAACCAATTAAAATACTTTCAAAAAATAACTCACCAATTAATTTGTATCTTTCGGCGTCCCAAGGCGGCGGCTCGCGCGTCGCGGCGTCGAATTCGTAGTACAGCAGACTGAACGTTTCCTTGCATGACAGAGCATTTCCTGTAAATTAAAATTAAGATGTTAATTTATTAATTTTACTTAAATCCGTAATGGACTAATTAATATCTATATTTAAATTTAGCCATCAATAAAATTGTAATAATAATGGATTCTGGCAGTGGCGTGTAATGCTGTTTTAATCAGGGTAGACAAAAATTGCATTTAAGACAAAAATTCACCTTCGTAGCATTCAAGCATTTAAATTTCAAATTTTGTCAAAAAATGTCTTGTTTTTGAGTTTGCGGAAAGAACACTGGCAGAAGAAGAATAAAGCTCCATTATTTCTAAATTAGTTCAACACGGCGGTCTTTACGTAAAAATTATTTTAAAACATCGTCATAAAAATTGGTTTTGCGTTTTAAATCCTGCAAAAATCGCTATCCAGAGAGATTATTGTTTATAAGCGTGACTCTCTCTGCATGTTTCGTAAATAGGTATGCATTTTTTTTTATCCAGAAAAGGATCATCCTACAGACGCTCTGCTAGCCGGAATAGTAACAATTAACGCCTCCATTTTTTTTTCCCGAAACTCGAAGGCGCGAAGTCTAGCAAAAGGCCGAAAACACTAATTATAAATTAAAAATCTATTATTCACCTGATTGAACCAATGTTGCCAAAAACGAAGTCAATTATTATGTGAAATATGATGATAAGCTTACTGATTATTAAATATTATAAACGTATCAGCAAAAATTATTTTAATTGTCACAGAAGTTCTTATTTTACGATACATTATCCGTTATCCCTTTAAAAATATCTTAACCAAACTAATTAATAATAAAACTTATAGAGGCGTGTTTCATATTTTATATTGAGAGAGCAAAGTATTTTCCAAACTACGGTAACACTTGAAGATTAGCACCAATGCACTTACCAAACGCGTGCTTTCTTGGCGCGGGCTGATAGATGAAGTCGAAGGTTGCGACGGGTTTATTTGTTACATCTCTTTCTACCCTACTGCCTACTAACTGGCTCCCTCACTTGTTTCCACTCGTACAAAAGCAGTGCATTTGCTTTTGCATAAGACGCTAATGTACAGCAAGGTCTTTGCTTTTAAAACGGTCTTACGGAATGCTTATACAGGGATCTAGTTTACGATATAAAGAAGCAAAGAATGCGTTCGTGAAAATAATATAGGATTAATTTTTCGGTCCTATATTATTATTTATTATATTAATGTAGAGATAAATTGCCAAAGTTGGATTACACACACGGATAAAAACTAATATATTATAAAAACATTGTTTCTGTTTGTTTTGTTGTTCCCAGGGTAGGCAATGCTTTTTGCCTATATTTTATGCACGCCACTGGATCCCTGGCTCTTTTAGTAGAATCAAATTTGTTAGTTTTGGCTTCCATGAATTGCACTAGGGATACAGAAAAGGAAGGATGTAGGTAGCACGCTTCTTTACTATTCCCATAACTCAAAAACCATCGATCATATCCACATATTATATACATACACTATATTGCCAATACAAACAGCCGCACGCAGCAAGAAGACACCCATCGTGCGATTCAAAATAACCTGAGTTTGGGCCCGTGGCGCTTGCGCAGTAGGGAAAAAATTAGGCAACCGACTCGCGGTTGTTTGTATTCTTATTCGTCGACATCTTTTGTTTCGTTCGTTCGTTTGTGGTTATAGTTTTCAAGTTTTGGGTGTTAATATTTATAAAACTTTACTGTAGATATTTTTTTGTTAGTGTGTAAGTTGTTAGTTGTTTCCATCTTTTTTTACGTTGTATTCGTTCAGATGTTCCGTGTGTGATTGTGGATACTATTATTTTTAAGTTTTGGGTGCGAATTTAGGTATAAAACATTACCAGACATTTTGCTATTGTTAGCGACTTGTGTCTTAAGATGGGTAGAAAAAAGTGCATGATCCTTTTTTGCACGAATCGCGGTTCAATACCAGGAATAAGGTATTTCAGGTATGTAAAATATCTGTTACTTAGTTTTATTGGACCATAAACTGTACACACCCGAACTAACGGGTGCGAATTTAAATAAAAGCTTGTAAAAATATTTTGAAAGTCGGCCCTGTCAAATGTTTACATCAAGAAGCAAATTTCTGAGCTGCACAAACTCAACGGCCCCTGATCATCTGCCTACAGTTGTGTCATCATTGAATTATGGTATTAGCAATATAGTGTATGTATATATGTGATCATATCATGCTCATCGTGATTTTAATTTTTTTTTAGTAATATATTATAGAATTATATTAAACCATTTTATGATCCCTCTGAGCTCCGTTATGTTATCCAAATAAACTATGCAAGTGCAAATTACACGTCTCAAAGTTTTAACCCGGTTCAAGCAGTGCACGAACCATAAAATAATCTTGGCGTACGCGTTGGGGAATTATAAATTTTCAACGCTACCGCATAGAGCAACTACACCTGCATCAGACTGAGTTAGAGCCAAACGGTTCTATTAACGAAGAGGAGAACTACAACCTTGGAGAACGCTCTAACCAAAGCGGAGATATAACTTTAGATTATGACAAGAGCTTTTAAAATGAATATGTATAGTAATCTTGCAAAATAAGGAGATTGATTGAAATATTCTCACTCTATTTGATGTACTTACACGAAGTAGAATTTTTTTAAAAAGTATTTTTCTACGACCACCTATGAAAATGAGAAAAAAGGCACGGTTAATTTGGCTAGAAAGCGCCGTGTATCGCACGTGACGTGTGTTGAAAAAAAATATTTTAACACTAGGGTTGAAATACAAGGCACACTATTTAATTTAAACATATGGTGCCAATTTGACAGACCATCCCTATTTATTGAAAAGAACAAATTTTAGAAAACAGTAATTTTAAAGTGTTTAACTTATTTATCATGAATTTGTCGAGTGATTAAGAATTAGAGTGCGAAAATACGTCATCTGAAACTATAAAAAATTTTAATAATATACTGGAATAGTAGATTCTGTAACGAGGTTGGAATGAAAATTTGATTCGACGAGTATCGAATTTTCATTCTAACCGAGTAGCAGACTATATTTTCTCCACGACCAAAAATACTATTCGCAATATTTGTAATTTCAGGTGGAGTATTATCCAGTTCCATATCTGATTCATCCGATTTTTCACTCATATTTTGACTTTCACTAAAATTTGTCTGGTGACATTGACAGTTTCGAAATTCATGGCAACCTATGTCGTTTAGATCAATTACAGAATATTCATTCCGTATCTTGTTATGGAATGAAAATACACGCAAAACGCATAAGAGGCAAGTGTTTCAGAATAAATTTCCAACTCAAGAGCGATAATTTTTACATTCTATTATCAAAAATGATTTTGGAATTATTGCATTCAGTAATGGTCGTGGAGAAAATCTATTACCAGAAAAAAGAAATCGCGCTGAAGAAAGTGTCATGTATTAAACAACAAAAAATGTTTGACGGTAGGGATAGCGTAGAAAATAAAGCTCTAACCTACAGATCGCAAGGTCACAGGTTCAAATCTCACCAGGAGTAATCGACTTTTTTTTTTATAAACACATTAAATAATTTATAGGATTATTTTGAATTGAAATCTTCCTTGTTGGGTGGATTTTATTTTGATTAGATTTAAAATTTTTCATTCTGGTTAATCTAGAAGTCAATCTAGGATTAGTTCTTCCTATGATATATAAAATATGAAAAAGTGAAACTACAAATAAAGGAAAAGCCCATTGACAAACTATGAAACCAGATATTAAGTGGAACATAATCCTAAGTATGCGAATTTCAACACTAGTATTGCTATTTTTTTTTCAAAACTAGTGTTGAAATATTTTTTTCACAAATCAAAGGCTTTTTCAATAATTCTTTGTGGTCGTAGAAAAAATAGCGTATGTATTGATTATTCTAAAACTCGGAGAATTTCTGCACTTGGCTGACGCCTCGTGCTAAATATCTCCTCGTTTGAAAAGTATCACTTTCATCACTTGTTATGTAATATACTATTTTTTCCTGTAGCGGCCCATATCCTAAAGAAGTACAAATGAACATGATGTTAAAAAATAGTATAAATAATATTCAATATATATAATATAGTTCAAAATGTCATCCACTGACAACCCCTTTGAGACGACTAATTCTTAGGGCCGTTCTCGATGGCAACCGATGTATGTGCGTAACGCATTGTTGCCACATTCATTTTATCCGCGCCAAGAATAGTAGAACAGGTTCATCAGAATTACCGAGCTATTTTAAATGTAATTAGCTTATTGTTGTTTGATGCTTTTATTGTACGATAACATTGATAAAGCTACGCTTCCAGTTGACACACTATAAATTAGAGAAGCAGAGTTTACAAATTGCAATAAATGAACACTTAATCGTTACTCTTCTAGGTACTAAAAAAATGACTGACCGAAATTTTACACTCAAAGCATTATAAAAATAGACTAACGCTCACGGGTAGTGTTTCAAGGGACGAGAAGTCTCGTACTCTACTTAGTGTTTCACCAGAAGACAAATATTAATCTCTCGTCTTACGGGAACGAGATGAGAGTAAAACACTATTCCACGGCGACCGAAAATTGCGTTCGTCAAGATATTATACAGGATAATTCTTAAGTTGATACTTATTTTTAAGCTCTATATAGAAGGCATTAAAATAAACAACTTTTTCAAATACCTTTTTTCAAAAAACTTAAAAATAGCCGAGTTACAGAAGTCAAAAATCTAAGTGCGGGCCTGGTAATCAAAACGTAGCCCTTTACTTTATATTGTTTTTCTCCGTTTTTTGTTTTGTTAGTCATGCATTTTACGGATCGGTCGTAAGTTATTTATTTTGGCAATTCGCTGCGCGGTGTTTTTCTGAAGCAAATTAATTTTAATAAATTGGTGAAAATGGTAAAATTTGAAAACAATGAACTAATTATGGTGCTAATTTATTGTGAGTGTCGTAAAAGAGCGGATATTAGGTAGAACGGGCAAGTTAGGTAGAACCGTATTTGATTTGTAGTGTAATAAATGAATGTAAGTACTTAGTAAGGGTTTTTTGAAAAAAGGTATTTGAAAATGTTGTTTATTTTAATACCTTCTATACACAGCTTAAAAAGAAGTATCAACTTAGGAATCACCCTGTATAACCCTAATTATGGATGCGTTCCATGTTTAGAGCGGGTAGCCCATTTTACCCTCTTACCCCGCAACGCCCGCCCTTCCCCTATACATAGTAATAAATACGTAAGATATGCAATAGGAGTTAACAGACATTTTTAAAACATCATAAAACCTGAGTATCTGCATAAAAATGTTAATACAAAAATGACTCTTTGCATAGTGCATTATCTACGCACATGGCACCGCCTTCGGGCGTTTAAAGATTATTATCATATCGCAGTATGCAGTATGCTTTTTTGAAATTTACTTGTTTTGAAGTAACTTACACCAAATGACAGTTAGGCGTGAATGTAATTAATTGTTTTGTTTAATAGGTTTATGTCATAGTGGTACTTATGAATTATGATATAGTTAGAGATGAAGCTGTTTGACGGGACCAGAATTGGAAATAGTAGTTTTCCTACGACCACCTATGAAAATGAGAAAAAAAGCGGTTAATTTGGCTGGAAAGCGCCGTATATCACACGCGTGTTGAAAAAAAAATTTTTCAACACTAGTGTGGAAATACAAGGCACACTATTTAATTTAAACATATGGTGCCAATTTAACAGACAACCCCTATTTATTAAAAAGAACAAATTTTAGAAAGCAGTCATTGTAAACTTAATTATCATGTATTTGTCGAGTGATTCAGAATTAGAGTGTAAAAATACGTCATCAAAAATTTAAAAAAAAATGTTAATAATATACTGGATAATCCATTACCAGAGAAAACAAATCGTGCTGAAGAAAA
Organism: Polydrusus cervinus; assembly: GCA_935413205.1. Taxonomy (NCBI): domain Eukaryota; kingdom Metazoa; phylum Arthropoda; class Insecta; order Coleoptera; family Curculionidae; genus Polydrusus; species Polydrusus cervinus. The sequence goes on along the minus strand of OW284517.1, from coordinate 35,049,463 downwards.
TGTCATGTATTAAACAACAAAAATTTATCGGTAGCAATAACGTAGAGAATAGAGCTTTAGCCTACAGATTGCAAGGTCACAGGTTCAAATCCCATCAGGAGTATTCGACTTTTTTTTTATAAAAACATTGAATTGAAATCTTCCTTGTTGGGTGAATTTTTTAAATTTATGTTTAATGCATCTTTCCTTGATTAAATTAAAAAATTTTCATTTTGGTTAATCTAGAAGTCCATCCAGGTTTAGTTTTTCCTATGATATATAAAATATTAAAAACTGAAAACTACAAATAAAGGAAAAACCTATTGACAAACTAATCAATACCAATCCTAAGTATGCTAATTTCAACACTAGTGTTAAAAAAAAATTTCACAAATCAAAGGCTTTTTTAATAATTCTTTGTAGTCGTAGGAAAAATAGTGTACATTACTCGTGTGAAAGTGATTATTCTAAAACTCAGAGAATTTCCACACTCGGCTGCCGCCTCGTGCTAAATATCTCCTCATTTGAAAATTATCACTTTCATCACTTGTTATGTAATATACTTTGTATAACAAGAATGCATGATGTCTATATTTCAAGAGGAAGTGAATGAAAACTTCCTAGTGCGATATGGATAATCCACTCAAGTGGAACAGTATATTTTTTTTTACTACCAAACTTATAAACCTTATGTTCAAAATATTTTTTTAAGTTTGTAGGCTGCCGGGTTTACACTCACGACCATTGTATCTAAAGTTCGACGCTTTGCCGTTTGAGCCGCCGGATCATGTCAGAAATTATGGTAAAACTAACTCAATAAGAATGCTACATGAAATTAATTTTCTATGCACATTCAGCTAGTTGCAATATTGATAAAACTATTATAGATGCGTATTTATTTTGTTATATTGAACAAATTAATAACATATTGTACCATATACATATAAATTATATAATTTAGTGTCTTGAAAAAGAAGGTGGAGCCTCAGTAAATACAATAAACTGCGATTGGTCAATACCCTTAAGAATGCCACAGAGGAATTAATTTTTATAATAATGTCAAGTAATGGGAAATTTCCGGATTCGTAAGAACAAAGTACAGAGGAATGATAGGTCTCCAAAGGGAACAGAGACATTTTTACGCACAGTGTTATATTCGTAGGATATTCTTTCGGATCACTTGTGGTTGTGATCTGCTAAAAAAATACTTTTTCCGTATTATGTGAATTCGTGAATATGAAATTTTGTCATACATACTGGAAAAGAACCATCAAACATTCATGTGGGAGTAGAAAAAATGATTAAAAAATATTGTTCGGCTCCACTTACAAGAACATAAATTCTTATTGACATTTCCAAAACTTCATATAAAACCCTGTTTGTGCATGAGCAGTTGGACAAAAAACCCACCGCTCTATAAAAATAAAAAAATAAACAAATACCGAATAATGATCGGAAGAAAAAGTTAATTTAAAAAATCAATGAGGCACACCGAGTCTCGTATTCTCTTTTCTCTAGCAAGTAAATTATCATTATGGACCCAGTCATCGTCAGCGGGACTCATAAAAACGGTGGAGAATCGAAATTATTAGTCTGCTTCAGAGAAATTTACTGTAATTGCCGCGATCTTCCAGTAGCGTATTCGGGGCTGGGATAAAAGGAGCCTGGAGGTCTTTTTCTGAAACGTTCATAGTTTTGATTTTTAAATTGATTTATCAATAAAACTGTTGCTAGGTCGTAATATTAATTTGTCTTGTTAAATTACTATTCTTATTGAGTTTTTTTTTTCGCCAATGGAAAGGTGGTATCTACAGGGTGTCCCACGGTCCCACTGGGAACCGCCTAGATCCAAATATGGAAAAGTATACATAGGAAAATTTTGAAAATTTGATGGTATGCTAATGTTGATGTGGGCAACCCAGCTAAAATATTTTTAATATGATGGCACTTCCCGAAATATCGAAGGTAGGTGTCAATTTGCTTATTTTAAATGGGACACCCCATATATTATTACAATTTTAGATTTTAAGCAGATTTCCTATGTTATGTCCTATACCTAAGTCTAAGCGTTTTTGACATATTTAGTTTTTTAAGTCAAAAATGACGTTTGCAAGCTTTAATAGTATATTACATAACAAGTGATGAAAGTGATACTTTTCAAACGAGGAGATATTTAGCACGAGGCGTCAGTCGAGTGCGGAAATTTTCTGAGTTTTAGAATACTCACTTTCACACGAGTAATGTACACTATTTTTCCTACGACCACAAAGAATTATTAAAAAAGCCATTGATTTGTGAAAAAAATATTTCAACACTAGTGTTGAAATTAGTATACTTAAGATTATGTTCCACTTAATATCTGGTTTCATAGTTTGTCAATAGGCTTTTCCTTTATTTGTAGTTTAACTTTTTCTTTTTTCATATTCCATATATCATGGGAAGAACTAATCCTGGATTGACTTCTAGATAAACTAGAATGAAAGAGTTTAAATTTAATCAAGTAAAGATGCATCAAACATAAATTTAAGAAATCCACCCAACAAGGAAGATTTCAATTCAAAATAATTTTATAAATTATTTAATGTTTTTATAAAAAAAAAGTTAAATACTCCTGATGGGATTTGAACCTGTGACCTTGCGATCTGTAGGCTAAAGCTCTATTCTCTATGCTATCGCTACCGATAAAGATTTGTTGTTTAATACATGGCACTCTCTTCAGCGTGATTTGTTTTTTCTAGTAATAGATTTTCCAGTATAATATTAATATTTTTTATAATTTCAGATGGCGTATTTTCATACTCTAATTCTGAATTACTCGACAAATACATAAGTTAAACACTTTACAATTACTGCTTTTTAAAATTTGTTCTTTTTAATCAATAGGGGTGGTCTGTCAAATTGGCACCATATGTTTAAATTAAATAGTGTGCCTTGTATTTCAACACCAGTGTTGAAAATTTTTTTGTCAACACGCGTGTTATATACGGCACTTTCTAGCCAAATTAACCATGCTTTTTTTCTTATTTTTATAGGTGGTCGTAGGAAAAATAATAATCAATTCTTCTTATAAAAAAGCCTTAATAATCTCATTCAAGTGGAATTCCTTGTTGAAATTGAACCCCCCCCCCCCCCCCGAATTGTATATGTATTTCTTATTTAGAATTAAAAATAAGGGTATGTTTGTGTGAGGTTGTTTATTCCAAAAAATTTTAGTTTTCGAAATATTGCCAATTTAACATTTTTATCCGGCGATTTGGCCGCGGTTTTTAAGTTCATTTACTCCATAACTGCAGCTTTGAAGGAATATTCTGGTAAATACCACGAGTGGCGTAAAAAATTAAAAAACTAACTTGATCCTATCAGCTCTTCGGAACAACTTTATAGATACGCCACTGCGATCGTTATAATATCGGTTTTAGAACAAAAAGAAACCCGTCTTGGGTTATTAAAAGAAAAATCGATTAGAACGGGTCGAGCGCTACCATAAATTTTCTGTTTATAATTTTATTGTTTGGTTTGCGATAAAACTTCGATACTTGTACTTGCAAAGTTTTATATGTTTTAAATTTATTTGTTTTGTTTCAAAGAAATTAGGTTTTAAATTGTGGTCATGTACCTGCAATGAACGAGGACGTTCCAAGGTCAATAACCAGCATGAGCGTCCGAAAAAGTGTTTTCAGGGGGAGATAAGCAAGCATTTTTTTATCCAAACCTCGAAACAGTTGCTTCAAACGAACAGGAATCAGCTGAGAACCATTACATGAATTCTGACACGACCCATGGCTGTCAAGAACTGACTGCAGATTATGCGGACAAGTCAGGGAAACTGTACAGCACATAGTTTGCCATTGCGACTTACTAGATTGGAAGAGGCAACAAATACTCGGGCAACCAAAACTGGAACCAAAGGACATCCTTACCCTCTCCCCAGTTGACCTACACAAACAACTGCAAGGAACTGGGATCACGGAGTGTGTGTAAGAACCAAACAGGGTGAGCACAATGGTCCAATCCTGGCCTAAGTGCATTTGGCAAACGAACGGGCCCTCGGAAAAAAAAATTGTAAAGAATTGTGCTTTTTCTATTTATTTTAAAGAAAAATTAAGCAAAAGGAAATTTGGTAAAAACATTTCAAAAAATAATTTTAAGTCCCACTAGGGGAAAAAAATCAAAATCACAAACCATTAAAGTTACCTGCTATAGAAATAGTGCCCCAGGCACATTATTTACAAAATGGAAAATTTATAACAGCACTGCAACATTTTACTTTGTCAGAAAAAGCACATTTTCAAAATACGTTTTTCCTAAAAGTGTTTTTTAATTTACCCCAATTCTTTGCTCGGTCAGGGGGCTGAACCTTTTATCTCCCCCTTCCTAACGGGGCCCCTTGAAAGACTCATCTAGATGATAGCCGTAAACTTTTTCACACTTTGGTATCAATATAATAAATTGAACACAGTAAAAGTCGCGCTTTTTGAAGAAATTAAATCAAATGCGCCGGAGGCGAAACGGTTGGGAATAAGTTCTTGTATAAAAGATTGACAGCGCAAAGGTAGTTTTGTGCGTGCTAATTTCTTGGCTTGCCGGGAGGGCAAGCACCCTCCTTGCCCCCCCCCACACATTTTTCCCTTGGAAAATAGTGCAGGCGTTAAAGAAACAAGTAATCATGTATGTTAGTGGGCCTTAATAAACCAGGAATATATTTAAAAGAAGGATTCTATCCAGACCCAGACACATTGATCTTAGGTTAGGTTAGGTAAGAGTGGCAGACCCTTGGTTCTGACCAAACAGTCTCACGTAGTCCTAATTAGGTCCGTTGTGATACCACACGTGATCCGTAGAACCCACCTTCATCAGATCTCTGATGGTTAGTGCGACGTAACCGCGGAAGGATTTTAACAACTCATTCAAACCAGCCACTACTGTTCAGAAATCTGCTCAGCCGTCCAAGTTGTAAGTTGCTTAGTTCCTCCAGGCTATCGAAAGATGGTTTACCCAGAGTAGTGAACCTCCTTCTTGCTAGGCCAGGGCATTCACACAGAAAATGTTGAATACTTTTTTCCTCTTCCTCATCTCTGCAACTTCTGCAGAAGTCGTTAGTGGGTATTTGCATACGTTCGGCATGTCTACCGAAGAGGCAATGTCCGGTAACAACCGCAGTAATCACATTGATTTTGCTTGGTGACCAGCCCGACAGGAACAATTGAAAATTAAAAATTGAGGTGCGGTAAAGACTCAGGAACTGTCAAACTTAGGAAGGGGAAATTACAATGAAAAAAGAGAAACTGCGAACTTTTAAGAAACGCTGGCTTTATCAAAATAAATAAATGATATATTATGACTTTAAAAGCAAATCTAATTATGGAACAAAGAAATATAGTTTTAAAACAAAACAATTCCTTTAAAACCACAGTGAGTAAAACAGTTTACGGAATGAACATTTAAAATGTTTATTTTGAAAACTACCTGCAACTCTCTGGGTATAAAACTTTATTGGAACAGCAATAAGTAATAAATAATTAATGCATTCGAACTAAAATTCGTTTTAAATGTTCAAGTATTCAAAACCAATAATGTTACATTAATGATTGTTTCCCAGCAAATAGAAGAAAATATAATGCCGACATGACAAAGCTGTAATATTCAAATTATAAAAGTTTTTAAATAAATAAAAAAAAGTTTTTAAATAAATTTAAAATAAACTATTTTAATATTGAATGGTATCAAATTTTCCTCAAATAACCTATCTTTAGTAGTATTATATTTTTGTTTTCGTCTATAGTCAATTTCGGTGTCGGCCATAGGCGCAGGCATATTTTGTGCATTACATTATTTATGATAGCTAACCAAAGAAAAAAAGTAATAAAGAATAATTTGATAAAGAAGGAACTATTAGCTATAGCAAATTTACAAAAATATGGTTTTATGAAATATGCTGTGAAAGATATAGCTGAAAAACATAGTGTAACTGTGCTGCGCACACTGCCATTTCATTACGAACTAAATCCTATAGAACTTATATGGGCGCAAAGTGAAAGGATTTGTAGCAAGACACAAACACGACATTCAAAATGAAAGACGTTAAGCTACTGTTTAATCAAGCCATTAGGGAAGTGACACCAGAGAATTGGCGAAAAGCAGTCCATCATGTTATTAAAGAAGAGGAGAAAATGTGGAATCTTGACCACCTAATCGATCGGAACGTCGATCCGTTCATTATAACTTCAAGAGGATGATTTTTTATAAGTAATTTAATTTCTGTATAATGTATTTTTTTATAATGTGTAATAAAAAATAAGTGTACCTAATACTATGTACATAATGCACGCCATTTTCAGTGTTTGTGAATATATAACAATAGGCGAAACCCATCAATTGATCCAAACCCGGGTGGTACTACCTGCACTTGATGAAAATTAAGAATTTTGCAATGAAATCAATGCCAAATTATGAAACTGGCTTAATTATTCGTTGGGTCACTCTGTAGTTCCATTGCATACCTAATGAGCTTTTATTACTCTACACCTTTCTGAAATAGACTATATAGGGGAGATTGCCCACAGGAAAACTCACCTGGAAATAAACTGCAATCCCTAATGGTAAATTTAATTTCAATATAGATCCTATTTGCCTCTCCTCGATCGATGAAAGGTGTCCACAGCCAATTGTTTGCATTGCTGTATGCCACGTCACAAACCACGTAAGATCTCCAGTTGATGCCCTTTTGGAAATTGGTGAAGGACTCCTCAACCCACTGCAACAAAAAAAATTATATTTAGTCAAAATATTTAAGAAATATTTAATAATTATAATCAAAAGAAGAAGTTCCTTTCTTCGGCAGATCTATGCTTAGAAGCGTTTCACCCTTTAATGGTTCATCAGTAAAGCTTGGATGCCACGAAAGAAAGAAAAATGTTAATAGAGAAGAGCGTAAACTGTCACGCGTCAACGCGGCGACATCTAGTGTCGATATTGACCACTCCCAAAGCAAGAATTTAATAATTATAAGAGTATTATCAGACGAGACGCAAGCCGAGTCTGCCAATCAATTTTTCAAAATTAACAAATATTCTACTTTAAAACTTTTTAAAATTTTTGTTCGTAGTGACTCTTTTTTCCGTTCTTTGTTAGGTTGGTCTCTATCCTAATGAGCATTGGAATTTTAAATTATTTTTTCGAAGAAACCCCAAAAATAAAGCAAAATTGTCACATCCTTGCGAGACACACAAAAATTGTGTTTACTCAGACAATTCTATATATTCTTATCTTCGCATACAAAATTTTCGTAATGCATGAAAGTATAATAAAAAAGGTTCAAAGAATAGGGAGAGAGAAAACTTAAATTGGGGTAATCCCGAATTCAAATATTGTTCCCTTGTGCCATTGTTATGTTAAAAACGACGTATTGTTTTATTGGAACAAGAAAAATATACACAGCAGCTTTCCCGTACCAGCTTTACATTTATTTTAAGGATTTCGAAATTGCATCTTTCCCGGATCGTTATAAAACCTGGAATATTTTTTTAAAAATCCGTCAAATTAAAACTATTAATATAACATGGTTATAGAACCATGATGGTTACTTATTCAAAAGATCACACCTGCCGTTTTTCATATAATTATTAAGAAGGGAAAATAGGTAATAAATCTAAATATTCACACCTAAATAGCATGTCTCTTCTATTTACAAAATTTAAAAAAATCGTTTACCTGTACCGATGAGTATTTATTTGGGGATGAGCCTTCAGGTAAACTAAAACTGGTAGAAAACCATTTTTTTATAGAAAACATTGAAAAACTAAGCATACTCTTGTTGTGTAATTTTTTTCTCTTCGTTCACTGCCAGGGCCATTCAGCCTACAGCTGAACGTGGGTTCCGAACCACGATTCTCAGTCATGCGACACCCCCCGAGGGCTATCAACGCTTGATTTCTTGCCATTGCATGACCTACCGATTGGGGAGTGTGTGTACCTTTTTCCGCACCCCACGAGATGTCTAATCTCCTCCCGCCTGATTACCGGCGTAAATGTGGTGGGTTGGGAGATGAAACATTTTATACTCTTCCCTGAATTCTAAAACCTACTAAATTTCGGACATACTTTTTTTTATTATGCGTATGCTCCCTCCGGAGTTTATTTATCTACGCCCTTGCCCAGTATTGAGAGGGGCGGGGGGTTCGTCGCTTCGGATGGGCGCCTCTGTACAAGAGACAGGTACTTCTTTATATTAGGCATGAGTTTGATACCTACATAAAATTTTCAACAATCTCCTTAAGCTAAAAATATTTTTTTTTATATTATTGTCGGATATGAATTGGTATCCTTAAGGATAGATTGCTCATCTAATACTTTTTTACGGTTCGCCGACTACGTAAGCCATCTTGAACCGGTCATCGACCACAAATGTGATCTACCGACTGGGGAGTGTGAAACGGCACCTTCATCCTACGAGATGTCCGATCTCATCCGGCCTGTCCGGCGTGAATAGGATGGCTAGGTGTCGATTCATTTTACACTCTTCCCTGAGGCAAGAGCACGCCGTGTTCCCAAGCGGTCACCCGCCCAAGTACTAACCGCGCTCGACACAGCTTAACTTCGGTGATACTTCGCTGTGAAGTTAAGACTCTTAATGGGTTTTTTGATAAAAAAAAAGGTGTACTGAAAAGACAGTGCATAGAACAAGGACAAGAACATTTCTAGTTTCGTAGGAGGAGTCAATAGACAAATGTTTATAAAAATAACTGTTTGTAATTGGTTAAAGGAAGGGTTTTATTTTGAATAGTACATTTGAGAAGTTTTTCTGCTAATGTTATTAATTTATGACAAAGCAAAAAGGAACCCCTTCTCTATTCTGGCAGGGGTTACAAAACACTATAAAAACTCAAAGGAACACTTACTCAGTGGAGTTATTAAAGTATGCAAGTGTAGGGTAACCTCTGCCCGTTTGGTCACTCCAAGTCTCTCTAAATGATGTAAAAATACAATCTTAGAACCAGAGCAGTTTCCAGCCAGGGAGTAGGTAACTGATAGTTGCAATGTTTACTTAAGTGTTAAATTGTTTATTAAAATAAAAAAAAAAATAAAGTAAATACATCTTTTTTTTTCGAAAAATACATCTTATAAGTATATCCTTTAAAAACCTAGCAACAAACAACAAAAAAAACGAGGTTATCTCCGTTTGCCATAACGAGAAATCACAAAAACCGCGGGCTGAAATAATATTTTTACAAATTTAAAGATCTTAATTGGAAATCTCTTCAAAGCTTTGTCTGTAGGGACAATCCCGTTTTAATTTGGTATTATGCCTGCAGGATACGTTAAATGAAATTAGGATATTGTTTTGAATTATTTCTCTGTAATTTTAGGTTCGAATAACGAGGGAGTAGAATCAGGATTAGATTACTTTTTATTGTTCTTTTGGATTTCAATTTAATTAAGACATCAGATAAATTATGCACTGCAAAAAAATGCACAGACAAATAAAATAATTTGAAGAAGTAATCCATACTTGAAGTGAAGTGGCAAGTTAAATAGGGAGAAATAGGTTGACTTCGAGTATTATTTCTCCTTATTTAAATAAAATAATGTTAAACAAGAAATGAAATAATCTATATACAGGGTCGCCAACTCTCAGCGCAGGATTCCATAACATCGAAACCAGGGTTGATAAAAATCAAGATTTAAAACAAAAAAATCAAAAATCAATGATTTGTTTAAAAAAAAATGATTTTTTTTTAAATTTACCAACTTTTACAAATATTATTATTTTTAACTGCTTATATTTTGTTTTGTTAAGTAAACAAATATTTTTAGGCAGGAATAGTACAGATACAAAGCAAATCTGGAGAAGTTTTAACTTTAAACATGCAAATTTCGTTCGCGTAGTTTTTGCAAAGCGCCTTTGTCGAAACTTGTAATAACTGACAGAAAACGCCTGGCTATATAAACGATACCACTTATTTTAGTTTTATTAGTAATATTTTTGCTTTGGGGGTTAATCTATCAAAACATTTAAAATCATAACAAGGCGGGGCAGAAGGGAATCTAGTGTTTGTCAGCATTTTATAAAAACGAAAGTGGTGGGCAAACTAGGTTGTAGAGCAGTATGTAAAAAGTGTGGTAAAGAATTACAAGGTCTAGCGGACAGTCATTGGGAAACCTGCAAAAGTGAAACTAGTGATGTTAGCAGTGGTCTTGAAACTCTTTATGGTGATTGTCAGTCACAGCCTGGAACTGGCCAGAGTAAAATTATCCAGTTGGCAAAGAAACAGAGAAGCGATAACTGTGAAAAGGGAAGTGTAGGTGGACGTGAAAATAGTGGAAGTAGTGGTCATTTGGATTTGAATTGGAAAGCAGCTAAACTAGTATTTCTATTTAAGCATTATAACACTTAGGTTTCTTTTATATTTTTTTTGGTTTAAATTAAGTATTGTTTTGTATTAAAAAGGTTTTTTTGGTTTTAATTTTTTCAAGTTTTATTTTTGTAATAACCAGCTGTTCTTTTCAATTATTATAATAAAATCATAAATAACACCACATAAAAATGTGTAAGGGTTTTATTTTTTATATGAACAAATACATTTTGTGTGTTAAAGTGTTAAAAAAACTTTTTTAAATTAATCATGATTTTTTTTGAAAAATCATACTGATTAAAATCATGATTTTAATCGTGATTTTAATCATCTCAGCCCTGATCGAAACTACTCAACTTTTCAATATTTTTCAAAAATAGAGTTATAAGGATGCATTAGATCTACAGTTTAAAAATATTTTAAATTATACAAGAGGTCCGAAATAGTCAGGGCATATCAAACATACTTTTTATTTGAACGGCAGTAGAGTTTTGGACTTGCATTGTCTTTATTTGTTTTGAATCACTACGTTTCAACTGGTAAACATCACCTGTCTTCTTCAGGTGAATACAGTATTGTTGCCTCTTCCAATCTAGTGACTTGCAATGGCAAACTATGTGCTGTACAGTTTCCCTGGCTTGTCCACATAATCTGTAGTCAAGGTGTCCATTGTACAGTTGCATTTTGTGCAGATGGTTCATGACAGCCCTGTGTCCTGTCAGAATTCCTGTAATGGTTCTCAGCTGGTTCCTGTTCATTTGAAGCAACTGTTTCGTAAGTTTTGGATCCGGATCCCCAATGAAGCTTTTGCTGGGATGTACTTAATCCTTGTCTGTTACTCCAGTGGATTTTGTGTTCACTCCTAATCCATCGCTTTATGGCATCTCGTACTGTGCATGTTGGTACTCCGAGTGCCGGTTCTGAACCAATGAATATGTTTTCTGAGCCTTTCCTCGCAAGTTCATCGGCTCTTTCGTTTCCTGTAATACCTTCGTGTCTTGTACCCACTGCAGTATTACTTTGTTTACTTTTGCCAGGGCCTTCAATTCCCCTTGACATTCCCATACCAGTCTTGAGGTTACTTTCTTGCATATTAGCGATCTAAGGGCTGCTTGACTCTTAGAATATAATATATGGATTATACGCACACTGTAATAAGGCGTAGATTTCTGCTTGAAACATGTATGTGCTTTAATTGTATGTCAAAATCGGAAAAAATTCAATAACAGCGGAGGTGGAAAATGAGTTTATTTCACATGCATTAATAAAAAAAAAGCTCTTAACCTGTATTTTGTATATAAAATAAACCATAAATTAGGTTACCGATCGCATATTACCGAATGTTTTCCATTTAAAGCAATGTTTTAATTGAGATGTCATCGATTTTGTTAAAAGATAAAAATTAAAATTAGAATAGCCCGTCGGCATCTTTGAAGCCGCCTTTGAAACGACTTTATTATTTAAATTATCGCTTGACGTTACGGTGACATTTTTAACGTTATAAATTTTCATTAACAACCAATAAACACACTTTGTCAATTATTTGTGTTAAAATTTATTATGTATGTCATGTTAAAGGTTTATAAATTCTTTTAAGGAATCGCGATTTCTGATTTTATTAGTTTATACTAGTTATTTTCGCGGTAATCTGTTTGACATGTGGGCAGAGTTATTGCGGTTTTCGAGACATTTGTGTTATAAACAATAATTAACAAATGTTTGTTATATAAACGCAGGGGCGGATCCATGAGCCTTGAAAATTTAAGGGGGACCGTATGAAGGGTCCGTATGTTTTTAGAAATCACACTCTTAAGAATGACTTGGTATTTGGTACTAATTTGTATTTGTTCTCGTGTTTACGTTACCAAAAATAACTATTTTTAGTTAGGAAAACAAAAAAGATTTTTTTCTTGGTTATATTTACCAAAAAATGATGCCATCAGAACAAAGAAAATATCTTGTTTTCTTATTAGTTGGCAGAAATAAAATATTTTGTTTAGCTAAATTTTACTCTGTATATTATCCTATTTAAATGTTACATCAAGGTTCCTACAAACTTGTATTTATCAATTAAGCTTGTTGTAATAACACATTACATTATGAATTTATAGTCCCTATCATTTTGTTAATTTTGATTAATATACATTCTTAGTTACCAGAACTAACTTTTCTTTTCAAGTAATATTATTCTTCACATTTATAACTAACGGCATCAACAGAGACTTAACGCCCTTGCCCGGTAGGTGACATGTGACATCATTCTAGCCAGGACTGTCAGGAGGTTATGTTTATGTTAGGGTGCTTTTGCGGTTCCGTGTCCATTTTTTCGTATTTTTAAGGCAATAATTGGCCAATTTAATGGCCGTGCCCGTGTGGAAAATGGATGTGACAATATCTGGTGTAATTTATTTGTGTTTATTGTCTTTCTTGTGTACGTTTTTGTTGGCAGAAGGAAGTTAAATCATAAGTAAGTAAACATTTTATTTTTATCATCGCAGTTGTAGGTACATTAGAAAGTTTAAATGAGCTTTTTATAAAGCATGGCAAGGTGACCCGATGAGAAATAACTTAAAAATATTTTTTTGTTTTGTTTTTGTTCTATGTTCCATTTCTATAAAAGAACGTCATATTGATGACTTTTTAATCTGCATGACCAAGTGCAACAAATTTCATATAGCTGTATATATTAAATAGAAAGTCCAGGGGATATTTTTTGTTTTTTAATAATCGCAGTTGCAGATAAGAAAATTTAAATAAGAACAATTCAGTTCTATAAGTAATTGAACAACCCAAAAGATTGAGTAAAATAAGTTAAAAATCTAGTGTTTCTGTTTTGTATTGCATAAGTATGTATTATAAAGAACATGAGAGAACAAGGGCATTGGAAATAATTTTTTTTTAAAGAAACCATACCTAATATCCCTGATAATTTATTCCAATTAGTTTACGCATACAAAATAGAGTAGTAATACCAAGGCATTTTTTTATTTAAATGGGGACCTAGGAAGGAATATTTTTCATTACTAAGTGTAAATTATATATGACATTTTTTTTAAAAATGAAACAGACTTTTTTTAAAGTTATTTCTATCAAATCAACCTGATAATTTTGCCATGCGTTATAAGCAGTCCATTCAAACTTTCTAATGTGCAACTGCAATGACAAAAATATAAAATTTTTACTTATTTATGATCCAACTTCTTTCTTACAATTAGAAAGTACAGAAAAAAGATAATAAGCACAATGTTTGACCCAAAAAAATGATTGCTTTGGCAATATTTGTAGATTGCATCATTAACAAAAACAATATGCCTTGAAAACAAATTTTCAATTTTCCATATTTACACATTAGGTGTGACAACTAAAATTATTGTAGGTTGGGTTGGTTAATGTTATTAATTAGTTCAATAGTTCAATAACGACAATTTTTTTTGGTTGTACAAACTAATTTTTGGGTTGAGTCCGATTTCACGAAAATAAATAGTTGTCAGAACCAAATTTTAGTAATCCATACCATGTTATTTTTAAGAGTGCACGAAGGTTTTAGAGCACGATCGTTTTTTTGGAAGTAATTATTTTTTAGTCCCCTCCTCAGGCAAATGGCGGATCTGCCACTGTTTAAACCTCGGACAAACGCGTTTTCGAACTATAAATACAGGGTCAGTTTAGTAATCGGCAGCAAGCGTTAGCTAAATAGTAAATTATTATTCAAGGTTTAGACAGCTACCAATGGTTACATTTTGCCAACCAACAAAATCCCGCTAATAGAATTTTCAAAAATCTCAGCACTGGCTGATGCATGTAACCGAAATATCGATTCGCTGGAAATGATTATATTTGCCGCTGAAAATGAAACAGGTTTTTACAAAATTGCAGAAGAAGAATTTCCTTTTATTTCGTCAGATCCATCCCTAGACGCGTTGCGCCATATCATGGCTCATCAGTAGAGCTAGGATCCGACGAAAGAAAGGAGAATTCACTTCTATGGAAGTTCTTCATCACCTTTTTTAATTAATAAACTTCCTCAAAAGCTCTATGGGGGTTTCAGTCACAATTTTCCAATATTTATTCCAACATAAGCTATACTTCTCCTGAAGATTAACGTTTCTATGTTCGAAACATGTAGAGTACAATAAAATAAAGGTTTCTTATCAAATATCATAATCAAAGCTCGTAAAGCGATGCCGCAATGCACACTTGGCAACCAACATCGGGTTATTCTGTGCTGGGTGCCTGGACACTCCAAAATAGATGGCAACGAGGCTGCCGATGCGCTCGCAAGAGAGGGCGCAGGCATGCCAGCTGATCTAGCAGACAATACAGTGAACAAACCACTGGGATTCGTCAAAGAGGAGATTGACTACACGGCCAAGCAGCTTGCACAGAACAGATGGACAGGGTTGACAACCTGTAGTACATCCAGGCAACTGTGGCCCACATTCGATAAAAAGAGAACCGCAGAGCTATTGAGACACAGTCGAAAAGACGTAAGAAATATTACTGCGGTTGTTACCGGACATTGCCTCTTCGGTAGACATGCCGAACGTATGCAAATACCCACTAACGACTTCTGCAGAAGTTGCAGAGATGAGGAAGAGAAAGAAAGTATTCAACATTTTCTGTGTGAATGCCCTGGCCTCGCAAGAAGGAGGTTCACTACTCTGGGTGAATCATCTTTCGATAGCCTGGAGGAACTAAGCAACTTACAACTTGGACGGCTGAGCAGATTTCTGAACAGTAGTGGCTGGTTTGAATGAGTTGTTAAAATCCTTCCGCGGTTACGTCGCACTAACCATCAGAGATCTGATGAAGGTGGGTTCTACGGAACACGTATGGTATCACAACGGACCTATTCAGGACTACGTGAGACTGTTTGGTCAGAACCAAGGGTCTGCCACTCTTACCTAACCTAACCTAACCTATCAAATATATCTTAGTGAAGGTTGACTTAGAGTATTATTTCTTTAACTTTCAAGTATGGACTAGTTCTTCAAATAAATATGTTGATGTAAGTTGAAAGCCGACCCTGTGGAAATACGCGATTTCTCCGAGGCCTACTGATATTCATAGCGCAACCATTGTGGCCTTGCCTTTTTGCCGATAGGTATATTTTTGCTCGGAATATTTATTATCGTACACAAGAGGCGAGAAACAAGTTTCCAGTATTGTTTTAGAAATTGAGAAATATCAGCTTGTAGTGCTTAACCTATTTTGAATTTTCCGATGTATTCAATTTTTATTTTCCCGTTTAAACTGACATAACTAATGGTTTTGGTAATACGTTTAGATCTGCGTAAAATGTTTTAGTGTTTCCGAGACGTACGCCACCTGTCCTTTTAAATTTTTGTTGGAAATGACCGGTATTTTGGAAAGAAAAACAATTTATTTTTAGTTAGGCAACAATGCTGTCAGGATACGTGGGTGGCAGTGGCAGGGACGTCGTACGAAGAAGGCCTATTTACTGGGCCCCTAAAATTAATCAACTTAATAAAGCATCGGCAAATGAGGAACGAGTTAAGAGCATTCTACAAACATTTCTAAACTATTCTCAAAGGTTACCGAAATTAAATTTATACAGGGTGCTACAAATTTGTGTGCGTATAAGAGAATCTCGAATATGTGCAAGATGTACAATCTAACAGATGTTATGAAATTAACTGATACTTTTTTTGAACAATTTTCGGTGGACCAGTGAAAATCACGTTGCGAGCGAGCAAAAAGATTTGAATTAGAGTATATGGACAACGAACCCATGGTGGATATTGTTGTAGAAAACCTAATAATACATTTGAATGACACTGACAGCAGTTCAAGCGAAGACTCTTATGATTATGTAAGCGAGGGTTCTCTGTCCGGAATAGAAGAATTAGACAGATAAAACTGATAAATATTATATAATAGTCATACATGTACTTTTAAAACTTAGACTCTTAATATGTTATGTACATACATCTTTAATTATATAAAGCCGAAATTGTGTCGGCCCTAATAAAATTATAAAAAAAAAACAGGGATGCGAAGTAATAAATGCTCATTAACTATGGAAAACCCATTACTGAGGACTACCAACAATTTAAACACATATGAATAGATGCAAATATGTATATTGTTTCGAGAAAGGGCAGCCATAAAAGCATAATAAACACATAATTAGGCCATATTATGCAAAAGGCAATTAACCCTCAATGTATCTAAGTTTGCATGGTCAAAATATATAAAATAATTTTACTGTTAGAATAATAGAATAACAATATAATTTACATATTGAATAGTTAAGTTTAGTGTTGAAAAAATTTCCGATAATTTAAATTATTATAAAAATAATTAAAAGGAATTAACTATTTTGTTGGTTGGTTGATTTTTGCATAACAGGGCCCAATTAGCAAACACGATTAGCAGTCACTACGGCTTTATCAATCAAATCCCACTTTTATTTTCTACGCGGACTGTACTTTACTAAAATTCGGTATTAGGTATCTCTGTCGTACACTGACTCTCCTTTTCTTTCATCTGCGCATCTCAGGGCGCAAGCTACATTGCATGACCTGTACTATACTTTTTCTGCGACTCTTACTGATAAATTAAAAATCGGTTTATAATTTATAAAGTATCGATTTGCACTTCAAATCTCAAGTAATGAGAATCTCACTGTTAAATATTCAAAACGCAAGATAGATAAATGTTATGATTTGAGTGGTTCAAGGCTAACTTAATTGTTATACTAGGCATTATAACGCACAGTTGTGTGTTTTTATCACACAATCATAATGCACGGTTGTGAGTTTTTATTCTTTACGCATAGTTGTACGTAAGAATGAATTTACTTATAAAGTGATATGTACGTAAAACAATGTTTACTAACAGGTTCGGATTCCACATTAAGCTGTAGGTCTTGTCTGGCTGACATTACCCAGACGATAGGGGATACAATAGGCCTTATAGGCCTAAGTATACTGGCTCTTCCGCCAACCCCAGCAAAAAAAAGCAGGAGTAGAAAATTTTTTTTTCTACTTTGCCACAATCTAAACTTGTTTGTATCTCGTATACTTTTCTACACCCTCGGACACACTGTATAGTATAGTAGTGGTAATAGTATACAATAAACAACACCATAAACTTGTTAACTTATAAATAATTTACTTCCTTAAAGAATTTTCCCCAAAGTCCCGCCCATGTACTTTCCATATATTTGCAGATAATCGGAAACGTACTTTTCGCCTCGACAAATCCGTCCGGAAACAGAAAATATACGTTCGAACAAGGGATGGAAAAATGGGACGGAGCAACTTTAGGGGCGAAAAGAAATTAACTGTACGGTACGTGCTCGGTATGTGCAAGATATATACACTCCCGAAGCGATAATATTTGAACAAGTCGACAAATTGACAGTTATTTATTTGGTTTTTGACCCTTCCCTGTATACTGTGGGGGGTGTCGGACTTTCGCCGATTGTTGTACTTGTGTCAGTTTGTTTGCGTCCTGCATTTATTGGATCTAATATTAAAGTAACAAGGTAAATAGACACATGCAACGAGGCCTAAAAAAAGAAAATAAAATTCAACAAAGAGAAAGAAAGTATTTATGTCAGATTCTTGTGGACACTTTATGGCAAGAGAATGACGGTTTTTGGCAAAAAGCGATCGCTTTTGCACCTATTTATTACAGGGTGTCCCAAATTCGATGCTCATCATAGATATCTCGGAAACTATAAGAGACAGCATCGGTCAAATGGTGGCAAAGTTACGGAAAAAAAAATTTGAGCTGTTTTTTATTTTTTGAAATATTAAAAAAACATTTGGGTTTTTGTTTTTTAAATTTATCTTAATTATTTCAACTGCTGCAGAAAAACAAATATAACATTCCAATTCAATATAAGGTTTGATGAATAATAGATTTAAGTAAATCAGGCGCTTATGCTCATTAATGAGACCAAATCAGTTCAAAAGTTTAAGATTTATCCTGAGGAAAGACGGGCAATGCACTTACTTTTGATTACATTTATCATGAAACGAAGCAATTGTATCACCACGAGCGAAGCCGCGGGTACCGGTAATTTTCAGTATGTTCGTCGGAATCGGACGCTTATTCTGCTTAAGTAAACCAATTTTAGACCACTTCTTACTGGTGTGTCCCACCAAGTGCTGCCTTCAGTAGCTTCGCGATCCCTTATCTTTTCGTCGGATCCTTGATGCATGAGTCATGATATGACGAAACGCGTCTAGAGATGGATCTGGCGAAATGAAAAGGAAAATCTTCTTCTTTATTCATTGTTTTCGGTTAATAAACCGATGTGAGTTAGCGCTGCCTAGCGGGACTCCTGTAATTGTGACGAATGTCTTTACAGGCGATTTCCTCTTAACATTTACTTATTTCTATAAGTTTGTTAGAGGTGCTGGTATGCTAAAGAGTGTCTAACAGCGACACAGATGGCGCTCCGTGCCACTTCTTACTGGTGTGTCCCACCAAGTAGCTTCGCGATCCCTTTTCTTTTCGTCGGATCCTAGCTCTACTGATGAGTCATGATATGACGAAACGCATCTAGAGATGGATCTGGCGAAATGAAAAGGAAAATCTTCTTCTTTAAATATAACATTGTTTAGCTACTTTTTAGCTTTATACTACCGTGTTTTTAGATTTTCGGTACATCGTTTGGTTATTGTGGAATTGTTTACAACTTTAATTTTTTAAATACGAAACTGCACTTTTCATTTTATTTCTATTTATAACATGCAAATGAATGCGGAATTAACAGTTATAGAATAAATTAACCACGTAATATCTATTTTTATCTGTGTCGAACAAATTTTAATAATTAGATTATCGATGCGTAGATAAAAGGGCTATCGAACTATTAACCAGAAATTACATATTTAGTTGTAGTTTTTGATGATGCTGACAAAATTCAGATTCCACCACCCACGCTCTCTACTTGAAAGAATCTACCTAAAATCAAAGAAGGGAGGAAGAGGTCTCATTAATATATATAACTGTGCAAGTCGCAAGAGACCTCTATGAGAAAATACTTCCAAGAGTCGAATGAGGAAATTCTACAACAAGTGGTAGCAGCAGACGCTGGATATACAGCCCTTAACTTAAAACAAAACGGATTACCTAACATCATCCGCGCACCGCCAAGTCAACAGCTTGTTACTTGGCAAGAGAAAGCTCTACATGGCAAATAGCCTACTGCACTTCAACATCCACTCATAGATAGAGAATGGTCACTAAATTGGTTAGAAAAAAGGCAGATAAATTAAAAAAACAAAAACTTAAAATTTTAGTTTTTTCGACTATTACAAAAAGTTAAAAATAAAGCTAGTTTTTCTTACAATATTACTGAGCACAAAATTCCGCAACTTTGATCCCATTTGACCGATGCTGTATCTCCTATACAGGGTCCTGCGCCTCACCTCCCGTCTTCTATAGCTCACTTATTAATTAACTTAGGATTTTAATATTGTGCAGGCTCTATCTGTATCCTAGGGCGTATTTCAGGAAAATATTTTTGTTTATACAGGGTGTTCCAAAAAAGTGTGACGTCATTAGGATATATTTTTTTAGATTACATGCCATAAATATTTTTACTTATTTGGATGCATCTTATAGTTGCCTTCATACCCCTAAAATTTTAATGAAATCGGTTCAGTATTATAGGCCAAAAAAAATAAAAACTAATAAATATTAGTTTTGCACCACTGGTTTTCAAAATTAATAAAAAATAAAAATAATGCCTCGTTAATTAAACTATACATAGGTACTTAATAAATAAGGTCGAACAGTCTCGTTAATCAAGTTTTATTAATAAGAATTGTACAGGGTGTCCAAAGTTTAGTATCAAACTTTGCAAACTTTAAATCAATTTATTTTTCTTATTTCAAATTGTAACCCCTGTATATTATTATGTCATTCGATGCAGAATTAAAAATCAAACATTTGTTCTAATTACAATCCTATCGCAATTTCTAACGCATCAAGATTTATTTCCAAAAAACTCATTTTATCAAGTATTCCACCAGTCATTATTATAAATAAATATCGAAGATGGCTTTGCAAAACAATTTATTGGTATAAAAGTTTATTAAAACTACAAAAGCCCATTTTGACTTTAGTTTCCAATATTGTTAGATTATTATTAATTATTTAAGCTATATTATTTTTTCTGATGAAATACAACCAAGAAGAGCGCGTAGATATGATTTTCATATTAGAAGCATGCAAAAAGAATTATTTTTTGTCACTTTAGTAAACGTTATTACAAATAAATTGTTTTTCAAAGCCATCTTCGATATTTATTTATGATAATGACTGGTGGAATAGTTGATAAAAGGAGTTTTCTGCAAATAAATTTTGATGTGTTAGAAATTGCGATAGGGTTGTAATTAGAACAAATGTTTAAATTTTAAATCTGCATCGAATGACATAATAATGTACAGGGGTTACAATTTGAAATAAGAAAAATAAATTGATTTAAAGTTTGCAAAGTTTGACACTAAACTTTGGACACCCTGTACGATTCGTATTAATCAAACTTGGTTAACGAGACTGTTATACCTTATTTATTAAGTACCTTTGTAAAATTTTATTAACGAGGCATTATTTTTATTTTTTATTAATTTTTAAAACCAGTGGTGCAAAACTGATTTTTTTTAGTTTTTATTTTTTTTTTGCCTATAATACTAAACCGATTTCATTAAAATTTTGGGGGTATGTAGTCAACTACAAGGGGCATCCAAGTAAGTAAGAATATATAGCATGTAATCTAAAAAAATATATCCTTATGACGTCACACGTTTTTGGAACACCCTGTATATACAAAAATATTTTCCTGAAATGCGCCCTAGGATACAGGTAAAGTTTGCAAAGTATCAAAATCCTAACTTAATTAATAAATGAGCTATAGAAGACGGGAGGTGAGGTGCAGGACCCTGTAGTTTCCGAGATACCCATGATGAGCATCCAATTTTGGACATCCTGTACACGCATTTTACCCAATAATTAATTTTTTCAGTGCATATATAGCTGGTGTATCTAGTATTATACATTATTTCCACATGTCGCTCTTTTTTACCAATCACTAGGTATTTAATATTTATGGACGATATAATAAATTTCACTTATTTTATAACATAAGACCATACCATATTGGCAGCTGGCTTGCAGATAATTTTACAGTTAAATACGTATTCAAAGATGCACAGCACAGGAATTAAAGCGAAGTAATAAATATACAAATAAGTTTTAGTACGTCCGCAAAAACATTAACCATTATTGAACCGTTCTCGTTCGCAATTGATGCCAGAATTACTCGTAAATGCAAGAGAAAGATTAGAAAACACATTTGTGAGAGAGTATTGTATAGTAGTGAAATTTTATTGGCCTATAAAACATTTTAAATAACAATAGTCTTTAATTTGCAAATGGAAATCTAATTTTATTGTAGTTCGGTGGAACAAGGTATAGACGAAAACATAAAAAAACGTAATAGATGTTAATTATATTAGGTGGGTCTCTTAGTACTTAAGAATTTAACAGCATTACGGAAACCGAGGTTTTTGTCGTATCCATCTGACGATTATTATTATTTTTACTTGGGAACCCAATGCATGTTTCTTAAGTGAGCAAAGGGACATGCAAGGTGCGTTCGTTATTCCGGGTTATTAGAAATAAACAATCAAATTTGATAATATTGACGCTTAAATTGTTAAATAATAACTATCCCTATTTTTAGATTTAAGAAATCCTAATCTTAATATCCAAGAATAACTATTATTTTATTTGGGCAATGGTAAAACTATAGTATATTTCAAAAACGTGTAGAGTAATAAATTGGGAAATTTCGTCCAGTTCGGCTCAATTTCGGTGTCGGCCATGGCGTAGGTAAATTTTGTGCATTAAATTATTTATGATAACTAACAAAAGAAAAAAAAGATAATTTGATAAAAAAGGAACTATCAGCTATGGCAAACTGACACAAAAATCGTTTTATGAAATATGCCGTGAAAGATATAGCTGAAAAACATAGTGCACACCGCCATATCATTGCGAACTAAATCCTATTGAATTTCTATGGGCGCAAGTGAAAGGATTTGTAGCAATACACAACACTACATTCAAAGTGAAAGACGTTAAGCTACTGTTTGATCAAGCCATTAATGAAGTGACACCAGAGAACTGGCGAAAAGCAGTCCATCGTCTCATTAAAGAAGAGGAGAAAATTTGGGATCTTGACCACCTGATCGATCGGACTGTCGACCCGTTAATTATAACATCAAGAGGAGATGACAGTTCCTCAGATGACGAAGAATATTATGATTTTTTATAATTTAATTTCTGTATAATGTATTTTGTATTTTTTTTATAATGTTTGATAAAAAACAAGCGTACCTAATACTATGTACATAATGCACGCCTTTGTCACACCCTTTTCAGTTTTTGTGAACGGATAACAATAGGCAAAACCTATAAATTGACCCAAACCCGGGTGGTACTATCTGCACTTGATAAAAATATAGAATTTTGCAATGAAATCAATGCCAAATTATGAAAGTGGCTTAAATATTCGTTGGGTCACTCTGTAGTCCCTTTGCGTACCTAATGAGCTTTTATTACTTTACACCTTTCTAAAATAGACTATAGTGTTTTTTTTAATGAATGTAGAAAAATATTATTACTTGCCCGTGTTGCCCCAGATATTATATATAAATCCACACAGCAGTATTTTCTAAAAATTGCACCATAAATTTACCAGAATTCCTACATTTTACATTTTACTTTAATGTGCCTCCCATTAGGTTAATCGAGTTTAATCAAAGTATGTCGCATTCGACAGCATGAGCTATACGCACCGTTTATTTTTTTTGTTACATTTTATAGCGTTTGCCTTAAAGCTTGATTTGTTTTGCAATTAAAATAAATGTATTTATATATTATTACAAATCATTACCGCCTATAAAATGAAAGCATTTAGTCGCGTAACAAGTACCTACTGTCAATTTCTGTCTCTAAGATTTTTAAATTTTATCACTAAGCTTATCATCATATTTTACATAATAATTGACCTCATTTTTGGCAACATTGGTTTAATCAAGTGGATGATACAGTTTTAATTTATGTGTTTTCGGCGTTAATTGTTACTATTCTGGCTAGCAGCGTGTCTGTAGAACGATCCTTTTCTCGATAAAAAAGAATTCATACCTTTTTTACAAAACACACAGGGAGAGACACGCATATTAACAATAATCTCTCTGGAAAGCGACCTTTTGCAGGATATAAAACGCAAGACCAATTATTTTTATGCCAATGTTTTAAAATAATTTTGACATAAAGACCGCCGTGTTAAACTCATTTACAAATAATGTCGTTTTATTATTCTTCTGCCAGTGTTCTTTCCACAAACTCAAAAACAAGACATTTGTGACAAAATTTGAAATTTAGATGCTTAAATGTCATGGAAGGTAAATTTTTGTCTTAAGTACAATTTTTGCCTAAACTAATTAAAAAAGCATTGCACGCCACTGTGCAACAGGGTGTAATAAACAATAAATGGCTTAACCGCGATACGGCCAGAAAACTTTGAATTTATTTAATCGTTACCCAGAAACAGGTACTTGATAGTTCTTTGGTTAAATCGACGGTCCAGCGGGAGGCAGTAGCGGCACCAGGATTTTTGGAATGGGTGGGCCCGATGATTTTTAAGTGGGCACTACCCAAATCAATAGTGTGACTTCTAAAAAAAAAAAGGTCACCGCTCTTTTCTCATCAAAGCTTTTATAGCCAAGTCCCCCTTTCCCCCGGAAATTCCATTACAAAACCGAATCCATCAATTTTGGGGAGGTACCAGGGTGGGCACTCATGTTTCTTTGGTGGGCCTGAGCCCCCTGCCCCCCCCCCCCCCCCCCCCCCGCTGTCACCGCTGCTGGTGGGAGAAAATAGCGATTTAAAGAAATTAAATGGCGAATGCGTCACCTTTTAATCTTAAAAACATTAAAGAGTGACTTTCTAAAATAAAACGGTCTGTTGAGTTGACCATAACAAAAAATATTGTGTCGCGTAAAACTGTTTAGACGACGCCAGTGTGCAAAAAACGAACTGTAAATAAGAGGGCGACCGAACGAAGGGATCCCAAAACGTCCGAAATTGTGTAAAAAGTTGTCGGTGTGTATTATTATAGTGAGGGGCGGCGGATCGCGCGTCCAGGGCAAAAAGGTCGTAAAAGCTGAAAAGCGTTGTTTGTGAACAGATTTCTGTCGGTGGGCTCGGGATATTATATTTTTTATGTCGGTATAAGCCAGTTTGGCAGCACAAGATTAAATGGCTCGTGACAGGGGCGACGTCAGCTTTATTATGGAATTTATTGGGATCCGTGGAGACTTAATTGTTATCAAATCGAGTCAATATTAGTTTTTCATCCTGAATTTTTCGGTCGGTCAAGGGCGGTAAGAAACCGTGAATAGACGTCAATAAGATTTGTCCATTATAGTCTACTTCCGAAAGGTGTAGAGTAATAGAAGCTCATTAGGTATGCAAAGGGACTACAGAGTGATCCAATCGAACATTTAAGCCACTTTCATAATTTGACATTGATTTAATTGCAAAGTTCTTTATTTTCATCAAGTGTAGGTAGTACCACACGGGTTTGGGTCAATTTATGGGTTGTGTCTATTGTTATCCATTCACAAACACCGAAAATGGAATGACAAAGGCGTGCATTATGTATATAGCGTTAGGTACACTTATTTTTTATTAAACATTATTAAAAAAATACAAAATACAAAAAATATATACAGAAATTAAATTATAAAAAATCATAATATTCTTCGTCATCTGAAGAAGGATTTCCTCTTGACGTTATAATTAACGGGTCGACTGTGAGATCGATCAGGTGGTCAAGATCCCACATTTTCTCCTCTTCTTTAATGACACGATGGACTGCATTTCGCCAGTTCTCTGATGTCACTTCCTTAATGGCTTGATCAAACAATAGCTTAATGTCTTTCATTTTGAATGTCGTCTTGTGTTTTACTACAAATTCTTTCACGTGCGCCCATATAGGTTCTATAGGATTTAGCTCGCAATGACAAGGCGGTGTGCGCAGCACAGTTACACTATGTTTTTCAGCTATGTCTTCCACGGCATATTTCATAAAACGATGTTTGTGTAAATTTGCTAAAGCTTATAGTTCCTTCTTTACCAAATTATCTTCTTTTGTGTTCTTTGGTTAGTTATCATAAATATTGTAATGTACAAAATTTACTTGGGCCTATGGTCAACACCGAAATTGAGCATAACTGGACGAAATTTCCCATTTTATTATTACTCTAAACCTTTCTGAAATAGACTGAACAGACCCGAACAAACCCAAGACTATCACTCATTTAAATATAATGAATCATGTTCATAACAGTTTGTGTTTATTCACAAAAATGTACCCAATTTATTAATGTGTTTACCTTTCTAATTTGTATTTTTAGGTTGTAAATATTTTGATATAACCCTAATATCACGTCCTATAGCGCGTTATTAACTCTCCACCGAATAAATCAAAAACAACCCCCAATCAAAATTAGCCCGGGCTTAAGAGCATATATTGACACGTTGCTCATAACGGCGTACGTAATCCTATTAACTTATAATCGAATTCAATAAATTCTCATTACCCTTCAGACCCATGATACATACGTTTCCCCTAAAAATGTTACAAGATTACTTTTAACGAACAATGGCCAGATTATATTAAAGTCCGAAATAAGTTACGTTGAAATGTTCTGGCAATATTTTTTCGCCGTACTTCTTTGGGATTATCTCCTCGATGTCGAGTGCGGGAACAGATAAGATTTGCGGTGAAAGGTTGGAGCATTATTTTTTAGATTACCGGGGCTTTACGATTCGTTAAGAGCAAACATTAGTCGATGAGTCATCCTGAACAAATAGTGCATTACCATCAGATCGCGCATATTTTACCTGTATCTAGCGATAGCAATAAAATGTCTTTATATATAATATACAAAATATTATAAAAACGAATTTTACGAAAATTAAGGGGCGCGGCGTCAGTGGAGATTTTTAAGTTAACATCGGTGCATCGTTTGTAATTTTAATGGCAAATAATAAATTGTAATAAATAGCCGCAATATCAATCTCTATATTTATGTTCTGCATAGCGGATGATATAATTTTAACCTAAATAATTAAAATTTTAGAATAAATTTACATTTTTTTTTGATCCGCCAAACTATAAGTTCTTGTGAACCGCTTGGTAAAATGTTTGTATTAAATTTTGGATTAGACAAGTCAGAAAACGAATGCCGCGTTGTACGCAAGGGCTCTTAAGCATGTCGTGTAGGCTATAGTCTATTTCAGAAAGGTGTAGAATAATAAAATGGGAAGTTCCGTCCAGTTCGGCTCCATTTTGGTGTCGGCCATAGGCGTCGGTAAATTTTGTGCATTAAATTATTTATGATAACTAACCAAAGAAAAAAAAGAAGATAATTTGATAAAGAAGGAACTATTCGCCGTGGAACTGTGCTGCACCCACCGCCATATCATTGCGAACTAAATCCTATAGAACTTATATGGACGCAAGTGAAAGAATTTGTAGCAAAACACAACACGATATGCAACATGAAAGACGTTAAGCTACTGTTTGATCAAGCCATTAAGGAAGTGACACTAGAGAACTGGCGAAAAGTAGTCCATCATGTCATTGAAAAAGAGGAAAAAATGTGGGATCTTGACCACCTGATCGATCGGACCATCGACCCGTTTACTATAACGTCAAGAGGAGATGATAGTTCCTCAGATAACGAGAAAAAAATGATTTTTTATAATTTAATTTCTGTATAATGTATTTTTTATATAATGTTTAATACAAAATAAGTGTACCTAATACTATGTACATAATGCACGCCTTTGTCACGCCATTTTCAATATTTGTGAATGGATAATAATAGCAAAACCCATAAATTGACGCAAAGCCGGAAGGTACTACCTGCACTTGATGGAAATAAAGAATTTTCCAATAAAATCAATACCAAATTATGAAAGTGGCTTAAATATTCGTTGGGTCACTCTGTAGTCACTTTGCATACCTAATGAGCTTCTAATACTCTACACCTTTCTGAAATAGGCTATAGTATACTTTCGAAGTGTAGTGGTTCTTTTAGGTAGATATGTCACAAACTTTGCCTATAATATCATAAGATCTATCAAAAAGACGATGAGAAAAATTTAAACCCAATATTGCCCTATAAGTAACGTTTTTGAATAGCTAAATGCTTGTTAAATGTTCTTTAGGTAGATTTGTTCCTGTTATTAAAACATTTATTAGCGTCTTCGCAACCAAAATTTCCCCAGATTATTAGTGAGCCGTCATTAGCCCACACGTCACGTTGCGAATTGTGTACGTACCAAAATCTACGTGTCTTTGACTTCAACTTGCAAGAGCACTAAAAAATCTACTTATTACCTAACATCTACACTACATACATGTACATGATTCACACTTCTTTTTGAAATATTAATATAGCATTACTTATGAAATTATGATTTACATTTGTCTCTTAAAAACTTATTAATATAAAGGATGGAGAGTGAGAGCATTGCAAGGAGAGGTATAAAACTTAATGATGATGTAAATTATCTGCATCTAAATGTGAATAAACAAATAAATAACAGCAAGAAAATTGTAAGACCGGCGAGGCAATGCATTCGTTCATGTAATTCATTTAAAAAGTTAAAAATATTAAGATAAACTATAAAGAAAAATCATTACATCCGTAAGACCCCTCGTAAAAATACCAATCTTTATTACAGTGATTATATATAATTTTTATTCTGTCCCGATAAACCTGACCGGGTGGCGAAAGTAGTTATTTAGAGGGTGCAGTTTTCATTATTTTCATTTTTCGCAAGGGAGGGCGAGTCTTGATTACTCATTGTGCCATTTTGTGCGAATCTTGTAGGTTCGGACTTTATTGCACTTTCGGGATAAATTGTGAGGCGGGTTTATTATCGGGGAGTTTTTGATAACGTTGTTCGCCAAAGATTCTGTACAGAGACAGGTTCAGAAAGTAAAGCAACGTTTACTCTACATTTTTAACATGATTTCTTCTAGAAAAAGTCGATACGCCTATACACCTGGTCCTTAAGAGTATTGATTTTATGGTGAGAAATGACAAATTCAGATTTTAGTGGCTTTCGAATAGATGATGATACGGTATTAATAAATCGTCAGAATTTTGACATTGCCTACTATAGAACTACATAACATTAATTGGCGTCGAAGGAGGCCGACTTGTCCTGGATGTCAGAAAGGGGAGGAGACACCCTTGCAATTCCTGGGAACTTGTGAGATGTTCTACGGAGATGAAGTCATTAGATATTTGGATCGACGGTGCTCCGAAGAAAGGAAGTTAATACACTCACCATAACGAGATCGAGAATGAATGAAGAGTTTTGGACTTGAGATTGTCTTTATTTGTTTTGCATCACAACGTTTCAACTAGTAAGTATCTCCAGATGAGACTCTAAGGCTACTTGAAGATAGGGTCAAAAAAGACAGAAACAACACGCTTAAAGGAGAAACTGAAAAATTAGGAGCAGCTGACCATGCCTGGACACACTGTCATCACATCGAGTGGACAGAAGCTCAAATCCTGGATAAAGAACCACATTGGGAAAAAGGAAGTTCAAGGAAGCTGCTTCTATATACCAGAACCCAGATTGTTTTAGTAAACCCTCATTAGATATAAGAAATATCTGGAAAGCTTTGTTAAGTAGATGTAAACTTAAAATACCGCACACGAACTAAACACATGACTGCACTCATCTCAGTTATGCTCCCGTACATCTCGCTGGTATAAATAGAGCTGTACTTTACTTATTTAGTATTCACCTGAAGACGACTAGAGATACTTACCAGTTGAAACGTTGTGATGTAAGACAAATAAAGACAATGCAAGTCCAAAACTCTTCTATCATTGAAGAAACATCATTGTCTCCAACCTTTAAACATACACGGGAATGTTTAGAAAGGGTTAGAGTCTGGAAAAGGCTAAGATCGACCATGATGATTGGAGGAAGATTCAGTGCTATGTAGGGCCCAATTTGAAACAAATGTATACCAGATAAAATATTCGTCAAACCAATAAAAATTTAAAGGACAATGTATAACAACGCTCTTAATATTTTTACTCAATTTTTCTTTGTAAAGGCAAAAACTCCCTAAGGCCCCCCGAAATAGTTCGAAAAACGATGATGTTTCTCTTTCGGTATTATTGGGAAGCCATTGTTTTTGCCACGATGGACATAAAGCGCCGATTGTTATGGTAATTTCTCGCGGGATGAGAACTCTGACCCCTGGAAGATAATTTCGGTATTGTTTATATGCAAAGTGCTGTAGTTCTTTGGTTTTTGTTTTTCTTTTTTTTTTAGATAATGGACCAAGCAGTTTTTAGGAAGGGTTTACCGTCGACATAACATGGAATATTAATAATTCATTTTATCATTTAAAACGTCAGCGTTAAGGGTTTGTATACACTTGGAAAAAAAATAAAGTCACTTCCAGATTCTTTTAACTAACGACTTATCTTATCCTTTTTTCTTAACATCCAGGTAATGTGAGTCATACAGGACCTTCCGTTTTTAACCTAATCGAATCCGTCAGTCTGCTTAAGGCAGGATTACCCGTCATACCCTCGAATTCATGGACAATATTTCGGCATCGCGCTGAACTTGGCGGCTTGCCAAGCCACGCATTTCTTATGGAAGGAATCGCCCTTCGGCGAGAGATGTAGCCTCTATTTCAGAAAGGTCTGGAGTAATAAAAGCTCATTAGGTATGCAAAGGGACTAGAGAGTGACCCAACGAATATTTAAGCCACTTTCATAATTTGGCATAGATTTCATTTTAAAATTATTTATTTTCATCAAGTGCAGGTAGTACCACCCGGGTTTGGGTCAATTTATGGCTTATGCCAATTGTTATCCATTCACTGAAAATCGTGTGACAAAGGCGTGCATTATGTACATAGTATTAGGTACACTTATTTTTTATTAAACATGATAAAAAAAACACAAAATACAAAAATTATAATATACAGAAATTACATTATAAAAAATCAATACAAATTCTTCGTCATCTGAGGAAGTGTCATCTCCTCTTGACGTTATAATTAACGGGTCGACGATCCCACATTTTCTCCTCTTCTTTAACAACATGATGGACTGCTTTTCGCCAGTTCTCTGGTCTCATTACCTTAATGGCTTGATCAAACAGTAGCTTAACGTCTTTCATTTTGTGTCTTGCTACAAATCCTTTTACTTGCGCCCATATAAGTTCTATATGATTTAGTTTGCAATGATATGGCGGTATGCGCAGCACAGTTTCACTATATTTTTCAGCTATATATTTAACGGCATATTTCATAAAACGATGTTTGTGTAAATTTGCTATAGCTAATAGTTCTTTCTTTATTAAATTATCTTACTAACTATCTCTATGGCCGACACCGAAATTGAGCCGAACTGGACTGAATTTTCCATTTTATTACTCTACACCTTTCTAAAAAAGACTATACCTCTAAAATATAAAGTATACTTTTTTTGATTGAGTAGGGATCGAATACCAAATGATACAGCTCTATACCACTGAACTATAATATTGCCGCAGAACCTCCTAATACATCGGTATCCGAAACTCAAATATAAATGTGTCCCTCAATCTCCGTTGGCTCGGTATCAGACATGTATTCCTAAACGGGACGTGGGTATTTATTTTTACCACCAATTGTGGCAAAGTCTAGGTTTTACGCTGGTCAAGACCCGTGATTTAACCGAATACCGTCCGATTACGACGCATAAATGCTACCGCATCTTTAACTTAAATACGTTAATAAAAAAAAGTTTAATCCCTTAAACATCAAACTTAGTTCCGAACTTAGATAAAACAAGGACTAGCGTCATTATTTAACTTCGCACGAAACACAACCGGCGTTATTTTCCCGATGGTCTGCGCCGATAATAATTCGGAAGGCAAATATTTGACGTCGATTAATTTGTTTTGTTTGAACGCGCGTGTGAAGTCCGGCCCTGATAAACAGCCCCCGGAAATAAAAGTTTTATCATTCTCGCCCCGGCTTTTATCTCTACAACATGGAAAGTTGGTTGAATCGGTCGGTTTTGCCCCCGAAGCAACGATTTTGTCGGAATGTGTCGGCTGTATTTGTTCAGTAATTATAAAGTAGCGTAAACTAATTTGTTGCGTTTGTTCGGTAGTCGTTTTCTGTAATAAAAATGCGTGATTTTACCGTACGATTTCAGTTGGAAATATATAAAGTAACAGGAAAATTGTTTTAAACGTGTTACTCTGTTTAGAAATTGATGGGGTAAAAATACGATCGTTCATTAGTTAATTTGTTTTTCTACGACCACCTATAAAAATGAGAAAGAAAGCACGGTTAATTTGGCTAGGAATGGCCGTATATCACACGATTTTTGAAAAAAAAATATTTCAACACTAGTGTTGAAATATCGGGGCACACTATTTAATTTAAATATATGGTGCCAATTTGACAGACAACTCCTATTTATTAAAAAGAACAAATTTAAGAAAGCAGTAATTGTAAAGTGGTTATGTTATTTATCATGTATTTGTCGAGTGATTCAGAATTAGAGTCTGAAAATACGCCTTTTGAAATTATAAAAAATGTTAATCATATGCTGGAAAATCTATTACCAGAAAAAACAAATCAAGCTAAAGATAGTGTCATGTATTAAACAACAAATCTTCATCGGTAGCGATAGCGTAGAGAATAGAGCTCTAGTCTACAGATCGCAAGGTCACAGGTTTAAATCCCATCAGGTGTACCTAACTGATTTTTTTTTATAAAAACATTAATCAATTTATAGAATTATTTTGAATTGAAATCTTGTTGGGTGGATTTTTTAAATATATGTTTAATGCATATTTCCTTAATTAAATTTAAAATTTTTCATTCTGGTTAATCTAGAGGTCAATCCAGGATTCGTTCTTTCTATGATATATAAAATATGGAAAAATGAAAAAGTTATGTGTACTATAAATAAAGGAAAAGCCTATTGATAAACTATGAAACAAGATGTTAAGTGGAACATAATCCTGAGTATGCTAATTTTAACACTAGTGTTGATATATTTTTTTTCAACACAATATTTTTTTCACAAATCCAAGGCTTTTTTAATAATTTGTGGTCGTAAGAAAAATAGTGTACCTACATTACTCGTGTGAAAGTGATTATTCTTAAGCTCGGAGAATTTCCGCACTCGGCTGACGCCTCGTGCTAAATATCTCCTCATTGGAAAAGTATCACTTTCAGCACTTGTTATGTAATATACTATTGTTTATTATAATTATTAAAATAGCCTTCTGCGATACACTTTCATGGAAATTAAATAAAAATAAACATACTGTGTCAGCGTTGCGTGGGATTGGATTATTCTATTTTTTACCCATTTAAAAAAACTAGCAACAATCCTGTATGGAGGAAACTTATTCCCGAATTCAATAAAAGCTAAAATTACCCATTTACCCGCCTTATCCGACACTTCTAGAAACGGAAACAAATCTACATACATCTGCCATAAATCTCTTTATAGCCTATTAGACTATAGACATGTTCTAATCAAATTTTCCTACGCATTTGCCACAAACACGGATACAAAGCACTTTTAAATAAACGCGTGCATCCAATAGGGCCGATTGACGCAAAAAATCTTTTTCCCGATGGCTTTTTTCCAGCCCATAAAACCGTTCATCGAGACGAAATAATTTCCGGATTCGGCGAATTCCGCATGCAAGAAAACCGGCCGCGGGAAATAATAGCTACGGAGGAGGTTTTGCACTATATGTTTTAGTTATTTTGGGTTCTAATAGTATAATAAACAAAACGTTTAGTTAGAAACCTGCTTTTACATTTATTGTTGTTTGTACATTGTACATTTTATTGTTTGACAAATGACAGAACGCTGCAATACTATTTTGCGTGCAGCCCTTTGCAAAAGAGTAAAAAAAACCTCCAAATGGGGTAGAAAGTATATTTCTGACTATAACTCTTACACAAAAAATAATATGGCAAAAAGTGTTTTACAAATATTGTAGACCATTAAATTTTGAACAGTAAAGGTTATAATAACTTTTTTTTTATCTTCAACTAATAAGCCATAGAAGTTCAAACAATACGACGCGACGTATCCACTGTTCTGTGATGGGGCGCAATACAATGACGCCGATTTAGTAAAAACACTTTGTCAACACTAAATAAACAACGACTTTAATGACTTCCATACCCAGTTTAAAAATAGTGTCAAGTTAGAAACCACCCTAAACTCTCCAAAATAGATGGCAACGAGGCTACCGATGCGCTCGCGAGAGAGGGCGCAGGCATGCCAGCTGATCTAGCAGACAATACAATGAACAAACCACTGGGATTAGTCAAAGAGGAGATTGATTACACGGCCAAGCAGCTTGCACAGAACAGATGGACAGAGTTAACAACCTGTAGTACATCCAGGCAACTGTGGCCCACATTCGATAAAAAGAGAACCGCAGAGCTATTGAGACACAGTCGAAAAGACGAGAGAAATATTACTGCGGTTGTTACCGGACATTGCCTCTTCGGTAGACATGCCGAACGTATGCAAATACCCACTAACGACTTCCGCAGAAGTTGCAGAGATGAGGAAGAGGAAGAAAGTATTCAACATTTTCTGTGTGAATGCCCTGGCCTCGCAAGAAGAAGGTTCACTGCTCTGGGTGAACCATTTTTCGATAGCCGGGAGGAACTAAGCAACTTACAACTTGGACGACTGAGCAGGTTTCTGACCAGTAGTGGCTGGTGAGGCAGTTTGGTTTGCCACTCTTACCTAACCTAGGAACCACCCACCCTGTATAGTGTAATCTGTCAATTTAGTGAGGGTTCATCGTGTTAAAATATGCAAAACATTGAGATTTGAGAAACATGGACCAATTCGCATTAAACCAGATGATGAAAACCACAACTTATACATTACTACTGGTGTGCCGCAAGGTAGTAATCTTGGGATTCTAATTTATCTATCTATTAACCCGTAGTGAACCACAACCAGAAAATGTAACCATCGCCACAGTTGTAGAAGTTACCGTAGGTACCCTTTACCTTTGGCAGATGATTCGGATATACGAAAGCAATTGTAACGGGACAAATGACTGGAATATAGAGTTAAAAAAAAAATACATTATTGACTATTTAAAAAAGAAAAAGATACCGCTTATCGTTACAGAATTCTTCGCCTTGCGAAAACTTCCGAATATTCTTAACAGGCTTATTTAACATACATAAGGAAACCTTATGTGGAGCCTATGGATGGAGAGAGACATCTTTATCGTGTTTTTTTATTTTGATTTCGAGTTTAGGGAAATCACTGGTTCAGCTTTTCAATTGCCTGGATGAAATTTATTAGGGGGCTTTTGTAGCAGGACATTTTCGAATTGGTTTGCATTAATATTAGTTATATGTAAATGTTGGTTGTTGTAGAAATAGAGATATTTAATTATTATCAAGGATATTGGCTACATTTGTGTTTTCTCTTTTTATTTCAAATATTTTATATAAATTAGACCGTTTTGATTGCAAAGAAACGTCCATAGATATTTAATCGCAAAGTTATGCTTTCTTCCAGTGTCTTTATTATCACGGCGAATACAATTTCTAACTGATGTTCTCCCTTAAAAGATAAATTGAATTTGAAAACAGAATTTCAAAAATCGTTTTCATTAGAAATTTCGGCTTCAACGTTCGCCTGCAGAAAATAGCTGCACACTGCACCAACTATAAACTAATTATTTCTCGGTTAGAGACGAGTGTTTCTCAGCTTACCACCTGCCAACTCTTGTAACAATTTAACCCTCGCTTTCGTCATTTCTCCAAATTTTCGGGAATTGCGGTAAATAAGGGGATACTAAACTCATTAAGACGCTTCTCTCATCACTTGCAAGCCCCGCCGTACGTTTTTGCTAGTCTCTACCCTTCCCCCGCCGCCCCGACGCTAATTTTCGGCAAGGCGTCTGCGTCATGACAATCACAATTTCGCGCGTTGCCAAGTTGTACTAAAAATACCGCGATAGTCAGAGTGATCAAGGTTAACAATTTTTTTATTATATTCATTTCGCATGTGGATAACAAATTAAAAGACTTGGCCCGGTGGTAGCTCAATTGAGTTACCGGCATTCGACAGTGACATTTTACGCTTAATAAAAAGTATGTTCGTAATTTGTAATATCGAGACCAAGAGGGACATTGTGGACCTTTGGAGACTTAAGAAGGATGAAAGTAGTTCAGAGACGGGGTTCGAATCCTACGTTAAGTTGTTGGTCTTTTTGGTACTTTTTTTCAAAAAAACTCAAAAATAAGGTACTTACATTCATTTATTACACTATGGATTAAATACGGTCCTGCCTAACTAAATCATAATCTCGAAGTAGCAGCCGCACTTTGACGATACTTATCGTAAATTATCAACATATCTACTAGTTCATTGTTTTCAAATTTTACCATTTTCACGTTTCACCAGTTTAAAATTAACTTGCTTCAGAAAAACACACCGCAGCGGATTGCCAAATAACTGACCACCGACCCGTAAATTGCATGACTAATTAGACAAACAACATAAAGAATAGCAGGCTATGTTTTGATGACCAGGCCCGCACTTAAATTTTTTACTTCTGTTTCTCACCTATTTTTAAGTTTTTTGAAAAAAGGTATTTAAAAACGTTGTTTATTTTAATGCCTTCTATACACAGCTAAAAAGAAGTATCAACTTAGGAATCACCCTATATAATAAATTAGACGAAAAACATTGCATTTTCTTGGCTCGAATCCTGGCCGTGTTTATTAATAAATTCTGAAAAAATATTTATATTTAGACTCTACAGATATTGGGGAGTGTCAGAAAATTATTTTTATTAGAAAAGAATAATTTTATATGTTTTTTACAATACAATGAATTTTTAAAGAAAGCGACAACGCAGTTCGGTTTGTAACATAATCATAAAATTTGTTACAGTCAAGCCTTAGACGATAATCGCCAATTTTCGCACGAGGGGTCAGGGCGAGAGGGGCTGGATTCACGCGTTACACCGTCGGAATTTCCCCGGGCAAGGGCTGTTATTCGCCATTATTTACCATATAAATCAACGTCAGGTACCTAATCATATTATCGTCTACCCTCGCGTAGAGAGGGCGCGAATTACTCCGTGCTCCGCCGTGTTGTTGGATGGATTGCGACAGGGACGTAGACAGAAAACGATTTGCTGACTAAAGTTCATCTACACGTCTTCAAAAGTTACATTGAGGAATTACCTTGTTCCATTGTAAGTAAATGTAAGAAAAATGTAGATACTTAGATAATGTACCCAAATAGATAGCATCGATGAGGTCAAGATGGATGACTATCAGAAGTTTACAGACCCAGATTTATCTACGGAATAATAAAATAAATAGTAATTGAGTACAGCAACAACAACAACCAGATCCATAAGGAAATAATTGAGTATATGTTTCTGAACCAGCATGTCTTGGACCAGCATTTTTGAGGCTCAATTCATTGGAGTGTGTCTACAAAGAAATGTATACTTGACACGCATGAAACAAATTTTACAAGATATGATAACCAAGTAATCCTAGAAATTAATGGTCATTTTTATTGTGTTTATATAATTACGAATAGAACTTTCAATCACCACAGGACGTTACACTCTATAACTATTATATCTTCAGTTTATTGTACCATGCTTGACACTTATATCACAGACTATAGAAGAGGAAGAAATTGCTCCGTACAATACGTCCGTATAATGTGTAGAGGCATCCAACGCAGTTACAGTCTCCTGTACGGAAATAGTATATTACATAACAAGTGATGAAAGTGATACTTTTCAAACGAGTGCGAAAATTCTCCGCGTTTTAGAATAATCACTTTCACACCAGTAATGGACACTATTTTTCCTACGACCACAATGAATTATTAAAAAAGCCTTTGAATTATGAAAAAAATATTTCAACACTAGTGTTGAAATTAGCATACTTAGGATTATGTTCCACTTAATATCTGATTTTATGGTTTGTCAATAGGTTTTTCCTTTATTTGTAGTTTAACTTTTAAATTTTTTCATATTTTATATTTCATAGGAAGAACTAATTCTGGATTGACTTTATTAACCAGAATGAAAAATGTTAAATTTAATCAAGGAAAGATCCATTTAACATAAATTTAAAAAATCCACGCAACAAGGAAGATTTTACTTCAAAATTATTCTATAAATTATTTAATGTGGTTATAAAAAGAAGTCAAATACTCCTAATGGGATTTGAACCTGTGACCTTGCAATCTGTAGGCTAGAGCTCGATTCTACCGATAAACATTTGTTGTTTAATATATGACACTCTCTTCAGCGCGATTTGTTCTTCCTGGTAATAGATTTTCCAATATATTATTAACATTTTTTATAATTTCAGATGGCGTATTTTCACACTCTAATTCTGAATCACTCGACAAATACAAGATAAATAAGTTTAACACTTTACAATTACTGGTTTCTAAAATTTGTTCTTTTTAATAAATAGGGGCGGTCTATCAAATTGGCACCATATGTCTAAATTAAATAGTGTGCTTTGTATTTCAACACTAGCGTTAAAATATTTTTTTTCAACACTCGTGTCATATGCGACTCTTTCTAGCCAAATTGGCCGTGCTTTTTTCTCATTTTCATAGGTAGTCGTAGGAAAACTTACTTACATATTATATGCATCCTATTTTATAATTATGTCACAAAAACCATTGTTCAAGTAAATCTTATTACTAAATTTTAGATAATACAAATAGATAATATCTTATTATATTTTTTGTTCGGAACAAGAAAGATAAAGTCATAAAGTTCCCGCTCATAATTTTAATTTATTGGGTAACTTCCCGATAAATTTTCGTTTATTTAAGGTTGGCATGTTCTCAAAGTAAATGCAATCAAAATAAGTTACAACTTTCCCTAAAGTTTACAAATTGAATATTCCGAAAACCCTACACATTTTCCGTTCAATAAAACTTGCTTTAAACAGGGCAATAACTAAGACAAATCTAATCGTTTTCCGCATTGGACAAAAATAGGAGCTACGGCCAGCCCAGGTACTAACAGGTAACTTATTTCCAAAATAAATTCTTTGACAAACAATTTTTTTTCCAGTAATTCAATATTTTCTGTTAAATGAAGTAGAAATCGTAACAGTAAGTTGATCTTTAATTATAAATTCATAAAATAATTATTAGTGTGAAAAAAAGGTGGCTTCCTTCATCATAAGATAACAATAGGTTTAGTTATGATACACATTTATTAAAAGTGGTAACAATATATTTGTGTATGATATACCAGTATTATAAATTTAGTAAATTAATTACTGGGTCTGTGGAGTTGTGGCTTAGCGATGAGTCCTAATAAGCATGTCATTGTTTGTTTGGTCTCAAGTAACTCATTATTGTGACGTCGCTGTGTAGTTTAATGCAAAATTTCCTTCTCGAGTATACATTTTTAATTTCAACCACTCAGGACAGTGTTTAACTGGCCATATCTACTGCAACAATTAAAGACAAATCTAATCCCTTACCGCATTGGACAAATATAAATTAAATCGCGTGCCTGAAGTGGATTACTTCAAAAGATACCGCTTTCCTGCGTCATATTCATATTTTCCGTTCGAGCGACTTGGAAAATTATGCAGAACTTGTTCAAATAAATATACGGGCACAAGATTTACCAGACTAGACCCTTTCTTACACACAACACTGAAATAATTTGGAAATTCTATTTTGTAAGGATAATTTAAATTGAGGGTCTGGGAGTCTTTGAGGTGTAAGGCGGGGGTGTAGAATGAACTACTAAATTACAACGCGGAACGGCGGGAAGTTAAATATGGAATGCCTTAAAGGAACGAATTATTGTTCTCAAAATTGCAACTAAGGACATTTTATTTCACGCAAGGTTTCTTGTAATTTTGGCATTTAATATTCAATAAAGTTATTGCTGGCAGTTTTTCTACTTAATCCAGATTAACGATCAAATTTATTTCGAGAAAAATACTAAGGTCCAGTGACGTGTAAACAATTTAGGCAAATAAGGATTGCCTACCCTGGGAACAATAAAACAAACAGAAACAATTTTTTTTGTATTTTAGTTTTTATCCGTGTAATCCAACTTTGGTAATTTATCTCTACCTCTGAACATTAGCGTCTTCTGTAAAAGAAAACGCACTGCTTTTGTACGAGTGGAAGCAAGCGAGAGAGTCGGTAGGCAGTAGGGTAGAAAGAGATGTAACAAATAAACCCGTCTCAACCTTCGACCTTCCTTCATCTATCAGCCCGAGCCAAGGAATCACGCATTTGGTAAGTGCATTAGTGCCAATCTTCAAGTTTTACAGTAGTTTGGAAAATACATGGCTTTCTTAACATAAAATATGAACCAGGCCTCTATAAGTTTTGTTATTAATTGACTTGAAATATTTTTAAAGGGATAACGGATAAGATATCGTAAAATAAGAAGCACTTTTGTGACAATTAAAATAATTTTTATTAATAGGTTCATAATATTTAATAATCAGTAAGCTTAAAATATTTTACCTAATAATTGACCTCGTTTTTGGCAACATTGGTTCAATCAGGTTGATGATAGATTTTTAATTTATAATTAGTGTCTTCGCCTTTTTGCTAGACTTCGCGCCGTCGGGTTTCGGGAAAAAAATAAATATGGAGGTGTTAACTGTTACTATTCCGGCTAGCAGCGCATCTGCAGAACGATCCTTTTCTGGATTAAAAAGAAATCATACCTACTTAAAAAACACACAGGAAGAGACACGTTTATT
The DNA here is from genome assembly GCA_935413205.1 of Polydrusus cervinus. Taxonomy (NCBI): domain Eukaryota; kingdom Metazoa; phylum Arthropoda; class Insecta; order Coleoptera; family Curculionidae; genus Polydrusus; species Polydrusus cervinus. The sequence goes on along the minus strand of OW284517.1, from coordinate 35,009,215 downwards.
AACAATAACCTCTCTGGACAGCGACTTTTGCAGGATTTAAATCGCCAAACCAATTTTTTTACGATGTTTTAAAATGATTTTTACGTAAAGACCGCCGTGTTGAACTTATTTACAAATAATGTCGTTTTATTCTTCTTCTACCAGTGTTCTTTCCACAAACTCAAACAAGATATTTTGTGGCAAAATTTGAAATTTAGATGCTTGAATGCTACAAAAGGTAAATTTTTGTCTTAAATACAATTTTTACCTACCCTTATTAAAACAGCATTGTACGCCACTGGTAAACTCCGGATTTATAAGACTGGGTTAATCATTGCTCTTAAGTAAAACAAAAGATAAACTTTGCCATGTCAATTGTAAAGATTATGAATGATTATTTAATAAAATAGAAAAAATAATACTACGCTTAAAGGATTACGTAATATTGAAATTATTATAAATTTAAATAATATAATAGAACTCAAAAAACGTATATGAATTCATTTATTACAATTATTACAAAATGGAAATCAACAAAATGCTTTAAACTATGCCAAATAATGTCCAGTAATACGCATTAATTTGATTAATTTATGTCCACAAAATTATTTTAATGGGAATATTTTACAGCATAATTACATTTGCCAAAAAAGTATGGAATATGTTTTTAAAAATGCCCATTTTACCCATCATGACTTGAAATGTACATAATTCCGCATTCATACCAAACGGCATTTACCAATTTATAATTAAAGCTAAAAAAAGCTGCGTAACGAATTATTTTTTACTCCCAGATGAATATTTGCTGTTCCCTTTACAATTAAATGACGAAAAAAGTAGGCTATACCAGTTAACTGTACGGCAAACTTTCATATTCTTACTGTTCAGTGCTGCACCTTAAAAAATTAAATATCCTATTTTTAAAGAAAACTTCCACGAGTGCACAAAATACTGAAATAGTAGTTTGTACAACAAGAGTGGATATGATGTCTATATTACACGAGAAAGTAAACTTTCGAGTTCCATGTACCAATTTATATCTGGTTGCATATTTTGTCAATAGGATTTTCCTTTCCTTTATTTGTAGTATAACTTTTTCATTTTTTCATATTTTTTATATCATAGGAAAACTAATCCTGGATTGACTTCTAGATTAACCAGAATGAAAAATTTTAAACCTAATCAAGGAAAGATGCATTAAACATAAATTTAAAAAATCCACCCAGCAAGGAAGATTTCAATTCAAAATAACTCTACAAATTATTTAATGTTTTTATAAAAAAAAAGTCAAAAACTCCTGATGGGATTTGAACCTGTGACCTTGCGATCTGTAGGCTAGAGCTCTATTCTCTACGCTATCGCTACCAATAAAGATTTGTTGTTTAATATATGACACTCTCTTCAGTGCGATTTGTTTTTTCTGGTAATAGATTTTCCAGTATATTATTAACATTTTTTATAATATCAGATAGCGTATTTTCACACTCTAATTCTGAATCACTCGACAAATACATGATAAATAAGTTTTACAATTACTGCGTTCTAAAATTTGTTATTTTTAATATATAGAGGCGGTCTGTCAAATTGGCACCATATATTTAAATTAAATAGTGTGCCTTAAAATTTCAACCCTAGTATTGAAATTTTTTTTTTCAACACGCGTGTAATATACGGCGCTTTCTAGCCAAATTAACTGTGCTCTTTTTCTCATGTTCATAAGTGGTCGTAGAAAAATTACTAATTTTATTTAAATGGATGACTTATCGGTCTTGGGTAATTTAGAGAAAGAACTTTATCCTTTTTTTCCGGGGGACTTTATTTATATGCGCGAAGCCGTAACATGGTTTTATGTGCAAAATAAAAAAATATCTTTAATAAATGACCCCAGCCTTGATTTTCTATTCTGTCCTTTTCAATAAACACCCGAACATATAGTCAATCCCACTGACGAATTCCTTGAATGGCGGGACGACCCTAATCTGCTTTTTTAATGAAATTAAAAACGGGGCCTGTCCTTTTCACGACATATCACAAGATTTTCATCGGGATTAGATCGAGCGACGTTTGACAAACTGTCACTTGCACGTTGCGCTTCGCTTTATATTAAAGCTACGTTCCAAAATTCAAATGTTCTTACCGAAACAGAATAGTTATTTTCCTAATAAGTGCGGAAAGTGATACTTTCCCGCACGCGACTGCAGTTGACCCGAATGACGCGGAGCGGAGTTCGGGCAAGCAGTCAAGGGCGGGAAAGACACTTTACGCATGAGTTAGGAACATTATTTTTTCTACGACCGTATATACAAAAAAGTATACCAACCCATTTTTCAAAATTTATATTTCAACATACATATACAAAACTTTAATTAAAAACTATTATTTATTATAAATATTAATATTAAAAACACAATTTGTGGCATTTTGTAAATTACTTAAAATTTCCGGTACAGTGAAGTTATTTGGTGTTAACTTGTAAGTAGATTTTATTTGATGGACTATTTCGTAAATATGTATTTACCTGTTGTAACAATAGTTATAACTTCCGAAGTAAAAAACTATCTAAAAGGGTCAAAATTTGCATTATTTTACTTTCCCGCACTAGTGCGGGAAAGTGACACTTTCAAAACTAAAATCCGTGCGGGAAAATGGGTTAAAACGGACGGTCGTAGAAAAAGTAATTTTTAAATGTCGGTTTTTGATTTTTCGTTGAGAGCTGAATAGATATTTACGTTTCTGATAACTAGCAACGCTATAATCTATTTCGGAAAGGTGTAGAGTAACAAAATGGGAAATTCCGTCCAGTTCGGCTCAATTTCGGTGTCGGCCATAGGCGCAGGTAAATTTTGTGCTTTAAATTAGTTATAATAACTAACCAAAGAAAAAAAATAACTATTAGCTATAGAAAATTTACATCGTTTTATGAAATATGCCTGAAAAACATAGTGTAACTGTACTGCGTACACCGCCATATCGTTGCGAACTAAATCCTATAGAAAGAACTTATATGGGCGCAAGTAAAAGGATTTGTAGTAAGAGACAACACGACATTTAAAATGAAAGACGTTAAGCTACTCTTTGATCAAGCCATTAAGGAAGTGACACCAAAGAACTGGCGATAAGCAGTCCATCATGTCATTAAAGAAAAGAAGAAAATGTGGGATCTTGACCACCAGATCGATCGGACCGTCGACCCGTTAACTATAACATCAAGAGGAGAGGACAGTTCCTCAGATGACAAAGAATATTATGATTTTTTTCTGAAATAGACTACAGCCAATTGAAACGTTACATGCACTAACGAATTACTCACTAATGTATAATATTATAATTTAAATGGTAAGGGACCAAGTGCAGAACCTTGAGGAACTCCTTTTAAAATTTAAGGAGTACCTATTTAAAACAACATGAACATTTTAGACTTTTTTTTAGGAGTTACTGGCCTACTAGATAATATGTCTCCCTGAACTCTCCACATCCCTTGCGAGCACCTGTGAGTACTTAAATCAAGTGTCTGTTTGAAGGTTGAAGGGAGAAACCGAAAAATCAGGGGCAGCTGACCATGCCTGGACACACGGTCATCACATTAAGTGGACAGAAGCTCGAATCCTGCACAAAGAACCACATTGGAGGAAGAGGAAGTTCAAGGAAGCTGCTATCATATACCAGAACCCAGATTGTTTTAGTAAGCCCTCACTAGATATAAGAAATATCTGGAAACCTTTGTTAAGTAGATGTAAACTTAAAATACCGCACAAGAATTAAACGCATGACTGCACCCATCTCAGTCATGCTCCAGTACATCTAGCTAGTATAAATAGAGCTGTAGTTACTTTACTTATTTAGTATTCACCTGAAGACGACTGGAGATACTTACCAGTTGAAACATTGTGATGTAAAACAAATTAAAGACAATGCAAGTCCAAAACTATTCTATCTTACTTAAATCAATATATACGACGAGAAATACGACTTTCAATCGAATTCAATGCCCGGCATGGCATACTGATAAGTGAGTAGTTGCGATCCTCATACTACTGGACCCACCAAAACACTGATGCATTCTGAAAATCATTTTAACCCACGCCCGTTTTAGAGTTAACATTTACTAACGCATTAATCACGTAGCCGCCGGGGCATAATCAACTGTTTTAATTCAGGAACACAGTTATAGAATATTCATAGCCCGATCAATTTTAAACGGCCAAATCGCCCGGTTCCTCTCTGTAAGCTTTATTAATCTGTTTAGACGGTGGTGCAAGTTTATTTTGAACATAAAACCCCCGATGTGCAGCAGTCTTTATCTCGCTCGCCATTACGTTATCTCCCTTTAACGCCATTAATAATCCTCATTTCCTATCTCACTCCTCCGTGCCAACAACTATCTTCGGTTAGCGTCTGCGTCGGCATTGACACAATTCAGCGCGTTAGCCAAGTTGCTTTAAAATATAAACATTTTAGCTTATTTCTATAAGTTTGTTAGAGGTGCTGGTATGCTCAAGAGTGTCGCACTACGACACAGATGGCGCTTCGTGCTACATCTTACTGGTGTGTCCCACCAAATACTGCTTAAGCAGTTTTGAGTTATTCCTTTCTGTCGTCGGAAAAGGTGGGATCTTGACCACTTGATCGATCGGATCGTCGACCCGTTAATTATAACGTCAAGAGGAGATGACAGTTCCGCAGGTGACGAAGAATATTATGATTTTTTACAATTTAATTTCTGTATAATGTATATTTTGTATTTTGTATTTTTTTTATAATGTTTAATAAAAAAGTGTACCTAGTATTATATACATAATGCACGCCTTTGTCACACCATTTTTTGTGTTTGTGAATGGATAACAATAATAGGGAAAACCCATAAATTGACCCAAACCCGGGTGGTACTACCTTCACTTGTTGAAAACAAAGAATTTTGCAATGAAATCAATGCCAAGTTATGAAAGTGGCTTAAATATTCGTTGGGTAACTCTGTAGTCCCTTTGCATACCTAATGAGCTTTTATTACTATACACCTTTCTGAAATAGACTATGGAGCTATCATTCTCCCTATAAGCTCGAGACAACATGAGCTCAAATGTGTTCTTGAATATACCGTGCAAGGTTTCTCGAATGCACGAGAACATGCATGAAGTACAAGTTCCACGTTCCCGTAATGCGTCGCATTTGCCAAAGCCCCAAAAGGTTTTTATATTAAGTTGTGAAGAAAATACCTTTTAACTGTAAGTTTATCAAAAGCCTCATAATGTATTGTAAAAAGAAAGCTAATCAAATAGTGAAATTTCAGGGTGATTTCTAAGTTGAGCCGCACTTTAACGACACACCGTAAATTAGCACCATATCTACTAGTTCATTTTCTTCAAATTTTACCATGTTCACGTGTCAACAATTTAAAATTAACTTGCTTCAGAAAAACACACCGCAGCGTTTGCCAAATAACTTACCACCAACCCGTAAATTGCATGACTAATAAGAGATAAGATAAACAACATAAAGTGTAGCAGGATACGTTTTGATGACCAGGCCCGCACTTAGATTTTTTACTTCTGTATCTCGCCTATTTTTAAGTTTTTTGAAAATAATTATTTTTGTTTTAAGTGCGCAAAATAGGTGTTTTTTTAATGGCACATGAGATTGTAAATTTTTACCGAGACCGTCAGGTCGAGGTTAAAAATGCAATTAAATGTGCCATAAAAACAACTATTGCGCGCGAAATACAAACAACATTTATTGTACAACTGTTTGTTGTTAACTATTTGAACCTTTACTATATCATTGTTTCACCGTGAAAAAAGAGACGTTTTGTGTATCCATAGTAACCAAAAAAAGTCATCTTTTTTTGACAGTTGTACAAAAAAGGTATTTGAAAATGTTGTTTATTTTAATGCCTTCTATACACAGCTAAAAAGTAGTATTAACTTAGGAATCACCCTGCATATTTAATATCTGAGGATCTGGCAACGTAGGGTGCTTTCTATCATAGCAGTAAAATTTATGGCTCCCAAGGCCTAGACGATACTCTATCTACGGCTTGCCTCTTTGGAGGTTTGTTATCGCTAAAAGTTGTTTTAAGTAGCTTATATTCTTTGTCGGGATTTCTCGTTTGAAGATTTCGTGTGCCGGGGTCGCATTATTCCTTTTGGTTTGCTTGATAAAATTTAATTTAATTTAATAAATAGGCGTTTGGAATTTTCTTTGGTTTGAAAATTTTAGTAGATGTAAAGAATGGTATACTGGGTGTCACAAATTCGACATACCAGCATTGGAATCTCGGAAACCATAGGAGTTAGAGAAACGGTTAAATGGGGGCAAAGTTGTGCAATTCGGTGCTGATTATAATGCTGCTTTAAAAGTTTTCAAATTCCGAATACTTCCGATTTAATTCGAAAAAAACCGAAATATTGGAAAATCGTTTTTATTTTTTCCTGAGCTCATTTGACTAGCTATTTAAAAATAAATGACACTTTGTCATTGCCACTTTTTCTCCTCTACAAAATGACTTTACTAAACTTAAGATCTGTCGTTTCTTCTCCGAGCGGCCATTACCAACTTTACTTTTTTAAATACGGACCTGGATTTTTTTAAACCGATTTTTAAACAAAATATAATAGGGATATTACTTTCTCATAATGATGAATTGTCCTTGCTTATTTTTTAAATTCATATTTTTTACACTTCTTGTCAGTCAAAACATTCATACATAAGTAATATAATTTATTTTATAAGAAATTTCTAATAATTCTAAATTTACTAATTATAAATTCTAATTTTCTAAATATTCAAAGAGATTGCCGTTTTGCTCAATACAACTATCGATTTTTCTTCCAATTTTGGCGACAGCCCTTTCAACCGATCTTCTCCTTATTCTACCAAATGCAACCTGTATGCATTCTTCCAGTTCTTCCATGGTATCTACGTCATTTTTATAAATAACATTTTTACACGATTAATATTGTGATTCGTTGCCAGGACCGGACTGACAAGAAGTGTAAAAAATATGAATTTAAAAAAATCAGCAAGGACAATTCATCATTATGAGAAAGTAATATTGCCATTACCTTTTGAGGGTACAAGGGTTTAAAAATCGTTTAAAAAAATCCAGGTCCGTATTTAAAAAAGTAAAGTTGGTGATGGCCGCTCGGAGACGAAACGACGGATCTTTAGTTTAGTAACGTCATTTTGTAGAGGGGAAAAAGTGGCAATGACAAAGTGTCATTTATTTTTAAATAGCTAGTCAAATGAGCTCAGGAAAAAATAAAAACGATTTTGTAATATTTCGGTTTTTTTCGAATAAAATCGGAAGTATTTAAAATTTGAAAACTTTTAAAGCGGCATTATAATCAGCACCGAATTGCACAACTTTGCCATCATTTAACCGTTTCTCTAACTCCTATGGTTTCCGAGATCTCGAATTTGTAACACCCTGTCTGTAATAGGGCATGAAGAAACAAGGCAAGATATCTATCCTTGATGGAAAATTAAACGATATGTTTTGCAAATTTATATGTAAAATTGTTAATTATGAAGAGTTTAAGCTGCATCACAGTGGCAAACGCCATAAGTAAAAAATCTAAGCGCGGGCCTGGTCATCAAAACGTAGCCTGCTCTACTTTATGTTGTTTGTCTTATCTCTTATTAGTCATTCAATTTACGGGTCGGTGGTGAGTTATTTGGCAATCTGCTGCGGTGTGTTTTTCTGAAGCAAGTTAATTTTAAATTGGTAACACATGAGGATGGTAAAATTTGAAAACAAAGAACTAGTAGATGTGGTGCTAATTTACGATGAGTCTCGTAAAAGTGCGGCTGCTTCGAGATTATACGCAAAACGCTTTCCCTTGCGGGCTCATCCTACACCCAGAATGTTTCTTAATGTTATTCAATGGGCAAGTTAGGCAGAACCATATTTGATTTGTAGTGTAATAAATGAATGAAAGTACTTTATTTTTGGGTTTTTTGAAAAAAGGTATTTGAAAATGTTGTTTATTTTAATGCCTTCTATAAACAGCTAAAAAAAAGTATCAACTTAGGAATCACTCTGTATACAAGATATACAACAATAAGTTTTATTAAAATAGATCGCAGGTAGCCAAAAATTAAGAAGAAATACTTTGAGACCTATACTTTATTTATTAATTGTCAAGGCAAGTTACCTTTTGACACAGCAACAAAAGAATCTGAAAGTACCTTCAGTGATAAGTAATATTGATCGTTGAAGGATGAAATGGTTATTACGCCATTGAGTCCAAAGTCGCATCATACATTTCACCTTTCCGCCGTTGAAGCGCATACCTATTTAGATTAATTTAAATTGAGACGGGGTTTCTTTAACGACATATATATTTATTTCTAAACGTGCACAAATATAAACAAAAATTAGTTAAATTACAGATAACGACAGCTTTATGCAACTGTTTGTTTTCGAACTAAGCTGGAAACGATAGGAAAAAATAATCAAGCGTCGAATTTTATATAAACCGTTTCCGATTCGGTTGATGACAAAAACAGTACAACAGTTTGATTTATAAATTGAGATTGAATGTGAGCGTAAAGGATATAGAAGGTGTTAATTCTCGATAAAAGTGATGTATTCTATTTAAATGACTAAAGAAAAGCTAAAATAGATAATTTAAATGAACTCATTGAATAGGCGTATGACTACACCGACTAAAAGGAAGTACCTTAAGAGTATCCAAACAATATTTCTAAACTAAATTCTTTTGGCGGATCCTAGCTCTACTGATGAGCCATGATATGGCGAAGTGCATCCAGGGATGGATCTGACGAAATGAAAGGAAAATCTTCTTCAATCAGGCCCTTATGAATCCGCCATATTGGTATGACTCTTAGCCTCGCCCCCTGGTACCGTTTTTCGCAGACGAAATTAAATGGTAATAGCGTCTCCTTGTTTATTCTATCTCGATGCTTTGGATAGAGAATAACGAGGGGTAAACCACTGGGGTATTTTATTGTACAAGCTGGGGGTATTTTTGGGTATTTATGGGTATTTTTGGGTATTTATGGGTATTTTTGGGTATTTTTGGGTATTTTTTGAGTATTTTTGGGTATTTTTTAAGTATTTTTGGGTATTTTTTTAGGTATTTTTAGGCATTATTTGGTACTTTCAAGTGTGTTTCTTAATAAAAAGTAACGGATCCAGCAATTTTTAAAATTTAATGGCGATTGCGCGCATGCTCGGCATAACACCGCGATATGGCCTTGGCGTAACACGTGGAGACAGTAAGCCATACAGGGAGCTTTCAATCGCCGTATCACAATTATGGAACCGCGGCAACCGCGCAATTCCGCTGCTCACGCATGCGCACAACGGTATATTTGTGGAGAGCGACAAATAGAGATATATCAGTCCACACCATAATGTTTGCGGAACAATAATTCCGGCCCGACTAGCAATAGAAGTATTACATACATTACATTAAGTTAAATACTCGGGTATTTAATTTGTGTTTTTAGAGTTAATCATAAATTAAATCAATAAAATGTATATAGCATTTTTACCTACCACGGTACCTACTAACGTTTTATACTTATTTTATTCAGCCAAGTCCAAAACCAAATACCCACAAAAGTGGCTTAGTTTAAGAATTTGTTCCTACTATGCCAAAGTTTAGAGTGTTAAGTTTTGTTGATTTATTTAGCAAATTTCTTAAGTAAATATTTGTGTTCTGTTATGATTAATCATAAGTCTAATCATTTATATTTAGTATGTTTAATTAGTACGTACCGAGGTACCTAATGTTTTATATCTATTTTATTTAGCCAATACGAAATACCCACAAAACTGTCCTATTTTTAGTATGTATTCCTGTCATGCTAAAGTTAGGCAGTTAAGTTTATTTTTTATTTTTAGCAAATTTCTGAAGCTAAATGTTTGTTTTTAAGAAATAAATGCTGGTCTTTAAAATAAACAGTGTATCTTCATTAAAATGAAATAAATAATACGCAAGGTCATTAGCGAAAGTTATTTTTTACTGAGGTATTTTTAGCTATTTTCGGGTATTCTTAAGTATTTTTGGGTATTTTTGGGTATTTTTTGGATATTTTTTGGGTATTTTTGAGGTATTTTTCAGAAAACAAGGTATTTTTGGGCATTTTTTGTTAAAATGGGTATTTTATTGTACAAATTTAAGGCAGTGGTTTACCCCTCGGAGAATAAAAATTGCTTTTAATACTTACTTCTCCGATTTGTGGTCTACGTGCATGCCACTGAGATTAATCAAAACAGAAAATAACTACATAAGTAAAAAGTAGCCATTCCAACCAAAGAGAAAAAAAGAAATAAAGCTCTGTCACGACTAGGATACATAGCCCCCGATAATAAATTCTATTTACTTCTTCGTCTTCATTTGTACATGACAAAGTGAGTCTTATCCCGTAGCGTCGCTTTTTCTGACTCGAGGGCAGGCGACCGAGGATTTATGTAATATTTCCATGGGCCCCGGTGACGCACGTGAGTCGCATAATGTCGGGGGCCAATTTAAAATGCCGCAAATAGTAACGAGACGCTGAAGGAATTTAATTTCGGGTCTTTGTTTGACTTTGCGTCGTGTGGAACTTTTTTCTACGGTGAAATTTGAAATCGGCAACGGGACCCGAGCCATACGGAATGAAATTTCCGAATGAGAATTAAAATTTAACAAGTTTCAAATTAGTAACAACTGTACAATGGAAGCTGTTGTATTTACGTTGAAAATTAAAAACTAATAGTATTTTTAAGTTGTTTTGTAGTACCGCGGTCGAGGGCACTATTTTCCTACTCTCCGTTGGCCAGTGGCGTGCATACAACATAGGCAAAATAGAATTGCCTATCCTGGGAACAATCCATTTTTATCCGTGTAATCCAACTTTGGCAATTTATCTCCGAAAAATTAATCCTATAATATTTCCCCGAACTCATTCTTTGCTTAGTATATCGTAATCTAGATTCCTGTATAAACATTCCGTAAGTCCGTTCTAAAAGCAAAGATCTCGCTGTACATTAGCGTGTTATGCAAAAACAAAAGCACTGCTTTTGTACGAGTGGAAGCAAGCGAGAGAGCCGGTAGGCAGTAGGGTAGAAAGAGATGTAACAAATAAACCCGTCCCAACATTCGAACCTCCTTTATCTATCAGCCCGCGCCAAAAAAGCACGCGTTTGGTCAGTGCATTGGTGCGAATCTTCAAGTTTTACCGTAGTTTGGAAAATATTTCTCAATATAAAATAGGACACACGCCTCTAAAGGGTTTACTATTAATTAGTTCAGTTAGGATATTTTTAAAGGGATAACGTATAAGGTATCGTAAAATAAGAAACACTTTTATGACAACTAAAAAATTTTTTGCTGATAGGTTCATAATATTTATTAATCAGTAAACTTATCATAATTGGTTCAATCAGGTGGATGATAAACTTTTAATTTATAATTAGTGTTTTCGCCTTTTTGCTAGACCTCGCGCCGTCGGGTTCGGGAAAAAAATAAATATAGAGGCGTGAATTGTTACTATTTCGGCTACCAGCGCGTCTGCAAAACGATCCTTTTTTGGATTAAAAAAAATCATACCTATAGGTATAACAAACACACAGAAAGAGACACGCTTATTAACAATAATCTCTTTGGAGAGCGACCTCTTGCGGGATTTAAAATGCCAAAACCAATTTTTATGACGATGTTTTAAAATAATTTTTACATAAAGAACTAAGGAAAAAAAGCTTAGCGGCAAGTGGACAGAGTAGTGCGTCTATCTTTTGCATTAAAGTACACAGGGACGCCAAAGGTAATGGAATCCCTGGGGCACAGGTAGACAATGACAGGCTGTTTCGTTCTTGTTAGAACTCATCAGAAAGTCATAACCCGAGTTCTAACAAGAACGAAACAGCCTGTCATTGTCTACCTGTGCCCCAGGGATTCCATTACCTTTGGCGTTCCTGTGTACTTTAATGCAAAAGATAGACACACTACTCTGTCCGCTTGCCGCTAAGCTTCTTTTCTTTATATATTTTAACGGACACTAAATTCCACTATTTTATTTATAAAGAACTAATTTACAAATAATGTTTTATTTTTCATAGTTTGCACGATGCAACGCACAGTGAGATCTAGCTACCAATAAGTTTAAATAAAGCAAGGTTTTCCAAAAAAATTGGTATTTCTTAAAATATAGCAGATATCAAAAATTTGACAAGTTACTTTCTTTGCTAAAAACCAGTGATTCAATTGACGTAGAGTGATAAAATTTAAAAATATTATTGTGAAAGTTACACGCCATTAAAATTATAGCAAAAATCATCGTCTTCTTAAACACCCTGTATATAAATTTTTTTGACAGTTATAGAAAATCCAACATAGACAATTGTTTCCCAATGAATGAATCTATCAACCATTCAAAACCGTAGGTCGATATCATATCTGGTTCAGAAAATATTAACTGTTAAATTTAGGCGAAATTTTTCTTGCTCGAAAGCAATTGTCCAGCAGTTTAGATGACAGGGACAAAAAATTAAAATATTCCAATTACCTAAACTCCCCATCCTCCCGGCTACTCCCTAAATTATCCCAATGTTTTCCTCACCAGAATCCAATTTAACTATCTCAAAGTTAAACGTTCTTTTATTTCTCATTCTCACATTTAATTGCGTTTTCCCTCCGTCTCGTGCGAGCCCCGTGCGCCCCGTCGCCCGCGAGCCAGCTCCGCGTAATATAATTCGTGCCCGTAATTCCCCGCGCACCATTTGTCATCAAAATCTCAAACATCCGCTTTAATTAGAAACTCGATACATCATCGGGTCAATTAAACAAAAGTTTTTGATTTATGAGGATTTCAGGATATCCGAGAGTCGCGACGCCGACGCTCCGATCGGTAAAAAATTTATATAAACTGAGCTGATTAACTTGCGTCAACTTTCCTTTTGTTTTGATGGAAGTGTTTTGGGATGCGATGGAGTTAATAAAATAAGTAATTTTTTCTATTTTCCGCGTGCAAGTTGGGCTTTACTGTATAGCCATCCACTCTGTGCACCCGCATCCGAATGAAAGCATACAATTCTGATTTGGTTGTTGAACTTGTAACAAGATTATTTATTATTCCTTTACAATCATCCGCCAATATTTCTAAATTATTCTTCAAGGTGACCAGCTTCATATACGGGGTGTCCGGTAACTTATCGGTCGTAGAGTAACTGGAGATACTAGACATCAAACTAAGCCGATTAAGTCATATAAGTTTTTTCGGATTGTTACTCGTTCTAGAGATACAGGGTGTTGAAAGTAAAAGTTTATTCTCGAAAATAAGCCATAATTTTAAAACGGTTTAATGAATCGAATTGAAAGTTGGTAATATTATGTTTTTATGAGCAAGAAATAAGAATTTGTAGAAATTTTTAAGTTTCAAACTAGAGGGCGCTAGTTGCATACACTGGACTTCATAAATCTATGATTTTTTTTTATACCTGTGATATTAGGTGTTTTTCAATTATAGTTTCTTAAAAAGGGCATTTTCTGAGTCAAAAAGGTGTACTTGATCGATCTTAATATCTTTAACGGTTTTCGAGAAATTTCCCTTTAAACATCCCAAAGCATAAAAAAACATAGTACATAATTAAATTACCAAAAAAAAAAACAAAAGTAACAATCCGAAAAAACGTATATATATATAATCGGCTTAGTTTGATGTCTAGTATCTCCAGTTACTCTACGGCCCATAAGTTACCGGACACCCTGTATATATACAGGGCGATAGAAGAGTTTTGGACTTGCATTGTGTTTACTAGTTGGCATCAGTTGAAACGTTGCGATGCAGTGGCGTAGCCAGGGAAGGGGGGGCGGGGAGGGCTGCCCCCCTCAAAATTCAAAAAAAAAAAGATATGTATAAAATATAATTGGGCAACATAAAAAATTTTAGACGGCAATGTTATCAATAACGCGTCAAATAAAATAACAAATCATCCTCCCAGTAACTACAGCTTCAGCAGAGAGAAGTTTTTCCACTTTAAAACGATTAAAAACATATCTGAGAAACCATTCAGGTGAGGAGCGTACAACAAGTTCAGCTTTAATAAGTATTCAAAAAAAATCCACATTGATATATGAAATAATCAATATATTTTGTCAAAAAAGGCGACGAATTACGGTTTAGTTTTAGGTAAAAAAATATGTTGTGCTATTAGTTTATGTTTAATTTTTATTTTTTCAATAAATAAAAAATATACCCTATTTTTAGTATTTTTTTGCTCAATTATGTTTATTTCATGAACTGCTTGTTTAACAAGTATATTATCTGTTTTATATTACCTATATTAGTGTATTTGTATAACTCACTACAAGTTTCTTTAAATATAGGTATTTTTTTATTTTGAAATTTTTTTTGATTGTCCAAAAAAAAGGGTTTTTTGAAGAAAACGTATTAACCGTTTTCCATAAACGTCTAACGTTCCATCCACCGTGAGACACCCTGTATATTAAATTAGGCCAAAAAAATTGACCCGAAAGCTGGCTATGTTTATTAATTTTTAAAAATTTGAACTATTGGAGAAAATTTACTTTTATTTAAAAAAAAATAATTTTTTAATACAATGAAGATTGGCAATTATTTTTAGCTTAAGGTGAAGTGGGGTAAGTAGGGATTAAATATATAAAAGGTCGCTTATGAAACTACATAACTTTTTTAAAAATCGAGTTACAGAGATGCGCTTTAGACCGGAAGTAATTAGTGATATTTACAATTAAAACAAAATTTGGTTAATTATTTACCCATGAATTTCATTTAAACAAAAAATTGTTATGAAAATTTACCCATAGAAAGCACTTGCCCCAGGTACTGGGGTAAGTGGGTTTTTAATTTATAAATCGCGTTTGAGTAATGTTCTATTCAACTGGAACGAGTGGGTAATCTACTGCGACTTCACCAACAAAGCCTTTTTTCAGATTTAAAAAATTCCTAAAAATAAAGAAGTTTATATGTTAGAGATTTCTTCTATAACTTTTTTTAAAACTACGTAATACGGTTTTTAAGTTTTTATTTACTTTATAGTTTTTGCAGATTACGCACAATCTTACTTTTCAACTTCTTAAAACTTTCAATTTAAATTTTATTATTATAAAAAATTTAAATGGGACAAGTAGGAATTATGGACCTAAAACTGAAAACCTGAAAAATCGAAGTGTTAAAAAAATACAAGAGATAACGTTAGTGATTACAACTTTGAAGATGTAAAAACTTTGAACCTAAGTTTTAAATTAGTACAGATAAAAAATTCTAAATATTTTTGCCGTAACTTGTAACTAAAGACGAAGTTAAGATACATTTTTGACATAAGCTGTGTTACTTTTAAAAAAAAAATATTACAATTTTTTTAACAATATGTGGGGGTCTATAAGAGTCCAAAAAACCATTTTATTGTAGTTTTAGTTTTCAAAAGTAATTTTTTTTACAATTATTACAAAACAACCGAGAAAACAACCCACTTGTCCCAGATCCCCACTTACCCCACTTCACCTTATATCTTTGTCTTCGAATTATTTCTGCATAAAAATAAGTTTTTTTTCATAAGTTGATTTTGAGAAATTCCTTTCTTCTCGCAAAACAAAAAAAAAAGTCGATTAAAAATTTAAAATTAAAAAAGTTAATTTAAACTAAATAATAATTGAAAACTCTTGGTCGGAAAACACTTGTTAATCGCTACCAATTTGCTTTGAGGAATTTTAAATATTTTGCATTTACTCGAGGAATTTTCAATCGCCTCTTATTCGAAGCATCAACAAACTTTAGAACGAACTTCTTTGAAGTTCTTGTTTGCATCGCATCGTTTCGGAAGTTGGGCTGGTGCTATTGGATAAAATGGCTTTTGTAAAAGTCGTTTTTAGCTTTGCGATAATAAGATCGGATATGGAGATCATGTTGTGATGTTAATATTTAAAGAAAATAATTTAGAAAAGTATTAAAATTGTCGTTACCGTAAAACGAGTCGGATGATAACAATTTTGAGATATTTGGCAGTGTTATGAAAATACTACGTAAATTTACATTACATTACATTAGTATATATTTTTTGCGCTTTAATTTTTTACTTGAGAAAAAAATAAAAACACTTTTTCATAGCCGTTTTTTATGTTTTACAAGATGGCATTATTAGTTTTTAAATTCGACGTTTTGTTCTTTAGTTACCAACCTCAAGTCAATTTTTTTAAATACGAACGTGGAATTTTAAATACAGTTTTAGGGATTTCTAAGCTTACGAAATTTAATACAATGTACACATTTTTGAAATTTTAACGTTTTGTCATCTAATAACACATTTTTCAAATTATCTTTTTCATTTCATTAAGGCCCTGAACATTTAGAGCCAAACTAAAAACAAAAGATTTCTGATTTAAAAAATCCTTCCATTTTTACTCAAAGAGGCCTAATATTTGATATTTTCTAAGAGAAAAGACCCAAAGTCACGGCGTCAAATTCTAGGTGTTTATTTTTGTTACATGTATTGCCTGAATACAGGCCCGCGCCTAGCACTTTTGGCGCCCTTGTGCAAATTTAAAATAACGCCCCAAATTCGTTCAACGTTCATATGTGAGTACAGATACGGGTTAAGTTAGGTATTATTATCCACTATTGAATTGAACAATAATTTTAAAAAGTATATTCATAAATTTATTTTTATATTTTACAAGTACAAGCCATACAAGTATTTTCTCATTGAGATACATAACATAATTATAAACTTATAGAAAACAGAAATATATTCTAACAGTATTACAACTCAAAATTTTTGTATTTTAGTTTCAAATGTAATATATGATACAAAAGCACAAGAAATAAAAAAAATATTTAAAACATAAAAAATACTCGTTTATATATCACAGGACGAAACTGATCGACAAATAAAAACAAAACAATATATTATTTTAATAATGCAACATGTCACCTTTTTAAGGTTAATATCGAGGTATTAGGTATTGTTATTAATATTTTAGCTAAGTGAATTGAGCTTTTCGTGCTTTAATTTTTGCAAATTGTTTAATTAAATCTTCGGTGTCTAATTCTTTTAGCTGGTCCGATTCTATTGAAATGATAGCAAGATTACTTAGTCGGTTTTGCCCCATGGTCGATCTTAAATAATTTTTTATTATTTTGAGTTTTGAAAAAGATCGTTCTGCGGTAGCAACCGAAACCGGCATTGTTAATAAAATACGAAATATTATGCTCGTATTAGGAAAAGAATCCGCTAAGTTGTTAATTGTTATATAATTTAAAGTTTCTTCTGGGGACGTAATAACTTTTTCATCAAAATTTTGTAAATATTGCAATTCTTTAACAAGTTCCACGGCAGTTATGTCTCGTTCATTGCGAGTTTTGTCATTTAATAAATTTTCTACTTTTTGACATAATTCTAATTGTTCGTTTTCAGAATAATTTTTAAATTTATCAATATTCCATAAAAACGCGAAATTATTAGAGTAAGAAGAAAGTAATTTGAATCTCTCATCCACTGATGTTATGATTACATCTAGAGCATTAAAAAAACAATCAACTTTGAACTTTAAAGTTTCGTCCTGGATCGGTTCATCGTCACATTCATAATCAAAATGTTTTTTTTTTATTTTTCGCGGTTTTAGACCTCTTTGTTTTTTGAATGTAGGTTCTATGTCTAAGCTGGATGCTATTTCTTTAGCATCAATCAAAAGATCATTAAAACCTTTATCAGAGCGGTAATAAGTTCGGTTTTTGAATAATTTTACTAACAATGTTAACTTTACTTAAAATATTATACCACAATATAAGAATGCAAATGAACTCAAAATTTTGCAATTTTTTGGCCAACGATGCAGCCAAATTTTTTACGTTATTTTCAAAGTTTCCTTCGCTTATTTCAAACAGAGCATCATAAACCTCCCCAAGTTGATACCTTAAAGGAGTTATTGCGTCTATTCTACTAGACCATCGAGTATCCGATAAAGGTTTTAAAGTCAAATTTGTTACATTAGATAAATTAGATTTCAGAATTGACCAGCGTTTAGTAGAAGCTAAAAAAAATACAAACAGTTCTTGAACTGTTTGAGTTTACACAATTCATGTTATCATGCTACGTATTCGATCGAATAAATGCTATTATTGCGTACTCTCATTTGGAAAATATATGTATTTATATATTTAATTCGGTTCCCTCGTCTCAAAGAGAAAAAATAAAATAATAAACAAATAAAAAACAATGTAATAGCTAGCAATTCCTTACTGTTTTTTTTATCATTATAAATTTTGTTTTGACAATGTTGTTTGTTGCTTTATCTTTTTTTTACTTTTGAGTTTTAAGGCTTTTCGGCGCCTTCGGCGCCTCGGCGCCGTCGTGCACCACACGACTTTGCCCTTATGTACGGCGCGGGCCTGCCTGAATCTCATCATCAGATCTTCTAAACAGTAAAAAAAAATTTTAATTGTTTTTGAAACAAACATAAGCGTATCACAGTAACATAACTAGACTAACACTCCAGTTACCTTTTCTTAACTCGGGAGTATTATTTTTTTTCTGTTTTACAGTATTTCCTTCTAGGCCTAAAGCAAAAACCATAGGCCTTAAGCTATACGTTATATTAATAAAATACTAATAAAAAATAGAATTACTTCTCATGTCTTAAGGCCTTTTTACATTGGGTGCAATTGCAAGAAAAATGGCCGGGAAACATGCGCTTCGACGACGTTTTAATCAGCTGATGCACGTTTTCCCATTTAAAACCTGTATCAGCTGTTTAAAACGTCGACAAAGCGCATGCTTTCAAGCCATTTTTCTTGCAATTGTACCCAATGTAAAAAGGCCTTTAAAATCTTGCTTACTTCCTAGCTTAAAGTGTTGTGACGGTCTTATTGAAAAAATAAACAGCCTAAACACCATAACTTCCTGTTATATAATTTTAATATTTAAATAATCATAAAAATAATTGCCAGGGCCGTAATAGTAAAGAAAGGATAATTTAAAATTCTAGTGATGTGTTATTTTATGACAAAACGTTTGAATTTTAAAAACCTTTAAATTGTATTAAATTTCCAAAGCTGTTTAAAAAATTTCAGGTCCGTATTTAAAAAAAAATTAATTGAGTGTGGTATCTAAAGAACGAAACGTCCCATTTTAAAACTAAAAAAGCAATCTTGTAGAACATAAAGAGCGGCTATGAGAAAGTGTTTTCCGTTTTTTTCCTAAGTCAAAAATGAAGGCGCAAAAAATTAAAAACCAAAACTAGAAATTTCTGTTTTTTTCGGATATCTCCGAAACCATTCGGAATATTTAGAATTCTCTTTTACCAAATTATTAGGCTCAAAAATACGCAACTTTGCCTCAATTTAACCATCTTCGTATCTCTTACCGTTTTCGAGATCCCCTTGTACGCACACGAATTTGTAGCACCCTGTATATTTAAATTATTTTTGTTTTTTCTCAAAAAAAATATTGAAGTACTTTTTAAATCACAAGTTTTAGATTTACGAAAAAATTAAGCGGGGACGAGAGCACCTTCTAATGTCACCCGGTATGTTCAGGCTTTAAAAACATAAAATAAATTTACACTTTTTAAATAAATTTTTATTGTTCCAACACGACCTTTCGAAATGAGTTTTTACTTTTAATATCAACAGCAAACATCCTCGTTTCGACTCAGTTCACACTAGAGTGATTTTACCATCATCAATTATGATTCTCTTTTGTTTAAAGGCGAGCGGGTCGCGCGTTTTGTGACGTAGTAAAAAGTTTATCAGTTTCGAACCAAGCCGATAATTGGTCAATTATTATCGTTTGAAATTATAGTACTAATGGGTTGTTTTAATGAGCCCTAATAAACGTTTTTGATCATTTTCCGGATGATAGAACATTTGCCTATAGCTATGGTTGACTACTGCACAAAAAAACTACTACTGTCTATTCCATTACATTTTTTGATTTAGAAACAAGTTTTGAAACCATTTACTTTGCAGTAATCGTAAATAACATTAATTCCATAATATTGAGCCTTTTCACTAACATTTAATTTTAGCCCTACCGCATATTTATGATGTCTAATGTACTCGAAACCTCTAACCTACGTCGCAACAATCGCCCTTAATCTGACACGCTTCTACTGGACTGATATTTCGAGTCTGGTGTCCTGTTTTTAATTGGTTCTACTCTATTTAGGTTAACATAAGCTAGATGCAATGATAATTGGGCTCGAGACTAGCAAATAAAAGAATTGTGCGGTTAATAGAATGATGTAGGTATATCTCTTTTCAGTGGCGTATTTAAAAAAAAAGGGGGGCCTCCTCCACCCCCCCCCCCCCTTCCCCTAGCCTAGGAGCTTGCTTCTAAATGTCTAATTGCAACCTAAATTTTCGTCTCACGGTTGGCCTCTTAATTTAAATTTTTAAATAATATATTCTTTTCTTAGATTACAAAGGTCTTGTAGGAAAAGTTTTTAAACTTTTTCTTCTAAAAGTCCTGTTATATATAGAGGTTAAGGTTTCAGACGCATATCATTTTAGTTATTGATTTATGATGCAGTTTTAAAGGAAAACGAGTAAAAAGAATAATATTTTATAGTATTTTTTTATTATATACTTGTCTGTTTTGTTTTTTCTTTTTTAGAGCTATTTTTAATCAACAAAAATATAACCCAATGCAATAAAATATTTTTACAACAAAAACATAAAACAATTAGGTATTTATTTTTAAAGAGAAAAATAAAAGTAAACATTTTAATTGAAACATTTTTTATGGAAGAAGTGTGATAATTTATAATAAAAAAATAATGCGGGAAGAAACGAGAATGCTTTAAGAAGGAGTATTTCAAAACCTAAGCATTTGCACCAAAAGCTGCTCTTAGATTTACGCTCCTAAAATACATGATTTTTCAAAAAATCATCAATTTTGGCGTGGTAAGCGATATTTACTTTATTTTTAATCATGAAAAACCGAGCCCGAAAAACGCTGGTCAGAGTCATACATACGTCTTATGTTAAAATTTTGGATTGACACCAATATTCATAATTTTCACAAGTATAAAAAATGTTGTTTTTTTTTAAATAAAGAGATAGCTATTTAGGAATATCAAAAAAAAAACATTTACCAAAACAAATTTAATCCAACCATGCAGAGGGGAAGAGATTTAATTTTCGAAATTTGATGGTAGTTAGGTGAATCTTAAACAAACTTTGGGCGTGGCATCGAAAATTTTTCTTTTCCGCCTTTTTTCCTAGGTACAATATCATAAAATACAAGTAGTCCCTACTGTCTCACTGCCCAAAAAAAAAGTCCTACTTACGACCACTGCCCCCCCCCCCCCCCCCCCGAGCATATTTTCTGTCTACGCCACTGTCAGTGCCCCTCGTAAAATGTTATGTCCCGATGTGCATAAAAACTGTCTATTTGAGGTAATATATCGTTTCGCAGTGAAAATATGCGGCACTTTCAAAACTATACAACACCGAAGTATGTGCAAAATATAGTTGGTTAAAAACGAAATTCCGCTAAAAACAACTTGCCAAGTTGCGCTGTTTTTATCCATTGCCAGTGATAAATAGCTTAATAATAAACAGCTCATAGTATATGCGGTAAATCACCCGTGTAAAAGGAGTGTGCCGCGAAATATGCTGACTGTGTCATGTTATGTTCAATTATGTACACAAAATATATGTATATATGTTGAGAAATAAAATTTATGATGAAGCAATCGCGCATACTTCGCATTGAACGCTTGTGTTTTATGAATAACTTCGTTTTTTGTCAGTTATTAAGTGAATAATTTTTATATATTAATATTAATATTTGATACTGCCTGTTTTTCGTACATCAGAAGCTTTGAAAGAATCTATAGAAGCGTTCACAAAAATAAACAACTTCTAGGGGATTATCCATATTATTATATGATTATGAGAATCTATAGTCTATTTCAGAAAGGTGTAGAGTCTTAAAATGGGAAATTCCGTTCAGTTCGGCTCAATTTCGGTGTCGGCTATAGGCGCAGGTAAATTTTGTACATTTAATTACTTAAGATAACTAACTAAAGAAAAAAAAAGAAGATAATTTGATAAAGAAGAAAATATTAGCTATAGCAAATGTACACAAACATCGTATTCCGTTGAAGATATAACTGAAAAACATAGTGTAACTGTGCTGCGCACACCGCCATATCATTGCGAACTAAATCCTATAGAACTAGCAAGACACAACACAATATTCAATATGAAAGACGTTAAGCTACTGTTTGATCAAGCCATTAGGTAAGTGACACCAGAAAACTGGAGAAAAGCAGTCCATTATGTCATTAAAGAAGAGAAGAAAATGTGGGATCTTGACCACCTGATCGATCGGACTGTCGAGCCGTTAACTATAACGGCAAGAGGAGATGACAGTTTCTCAAATGAAGAAGAATATTATGATTTTTTATAATTTAATTTCTGTATAATGTATTTTGTACTTATTTCTTTATATTGTTTAATAAAAATAAGGGTACCTAATTCTATGTACATAATGCACGACTTTGTCACACCATTTTCAGTGTTTGTGAATGGATACCTATAGGCAAGACCCATAAATTGACCAGAACCCGGGTAGTACTACCTGCACTTGATGAAAATAAAGAATTTTGCAATGAAATTAATGCCAAATTATGAAAGTGGCTTAAATATTCGTTGGGTCACTCTGTAGACCCTTTGCATACCTAATGAGTTTTTATTACTCTACACCTTTCTGAAATAGATTATAGTAATTATTTTTATTGTTTTCAGTTTTCATTGGCTTATACAGGGTGTCCCATAACTTATGGGCCGTAGAGTAACTAGAGATACTAGACATCAAACTAAGCCGATTATGTCATATAAGTTTTTTTTTATAATTAAAATAATAATTTAATTATGTACTGTTTTTTTATGCTTTGGGATGTTTAAAGGAAAATATCTCGAAAACCGGTAAAGATATTAATATCAATCAAATACACCTTTTTGACCCAGAAAAAGCCCTTTTTTAAGAAACTATCATTGAAAAACACCTAATATCACAGGTAAAAAATCATAGATTTATGAAGCCCAGTGTTTGCAACTAGCGCCCTCTAGTTTGAAACTTAAAAATGTCTACAAATTCTTATTTCTTGCTCATAAAAACATAATATTGCCAACTTTTAATTCGATTCATTAAACCTATTTCAAATTATTGCTTATTTTCGAGAATAAACTTTTACTTTCAACACCCTGTATCTATAGAACGAGTAACAATCCGAAAAAACTTATATGACTTAATCGGCTTAGTTTGATGTCTAGTATCTCCAGTTACTCTACGGCTCATAAGTTATGGGACACCCTGTATATATATAAAAAACTGGCACAGTTGTGTTTTGTGTTTAAAAGATGTAAATATATTGAGATATATTTTTAATAGGTTTTAGTGAACTGCTAAATATGATAAATTCGATTATAGTAAAAAATATCATAATTAAAAATGGTCAAATAAAGACGGATTTTAATTGGACAAAATGAAAACGCACCAAACAATGGGATCGGTAAGTTAGCTTGTTTTTCATCAAGTAAAAAACGTTCCGCACAAAAGGATTTAACTAAGAATCCTCCAGCCCGAAACAATGAGCTTAAAACCTCAATTTCTATTTAATATCCCTTAATTAACATAATAAAACTAGGTATCCCTTTCCGCCCTAATATTTCACGTTACCCCCTGCTTTTTCGGCTTATACCTTATCTACCTCTTAGGGTGTAGAGGAGCCCTAATTAATTCCGAGCTTCGTTTCGTTTTCCAATTTATAATGAAACACGGAAAACTCCTTAGCCGAAATTTATAGAGTTATTTGTATGTATAGCGGCGCGGGGCAAAAAGAACATCGGCTCTGTTTTATTATTATTATAGCGCCAGTTATGGTGCATTATTTTGAGAGAAAAAACAGACTGCATGCGCAAAATTGGAAGCCAAATTACGGCTTTAATTGCATAATTTCACTTGCTAAATAAAATGTTATTATAGGAAAATAAACTGCTGGACAATTGCTTTCTAGCAAGAAGAATTTCGTCTAAATTTAACAGTTAATATTTTCTGCACCAGATATGATATCGACCTACAGTTTTGAATGGTTGATAGATTCATCCCTTGAGAAACAATTGTCAATATTGGATTTTCTTTAACTGTCAGAAAATTTTATATACAGGGTGTTAAAGAAGACAATGATTTTTGCTCCAATTTTAATGGCGTGTAACTTTCACAATATTATTTTTAAATTTTATCACTCTATGTCAATTCAATCACTGGTTCATAGCAAAGAAAGTAATTTATAAAATTTTTTATATCTGCTATATTTTAAGAAATACCGATTTTTTTGGAAAACTTTGCTTTATTTTAACTTATTGGTAGCTAGATCTCACTGTGCGTTGCATCGTGCAAACTTTGCAAGCGATTATTATGCTCAGTATCTTGATTATGTTCAGTAACAATAGTTGTACCTAAATGTTATGATGTACAGTGGCGTACTTATAAAACACCTATATGTCTGTGGTTTATGAGCATAGTGTTAGAAAGTTAGAAATTAATAAATAATTTTTTCCAAAAATTAAATTTAAAGAATTATTATTGTTAAAATTTTGTAAACACACTGTATAATATACCTGTAATGCGATATCAAAAACTAAGAAATAAGAAAAAATTGACCTAATCAAGGGGCGAGTACTTTCCAACATAAAACAATCGTGAAAAATTGTGAGATACTCATAAACCATAGATATATAGGTGTTTATAAGTACGCCACTGTACATCATAACATTTAGGTACAACTATTGTTACTGAACATAATCAAGCTTTTCATAAGGTATAAGAATCCCTCGCAAAGTTTGCACGATACAACGCACAGTGAGATCTAGCTACCAATAAGTTAAAATAATGCAAGATTTTCCAAAAAATTTCTTAAAATATAGCAGATATCAAAAATTTGACAAATACCTTTCTTTGCTATGAACCAGTGATTCAATTGACGTAGAGTGATAAAATTTAAAAATATTATTGTGTAAGTTACACGCCATTAAAATTGGAGCAAAAATCATCGTCTTCTTTAACACCCTGTATATAAAATTTTCTTACAGTTAAGGAAAATCCAACATTGACCATTGTTTCCCAAGGGATCAATATATCAACCATTTAAAACTGTAAGTCGATATCATATCTGGTTCAGAAAATATTAACTGTTAAATTTACGCGAAATTCTTCTTGCTAGAAAGTAATTGTCCAGCAGTTTAGTATGTTGTACAACAAGATTGGATATTATATTGTCCGTATCGCAATAATTAAATTGAGCACGACACACGAAATTATAACCCACTTTACTGCCTAGTTAATACTAAAAAGCAATTAATTAATTAGTCTTCATGGCAAACCACGGCGCGTTAGGACCTCGGGGTGAAATTGAAATCTATAAGAGGCGAAATCACAAAGCAACTTCTATTTCAGGGAATTTTGTCTGCGAGTATTTTAAAGTAGGTAAATCACATACATATACACACATACACAAAATATACGAAGAATTTTATATGGAATTGGACAATAATATAATATATAGAATATTCCATTTAAAAAAATGCAACCTCAGTCCGCCACACTTTTTGAACCAACCTATATTATGTAAAATATTTTTAAATTATGTCGCTTTTAAGTCTATATCTCATGCTGGCTTAGTAGTTTTGATAAGTTCCTCGATAATGATTAAATCTTTGTCCCCGCTTCGTTGGCGGACCCAGTATGTTTTTACTCTTTTTTTTATGCAGGAATATAACTTTCTCAAAACCATATACAGGTTGATTCCTAAGTTGATATTTCTTTTTTAGCTGTGTATAGAAGGCATTAAAATAAACAACATTTTTAAGTACCTTTCTCAAAAAACTCAAAAATAAGGTACTTACATTCATTTATTACACTATGGATCAAATACGGTCCTGCCCGTTGAATAACATTAAGAAAACTTCTGGGTGTAGAATGAGCCCGCAAGGGAAAGCGTTTTGCGTATAATCTCGAAGCAGCAGCCGCACTTTGACGACACTCACCGTAAATTAGCACCATATCTACTAGTTTATTGATTTCAAATTTTACCATTTTCACGTGTCACTAATTTAAAATTAACTTGCTTCAGGAAAACAAACCGCAGCTTATTGCCAAATAACTAACCACCGACTCGTAAATTGCATGACTAACAAGAGATAAGAAAAACAACATAAAGTATAGCAGGCTACGGTTTGATGACCAGGCCCGCAATTGGATTTTTTACTTTTGTATCTCGCCTATAGTTAAGTTTTTTGAAAAATGGCATTTGAAAATGTTCTTTATTCTAATGCCTTCTATACACAGCTAAAAAAGAAGTATCAACTTAGGAATCATCTTGTATATACGAATAAACCCGCAATTTAACATGGGTAATTTTAGCAAGTTCGGATCCACTTAATCGATTAATCGTATAAAAAACGAGGTCTCACGAAATAACCAAAATTTTGAATATTAAAAAAAGTCAGATTTTTCTATAAATATTAAATCAACATTAGGAAATTAGTTAAATAACAAAAACGTCCGTGATCACGAGCTAATTACGAAAAACACGTTGAACTCCATCTTAACAAGTGTTTCCCGTGTTTTACATTTTAATGACCGTGATAATTTCACGCCACCAAAAAAGAGTGTGTTTTGACACAATAAAATATCCTTATTATTACATCATTCGTGCTCACTCGTCTGTCGGAACTGACCTTTTTCGACTTTTATACGCCATAATGTTAATCAAAAAAACCATAAATAACTTAAACAACATAAAATACTGTTCATTTACAAGTATCGGAATGATTACTCGGTAACACGCCATGTTATTTGGGTTCGCTTTTTGGCGCTTATTAGCAGAAATAATGATTTGTTAAACTTAGAAATTTCGTATTATTAGCTCGTTATGGAGTGAAATATCCACGCCTTATTATCGCTCGTCTTCCAAGAATGCGTAAAATTATAATACATCGCGTCGACAGTGTCTGAAAAAGTAAGGAAATAAGAAATTACAAGAAGGTTACCATTATCGGTTCGCCGAAGGACTCGACGCCATATTTACATTATAAATTGCTAAAATAAAAGCCTGCAAAAAAAACACCAGCTTTTGATATAGCCAGCAGTCATAAGATTGCTCACAGAGAAATTTTAAACAAGAAAAATTTCTTTTTGAGATATTTATAGTCAATCCTCTCAAGTCTCGCTAGTAAAAAAATAGAATTTGAATTTTATGAACCACTCAAAAATTCTACCGCTAAGAAAAAAACGAAAAATCTTTCTGGTTATATGAACATCGTAAACATACAATTTTTTTGGTAATATCACGTAATTCTGATGTTCAATTGTTTTTTTGACATCATTATAATTCAGCACATGAAACTACAACTTTTAATAATTTAACCAACATCGTATCTCTTATTATAAGAAAGTTATAGGGCTGGCTTCATTTTGAACACACTGTATACAGGGTCTCTTAACGCAGAATTCTATCCACTCAACTTTTTTATATTTTTTGAAAAACACAGTTATCAGGAGGCATAAGATCGACAATTTGAAATTATTTTTAATTAACAATATGCCCAAATAGTTAGGGCATATCCAATATACTTTTTTAAATGGGATAGCCTATTTCATACATTATTTTATCTACTTTCATTTCGTAATATAAATTTTACAGTTCTGTAAATCGGTTTGTAAGGGCATCTATTACAACACTAGTGCTTACTAGCCAAAATAATTTTTCCGCTATGTGATATGCAAAATTACAGCTATGTATTTTTTACAGTATTTATAATGAAAATACAGGGTGATTCCGAAGTTGATACTCCTTTTTTAGCTGTATATAGAAGGCATTAAAATAACATTTCCAATACCTTTTTCAAAAAACTTAAAAATAGGCGAGATACAGAAGTAAAAAAATCTAAGCGCGGTCCTGGTCATCAAAATGTAGCTTGCTATACTTTTTGTTGTTTGTCTTATTAGTCATGCAATTTACGGGTCGGTGCTCAGTTATTTGGCAATTTGCTGCGGTGTGTTTTCCTGAAGCAAGTTAATTTTAAATTGGGGACACGTAAAAATGGTAAGATTTGATAACAATGAACTAGTAGATATGGTGCTAATTTACGGTAAGTGTCGTCAAAGTGCGGCTGCTGGTTCGAGATTATGTTTAAGTTAGGCGGGGTCGTATTTGATCCATAGTGTAATAAATGAATGTAGAGTATTTTGTCGACTTTTCAACTTATCCTACAAAAAAGGAATATTTCCATCCTGCTGGAAATCGGCGCGTGTCCAGCCCATTCCAAAGAAAGGTAAAAAGACCCTGCCAAGTAACTACCGACCCGTCGCATTGCTTTCAGTAATTTCAAAAGTAATGGAGAAAGCTATTAACCAACAACTCCTAAAGTATCTGGAAGGGCTTAACATTATCAGCGACCATCAATACGGTTTTCGTAAGTCCAGATCAACAGGTGACCTTCTGGCATATGTCACCCATCTTTGGAGCAACACCATCGAACATCATGGAGAATCCCGGGCTGTTGCACTGGACATCTAATGGGCTTCTAAGTAAATTGCAATCCTACGGTATGCCTAATGGATTTTGTTTATGGTTAACCAGCTTCCTTAAGAACCGTTCTCTGCAAGTGGCGATTGACGGGTTTCTCTCAGACACCTTTACCATCAATGCCGGTGTTCCTTAAGGGTCCATATTGTCGCCTACCCTCTTTTTACTGTATATTAACGACCTTCTAATGAAAACCCAAAATCCAATTTATAGCTTTGCTGATGACAGCACACTTGTCTCATCTTTTACCTTGACTCCCCAAACATCCGCTGCCGACGCACATCTTCGCAGGCAGTATGAAGGATTGCGCCTCAACAATGACCTGGAAGAAATTTGGCTTGGGGTGACAATAACCAAGTCGAATTTAATGCTAAGAAAACCCAGGCAGTAGTCTTCTCCAAAAAGGTTAACATTGCAGAACCGGATATAGTCATGGCAGGACACGCAATTCCCCTGGCACCGTCTATTAATTTGCTGGGGGTCAATCTGGGAGGTAATATGTCTTGGCATGATCACGTTGTCGCAATTGCCAAGGCAGCTACACAGAAACTTGGTGTACTTTTCCGCACCAAAAGGTTGTACACACCTCATCAACATTTGACACTCTACAAAGCCCAGATTCGACCATCATTAGAATATTGCTCTCATGTCTGGAGCTCTGCACCCAAGCACACCCTTCGGCTACTGGATTCCATTCAAAGGAGAGCCGTTCATCTGATCGGCGACCCCGAGCTGACCAAGACCCTCGATAGCCTGGAGCATCGAAGACAGGTTGGTGATTTGGCTCTCTTTTACAGATATTTCCATGGCAGTTGTTCGACTGACATTGCCCACTTGATTCCACCTAGAGCAATGCAAAACAAAAATACACGGCGAACCACTGCCGCTCATCCATATGTTGTTCAGCTCGAACTTCATTGTTCAAGAATTCTTTCATCTGGAGAACGTCACCTTTGTGGAATGATCTTCCTGAGGTCGTGTTTCCCAATGAATACAATCTTCAACGTTTCAAGACCAACGTTAATCGCTTTTTTCGCACTCGCACCGCTCCCAGAGCGCCTTAAAGGATTTTTCCTACAGTGCAGGTGTTTTATCATAAAAAAAAAGTATACCTTATTTTTAAGTATTTGAAAATGTTGTTTATTTTAATGCCTTCTATACACAGCTAAAAAAGAAGTATCAACTTAGGAATCACGCTCTATTTTATGAACTATTAATAATTTTTCGGATTCTTATACATTGGCAAAAGTAACTTCATTTCAATTGAATTGAAAAAAGTTCTGGATGAAGTGAACCAAAACAGATCGCTTCAGACTTACGGAAATCCAATACTTAATTATTCCCTTTTAAGATATTTACAGCAAATTCTCCAAGTCTTGATAGTAACAAACGATAATTTGATTTTTATGTACCACCTAAGACCTCTCCCGATAAAAAAAACCTGAAAATTTATTGCGTGTTTCTGGATAGACGGAGGGAACTAAGCCGGAGCGTTAAGGAAGCCTAACTGGCGGATTTTATTTAAATTGGCCGGTATTAATCTTCCTAAAGTAAAAGAATCGAATGTTAAGAAAAGTGCGGCGATAAAAAATTCTGCAGAATCTACGGCAATTTCTTTCTGTAAAAATCTTTTACACCTAAACTAACTACGGCCATTATTGATGTATTATTAACCTTAGAAATCTGTTTTCTCTATCTTGCCAATTATAGTATACATATTTCAGAAAGGTGTAGAGTAATACAATGGGAAATTCCGTCCAGTTCGGCTCAATTTCGGTGTCGGCCATAGGCGCAGGTAAATTTTGTGCATTCAGTTATTTATAATAACTAACCAAAGAAAAAATAGAAGATTATTTGATAAAGAGGGAACTATTAGTTATAGCAAATTTACACAAACATCGTTTTATAAAAGATGCCGTGGAAGATATAGTTGAAAAACATAGTGTAACTGTGCTGTGCACACTGCCATATTATGCGAACTAAATCCTATAGAACTTATATTGGCGCAAGTGAAAGGATTTGTAGCAAGACACAACACGACATTCAAAATGAAAGACGTTAAGCTACTGTGCTACTATGAAAAATAAAATGTTGTTCTTGCCTCTTAAAGAGTTGTGTATAGTGTTTAAGCCTAAAAGGTTAAGTTTAGCTCCAAAACTCTACTATAAGGCTAATCTAAATATAGAACTAAAAGAAAGTTTATATCTCCGGTGGAAAATAAGGTACATTTCATGTTAGTTCATTGTATGCTAATTATGGTGACAGGAACTTAAAGTATTGAACAAGTAAATTACTTTTCGTCCTTATGTCAGTAAAAACAAAACCATGTTAAAGTATGGGAGGCAATTACTCAAATACGTTAAAGGCAATCTATCATAGAATTAAAAAAAATTGCCATCATGAATCTATGCAGCTGCTAGTTAGTTGTCCATCTTTGAAGACAAGAAAAATTTTTATTCATCCTCCTTGGAATAATATTTAGTCCATAAAAATGTTTAGAAATTTCAATTTTTCTAGGCGAGTTAAAAAATAGGAGACCAATTAAAAGACTTAATATGATAGAAGTCATACTTTTCATGATGGTTCCGTTATGCTGTGGGTATTTTACTTGATGCGAGGACTGAACTAAAATATTTGTGTCAAAAATGAAACACTAAAAAGCGTATAGATACATTGAAGATATTCTTGAAGAGACCTTTGTCTCACTTGCTCTCTTAATCGGTGAATAAGTTATATCGAGGCACCATTCATAATGCTAGGCTCCATATTCCTCTGCTTAATACCAGTGTGGTGGTTACTTCAAATCCTTAGTTAAGGTTAGTTTTTTACGGTTAGATAGGCCTGCTTGTAGCCCATATTTGAACCTCATTGAATATTTCTAGTATCAGTGAAAAGATCTGTGCGTAATGGTCTTATGCAATCTGGCAATTTATAGGTACACACTTAAGAGCAAACAATAGTCTATGGGTTATCACGAACAAACCGTACAGTTTCACCACATCGCGCCAGTTGTACCTGCGTCGGGCGATGATAAAAAAATTTATTTTCTTTTATACAAATTCATTTTTTATCGTATTCAACCTCCGTCTGCAAAAATGTCCATAAACCTACCCTGTACATAGACATACCCGAAGTGTCACATACTAACTGTGAAAAACGCACTGGAGTCATTTAAAGTCCCCGATCACGTACAAAGGGAGAGTTTGCGGAAAAATGGTTTCGCCGTAATCAAGAAGAATGATTAGTTGCCACGGCAACGAAAGAATAACTTGCTTTTCGGGACCGGTATAATGCGTTTTTCTTTTATTTCCGGTTTGTCTATCTCAAAAAAAGTTTTCGATTTAGTTTAGAGCAGGAAACAGTTGGTATAGCACTAATGACGTTGCGGGTGTCATCCAGGATTAAAAAGTTATTTTTCATGTTAAAGAAAGTAAAAAGAGAAACTAGAAAAATATAGAATAACAGCTTCGGAAGGAGTTTTTTAAATTTTGAAAAGACAATGTCGCAGAATCTAGTAAGACGCAACTTTTTCCCAATTTAACCATCTCTGTATCAAGCATGGATCCAGGGGGGGGGGCAGTCCCCCCCCCTCTAAGCCCCACAAAATGAGTGTTTTGTTTACATTGAGCCTTGAAAATTGTAGGGCGCTGGAAGAATCAGTATTTTTTTAGAAGTGATGATGCACCCCGGGTATCTTATATGGTTTACGAGGTCTCTATAGAGTGCATCCTTATTTAGGACACCCTGTATATTACATAATATAAAATAATTAAAATCAAAGGCTCCTAAGGTATAAGGAAAGAAAATATAAATTATAAAAATCAACTTTCGTAAATAAACAAATAAATATCTTTGCTGCTGTTAAATTTTTTACAACCTCTTTTCAAACAATCTCTTTACACCCTTTTCGAAACAATTTAACGTCTTTCCAATTATCTTTTTTGATGATTGACACTTTAACTTCAAATTCTCTCTTTAAATGTCTTTTTATAGCTTCTCCTTCAATTTAATACCTTTTATCTTAAAAGCAGACTAAACTTTTTAAAAGATAAACGATTACTGAAAATAAAAACTTCATTTAATTCAGGCTTTCACGGTTTTATTTTAGTTTAATCTTTAATGCGACTCGTAATAGTTACAATAATTTGAATAATGTGCCATAAGCAATTACTCAGGCCTATAAAAAGAATCATTTAACCAAGTACATTAGTCCACCGAGGCGACTTGCTTGGTTGCTAGATCATTAAGGAAAGTATCCGTTTATTCCCATGAATTGACTGTATACCGAGTGTCCCAGATAAGGATGCGCTCTACAGGGATCTCGTAAACTATACAGGGTGATTCCTAAGTTAATATTTCTTTTTTAGCTGTGTATAGAAGGCATTGAAATAATAATAAACACCTTTTTCAAAAAACTCAAATATAGCCGAGTTACAGAAGTAACTGCCTGCCTGCATCTATTACAGCACTAGTACTGTAATAGATGCCCTTACAAAACGAAAGTAGATAAATTAACTTTACTCTATCGTTGACTCACCCTGTACAAACAAAATCTAAAACCCATGGTCGTACATATAATGACGTACTTTCCATTAATTTCTAAAATGAAGACGGATCACCACGCGCCCATGAAACCTTCAAGTGATCCAATATCACTTGAAGGGCTCATCGGGTGTGAGAATAATTTAGTGACTGACGTCAACATTTATTTTGCTAGATGACATAACAATAAATTACTTAAAACTTGCAGTTTTTGATAAAACGGTATCAGTAACACAAGACAAACAGTCGGGAAGATTTCAGTTCTTAATTATATCGTCGCGGCATTGTCACGTAACATCTTTATCTCAACCAGGTGCGCTATCCGAATTCCTCAGAAGTTGAAACAAATCCTCGTTCCCAACCCGGCAGCTTATTCCTTATCAAAATCAGTTTTAAATGGCCCCGCTGCCGCGACTGCGAAGGCGTTTCTGATAATAAAAGGCGATATTTCGATGAAGGTGACATTAAAAAAACAATTTTAACATTTTATGGTTTGGTGCATTCTCGAATTCTTTCTGTTAAGGTGTTTCTTTCAATGGGCATTGTCATTAAATTTTCATTCTGACCCTATCGTATATAGAGCAAGCAAAATTAATAGTTATTTACGATATAAGTGTTGTAAAGATTCATATTACAACACGAGATGTTAAAGTTGTCAAACGAGACGTCAGCCGAGTTTAATAAAACATCAAGTGTAGTAATATGAATTTACAACAAGAATATTGTACAAAATTTTATCTACTTTCATCTATGAATAAAAATATTTGGCAAAAGGCATTTTAAAAAATAAAAATGCACCTGCTATTAAATTTACTAATCAAGTTTGTTATGTTACCTTTCGCATAGTTACTGTTTCGCATGGTTACTGTCGAAACTTTGTCAAACAAATTCAAAAATATAAAAAGCGTTTTTCAAAATGAGCGATTCTGATGGAAGTTTACCCTCTGATATAGAAGCAGCGGCAAACGAAGCGATCTCAAGTTTAGTTCCGACAAAATCCAAAGCGCGGTATGAGTTGGAGTATCAGAAGTTTGAATAATCCCGAAGGATACAATGGACATTGTTTTAGGAGGTCCTCAGCCACCATTCTAGTTGATGGTGGTGCAGATATGCAGATGTTAAAGCGTCATGGGGGCTGGAAATCCTCTTCTACGGTAGAAGGCTACTTTGAGAATTCTTTAGAAAATAAGAAACAAATAGCAAAGAAGATCATGGGGTCAGACACGGATTTAATGATTGGAAATTCGAACGTAAAGGGCTCCATCACATCCACTTCTGGTCTGGTATACAAATTTCTAACTGTAAAAAGTGTATTATTAATATTTATAATAAACCTTAAGTGTTATATTTTAATTAATAATTGGTAATTAATTTTATAATTGTTAATAATAAATCATTCTTCTAAAGAGTGCGGTTTTATTTAACAGCACTAGTGATGTAATGGATGCCCTTACAAAACGATTTACAGAACTGTAAAATTCATATTACTAAATGAAAGTAGATAAATATTTCTACGGCTTTAATTTTTAAATTCTCCTATTAACTGACTATTTTACTAGATGTTTTCTAGTGGAAAACTCTTAATTACATCTACTTTGACAAAATCAACAAGATGGTTATTCAGCGGCAAAATTTTGATAGTCAGGTAAAAACTATTGTTAGTTTCTAGTTTGACAAATATCATCCTGGTTTGAAAAAGACAAAATGAGTAATTTAAACGAAAATGCAAAGTTTGGGTGCCAATTTACCCAAGAAATTAAAAAATCGATAGCTGAAAATATTCCAATTAACACATGGAAGCCCAAGAACTCCATTTGGGCACAGTTTTCAGAGTTTTTAATTATAAGAAATTATAAACTGGAAAAATGTACTACTGTAATGGAACTGGCGAAAATCCTCGAAGATTGCGCCTTTAATATGAAGAAGGGTAATGGCGAAGACTCTTCTGTAAAGTCTATATGAAAAACTACAGCGAAAATTATTTAAAAAATGTATTTTACAAAATACTAAATAAAGATAGACCGTTTTACGGATATTTCCTTTAAAAATGCGCGAATGGCAAGATACACAAAGAGAAAGCAGCTCCAAAGTTGTCAGGAAAAAAAGATATTAATAGCATTATATACCAAAGATTTACTTACCATAATGCAAAGCTACAATGAAGAAATTCCCGATGAAGTACAAAAAAAGTTTATCCATTTCTGCTTATTTGAACTAACTTGGAGAGGCCATGAGACCGTAAATTACAAAATTCAATATTTTTAAAATCAAGGCAGAATTTACCGGATGACTTGAATATAATAGCATATTTTCCAAGACAGCTTAAGGTGGGTCAAAAGGATTGGCAATTAGCAAATGGTTGGTAAGAAATTCATCAAACAAAGACTTATGCCTTTAAGGATTATTTTTAAAATTATTGGAAAAAGAGGACCAAATATTTTCACAAACACCGTTCATCCAAACTGGCCGAAGGGATGGTGGTTCAAAAATACTCCACTAGGAATGAATACAGTATCTAATTGGACCAAAACTTCAGCGAAAAGAATTGGAATTGATACGAAGAAGCATAAAATATCAAATCATTCTCGTCGATTTTCCGCTGTGTCTGCCCTATTTAAAAAAGGTGTTGGGGAACAAGAGTTCATTAAGTTAATAGGCCACTCAAACGTAAATTCCCTGAAACCATATCTGCAGCTAGATCCTAGTCATCATCTGAAGCTCATCGAAAATCTCAGAACAAATGAAGTATGTTGTGGATCTTCGACTTCTTAAATGCAAGTCAATCATACCCAAAACCATGCTTTGATAGAAAAGAATGGACAAACTATTACTTATAACAACTGAACGTTTAATATTAATAATAAATAAATAAAGTTTCTAGTTTGCTAAATAAACAGTGTGTTTTTAATGTTTTCTCGTGAAATAGTCTTGTCGAATATTAAAAATTATTTTTATCATCAGCCAAAATAAGCTGACATTTAGCTGGTCATCCTCAGAACTAGGCATACCAATGCCTATTTCTATATTGCAATATTATTCAGGAATGAAGCTCCGAAACGAAGGTGACATTAAAAATCTTAAAAAGTAAAACAACCCATTCGACTACGCGAGCATATCGCTTGGCTGGACGGGTTTGCATAAACACTGCTCTTCAAAACATTCCAAATCGTTTTCATGGTTGTTTCTCGGTAAATGGGCGAACAATAAAAATATATTATTGTGCAGAATTGCAGATTCACTTGCAGTAGCGCACGCGAGTTGCAAATGGCCGAATCTATGGACAAAAATTCTAATAATTAAGTTGCTCGAAGTGAAACTAGTTTTTTTAGTGACCAATCGTTTGGCATAAAACCCGTCAATTAACTGCAGCCAAATATTTCATAAATTTTGTGCGGAAAGAAATTTCGCGGGAAGAGTAAAATTCATCAATTCATCGAGATTAATCTACTTATTAGTCTATTTCAGAAAGGTGTAGAGTAATTAAATGGGAAATTCCGTCCAGTTCGGCTCAATTTCGGTGTCGGTCATAGGCGCAGGAAAATTTTGTGCATTATATTATTTATAATAACTAGCCAAAGAAAAAATAAGATAATATGATAAAGAAGAAACTATAAGCTATAGCAAGTTTACACAACATCGTTTTATGAAATATTCTGTGGAAGATTTAGCTGAAAAACATAGTGTAACTGTGCTGCGCACATCGCCATATTTGCGGACAAAATCCTATAGAACATATATGGACGCAAGTGAAAGGATTTGTAGCAAGACACAACACGACATTCAAAATGAAAGACGTTTAGCTACTTGATCAAGCCATTAAGGAAGTGACACCAGAGAATTGGCGAAAAGCAGTCCATCATGTCATGTAAGAAGAGGAGAAAATGGGGGATCTTGACCACCTGATCGATCGGACCGTCGACCCGTTAATTATAACGTTCAGAGGAGATGACAGTTCCTCAAATGATGAAGAATATTATGAGCTTAAAAAATAAGTCTGCCTAATACTATGTACATAATGCACGCCTTTGTCACATCATTTTTAGTGTTTGTGAATGGATAACAAGAGGCAGACCCCATATATTGACCCAAATCCGGGTGGTACTACCTGCACTTGATAAAAATGAAGAATTTTGCAATGAAATCAGTGCCAAGTTATGAAAAATAAACTCTTGGAGGAAAATTCAGACCGACAAAAATAAAAATAAGGACGAAACCTATATTTAAAGTTGGGTGAATTCTACAATATTCATTTTAAAATTCTTGGTTTTCTTGATGATATTTGGTTCATCCTATATTTTCGCCCTCGCGCCGCTACTGGCCTAGACTTAAGTGTGGTTTAAGGTAATAGTACCCGCCACTGCCATTTCACGTAAATGAAAAAACAATAAAAAGACAAAAAGTTGTACACGGGCGGGCCCAGAATCCACGAGGTGGTATACGATGACACAAAAGCGTTTAACTGTGTTGCAAAGGCGATAATATTTTGCAGAATATCGTCGAGGAATGGCAAAATGCGCTGTCGAATTAAAACGGTTCTTTCTGTCTCTGTGTATGTACAGCTTTTAAATATTTATCGTCGCAATAAAAAAGAGCTTTGTCTCGGAGTTAAGCGTTTTTACACGCTTAATATTTCGTGATTTGTTGAAACAAAACATGTGATCTTTGTCTTAAGCCCGTCACACACAGAGAGAGATGTATGGGTGCAATAATGCGTTGATGCACGCGTAGATCACTCCGTGTCTGTGGCCGGCTATACTATTTTTAAAGAGGCGACACAAGTTGGGAGGGCATAAATGGGCCCGATTATTTTGAGTGGGCACTACCCAAATCAAAATGCTCTCACCACAACGCCAAAAAATCAGCGACAAAGAAAACTTCCCTCTTGTCCTCTTAAGTGACGTCTAAAAAAAAGGTCATCGTTTTCTTCAAAATATCATACAACCACTCATCAAAACTTTCATTACAAAACCGAATCCATCAATTTTGGGGGGGCGCCAGGGTGGGAACTCATATTTCTAGGGTGGGTCATTTCCCCCCCCCCCCCTCCCCCGGGCGCCGCCACTAAGGTGACAATAGACGGCTATCCGTAAGGATGCCAATATTTATTGGATGTATAATTTTTATTAAAATTAGATATCATTCATTATTTTATCCGACAATATTAGTTGAGAAGAAGGAGTTCAAAATAGTCTAAGCTAAAATGTTATCCATTTATTCAAAAAGAAAAAAAACTAAACCATAGAGTGTTGTTGGCAGTGGCCTGCATACAATATAAGCAAAAGAGCATTGCCTACCCTGCGAACAATAAAACAAACAGAAACATTTTTTTTATATATTAGTTTTTATCCGTATACTCTAACTTTGGCAATTTATTTCTAGATTATTATAATAAATAATAATATAGAACCGAAAAATTAATCCTTTATCATTTCCATGAACGCATTCTTTGCTTATTTCTACTGTAAACTAGATCCCTGTATAAGCATTCCGTCAGACCGTTCTAAAAGCAAAGATCACGCTGTATATTAGGGTCTTATGCAAAAGTAAAAGCACTGCTTTTGTACGAGTGGAAGCAAGCAAGAGAGCCGATAGGCAATAGGGTAGAAAGAGATGTAACAAATAAACCCGTCTCATCCATCGACCTTCCTTCATCTATCAGCCCGCGCCAAGAAAGCACGCGTTTGGTAAGTGCATGGGTGCCAATCTTTAAGTTTTATCCTAGTTTAGAAACTACTTTGCTTTCTTCATATAAAATATGAAACACGCCTCTATAAGTTTTATTACTAATTAGTTTAGTTAAGATATTTTTAAAGGAATAACGGATAAGGTATCGTAAAATAAGAAGCTTTTTTGTGACAATCAAAATAATTTTTGCTGATATAGTTTCATAGTATTTAATATTCAATAAACTTATAATATTTCACATAATAACTGACCTCGTTTTTGGCAACATTGGTTCAATCAGGTGGATGATAGATTTTTAATTTATAATTAGTGTTTTCGGTCTTTTGCTAGACTTCGCGTCGTCGGGTTTCGGGAAAAAAATAAATATGGAGACGTTAATTCTTATTATTCCGGCTAGCAGCGCGTCTGCAGAACGATCCTTTTCTGGATTCAAGCCTATACACAAAACACACAGGAAGAGACGCTTAGTAACAATAATTTCCTTGGAGAGCAACTTTTGCAGGATTTAAAACGCAAAACCAATTTTAATGACGATGTTTTAAAAGAATTTTTATGTAAAGACCGCCGCGCCGTGTTAAACTCATTTACAAATAATGTCGTTTTACTCTTCTTCTGCCAGTGTTATTTCCACAAACGCAAAAACAAGACATTTTGTGACAAAATTTGAAATTTTTGCCCACCCTGGTTAAAACAACATTGCACGCCACTAGTAGTTAGAGAAACACCGCATTATTCAAATTACTAAAATCACCTCGAATCCTTTAGATCTAGACAGATGATGTCACCGAAATTTATTTCCTTTTCCGAGCACGCACGTCACTCGAAATAATAAAGGGTGGTACGCACTGCAGTGGAAAGTTGATTTTCTATTTTATTCAGTGGCGCCGGGCACCGAAAGTCTCAAAAATACTGCAAATAAATGCCTTTAACAACCAACTCAATAGTTAATAGAAAGTGTTATGGGGCTGAGGCGCTGCAGCAGAATGTAGGTAAACTGTAAATAAAAATATGGCAAAATTAGAGTAAATATGTTTGGTTATTTTTGGTCACCAAATATCAGAGCGAATTTACACTCCAATTGTAGTTTTACATTTGTTAAGTAAATGCATTTTAATCTACTATTAGAAAATTCCTCCTTAAGAATCGCTGTGAATTAGTAATTAGAAGGGGGGGGGGGGGGGTTGTGTTTTTATCACAGCCGTTGATTTGGTACAAGACTACTGAAATTTTTGATTTATTGAATTAGAACTGAAGTCTTAAAAAAGACTTCAATTAAATACGCTGTAGTGGTTTGTTCTGTTGTCAAATATAGTAAACTTAATAAACATTATTCAGGCTCTCCCTCGAAAAATACATCACAAAAAGATACGAAAATTACCATCTTAAGGGGATTATAAGACTCTCGAAAAACCAAAGTACAAAATCGTAAATAAATAATTGAGGCAAAGCCAATAAAACGATGGCCGATGTGCGGAGGCGGTACACGAAGACACGCCGCATCAAATACAGCTTTCAATTATATTTATTCGCTGTTCGGAATTCGCCTCGTAAGGGCTTTTCGTACGTTAAGACGAAAGAATGAAAGACTGTCAGGGTCGGATCACGCGGAGGTGAAGTGAAAAAGGACATAAAGCGAGACAGGAGAAAATAAACGTAATATCACTCACGGAAGAGCGATGTGCAAACGTTTAAATGCACGGCTTGATGTCAGCGAATTAAACTTGATTACTTTTGACAGGTGACAGATCGATCGGTAAATCCAAATAATAGCTTATAAGCGATGGCGAATTAAAAAATGAGCCTTCAGGTTTGAATTTTTGTTCTTGCCGGAAGAATAGTTATTTACCCTTTCTTCCCTGTTAAAATCTAAATTATACAGACTCAAAATAGTAGTATATTACATAACAAGTGATAAAAGTAATACTTTTAAAACGAGGAGATATTTAGCACGAGGCGTAAGCCGAGTGCGGAAATTCTCCGAGTTTTAGAATAATCACTTTCACATGAGTAATGTACACTATTTTTCCTACGACCACAAGGAATTATTAAAAAAGCCTTTGATTTGTAAAAAAAAAATATTCACACTAGTGTTGAAATTAGCATACTTAGGATTATGTTCCACTTAATATCTGGTTTCATAGTTTGTCAATAGGCTTTTCCTTTATTGTAGTTTAACTTTTCCATTTTTTCATATTATATATATATTAAAAAGAACTAATCCTGGATTGACTTCTAGATTAACCAGATAAAAAATTTTTAAATTCAATCAAGGAAAGATGCATTAAACATAAATTTCAAAAATCCACTCAACAAGGTAGATTTCTATTCAAAATAATTCTATAAATTATTTAATGTTTTTATAAAATAAAAGTGAAATACTCCTGATGGGATTTGAACCTGTGACTTTGCGATCTGTAGGCCAGAGCTCCATTCTCTACGCTATCGATACCAATAAACATTTGTTGTTTAATACATGACACTCTT
The DNA here is from genome assembly GCA_935413205.1 of Polydrusus cervinus. Classification (NCBI taxonomy): domain Eukaryota; kingdom Metazoa; phylum Arthropoda; class Insecta; order Coleoptera; family Curculionidae; genus Polydrusus; species Polydrusus cervinus. The sequence continues at coordinate 34,967,945 of OW284517.1, read as the reverse complement.
CAGCGCGATTTGTTTCTTCTGGTAATAAATTTTCCACTATATAATTAACATTTTTTATAATTTCAGATGGCGTATTTTCACTCTAATTCTGAATCACTCGACAAATATATGATAAATAAGTTAAACACTTTTACATTTAGTGCTTTCTAAAATTTGTTCTTTTTAATAAATAAGGGTGGTCTGTCAAATTGGTAACATATGTTTAAATTAAATAGTGTGCCTTGTATTTCAACTGAATATGAAATATTTTTTTTTCAACACGCGTGTGATATACAGCGCTTTCCAGCCAAATTAACCGTGCTTTTTTTCTCATTTTCATAGGTGGTCATAGGAAAATACATATTATGGGTAATTTTTCTGTATTTACAATGATCAGTCGTTATTAAAGATAGAGACAACAGATTTCTAAGGTTAATAATTGGTCAATAACGGCCTAATAATAGGTTAGTAGTGAAAAATAGTATATTTTTAAACAAGGCTTAGACAGCTACCATTATTGTCCGAGCGTCGAGTTTATATTAGGACATATTTAAGAGAGTTCCTACTTTTTCTGTAGTCCTATTTGAAAACGTGCCCAATTTCTTAATTACCCCAATTGTCTAGCAAATTTTACAAGCCATTTTATATTAATTCCTCCTCAATAAAAACCCCATGTAGAAATAAAAACAATTTTCAGCTAATACATTTCTGTTCGGTTTCACAGAAAAGGAAAGTTAAAGGGAGAAATGGCGGCCGTTCTTGAATTTAAATCAGGTCCGTAATGGAGGGTGCGGATAATTGAGTTTCGAGTCCCTCTCGATGAAGTTTCGCTCCAGGACGAAATGTCTATATGATATCTTTTGGTCCGTACGAGTTTTCGTTGCCGACTGTCAAATATTATTAGCTTTACCTAAATGGAAATCTTTAGGAAAATAAAAAATCTCTAAAAACTTTTTCAACTAGAAAGTAACATATTAAATAGGGGGTAAATAAAAATTTTCCAACGACCAACTATGAAAATGAGAAAAAAAGCACGGTTAATTTGGCTGGAAAGCGCCGTACTTATATCACACGTGTGTTAAAATAGTATATTACATAACAAGTGATGAAAGTCATACTTTTCAAACTAGGAGATATCGAGTTTTAGAATAATCACTTTCACACGAGTAATGTACACTATTTTTCCTACGACCACAAAGAAATATTAAAAAAAACCTTTGATTTGTGAAAAAAATATTTCAACTCTAAGAGTTGAAAAGAAATATTTTAACGCTAGAGTGGAAATACAAGGCACACTATTTAATTTAAACATATGATGCCAATTCAATAGATCGAAAGGTCACACGTTCAAATCCCATCAGGAGTACTTGACTTTTTTTTTTATAAAAACATTAAATAAATAATAAAATTATTTTGAATTGAAATCTTCCTTCTTGAATGATTTTTTTTATTTAATCAAGGAAAGATGCATTAAACATAAATTTAAAATATGCACCCAACAAGGAAGATTTCAATTCAAAATACCTAATTCTATAAATTATTTAATGTTTTCATAAAAAAAAGTCAAGTGCTCCTGATGGGATTTGAACCTGTGATCTTTCGATCTGTAGGCCATGGCTCTAGTGTCTACGCTATGGCGACCCATAAACATTCCCTGCTTAAGTTTAATATATGACATTTTCTTCAGTGGGGCTTGTTTTGACTGGTATTAGATTTTCCAGTATATTCTTAACTTTTTTATAATTTCAGATGGCGTATTTTCACACTCTAATTCTGAATCACTCGACAAATACGTGATAAATAAGCTAAACTGCTTTCTAAAATTTGTTCTTTTTAATAAATAGGGGTGGTCTGTCAAATTGGCATCATATGCTTAAATTAAATAGTGTGCCTTGTATTTCCACTCTAGAGTTGAAATATTTTCTTTCAACACGCGTGTGATATTCGTCGCTTTCGAGCCAAGCTAACCGTGCTTTTTTTCTCATTTTCATAGGTGGTCGTAGGAAAAAAATATTTCAACACAAGGCAGCAAGTCACACTATTTATTTAAACATATGGTGCCAATTTGACAGACCCCCTATTTATTAAAAAGAACAAATTTTAGAAAGCAGTAATTATAAAGTGTTTAACTTATTTATTATGTAGTTGTCGAGTAATTCAGAATTAGAGTGTGAAAATACGCCATCTGAAATTGTAAAAAAATGTTAATAATATACTGGAAAATCTATTACCAGAAGAAACAAATTGCGCTGAAGAGAGTGTCATGTATTACAACAAATCCTTATTGGTACCGATAGCGTAGAAAATAGAGCTCTAGCCTAGAGATCGCAAGGTCACAGGTTCAAACACCATCAGGAGTATCTGACTTTTTTTTTTATAAAAACATTAAATAATTTATAGAGTTATTTTGAATTGAAATCTTTCTTGTTGTGGGGATTTTTTAAATTTATGATTAATGCATCTCTCCTTGATAAAATATGAAAAAATTAAAAAGTTATACTATAAATAAAGGAAAAGCCTATTGACAAACTATGAAACCAGATATTAAGTGGAACATAATCCTAAGTATGCATAAAAAAGGGAAAACTATTTACTTTTGCATTTCGGTTTTCTAGAAAACCAGAAAAAAAACTGCCCATTTTAGCAACAATAAATTGTCATCTAAAAACCAAAGTTTATGTAACAAAATCAGAAAATGTAGAGAAACTTAAGCAACGACATACACACGAAATAATAAATTACAGGTTGACAAGTCCAATCAATGCTACTCCAATTTCCTCTCTGTCATCTGTCATATGTCAAACGTCATACTATTGGGCGTTAGCTATTTGGGATTAGCTACTTGGGCGTTAGTTACTTGGGCAATAATTTTCATTATAGGACACGTGTTTAGGATGACGTCATATAACGTTTAGGAAAAGATGATGGCTGTCAATTACGATATGTCAAGGTCCCTGTCACTTTTCCAAAGTCAAAATTAAAATCTAACATGTGGTACATATTCAGGGTGACGTAGCAAGGCGTTTGGCCATAAACCCGAAGTCGATCGGTCAACTGGTTCGAGAGATATAGTTTCTTGCGATTAGTGTTCTTATATCTAGAGGTGGAGTACTGAAATTCTGGCTGTAGGTAGAGTTATATAGATCCTATCGAGCAGTAAAGGAATTTTTCAAATATTTCAATTAATAACGGAGCTAGATGTACCAAACCATTACAAAATATTCTTATAAAATTTTACTTGCTGTGTCCGATGTTTTAAAATATAGTGTTTAGCAGACCATCTTGACCATTATAGTTATACCTGCACTACAGCCCGTCAATATAATGTTCAAATAGCCAAACTTTCCTGCTAAACTCCAAATTCGACAATATCAACTTTTAAGTATCGAAACGTCGATAAATTTATCCGTATTGTCAAACATTTCCGAAAGCACTACAATACGAAATAATGGCATTCGATGCTCTTAAGAAGGCAAATAAAATCGGAAAACATTCAAAGCCGAGTATATCTTTATTTATGGACCGTAAGTATTCCGGAGTCAAGTTTGAATTTTAAAGTTTACTAAGCAAAACAGCGGACCGGATCTTTTAGATTTGTATCGGCAATAAAGAAAACTACATGAAAACTTAAAAAACCTACACAAACATGCGGAGAGTTTTCGGAGAAAGTTTTTAAAAACTCAATATATATTTTTATTTAGTTGATATTCATTCTGCTTTAAAAGCTAGGTACATGTCGTCTTTCCTGGTACCGTTACTTTACTCTATTTTAGAAAGATGTAGATAATAAAAGCTTATTAGGTATGCAAATGGACCACAGAGTGACCCAACGAATATTTAACCCACTTTTATAATTTGGCATTGATTTTATTGCAAAATTCTTTATTTTTATCAAGTGCAGGTAGTACCTTTCGGGTTTGGATCAATTTATGGGTTTTGGCTATTGTCATCCATTCAAATGGTGTGACAAAGGCGTGCATTATGTACATAGTATTAGGTACACTTATTTTTTATTAAACACGATAAAAAATACAAATTATACAGAAATTAAATTATAAAAATCATAATATTCTTCGTTTTCTGAGGAACTGTCGTCTCCTCGTGACGTTATAATTAACGGGTCGACGGTCCGATCAATCATGTGGTCAAGATCCCACATTTTCTCCTCTTCTTTAATGACATGATGGACTGCTTTTCGCCAGTTCTCTGGTGTCACTTCCTTAATGGCTTGATCAAACAGGAGCTTAACGTGTTTCATTTTGAATGTCATATTGTGTCTTGCTACAAATCCTTTTACTTGCGCCCATATAAGTTCTATAGGATTTAGTTCGTAATAATATGGTGGTCTGCGCCGCACAGTTGCACTATGTTTTTCAACTATATCTTTTATGGCACATTTCATAAAACGATGTTTGTGTAAATTTGCTATAGTTAATATGTAGATCCTTTTTTATCAAATTATCTTCTTTTTTTCTTTGGTTAGTTATTAATATAAATAATTTTATGCACAAAATTTACCTGCGCGTATGGCCGACACCGAAATTGAGCCGAACTGGATGGAATTTCCCATTTTATTACTCTACACCTTTCTGAACTAGACTATAAGAAGAAAGGCAACGCTTTCGAAATAAACTTTGTTCAAAAAAATGTCAACTGAGGAGAAGGCTATAAACGGCGCTTATGATCCCTCTTTGTATATCTAAATTTAAAACTTCAACTCACTGCAGTGGCGTATATAAGGGGGGGCCCTTTGCCCCCCCCCCCCCTCGAAATATAAAGGTTTAAGCATATATTCAAAAACTCGAACGATTTGGAAACAAACAATCAGTCAATACTACGTGCTAAATTCGAATTGTGGAAAATGAAATGCATTAATTTTTAAAAGCTAATGAAAAAGGCTGTAGATGCCCTTCAAGAATGTCAAAAATATATGTTTCCAAATGTACATACACTACTCATAATATTATCAGTACTTCCTGTAAGTACTGCGTCCTCTGAAAGAATCTTTTCGACTCTCAAAAGGTTGAAAACATACTTGCGAAACAGAACAGGGGAAGATTGTTTTGTGGGATTTACTTTACTGACAATTCATCGAAATATTCGCATCGATATTGGTGATGTTATAGATGAATTTGCTAGAAAAAATAGAAATCTTGATTTTACTATTAAGTAAATAATTGTTTTGTTCGTTGTTGCTTAAGTGTTCTATATTTTTGTCAGCTAATAATAAACAAATAGTTTTAACAGTTAATAATAAATGTAGTAATTGTAGTCAAAACATTTTTTTTATTTAGGCCCCCCCCCCAAATTTCTATATACGCCACTGACTCACTGTGCACAGTAAATTTTAATTTCATGTTTACAACTGACATGAAGCGAATATTTTGCCTGTGCCGTATTATACATGTATATCAAAATTAACTTTCTACCTTTTATATTGCCCGTAAAAGTTGCGGAATATTATAAAAGTTGACTTCTTTCCGGACTAACAAAGTTAAATTAAGGAAGTTTTTAAAGGCCTTTAAATATTCTTTTTATACACCCATCCGGAGCGGAGGGATAATATCAAGAAATTAATGTCTTCTGAAACAGAAATTTTTTCGATATTAAAATCGACATACTTGCGATATTATCTTCTTTGATTCAAAAGGTAGAAAGTTTACGGCATGTCAGTAGGAAAACAAAAAACAAGTCGGGAAATTAATTTAAAAATCGCTCCTTTAGCAGAAAAATAACAATGACAAATATGCAAGAAAAAAATAAAATATAATTTAAATAATTCTACAGTCTCCATTTTATTTATAATTAGTTTGGGGACGTCAAAAGCTACTTAACAATAAAAAAACTCAGGTCCGTATTTGAAAAAACTTAATTTGATGTGGGGTATTTAAAAAACGAAATATCGTATCTGAAAAGTAAAATAATTTTCTTAAAGAGTGCGTCAAAAATAATTTTACAAATATTTTATTTAAAAAAGCTACATAAGCAAACAAAGGCTGATTGGAAAGACCGGCTGGCTAAATTAGTCCGGTAGGCCCAGCAAGCCCGTCAGGCCCGGCGAGCCTGTCAAGCCCGACAGGCCCGGAAATAGTTATTTACGATAATAAGTGTTGTAAAGATTCATATTACAACACGAGATGTTAAAGTTGTCAAACGAGGCGTCAGCCGAGTTTAATAAAACATCGAGTGTAGTAATATGAATTTACAATAAGAATATTGTACAAAATTTTATCTACTTTCATCTATGAATAAAAATATTTGGCAAAATGCATTTTTAAAAATAAGAATGCACCTGCTATTAAGTTTACTAATCAAGTTTTTTATGTTACCTTTCGCATAGTTACTGTTTCGCATGGTTACTGTCGAAACTTTGTCAAACAAATTCAAAAATATAAAAAGCGTTTTTCAAAATGAGCGATTCTGATGGAAGTTTACCCTCTGATATAGAAGCAGCGGCAAACGAAGCGATCTCAAATTTAGTTCCGACAAAATCCAAGGCGCGGTATGAGTTGGAGTATCAGAAGTTTGAAGATTTTTGCAAAGCTAACAAAATACAGGTGTCTGAGAAAATCCTTTTGGGTTATTTTTCCGTAAAGCAACGCTCCCAGAAACCATCTACACTATGGACTCACTACTCAATGTTGAGAACTATGATTTCAGTCAAGAAAAATCAAGATATAAGCAGATTTTCTCAACTAATCGCATTTTTGAAAAGAAGTTCAGAGGGTTACAAGGCCAAAAAGTCCAAAGTTTTCACAAAGGAAGACGTATGTAAGTTTCTTAGTACTGCAGATGATGAAACATATTTACTTATGAAGGTTGTTATGATAATCGGCATTTTTGGGGCTTGTCGGCGCGAAGAACTAGCTAAGTTAATGTTGGATCATATTGAACACAATGATTTGTATATAATTAATTTTAAAATAGTTAATAATAAATCATTCTTCTAAAAAGTGTGGTTTTATTTAACAGCAAAATTTTAATAAAACCGTTTTTTTCCATTACAGCACTAGTGCTGTAAAGGCATCTATTACAGCACTAGTGCTGTAATAGATGCCCTTACAAAACGATTTACATTCATATTACTAAATAAAAGACGATAAAAATTATTATGGCCCGAAAACCCGAACCTTTATTGATTAAGTTTACCGGTCCCACCCGAGAGTCGGGCCGGGCCGCATAAATGCCCGAGATAAAAACTCAGCCCGTACATACCTCTAATTTAATTTCCTGCGTTCAGAGTGGGCCACCCTGTATTTACTAATAAATACTAATAATAATTAAGCATCATCCATATGTTTAAACTAACCGTCAACGACAATTTAATAAATGAGTTATTACTATTCTAATATCGATTAATCACTCGTCAATTATACCGAAGTAACAACAATGGTCGTCGAAATTTAACAAACGAATATCTTCGATCAAAATATCCGTATTCAATCCATGGCATTGGTTACAATTTAAAGTGTCATTGTAATTCCGGAAGTTTTTTTTTAGAAATTACAATCTGTAATTACCATCATTACATTTTGTCTGTCTGCGTGTAAAGAGAAATGTTTAAAGCCATAACATCACGTTTTAATATGTACCATGCTTGGTCTCATATATGCCTTCTATATGGTCATTCGGGGTAAGTTGGTGCACTTTTGTATTCCAAAGAAAAATGACTAACATAAAATTATTTTTGGTGGTATCTTTAATTTGAAAAGTACGTTTAATAAAATATGATATAGTACATTCTAATCTTCAGATAAAGACATTACCTCGATTTGGGACCAATCATCAGTCAATTGAACTGTAAGACATATTTTGTATTAAATAATATTAATGCCCAGTCTTTAAATACTACAAATAAAGTATACGGGTATTTTTTTAAGATAACACAAACTTATAGACCTTGGCAAAATGGCCATATAAGTTAATTCATATTCTGATAACGTCCACATTTACCCACTACACTTAGTTACCCCAAATGACTCTGCTGCCTTTATTATCTTTTATTTCGACGTGTAGTGAGATCCGTTTTTGTAATTATTTTTGGTCTGTCTGCATGAATATTGCTCGTATACAAATAGAAATGTTATTTTGCGGGTATGGAGCAAATATTTTTGATTAATAATAACCTTAACATTAGTTTAAGGGAGAGTTCACACAGTAATGAGTTTTTCTTATTAATGACGAATGGAAGCACCAGAGCTGAAAGATGGATTTAAAAGTTAATTTAAGCGATGGAATCTATGATACAATTTTTTTTTTCGGTGGCCCGTCCGTGTACTGGAACAGGCCCGATTTGGCCCATTGTGTTTACCCTGTTTCGTTGTTACATCCACTCAGTGATCCTAGTTCCTTGCACTAGTTTGTGTAGGTCAACTGGGGGAGGGTTAGGACGTCCTCTGGTTCCAATTTTGGTTGCCTGAGTATTTGTTGCCTCTTCCGATCTAAGGACTCGCAATGGCAAACTATATGCTGTACAATTTTCCTGACTTGTCCGCATAATCTGCAGTCAAGATCTCCATTGTAAAGTTGCATTCTGTGCAGATGGTTCTTGACAGCCATGTTTTCCGTCAAAATCTCAGCTGGTTCTTATTCATTTGAAGCAGCTATTTTGTAAGTCTTGGGTCTGGAACCCCAATGAAGGTTTTGCTATGGTGTAATCCTTGTCTGTTGCTCCATTTTTCGATTTAAAACATACTTTATTCTTTTCTACTAGTTTTACATGTCAATCTTATTACTTAACTATATATTTACATATATTACATTGCTTAGACTAATTAGCACGCTAATTAGGACACGTCAACGAGGCAACGCCCCGCTTGGGCTGATGTTGGCCCTTGGTGATAAGGATTTGATTTTTAATTTTTGGCAGTACGGCAAGTTCCAGAGTAATCTTTTACCGCCATGAGAGAGTTTTCTACTTACGTTTTGAAAGAATTTGTGATATCACTTTTGTTATTGATTTAATAAGTTTGCAATTTATATCACTGGAAAAACGGTTCGAAAAAACCAGCTCTAGTTACTCAGGTCACGAAGTAGCTTTTACCAAATTTTGGTTTTAAAATTTTATTTATCCTATCATTACGTGATAAAAATTTTTGGGAGTGGGCGGGACTAACTCCCGTGGTACAGAAAAATGGTGTTGCTGTCTTGTCCGTGTGTTTGTGTCCTTTCCAACTTATTTGCATATTTTTACCTGTTCTGCAAATAAATTGGCAGTCTGTAGTAAATTGGTTTGTGGTATGGTCTGTCTTGTTCACGTATGTTTGTTAGGCCCCTTGTTAGTCTTGCGTTTTGAGGTTGAGTCTCATAAAATTGTTGTGAGGTTTCTATGACGTGTTCTCTTATGTACTGTATGTCTGTCGCTTGGTGCATGTATATTAGTGGAGCTCTCGCTCCCTCAGAAAGTATTTGTCTCAGTGATATATTCTGTAGTTTTTGTAGTCTATTGTATTGTTGGTCCGATATTCCGCACCAGATTGGCGCTGCGTAAGTCATTACTGGTCTAATTATTGAAGTATATATTGTACGTTTGTTAGTTGGCGATAGAAAAGATCCGTGTCTCATAAGCTTTTGTAATTGTCGTGTTGCTGTGAAGTATTTTGTAATTACGTTCGTAATATGTGGCACGAAGTGAAGTCCTCGGTCTAATGTCATTCCTAGCTTTTAGTTTGTTCGTCGGTATTATTTATCTGTTGTTAATTGTAATAAATGTAATATATCCAGTGGATTTTGTATTCACTTCTGATCCATTGCTTTATAGCATCTCGTACCGTGCACCTTTTTTTTCTGAGCCTTCCCTCGCAAGTTCATGGGCTTTTTCGTTTCCTGTAATATCTTCGTGGCCTGGTACCCACTGCAGTATTACTTTGTTTACAATTACCAGGACCTTCAGTTTCCCTTGACATTCCCATACCAGTCTTGAGGTTACCTTGTTGCATATTAACAATCTAAGGGCTACTGGACTGTGAAGGAAGGATCCGCTTATTGAGGTAAGCCCTCCTATTGTTTTCATACACACACTGCAATATGGCGTAGATTTCTGCTTGGAACACTGTGGGAGACTTTCCCAAAGAGAAAACCGCATTTTTTTCTTACTCCGTGTATCCCCGCATCGGTACCCTGTTTGGCTTTGAAGCCATCTGTGTACCAGATTATTACCCCAAGACTAGTTTCTGATGTTTATATAAACATTATTACATCTAAAAATACATTTTCCAGGGTATGCTTAGGTTACGTATAAAGATAATGTTACGCAATGAAAGATATCATAACCATTAAACGAAATAAGAAAAAAACCGTAAATACGATAAATAATACGCAACAAGGATATCTTTCATCTTCAACTACGCTATATGCACCAAGATGCAATCTTCGTAATAATGCAATAACTTTTATTAATTTTGCAACAACTTGTAGACGCATCTAGCATCTATCTAATATTTCGTATAGTCACTAGAATTTTGCAACATTACTTTTTATTTAAAAAAAGTTATTAATAATTAGTATGCATATTCCGTAAAATAGTTAAAGATCACTTGGAACGTATTATGACAGAGGCCGTTTTAATCACTATTACATTTTTTGCAACTTAAAATGTCATTAATTTTGTATTAACGATGATGATATTAATGATCGCGGTTATTCCGTCTATAAAACATTATATAAAAATAATTATTAGCTGCGTGACAAGTCATATTTTATATTATAAACTGGACAATAAAAATATATAATTGATGACGAACAAAAATAGCCATAAATTAGAAGATATGTATACCTTACACGAAATTAACATTCCATTGCAAAAGTGAACGACAATAAATCAATAATTGTCAATTATAAAATTTTGTAATGTTATGAAATTTATACTTTTTAATATAAACAATTATTGAAAATATAATATTTTATCGTATCATTGAAGATTAAGTCATTTTTATATGATATCTTTATTAATAATTATTAACATCATAAACGTACTAAAACCTACATAACACCTTAGTTACTCATAATACATTAGTTACCATAATTTAATACGTTAGTTACGAAAGCATAATACGTTTGATACCAAATAATTTTAGAACTATTTTTCATGAACATGTAAAACAATATTTTGACAGTTTTCAAATTTGATGGATACACCTTTGTCTTTAACGTTCACGATCTTAGGTATGCCCTCTGAAGACTTTCATCATTAAAAACTTCTCGTCTGAGGCAGTACACACAAATTTGTTGACTTGTTCTCTTGTAAATACTTTTGATTTTTTTCCTCTATCTCCAACACTTTTCTTCTTAATGAAACGTATTAAGACGCCGTATTTGTCGATTTCCACTCTTTCCTTCAGTTCTAAAGTCGCTCGTAACATGGAATATTTCGGCCATAAGGATGAAGCAGAGTATTCCTCAGAGAGTTTTGCGAAATACGCCAGCAATACCGTTTCTTCTGCACCTGGAACATGTACTTTGTTTCGCCACTCACAAAACTGCCGATATTCTTTTTCATAATGGATTTTAGATTTGTTCGGAAGCAAGTTCAACCTTATAATGTTGGCTGCAGCTAATATATCGTCAGGAATATCAAAATCTTGCATGATTTTAATGATGACTTTTTGAAATGCCAAAATGAAATGACATAAAACCTTGTTTTTATTTTCGCATCGCCGTTGTCAATGATACGATAAAGCTTTGAATACAACTCGATTATTAGCGATTTAACACCGTCTCGGACATTGCGGGTGACTCGGCTGTTGCCTCGTCACCTAGTAATGTCCTCGACTATTATTAATCGCATAATAATCTCGTTATATTAATAGCTATAAAATAATCTATTATCATACAGGGTTTTATGATATATAGTACAGTTACAATTATTTCTACAGAAAATGTGTAGAGTGTTAGCAGCTAAAAACCGTTTTTTATTTCTCCGAACCATCCGACCGTGTAAACGGGTCTGGTTGGTACTGTATTAAGTTTGAATGGTAGGATTAGATTTATGACGATTTTTTTTAAATTTTGGCTGTACCTATATTTTGTGACAGTTTTGGATATTTAAGATAGGTTTAGGATTTATTAGTTATATTATTTTATAGCGTTTTTATAAATCCACTAGTAGCGGCGGGTCATAACTTTCTAAAAAGAAAGGTAGATTTTTTCTCTCATTATACCGGTTGACACAGGAAAGTTTTCTAAAAATTTTTTCCGTATTTGTAAAAGTAAAGATTTCAAAATTTAAGTGGTTAATAAGGGTGTAATTTACCATTTTTCGGTCAGTTCAAACCTTCAAATCCACTTTCGGTTTATCCGGAAGTTAAGTCAACTTTAAAATTTTAAATAGAAACCCCCATTTTTATTCAATGCTTGAATTCTATGAAAGATTATCTTTTCAATGACATATCACACTTTATTATTTCTTTCAAAAATGGCCGCTTAGATCAATTTTCCTTTATTTTCTAAAATGTCCATAACTTTAATAAAGCAAGGTAAGTGGTGAAGAGTAGGCAACGGAAACGTTAAAATGGATTATTTCTACCGGCTTTATAATATAAAATTGACTTCTATAAAGAAGATGTATCCGTCAGGGATATTTTATTTAGAACCTGTTAAAAAAACGGAATTTCTCCGAATTTTTCGAATGGCAACCCATCTTTGTTTTATTATAATAATACTCTTCATTTAATTTCCTTCCTAACGGTGTATCACAAGTTAATAATTATTTTTTAGTTATTGGTGGAAATTAATAAAAATATCATAAATGTAATTTCTAGACCCGTATAAGCCATAAGAAGTTATGCCAAGTATGCCGTAAAAAACAATTCATTTCAATCTTCGTAATGATTATTTAATACCATTTGACATATTGATCTAATAAATGAATGATAAAATAAAAAATATTATTTTTGTTTTTCATGGTAGACTGGTCTTGACTAAAATTCTTATAGCTTATTCGAGTGTAGAAATTACATTAATGATGTTTATTGTTCATTTCTACTATTACCTAAAAAATAATTTTAACTTGTGTTACATCGTTAGAAAGAAAATTAAATAAACAATATTATTATATTAAAACAAAGATGGGTTGCCATTTAAAAAAATGAAGATATTCCGCTTTGTTTTTTTAGAAAACAAATTGTAAATAAAATAGCTCTAAGGATACATTTTTCTCACGCAAGTCAGTTTTATACTATTAAGTAGGTTAAAATGAGCCATTTTAACAATTCCAAATTACAAACTAAGAGAAAAAATACCTGTTTATATAAAAGTACCTATAAATAAACTATTCAACACTTACCCCTGGAGTACTGGATTGAGGCCCATAGGGATATCTGGTCCAATCCAAGCTGGCTTCTTCAGCTGTTGTGTCCAGAAGAACAACTGAAACAAAAAAATACCCATCAGTTAAACAGAATGCGTCAAATAACATTTTGCTGCCAAACTATACTACTAAAAGTTTTAAGGTTATGTTATTTTTACAGTATTACCACTTCTCTTTCCGCGTTAACAGTGTTGCTAGTTTGTAAATTGGCGATGATTTTCAAAAACTTTACCATAGCGAACATTAAAAGTTCATATTAATACACAAAAGCCGTTTTTTTGTACCTTCGGAGTTATAATTCTTATCCAAGCAAAAAAAACACAAACCCTTTTTTCTTCTGTGCATTTTAGCACAACAATTAATCAAAATGGCTATGGTCAAGAAAAATAAATTGTTCATTTTAATTAATAAATATAGGTATCGCTGTTTGTCTGTTATTCTGCAAAAGGCCGATTGAGAGAAAGGTAGATTTTGTGTAAATATAAGAAATGATCCAAATTGATAAATATGTTACAGTGTAATTTGGTCCATGAATTTGCCAACGAAATCGATGTCAAAAAATTACGTTTTCTATCTGACGTCGTTTCTCTAGACTCTAAAGAGTCTTACGCGCCATCTCGATGGTGGTCTATTTAGTTGCTGTGTCGTTAAGCCACCACATTGTTAATTGGTCTTACGAGATATAATTATCAAGACCGGTAGCATTAGCAATAAAAACACCTTTTATTGTATATGCAGGTATAAGTCATTATTAGTTTCACAATGATTATTCTAACTACCAAGATATAATACCTTTTCCTGCAGCTGCAAAAAATTACAGGTTTCGATACGAAAAAAGTAATTACCTAACGTATTTTTGCAGGCGTGAAATTTTTCTGAAAACCGTGAATTTTTTTTTAAGGGGGCTTCGAACTAATATAAAATTAGTTTTGGTATTATGTATCGCGTTCTCAAATACTCAACCGGGCCAATTCAATTTTTATTTACTTAATGATATACACCGAAAAACATTAATTGTCATCGCAAACATATACCGGGTGGTGCATCTTGGTTGGAAACATAGGAAATTCCATGTAAGTTTTAGACTGTCCAAATATTTGCTCCCCTGTTGACTTTAGAGCGGGGTTGTAGGGAGACTTTTTTAGGGTCTCTGTATGGTGAGTGCACATGCGGAGTTGGAACAATTTTGGACCATCTGATTTTAACTTATTTGAATAGCACTGTGATTGGTTTTTCATTTCAACGGGTAATGCTGCGGACCCTAACATTGATTGGACTTGTCAATCTGTGATTTGTCATTGCCAAATGTAAGTTGAAAGTATATTTTACTAGGAATAATATTTTTCCTATGTAATTATTATGAGTTACACAATAGAACAAAAAGTCATTGTGATAAAATGGTAGGTACTATGCGGGGAAAAGATTAAGTATAAGGTATCTGATATGTTTTCCATTTATTTATTTCATTTTGTCCAGTAAATCAACTTACCATGTACTCATTTGCGGCCGGTAAGTGGAACATTACAGTGTCAGGTACTGTAATGTATTGCCTAGCAACCATCTTTTGTTTTTAGAAATAATGACTTTTTACTTTGGATTTTTGGAAGTTGCCACTTAAAATTATAGGAAACAAAATGATCAAGTACACATATTGTACCAACTACCAACTTAAGTTACGCAACTACAGAATAGGCTCTCTTTTACAATTTTTTAAATAGTTTACTTAACTAAAGTTAGTAATTTTTATTTTGTTTTCAATACATATCTATCGATACCAAATAACTTTGTGTAGATGCTTTAACTTGTAAAAGTACCAACTTTAGTAAATGAAAAATATTACGCAACTACAGAATAGGCTTTCTTTTAGAATTTTTTAAATATTTTGCTTAACTAAAGTTAGAAATTTTTATTTTGTTTTGACTATATATTTATCGATCCCAAGTAACTCTGTTTAGATGATTTAACTTGTAAAATAATTTTTTCTACCAACTTTAGTAAATGAAAAATATTACGCAACTACAGAATAGACTCTCTTTTACAATTTTTTAAATATTTTGCTTAACTATTTTTATTTTATTTAAACTATATTTATATTCTTTACTCAAATATTATAATAAAATTTTATCTATTTGACAGTGACAAGCAAAAGACAGTTACAATTTAAGGTCATGTGATTTACTATTGCCAATAATATTTTAAAATTTGTAATAAACATTTCTATTAAATCTTTTTAAAAAGGATTATAATGACAAAATGAAATAAAATATCATACGATACACGTCCGTTAGGTGTTATTACAGCACTCGTTTATATCCCAGACTCGGCTCCTAAAATAATTCGTATTCTATTAAAATATCCGTTTTAAAAATAATGTTCGTTTTATTTGAAAATATTAGTTAAATCCAGTGTAAAATGTATCCAGTCCAATCAATGCTGATGTCCGTAGCATCACCTGTTAAATTCAAATGAAAGACCAATCGCAATCCTTTTCAAATAAGTTAAGATCGGGTTGTCCAAAATTGTTCAAACTCCGCATGTGCACTTAAAAAAAACTAAAGCATTGATACAGCAGCAAGTATCTTTTCTTATTCACCCATTTCCTGATAGTATTAGCAGGAAAAAATTATTAACCGAACTCTTGGGCGAGTAAAAGGTCGTATGCATGATTGCTGCTCAAAGCCTGAGCACTAAAGAGCAGGTGATTTCCCGCAATAAAAGAAACGTGTTAGTCACGATTGGATAATTATTATTAATGGACTCATTCAGTGCGTTATTTTTCTTTTATTTATGTGGTTCTACATGAACGCTGAAAGAGTAATAATAAATATTGCTGAAAATAGAAAATTATTTTTGATAAAAACGACATCCAAAAAAACTGTATTCAATAAGAACGATTTTCTTATTAACTAACCCCACCTTATAAAATTTTAGTTATTTTAATAACTTAGGTAGTGTTTTTTCTTTAATTAGTACCAATTGTTTGCATCACTGTTACAAGGTTGTAATGCCATATTATTGACAGGTCTTATTAAAAAGGTGCATCGAAATATTGACGAGATAATAAGCACGTTTAATTTGGTGTTGAAAGAAAATAGCTTTTTTTTTCATTTAGCCTTGATATTTACAATAACTGCCGAGTGGTACTGGTAGTATAATATTAATTTAATTAAGAAGAATAGCTTTTTATATAATGAGATGTAAAGTATTGGGTATTGTAATCAGATATGACAGTACGAGGAAGGTTTTTTTTGCATAGCGCGGAAATGTTAATCGAATAAAGAGCCGAATTCTAATATTTTTTTCAATACAATGAATTTTAGTTAGTTATTTATATGATTTCGCATCTTTCTACGACTACTTTTTCTGCATGAAAAGAACTTTTTTAAACCACCTTTCCATTGGCAAAAAAATATCAATAACTTCCTTAGCTTTTTCTAGTCCGAAGAAGACAGCAATTTAAGACTGCAAATTTTTGCGTGATCGGATCGATTTAACGCGATTTTCAGCTTCCAATATGAAAAACAGCACACACTTCTATAGCTATTACGCGCACTTGACCGATTTTTTTTATATGGACCACCAATTACTTACAAGGTGATATGCGAATGATAAAGAGGCAGCAAATTTACCCAGCAGGTGGTTCTATGCAATAAAAGGAACACATTAATCACCATAGCAAGCCTATATAACAATTATAATTGCAATTAATATTTTTTGTTGTTTTAGGCAAGTAAATATAAAAAGAATAATACAACAAGGGGCCAATAGATAATTACCTACATGGGTGTACATTGTACAACAGTTTCGAAATTCTTTTATTACAAGGTTTTTTTACTGAAAAAAAAGGAGGAGGTAGTAGGGCACAAATCAGTTAACAGAAATTCAATCTTTTAGTTAGTTTTTTTTGTAATTGTAAAAAACCGCTATTTTACATGGCAGATTTTAACGCGAACGGATCCAACGACGAGAAAGCAAAGATAGACTCATTTATGAAGAATAGGTGACTATGTAGTGTACTCAAATCGTTTTGACAAGATAAATATTTTATAATTAATTTCTACAGCAGGTCAGCTCAAACGTTAGGTTAAGTTATGTCAAACTGACAATCACGTTCTAAGTTCGATTCTGTTGTGGTTTTCATTTAAATCGCAATATGGATTGCGGGAGTATTGCGCCTCATGAACTATTACGCCTCAACAATGACCTGGAAGAAATCTTGGCTTGGGGTGACAGTAACCAAGTCGAATTTTATGCTAAGAAAACCCAGGCAGCAGTCTTCTCCAAAAAGGTTAACATTGCAGAACCGGATATAGTCATGGCAGGACACGCAATTCCCCTGGCACCGTCTATTAATTTGCTGGGGGTCAATCTGGGAGGTAATATGTCTTGGCATGATCACGTTGCCGCAATTGCCAAGGCAGCTGCACAGAAACTTGGTGTACTTTTCCGCACCAAAAGGTTGTACACACCTCATCAACTTTTGACACTCTAAAAAGCCCAGATTCGACCATCATTAGAATATTGGTCTCATGTCTGGAGCTCTGCACCCAAGCACACCCTTCGGCTACTGGATTCCATTCAAAGGAGAGCCGTTCGTCTGATCGGCGACCCCGAGCTGACCAAGACCCTCGATAGCCTGGAGCATCGAAGACAGGTTGGTGATTTGGCTCTCTTTTACAAATATTTCCATGGCAGGTGTTCGACCGAAATCGCCCACTTGATTCCACCTAGAGCAATGCAAAACAGAAATACACGGCGAACCACTGCCGCTCATCCATATTTATCATAAAAAAAAAAAAAATGAATACAATTAAAAAATATGCCAACACGACCTGGAATAATCACACTCAATACCTGTGTTGATGTAATTTTTAATTCGCTACGTGGATTCAGGTCGATCTATGGAAAAAGGTACTTCATGAAAATGTGGAATTATTAGGAATATGAGAATATACCACCTCTGGTGGCAGTTACAGAAGCTCTCTTAGGTGCCATTCAATGAGGAATTTTCTCGAAATGTTTGTAGTTATTAATAGTTTGACCATTTTTAGGTTAGAATATGTTTTAAGCAATCCAACGATGTGTTTAATTAGGTATGCGAGCCTTTATTTTTATAGCCAAACGTGGGTTTTCTCTTGTGCTAAAACGTATGGGATGGGTGTATCTATGAATATAATCCAAACAAACAATTAAAAGCATTTTTTTGGAACTGACACTTTAACTATAGGCAACTAATTTTGATCGCAGCATCTGCATCCAAAGATTTATGGATAAATAACAGCGTTCGTTTTATTTTATGAGTTGCCGTGATTAGCTTTCGCATTTGCATTAATTATGCGGCTACTGAATTTTTACGTATAATCTTTTTTTTTTAAGAAATAGTAATTAACCACAACAGTTATATGGTAATAAAAGTAAATGATTTGTTGCCTTTTGCGTATTTGCGTCTACTAACTTGCCGGGCGATTGGCAATAACAATTGCTGTTGGTTTTCGGGGATAATACCATAAGTTGGAGGCCTGCACGGACCGGGTTCGCATCTCGGGGGTTAACGCGGCCAGCGGCCCGGCCCGACTCTCGGGCTCGGATCGGGTCGGGCCACTTAATCTATAAAAGTCCGGGTTCTCGGCCCCTAAAGTCTACTTCAGAAAGGTGTAGTAATAAAATGGGAAATTCCGTCCAGTTCGGCTCAATTTCGGTGTCGGCCATAGGCGCAGGTAAATTTTGTGGATTTCATTATTTATGATAACTAACCAAAGAAAAAAAAGGTAATTTGATAAAGAAGGAACTATTAAATATGGCAAATTTAGACAAACATCGTTTTATGAAATATGCCGTGGAAGATATAGCTAAAAATATAGTGCCACTGTTATGCGCCTACCGCCATATCATTGCGGACTAAATCCTGTAGAACTTATATGGGCGCAAGTGAAAGGATTTGTAGCAAAACACAACACGGCATTCAAAATAAAAGACGTTAATTAAGCCATTAAGGAAGTGACACCAGAGAACTGGCGAAAACCAGTCCATCATGTCATTAAAGAAAAGGAGATCCTGAGGATCCTGACTACCTGATCGATCGGACCGTCGGCCCGTTAATTATAACGTATTATATATAATAAGATTTTTAATATTGAGATAGTATATTTTCAATAAGTTGTTAGTGCTGAATATAATAAATTTAGTGATGTTAATAAAGTCCATTATGCTTGAAAGCGGGTTGTACTGTAACAGAATGAGTTTCGAAATTAATCAAAAATGAAAATAAACGAGTGTAGTTCCTTAAACAGAACAAAATGACTTTTTGAACTTACGAAATGCACCAGTTGTAACACACACATGTCCATTTCAGGAGGTATTTTGAAGATATGATATAAAATTTGTGACACACAATTTTCCCATAAATTTAAAAGCAAACGACACTTTTTACAGAAGACAATATTCATCAGTTGCCTTGTAAACACTTGTAATAATTGGTAGCTTATTATGAACAAACCTGTACAAGGCGCGTTTTGTTTAAACATAATGTTTTTATGCAATCATAGCATCGGATTCCTTGCAACATCATTTAATGCCATCGTTGCATTGATTGGAATTATTATTTTATGATAATTATTACAAGATTTATGAGATAATAAACAAATACTAATTTATTAAGCATATAAAATGGCTTTCGCACGTCTTGTATTTGCAAGACTTTAAAACATTCATAAAATCTGGGACAACCAATACTACAGAATCCAACAAACATATTGGAATATAATACTACTTTATAACCATCATTTCATTTAATCCTTTTTGTGGACGCGTCCCCCCCCCCCCCCCCCGAACTTTCTTTTAACCCGAATTACAAAAAAAACTTAGCAAGATATTGCATTTCTGTTTGTAGCATGGAATGGTGGTATCTATGGGAGTGTGAGAAAGCTATTTTTATGCAAGAAACAAAAAAATTTCTGAAAAAAAAATATAAGCCAATGAGAACCATTAAAATTATTGTTTAATTTAAAAATATTTTAAAAAAAATTTTTGAAAATATTTAAAAAAAGGTTTTTGAAAATAACTTTCTTATCGTCCTCAATATCTATGTGGCTATGGGTCTTTTTGCATAATCATTGGTTATATATATATATATACATATCTTTAACACTGTAAAAGAAGTTATAAATTCACACCACAAGAAAACAAAAATATAATAAATCTTTTCACATCCGTATCATATCACAGAGCAATATCAAGACAGATGAATTTTATTTACCGATACAGAATTTCGCAAATCATGTCAATATATATTTATATTTTCTGTTGAGGGAGTCCCATAATAGTAAACAGTAATTTTCGATTAACATCTGAATAAACAATGACCATTAAAATATTACCATCTATGTAAAATAATTATGTCTATGTAATATAAAATTTAATCCGACCCAAGGACTGACATGACATGAATAAATGTTTTTCAGACGTTAGTTACCTACCTTGTATGCAGTTTATTATTTCGCCGAACAAAAAAGAGGCATTATTGCAAACAGGTAATTCAAGTGCAATTATGCATTGTAGTTTGTTTGTAATTATCTTTATATTGATATTGATTGCCTTCTATTATTGAAAGGCGGTACAGGGTCGGCTTGGGCGATGAGATTTTTGTGAAATGACATTTTTTAAATATCGTTTAATAAAAAAAAAGGATTATTGTGCAATTCTTCGTTCACTTAGTGGTGGCACAATGCGTAAGTTATTAGAAATGTTTTGCAATACGCCTTTATGATCGATATTAAAAAGGTGAATAAAAACATAACTCGTTTTCTGGGCACTAGAGTCTATTTCTGAAAGGTGTAGAGTAATAAAATGGGAAATTCCGGCCAGTTCGGCTTAATTTGTGGTGCAGGTACATTTTTTGCATTAAATTATTTATGATAAGGATTTGTAGCAACACACAACACGACATTCAAAATGAAAGACGCTTTGATCAAGCCATTAAGGAAGTGACACCAGAGAACCTGGGAAAAAAATTCCATCCTGTCATTAAAGAAGATGAGAAAATGTGGGATTTTGACCACCTGATCGATTGGACCGTCGACCCGTTAATTATAACGTCAAGAGGAGATGACAGTTCCTCAGATGACGAAGAATATTATGATTTTTTATAATTTATTATCTGTATAATGTATTTTTTGTATTTTGTATTTTTTGTATAATGTGTAATAAAAAATAAGTGTACCTAATTTTATGTACATAATGCACTCCTTTGTCACACCATTTTCAGTGTTGTGGATAACAATAGGCAAACCCCATAAATTGACCCAAACCCGGGTGGTACTACCTGCACTTGATGAAAATAAAGAATTTTGCAATGAAATCAATGCCAAATTATGAAAATGGCTTAAATATTCGTTGGGTGACTCTGTAGTCCCTTTGCATACCTAATGAGCTTTTATTACTCTACACCTTTCTGAAATAGACTATAGATAGTGGTTGACTAGGTATATTATAAACAAAACAAGATTCAAAAAGTCCGCTTTTTTTTTCATTATGTACTTCTTTGGCAATAATGTTTTTTTGTCTCTAAGTTATGGGCTGCCATGTGCGTATGTTCGGCCATTCGTGCGGGCAAGAAAAACCAATTGGAGGAATAATGAATGTCGTGTTCGCTCACAGTTTGTCCAGTATAGAACGGCCCACGCGAGATTTACATGTTTTTGTATAGCCATGGAATTAATTTGAGAGTAGCTAATAATATCCACCAGTGTAAAAAAGAAGTGTCTGAAAACTAAAATTTTGTTCAAAATGCGCGAATTCTTTTTCTCCCTTCATAATTAGACACAAAAGCGGTTACGTCATACATACGTGGAAAAAAAATATACTTCACTATAACAGATTTAATCTTCGGCAGTACATCCTGAATTAGGACCTCCCGAAAATCTCCTAGAAATAATTTTTATACATCATTATTTTTCCTTGATTCTAAATAATTTTTTCCTAGTGTCGGCACATCGACTATACATTCCTTTTACAGTTCACAAACGGCCATAGGAATCTGCATATAATTAAAACGTTATAACTCGATTGATTTTATGATTCCACCGAAACCAGTCCGTGATGCTGTCTTTTGAACCCGTTTCGCATAAAAAGAACAAACAAATAGCCCATCAGGGGACAGATAATCTAAAAAAGGAGCAAGTCTTTAAATTCGTCGGGCGGTGTTCTTAACAGAAAAGATAACACGAGTGTAGACAATACGTCAAGTTACTACAAAAACTGTTAAGCTGACGAATGTATTATTAGATTGACAGTTTATTGTCTGTTTGAAGGTTGGAGACAATGATGTTTCTTGAATGATAGAATAGTTTTGGACTTGCATTGTCTTTAATTTGTTTTACATCACAACGTTTCAACTGGTAAGTATCTCCAGTCGTCTTCAGGTGAATACTAAATAAGTAAAGTAACTACAGCTCTATTTATACTAGCTAGATGTACTGGAGCATGACTGAGATGGGTGCAGTCGTGCGTTTAATTCTTGTGCGGTATTTTAAGTTTACATCTACTTAACAAAGGTTTCCAGATATTTCTTATATCTAGTGAGGGCTTACTAAAACAATCTGGGTTCTGGTATATGATAGCAGCTTCCTTGAACTTCCTCTTCCTCCAATGTGGTTCTTTGTGCAGGATTCGAGCTTCTGTCCACTTAATGTGATGACCGTGTGTCCAGGCATGGTCAGCTGCCCCTGATTTTTCGGTTTCTCCTTTAAGCGTGTTGTTTCTGTGTTCCTTGACCCTAGTTTCAAGTGGCCTTAGAGTCTCACCAATGTAGGATCTGCCACATTCGCAGGGAATCTGATAGACACAGTTTTTCCTATCTTTTTGACTTGTTGGTTTCGTCTTCGTCAGGTTGTATACTGTCGCCTCTTCTATTCAACGTATACTCGGAACATCTATTTAAAGAGGCATTGGAGAACATGGAGGATGGAGTTGTAATTAACGGGAAAATAATAAACAACATAAGATATGCTGATGATACCGTCCTTATATCAGACACGGCTGAAGGACTTCAGAGACTTATAGACCGTGTAGAGATCGCATGCAACAGATATGGTATGAACATAAACTGTAAGAAGACACACATACTAACTGTCAGTAAAAACACCATTGGAAATTTACAGTTTACCGCCAACAATGTAGCTCTAACAGTAGCCGAGACAGTTACATACCTGGGCTGTACCTTGAATAAGGATTGGGATCACTCTCGAGAAATAAGATGCCGAATCGAAAAAGCAAGAGGTACATTCAACAAGATGCGTAACATACTATGCAGCCTATCTCTCAACATCCATACCAGAATAAGAATTTTAAAATGCTATGTACTCTCAACCCTCCCATACGGGGCAGAAGCGTGGACCCTTACTGATGCCTCATCTAACCGCATAGATGCGTTTGAGATGTGGTGCTATCGCCGCATGCTAAGAATCCCATGGATACACCACGTATCAAACGACACAGTATTGCAACGCATCGGTGGACAACTAGAATTCCTACCAAATGTCAAACGCAGAAAACTGGAATACTTTGGGCATATCATGCGAGGCGAAAAATACCGCCTTCTTTAACTTATCCTACAGGGAAAAATAGAGGGTCGAAGGTCAGCAAGACGCAGACGAATATCATGGTTGCGAAATCTGCGAACATGGACCGGAATGACGTCAACAGCACTATTCAGAGCGGCGGTGAATAGAGTGATTTGGACCAACGTGATTGCCAACATCCACAGAGGATAGGCACTTCAAGAAGAAGAAGTAGTTCAGCTCAATAGTTAGGTTAAGTTATGTCAAACTGACAATCACGTTCCAAGTTTGATTCTGTTGTGGTTTTTATTTAAATCTCGATACGGATATAATTACAAAATATGCCAACTCGACTTTGAATAATCGAACTCAATACCTGTGATGGTGAAAGTTTTAATTCGCTACGTGGATTCAGGTAATTACTCAGTACTACCCTTAAAGTGCAATCAAAAATGCAATTAATATTACTTGAAAACTTTCTTTTTACAGCTGTTTTTTTTTTACTTCCGCATTCAAATAATCTTGAGCTCTCAGAACATAAGCCGAACAAACTCGATTACCATCCATATAAAGAAAAAAATCTAATTTTCTCTCGCTACATGATTTCAATCGTCCAAACTCCCACAAAAACTTTTTGTATGGTAATACGGTAACGAGCAACAAACGAAGTTTAAGTTTTACATAAAATGTTTTGTCAGAATCAATAAAATCAATCAGAATACAAAGCGAACATTGTAAAAGCGCGTAATAATATACATTGTGTAAAAGAACGAGTGTTTTTCCTAACCAAGTGTCATGTGTGGGCAGGGTTTGATTGGACGCAGTATAGGACGTACTGTACTTTAATGTGCAGTGTCGGAGAAGAGCAAGTAAAATTCTAAACAAATTTGGACATTTTGCAAGTATTAAGTCATAATTTTTTTTTAATTTTAATTTTAAATTTGTCCCTAGGCGTCCAAAATCGATTTAGGAAAATTTCTCGAAAATGGTTCATGAAAAATTATCAAGAGACACTTTTTGTGTATTTCTTACCTGGCTTACTCAATAATGCTTTAAAAGAGTCAGTAGCGTGCCAGGGTCAGTGGTGTGTCATTTATTGCTCGAAAACTCTACACTTTTAAAAATGACTTGGTATTTGGTACTAATTTTTATTTGTTCTCGTGTTTACGTTACCAAAAATAACTATTTTTAGTTAGGAAAACAAAAAAGATTTTTTTCTTTGTTATATTTACCAAAAAATGATGCCATCAGAACCAAGAAAATATCTTGTTTTCATATTAGTTGGCAGAAATAAAATATTTTGTTTAGCTGAATTTTACTCTGTATATATCCTATTTAAATGTTACATCAAGGTTCCTATAAACTTGTATTTATCAATTAAGCTTGTTGTAATAACACATTTATGAATTTGTAGTCCATATTAGGGTGCTTTTGCGGTTCTATTTCCATTTTTTCGTGTTTTTAAGGCAATAATTGGCAATTTTCATGGCCGTGTGGACAATGGATGTGACAATATTTTTTGGTGTAATTTATTTGTATTTATTGTCTTTCTTGTGTACGTTTTTATTGGCAGAAGGAAGTTAAATCATAAGTAAGTAAAAATTTTAATTTTTATTATTGCAGTTGTACATTAAAAAGTTTAAATGAGAATTTTATAAAGCATGCCAAGGTGACCCAATGAGAAATAACTTTAAAATATTATTTTTTGTTTTGTTTGTTCTATGTTCCATTTCTATAAAAGAACGTCATATTGATGACTTTTTAATCTGACCAAGTACAACAAATTTCATATAGCTGTATATTTTAAATAGAAAGTCCAGGGGATATTTTTTGTTTTTTAATAATCGCAGTTGCAGATAAGGAATATTTTTTGTTACTAAGTATAAATTACATATGATATTTTTTTTAGAAATGAAAGAGACTTTTTTAAAAGTTATTCCTATAAAATCAACTTGCTAATTTTGCCATGCGTTATAAGCAGTTCATTCAAACTTTCTAATGTGCAACTGCAATGACAAAAATATAAAATTTTTACTTATTTATGATTCAAATTCAACTCCTTTCTTACAATTAGAAAGTACAGAAAAAAGATGATAAACACAATGTTGTGACTACATACGTAATTGCTACTCTATGAAAATTTCAAGTTTGGTCCAAATAAATGATTGCTTTGGCAATATTTGTAGATTGCATCATTAACAAAAACAATTTTTGCTTAAAAAAAAAAATTCAATTTTCCATATTTACACATTAGGTGTGACAACTAATTTTAAAAGCGGGAGTACCATATAAATTTAGTTATCCATATATAAAATTTCGTTGTGACAACTAAAATTTGTAGGTTGGGTTGGTTAATGTTATTAATTAGTTCAACAGTTCAATAACGACAATTTTTTTTGGTTGTACAAACTAATTTTTGGGTTGAGTCCGATTTAACGAAAATAAATAGTTGTCAGAACCAAATTTTAGTAATCCATACCATGTTATTTTTAAGAGTGTAAGAAGGTTACCAATATCTACGCTCATGGTTGCTCTAAAAATAACTTAATAATTGTAAAATTTAGTGTCTGAATATTTATTACTGCGTTCTAAGTTTGAATGTAATTAATTGTATGAAAAAATATATGGAAAAATTTTAAATTTGTTTTAATTTTGAACATCCTGTCTGTAGCTGGAAAACGAAGCCGTTGCGGACCCGTAATTATATGACCTTTTTGCGTTAAAACCAATCAAAGATTAATCCCTTAAAGTTTATGTACTTACTTATAAAACACCCTGTATAAGCTGTATAGGCAAATGAGAAAGCAGGCAAAAAAATAAGAATAAATATTCATCTGTAAAAATAATAAATATTTATGGAACACCTTTTTTTACTGTTAACATTTTTTAAGAAACTACATTTATAATTACTTTCAAAAAAAATTTCGATTGAAAAATCCTCAAATTTTGGATTTATAGTACACGTAGATTAAATATTTACTTTAATTTATAAAAACAGTTTACCGCGGCCTCCGCCTATGCTGTTTGTGTATATAGATAACAATAATAAAACCAAGAAGCACTGCAGGCTAGAATACCATTAAGATCATGATTTGTAATAAGACATACTTAAAGTCGTTTTGTTACAAAAAGACATTGCGATAGATATCACTGCATAGCTAATGAAAAACAACGCTAGTGTAACAGGAACCCTTTTTTATATAAAATAGAATGGGTCATATATTGCCAACAGTTTTTTTTTTATATTTCGTAAAACTGCCAAATAATGGTAATGATCGTGTACAGTATTCTCAGTGAATAACTACCTGTGCGACATAACATATACGCGTATACAATACTCAACATTCCGTATGTTAAAGGAGTATACGAGAAAATAAGAAAACTACTTCTGATGGAAGTTTACCCTCTGATATAGAAGCAGCGGCAAACGAAGCGATCTCAAGTTTAGTTCCGACAAAATCCAAGGCGCGGTATGAGTTGGAGTATCAGAAGTTTGAAGATTGGTGCAAAGCTAACAAAATAAAGGAGGTGTCTGAGAAAATCCTTTTGGGTTATTTTTCCGTAAAGCTACGCTCCCAGAAACCTTCTACACTATGAACTTACTACTCAATGTTAAGAAATAAGATTTTAGTCAAGAAAAATCAAGATATAATTATTAATAATAAATCATTCTTCCAAAAAGTGTTCATCAAAATTCATATTACCAAATGAAAGTAGATAAAAATATTAAGAATATGAATTTTAACTAAACATAAAGCTGCATTATATAAAATCGCATTGGAGTTATATCGCCTACATACCCACAGGGTGTAATTATACAGTATTTTGACGATACTTCTATTTGAAAATAAAAAATTTAACATTGACCACCATCATCATGTCTGGCTGTATTGTGGGGTCCGCTTTATTTCACCATTCGTATTTGCATTTTTATGGTCGATTCATTAATTTTAAAAACTCTTGAGCCGAAAACTGCAACCAATTTGCCAAATTAAAGAATAACATTTTCATTTCATCCGTACCCGGGTCGCGCATTGACGAATTAAAAATATACAGGCCCCAAGCTGCGGTTAAAAACCGCATTTGTTTTTTCATTGCGACCGGTAGAAAAATGTGGAAAGCTGCCGATAGTTACATGGGAAGAGTATGTCGTTTTTGAGTTGTTATAGTCTGTTTCAGAAAGATAGAGTAATAAAAGCTCATTAAGTATGCAAAGGGACTACAGAGTGACCCAACGAATACTTAAGCCACTTTCATAATTAGGCAATGATTTCATTGCAAAAGTCTTTATTTTCACCAAGTGCAGGTAGTACCACCCGAGTTTGGGTCAATTTATGGATATTGCCAATTGTTATCCATTCACAAACACGGAAAATGGTGTGACAAAGGCGTGCATTATGTTCATAATATTAGGTACACTTATTTTTTATTAAACATTATAAAAAAATACAAAATACAAACAATACATTTTACAGAAATTAAATTTAAAAAAATTATAATATTCTTCGTCATCTGAGGAGCTGTCATCTCCTCTTGGCGTTATAATTAACAGGTCGACAGTCCGATCGATCAGGTGGTCCAGATCCCACATTTTCGTCTGTTCTTTAATGACATGATGGCCTGCTTTTCGCCAGTTCTCTGGTGTCATTTCCTTAATGGCTTGATCAAACAGTAGCTTAACGTCTTTTATTTTGAATGTCGTATTGTGTCTTGCTACAAATCCTTTCACATGCGCCCTTATAAGTTCTATAGGATTTAGTTCGCAATGATATGGCGGTGTGCGCAGCACAGTTACTATGTTTTTCAGCTATATCTTCTACGGCATATTTCATAAACGATGTTTGTGTAAGTTTGCTATAGCTAATAGTTCTTTTTTTATTAAATTATCTTCTTTTTTTTCTTTGGTTAGTTTTCAGAAATAATTTAATGCACAAAATTTATCTGCGCCTATGGCCGACACCGAAATTGAGCCGAACTGGACGGAATTTCCCATTTTACTACTATACACTCACACTCTACACCTTTCTGAAATAGACCATAGTTATGCGTCAAATTCTAATATTTTTACTTCAAGTTGGCTGAAAGCACAACGGAAATCTTGCACTGTAATAGTTATTTACGATGTTAAAGTTGTCAAACGAGGCGTCAGCCGAGTTTAATAAAACATCGAGTGTAGTAATATGAATTTACCACAAGAATATTATTGTACAAAATTTTATCTACTTTCATCTATGAATACAAATATTTGGCAAAAGGCATATTTAAAAATAAAAATGCACCTGCTATTAAGTTTACTAATCAAGTTTTTTATGTTACCTTTCGCATGGTTACTGTCAAAACTTTGTCAAACAAATTCAAAAATATATAAAAAAAGCGTTTTTCAAAATGAGCGATTCTGATGAAAGTTTACCCTCTGATATAGAAGCAGCGGCAAACGAAGCGATCTCAAGTTTAGTTCCGACAAAATCCAAGGCGCGGTATGAGTTGGAGTATCAGAAGTTTGAAGTTTGGTGCAAAGCTAACAAAATAAAGGAGGTGTCTGAGAAAATTGAGTTATTTTTCCGTAAAGCAACGCTCCCAGAAACCATCCACACTATGGACTCACTACTCAATGTTGAGAACTATGATTTCAGTCAAGAAATATCAAGATATACTTTAATTAATAATTGGTAATTATATTTTATAATTGTTCATAATAAATCATTCTTTTAAAAAGTGTGGTTTTATTTAACAGCAAAATTTTAATAAAACCAGTTTTTTCCATTACAGCACTAGTGCTGTAAAGACATCTATTACAGCACTAGTGCTGTAATAGATGCCCTTACAAAACGATTTACAGAACTGTAAAATTCATATTACTAAATGAAAGTAGACAAAAATTGCTTGCTTTATAATAGACAACAGCAGTGGCGTATATAAGGGGGGGGGGCCCAGGGCCCCCCCCCCCTTCCCCGAAATATAAAGGTTTAAGCATATATTCAAAAATACTCAAATACTCAAACCGACTTTTGTTATCGGCCGCCTTAAGACAAAGCCAAAGTTCACCGTTGATCCCACCCCGATTGATTTATTGTCTCTGTCTGTAGTCTGGACTCTCTGCTCTGGTATCTTGTCGGTCAGTTAATAATAAATGTAGTAATCGTAGTCAAAACATTTTTTTTTATTTAGGGCCCCCTCCGAAACAAATTTCTATATGCGTCACTGGACAACAGTGTCGGCTCGTGAATATTGAGTATGGGAGGGCGCAGATCTAGGTACGTCAAATTGAGTGCCTTTAGGAGAAGTCGGCACTGAAAGAGGCTATTTTAAGCCGCATAATATGTTTAATTTAAATCTTCAGTCGATGTCTTGCGGTCATCTTGATTCATTTAACTACCATTATTTATAATAAAGCCGCAATAAAAATGTATTGACACATTAAAAAACACATTTATTGAGTCATTTAAAAACGGTAAATGTTTCCAAGGAGATTAATCAGAATTCCACGGGGACCAATATACAAAATCAAAACACATCATCGGCGGACTCCTGATTGAAAAAATGTAGTTAGACCTGTGAAAGGATTTTAAACGGTTTTCACATTAAATTTTATACACTGCCGGAATTCTTTTAACGCCATTTATTTCACTAATTAATTAACTAATTAAAAAGAACAAATTGCGTCGTTTATCTTTCTCGGGTGGCTGTCGGGTCGGGTGTTTTGGATATTTTTGTTAAAAACGGCTCTATATATAGTATCGTATTGCATAAGGGTCCGTTAAATTTGATCATTTTTAACTTATAACGTTTTTGACTTGTTTTGAAATTTTGAAGGCAAATAAAAATTTATTTAAATTTATTGAACAAAATAAAAAATAGTAATTTTTTTCCTAGTTTGGTTACTCAAACTTTGTTTTCTGCCATCTGTATCAATTTTATTTATAAACAGTTAAGCATAAAACTGAAATCTTGCCAATTACACATTACAATTATTATTACAAGTTGTTATTTACAGTGGCGGCTCGCGGTCTTAAAGAATGGTGAAGAGCTAGGTATAGTGCGGGTACTTAAACAAACATTGACTAAAAACCCGTGTAGCAAAACGTCTCTCTTATCCTCATGTGTCCAACAATTGAATGGAGTTCCCAACAAATTACAAACTATGCCAATAATTGGGTCCATTTTTAAAACACACAACTAAGTAGCTACGTACACTACTAAATTAACTGAAAAATAGAAACAAAACTTTTTAATCACACAGTAAATCACGTAAAAACGATATCTATAACCGTAAGTTTCGCGAAGCCTCAAAATAAAAACCTTAAGGTTTGGCAAACCAATGCTAAAACAATGGTGCATACGACTGATCTATTTTTAAATTGCCCTTCATCATAATGCAAATTGTTACATACTGTGTGCATGACTGACGTCACGTAACCATAACAACGGTGAATATCAAAGCCATGTTGGGCGTTGGTCTTCACTTGCTTTGACCTAACGGACACGGTCGGCTGGGGCGAGCCAATATGCACGAGTGGTTATAATTATTGTCCATCGGAGTTAACCGTGGCCCTATTATGCATAGCTACATTCGGATTAAATTAATATTATTAATTCGAACATAATTATTTTTTAAGGGCTAAAACGGTATCTGTATTGGTACATTAATATTTAATACTGTCGAAAAACTTTCCTCCTGGTTTCATTTTTTTTTTGTGAAGAGCCCTTTCACCTACTTCACCTGACGAGCCGCCACTGGTTATTTATTAATGTGAACACAAATAAGTGTATTGTGGTCCTCTATAAGAAAACAAAGATACGATTAATAAATGACTTCACGACAACAAACTCATTTAGGCAAACTTCATATTAATTACTATTATTCAGGGAAAAGTGTAAAACCCTCCAAAAAGCTATCAACTGGAATGTTGCGTCTAACGGGCACCCAGCTAAAACAAGTGGTTCGCCTACTAATAGGCCACTGCCACTTAAGAAAACAATTACGTCGAATAGGAATCTCCAATCGACCCATTGAATGCAGACTTTGCGGCGAAGAGGACGAAACCGCCTCACATATTATATATAACTGCGAGGCACTGACCCGAAGAAGATTCAAAATCTTTGGAGGAATCCAATGTCTGGATAACCTCCCGCATGACAGACTTGGTAGGAAAATCCCTAGTAAATACTGGACCTTGTAAAAGAAACAAATCTTATCTAGTAAGATAAGGGCGCACAATAAGCCACTAGGCTGCAGTACAGGAAGCTTGGGCCGAACGCCCGAACCCCGCCTTAAACCAACGAGGGAGTTTGAGCAATTTCCTTCCTCGTGAGATATAGCCATCATACCCACTCTTATTGTACAAACTACTATAAAAATCGAGAAAAACCTATTAATGGTTATTATAATCCAGCCCTACGACTACTCCGTCCAGAAACTTTTTTTTACCCATGCTCAAACTCCATAATGTAATTTCTTCTGTTGACATAATACTAAGAAACAACTCAGTCAGTAATTGCAGCCAAATGAGCCAACGAATATTTTTCTAATTAACTTCAACTTTCGACGGGTTGATTTCTTCCAAATTGAAAATATAATTTTTTCTAACGTCCTGACAGCAAAATGGTGAAGAAAGTTCGGGCGTGTCTAATCGCAACCGGAAACGGGTGAAAAATTCGGGCAGCTAGTCAAGTGAAAAAAGCAATAAGGCAATCCATGAGCGCATCAGATCGTAAGAAAACCGACAGTGGCGGGGACACAAATTTTTAAATACTTTGATTGGAAAAGATTATTTTATTTTTCCCACGCAAATCAGTTACACTTTCTTTTGTCTTTTCACTCCACTTCAAACATGGACTATTTCTTCAATACAGGGTGATTCCTAAGTTGATACTTCTTTTTTAGCTGTGTATAGAAGGCATTAAAATAAACAACATTTTTAAATGCCTTTTTTCAAAAAACTCATAATTATAGCTATTAATATAACGAGATTATTATGCGATTTATAATAGTCGAGGACATTACTAGGTGACGAGGCAACAGCCGAGTCACCCGCAATGTCCGAGACGGTGTTACATCGCTAATAATCGAGTTGTATTCAAAGCTTTAACGGCGATGCGAAAATAAAAACAAGGTTTTATGTCATTTTATTTTGGCATTTCAAAGAGTCATCATTAAAATCATGAAAGATTTTGATATTCCTGACGATATATTAGCTACAGCCAACATTATAAGGTTGAACTTGCTTCCAGACAAATCTAAAATCCATTATGAAAAAGAATATCGGCAGTTTTGTGAGTGGCGAAACAAAGTACATGTTCAAGGTGCAGAAGAAACGGTATTGCTGTCGTATTTCGCAAAACTTTCTGAGGAATACTCTGCTTCATCCTTATGGCCAAAATATTCCATGTTACGAGCGACTTTAGAACTGAAGAAAAGAGTGGAAATCGACAAATACGGCGCCTTAATACGTTTCATCAAGAAGAAAAATGTTGGATATAGAGCAAAAAAATCAAAAGTATTTGCAAGAGAACAAGTCAACGAATTTGTGTGTTCTGCCTCAGACGAGAAGTTTTTAATGATGAAAATGGCTTTTTTAATTGGAATTGGAGGAGCCTGTCGGACTAATGAATTAGCGAAGATGACCACGGAAGATGTTGACGTTTTAGAGGAAAAGCTGATTGTTACTATTCCCGACTCAAAAACCCAGAAGAAACGTATTTTCGCTGTGATATAAAAATAATTCTAATATATTATTTGGTATCTAACGTATTATGCTTTCGTAACTAACGTATTAAATTATGGTAACTAATGTATTATGAGTAACTAAGGTGTTATGTAGTTTTTAATACGTTTATGATGTTAATAATTATTAATAAAAATTTCATATAAAAATGACTTAATCTTTAATGATACGATAAAGGTACTTAGTACATTCATTTATTACACTATGGATCAAATACGGTTCTGCCTAACTTGCCCGTTGAATAACATTAAGAAAACTTCTGGGTGTAGGATAAGCCCGCAAGAGAAAGCGTTCTGCGTATAATCTCGAAGCAGCAGCCGCACTTTGACGGCACACACCCTAAATTAGCACCATATCTACTAGTTCATTGTTTTCAAATTTTACTATTTTCACGTGCAACCAATTTAAAATTAACTTGCTTCAAAAAAAGACACCGCAGCGTACTGCCAAATAACTCACAATCGACCCGTAAATTGCATGACTAATAAGACATAAACAACATAAAGTATAGCGGACTTTCAAGTTAAAAAAAAGGTATTTGAAAATGGTGTTTATTTTAATGCCTTCTATACACAGCTAAAAAAAACGTACCTATCAACTTAGGAATCGCCCTGTATAATTTTCTTAGTTTTATCGTGATTCGGGTCAAGAAGGACAGCAATTTACCATGGCAAATTTAGAGCAGTCGGATTCACCTAAACCGAGAAAAGATCTACAAAGTAAGGAGGATTACGACGATGAGAACAAGGAAAGTTCCCTAATGTGATATTATCTGCTAAAAGACTAATTATGACAAAATCTATATTAAACGAAACTTCACATTTCATTCAAAAACCGTTGATTACTCCAAAGTTCGTCTTGAAACAATTTAATCCTATTAAGACTGACAAATCACTACCCTTTGAAAATATTATTAAACCTTAAGCCCCGTTAACCATTTATTATTATACGCCAATGAACCCCAATTACCTTTTAAGAAGACGTTGGGTAATAATAGTCTATTTCAGAAAGGTGCAGGTAGAGTAATAAAAGATCATTAGGTATGCAAAGGGACTACAGAGTAACTTAACGAATATTTAAACCACTTTCATAATTTGGCATTGATTCTTGCGAAATTCTTTATTTTCATCAAGTGCAGGTAGTACAACCCGGGTTTGGGTCAATTTATGGATTTTGCCTATTGTTATCGATTTATAAACACTCAAAATGGTGTGACAAAGGCGTGCATTATGTACATAATATTAGGTACACCTATTTTTTTATTAAACATTATAAAAAAAATACAAAATACAAAAAATACATCAAACAGAAATTAAATTATAAAAAATGTTAATATACTTCGTCATCTGAGGAACTGTCATCTCCTATTGACGGGTTGACGGTCCGATCGATTAGGTGGTCAAGATCCCACATTTTCTACTCTTATTTAATGACATGATGGTCTGCGTTTCGCCAGTTCTCTGGTGTCACATCCTTAATGGCTTAATCTAACAGTACCTTAACGTCTTTCATTTTAAATGTCGTGTTGTGTCTTGCTACAAATCCTTTTACTTGCGCCCATATAAGTTTTATAGGATTTTGTTCGCAAAGAAATGATAAAACGATGTTTGTGTAAATTTGCTATAGCTAATAGTTTCTTCTTTATCAAATTATCCCTTTTTTTTCTTTGGTTAGTTATCATAAATAACTTAATGCACAAAATTTACCTGTGCCTATGGCCGACACCGAAATTGAGCCAAACTGGACGAAATTTCCCATTTTTATACTCTACAACTTTTTGAAATAGACTTTAGACCATGGACAATAGCGTATTCTTATTGAAATTACAGAATGGGCCTAGTAATCTTTAGTAACCGTCAGCATAAACGTTTACCTTAAGCGAAAGATAACTTACTAATAGCCTCATTTCTAGACATTTCATTTATACTTTTTTTTTCTTAGTCTTCGGATGCACTTCCATACTCATCAAGGCAAATGATTTGCTCGCTCACCTTCGTCGTCAACCTTCATCGCTCACAGGAAAAAGTGCAAAAGGTAGTTTACAGTGATCATCGGGTAAGCGGGCTTGGTCACCACAGTTTTTTTAAAGTGTGGAAATGAAAAAGAGTAGAAATTAAATCAAAGGATATATCAGTAAATAATGGATCTAAAAAAAGTGAGCTAGCTATTAACGAACCTCAGATAATCCTTGTTCCCTTGAATAGGTTTTTTTATTTTATTTTAAACCTTATCTACTACCTACAACAGAGTAAATATCAATCAAGTTACCACCGTGCTTCTTCGTCCATCGTGTCGCCTCTATCCTAATTTACAAAGTCAATGAAAAACAAGAATCTTTTAATAGTTTTAGCTCCTTAATTCGTATCAAAGAAGCAAAAGCCATTTAGGCAGGTAGTTATCATCAAAGCAGTCCGAAATCGTAAAAAATAATGACGAAATTATAAAAAGTAGTGCCATTACGTTCTGGAGGCCGACTGGCCCGACTGGCGTTTGCGTCATGACGGTCGCAGATTTGCACGGTGTCAAGTTGTGGTAAGAATATAGCGATTAGCGTATATTACCATAATTTGATGTATATAGTTACTGATTTATTTAAAAAAAATGTTATGAGGCAGCTTAGATGGCGACAATTAATATTTTTGCATCGTATAGAACCAGTCTGTTCAAACAACCATATAGAATAATAGTATTTTGATAATAATTTTACGATTTTACTTTTAATGAGTTATGAACATGAACAATCATTTAAAAAAAACTTTTGGACGATCCAGATGATTCAATGGACATATCATTAGAGATGGATAAAAATAAAGATTCCAGAGAAGAGGATCATGTTAAGTGGGAAAACTTCGAGTCCGAACAAGATTAAGAGTCAAAAAATTTTGATGATTGTCAACCATCTCACAAAAGACAAAATGTAGGGACTCCTATTTTCTTGGAAAGGAGATAACCACAAAAAAAATGTGTCTTTTCTCAAAGCTAGAAATAGCTCATAAAACTTACCTGATGTAATGAACCAGTAAAGGAGGTATCATGTGAACTATTGGATATTTTGAAATGCTGTTAACCTACAATATACTAGTAGAAAACTGTTGAATATACTACCTTTTCCAAATCTCAGTAAGAATATTCTAACTGATGTAACAGAGGTAAAAACACTTCTAGGACTTTTATATCTTTCTTGTTTAAATATGTTATTCAAAAAAAAACAGAACTATCCTATTTCCTCTGTTACAAATAAAATAAAAACAAATATAGTTCCTATACGAGCACGACATGTTTATTGAGCTTCTGGTAGAGCCACCACCACCAATTGGTATCATACATATTTGGGTAAATGACGTTAATATATATACTAAATTATATATATTTCTCTACGACCATTACTGAATGCAATAATTCCAAAATCATTTTTGATAATAGAATGTAAAAATTCTCGCTCTTGAGTTGGAATATTTATTCTGAAACACTTGCTTCTTATGCGTTTTGCGTGTATTTTCATTCCATAACAAGATACCGAATGAATATTCTGTAATTGATCTAAACGACATAGGTTGCCATTAATTTCGAAACTGTCAATGTCAGCAGACAAATTTTAGTGCAAGTCAAAATATGAGTGAAAAATCGTATAAATCAGATATGGAACTGGATAATACTCTACCTGAAATTACAAATATTGCGAATACTATTTTTGGTCGTGGAGAAAATATAGTCTGCTACTCCGTTAAAATGAAAATTCGATACTCGTGGTTCTCTTCCACTCGGCTCAAATTTTCCTTCCAACCTCGTTACAGAATCTACTATTCTACCATATATGTTTGTCAACTACTCTCTACCCATCAATCCCTTCGCGTTCTTAACAAGTAGGTAATGTCAAATGTCATTTTAATGAAAACATTAACATATTTAACCATACACTGATTGTCTAAGACTTATCCGGTTCCACCCAACCCTAATAGTATCCGACCTGGCAACGTTGCCTGGCTGAAAGCAGATCCGTATTACTTGTGACCGTCAAATCCGAGACGATAATGACGGGCCTGGCGATCGGGTGGTCAGATAACGTAAAAGTCTAACTTCTTAATTACGCTGGCGATGCCGCAGAGGCTGTTGAAAAACTAAGGTTATGTTTAGATAAGGTGAAAAACTAATGGGCTTTAGGATTAAAAGAAATAAAGTGGTCCATTCGGTTATATTCATTCGTTTGGAAGTATTTTTTTGTGATTATAAGTGACTATACTTTATCAGTCTTAATTAGGTATATTATGCTGGAGGTCGTTTTATGGTATAGATTAACCAAGTCCTATATCGACATGTTTTAGAGGAATTAGGAATAGTCCACGGAACAAACCTAGTTTGACTGATAGTGGCGGCTCGTCAGGTGAAGTAGGTGAAGTAGGTGAAGGGGCCCCAAAAAAAAATAAAAAGAAAGTTTTTCGACAATATTAAATATTAATGTACCAATACAGCTACCATTTTAGTCCTTAAAAAATAATTATTTTCGAATTAATAATATTAATTTAATCCGAATGTAGTTATGCATAATAAGGCCACGGTTAAATCCGATGGACAATAATTATAAACACTCGTGCATTTTGGCGCGCCACAGCCAACCGTGTCCGTTAGCTCCAAGCAAGTGAAGACCCAACGTCTAACATGGCTTTGATATTCACCGTTGCTATGGTTACATGACGTCAGTCACGCAAACAGCATGTAACAATTTGCATTATGATGAAGGGCAATTTAAAAATAGATCAGTCGTATGCACCATTGTTTTAGCATTGATTCGCCTAACCTTAAGGTATTTAATTTGATGCTTTGCGAAACTTACGATTATAGATATCGTTTTTACAGTTAATGACATAAGTTTGTTATTTGTTGGAAACTCCATTCAGTCGTTGGACAGATGAGGATGAGAGAGACGTTTTGTTACGTGGGGTTTTTAGTCAATGTTTGTTTAAGTACCCGCACTATAACTAGCTTTTCACCATTTTTTAAGACCGCGAGCCGCCACTGTTGACTGGTTGTTCAATAGATTAAACTTCATTGACCAATTCGAAGAATTCGTCCATTTTTACTCAAAGAGACCTGATATTTGATTTTTTGCAAGAAAAAAAAGACTTTGTGTCTTTTTTTTTCTTGCAAAATTTCATTGACCAAATTACCTTATAGAAAGAGTCGCCACCTACTTTACTATAATCAAACTATTCAAGCAAGAATTCCATCTTCCACCAATTCCACCGGTGCTAACGAAATTCTCCTTTAACGAAACCAAATATTACACCAGATTAA
Organism: Polydrusus cervinus; assembly: GCA_935413205.1. Classification (NCBI taxonomy): domain Eukaryota; kingdom Metazoa; phylum Arthropoda; class Insecta; order Coleoptera; family Curculionidae; genus Polydrusus; species Polydrusus cervinus. The sequence continues at coordinate 34,929,087 of OW284517.1, read as the reverse complement.
CATATTTTATTTTAAATTGTACCTGAATCCCCCTTATCCTTTTGTGTATCCCTGTATCTAAATACAGTTATCCCGTTCTCCTATTTTGAATTCTCTTTGTCCTCAAAACTTTCCGGAATAATAAGAGACTTGTCGGCACGGTATAGACGTCGGAGGGGAGGAGTGCGGTGTAAATGCGGTTTAAACTTCAGGATTAAGTTTAAACTAAACTAGTCTAGTTGAGACTGAATTCTCTTAGCTGGAATTGCTATGGCTTCATAGAGGTCTGTAAAGGTAGATTTCCCGGCGATACATGCTTATTCTGTGACGTAGTTATTCATATACAATAATTATTTGGTAAACTTCAAATGGACTGAAATGCGTTTAGGAATATTTATAGTTTAATCAATTAATTATGAACAAAAACAGTACCTAGAGCGAAATAATAGTTATTTACGATATAAGTGTTGTAAAGATTCATATTACAACACGAGATGTTAAAGTTGTCAAACGAGGCGTCAGCCGAGTTTAATAAAACAAAATTTTATCTACTTATAATATTATTATTTAAATTTAAAATATTTGGCAAAAGGTTTTTTTTTAAATGCACCTGCTATTAAGTTTACTAATAAAGTTTTTTGTTACCTTTCGCATAGTTACTGTTTCGCATGGTTACTGTCGAAACTTTGTCAAACAAATTTAAAAATATAAAAAGCGTTTTCAAAATTAGCGATTCTGATGGAAGTTTACCCTCTGATATAGAAGCAGCGGCAAACGAAGCGATCTCAAGTTTAGTTCCGACAAAATCCGGCGCGGTATGAGTTGGAGTATCAGAAGTTTGAAGATTGGTGCAAAGCTAACAAAATAAAGGAGGTGTCTGAGAAAATCCTTTTGGATTATTTTTCCGTAAAGCAACGCTCCCAGAAACCATCTACACTATGGACTCACTACTCAATGTTGAAGAAGAAAAATCAAGATATAAGCAGAATTTTTTTCCAATTACAGCACTAGTGCTGTAAAGGCATCTATTACAGCACTAGTAATAGATGCCCTTACAGAACGATTTACAGAACTGTAAAATTCATATTACTAAATGAAAGTAGATAAATAATTAAACAAAAAGAAGCTTAGCGGCAAGCGGACAGAGTAGTGCGTCTATCTTTTGCATTAAAGTACAAAAGTAATGGAATCCCTGGGGCACAGGTAGACAATGACAGGCTATTTCGTTCTTGTTAGAACTCATCAGAAAGTCATAACCCGTAAGCGACCCCCAGTACAGCGAGCCTGTTCTTTCAAGGCGTTTTTAAGAAATAAAAATGCGATGAAAACCCAGTAACGCCATCATAAGGAATCCACGCAATGCAAAAGATATAGCCATCTAACGTGAAAACGTAGAAATATAAATAAATCTAAATAAATCAAGCACGGAACGGCCACTTCACCAGTATAGGAAACATTTTTCGCTTCTCCATACATCTCCAAGCTTTGTGGATTCCAATCTAGATCGCGCTGCAGTCACCCACTGGTTTTGCAGCACTATTCCGTAAACGCCGTGTGTAAGTATAAATAAAATAGTAGAATTTAGTGTCCGTTAAAATATATAAACAAAAGAAGCTTAGCGGCAAGCGGACAGAGTAGTGCGTCTATCTTTTGCATTAAAGTACACAGGGACTCCAAAGGTAATGGAATCCCTGGGGCACAGGTAGACAATGACAGGCTGTTTCGTTTCTGTTAGAACTCATCAGAAAGTCATAACCTGTAAGCGATCCCCAGTAGAGCGAGCCTGTTCTTTCAAGGCGTTTTTAAGAAATAAAAACGCGATGAAAACCCAGTAACGCCATCATAAGGAATCAACTCAATTAAGGTTATATTGTATTGTATATTTACTAGTCTCGAACTATATTGCCAGCCCTTGCTATCGTTCGGGCGCAAAATCGTTCTCGACTAGTGAATGTTACTTACATCCCTTGTAGTATAAATAACTATTAACACCCTATCTTAGTTTCTTATTCTCTATCTAAAAGTTACAGCGGCCATCTTTTGCAAAATCTAAGACAATTTTGCGCAAACATACAGTAGGCCTTGCCAGTCTCTGATTAAATTTTGTATTTTTAATCCGCGGTTCAGCTAACCGAGAACGATTTTTCTTCATGCAACCCACTTTTAGTCGCAACGATATTTAGTAGCGAGTCATCGAAATTAAATAAACGTTAGATAATATTGCCATAAACCAATAAAGCAGGAAACCCGGATTGATTTGAGCCCTCCTCTTCAAATTCGGAATAACCGATAACTAGTACCGCAAAAGCCCTTAACAGAGAAAGGGGATATTTATTCCCTCCAATTTCAATTCCGTCTGAAATTTAACAAAGTATATACGAGCAGAGAGAAATGAGGCCTTTTATATTTTTATTTTGAGTAATTGTAAGTTAAAAATAATCTTTTTTTTGTGTTCTGTATCAGAAACGAAAGAACAGTATTTATAATTTGAAATATATAATGTATTCTGAGAAATATATATGCTATAGCAATATTTTTAATATTAAAGGTATTGGTGTAATGCAGGATGTCAATTTTTTTTGATTATTGCAAATATTTTAAATAGTAATGAACTATATATTATTTTATTTCATTTTGTCCAGTAAATCAACTTACCATGTACTCATTTGCGGCCGGTAAGTGGAACATTACAGTGTCAGGTACTGTAATGTATTGCCTAGTAACCATCTTTTGTTTTTAGAAATAATGACTTTATTTTGGATTTTTGACAAGTTGTCACTTAAAATTATAGGAAACAAAATGTTTAAGTACACATATTGTACCAACTACCAACTTTAGTAAATGAAAAATGTTACGCAACTACGGAATAGGCTCTCTTTTACAATTTTTTAAATAGTTTACTTAACTAAAGTAATTTTTATTTTGTTTTGACTATATATTTATCGATACCAAATAACTTTGTGTAAATGCTTTAACTTGTAAAAGTATTTTTTCTACCAACTTTAGTAAATGAAAAATATTACGCAACTACAGAATAGACTCTCTTTTACAAGTTTTTAAATATTTTGCTTAACTAAAGTTAGTAATTTTTATTTTATTTAAACTATATTTATATTCTTTACTCAAATATTATAATTTTATCTATTTGACAGTGACAAGCAAAAGACAGTTACAATTTAAGGTAATGTGATTTAATATTGCCAATAATATTTTAGAATTTGTAATAAACATTTCTATTAAATCTTTTTAAAAAGGATTATAATGACAAAATGAAATAAAATATCGTACGATACACGTCCGTTAGGTGTTATTACAGCACTGGTTTATATTCCAGACTCGGCTCCTACGTCGCCTCGTCCGTAAACCAACTCGTACTGTAATAAGTCTCCTACCGGCCTTGTAACGTAAATACTATTAACATATCTCCTCAAATATATTAAAAAATAAATATAAACGGAGTTCTTTAAACTTGGAAACACAATGTTGCAGAACTTCAACTCATCTCTGTATCTTATATGGTTTACGAGATCCCTGTAGAGTGCATCCTTAGCTGGGAGACCTTGTATACAGTCAATTTATCGGTAAAAACGGATACTTTTCTTAATGATCTACCAACCAAGCAAGTCAACTCGTAGGACTTATGTACTAGGTTAAATGATTCTTTTTATATTGCAGGCGTGCAGACAAGATTAAAATTAAAAAAGTTTTATGCCACCGCTGGGAATCGAACCCAGAACCTCTCGATTAAGCCTCAAGTGCGCTGTCAATTGCGCTACGGAGGACATGATATTCTCTCACCAACTTCGGTCATATAACTTATTTAATTCTATATTAGTTGTAACAGTCTGAAATCTCCCGAGATTCACAGATATAACCGAAGTTGGTGAAAGAATATCAGGAGTCCTCCGTAGCGCAATTGGCAGCGCGTTTGAGGCTTAACATTTTTCAATTTAAAGATTCTTTTTATATCTTATATGGTTTACGAAACCCCAGTAGAGGGCATCATATCTATCCACATTGTATATGCGAGTTTTTAAGAGCTTTATTCCAAAAATTTTATTTATCGGAGTTCATCATTTCTCAACTTTACCATAATATTTTAGAATCGCTTCATTTTCCACAGCATTATAGCTATAGCGATGCCTCCTCAAATAAGATATAGGATCAAAGAGAAAATAATGGTGAGTCATTCATTTGGCCCGTGATTCTATGACGTTATCTACGTATTCTCGGCAGGATCGCTTCTCGACGGCAGGAACACACTTGTGCCCCTGGGGCATTCCTGCAAATCGATACGCGGCAGATTCGATTATAGTCTACGGCGCGTCCGTCAGAAATGTCTCTGCCTCGCTAAGAGCCAAGCGGTGTTGCAAGCATGGAAAAGAAAACTCAATGTTCAACCATCAGTCTCGTAAAAATCGTTAGATATTGTAGTTTTGTAGTAGTGCAATACATTTTTCGCTATAAAGTGTTAAGTTATTATTTTTAACACATCTTTAGTTAAGTTCGATAGCTTCATTATGACAAAAATACGTACTAACCTTGACCTCCATGATATAACTAAATCTATTGAGAGCTAAAGCCACTTATGAAGCTTATGCCTATTAAATCTATTAGTTCTTAAGGGTACACAATAAACCTGCTATTACAAAAAATATTACGTACCCAAACTAATTATAATAAAATCGCTTTATTTCCATCACAATCTGGCAACACGCTAAATTCTGACCGTCGCGGCGCAGATGCCGGTGCAGGTTCGCGCCACCGCCCCCTGCGACGCACGTCCCGTTTTGTTTCTCTTCCGTCGGCCCTCCCGAATTTCGCACTTTGGACTTTTCAATCGAAATTTTATTTTCCTCATGGTAATTTTATGGATCGTGATTCGTTTTTTTAATTTTACTGGCTTTGAAAGGGTAAAAGAGGGGTTGATCGTGTCATTGCTTTTAGCTTTTGGTAAAAAGTGTTGAAATTGTAAAAATCGCGTCGGAAAAATGATTAAAAAACTAGAGATAAATTAAGATATAAGAGAAGATATTTTTGACCATATCACTATAGGTTTTTCCTACGACCACCTACGAAAATAAGAAAAAAAGTACGGTTAATTTGGCTAGAGAGCGTCATATATCACAGGCGTGTTGAAAAAAAATATTTCAACACTAGTGTTGAAATACAAGGTACACTATTTAATTTAAACATATGGTGCCAATTTTACAGACCACCCCTATTGATTAAAAAGAACAAATTTTAGCAAGCAGTAATTGTAAAGTGTTTAACTTATTTATCATGTATTTGTCGAGTGATTCAGAATTAGAGAGTTAAAATACGCCATCTGAAATTATAAAAAATGTTAATAATATACTGAAAAATCTATTACCAGAAAAAATAAATTGCGCCAAAGTGAGTGTTATTAAACAACAAATCTTTTTCGGTAGCGATAGCGTAGAGAATAGAGCTCTAGCCTACAGATCGCAAGGTCACAGGTTCAAATCCCATCAGGTGTATCGGACTTTTTTTTATAAAAAGATAAAATAATTTATAAAATTATTTTGAATTGAAATCTTCCTTGTTGGGTGAATTTTTTAAATTTATGATTATTGCATCTTTCCTTGATTAAATTTAAAATTTTTCATTCTGGTTAATCTAGAAGTCAATCCAGGATTAGTTCTTCCTATGATATATAAAATATGAAAATAGAAAAAATTAAACTACAAATAAAGGAAAAGCCTATTGACAAACTATGAAACCAGATATTAAGTGGAACATAATCTTAAGTATTCTAATTTCAACACTAGTGTTGATATTTTTATTTTCAACATTAGCGTTGAAATATTTTTTTCACAAATCAAAGGCTTTTTTAATAATTCCTTGTGGTCGTAGGAAAAATAGTGTACATTACTCGTCTGAAAGTGATTATTCTAAAACTCGGAGAATTTCCGAACTCGCCTGATGCCTCGCGCTAAATATCTCCTCGTTTGAAAAGTATCACTTTCATCACTTGTTATGTAATATACTATAGTGGAAATTATCACTTATAATCTCCCGAGAGCATGAATTATTAAAAAAATTCGCGACTGAGGAAAAATTTCCGGATTTATAATTCAAGCTCGCTGTAGATTCGTTAAGAAAATTTCGCAACCAAAAATATGCCTTTTTGCCTTGACAAAAAAATGTAATTCTGTCCTTCCGTGTCATTATTTTGACGAAAGTGACAGGGAAATTTCCAGTGTAATTTGACCGCCGGAAGTTCAAAGAACATGAGTATTTCCGGAAATATTCTTCGTTGTCATGGTAATGATTCAAAATGAAATCTTCTGATTGATTAGAAAGAGTGGGTAGGAAATTTTCTATAAAATTATTAAAAACTCGTTATATCATAATATGCATATTTTTTAAAGGGTTCTCTATTATTTTATATTCTTTAAAGTTCTGTATCATGATATGCATTTCTATTTGCTTTTTAAAACATTCTGTGTCACAATATGTATTTCTTTTAATATTTAATACTTTTTGTAATATGATACGCAGTTCCTTATATTTTTAATACCTTTTATAAAATAATAAGCATTTAACATACACAGAGTCAGAGTAAGACCCCCCACAAAGAACAAATCGAATGATGTGTTAGTTCAAAGGCAGCTCCTCTATGAGGAGCCCCCCCCCCCCGGACTGCCTGCCAAAAATACGATAAGTTAATTTCATCATAATTATTGTTCAAATCAATTTGGTAAATCTACCGATAATTCAGGAGGATTGGCAACACTGCCTCCAATTTTACCACCTTCGTTACCTACGTACCCCTATTGAGACACAGTCGGAAAGACGTGAGAAATATTACTGCGGTCGTTACCGGACATTGCCTTTTCGGTAGACATGTCGAACGTATGCAAACACCCACTAACGACTTCTGCAGAAGTTGCAGAAATGAGGAAGAGAAAGAATGTATTCAACATTTTCTGTGCCCTGGCCTCGCAAGAAGAAGGTTTACTGCTCTGGGTGAACCATTTTTCGATAGTCTGGAGGAACTAAGCAACTTACAACTTGGACGACTGAGGAGGTTTCTGAATAGTAGTGGCTGGTTTGAATAAGTGTGGTATCACAACGGACCTAATAGGACTACGTGAGACTGTTTGGTCAGAACCAAAGGTCTGCCACTCTTATCTAACCTAATCTAACCTACCTACGTGCCCTCATGTAATGTACCAGGGTATGGCATTTTCCCAAAAATTAGAAAAATATCCGCGGGCACTCAAGTTTCCGTATCTATCTAGATCTGCGCCCTCTCATAGTCAATATTCACGAACCGCTATTGTATTAGTCACATGTTCATCTGTTACCTTTGACTTTAAAATTCGTCTTAAATACTCCGCAACCTATTTAGATTCCTCCAAGCAAACATATTTACTGTAACAACCCTTCCACATCATAGGAAACGAAATAGAGTTGTCGGTTCATTACCATTAAGAAACGATATAATCAAATGACTAAGCACAAGTTCTTAATATCATTAACTTGGGGGATTCTAAAGCGAACCACCTCATTGTCGTAAAGTATGTCACAATGGGGGTTAATAATCCTTCCCCTAACCACAATATCCCGGAAAACTATTTACCATTAAGGCAAACAATAATGAAAACCCCATTTCGCGCGTGTAAGCAGTTTGTAGTTAGTTGTATTGTTTTTGAAATAGATAATTTCGTGCACAACTTCTTGTAATGTTACTTGCTTGAAGCGTTCATTCTAAAAGTAATTGCATAATTTTTTTTGGATATATTTTTGTGTTTTCTTCGTACCCTGCTAGGACAATTCCTAAGGAATCAATAGAAAGGTGGTATTTATGTAGGTGTAAATACGTTATTTTATTTAGAAAAACAAATATAAGCACTAAAATTCATAGTATTGTAAAAAATATTGAATTTTTTTTTTGTAATGAAACTTTCTCACCCACTTTTTCTAATCAATCAAAAGATTTCATTTTAAATCATAGCCATGACATCGAAGAAAATTTCCGGAAATAATTATGCCCTTTGAACTTCCGGCGGCCAAATTACACTGGAAAATTCCCTAGTGTCAATTTAACTGGAAATTTTACACGAAAATTTTCAAAAATTAATAAGTGGAAATTGCATCTTCTTCTTTAAGTGCCTTGTCCTCTTCGAACGTTGGCAATCATCAACACTATCTGCACTTAATCCACTGCTTTTCTAAAGAGACTCGCCGTGGTCTCACCATACCACTGTCTCAAATTCTTTAGCCACGATATTCTTCGGCGTCCAGGGCCTCTCTTTCCCTCGATTTTACCTTCTATGATCAGTTTGAGAAGTCCGTACTTGTCATTCCTAAGTATGTGTCCGAAGTATTTAAACTTTCGATTTTTAAGTGTGAACATGACCTCTAGATCCTTTGACATTCTTCTGAGCACGTCTACATTGCGTACTCTATCCATCCAAAATTCTTAACATTCGTCGATACGTCCACATCTCGAAAGCCTCCAGCTTTTTGCACATGGCGTCTGTCAGAGTCCACGCCTCAATTCCATAGTAAAGAATGCTGAACACATAACAACGTAGCACTCGAGTGCGAACGGAGAGCGACCGATTTCGGCCACACAACACTGACTTCATTTTCACAAATGATGCTCTGGCTTGCTCAATTCGGGCACGAATCTCCTGCATATTATCCCAGCTTTCGTTGACCTGATATCCTAGATATTTGTTTGTTCTGTACCTGAAGTATACCTCCATCAACTTGGTTCTTACTGATCGCCATCCATTTAGTTTTTTTGGTGTTTAAGTTTAATCCAAACTCTGCACTCCCAGCTGCCACTCTATTAAGTAAAATTTGGAGGCCCTCCAGAGAATCCGCGATTATAACAGTATCGTCGGCGTAGCGAAGGTTGTTAATACTTACGCCATTAATGGAAATTCCCTCAGTGCAATCCTCTAACGCTCCTTCAAATATTTCGTTTGAGTATATGTTAAAAATAAGCGGTGAAAGAATGCATCCCTGCCGAACACCCCTTTTGATTCGTACTTCGTCTGACATTTGTTTGTCTACTTTGATGTGTGCGGTTTGGTTCCAGTATAGATTTGCGATTATCTGAAGGTCTCTATCTTCCAAGCCTATATCTTTAAGGATTTCCATAAGCTTTTCATGGTGCAAATTGCATCCGTTTTGAAAATTGCATCTGGAAATATCCCGGGGATAATTGCCAACTGAATCTGAAGGTTGAAACACTAGAATCGGCAGTACTTCTCGCATGGAAATTCAACGTCCATCAGAGTTTTCGGAATTTCATCAACCCCAAACGACAGCTATGACCAGCAAGTTTATAAATCAGAAACACAATACTCCTACTTATCAAAATTGTACATTTTATAGCAATTGTAGTTTTCAGAAGCAGGACTAAGTTTAAGTTTTATTTTACTATTAGCATCAAAAACAAATAAAAACTAAATCGTGAAAATTCGGTTTTGTCCAAAAATCTTCGGCAGGAATCGGAATTTTTTTAATTTGAAAACACAATTTTGCAGATTTTAGTAAGATGCAACTTTTTTCTCATTTAACCATCTCTGTATCTTATATGGTTTACGAGATCCCTGTAGAGCGCATCCTTATCTGGTAAACCCGGTATACAAGGTGCTACAAATTCGTGGGCGTACAAGGGGATCTCGAAAACGGTAAGAGATACGAAGATGGTTAAATTGAGGCAAAGATGCGTATTTTGGGGCTTAATAATGTAGTGAAAGAAAATTGTAAATATTCCGAATACCTTCGGAGATATCCGAAAAAGACTGAAATTTTTACTTTTGGTTTTTAATTTTTTGCGCCTTTATTTTAGACTTAGGAAAGAAACAAAAAACACTTTCTCATAGCAGTTTTTATCTTCTACAATATGGCATATTGGTTTTTAAATTGGACGTTTCGTTCTTTAGATACCAACCTTAATTCATTTTTTTTAGATACGGACCTGGATTTTTTAAAACAGTTTTTAGGACTTCTAAGCTTTGGAAATTTAATACAATTTAAAGGTTTTCAAAATTTTACCGTTTTGTCGTCAAATAACATATCTCTATTATTTCAAATTATCCTCTCTTTACTATTACGGCCCTGGAAATTATTTTTTGGATTACTTAAATATTAAAATTAAATTACAGGAAGTTTAGGGGTGTTTAGGCTGTTTATTTTTTCAAAAAGAGTTACCGTCACAATACTCTAGGAAGTAAGCAAGTTTAACGTATTTCCTAAGTCCTATGTTTTTTTGCCGTAAACCTGGACCCAAATACTGTAAAACATATAAAAATAATGCTAGTGAAAAAAAGGTAACTGGAGTGTTAGTCTAATTATGATGCGCTTACGTTTGTTTCAAAAAGAATTAAAATTTTTTTTTACTGTTTATACGATCTGATGTAGTGTCAGGTAAAACATGACACAAAAACAAAGAGACAAAAAAATATTTGAGACCAAGACTTTGGATCTCTTTTCTTACAAAATATCAAATATCAGGCCACTTTGTGTAAAAATGAACGGAGTTTTTGAATCAGAAATCTTTTGTTTTTTTTTAGTTTGACTCTAAATGTTCAGGTCCGTTATAAAGGGAAAAAGATAATTTGAAAAATGTGTCATTAGATGACCAGACGTTAAAATTATAAAATCTTTTACATTTACAATTTCCGAAGCTTATAAATCCCTAAAACTGTATTTAAAATTCCAGGTCCGTATTTAAAAAAATTGACTTGAAGTTGGTAACTTCGAATTTGAAAACTAATAACGATATCTTGTAGAACATGAAAAACGGCTATGAAAACGTGTTTTTTATTTTTTTCCCAAGTTAAAAATGAAAGAGCAAAAAATTAAAAATCAAAAGAAAAATATCTGTTTTTTTTTTCGAATATCTCCGAAGGTATTCGGAATAGTTGCAATTTTCTTTCACCACATTATTAAGCCCCAAAATACGCAACTTTGCCTTAATTTAGCCATCTTGATATCTCTTACCGTTTTCGAGATCCCCTTGTACGCACACGAAATTTGTAGCACCCTGTATAGATGTATAAAGCTGATAATCTCGTTTACGTTACATGGGGGAGTATTTATTTCCACACTAATGCGAAAAATAAACCATTTCTTAATTGAATATAATTTGGAAAACGTTACTTCCCAGTTATTTAGAGACTATATTTATATTAAATATTTCGCGGAAAAGCAGACAATACGCTCTCATATTTTCCACTTAATTTGCTACACTCCTCCGTGCAATATCGCGTTTTTCCCAACAAATAAGCAATAAATAATAAAGGAAATTGCAAAAATAGCTCGTATTTTAACCCGCGAATAACGGAACACGTCACAAATGTAGAAAACCCTTGATAAATGTTGCCGCAGCTGTGGCGTCAGCATGTTGAAAACTGAAATTTCAAACGGATAAAAATATTGAAAATTCTCATCCTTCCTTTCTTTGTTTTTGTAATTTTGTTTGTTTTTTGGGGGAAAATATATGTCTCGAGATAAAATCTTGTTGAGAATATGTCCTGCTTTTGAAAAACAACGCAAAGTGGTCTCGCCTATATCAGGTATTTTCCGAGGACATTTTATTTTAAACTTTAAGATGTTTATTTTTTACTTGAGTTTAGTGACCACAGTTAAGTATATCTTTACAAAGTTTGTTGGATATTGGTTAATATTAAATCTTAAAAGGTCAAATTATTTATTAATCTACGTTTCGATCTATCTTAGGTCATCCTCAGAATATTAAATCTAGATATTTACTTCTAAAAATAAATGTTCAAAAAGTACATGCTGGACATGAGATACGTGCCCATTTTATTTCAGCAATTTTTGTCCTGTTGGTAAAGGCAAACACTGAACAGATGACTAGATTCATAATCCTGAGAATGACCTTATTTAGGTCGAAACGAAATAGATAATTTATCTTCTAATATTTATTAGTGACCAATATCCGAAAACTCAGAAAATACATTCATTGGTCCAGAACTGGCACTCGGAGTAATAAGGTGCACAGTACGAGATGTCATAAAGTGATCAGGAGTGAATACAAAATCCACTGAAGCAACAGGCAGGGATTACACCACAGCAAAAGCTTCATTGCGGATCCAGACCCAAGACTTACGAAACAGTTGCTTCAAATGAACAGGAATCAGCTAAGAACCATTACAGGAATTCTGACAGGACACATGGCTGTCAAGAACCATCTGCACAGAATGCAACTGTACAATTGAGATCTTGACTGCAGATTAGGCGGACAAGACAGGGAAACTGTACAGCACATAGTTTGCCATTGCGAGTCACTAGATCGGAAGAGGCAACAATTACTCGGGCAAACAAAACTTTAACCAGAGGATATCCTTACCCTCTCCCAAATTGACCTACACAAACTAGTGAAAGAAACTAGGATCACGGAGTGGGTGTAACAACCAACAAACTCTTTAAAGATGAATTTAATATCTTTTAGAGCTGAAATTAGTCCTGAATTAAGCAGGACCGTTTCAGTGACAGACAAGACAATAAAGCGTCCAACCAAAATGTCCTGCATTTGTCTTTTAAAATAAAATATTTTTGATGGTAAGGCGAAATTATATCTATATATATTCAATAAGACCAAAACATTGCATCCTCTTGGCCCGAATGCTGGCCATGTTTATAAAAGTAACCATCTTAACATTATTCCCTTATAACTAACTAAACTGCTGGACAATTGCTTCCGAGCTAGAAAAATTTCGCCTAAATTTAACAGTTCATATTTTCTGAACCAGATATGATATCGACCTACGGTTTTGAGTAGTTGATAGATTCATCCCTTGTCAAACCACTGTCAATGTTGGATTTTTTTTAACTGTCAAAAAATTTTATATACAGGGTATTAAAGAAGACGAAGATTTTTGCTCCAATTTTAATGGCATGTAACTTTCACAATAATATTTTTAAATTTTATCACTCTACGTTAACTAAATCACTTCATAGCAAAGAAATTAATTTATCAAATTTTTGATATCTGCTATATTTTAAGAAATACCGATTTTTTTGGAAAACCTTGCTTTATTTACACTTATTAGTAGCTAGATCTCAGTGTGCGTTGTATTGTGCAAACTTTGCGAGTGATTATTATACCTTATGAAAAGCTTGATTATGTTCAGTATCTAACAAAACAATGGTTGTACCTAAATGTTAGGATGTACAGTGGCGTACTTATAAACACCTATGTTTTATATTGGAAAGTACTCGCCCCTAGATTAGGTGAATTTTTTCTTATTTTTCAGTTTTTCATATCGCACTACAGGTATATTATACGGTGTGTTTACAATATTTTAACAAAGATAATTTTTTTAATTTAATTTTTAGAAAAAATATATTTAATAATTTCTAACTTTCTAACACTATCTATACTCATAAACCATAGACATATAGGTGTTTATAAGTACGCCACTGCACATCATAACATTTAGGTACAACTATTGTTACTGAACATAATTAAGCTTTTCATAATGTATAATAATCACTCATAAAGTTTGCACGATACAAAGCACAGTGAGATCTAGCTACCAATAAGTTGAAATAAAGCAAGGTTTTCCAAAAAAATCGGTATTTCTTAAAATATTGCAGATATCAAAAATTTTACAAATTACATTCTTTGCTATGAACCAGTGATTCAGTTGACGTAGAGTGATAAAATTTAAAAATATTATTGTGAAAGTTACACGCCATTAAAATTGGAGCAAAAATCATCATCTTCTTTAACACCCTGTATATAAAATTTTCTGACAGTTAAAGAAAATCCAACATTGACAATTGTTTCCCAAGGGATAAATCCATCAACCACTCAAAACCGTAGGTCGATATCATATCTGGTTCAGAAAATATTAACTGTTAAGTAAGTATAGACTGTTTAGGCGAAATTTTTCTTGCTCGAAAGCAATTGTCCAGCAGTTTATTACATTTTCCAGAAAAAAATATTATTTATATTTATTATTATTAGTATACAGATCGTTATTTTATAGTGACCCACTTAACAGGTGGCACTAACTCGTTTTCCGTTCTCACACGGTACGGTCTATATTATACATCGCTAAAAATGCGAATAAAGCGTACCAAATGCAAAATAATATAAATCGCCTCTAGGCATGATGTATCGTTTTAAACATTAAAGAGGCATTCCAAAATAATAAGACATTTTCAGCGAAAAGAAAAGAAAAAAAAACAAATAATTCGATTTTAATTTGTGAGAATAGCAAACGCGACGGGTTAACTGATAATTTGATGGAAATAATTGTTAGCAATTTACCGTAACAATAGATACATAGAACTCGGAGGAAGATTATTTAAAATTAAAAACTGATTTAAATTAACTTGTACAGTTAAAAAAATTGTTTTCTCTGAAATTTGTTTTAAAAAACTTACTCTGAATAAACAAAAACTATGTAATAAGTGATATTGTAATTAAATATTTAGGTAATTATGATTAGGCTTGGCTAAAAAGTTAAGTGAGAAGTCTCCGTGAAAGGGGGGGGGGGGGTTTAAAGTATGCGGTAATTTTTATAAGACTTTCAATTCATGATTTCTCGTCGAAACACTAAAGTTAAACGACGTCGGTGACTATTACCACTAGACGGGTGATCGCTTGAAAACACCGTTCATCTTTATGTTTTTGTTAAGTTCAGATAAATAGAATTTCGCCTAACACGTACGACTAGTGACACCTACTTTACGGCACGCGACGCTCTCAAGGGTAGTAAAGACACTGTGTTAGGCAATTTAGGGCTCTCAAAATATATAAAATCAGTGGCGTATTTAGGGGGGCTACCGGGCTGCAACCCCCCCCCCCCTCCACCTAGTAGCTTGGAGCAAAAAGTCTAAATGCAACCTAATTTATCGTCTTACGCTTAGACTCTTAATTTTAATTATTAAATAATGTATTATTGGCTTAGATTACAAAGGTCTTGTAGGAAACGTTTAGTTTTTAAACTTTTCCTTCTAAAAGTCCTATTTTATATAGAGATTAAGGTTTCGGACGCATATCGTTTTAGTTATTGATTTATGATACAATTTTAAAGGAAAACGAATAAAAAGAATAATATTTTATTGTATTTTACTATTATATAATTGTCTGTTCCGTTTTTCCTTTTTTAGAGCTACTTTAAATCAACAAAAATATAACCCAAAGCAATACAATATTTTTACAACAAAAACAAAAAACAATTAAGTATTTATTTTTAAAGAGAAAAATTAAATAA
This sequence comes from Polydrusus cervinus, assembly GCA_935413205.1. NCBI lineage: Eukaryota > Metazoa > Arthropoda > Insecta > Coleoptera > Curculionidae > Polydrusus > Polydrusus cervinus. Next base: position 34,913,866 of record OW284517.1, on the reverse strand, counting down.
AAAATTTTAATTGAAAATTATTTATGGAAGAAGTGCGATAATTTAAAATAAAAAAAATAGTACGGTAAGAAAAGAGAATGCTTTATTATGACTATACAATACGGCACTTATAAACCGAGCCCGAAAAACGCTGGTTCGAGTCATACGTATGTCTAATGTTAAAATTTTGAATTGACACCAATATTCGTATTTTTCACAAATGTAAAAAATGTTTTTTTTTTAATAAAGAGCCAGCTAGGAATATAAAAAAAAACATTTAATTAATTAATTATTAATCCAACCATACAGAGGGGGAGAGGTAATAATTTAATTTTTGAAATTTGATAGTAGTGAATTTTAAACAAACTTTGGGCGTCGCCCCGAAAATTTTTCGTCTGCGCCGCTTGTCCGCCTTCTTCACTAGGAATATTATCAAATACATGTAGTCCGGACTGTCTCTTTCTCCAGAAAAAAAAATGTCCTACTTACGCCCACTGAGCCCTCCCCCCCCCCTCAGCATATTTTCTGGCCACGCCACGGTATTTAATGGGCAAATTATACCAATTAAATTTGTTAGAGTGCGGTAAAGCTGCGCGGTAAAGCAGTGCGGTAAAGTGCACTACTTACCTACACGTAAGCAAGTAAACAATAGAAATTATAAAAAATTCTAATCGTAAAAACTACGGACATACGAACGAAATATTAAGTTGGAATGACCCTAAATGTTTTTCTTTTCCACTTTACATTTCCATTCCGATTTTTTCTCGATAAAAGCCGGGCTGCGCTTTCCTTTGTGTTACAGTTTGCATGCGTAATTTAATTATGTTTATTGCGGCATTTTCGATGGGTTTTGCTTAATGTATTGCAGCGCCTGGCCTAGTTTTAAATGCGTTCTCTTGTCTCTTGTCCTATAAATTAGGGCTCTGAAATGAAGATTTTAGGGGACAATATTAAACGCCATTATTTACACTTACATTTTTTTTTAATAAACACTTTTAAAAATGACTTGGTATTTGGTACTTTTTTATTTGTTTTCGTGTTTACGTTACCAAAAATAACTATTTTTAGTTAGGAAAACAAAAAAGATATTTTTCTTGGTTATAATATACCAAAAAATGATGCCATCAGAACAAAGAAAATATCTTGTTTTCATATTAGTTGACAGAAATAAAATATTTTGTTAAGCTGAATTTTACTCTGTATATTATCCTATTTAAATGTTACATCAAGGTTCCTACAAACTTGTATTTATAAATTAAGCTTGTTGTAACAACACATTATATATTTGTAGTCCCTATCATTTTGTTAATTTTGATTAAGATACATTCTTAGTTTAGTTACCAGAACTAACTTTTCTTTTCAAGTAATATTATTCTTCACATTTATAACTAACGGCATCAACAGAGACTTGACGCCTTTGCCCGGTGGGTGACATGTAACATCATTCTAGCCAGGACTGTCAGGAGGTTACGTTTATGTTAGGGTGCTTTTGCGGTTCCGTGTCCATTTTTTCGTGTTTTTAAGACAATAATTAGCCATTTTCATTGCCGTGCCCGTGTGGAAAATGGATGTGACAATATTTGGTGTAATTTATTTGTGTTTATTGTCTTTCTTGTGTACGTTCCTATTGGCAGAAGGAAGTTAAATTATAAGTAAGTAAACATTTTATTTTTTATCATTGCAGTTGTACATTAGAAAGTTTAAATGAGATTTTTATAAAGCATGGCAAGGTGACCCGATGAGAAATAACTTAAAAATATTTTTTTTGTTTTGTTTTTGTTCTATGTTCCATTTCTATAAAAGAACGTCATATTGATGACTTTTTAATCTGACCAAGTACAAGAAATTTCATATAGCTGTATATTTTAAATAGAAAGTCAAGGGGTTATTTTTTGTTTTTTAATAATCGCAGTTGCAGATAAGAAAATTTAAATAAGGATAATTCAGTTCTATAAGCAATTGAACAACCCAAAAGGTTGAGTAAAATAAGTTAAAAATCTAGTGTTTCTGTCGTTACTAAGTATAAAATTACATATGACATTTTTTTTTTAGAAATGAAACAGACTTTTTTAAAGTTATTTCTATCAAATCAACTTGCTAATTTTGCCATGCGTTATAAGCAGTTCATTCAAACTTTCTAATGTGCAACTGCAATGACAAATATAAAATTATTACTTATTTATGATTCAACTTCTTTCTTACAATTAGAAAGTACAGAAAAAGATAATAAACACAATGTTGTGACTACATACGTAATTGTTCATCTATGAAAATTTCAAGTTTGGCCCAAATAAATGATTGCTTTGCCAATATTTGTAGATTGCATCATTAACAAAAACAATATTTCCTTGAAAAAAAATTCAATTTTCCATATTTACACATTAGTTGTGACAACTTATTTTAAAAGCGGGATTTAGTTATCCGTATATAAAATTTTGTTGTGACAACTAAAATTTGTAGGTTGGGTTGGTTATTAATTAGTTCAAGAATTCAATAATGACAATTTTTTTTGATTGTACAAACTAATTTTTGGGTTGAGTCCGATTTCACGAAAATAAATAGTTGTCAGAACCAAATTTTAGTAATCCATACCATGTTATTTTTAAGAGTGCACTGAACCAAAGCATAGTATCAATTCCGGTTTAACATATTTTTTTTCCGAGGGCCCGTCCGTGCGCCGGATGCACTTAGGCCAGGTTTGGCTAATTGTGCTTACCCTGTTTGGTTGTTACACTCACTCCGTGATCGCAGTTCCTTGCACTAGTTTGTGTAGGTCAACTGGGGAGAGGGTAAGGATGTCCTTTGGTTTCAGTTTTGGTTGCCCGAGTATTTGTTGCCTCTTCCGATCTGGTGACTCGTAATGGCAAACTATATGCTGTACAGTTTCCCTGGCATAGTATGCAGTTAAAGTCTCCATTGTACAGTTGCATTCTGTGCAGATGGTTCTTGACAGCCATATGTCCTGTCAGAATTCCCGTAATGGTTCTAAGCTGGTTCCTGTTCATTAGAAGCAGCTGTTTTGTAAGTCTTAGTAAGTCTTGCTCCAGTGGATTTTGAGTTTACTCCTGATCCATGGCTTAACATGTTTAGTGTTATACAATTTTTTTTAATAATTAATGTTTTTTCCATGTATTACCAAAAAAGTATTCAATCAGCAAGAGTTTAAAGCAATAATGTTTCTCGTAATCAATTTTTACAAAGTGTTCTCTGTAAAACTGCAAGTTAAAAAATAATTAAGTACAGATATTAATTTTAATATTAGGAAATTAAGATAAAAATCCCTATTTACAAGATAAACACGTACTCGCCATTAACAATACTGACCCATTGACATTTTTACCGCATACCTTCAAATCAAGATATGCACACACACACATGTCCTGCTGATTTTGCCAAGTTTAGAAACATAGTTTTCCCAGCAGGACAGCTTGTACAAGGTGTATGTTACCAGGCGAACAACCTTCACTTTCACAACCAAGCAGTAGTACTTACCGGAGGTGGGTACATGAATAGATAATAAAAGAAATTATTAGATTAATGTATTAAAGTGATTAAATATAAGTAATTTGCTATTGCTTAAACAATTGCAACCGATTACATGCCGTAGGAAAAACTGCGAAATATTATTATGCTGTTAAAAATAAGAGCAATAATAATAGCAGCACTTAAATGATATTTAATTGAGGTACGATTTAACATGACATTTTTTTTTATTTTGAACGAGCTTTACAATACCTTAAAGGAAATATAAATAATTAAAATATTAACTAAATAGTACTAAATTGTAAGGTTAATTGAATATTTAATACGGGGTGTCCGGTAACTTATGGGTCGCAGAGTAACTGGAGATACTAGACATTAAACTAAGCCGATTAAGTCATATAAGTTTTTTTGGATTGTTACTCGTTCTAGAGATACAGGGTGTTAAAAGTAAAAGTTTATTCTCGAAAATAAGCCATAATTTTAAAACGGTTTAATGAATCGAATTGAAAGTTGCCAATATTATGTTTTTATGAGCAAGAAATAAGAATTTGTAGAAATTTTTAAGTTTCAAACTAGAGGGCGCTAGTTGCATACACTGGGCTTCATAAATCTATGATTTTTTTTCTTACCTGTGATATTAGGTGTTTTTCAATTATAGTTTCTTAAAGAAGGGCATTTTCTGAGTCAAAAAGGTATACGTGATTGATCTTAATATCTTTACCGGTTTTCGAGATATTTCCCTTTAAACATCCCAAAGCATAAAAAACATTGTACATATAGTCTGACGCACGGTTCTAGAGCTACAATGCCTGATAAGGCAGGGAGATAACGACCTAACTCGAATCAAAAATTACGTCAGAAGCTGTGATGTGCATCCAGACAGTAATTGTATCGACTTTACCATATTTTAAGGGGAATTGCCTTTTTAATGCGGCCGTTATCTCCCTGCCTTATCAGGCATTGTAGCTCTAGAACCGTGCGTCAGACTATAATTAAATTAACAAAAAAAAAAAAAAAAGTGACAATCCGAAAAAACTTATATGACATAATCGGCTTAGTTTGATGTCTAGTATCTCCAGTTACTCTACGGCCCATAAGTTACCGAATACCCTGTATACTGTGTAAAATAGGATTGTAAAATTTCATATTATTTATAGTATTTTTTGCGCTATATAACCAGGTACTATTTTTTTTTCACTATATACAGGGTGTTTTACTGTGGATGGAATGATAGAAATTCATGGAAAACAGTTGATACGTTTTTTAAAATTTGGTTTCTCAGATAAACAACCGTTCAATCGTTTAAAAATATTTTCAGCAACTGCAACTAAACAGGTGGCAATATCGTTATTTTATATTACACCCTAAATATTATATTTTTTCTAATTTCCTATACAATTCGCCGTATTTTTGTATAAAATGTTATATGTCAAAACTCAATTGTTTTTGAGTTATTGACGTTTAAAATATGCCATTTTCAGACTCTGAGAGGCCGTAGCATTGGAACGGGGCATCTTAGAGAAAAATGGTTTTCACCTCCTATCTCAGTTTGCTATTCTCCATCCAATTCTAGTTCAGGATTTTAGTGCTAAATATCATACATTCGATTATAGGGAAAAATCCATTATTTTAAGCAAGCATCTTTAATCTGGTTAGTGACAAGGTGGACACAATGGATAAATCGCAAATAATGGCTGTCAAATCCAGAAGAAGAAATATAAACGAAAACAACGAAATAGAGAAAGAGGGACACGAAACATTCCAAGAGTTGTTTATTATAATACTTGTTAAGGAGAACACAATATATTAAAGGGGGACATCATCGCATTGCAATTCTTATTGAATATTGATTTTGGTTGTAGTATATAAACGAAAATTTAAAAAAAGTTTCCGTGTTTTTTTTAATAATATTTTTACTATTGTCTATTTCAGAAAGGTGTAGAGTAATAAAATGGAAATTCCGTCCAGTTCATCTCAATTTCGGTGTCGGCCATTGGCGCAGGTAAATTTTGTGCATTAAATTATTTATGATAACTAACCAAAGAAAAAAAAGAAGATAATTTGATAAAGAAGGAACTATTAGCTATAGCAAATTTACACAAACATCGTTTTATAAAATATGCCGTTGAAGATATAGCTGAAAAACATACTGTAACTGTGCTACGCACACCGCCATATCACTGCAAACAAATCCTATAGAATTTATATGGGCGCAAGTGAAATGATTTGTGGCAGGACACCACACGACATTCAAAATGAAAGATATTAAGCTACTGTTGAACCATTATGAAAGTGACACCAGAGAACTGGCGAAAAGCAGCCCATCATGTCATTAAAGAAGAGCAGAAAATGTGGGATCTGGACTACCTGATCGATCGGACCGTTGACCCGTTAATTATAACATTATGATTTTTTATAATTTAATTTCTGTATAATGTATTTTTTGTATTTGGTATATTTTTATAATGTTTAATAAAAAATAAGTGTACCTAATACTATATACAGAATGCACGCCTTTGTCACACCATTTTCAATTCAGTTGATCCAAACCCGGGTGAAACTACCTGCAGTTGATGAAAATAAAGAATTTTGCAACTAAGTTAATGCCAAATTATGAAAGTTGTTTAAATATTCGTTGGGTCACTCTGTAGTCCCTTTGCATACCTCTACACCTTTTTGAAATAGACCATAATATTTACTAACTGAAATAAATCGTGTATCAAAATTACATCACAAGCCTGATCTGCATGGAAATATATATTGAACTTGCAAGACAATAAATAAATTACTTTGCCTCGATTTCCACTATCTCCGTCAAAGATACTTTTTAAAAAAGTATTTACAAAACATCTTATAATTACACCTTTTTTATCCCGTTTTCTCGGTCTGCTTAAATTCCTTCGCCTTCAATTCCACGAGAAAAAGAAAAACAAAAAATAAGTTAAAACTTACAAACGTTCGCAGTCCTTTTTGCCGGAAAATTGTAATCCCCCTCAGAAATTTATGATTAAAAAGGTTCTGTAATTACATTTCAAACGAACGAGAAACAAAGATACCTAATTGTGTTTCGTTATGGAAGCTTAATTTAATATTAAAAGATAAAAACAAGTCGTAAGGAAGTTTTCGTTTGTTTGGGAATGTCAGTAGCGCATGTTAAATTCAAAAATACATATTTCTATCTAAAAAAAAAGTTCCCCTTACAAAGAGGTCCCGCTTAACAGAGGTATATCTTACATTACTTCTGTATCTAATACATAAAAAAAAGGTTATTTTCTACTACCTTACTAGAAATCGTCATCTTCGAGCCCGAAACAACAATTTTCCTCCCGCGGGGAGGAAATGGCTATGTAGGTACATACCGAGGAAGGAAAATAGTGCTTTTATTCTTGATGTATGTATCTATTTTTTTTTACTACTAGTTTAACCATCTCGATTTTACAGGGCGCCAAAGTTAAAAAAAGTAGATTTTCAATTTTCAAGATAATATCTAAAACGACTCAATTTTGTCATATAGTGCTTTATATCAGGAAAATTCAAATATGTAAAAATATACAGGCTGTTAAATGGAAAAGTTAGTATCTATTTCCGATACAAGGTGCCACCATCTTGATTGTTGTTGTTGTTTTAAGTTACTGATATTCAATTGGTTTTTCTAACATTCAGCCAGCTTGCTCTTGGACCTACAGATAAACGTGGGTTCCGAACCACGATCCTCAGTCAGGCGACACCCCCCGAGGGCTATCAACCCTCGATTTATTGCCATTGCATGACTTACCGATTGGGGAGTGTGTATCTTCTTCCGCACCCCAGGAGATGTCCGATACATCCGGCCTGGTTACCGGCGGGAGATGAAATATTTTACACTCTTCCCTGCATTTTGAAACCTGCTAAATTTCGGACATACTTTTTTTTATTGTGCGTATGCCCACTCCGAGGATCGAACTCGGACCGCCACGGTCGAATGCCCTGCAGTAACTCACCTCTGAGCAATGTTGCCAGGTCAAAAAATTAAAAATCACCAGACCCTTGCTTTAAAAGTTGCCAGAAATCACCAGATTCTTAATTTCTCGCATTATCACATACAACACCATATAATTAATGTAAAATCAATTATATTGCTGTGATTTCTAAAAAAAAAAAAAAGGTCATACCTCGAAAATAACATACCTCTCATTTAAGCTTTTGACGCCAGGGTGGGCACTCATGTTGTTTAAGCTATAAACATGAGTGCGCACCTTAAATCAGATGTTATTTCCGAGGTACGACCTTTTTTTTTTTTAGAAATCACTATATAAAAAACAGTATATATAAAACAGTAACAGATACAAATTCTGTAAATCCCCCGCTACTAAGAAATATTCGGCACAGAGAAGTAGAGAGTTTCCAGACAAAGACAAACGCTTTTCGCTTTTGAAACCAATAAGTTTTTGCATCGATGTCACCATTTTTAACAAAGAAGAATAAAACACAATCAAGCCATTTTTCTCTCTTTTTTTAAGATATAAGCTTATCATCAGTGTCGAAAAATCACCAGAAATTAGACTTTTTTAAAAAGTTTTCACCAGATCACCAGATGGGGTTCAAAATCACCAAATCTGGTGAAAAATCACCAGACCTGGCAACATTGCCTCTGAGTCACTGCCGTGGTCTACCATCTTGAAAACTTTTTATTGGAAGTACACATACGTTTAAGTAATCCACCGAATTGTCACAAAATTCGTATATGCGGTTCTTCATAATATCGATAGTGGCCCATCAAGGTAGGACACACTGTACATTTTTTTAAAAATTTTGCCCTAAAATTACTATACCTACATACTTATAAGAACAACAGTAGAAACGTGTTTGCTTATTAGAAGTATTGAGAAACTTAGAGGAAGGAAAAAAAATGTTCCTCCCTGAGGGAGGAAAAGAACCATTTTCCTACTTTATTTCTGGGTCGAAAATTACGTTTCCTAGAAACAAAGTTTTTAGCGGCAGGCGGACAAAGTAGTACATCTATCTTTTGCATTAATGTACACAGGGACGCCAAAGGTAATGGGTTCCCTGGGGCATAGGTAGACAATGACAGGCTGTTTCGTCCTTATTAGGACTCATCAGAAACCCAAAACCTGTAAGCAACTCCCAGTACAGCGAAAATATGCTATCAAGACATTTTTAAGAATAAATATATGATGAAAACCTAGTATCGCCATCTGTAGGAATCAACTCAATGCAAAAGATGGCCATCATACGTGAAAACATAGAACTAACAATAAACCAAGTACGTAAGGCCAACACATCTAGTATAGGAAACGTTTTTACGCATCCCTAAACCTTTTCTACGGGTTTGTAAATTCAAAAATAGATCGCGCTGCAGTAGCCCACTGGGGTGCCGCACTAATCCGTAATACAATGCCGTGTTTAAAAAATAAAGTAGTAGAGTTTAGTGTTCGTATAAGTAAAATAGAACGTTTTCTAGTAAGGTAGTAGAAAAAAAATGTTTTGCTTTTCCAACAACAAACTTTGCGTTCTCTTGGTCCGAATCCTGGTCATGTTTATTATTGCATTTTTAAAAACTATTTAAATTTGTACAATATAGATAATGGGGGGTGTCAGAACGATATATTTTTTATAAAAAAAATGTTTTCAATATTTTTTAGGTTCTCACGCCCACATCAATACCACCTTTCCATTGGTGAAAGATTTTTTGTAATCCACACACAAAATACGCAATTTAACATGTAAAATTTCAGCGTATTCGACGTTCGGATCAACTTAAATTATTATGTACACAAATTATGCCAATAATTGATGTAAATATACCTAAAATACGCCGCCTGGAAGAAATCCGAACTGGGGAGGTCTGGTTATGAGTAAGTTTCATTATTAATCAGTTTTTCTTATAGTATGAATGTTAAAAAGTAATAACTTCCAGTATTTTTAAATGTTTGGAAAATATCAACACTTAATTAAAAAAAAAAAACACAAGAACAAAGACTGTCTGCAAAAATACAGCGACGACGACGGAAAGAAATAAAAATTACTTGTCGTCATAAGAAAGATTTAAGAAACCCAGACTACATTTATTGTAAAAAACGGATAAAAAGGGCCTTATTAAGGGAGACTGAACGTGCATATTATTTAAATGCGGTTGTCTCTATAACTCGGAGCAAAATTAGAGCCGGAGAGAAAAATTTAGTCGTTTTAAAGGAGATATCGCGTCTCGAAATCTAAATAAATTTGCCAGAGACGGTGGATAAATTATTTTTATAAACTGAGCTCCGGGATGATTTTGTAAAGAGACGTTAACTTATTTTACTTAAAATATTATTTTGTAAAATTAGAGTGGAAAGTGCTTAAAAATCTTTTAAATCGAAACATTTCCTTGGTTCGCTAATTTAACTGATTCTATATACCTTTAAAAACAACGAGATTATCAATTGAGTGCACATTATTTGGAAAATCCTATCTTTTGCATTAAAGTACACAGGGACTCCAAAGGTAATGGAATCCCTGGGGCATAGGTAGACTGTCCGCTTGCCGCTAAGCTTCTTTTGTTTATATGTTTTAACGGACACTAAATTCTACTATTTTATTTATTATTAGTATTATTGTTTTTTTATAATGTTTAATAAAAAAAAGTGTACCTAATACTGTGTACATAATGCACGCCTTTGTCACACCATTTTAAGTGTTTGTGAATGGATAACAATAGGCAAAAGCCATAAATTGACCCAAACCCGGGTGGTACGACCTGCACTTGATGAAAATAAAGAATTTTGCAATAAAATTAATGCCCAATTATGAAAGTGGCTTAAATATTCGTTGGGCCACTCTGTAGTCTCTTTGCTTTTATTACTCTACACCTTTCTGAAATATACTATAAATAAGTATCAATTTAACATTACTGGAAAGGTAAATGTTCATTTATTGTTTGTGGTATTTCTAATGTTTTGACTGTGTTAATCACGGAAAGTTGTTAAGGAAACTTGACCTTTATGGCTACATCCTAACCGTTAAAAAATCCTCTCAGCAGCGGTTTGATATTTTCGCTAACACAATATATCTGTGGCCAGACGTGAGGTATTAAATATTTAACCACCATTTCTTCCAAAGAAAAACTTCAAAAACGTTTTCTTTTCACACGTTTATCAGCAAAACTCGACGTAGGTTCAATAAAAGGGGGGAAAACTCGCCCCTAACGAAAACTTCCAACTTTTCCAACAACGAACGCCGCGCCGAAAGAAAATTGGTCTCGATCAAAAGCGCTGCAGAGAGAATTGCGAATTACCCAACAGGTCGGTCTGTCTAACCCCGTTCTAACCCCCGCATTTTTCTACTGAAACGCCGTGTAGTAGATAGGAATAAAACGTAACGATATTTCTTTCATTTGTGGTAACATTTTTCTAACCAGCTCCGGGTATTCCGTAGTAACACAACACAGAAGCATTTAAAGTATGGCAGCCGAGCTGGCGTGATCGGGTTAACTTTTTAAGCGTGTTCCATGAAATGAGTTTATAATTGTATGAGAGAAAAATATTTATTTCAAATTTTTATTGACCGCGTTTGGATATATTGAAAACCGCGAAGCTTTTGGTTAAAAGTCATACCTATTCAATGACAAGAAAGCAAAGATAGACCCCGCATCTCATTCATAAAATAACTTTTGCGCCGAGCGTACAACTCACAGTTTATAAGAGGGAGATAGCATGTGTACGAAATCCAGGCACTGAATCGATAATTTTGCAAACGTGACACTGTCTCACCATATTGTTTTTTATAATTAAAACACTAAACTCTCGCCACTTTTTATTTAATAAAGCTAAAAATTAACAATTTATTGTTCTTTATGTCAAAATTGTCATTTTTCTTTTCCGTATTTTCACTTGCTACCGCTAGGGGGCAAACGTTGCCAGATTTTGCACGATCGATCCGAAAAATAAATTTATTATGACTGTTCGTTGACTGTATGTTACAGGAAAGTATAAAATGTCATCGTAATGCTGATTCACTGTGATTTAAATATATTTTTACTTCTCGAATTGATGAAGAATAGATGACTATGTAGTATACTCAAATCGTTTTGACAAGATAACTATTTTATAATTAATTTCTACAGTAGTTTAACTCAAAAGTTAGGTTAAGTTATGTCAAACTGACAATTATGTTCCAAGTTCGATTCTCTTGCGGTTTTTATTTAAATCTCGATACGGATACAGTTACAAAGTATGCCAACTTAAATAATCGAACTCAATACCTGTGTTAATGAAATTTTTAATTCGCTATATGGATTCAGGTCGATTTATGTAAATAAGTACTTCATGAAAATGTGGTGAATTATTAGGAATATGAGAATACCACCTCTGGTGGTAGTCACAGAAGCTCTCTTAGCTGTCATTCTATCACAAATTTTCTCGAAATGTTTGTCGTTATTAGAATTTTGACTAGTTTGAGGTTAGAATATGTTTTAAGCAATCCAACGATGTGTTTAATTAGGTATATTCTTTTTTCACCGGCAAGTCCACCGGTGGTACAGGTTGAGCTGAACCGCGTTCTAGGGAATGCGGAGTCTATCTTTGCTTTCTCCTTGTTGATCGTATTGGCCAAAAATCATATGCATTTCGTCCAAATGATTAGTTTTCTCAGTGCAATCCACTGCAGTACATTCTATCCCTTGGTATGTTTATCAAATGTGAGTTGCGGTTAAAATTATTAGAACGATTACTAAATATAAAGGACCAAAATAGATTGATCCAAGAATAATTTTTTATTTGATCTATCCAAAACATAATATCGATAGCAGAGACGTGGTATCGATAATACATTTTCTTTATACAACGGCCAAGCTCTATCCTTTCCTCTCTTTTTGTGTCTGCATTCCTATAACGCGGCTGCAGGGAGAAAAATTCGTGTATAGTACAACAGGAAGTCGAGATAAAACACGTTTTATATGAAACATACCTGCCAGCTTTCTATGAGGTTAAAAGTATTAGAGGAAAACAAAAAATGAAAAATTTCGGCTAAAGAACGGAGTGGTATGTTGTTGATATGAACTGAGCGATTTTTGAAATGGCTTGTATTTTTTTTTCAAAAACTTCAGTTGTTTAAAATGACTCTCTAAGGTGCTTTATTAAATTTCTAATTAAAAATGGTTAAGACGGAGCTATTGAATACTTTCTCACAACTTTGATCCCCTTGAAATCGTATCACTTATATACGGTTCTCTCTCGATTCAGTTTTAGGCATTCATATAATAATTAGAGTTGGTTCTTTTTTTAGCTTTAAATGGCGAATCGGTACAGGGTCGTATAAGATGGGAAAAAAGTAAAAACGCGACCCAGAATACAGCGCGGCGGAATACGTGGCCACTCGACGCAATTTGAAAAGGAAACATTTAATTTGGTAGACACTTCAAGGTCAGTTTGTCTTACTAATGTGGTCCGGAGCGTAACCAGGGATTGCCAGAGGTTAGAACGGTTCCACCCCCTCTCCATAAGTATCTGTGCTCACCAAACGATCTTAAATATTTGATGGCTTTATTTATTATTATGGAAAATTGTTTAACAGATTTTAATAATAAAAATCAAGAGAAAATTAAGGAAATCTTCCATAAGAATGGAAGTAAATTGAAATAATTGATATTGCTTCCATTTCTACATTAAGCAATCAAACTCGAGAAGGAGATAATGGTATTCAATTCTTCAGAAACTCGGGAAGGGGGTGTACAAACAGAAGGCTTTTCTAAAACAAGGAAATTTTCTCATGCGTAAGGCGCAAGAAATTCAAAAGGGATTTCGCTTTGTCATATTATTTACTGTTTCCGAGCAGAATTACAATCAATGTACAGTGATTTTGTAGCAACATTTAGTTTTATTTTCGGAAACAAACCGACTGTTATATTTATTCGTCAAACACGGAAAATAAACGTTTGTTTAGAAAAACAAGAATTTTTGCCATTGATTTATCTATTAGGCTTACCTTACTTACCTTAGTTACCAGCTCTATGGGAAATTATATCTATATATTGCATTAGATCTACAATTTTAAATTATACAGGGTGTCCTAAATAGTCAGGACATATTCAACATATTGATTTAATTAAAACACCCTATATATTATATTATTTTCTAATTCCCCATAAAATTTCACGTAAATTTTGTATAAAATGTCATAATATGTCCAAATTCAATTGTTTTTGAGATATTAACATTTAAAATATGTTTTTTCACATTTTGACAGGCTGTAGCATTGGAACAGCACGGAGAAAAATGGTTTTCACCCCCCTATCTTACTTTTTTATTATTTATCTAAAGATGTCAACTTCTGGTTTAACATGTTAAACCAAAAAATTGATTGTACGGTTTAACATGTTAAATCAAAAGTTATAACAGAAAGAAAATTTTAGCGGAAGGGGGACAAAGTAGTGCTTGCATTAAAGTACACAGAGACGCCAAAGGTAATGGATTTCCTGAGGTACAGGTAGACAATGACGGGCAGCTTCGTCCTTGTTAGGACTTTTCAGAAAGCCATAACTTGTAGTAAGCAATTCCCAATAAATATTTTTAAGAATAAATATATGATGAAAATCTAGTATCGCCATCTGTAGGAATCAAATTAATGCAAAAGTTAGCCATCATACGTGAAAACATAGAACTAACAATAAAACAAGTACGGTAGGTCACACATCCAGTAAATAAAACGGCATTGTATTATGGCTTGGTGCGGCACCCCAGTGGGCTATCTATATTTAAATCTACAAACCCGTAAAAAAAGTGTGGGGATGCGCAAAAATCTTTTCTATAAATAAATATTGATCAAAAAATCAGTGGCGGATCGCGTTCTTAAAAAATGGTGAAGAGCTAGGTATAGTGCGGGCACTTAAACAAACATTGATTAAAAACCCGTGTAACAAAACGTCTCTCTTATCCTCATCTGTTAAACGACTGAATGGAGTTTCCAACAAATTCCAAACTATGTCATTAATTGGGTTCATTTTTAAAACACACAACTAACTTAAACACTACTGAATTAAATGAAAAATAAAAGCAAAACTTTTTAATCACAAAGTAAATTACGTAAAAACGATATCTATAACCGTAAGTTTTTCGAAGCCTCAAAATAAATACCTTGGTGAGGCAAACCAATGCTAAAACAAAGGTGCATACGACTGATCTATTTTTAAATTGCCCTTCATAATGCAAATTGTTACATGCTGTTTGCGTGACTAACGTCACGTAACCATAGCAACGGTGAATATCAAAGCCATGTTGGGCGTTAGGTCTTCACTTGCTTTGAGCTAACGGACACGGTCGCTGGGGCGCGCCAAAATGCACGAGTGTTTATAATTATTGTCCATCGGAGTTAACCGTGGCCCTATTATGCATAGCTTTTTAATTAAATTAATATAATTAATTCGAACATAATTATTTTTTAAGGGCTAAAATGGTAGCTGTATTGGTACATTAATATTTAATATTGTCGAAAACTTTCCTCCTGGTTTTATTTTATTTTTTGGTGGAAAGCCCCTTTACCTACTTCACCTGACGAGCCGCCACTGGCTATTTGGCCCCTTTTGAATAAAGCCAAAAAAAAAAGAAATATTAATCAAAAAATGAAATGTCTAATGCATCACTAGACTTTACTCTTAATTCAATTATTACTCATGGTATTTCCGAACTGTTACTCCATTGTCTCATTACACATCACGCCATTACATTTTAATTACCTTCTTAAATTCTTTACTTCGCCCTTTACTGAACCGTTCCTAGCGAAATAACAATTTGCCTTGGGGCCATCAGAGGACCATCATACCATTACAGCCCCTATGCACTTTATCTCCGGCCTAAAATTTCGGGCCTCGGCGGCTCCTTTGAAGTCGTCCGACGCATTTCTTAGGAGCAATTTGGCTCGAGAACTATAAAAGCTACAAAGCGAAAGCCCTTCTGAATTTCGCGCGCGTTACGCATGAGAAATTTTCCTTGTTTTAGAAAGGCATTCCTCTGGTACACCCCTTTACGAGTTTCTGAAAAATTGAATACGATTATCTTTTATTTCAATTTTGGGTAATGTAAGAACTGGAAATATCTAATTGTTTTTAAGGGAATATGCAAGGAAAATAGTTTTGAAACCTTCCTGAAAATGTCCTCTACGGAGGGTGTTGACAAATTACGACTTCTGTTCTCGTTATATTGTTAGATTCTTAATTTTCAATTTTTTTTTTAACATTTTATTTTTATAAAAAAGTATGGACCAATGAATCGCCCTGTATAGTATTCAAATTTTATTTTTTCTTGCTGTATTCGATAGAACCAAAATCAAAATTTAGTGAATTTTATGCTTTTATTAGGAATATTTTCAAAACCTTGTCATATAATGCGGTGTTTATATTCTATTTCAGAAAGGTATAGAGTAATAAAAGCTCATTAGATATGCAAAATGACTACAGAGTGACCCAACGAATATTTAAGCCACTTTCATATTTTGGCATTGATTTTATTATAAAATTCTTTATTTTCCTCAAGTGCAGGTAGTACCACACGGGTTTGGGTCAATTTATGGGTTTTGCCTATTGTTATCCATTCACAAACACTGAAAATGGAGTGACAAAGGCGAGCATAATGTACATAGTATTAGGTACACTTATTTTTTTATTGAACACTATAAAAAAAATACATTATACAGAAATTCAATTATAAAAAATCATGATATTCTTCGTCATCTGATGAATTGTCATCCTCTCTTGACGTTATAATTAACGGGTCGACGGTCCGATCGAGGTGGTCAACATCCTACATTTTCTCTTTAATGACATGATGGACTGCTTTTCGCCAGTTCTCCGGTGTCACTTCCTTAATGGCTTAATGAAACAGTAGCTTAACCTTTCATTTGGAATGTCGTATTGTGTCTTGCTACAAATCCTTTCACTTGCGCCCATATAACTTCTATAGGATTTAGTTCGCAATGATATGGCGGTATGCGCAGTACAGTTACACACTATGTTATTTAGCTATATCTTCCACGGCATATTTCATAAACCAATGTTTGTGTAAATTTGCTATAGCTAATAGTTCCCTCTTTATCAAATTATTTTCTTTTTTCTTTGGTTAGTTATCATAAATAATTTAAATCACACAATTTACCTCCGCCTATGGCCGACACCGAAATTGAGCCGAATTGGACGGCATTTTCTATTTTGTTACTCTACACCTTTCTGAAATAGACTATAATATATTCTTCTACGCTGGATATAAGATACGTAATTTCATCATCAAAAAATTGAACTGTTTTTTCTTCTCTTCTTGACTATTTTAATAAAAAAAAAATTACAGGTTATGTTGTAAAGATTCTTTAACTACTTTTTGTTTTCGAAGATTAATGAGAATTTTATAAACATGCCATTTTTTCTAGCGAAGTTTTCCCCATCATTAAAATTAAATTTTGAAGAAGTAGTCCATTTTTAAAGTGGAGTTAATTTATAGAAACAAACAGGAAAGAATTCATGTTTTTATTTGTTCCTATTAAAATTAAAGTTAACTTTTGACTTATTTATAATACCCACCCTTAGTAGTAAACCTTAATTTACACAGTTCATCAGTTATTAACTATTTTTGCTTACAGGTCAATGAAATCCAATTTTTCTCATTTAATATGGTTTATTTCATGGTTCTTTTGCTAATTCGAAAAGCTTGACTGATTATCGAACTTATGACTGTTAATCATGCATAAAAGCTAAAGGTAACTTTGCGCAACCTACGTCCTCTAGGTGTCATACCACAACAATATATTGCAAAACTTTTAAAAACATATAAAACCCCTTTAATTTGTATTAATGATTCAGTGTCGATTGTCTTTCGGTGACTATTACAACAGCCTGCGGGGTAAAAATGAGCATAAATCTAACGCAATGCACGTTAGTGCTTTTTCTAATCGTGCTAGTGGACTCCATGGAGAAAACTCAAATGTACATGAAAAGATCAGAAGTCAGCGATCAATCGATGAGCGGGTCCGGATATTCGTATAATATTCATGATGGAAAATTGCCACACACGTTCGAGACTGGGGACGAGGATAAGTCTTTGGAAATATTACGAGATTTGGGATATGAGTTTGATCCCTTATCTGAGTCTACCAGGTACATTTTTATTTTAAATCATTGTTTTTTAAATTTTGATTATTTGTGAATGACCACTAAGTAATCATTTACCTATAGAGTATTACCAAAAGTTTGTATTTTGGTTTTTATCCTCGCAAACTATTACCTAGTGTAAGCTTGGATATGTTAACATTCAACTTAAGGGGGATTTCTACTGTGATGGTGTCAAAAATATCGACGTTTTTCGACTCTCTATAGCCTCTAGAATAACCGTGTGTAAACGTTTTTACCTAATCTACTCCAAAGAAAAGTTACATCCAATTTTATGATTGCCGGTCAGTTCTCTTCACTAGCCGCTTTTGAGTTAAGCCGCGTTCTCAGAGCTACGTTCTGTCGCCAGCGACATCATCTCGACCAATCAGGATCGTCAGGCCAGGCTCGCAAAGAGGCAGGAAGAATCAGCTCGATTATCGTTTTTCGAGGATGAGGAGGGTGTAATCTACGGGCCAGGTATCGCAGACTAAGTGACAGTGAGACTATTTCGTTGTGAGCCACCGTTGAAACTTTAAAGTAGTTTTTCTCGAAACACTGTTTTTCGCGCTGGCGGAAAGTATTTCGGTATGTTCAAATTATCAAAATTTACTGATTTTGGTCTTAAAATGCTCAGAATACAAGTGGTTAAAGCCCCCTCTAAAATCAATTATTTTCCGATATTACAGAAAATGTTACGGCCCTTAAAATACAAAAAAAATGGTAAATTTTCAAAAAAAAATTTCAATCTCGCGCCATTTTAACAGTTACTCGAGTTTTCACTTAATTCTAGTGGGGGCTATAACTACATGCTTACAATTGAAGAATTTTATTTTTGCCATGAATAGAAAAATTTATTTGAATTCCGCCAGCAAGTTACGTTTTTTTTGAAGGGGGTAACTTCAGCACCCTGTAGCACCCTCAAGTTTTTCATTTCTTGGGGGTTGAAAATTTTTTTTGTTTCATCTTATCTTTGATAAAAAGAATTGAAAACTTGTTTTTCTGCATTTGTCTTATTATCCCCAGACAAAAATCGTAAAGAAACGATGAAAATAGGACCATCACAGTAGAAATCCCCCTTAAGCTTCCAGAAAATTTAATTTTTGACGTGCTTGCTTAGTATTAAATAGATTGAGTCAAAGAGGTGTGATTTCTGGTACGTTTTCTTTCTATAACACAATTCATACCGTGACGTGTGGGCTAATTTAATAAACAACTAACAGACATTTAATCACAAACTTACAGTTTAAAACGGAACTTAAAAGTTTGTAAACATATGATGCTAAAAATATGACCCCCCGGAAGTAGGGGGGAGAGTAATTAAATGTAAATATAATAAATGCACCTTTAAAAAGCCTATTTAACTGATGATGACGTTTTATACAATTTTTCTGTATTTCCCCTACACTGTTTCGTTAGTAAACTAAGGACGATCTTTTTTTTTTAGATATGCTACAGAACCCATACCATTACCGTACGAACAATATTATAAGGAGTTTGCCGATAAAGAACCTATAGGATTTAACTTAAATCACGAAAATTACAAAATTCCAGAATCTAAGGTTTTCTCCAGACTATATTCACCATTGGATCAATATGAAGAAATTACGTAAGTAAATCGACGATGCAGAGTTTGACTTCCAATATATTTTAAAATTTACACTTTCTGTCAGCCGGTTCAATCTAAGGGAATCTATCACTTTAAACTCGAATTCAAAAAGAATCAATTTCAAGAGTTTCCTATCCATTTTTGAAACAAATATTTAAAATGAAAGATTAACAATGGTACTTTAGGTTTTAGAACACATATATTCATGAACGGCAGTAGAGTTTTGGACTTGCATTTTCTATATTCGTTTTGAATCACTACGTTTCAACCGGTAAGCATCTCCAGTCGTCTTCAGGTGAATACTGTATTATAAGTAGTAAGTAATGTATTAAAAGTATTCACCTAAACACGACTTAAGATGCTTACCAGTTGAAACGTAGTGATTCAAAACAAATAAAGACAACGCAAGTCCAAAACTCTACTGCAGTTCAAGAAACGTCATTGTCTCCAACCTTTAAACAGACACATATGTGGTCATAATTCGTATACTTAGTCAAACACTTAGATCTGGTTGTACAATAAGAACTTAAGCACGAGTTTTGTAAAGCTCTATTTAAATTTGAACTTGATTCAAAAAGGTATTTCTGTTGTATAATCCATTCCTAACCACAGGTCTGTACAGGTGGGATCAATAAATAAATTACCATGCTGGTTACGCTGTCAAAAAACCATCAAACTTCATCTGTTGTCAAAGGTTGGGGTATTTACAATTTGCAGCTAAATTTTCCAGATATTCTAACACAAAACTGTATGCCAATTTTACTTCCAAAGAAGAATGTCTGCTATTAATTTTTGTTAAGAAGTTTAAAGGTACTTTGGAAAATTTTAAAAAAAAAACAGATAATATCACTAATAAAGAAAAAAATTATATGTTATCAGTCATTAATAAGCTCAGCAGAACCGAGTTCAACTTTAAGTAAAGAAAGCTCTTGTAAAGACAAAACTCGTACTTAAGTTCTTATTGTACAACCGGATCTTAATCTATTTCTACATCTTTTTTTTAGTTATCCATCCAAATATCCCTACGCTCACGGTTTCGGGCATGACTCCCACGACGCAGGAAACTTCTTGAAGGAAGGCGGTAAATCTTACGGTGATAGTAGCTTCGCCAAACATGGCGTAAAAGGTGACACGGGCTATCAAAATATTGATGCCTTTGACAAAGCATTAAAAGGATCGTACGACAAAGAAGACGCCAAGTCATATTACAATCAGAACGGCGGATCAAAACAATCGCATCATGACAGTGCAGGAAACTACGCGGGCAATACCGCAGCAGGTAAAGTGTCGTTTGGCGAATCTTTCGGTCAAGCCAAAGGCCACAATAAAGGATCGAAAACAACCGGCTATCATAAGGTTTATCACAAAGATGACTACAACAAACAACACAAGTTCTACGACAAGGCGGATAAAAGCGGACATTTTAACAAATATGGAAACCATGATGAAACGAAAGGGAGTGGCAATGGATACTTCGTGAAAGGAGGTAGTGCTAATAAAGGGTATGATAATAAGGAGTATGGTGTTAAAGGGTTAAGTGACCACGGAAAAAGTGAAGAAGTAAATAAAGGTTTTAAGGGCGTCGAGGGCAACGAAGGATTCAATTCAAATTACGCTGGTTATAGTAAAGATGGCGGCAAGGTAGCTGAAAGTGCACGTGGTTATATTGTATGAACATTAGATTATTGGTATTGTTTGTTGGGTCAAAGTTATTTTCTGTGATAATGAGTAGACGCATTATTTATATTTATTTTTTAATAAATGAATTATATAAATTGAGATTTGTTTTTAAATATTTAGATTCCAAAATGGATCAGAGTAGCATATTTTTATTTTATTAGTTTAGGAGAAGATACGAGATAAGGTAAATCATAAATTAAGCTATAGTATATTTCAGAAAGGTGTAGAGTACCTACTAAAATGGGAAATTCCGTCCAGTTCGGGTCAATTTCGGTGTTGGCCATAGGCGCAGGTAAATTTTGTGCATTAAATTATTTATGATAACTAACCAAAAAAAAAAAGTAGATAATATGATAACGAAGGAACTATGAGCTATAGCAAATTTACAAAAACATCGTTTTATGAAATATGCCGTGAAAGATAAAGCTGAAAAACATAGTGTAACTGTGTTGCGCACACCACCATATCATTGCGAAATAAATTCTATAGAACTTATATCGGTGCAAGTGACAGAATTTGTCACACCATTTTCAGTGTTTGTGAATGGATAACAAGAGGCAGACCTCATACATTGACTAAAACCCGGCTGGTACCTACTTACTACCTGCACTCGATGCAAATAAAGAATTTTGCAATGAAATCAATGCCAAATTATGAAAGTGGCTTAAATATTCGTCGAGTCGCTCTGTAGTCACTTTGCATACCTAATGAGCATTTATTACTCTACACCTTTCTGAAATAGACTGTAACCGGGCACTATAGTTGTGTTCCTACAGAAAATCACTGATAGATTAGTCACTGTTTCCATTCAATGTTAATGAGCATGTCTACTTCTGATAGATTTCGAACAAATTGTAAGATAGATGATGATTTTGGACCGTGGCTTACTTCTCACACTTTGCCGCAGCTAACATAACCTATTTTGTTGTCAAACTTAAAAAAAAAATATTACTGGTCCTGTCTAATATGGACGGCAACCAAATTTACAAAATGAATCAAAAAGCTTGATACCGGATTAGGGTACAGTAATGTGAAAGGTAAAAGGGCTAAAAAAAATTGAGTTTTTTCAGTCAAAATACACATACTACACAGCCTTTTTATTATATTTAAAATCGGTCACAAAATTGTCAAAAAATTTGTAGGAACAATGACAATGAAAAACAAATCTAGTATTCCGTTAGATAAGACGTTCGGACGAGTTCGGATAGTCCCCATTTCAATCGCCCATATAGATTTACCCAACCGACTCTTTTCCTTTTATATTATTTTTGTTTTAATTTATTACCCGAAGAACGTACTGGTATACAGTTATCTAAGTGGTTTATAACCTCGAGAATCGTACTTCCACATTCTGGTACATTTTATCTCTAGGTATTCGTTATTCTCCATGGGTTCGCTTGTATAAAAAATATAATAAAAAGTAACCGTCACAAATATTACATTATTGTTTACATTTTCATCTTCAAGCAAAAAATATGACAAACAGAGCAGATGTTCTAGTAAGAACTATAGTCTATTTCGGAAAGGTGTAGAGTAATAAAATGAGAAATTCCGTCCAGTTCGGCTCAATTTCCGTATCGGCCATAGGCGTAGGTAAATTTATTATTGCGAACTAAATCCTATAGAACTTATATGGGCGCAAGTGAAAGAATTTGTAGCAAGACACAACACGACTTTCAAAATAAAAGACGTTCCGCTACTATTTGATTAAGCCATTAAGGAAGTGACACCACAGAACTAGCTAAAAGCAGTCCATCGTATTATTAAGGACGAGGAGAAAATGTGGGATTTTGACCACCTGATTATAACGTAAAGAGGATATGATCTCAAATGACGAAGAATATTATGATTTTTTATAATTTAATTTCTGTATAATGTATTTTTTTAATAATTTTTAATAAAAAATAAGTGTACCTAATACCATGTACAGTGTTTGTGAATGGATAACAATAGGCAAAACCCATAAATTTACCCAAACCCGGGTGGTACTACCTGCACTCGATGAAAATAAAGAATTTTGCAATGTCAAATTATGAAAGTGGCTTAAATATTCGTTGGGTCACTCTGTAGTCCCTTTGCATACCTAATGAGCTTTTATTACTCTACACCTTTCTGAAATGGACTATAAATCTAATTTACCATTTAAACTTTCGATAGTTTAAAACACAACATAAAACTACCTAAAACTATTTTTTATAGAAATATAAACACCCTTTGGAGAAATATCCCACGCAAAAATAAAATAAAAAACAACGCTAATTATCGGAATATAAACTGTATATAGCTTTGAGGAAGTCAAATTTTAATTCCCCCGATAGTAATTGCGCAACCATCATGTTAATTATCGTCTTCTTAATAACAATTACTTTTTACAGTATGAACATCTACTTAGCCGAGCACAAAATAAGAAGTATTTATTTTTTCGGCACCGAAACGTTAATTACTTTTCTTCTGATATGCAGAAAACACGGATAATAAATAATTATTATAGGCGGTCGTTTTCTTTCTTGCCTGTTAAATACTTCGATATAAATAAGAATTCTTCATCCTTTAATAATAATTATATTTTATTCATCGGTGAGTGGGGTTGCCAGATATCCGGTTTTCAATCGGACAGTCCGGTTTTTCTGATGGTGGTGAAAATCACACGCGTGTTGAAAAATAATGAACGGCAGTAGAAATACCTGAAGACGACTGGAGATGCTTACCAGTTGAAACGTAGTGATTCTAAACAAATAAAGTTAATGCAAGTCCAAAACTCTACTGCCGTTCAAGAAACGTCATTGTTTCCAACTTTTAAACAAACACTTGAAAAATAATATTTCAACTCTAGTGTTGAAATACACTATTTAATTTAAACATATGGTGCCAATTTGACAGAACAACCCCTATTTATTAAAAAGAACAAAATTTTAAAAAGCAGTAATTGTAGAGTGTTTAACTTATTTATCATGTATTTGCCGAGTGATTTCGAATTAGAGTGTGAAAATACGCCATCGAAATTATAAAAAATGTTAATAACATACTGGAAAATCTATTACCAGACAAAACAAATCGCGCTGAAGAAAGTGTCATGTATTAAACAACAAATCTTTATTGGTATCGATAGCGTAGCGAATAGAGCTCTAGCCTACAGATTGCAAGGTTACAGGTTCAAATCCCATTAGAACTAGTATTGAAAATCAGAAAAATCACTGTTAAGAGATCTCTTTCTAATTCCACCTAATAACGCTATATGTCGTCGATGTACGGATAAAAGAAAAATAGATCTTAATGTTCAGTGATAGTGAGTGAGTTCCCTTTCCCCTTATAACACCCGGTCTGTGAATCACAGGAGATTCCAGACTATTACTACTAACATAAAATTAAATAAGTTATATGACCGAAGTTGGTGAGAGAATTTCAGGTCCCCCGTAACGCAATTGGAAGCGCGCTTGAGGTCTAATCGAGAGGTTCTGGGTTCGATTCCCAGCGGAGGCATAAACCTTTTTAAATTTTAATCGTGTCTGTAAGCCGGCAAAAACATTTTTCAAATGAAAAACTTATTTTAAAGTTTCAATTATATAAGTTCAAACTATCTTACCCGCCATACAGAGCATAAAGATAAAAATATTGCAGCTATTAATATTAATTCCTTATTTGCCATTAAAATTACAAACGATGCCCCGATATTATCTTAAACGCCGCGCCACTTAATTGTCGTGAAATTAGTTTTTATGATATTTTGTATATAAAAGAAGACATTTAATTGCCATCGCCAGACGCAGTGCGCGATGTGGTGGAAATGCGCTATTTGTTCGTGATGATTCGTCGACTACTGTTTGCTCTTAAATTTTGACCCCCCTTCCCATTTAGGCTATGCATTGTGTCATAGGCGTAGTTAGGGGGGTACTTGGGGGTGCTAAGCACCCCCGAAATCTAAATTAAAACCCCCAAAAAAAATTTACATTTACAATATATGGGCCATAGGCTATTTTTAGAACTAACCTATTTTTATAATATACATTATATGTAATGAATTTTTCATATTAATATTTCAAGCATCGAATATTTCTATTTTAGCCCTTCCTCGGTATTTCAATTAGCAAATACTGATTTTGTTTAATGCAATGTGGATTTGTGGGTAGGTTATACTAGATATACATGCATGCAGTTAGTTTTGAACGTAATAGTTCTCTTTTACTTTTCTTTAAGGTAAAATAAAATACCTATTTCGTTTTCATTTTTTATATATTGCAATTAAATAAATACACACAATCTGTTTTTTTTAGGGCTTCAGCACCCCCAGTGTTGACCGCCTAACTACGCCTATGCATTGTGTGCCCTGGCATATTCCTTGCATTTTGCATTATTTTCGGGTTGCATGTGATACAAGGTTGCCATGCCGTTTCTGGCTTGATATTAAAATTTAATTTGTTAATACAACTAGATGTGGTAGGAACTTTATTGCCCCGGGATCGTAAAATGTTTTTACCACCTGAGGGTGTAGTCAAAGAAGCAATGTAAGTATGAGCAATGCATTATATAAAAATGCTTCAGTGGATTCGACCGCGCTAAAATTGTCTGTGTTAAATTTCGGTTTTTCTTGCCCGAATTACAAAAAAAACTAAAAAAATCATTGAGTTTGTTTTTTCACCAATGGAAAGTTATATAGAAAAAGAATTCAAAGAAAAAGATATAGGACAAATAATTACTAAAATTGATTGTATTGTAAAAAATATTGAAATAGTATATTACATAACAAGTGATGAAAGTGATACTTTTCAAACAAGGAGATATTTAGCACGAGGCCTCAGCCGAGTGCGGAAATTCTCAGAGTTTTAGAATAATCACTTTTGCACGAGTAATGTACACTATTTTTCCTACGACCACAAAAAATTATTAAAAAAGCCTTTGATTTATGAAAAAAAAAATATTTCAACACTAGTGTTGAAAAAAATTATTAACACTAGTGTTAAAATTAGCATTCTTAGGAATATGTTCTACCTACTTAATATCTGGTTTCATAGTTTGTCAAGAGGCTTTTCCTTTATTTCTAGTTTAACTTTTTCAATTTTAAATATTATAGGAAGAACTAATCCTGGTTTGAACCTACATTAACCAGAATAAAATTTTTTAAATTTATTCAAGGCAAGATGCATTAAACATAAATTTAAAAAAATCCACCCAACAAGGAAGATTTAAATTCAAAATAAATCTATAAATTATTTTTAATGTTTTTATAAAAAAAGTCAAAAACTCCTGATGGGATTTGAACCTACGACCTTGCGATCTGTAGGCTAGAGCTCTATTCTTTACGCTATTGATAAAAATTTGTTGTTTAATACAGGACACTCTCTTCGGCGTGATTTATTTTTTCTGGTAATAGATTTTCCAGTTACATTTTTTATAATTTCAGATAGCGTATTTTCACAGTTATTCTGAATCACTCGACAAATACATGATAAATAAGTTAAACAATTTACATTTACTGCTTTCTAAAATTTGTTCTTTTTAATAAATAGGGCTGGTGTGAAATTGGCACCATATGTTTAAATTAAATAGCGTGCCTTGATATTTCAACACGCGTGTGATATACGGCTCTTTCTAGCCAAATTAACCGTGCATTTTTTCTCATTTTCATAGGTGGCCGTAGGAAAATTATTTTTTGACACTCTTCAATATCTCCAGTCCAAATATTCAAATAAAAAAAAATCTATTAACAAACATGGTGAGGATTCGGACCAAGATTGGTCAGAGTCTCTTAATACTGAATTAAAATCGTTTTCTTTCTATGCGGGTGCGGCCTTGTTTGATACAATAAAAGTACGTGGAATGCAAAAATCGAACACTTTATATTGGCCAGACGGCGGAGAGCATGTACCCGCTTTTAGAACAATGCACTTCCTCGCATAAAAATGCATTTTACATCCTCCCTACAAACACAAGATGTGCACTCTCAGCAACTAAAAATGAAACTTTATAAGAGCTTCCATCCGGCATGGGGAAAAATCAATACTAGATCAAGGGCATTTGCTCCAGGCGGGAGAAATTTGGACACTTGAACACCTGTGTAATCGAAAAAGGGCATAAAGTAACTGCATAATTTATGCCGTTGGACAGAAATTACGCATGAAGGGTAAAAAGTAAATGATTACTTTTTATTAATAGATATTATAAACCAAGGGGTATTGTATTACGGATTAGTGCGGCACCCCAGTGGGCTACTGAAGCGCGATCTATATTTGAATCTACAAACCCGTAGAAAAAGTGTAGGGATGCGCAAAAACGTTTTCTATAATTGATGTGTTGGCCTATCGTACTTGGTTTATTGTTAGTTCTATGTTTTTACGTCTGATAGCTGGTTGGTTGGTTGGTTTGAGGCGGGGGTTGGGCGTTCGGCCCAAGCTTCTTGCACTGCAGCCTAGTGGCTTATTGTGCTCCCCTATCTTGCTAGAAAAGATTTGTTCCTTTTATAAGGTCCAGCAAATTCCTACCAAGTTTGTCATGTGGGAGGTTATCCCCACATTGAATGTCTCCGAAGATTCTGAGTCTTCCTCGGGTCAGTGCTTCGCAGTTATATATGATGTGTGAGGCGGTTTCGTCCTCATCGCCGCAAAGTCTGCATTCAATGGGACCATTGTAAATTCCTACTCGGTGTAGGTGTTTTCTTAAGCAGTGGCCTGTTAGTAGGCCGACCACTTGTTTTAGCTGGGTGCGCGTTAAAGGCATCATTCCAGTTGATAACTTTTTGGAGGGTTTTCCAATTGTGGCCCTCGCTTGGGTATGACCAGGTATCCTGTTCCATCGGGACAGGTGTTGTTGTTGTGCCCACCTGTCTGATGCTGTTCTGGTTGCCTGTTTTGATATGCCAAGGGCGGGTTCAGGGCCCCTGAGTTTTTGAGATGATCCGGCTCTTGCCAGTTCATCGGCCTTTTCGTTGCCTGCTATCCCTGAGTGGCCAGGAACCCATAGGAGTTCTACCTTGTTGTTCCTTGCGGCCAGGTTTTTCAGGTCGTTTAGGCACTCCAATGTGATCCTCGATTTGAGTCGACTGGAGTTTAGGGCCTTGAGGGCAGCTTGGCTGTCGGACAGAATGTATATCTCTTGGTCGTGATAGCCCTTTTCGATATTTTTCTGTACACATGCTTGTATAGCACGTATTTCTGCTTGGTATACTGTGGCGTAGTTTCCCAGGGGAATGCTGATTTCCATTCTGGGTCTTTCCCCAAATATACCTGCCCCTACTCCGTCGGCCGTTTTTGATCCATCAGTGTACCAAACCAGGCCCCTATCTAATGACGGTGGTGTCCCTTTTGACCACATGTCAGAGTCGCACCTGATGTTAAAGGGTCTGGTGAAGTTGTAGACCTCTTTCATGTGATCTGTTTGCATCTCCAAGAGCTCGTCGTTGATTAGATCCGCGGCTCTTGTGTGCCCTATTCTTATGGGTTGTTGTTTCCATTCCCCATTTATTTTCATCCTGGAAGCGCTACAGCTAGCCTCCTTTCTGATGTGAATGTCTAGGGGTAGCAGTCCTAGTATTACTTCCATCGCTGCGGTGGGGGTGCTTTTCATTGCACCACTGATGCACAGGCAAGCCAGTCTCTGCAGGCTGTTTAGCTTGGTGACTGTCGTAGTTTGCTGTGTTTTCGTCCACCATATTACAGATCCATATGTCGCTATGGGTATGATGACTGTGACATATAACCACAACACCATTTGCGGTCTGAGTCCCCAGGTTTTACCAAACAAGCTTCTGCATCTCATAAGGCACATTTTCGCTTTGTTTAGGTCTGATAGCTATCTTTTGCATTGAGTTGATTCCTACAGATGGCGATACTAGGTTTTCATGATATATTTATTCTTAAAAATATCCTTAAAGCATATATTTCCTGTATTGGGAATTGCTTACAAGTTATGGCTTTCTGATGAGTCTTATAATGACGAAACAGCCTGTCATTGTCCTGTGCCCCAGGAAACCCATTACTTTTGACATCCCTGTGTACTTGAGTGCATAAGATAGATGCACTAGGTACTTTGTCCGCCTGCCGCTAAAGCTTTCTTTCTAGTATTAATAATAATAATAGCTTTATTGCCCAACAAGAAACCCATTTACAGAGCAATATTAAAAATTGAATATAAATAATATTGTACTCGATTTAATACAACTATATAAATTTGTAAACATAAACCACTAATAACGGAAATACAATAAATTAAAAATTATCGCCATATTATATACATACATATTCGTAGTATTACTAAAATTAGAGAATATGTCATAAGTAAGGTACTACGCCGCCCGTTTGAAATATATATTTGGAAAACTATCCCAAAAAGTAGCAGTTCTAACCAATTCAATTCATCATTACCCAAGCACTGGACATTGTTTTTGTCGAACGTCTACCTTTTTACCAGCTGACTCTGGTACATCTGTGGATTTTTAAATGGGCATGGAGGATGGAAATAAAACAGTACTGGGCAAAATTCCTCTATTTTTATCAAAGCACTTCCTAAAAAAACTAAAAACAGGTGTTCCTGACCAAAATTCCCCCGTCTTTTTTCTGACAAAGACAACTACCCACATGGCAACATTGTAGTGCATGTGGGGTAAAATATATTTTAAAAAGGTTAATACCATGTTATTGCATGATGTTTTTAAAGGCATTTCATTTTTATTGTACACGTGGTGAAATCACAGGTGAAAAACTTTTCGACACAACTGCTGCTGGCCAATGTATGATGTAGCGTTAATTTTGTCCATGCAGGAGGATACACTGAGAGAAGATTCTTGCTGTCCTTATAAAAATCTTTATACCGCTTATAAAGAAAAATGCTAACATAGGGGACAAAAGAAAAACTACCTGAGACAGTAAAATCCATTTGGCTGTAATTTCTTTGCTGTAGTAATAAAGTCACTTTATAAAGAATGATCACTTAGCTCAAGTAAACAAAAATGTTGTATTCGCAAAGTAACTGACCATCGGCTATAAAGAGACTTTGCTAGAACAATAAAGTTACTTTTCTACGCCATCTGCATCGTTATTGAAACAATAATTTTTTTTCAGTATCAGTATAACATTTTGCTATATTAGAAAGATTTTTTTATTTATTTCAAGAAAGTTACTTTGCTGCGTCAGAATGTACCTGCTTACTTCAGGAACTCTTTTTTAGCTACGGTAGCAAGTAAGCATTGCTATAATAGTAAAGTGGTTTATTATGACAGCACCACTTATTTGCTATAATATGTGGGGTGTGGCCCAAAAAAGTAGCCGTATATTTTGTTGAATTTTTAATATACTCTAGAGAACATATTATGCTTAATAACACATTTATATAAACCAAGTTTTTTTTACTTTGGATACGTAAGTTTCAAAAAATTTTGATTCATTTAAAATTGTGTTATTAAAAATAATATTTTCCATGCTATATCAAAAATTAAACATAGTATAAAGCTTATTTTTCAGGTAACTCCATCATATTTTATATCATGCAGCTCCCCACGTCTGAATAGGTTGTCAAAGATTTGAAACTAAAAAAAAATGTTCTCTTTATTATTTAATACAACAGAAAACAACACTTCATAACCTAAAAATAGTTTCAGTTTTAGCTGCTTAAAAAAAAAACAATAATATTTTACTGCTTTTTTCTTTGAGTGGTTAAAACATATCTTATTAAAAAATATCTGTTTACTTTAAATTTAAACAAATATCCAAAAGGGAATGCCGAAAAAACTTTTTCCTACATCTAGCCCGAATATTAGGAAAAAATAATAATTACATAGTATTTTATTTAGAAAAAGAAAGTATTTTACTTTTGAGATATTTCTTAAAATCTTTCTTTTAAAAATCATACCGTGTTTAAAACTTTGGTAAGTTGTATTTTAGTTTAAGGACTTTTATTATGAATAGCATTTGCTAAAGAATTACTAATTTTCTTTTCTCTAAAACTTGACTCACACAAAAATTATTATTAAATAAACAACAGTTAAACTAAACACATAACATAAAAAAATTAACATAAAACTAAAATAACTTTGGTCTTTTAACACTGATATTAAAAATCTACACTGTCATTGATGTCACAATCCAATAAAGCACTGCACACTGGAAACATTTTTGAGCCAAGACAATTTTTATTGGAAAAAATGAGACAAATGTCGAGTCGTAGTAGTCACCAACAATAGCCACCGATGCGACGATTTTACTTTATGAAGGAACGAGCATCTAAATATCAGAAAAAATGAATACCTGAAGACATGTGGAGACAGGAACGGGACGACTGATGCTCAATATAAAAATTGGCCCAATCAGACTGAATTTTTCACCACGAAATAATCCGATTCGAACCGAACAGTTACGATTTTTCCAATTCCAAAAAAAAATTTTGCTACCCTTTTAAAAACTCTTTAGAGCACTAGAAAAGATTTTTTTATAAAGATTTCTTTTAAAAGCAGCAAACTGCATTACTTCTCCAGCAAAGCAAATAGTAGTCCTAGAAAATAATTTTTTATAAATACTTACTTAGCTGTTATCATAATGTAAGTTTTCTATAATAGCAAAGGTTTTTGTAACGGATATAAAGAGTTTTCAGGTAAATTGTTTCTTTTGCAATAAGAAATTCATTTTGCTATCGTAGGTTGAAAATTTAATATTACAGCCAAAATAATCTTAGCAAAGAATTTCTTGCTGAAGCTTTTCTCAGTGTATATAGCGCAATAAAGTAAACTATAAAAATTTGATTTAAAAAAATTACCCATTGTTCTTACATCATCAAAAATTTAAATACTTAAAGCCCACAAAACTTTACTGTCTAAATAAGCACCATGAGAACTTGACCTTTTCAAAACGTTCTCTCTAAATACATTGTGCTAGGAAGACCTAAAAATAAATACAGCCAACGTAGTACAAGTACGTTATACGTGAGTGTGTGAGTTCTCTACGGGCGTAGCAAAACGATCTGACCTTATTTTATTCCGTAAAAAATAAAAAAATACGAAACAATGGGCTTTATATACGATGCGGGTCTCTTCCTTCCTTATTATTTTTTCTGACCTAGAATCCGGAGCGGAAAGTCGATAGCCAATAAGAAAATGTATTAAGGAAACGGTTCAAAATGAATTTGTCCTGTTTTTTAGGCGAGCTTATCTAAATCGCTTTACTTTCCAAATGGGAAAGCATTTTTCTCAAGTGGAATTTAGGAAAAAATCATATCATTATTCGAAAAAAAAACAGTTACGCTAGCAAAATTTCCGTTCGACCTAGGAGAAATGGCCCTAAAAGCGTTTTTTTGTGTGTTCAAATAAAACAGAAAAACATATAACCAAAATTCCTCTTAAGACAACTTAGTGTATGCTTATACAGGGTGTTATGGAAATGAAGACATTTTAACTTAAGATATAATAAAAATTAAAACATTGATGCAAGAGAGATTAAAAATTATAAAGGGCCAATAACAGAACCTTGAGTTACTCCATAATTAATTTTAATTTTAATATTATTGGAAATTGTTTACAGATCATGGCTTTCTGATATCCTACCAAGGACGAAACAGCCTGTCATTGTCTACATGTGCCCCAGGGAACCCATTAACTTTGGCGTCCCTGTATACTTTAATGCAAAACATAGATGCACCACTTTGTCTGCCTGTCGCTAAAACTTTCTTTTTATGTACAGTGAAACCTCTCGTACCGGACACCTCTGATAAGCGGACACATTTAGACAGTCCCCTAGGTGTCCGCCTAAGAGAGGTTAAGTTAGCAAAATGTATCATAAAAAATAGTGATTATTTCCAATAAAGAAGAAAAATTGGAAAATTCTGAGAAGCTGACATAACCCCCAAGAAAAACAGCACTTTAAGAAGGAATACCTCGAAAACTAAGCGTTTCCGACGAGAATCATTGTTGGATTTGTAATTCATAGTTTCTGAAAAATCATCAATTTTGGTATCGTTACAAAATGTTTTTTTTTAGTTGGTGAATGTATTGAGAAAACCCCTCCCAGAGGAAACTTCGCGGTTCCCCACTGAGCGAAGGTGACACATCATCTCTGGATACCTCCCCGATCGCACGAATAAAACTATACACGTACACTTACCGGTAATTATTTTAAAGAAACCACCAAATCATCAACGAAAACATCCGAACTTTCGTTCGTTTTCTTCTTGTTGGTAATTAGTTACAAGATACTACAAGATAAGTGCGACCGCGCACGTCAACTTTAAATAATGTTATAAAAGAACAATAAAATAAGCGTCGAGCAATTCAATTCAATTTAACCACGATGCCTATCGGAGGCTGTAAATATCTCAGGAATGTCAAACGCCAAGATAAACCGTCCTACTGTTCAGTATGTCCTATAAAATATGTGTTGTGTAAAACCCGAAATTCCTTTAAGGAGTCCGACACAGGGCAAACGGTTAACCCGGGGCAATTTCGTAAATTGAGAGACATATTATACGGCGTTGTTAAAAAACTTTGTAATTATTGTATACAAGGTGTTACATTATAGGAGCTTTGGGATCTCAGGAACTATAACAGATAGAAAGATGGTCAAATTATAGTCTATTTCAGAGAGGTGTAGAGTAATAAAATAAAAAATTCCGTCCAGTTCGGCTCAATTTCGCGGTCGGCCATAGGCGTAGGCAAATTTTGTCCATTACATTTTTTAGGATAACTAACCAAAGAAAAAAAAAGAAGATAATTTTATAAAGAAGGAACTATTAGCTATAGCAAATTTACACAAACATCGTGTTATGATATATGCCGTGGAAGATATAGCTGAAAAACATAGTGTAACTGTGCTGCGCATAACGCCATATTTTTGCGAACTAAATCCTATAGAACTTATATGGGCGCAAGCGAAAGATTTGTAACAAGACACAACACGGCATTCAAAATGATAGACGTTCAGCTACTGTTTGATCAAACCATTTAGAAAGTGACACCAGAGAACTGGCGAAAAGCAGTCCATCATGTGATTAAAGAAGAGGAGAAAATGTGGGATCTTGATTACCTGATCGATCAGACCGTCGACCCGTAAATTATAACGTCAAGAGGAGATGACAGTTCCTTAGATGACGAAGAATATTATTATAGACTTTTTATAATTTAATTTCTGTATAATGTATTTTTTGCTTTTTGTATTTTTTTTATAATGTTTAATAAAAAATAAGTGTACCTAATACTATGTACATAATGCACTCCTTTGTCACGCCAATTTTAGTGTTTGTGAATGGATAACAATAGGCAAAACCTATAAATTGACCCAAATCCGGGTGGTACTACCTGCACTTGATGAAAATAAAGAATTTTGCACTGAAATCAATACCAAATTATGAAAGTGGCTTAAATATTCGTTTGGGTCACTCTGTAGTCCCATTGCATACCTAATGAGCTTTTATTACTCTACTTTCTGACTATAGCCCTTTCAATGGACCTTCTTACTATGAAATGCATTTTGTATGCGCTGCTCCAACTCGGTAACACATTCTTATAAATAAGATTTATTTTAAAATTAATATTCAAAGCTCGTATGTCGAATTTGTAAGACCCTCTAGAGTGGCATGACCACAGACTAACTGGTTATATACAGCCCAAGAAGGTTGATAATTCAATTTTTAATATGAGTAAGGTTACATATTTTGTTTTCTATAATTTATTTTCATAATTTATATCTTTATGAGAATGAATCAATTGTTGTTCGTGAAAAATCCTATGGTTTCAGAGTTCTGAAGACGAATATATTTTTCAAATCGTCGGCAATTTGAAATTTGGTTCCATTTGCACCTTAAAAACATAAAAACCATTTTCACTAAAAAGTCTACTGGATCACAAATCAAAGTAATTTATATTTTCTATTGAGTTTATCTCTAAGACTCAGTATCTCTCTCCCTATGTTATCTACTAGTTATCTAAGTATTCGACCTAGACTTCTTCTTCTCTTCTTCTCAGCCTGGATTTATCCACTCCTGGATGTAGGCCTCTTCCATAACCTTCCATGCTCTTCTGTCCCCTGCAGTCTGGATCCAGTCTCTTCCCGCAAAACACCGGATGTCATCTCGCCATCGTCTCTGGGGTCTACCGATGCTCCGTTTTGTCTCCCTCGGGCGCCAAGTCAAGACCCTATGTGTCCACCTGTGGTCATCCTGCCTTGCTATATGGCCAGCCCATCTCCAGTTCAGCTGTGCCACAAGTCTTAGTACATCTGTCACTTTAGTTCTTCTGCGAATTTCCTCGTTGCGGATTTTGTCCCTTAAAGTGATTCCGAGCATAGCCCTTTCCATTGCTCGCTGGGTGGTCTGCAGTTTATTGGCAGATTTACGAGTGATTGACATTGTCTCTAGTCCGTATGTGAGCACCGGTATCACGCATGACTCAAACACTTTTCTTTTTAAGTTTATAGGTAATTCGCAAGATTTAAGGATATATCCTAGTTTTCCAAAAGCCGCCCAGGAGAGACCTATTCTTCTTGAGATTTCGGAATATTGGTTTTCTTTCCCAAGTTGAATTTTGTGGCCTAAGTAAATATATTCAGAGACCGTTTCTAGAGGTTGGTCGTTAACAGTTACCTGGATGTCTTCTGTACTCTTGAGCTTCGTTTTTGTTAGGTTCATTTTAAGTCCAATTTCCATTGATGCTAGATGGAGTTCTTCAAGTATGCTCTTAAGCTCTTCACCTGTGTTGGCAATGATCACAACATCGTCTGCAAAACGCAAGTGGTTTAAACGTATTCCATCGATATTAATCCCGTTTTCATGTCAGTCTAGTTTTTTGACCTAGACTATGTACTAAAAATAAATTAATTGATTTTTCCTTTTTTTTTTAGAACCTGACACGAACTTTTATAATAATTCAAACAATCGGATTATAGCGCGTCTAGACTGTTTTATTAAAAACGGGTTAACAAAGAAGTTTACACGGCCTGTAAAATTAAAATTGTAAATCACAATTTACTATCGGAAAAAATACTTTAACCGCTAAATTTGCAACGCGAGCGAAAATTTTCCCTCATTTTCATATTATTTCGTTCCCCTGCATGTATGCATATCGCAATAAAAGTTTCTCCATTTTTCTTTACTATCAGCCAAGTAAGTTTACCTAGAGCATTTACGCGTATATAAGTTTCAAACTTATACACTTATAATCAACGTTGGCGTTAAACTTATTTAGTTCACGTGGCGACATATTGTTAAAGAGAATTTCACATCTCAGTACTCGCGAGTGTATTATCTTTAAAGTTATCCTCGTAGTTTTGTACTTGAATATTGAGTACGTTCCCAGTTGAGAGTTTAAGAGAGGATTGCATAATGAAATATAGGTCTCGATCAGCTTAATCGCGTATTGAAAAGACAAACTTTACTTAGAATTCCTGGGACAGTTCTCAGCTGATTTGAAGTAGGTAGCTGTTTCGTTAATTTCGGGTCGGGATCCCAAATGAAGAGTTTGCCGTGATGTAATCCCTGTCTGTTGTTCCAGTGGATTTTATGTTCACTCCTGATCCATCGCTATATTGCATCTCGTACTGTGCAACTGTATACTCCAAGTGCCGGTTCTGGACCAGTAAATGTCTTTTCTGAGCCTTTCTTCTCGGCTTTTTTGTTCCCTGTAATACCTTCATGTCCACTTAGGCGTTAGGACTTAGGCCTGGTACCCATGGCCCATTGTACTCACCCTGTTTGATTTGCACACCCACTCGATAATCCCAGTTTGCAGTAGCTTATATAGGTCAACTGGGGAGAGGGTAGAGATGTCCTCTGGTTCCAGTTTTGGTTGTCCGAGTGGTTGTTTTCTCTTCAGATCTAGTGACTCGCAATGGTAGACTATGTGCTGTACTGTTTCTCTGATTTGTCCGCACAATCTGCAGTTAAGGTCTCCATTGTACAGTTGCATTCTGTGCAAATGATTTTTGACAGCCATGTGTCCTGTCAGAATTTCTGTAATAGTTCTTAGCTGATTTATATTTAATTGAAGCAGCTGTTTCGTAAGTCTCGGGTCTGGATCCCCAATGAAGCTTTTGCTGTGGTCTAAATCCTGTGGATTTTGTGTTCACTCCTGGTCCATCGCTTTATGGCATCTCGTACTGTGCACCTTGGTACTTCGAGTGCCCGTTCTGGACCAATGAATGTATTTTCTGAGTCTCTCCTTGCAAGTTTATCGGCTCTTTCATTTCCTGTATTATCTTCGTATCCTGGAACCCTCTGCAGTATTACTTTGTTTACTTTTGCCAAGGCCTCCAGTTCTTCTTGACATTCCCATACCAGTCTACAGAGACTACATAATAAACTATAAATTCTAGTACTTTTTACCTATTCGTTAATAATAATGAATGGACACAGCGTACTATATTGAAGTAGTAGGTATATTATTGCATAAGTGTTAATACTATAGTCATTAATTATTCGCGATAATAAAGTTTCCAAGACGAGCCGCAGGCGAGATTTTATATATTAAATTTCAAAATACACAAATTAAGACTATTTGAAGCCAAAATAGGGTTTCTTGTTTTTTTAACCGCAACTTCCCTGCCGAAATGTTCCATTAACACCTTCCAGTTAACGGACAAGAACGCAGCTGTGTGGGTTATATAAAGTGGTGAGACTAACTTGAACGTACACGTACACATAGTAAAATGTTGATCTGTCAGTAAATCCCTTATTCAATGTGAGTTACTTTGCATGTGACTAGCGACATGACAAATGTATGTAAATATGGAGTCAGTATGGAAATAGAAAATTCAAATTTCTTGATTCCAAGAAGTGTGGGTTTGATGCGTTGACCTTAAATCGAATTGAATGAAGAGAATTTAAAAAGGGTATTGAAAAAATAGTTTTTTAAGCTACCGTTGCTTCGGAATTCTTTTGAAAATAAGGCTTTATCTGACGGAGTAAAATAGATTTAATTTTATTTAGAATACTACATAAAAATATTGTTTTAAGAGCTTTGTATACCAGCGTGAAACACGGCATCGTTTTCTGGCTTGTCTAATTGAAAATTTAATTCAAAAATTTTACTAAGAGGTTCACAGTAACTTCTAGTTTGGCAGCTTATTTTTTTTCAAAAAAAAAATTGAAAATTTATTTTAAAGTTTAAATTATATAAGTTCAACTTGTATCATCAGCCATGCAAAACATAAAAGTGTAAATATTGCGGTTATTTATGGTAATTTTTTATTTTCCATTGAAATTATAAACGATGCCCCAACGTCTATTATTGTGTAGGGATTAGTTAGGTAGATAAAGTTATGTTTTGCATTTAACAGGTACCTTGGAGAAAACAAGAAATTACCGACAAAAAGGAAAGACAACAAAGTCTCGGTCTCAACAAATATAATTAAGTGGTTACACGTGTTTCACCCTTTCGGGCATCATCAGACCTAAAACAAAAGACCTAACTAACAGATACACGAATAATTAAAGACCACTAATTACCCAGAATTTAAAACAAAAAGAAACAGTTACAACATATTAAAATTTAAAAATGTAAATAACAAAAACAAAAAATCAAATGTCAGGGAGCAGTCGGGTCAATTGGATCAATAAGTCCAGTGAAACGAATGCGACGGGATCTAACTATGTTCAAATGCCTGAAAATATGAAAGAAGATGAGAGCGTAGCCAATCTGTTCTGTGCATTAAAAATTAGCGAAAGGTGACCGTCCCGATATCAACATCGGGTTATAAACAAAACAAATCATAACCAATTCATTTACTAATATTGTTAAAAATCAAATTAGGTTCAAAATTAAACACGTCGTTGACACAAGTAAGTATGGGACTTTTTTTGGCCTTAGTAATCTCCATTTTCTCCAACAGATCCAACTTCACACCCTTAGAACATTCGTGCAAAACCTTGATATTTGTAGGGGAAGAGAACTGGTGTCCAGAAGTTAACAAGTGATTAGCGAATGCAGATTTAGTCTCGGTGAAATCCGAATATTTATACTTATTGACAAGGCTGAGATGTTCCTGTACTCTAGTGGATATCCTTCTACCTGATTGGCCGACATAAACCGCTGAGCAATCATCACAATTTAAGGCAGACGTTTCACTGGACTTATTGATCCAATTGACCCGACTGCTCCCTGACATTTGATTTTTTGTTTTTGTTATTTACATTTTTAAATTTTAATATGTTGTAACTGTTTCTTTTTGTTTTAAATTCTGGGTAATTAGTGGTCTTTAATTATTCGTGTATCTGTTAGTTAGGTCTTTTGTTTTAGGTCTGATGATGCCCGAAAGGGTGAAACACGTGTAACCACTTAATTATATTTGTTGAGACCGAGACTTTGTTGTCTTTCCTTTTTGTCTTTAATCTATATCCGGTCTCTTTGAGAAATATGGACGATTTCTTCGAAGAAATTACCGACTGGTTAACCATCAAAAGTATTGAATTTGAAGATAATTTATCAAAGAAGGAACGATTAGTTATAGCAAATTGACACAAACATCGTTTCATGAAATATGCCGTGAAAGATATAGCTGAAAAACATAGCGTAACTGTGCTACGCACACCGCTATATCATTGCGACCTAAATCCTATAGAACTTATATGGGCGCAAGTGAAAGGATTTGTAGCAAGACACAACATTACATTCAAAATGAAAGACGTTAAGCTACTATTTGATCAAGCCATTAAGGAAGTGACACCAGAGAACTTTCGAGAAGCAGTACATCATGTATTTAAAGAAGAGGAGAAAATGTGGGATCTTGACCACCTGATCGATCGGACCGTCGACTAGTTAATTATAACGTCAAGAGGAGATGATAGTGCCTGAGATGACGAAGAATATTATGATTTTTTATAATTTAATTTACGAATAATGTTTAATTTTTTTATTTTATATTTTTTTTATAATGTTTAATAAAAAATAAGTGTACCTAATAATTTGTACATAATGCACGCCTTTGTCACATAATTTTCAGTGTTTGTAAATGGAGAACAAGGGGTAAAATCCATAAATTGACCCAAACCCGGGTGGTACTACCTGCAATTGATGAAAATAAAGAATTCTGCAATGAAATCCATGC
Organism: Polydrusus cervinus; assembly: GCA_935413205.1. NCBI lineage: Eukaryota > Metazoa > Arthropoda > Insecta > Coleoptera > Curculionidae > Polydrusus > Polydrusus cervinus. The sequence continues at coordinate 34,874,004 of OW284517.1, read as the reverse complement.
CAAATTATGATAGCGGCCTAAATATTCGTTCGGTCACTCTATAGTCCCTTTGCATGCCTAGCTTTTATTACTCTACACCTTTCAGAAATGGACTATACATTTTATTTTGGGTTCTAGTTTAATTTATTGCTAGATTCTCCACAAACGTATATTAATAATTTTATAAATGTCATAATAACACCATTTCATTAGCAATTATATCTGGCCTCAAAGTGTCAACTACCGATGGATGTACTTCATGTATTAAATTAACAAATAAAAACAATATTACGGTTAAATTCAGAGAGTAACGATCTACTTTTCTTAATAAGTTCAATTTTTTCTTACTGAACTACATACAGGTACTCATATATGTACGTACACCTGATGGGTTATGGGTTCCAGGAACCTATTGTTAACTAGATCAGTCTATTTGTATTACATCTCATAAATAGTATAACGGTAAGGTTATTTTTGTCTGTGTACGAATTTTAAATTGCGTGACGTGATTTATTTCACGGTGTAAATCTACTGGGACCTATGGCGTGACAGTCCTGAAAATTGAGAGTATGTCTACATGGTGGTCCATAAAAGGTAGCGAAGTCAGGGTCTGTTTTTGGTTATCATAGGGACATAAATAGGAAGACAAAAATCACAAAGTCATGGTCTCAATCATTTAATAAAAAACTAAGGTAACCTTAGTTTTTTATTAAATGATTGAGACCATGACTTTGTGATTTTTGTCTTCCTATTTATGTTGTTACTTTGGTCTCTTTGAGAAAATGGACGATTTTTTCGAATTATCATAGGGAGCCTGTTACGTAATCCTGGGCCCCTAATCAAGGGCGTCTATAGAGACAATTTTAGGTTGGGAAGGGGAGGATAACCATCTAAACAAAGAACGTGGCCACCGCAAGTGACTTAAAAAATAACATATTATACAGGGTGATTTCTAAGTTGATACTTCTTTTTTAGCTGTGTATAGAAGGCATTAAAACAAACAACTTTTTCAAATACCTTTTTCAAAAAACCTACAAATAGCCGAGTTACAGAAATAAACAATCTAAGTGAGGGCCTGGTTTTCAAAACGTAGCCCTTTACTTTACATTGTTTTTCTTCGTTTTTTGTATTGTTAGTCATGCATTTTTCGGATCGGTCGTCAGTTATTTATTTTCGCAATTCGCTGCGCGGTGTGGTTTTCTGAAGCAAGTTAATTGGTGAAAATGGTAAAATTTTAAAACAATGAACTAATTATGGTGCTAAATTATTGTGAGTGTCGTAAAAGTGCAGATGTTTCTTCTCTACACCCAGAAGTTTTCTAAATGTTATTCAACGGGCAAGTTAGGCAGAACCGTATTTGATTTGTAGTGTAATAAAGGAATGTAAGTACTTTATTTTTGGGTTTTTTGAAAAAAGGTATTTAAAAATGTTGTTTATTTTAATGCCTTCTATACGCAGCTAAAAAAGAAATATCAACTTAGAAATTACCCTGTATAATTAATATCACGTAATTTTGATGTTCAATTGATTTTTTTATACCATCATAATCATCAGCACCTGAAACTACAACTCTTAGAAAGTTAGCAATATATAGAGCCGACTTCATTTTGATCACACGGTTTATAGTATTACTTCACCGGTCTATTATGGCTTAGTACACTATACTTTGCCAACAAAATGTAATCATTGAATCCTGCTGCGACGGCCATAGCTCTCTGGTAACACGGAATCGGCAGTCTGACTTGCTTTATGACTAGTCAGTCATAGTTTACTAGTTTATCGTCGTCATGAATAGATTTCCAGGTGTGAAATGGCCGGGAATAGTTTGCAGGGATCCTTTTTGAAATTGTTACTGCTAATTTGAAGAGTTTTCGCACCATAATGAGTAGAATGTGGATCATAGTTGGTTGGTTGGTTGGTTTAAGGCGGGGGTTGGGCGTTCGGCCCAAGCTTCTTGCACTGCAGCCTAGTGGCTTATTGTGCTCCCCTATCTTGCTAGAAAAGATTTGTTCCTTTTATAAGGTCCAGCAAATTCCTACCAAGTTTGTCATGTGGGAGGTTATCCCCACATTGAATGTCTCCGAAGATTCTGAGTCTTCCTCGGGTCAGTGCTTCGCAGTTATATATGATATGTGAGGCGGTTTCGTCCTCATCGCCGCAAAGCCTGCATTCAATGGGACCATTGTAAATTCCTACTCGGTGTAGGTGTTTTCTTAAGCAGTGGCCTGTTAGTAGGCCGACCACTTGTTTTAGCTGGGTGCGCGTTAAAGGCATCATTCCAGTTGATAACTTTTTGGAGGGTTTTCCAATTGTGGCCCTCGCTTGGGTATGACCAGGTATCCTGTTCCATCGGGACAGGTGTTGTTGTTGTGCCCACCTGTCTGATGCTGTTCTGGTTGCCTGTTTTCATATGCCAAGGGCGGGTTCAGGGCCCCTGAGTTTTTGAGATGATCCGGCTCTTGCCAGTTCATCGGCCTTTTCGTTGCCTGCTATCCCTGAGTGGCCAGGAACCCATAGGAGTTCTACCTTGTTGTTCCTTGCGGCCAGGTTTTTCAGGTCGTTTAGGCACTCCAGTGTGATCCTCGATTTGAGTCGATTGGAGTTCAGGGCCTTGAGGGCAGCTTGGCTGTCTGACAGAATGTATTGGTCGTGGTAGCCCAATTCCCAGGGGAGTAGTTATTTCAAATTTCTTGCTTCTTAACTCTCTGATATGGTAGTATTTTTCTAGATATTTTTCAACAATCAAATCGAACGTGTTTATAGATATAGTTTTATTTGGGATTTTCGGTCACCAGTACTTAGTTAGTAGAGTAGAGTCGTCGCTTTGGCTGCGCCTCGCAACTGCTCAACAAGCTTCCTATTATTGCTAACAAATATTTATATAAAAAAAAAGCACATAAGCAAACCAATACTGACCAAAAAGACCGGCGGGCCATAAAAGTTCGTCAGGCCCGTCAAGCCCGACAGGCCCGGCTAGCCCAACAAGCCCGGAAAAAATTACCAACACAGGTATTGACTTCGATTATTTAAGGTCGAGTTGACATATTTTGTAATTGTGTTCGTATCGAGATTTAAACGAAAACCGCAACAGAATCGCACTTGGAACGTGATTGTCAGTTTGGCATAACTTAACCTAACTTTTGAGCTGAACTACTGTAGAAATTAATTATAAAATAGTTATATTGTCAAAACGATTCGAGTATACTACATAGTCATGAATTCGAGAAGTAAATATATGTTTTAAAACACAGTGAATCCGCATTACGATAACATTTAATGATTGCCTTTAACATACAGTCGAAGAACAGTCATAATAAATTTATTTTTCGGATCGATCGTGCAAAACCTGGCAACGTTTGCCTCCTAGCGGTAGCAAGTGAAAAAACGGAAATTAAAAATGACAATTTTTGACATAAAGAACAATATATTATTTATTTACAGCTTTATTAAATAAAACGTGGTGAGAGTTTAGTGTTTGAAAGTTTTGTGGGATAATTATTTTTTTTTTAAAATATGGTGAGACAGTGCCAGGTTTGCAAAATTACCGATTCAGTGCCTGGATTTCGTAGTAGCCTACACATGCTATCGCTCTCTTATAAACAGCGAGTTGGGAGCTCGGCGTAAAAGTAATTTTATGAATGCGATGCGGGGTCCATTTTTGCTTTTTCGTCGTTGGAGTAAAACTCCAAAAAATACATTCCTCTGGCAAAAATAAAGATTTCTAGTTATCTGAAACCGGTAAAATGTATTTTTACTAAATGTTCTGCTCATTAATTAAACACCATTCGTTGCACTCCGACGTAGGCAATTAATGACGGTCAATTTACCATAATATTATCTAGGAAGATATTCCTGCCATCTAAAGTTAAATATTTAATAACTGCAAAGCGAACTATGCACTTCCTAACGGTAAGAAGCGAGTAAAACGTATACATTTTTCTTTTTATTTATCTCGTCGGCATAGCTAATTGTAGAAATACTACACGTCAGCCAAACGTCAGGAAATAATAATTTATCTAGATTTTCCTTTCCGGACTACCGTTCGACAATCCGGTACGGTAATCGGTTGATGGTTTTTTTTTATTAAGGCTTTACCACATTGATTTTAATCTCACTGGATCCCTAAACTATAATTGGAGAAATGATAAATTTACTGCTCCCTGGGACCTACGCTAATATACAGTAGTTTGTACAACTAGAGTGGATATGATGTCCATATAGCAAGAGGAAATCTTCCTCACATTCGGCATTTTGCAAAATAACAGACCAAAAGCGATATATTTATTAATAAAAATGAACAATTATTTCTTTCCTCCATAGCTAGTTTGATTAAATTGTGCTGCTAAAATGCACAGAAGAAAAAATGGTTAGTTTTTTCTGCTTAACTCCGACAAGATGTATAGAATTTGTTTTAAACAGTTAAAAACAGCTTGTGTGCTGATGAACTTTTAATGTTCGCTATGGTAAAGTTTTTTCAAAATAATCGCAAAGAACGCAATGTCATTGTTTTGTTTTTGGTATGATTTAATGTATACAGGGTGATTCCTAAGTTGATACTTCTTTCTTAGCTTAGGCATTAAAATAAACAATATTATTAAATACCTTTTTTCAAAAAACTCAAAAATAAGGTACTTACATTCATTTATTACACTATGGATCAAATTCGGCCCTGCCTAACTTGCCCGTTGGGTGTAGGATGAGCCCTCAAGGGAAATCGTTCTGCGTATAATTTCGAAGCAGCAGCCGCACTTTGAGGACATTCACCGTAAATTAGCGTCATATCTACTAGTTCATTGTTTTAAAATTTTACCATTTTCACGTGTCACCAATTTAAAATTAACTTGCTTTAGAAAATCATACCCCAGCGTATTGCCAAATACCTCACCACCGACCCGTAAATTGCATGACTAATAAGACAAACAACATAAAGTATAGCAGGCTACGTTTTGATGACCAGGCCCGCACTTAGATTTTTTACTTCTGTATCTCGCCTATTTTAAAGTTTTTTCAAAAAAGGTATTTGAAAATGTTGTTTATTTTAATGCCTTCTATACACAACTAAAAAGAGAAGTATTAACTTAGGAATCACCCTGTATATTATAAATATATAATTTATGAAGCTGGTAACTTTGGAGAAGAATTTAAAAATATTGTTCGAAAGCAAATTAAATTTTTATATTTGTGGGTTTTCCCGGTTTTCTACGGGAAAGTGGCACTTCACTAAGTCCGACAAATCGTTATCAATACCTAAATTCCAATATGTCCCCCTTATCAAATTGATCGCGCGCCGCCACCGACAAAATCTAACATTTTCACGTTCTCTTTCCCATAATTCAGAAAAGAAAACAATTAATAAAATAAGTCAAGTTCGCCGTATAACTAAGCGCCAACTATTTTCATCTATCTCTGACGAAAAGGCGGAAAACATCTCAATTATTTATGTTTAGGGAAGCAGTGACAGAGTTAGGGGGCTCAAGAGCGGAAGTTAGGGAACTTCACGCCTCTGTTTTGACTAGAGTCTAAAGCAGAAGTGTCACAAATTTTAATGCTCAGCTCCGAATCCATGCTACGTTGCCCGATCGGCGTTGGGGTAAAAAAGTCACTTAATGTTACAGTTCCTTTAAATGAAGACAACCGCAAAAAAGAATTAAACACCATAATAAAAATAGCAGAAAATAACGGGTTTAACGTAAACATTGTTCATTCTTTAATAAATAAAAAACAAAGATAAATAACACTAAACAAAATATACCCACACATAAAAAGTAATGAAAAAAGTAGATATTTAAAATTATTATATTTTGGTCCAATTTCAGATAAAATCGCACACATAATCTCAAAAAACAACATAAAAGTAGCATTCACACCAGCCCAAAAAATGTCTCAATTATTTTTTGATGCCAAACAAAAAACACCCCGACTTAAAAAATCAGAAGTTTATAGGCTCAGTTGTACAGAATGTAATAGCTCATATATAGGTCAAACAGGAAGACATGTTATTATCCGATATAATGAACACAAGACTTCTTATTTGTTAAACAAAGAAAATTCCAATTTCGCTAAACACTGTTCGGATACAGGTCATTGTTTCCCAGATGTAAATAATTTAAAAATTTTACATAGTGCAGCAAAAAGCAAGAGGCTTAACATCTTAGAATCCATCGAAATTTACAAACATAATAAAAACCCGACCATAAACCTACTAAATGACCAAATAGACTTGTGGAATTCCCCGCTATTTACATTACTATACAATAGGGATCAATTACTAGATTAAGGGATAAATATTCTATTTTAATATTTATAAGCACCCTTTATTAAAAACCTATTAATAACTGTGAAACGTAGTTTAAGGTATTCAGTTTGATAATGTAGTAGTACTACGAAACTGCAGTAACTAATCAGTAAATTAAAAGTGATATTATAACAAAGTAAAATTACACATATTGTCTTCTTGTTAATATGCAATATCACAAAGGAACGGACTAATCAAACCAATATTTAAGTCACTTAAAAGTTTAACATTAGCTTATTAACCTCGAAAGTCAGCTAGATGCCAATTTTATTTTAGAACATTCAAACGTACACCGATGATCGGAAAATTACTGGGCACCAGCCTGAATATTTCCCTCGTGTATAAAATTTCCCTTAAGAGGAATGAAAAATTATAACGATAATTGGGGAAATAATTTCACTAAATAGCATGCGTGCTTAAAAATAACCAAATAATTTTGATTTCATATACCCTTCTTTTTAAATCGCCTCATAAATAAAAAATCTAAGAGTGTAATATCCGGAGATTTGGGCGGATACTCTATAAATCCCCGCAGTCCTATCCACCTATTTGGAAATGTAACATTTCATAATTTTCTTACATTTCTTGCAATGTAAGGAGGGGCTCCATCCTGCTGGAAATATATCCTTTGGTCTAGATTTCCATAATTTAGGGAATATTCTTTAAAGTTCTTTGCAAGAAATGTAAGAGAATTTATAAATGTTACATGTCCAAATGGGTGGATAGGACTGCGAGGATTTATAGAGTGGCCGCCCAAATCTCCAGATATTACACCCTTAGATTTTTATTTATGAAGCGATTTAAAAAGAAGGGTATGTCACCAGACCTAGAAATCTGGAAGAGTTAACGGCAAGAATTCGGGCAGAGATAAGTTTAATCACGCCAGAAGTTTTGGAAAGAGTAGGGGAAGAGTTCTACTATTGCTTTGGTCGGCGCTAGTAGATTAATGGGGTACATTTTCAACAATTGCTTTGCTAAAAAAGTGACATTACAGTTTCAAAGTTATTGTTAATGTAAATATTCCTTAAATTAGTTTTTAATAAATTTCTGACACATGGTTTGACAGATGTAAAAAAATATATATGGACAAATTCCGATTTTCGATAAGCTTTCCAAAGAGACGCCATAAGTGGTATCCTCTAATTTGAAGAAAAAAGTTTGTTAGGGCTGCACCCCCTCCTTGGGGTCCAAATTTTTTTCTACATGACAAAAACTAGGCTCATTAAAAAATCTTTGAGGACGTATTTTGGATTTTGGAGAAATCTTATTCCCAGAGCCCTTATAAGTATGCAGCATTCCATTTAAAATCCCCACCTCGTAATTATTAATACAGTAAAAATAAATATCTTGTAAACGTGTTAGTAAGTAGTAAAAAGAGGATATTATATTAACCATGGTCTAGACAGCTATACAATTCTAGTCCTCGCGTCTTAAATCCCTCGTCGCTCCGCTCCTCGTGATTTAAATTCTACGCTCGGGCAGTAATGGTATCTGTCTAAGGCCCGTATTATCCATCTCCTGGTAACATTGTCGACAAAATAATTTCCAAAAAAATTATTGTTGAAACAATTGTTTCCATGGAAATTATCTGCGTGGTTAAGTTACCAGGAGATGGATAGATAATATGGGCCTAAACCGTGGTTAATAATATACTATTAAAACCAACTTGGCATCGCGCCAAATTGTGACAGTCAAGCCGTAGGAGCCAGCTCTATTTCGAATAAAATACCGCACAACCGACTTGACAGGTTATTAATAATGTAAGATATGAACTTGTTGCTCCGAATTTCGCCCTTCGCAGAAAGAAGATATCCGCTGGTTTTCAGGATTATCGCTAAAAAGATAAATATTTGAGAGTTATTAGTGTAATCGGAAATATGACAGCTCTGACACATCCGAACGCGTGCTTTGTGCGTGTTAAAGTCAAAAGTTACAGTAGTGACAAGGGAAGTGTGTCGGGTTGGGGTCCTAGTTGTTGACCTAGAATAGTATATTACATAACTAGTGATAAAAGTGAGACTTTCCAAACGAAGTGATATTTAGCACGAGGCGTCAGCCGAGTGCGGAAATTTTCCGAGTTTTAGTAGTTTTAGAATAATCACTTTTACACGAGTAATGTACACTATTTTTCCTACGACCATAAAGAATTATTAAAAAAGCCTTTGATTTATGAAAAAAAATATTTCAACACTAGTATTGAAAAAAATATCAACACTGGTGTTGAAATTAGCATTCTTAGGATTATGTTCCACTTAATATCTGATTGTATGGTTTGTCAATAGGCTTTTCCTTTATTTGTAGTTTAACTTTTTCATTTTTTAATATTTTATATATCATAGGAAGAACTAATCCTGGATTAACTGCTAGATTAACTTGAATGAAAAATTTTAAATTTAATCAAGGAAATATGCATTAAACATAAATTTTAAAATCCACCCAACAAGGAAGATTTCAATTCAAAATAATTCTATAAATTATTTATTGTTTTTATAAAAAAAAAAAAATCAAATAAGTACTCCTGATGGGATTTGAACCTGTGACCTTGCGATCTGTAGGCTAGAGCTCTATTCACTACGCTACTGCTACCGATAAAGATTTGTTGTTTAATGTATGTCACTCTATTCAGCGCGATTTATTTTTTCTGGTAATAGATTTTTCAGTATATTATTAACATTTTTTATAATTTCAGATAGCGTATTTTCACACTCTTATTCTGAACCACTCGAGTGTGCCTTGATATTTTAACACTAGTGTTGAAATATTTTTTTTTTCCATCCGTGTGATATATGGCGCTTTCTAGCCAAATTAACCGTGCTTGCATAGGTGGTCGTAGGAAAATAATAATACACAACACCGAATAGTAAAAACTCCAAAGATTTTTGAGATTATTTACTTCATTACTTACTTTAATATGATCGAATGGTCAGTATGATGGTGAATACTTGTAGCCTGTAGCATTTATGACTTACCTAGAACAAAGAAACAACAGTTTAGGTGCTTGAATTCTTAAGAGTAAACAATAGTCGATGAGTTGCACTTTATTATTGTTTATTTAAACATTTTAAAATTTTATATTTTTTTGATGTTAACTTGGCGGTAATTAAAAATTTGTTTAGAAACAAAGTATAAATTTCTTAACAAAACTTGAAAAAGGAATAGGTAAACATATTTATGTTAAAATATTGTTTTGTCTGTGTGTAGTCTAATTTTGTTTCTGCTTCTGCAAATCGCCTGTACCTTGGAGAAAAATCATTGTCTGCAAAAATCTGAACAAGCATCTCCCAGAAATCATAATTTAATTTTACTTTATTAATAAACTTTGCAATATTTGTGTACGGGAGAATAATACCCAATATAGTCAATGTGAATGGTAAATTTGAAATTGATATTAAAACTCGAGGTTTTATTACAACCAGGAAGTGCATAAATCAATAAATACCGACCTTCCAGATAGTTACGGAAGACGATTTATTATATCCATACCGTAAGAATAATAAAATTATATCTCCATACTAAATAAAAAAAATTGATAGATAATCTATTGTTCGCTTATAATAACAAACCTGCAGTTCACGACCTAATTTAAAAACTTTCAGTATTCCGATCAGTAGCGTAGCCCTGTGGCAAAACTTTTTAGATGGTCCTTTTTCAAAAGATAAATGAAAACATACAGGAAAAAAATAGTAGTTTGTACAATAAAAGTGAATATTAAGATGATGTTCAACAGTGACTTAGCCAGAAAATATGCTTGGGGGAGGAGGCTCAGTGGGAGTAAGTAGAACATTTTTTTTGTGGAGAAAGGAACAGTCGGGACTATATGTATTTCATGATATTGTACCTAGTGATGAAGGCGGAACAACGCCGCAGGCGAAACATTTTCAGGGCCGTGCCCAAAGTTCGTTTATAATTCACCTAACTACTATCAAATTCCGAAAATTAAATTATTACCTCTCCCCCTCTGCATGGTTGGATTAAATTTGTTTTTGTAATTTCTTTTTTTTTACTTTTTTTTAATATTCCTAGCTGGCTCTTTATTCAAAAGAAAAAAACATTTTTTATATTTGTAAAAAATATGAATATTTGTATCAATACAAAATTTTAACATAAGACATGTATGACTCTAACCAGCGTTTTTCGTGCTCGGTTTTCTTTTTGATTAAAAATAAAGTAAATATCGCTCACCACGCCAAAATTGATGTTTTTTTCAGAAATCACGTATTTTAGGAGCGTAGATCTAAGCAGTTTTTGATGCAAATGCTTAGGTTTTAAAATACTCCTTCTTAAGTGCCGTTTTGTATATTCATAATAAAGCATTCTCGTTTCTTTCCGCACTATTTTTTTTATTATAAATTATCAGACTTCTTCCATAAAAAATGTTCCAATTAAAATGTTTACTTTAATTTTTCTCTTTCAATATAACTAGGTACCTACTTAATTGTTTTTTGTTTTTGTTGTAAAAATATTTTATTGCATTCAGTTATATTTTTGTTGATTTAAAATATCTCTAAAAAAGGGAAAACCGAACAGCCAAGTATATCCCCCCCTCGTTCTAAATACGCCACTGTTGTTCATGACGCCGTACACTGTAAACTGCCGTGGGGGGAAATTTACAACATTTATCTTGATAAAAATCCAAAAGTGTGTGTCTGTAATATCATAGATTTGATGTAAAATTTTAGGATTTTTTTGCGTAAAATGTAATTTCCGTGTGAACATATTTAACCAGTAGTCAAATTACTAATTATTTACATGGAATTCTGGTAAAATTACAAAATAAATACATCTGATTCTTAAAATTACAGCGAAAATAAACAATTTTGTAATTTAACAACATTAATTGATAGTGTAGTAGTTCTGCTGTGTTTATTTGATATTATTAGCAGTAAAATCTATTTAATTTTTGAACGATTTGAATTAATTGGATATAACAACTTTCTTTCTTTAAAATAATTTTTTTTATAAATATCATCTCCGGATAGCAAGCTATACTTTTTTTATAGTTCTAGCAAAAAATATTTATATATATATATAAAAAATGTAAAGTAACATGGTTTTTACTAAAATTGTGGTATTTTTAAGAGGAATTTACAAATGGTAAATTAAAACTTATTTACGTAACAAATATAAAATTACAATAAGTATGTAAATTCGCTGTGATTTGATTCTTGACAGCCATGTGTCCTGGTGTCCTTTAATGGTTCTTAGCTGGTTCCTGTTCATTTGAAGCAGCGGTTTCGTAAGTCTTGAGCCTTGGAAGCTTTTGATGTGCTGTAATCCCTGTCAGTTGCTCCAGTGGATTTTGTATTCACTCCTTATCCATTGCTTTATGGCATCTCGTACTGTGCACCTGGGTACTCAGAGTGCTGGTTGCTGGTTCTGGACCAATGAATGTGTTGTCTAAGCCATTCCTCGCAAGGTCATCGGCTTTTTTCATTTCCTATAATACCTTCATGTCCTGGTACCTACTGCAGTATAACTTTGTTTACTTCTACCAGAGCCTTCACCTGAGGACGACTGGAGATACTTACCAGTGGAAACGTAGTGATTCAAAACAAATAAAGGGAATCTCAGTCCAAAACTCTACTGCCGTTCATCTTACGATATGTTTAAAAAGTTATTGTTGGAAAACTACTCCAGTTTGTTAACATTTCTAAAACTTCACCGGTAAAGATGTTTCCTTCTGACAATAAAGCATATTTTGACTTTAAATTAAAGTATCAGGCTAATTTAATTTTTCAATTTAACTAAAATTAAGTTGTAACGTGAGTAACATTTTAAATTTTTTTGCTTAAGCATGTTGGGCCTTCTTCTAGGTCTTGACCCTGCATCATAGCCATAGCTACCTCCGCCTCTGATTTCGATTTATAACCGTGAAAGCTGAATAAAAGTTTTATGTTGCTGTCAGTTTTAATTTGTAAACTTATCCCATATCTGTCGGACCGACTCAACGATGCAAAAGCAGGCAATTTGTTACTGTTCAAATTTCAAATTGGTTGGTCTAAAAATGCAAATTCATTGTACGGTGCCGGTGGAAGTATGTCATTATTTTGGGGCCCACGATTCTGGTTGGCATTGATTTTAATAATTGTCGTATATTGATGGTTTTATAAGGGGTTACGGTACCACGTTCAGTTCGATTTGAATTTAAAACAACCTTATTCATTCTAATATAAGTTACTTTGTAATATTTTCTCTCTTAAACATATATTTTACAACACATTAATTTGAATGTAGCTGGCCGCAACTGCCTAGAGAGATAGAATGGAAAATTTCATCCAGTTCGGTTCAATTTAGGTGTCGGCCATAGGCGCAGGTAAAGTTTATGCAATAAATTATTTATGATAACTAAGTAACCAAAGAAAAATAAAAGAAGGAACTATTAGCTATAGCAAATTTACACAAACATCGTTTTATGAAATATGCCGTGGAAGATATAGCTGAAAAACATAGTGTAACTGTGCTGCACACACCGCCATATCATTGCGAACTAAATCCTATAGAACTTGTATGGGCGCAAGTGAAAGGATTTGTAGCAAGACACAACATGACACTCAAAATGAAAGACGTTAGGCGACTATTTGATCAAGCCATTAAGGAAGTGACACCAGAGAACTGGCAAAAAGCAGTCCATCATATCATTAAAAAAGAGGAGAAAATGTGGGACCTTGACCACCTGATCGATCGCACCGTCGACCCTTTAATTATAACTTCAAGAGGACATGACAGTTCCTCAAATGACGAAGAATATAATTTTTTATAATTTAATTTCTGTATAATGTATTTTGTATTTTTTTTTATAATGTTAAATAAAAAAATAAGTGTACCTAGTGCACGCTTTTGTCATACCATTTTCAGTGTTTGTCAATGGATAACAATAGGCAAAACCCATAAATTGACCCAAACCCGGGTGGTACTACCTGCACTTGATGAAAATAACAAATTTTGCAATGAAATCAATGCCAAATTATGAATGTAGCTTAAATATTCGTTGGGTAACTCTGTGGTCACTTTGCATACCTAATGAGCTTTTATTACTCAACACCTTTCTAAAAAAGACTATAGGACACCACCAGTGCAAACGCACTGGCGGGGTTGTTCTTAGCCCTGTGGTGGAGAAGAATGTAACTTAATTTTGTTATGTAATAACGGACAGTTCCGATAACCCACACGCTGCCATAAAAGAATATTTTTAGCTGTTGCTTATAAAATTTATTTGTTTATGATTATCTTTTTACTAAATTTGAATGGCTAATTAGTGTTTGATAAAAAAACGTTTTAAAAAAAACCAGCATAAAACTATTATTTTTTTACAGTGGTAGAGAAGCCCTTTGAAAATTAAAAGATGCTTTTCTGTATTTTCCTGAATATAATATTGACCAGGGAAGCCTGTCTTTTTCGTGCCTGAGGATGACGCTATACACGTCGAAACGTCGGCATTGAAACCAATTGGTTTCCCTGTTTTATTTGACCCCTCCCAACAAACTCCCTCCATTGACGATTATTTTTTTTTCAGTTTTGATTCATTATGCAAAATGTGCATAAAAATAAAAAAATTTCAGGATAACGGTTTTTTAACTTTTTATTCACTGATTAGTGAATTAGTAAAAAAGCAATCATAGACAAATAAATTTTATCAGCAACAGCTAATAGTTATTTGTTTTCACCAGCCGCGGCATTAAATCTGCTTTTGTGCCGTGTGAAACATATAATTTGTTCTTCAAATTTGCTCCAATTTCAGGAAAAATCGTCTTTTTTATATTTATTTTAATAATTATTGCGTTTCATTAAAGGTTACTGGCTTTTCGTTACTATGTTTACCGCTGATAACGTTTGGTGGATTGTTTTGTTTACTTCAGTGTCATTGTCATTTTAAAAGTTCAAATTTGTTCGAAATGGACCAAATTGAAAGTAAAGATGAGTTATTGCCACTAACACCACCTGAGATAAGAGACCAAGCGCGAGACGTGGAATTGAATCTACTACCGGAGAAGTCGAGAACTGTATATGTACTATTGTGTCGATAAAAAACTGGGACAAGAGATTTACAAAAACAATGTAAGAAATACATATCCCCTAGACTATAAAAGGTGTCTAGAGCTAAAAAGGGAAAACATTCAAAATTTAAAAAGTAACCTAGGTTACATAATGGAATGTTTTGTATTTTTCGATACGGGGTGGTTAAATTTGAGAGACATCATATAATATGGATAAAGTAAATTTATTAGATTTTTTTAAAGTCAAATATTTTATAAATTATTATATTTACCATTACCACAAAATAATAAATAAAGCTAATACAGGTAATAAAATACATTTAATAAAAAGAAAAAAATTGCGAACACAAAGTTTGTCAAAACAACACAAAATTAATATTTGGTCATAGAACCATTTCTGTTTATTACTTTTTGGAGCCTTTGTGGCATACTTAAAACTAAGTTTCTACATAATTCGACAGTTATTTCATCCCAAGCTTGATTTATCCTATGACGTAATTCATCCCTGTTTCTAGGTTGAAAATCATGTTTATACATAGATTTGACCATGGCACCCCAAATGTTTTCTATCGGGTTCAAATCGGGACTCTTCGAAGCCCAGGGAAGAACTGCTATGTTATTTTCTTGGAGAAAATTTTGTACAATGCGCGCTGTGTGTATTGGAGCATTATCATGCTGAAATGTGTAATTTTGACCGTATACAGCGTTTACCGATGGTATCATCACTTCGTTTAGTATATTAACGTATACTGCTGCAGTTAGTCTTCCTTCGACGATTTGGCAAAGTCCTGGACCTCTAGCGCTAATCCAGCCCCAAACATTTATGGAGAAACGCCCACTTTGGTTGGTTTTGTGGGTGTATCTCTCATCATACCGCATGCCGGAAGGCCTATACACCCGAATTCTCCCATTATTGCATGACTGAAAAGTTTTCTCGTCAGAAAATATAACTGTTTCCCATAAATGTATTTGATTAATATATTCATGTGCAAATTCTAACCGGCCCTGTTTATTTATTTCCGTTAAAAAAATTTTATTGGCAGCACAACGGCTTCGTATATCGGAATTTCGAACCCTGTCTCTAGCGGTATTTGCAGAACCTGGAAAATTCGTCTCTTCTTTTGCCTTGATTGCAGTTTCGAAGGGATGATCCCTTAGATAATTAACCAGTCTTCTATCATGATCATCAGTAGAAATTTTAGGGGGACCAGAACCTGCATTCCTAATAATAGTCCCATGTCTTGCCATTTTTTGTTTTGCCAATAGCACGGTATTCTTGCTTACTCCCAGTTCATCTGCAATATCCCTAATAGCAACACTATCTCGCAACCGACTATAAATAATTGCCTTTTGCTGGGGGGTTAATTGTGGCATATTTACAAATAATATATGATTGTATGTTTGACGAGTCAATCATAAAGTGACAATCTTTATTGACATGCAAATTTTCATGACATTTTACTGGTACCAGGCTTGATGTAAAATTATTCTTAATAGTCTAGGAGAAAATAGAAAAATTTCCTGTCCCAGTTTTTTATCGGCGCGATGGTACTCACATACCGCAGATTCATGGAATATAGGCAGAAGAACAATGTAGGATCTTTCTCTGAAAATGTGCTGATTGCCTATTTTTCCGATCTTTCGAAGCAAATGAAGCCCTCAACATTATGGTCTACCTATTCGATGTTGAAAGCTACCCTAAACACAAAAAACAACGTTGATTTGTCAAAATATATAAAGTTACGAGCTTTTTTAAAACGGCAGTCAGATGGTTTCCATGCAAGAAAATCCTGGGTTTTTGAAAGAGGAGAAGTTGAGAAATTTTTATCTTGCATAGCAACGACTTTTACTGCCTAGGCAGTAAAAGTGTCCCTTTTAGGCCTATTCAGTATCATTAAAAAGCTACATTTAATGTCATTTGGAGAAAAAAAAAATTAGTTTCCCTGTTAAAATGCCCTAAATCGGTCCTTGTCCATTTTTATTCTATATAAATATCTTGAATTAGTTTCATAAATGGGAAATTTAATGTTTGCTGACGATACTACAATACTATGGGATAGTAAATATTGTATTGAATTAATTGCGTCCTTGTATTTACTTTTTTAATATTTACCTTATTATTATATTTAATTGTAAGTTAAAATTTGTAAAGGCTTTCTCGATAAAGATTTAACTGAACGTAAAAAAGTTACGTGATGAACTTTCTTATAGAATAAATATTCAAGCACTGCAAACACGTTATTTTATTCCCATATCAATATGTGGGTGTATATAGATTGGAATTTATGATATTGACTATATGGGAATGAGCGACAGCATTGCATCAGTAATAAATGTACAGACTTATGGAAATAGACTGAATATTGATGGTAATATTGACTGAAATTATGCATGGATACTCGATAAAGAATGAAAAATGAATAAATTTACCTAACATTTAGCTTACAGCTGGTTATTTCTTCTCGAGTTATTATAAATGTATCTTTTATAATACGAAAAAGCCATTTGTTGTTTAATATTGGGTATTTTTGACTATACAGGGTGAGGCAACGATAGAATAAAGTTCATATATTTCATTTTGTCCAGTAAATCAACTTACCATGTACTTATTTGCGGCCGGTAAGTGGAACATTACAGTGTCAGGTACTGTAATGTATTGCCTAGCAACCATCTTTTGTTTTTAGAAATAATGACTTTTTACTTTGGATTTTTGACAAGTTGTCACTTAAAATTATAGGAAACAAAATGTTCAAGTACACATATTGTGTCAACTACCAACTTTAGTAAATGAAAAATGTTACACAACTACAGAATAGGCTCTCTTTTACAATTTTTTAAATAGTTTATTTAACTAAAGTTAGTAATTTTTATTTTGTTTTCAATATATATCTATCAATAGATACCAAAGAACTTTGTGTAGATGCTTTAGCTTGTAAAAGTATTTTTCTACCAACTTTAGTAAAGGAAAAATATTACGCAAGTACAGAATAGACTTTCTTTTACAATTTTTTAAATATTTTGCTGAACTAAAGTTAGTAATTTTTATTTGATTTAAACTATATTTATATTATTTACTTAAATATTATAATTTTATCTATTTGACAGTGACAAGCAAACGACAGTCGCATTTATATTTTAAAATTTGTAATAAACATTTCTATTAAATCTTTTTAAAAAGAAATATAATGACAAAATGAAATAAAATGTCATACGATTCACGTCCGTTAGGTGTTATTACAGCACTCGTTTATATTCCAAACTCGCTCCTACGTCGCCTCGTCCGTAAACCAACTCGTACTGTAATAAGTCACCTACCGGCCTTGTAACGTGAAATACTATTTCTCCTTTATCTTCAGAATTAGATAAAAATTCGAAATGCCAAATTGGTGCTTCCTGAAAAGTCCATAATAGAATCAGAATTAAGAAATGTTTATAAAATAAATGGAAAATCAGAGGTATGATGTACAGGTGAAAAGATATTGAGTATGTATGAGCTATGGAAAAATTAAAAATGAAAATGTAATATAAAAAAGATTATGAAATGGAAACGTAATGAAATTTTTGAAGGTAGATAACGTTGAAATATGATTCTATTACTCAACTAAGTCAGGGGGCAGTAAATTACAGCACTCCGGGGGAGAGCATCCCTGCACAGACAACAAATTAAAATAATCAAAGGTTAAAAAATAAACAATCGCATATTAATAAGATATTTTACGTCCGTATCTATTTCACGTTTCATCATAAAAAATAAGGTCTAGTGTGGAGTGCACGGTGAGCGGAACTTTATGAGTTGATCCAGTGGAATTTAATGAAATCTAAATATTATTCGGTTAAGTTGGCAAAACGTGAGTACGGCAAATTTGAAAATTAATTTAAGTAAACTATTGTAAAAAGTTATTGGAAATGTGGAAAAATTATGGAGCTTTGTGCAAGTATGGAAAATAATAGAGTGGCATAAACTAAAAGGTTAGAGAAGTTATTGTGTGGGAATGTGTTGTTTTTCTATCTTGACGGTGGTGAACGAGATATAAAATACTGGAGTCATGAAAATTGTTTTATTGAAAGTGTTAATATAGTCAGATCTGGTCTTAACGTGCGGGTCCAAAGGTCACTGATCATATGCGTCAAATCAGACAACACAGAGGCTATCAAAATGTTGTGAGATTGTTTACAAATATACCGAAGGAAGGACAAATAGTTTCATTATTTTAGCCATCGCGAAGATAGCCACATATACCTAATATTATTAGTTTTGTAAAAATTATGTACTGGGGAGTTGAAAAAGTTACAAAAAATTATATAATCGTTAATTATATACCTACTGTACCCTTTAATTAAAAACGACAATAATAAACAGTGCAATTTATTTTAACAATTTTACTACTAAAACCTAAAAATACAATGGCATTTAGTCTGATAAACTATTTCGATAATGAAAGATAAAGTGGATTTTCGCAAACCAATATGCAGGAAACCGTAATGAAAACACTGGGAATTAGTTTAAGGACTATGCAGAATAATGTGCATGAAAAAAAAGCATAATATAATACCCAAGAATACTTAAAAATGTAAACGAAAAACACCGTTTATAATTATAGCCTAAAAACTCTCATCGTCACTTATAAAATCTGAAAAGTCCTCGTCGTCTGAGTCGTCTTCGAATGGAGCAATTATCATTGGCGCTACTTCGACATCTAGTACTTGTTCTCGATCCCACCAATCCCTTATTAATATTTCTGTATGTTCCACCGATTTCTTCCAGTACTCTTGTGTAATATGATCTAACGAATCTTGCCAAACTATTTGTACTTAGTCGGATTTAAGACCATCGCCTACATGTTTTTCATAATAAGACTTTGCACCAGCCCATATTAATTATATTGCGTTAAACTGGCAATGATATGGTGGCCGTCGTAGAACCTCATGACCATATTCACGCAGTATTTCATCTACCGCGTATATTTTGGGTTTTTTAAGAGACTTTGCTATTGATAGGATTTCCGATTTAAGCATATTTGGTAAAGGATTTTGGTTGTGTTTTTCCAGCCACTCATAAATATCACTTTCTCTCCAAGATGAAGTAGGCTGTTTATTTAAAATTCTTAAATGATATGATGCATTATCTAATACAATTAAAGACGGAGCATCCAAATTTGGTATCAATTGAACTTTTAACTATTTTTCAAACATTTCGCAATTCATATTATCATGATAGTCAGCACTTTTTGATGTCGAAGAAAAAATTAAACTCGCACCTGCAACAGATCCTGTTGCAGAACCGGCATGCAAAATAATAAAACTCTTTCCCGTACCGCACCCCTTTTTCCTTTTAACACTTTTTACAGACTCATCTTGCCAAGATTTTGAACCACTTCCATTCGAAAATATCCACGTTTCGTCTAAAAATACCACTTTTCTAAATTTCGATTTGTAATTGTCCGTATATTTTTTTAAAAACTGAACACGCTTACTCACTATCTGTGGCTGCTCACATAAAAATCTTCGGCGGTTACAGTCTTTTTTATAGCCAAAACCTAAATTTTTTAATAATTTTGATAACGCTTCAAGTCCAATTTCCAAAACACCCCGAATTTTTAATTTTTTTTGTAAAACTGGAAGAGTTACATTGGTTTTTGATTTGTATAAATCGTAAATCACATTTCGAACTCCAATTTTAATATTTTCGCTTACATCCTCAGTCTTTGGCATTCTTCGTTTACACTTTTTAGTATTCTTGGGTATTATGTTATGTTTTGTTTCATGCACAATTTTCTGCACAGTCCTTAAACTAATTCCCAGTGCTTTCCCTACTGTTTCCTGAATATTGGTTGGCGAATTTTCACTTTTTCTTTCATTTTCGAAATAGTTTATCAGATTAAGTACCATTTTTTTTGATTGGGGATGCAAAAACCCAGAAAATTGTTTCATTTTGTCACAAACTGTCAAAGTCACAAAACTGGCATATTTAAAATAAAACGTAGCTGGTGCTATTATAAGCTTTTTTAGAATCGCTGGAAAGTAAATATATATCCTTTTTTTTCATGTCAAAATGGAATAAGTCTGTCTCATTTATCTTACGTATTTTATTTAGAGGGTAAAATTAAACGCAAGTAAAGAAAACAAAAACTGAGAGTATGTCTTTCTTGAATCGTATGACCCGCACGATAAGACCAGATCCGACTATACCTCTCAACAATACCTCATTCATTTTATAAAAATTTCTTAATTATGATTCTACTACTAACTTTTTCGGAAGGACTGATGATAGCCCAATAAGCTGAAAGCGTTCTGCAAATTTTAAATAAAAATTTAATGTACCTTTTTGAATATAAAAATTTGTCTTCCCTTCGATTTTAATTTTATCAAAATTTTGCACAGTAAATTTTCATGTTAAATTAAGAGAACCATTTTTCCCATGCATATTGATTGAACGTAAAAAATAATAGTCAGCCTCAATATAACCTTAATTGAAAACACAGTTATTTAATACAAGGGAATGTACTGTCTCGTTATTTTTTCATTGTTCCGAGTCTCGTCGATTACCTCAAAAAGTAATAATAAATCTGCTGTATGGTTTTAATGGGATTTTTAGCATTATTAATTAATATTTCATTAGCTTGCAGTTTTCCGTGCTTAACGGCCGGTCGGTAACGAATTTTAAAGTTTTTTTTTATTTTATTTTTTGCAATGCAGATTTAGTAAGTCTTGTGGAACGAACAAGAGTACACGACGTCACTGTAAAAAATTAAATTCCACGTTGGCTAATGAGCTATGTAAGAGAATATTTCGAAAGAAAAATTATAAGGATACTGGAATGTTTCAATAATACGACAAAGGTAAAGATCTGCCATCGTTCTTAGGTATTTTTTGACAACGAGAAAGCAAAGATAGATCCTGCATCTCATTTATTAAATTACTTTTGCGCCGAGCCTAGAACTCACTGTTTATAAGAGGGCGATAGCATGTGTAGATTACTATAAAATCCAGGCACTGAATCGGTTATTTTGCGAACCTGACACTCTTTCACCATATTGTTTTTTATAATTAACCCACAAAACTTTCAAACACTAAACTCTCACCACTTTTTATTTAATAAAGCTGGAAATAAATTTTTGTGATATTGACGTTTAACATAATGGCATTTATTATTATTTTCTAATTCCCCACTTAATTCTGCGCTTATTTTGTAAAGAATGTTTTATGTCCAAATTTAATAGTTGCTGAGATATTGACGTTTAACATAATGGCATTTTCAGACTTTGACAAGCTGTAACATTGGAACAGTTTAGAGAAAAATGGTTTAAACCTCTTTTAGTGTAGTTTTTTATTCTCTATCAAAAAGTTACAACTTCTGGTTCAACATTTTAAACCAAAAAAACAGGTTTTAACGGTTTAACATATAAAATCGGAAGTTGTAACTTATAGAGCAGCGAAGAAATCGTCCATATTTCTCAAAGAGACCGGATATAGATTAAAGAAAAAAAGGAAAGACAACAAAGTCTCGGTCTCAACAAATATAATTAAGTGGTTACACGTGTTTCACCCTTTCGGGCATCATCAGACCCAGAATTTAAAACAAAAAGAAACAGTTACAACATATTAACATTTTACATTTTTAAATTTTAATATGTTGTAACTGTTTCTTTTTGTTTTAAATTCTGGGTCTGATGATGCCCGAAAGGGTGAAACACGTGTAACCACTTAATTATATTTGTTGAGACCGAGACTTTGTTGTCTTTCCTTTTTTTCTTTAATTATAGAGCAGCGTTTCTCAAACTTTTTTGACCACGGACCCCTTTTGATTTCGGAATTTTGTTGTGGACCCCCATCCCGCACTTGCTACATTAGTACAATATGACACAGTACAGAATGATATTCCCAATAATTTACAGTTAGTAGTTAATCTACACATTATTTTTATTCAAAGGTTATTTTTTTTAACAAAGCAAAAAACATCAGTAAGCAGTAAGCTGGTTGCAGCAAATGTTTTTAGTGAGATGGATGGATCTGCTTTCTACTTCCACATAATTTCCTTATGTTGGGTTTGATTAAAGAAAGCTGCAGCCTTATGTCTGGTTCTGCATTAAGTTGATTACGATATTTTGTTTTTGTTGCAACATATGTCGAAAATCCCCCTTCACATAAGTATGTTGTCACAAATGGCGGTAGGACTGAAATTGCTTGTTGAGTCAGATCTGGGTATTCACCTTCAATATTGCACCAAAAATCTACCAATTGCTCCTTTATGAGTCACGTCTTTAAAACTGAATCAGACGTTAAATCGATCAACGATTCATACTGAGCTGCTAGGAGGGTTGTTGGCTTTTCAGTTACTTTAAAGGGATTTTGAACCCATTTATATTCTTGAAGGTTTTTTTCCTGGCTCTCTGGAAAGTACTCTTTTACTGAATAAAGCACGTCATTTAAATGTTGATAGATTTCATTAAAAAGTTGATCGGGTATGTTCCTCTCTAATTCTTTTCCCCAAAACTGTTTTAATGCTGGAAATGAATCAATGTAAATAAAAAATTAAAATACACTTTTTAAGATTGGACCTTGGACCTTCGGATATTTGATCCAATTCCTTAGCAGGGGACTTGGATGGCCGTTTTAGCCACATATCCATGTTACATATAAAAAAAATGCCTTCACAACCTATTCGAACCCACACAATATCGTATTTAACCAAATATTCTAACTTGTATTATTTATTTATTATATCTCAAAGACTCAATTTCAATTTTCAAATTTAGTATAATTTATTTATTCCTCCTTTTTTCTCTTCCAGTTCATTTTGCAATGTTGAGGGTCTCTCCCCTTGTATAATCCTTGAATTTTTATTCGCTGATGATGAAGGTTTTTGCCTTCGAAACATGTACGACGAAGACATGAGGATTCTCTTTTCTTGAGATCCCTTATAATAAACTAGTGGAGCAGACTGTGTGTATTATTCCCCTACTCATAATATCACTCCACTGAGAGATGGACTATTTCCACAAAATTAACTTGTATTAACTTAAAATAACTGCAACCGGTTACTTCTAATGACTAAAATATAAAACTATTATATCGTGCTGCCAAACAAGTCTAGGCCTGTCATTGGCGCTTAAACGATAAGTACGTAATTTAATTGCAGTGGCGTTATCCAATTTTCCATGATTTTTTTTTAGTGGTTACATAACTCGCGGACCCCTAACGGGTTGATCGAGGACCCCCAAGGGGTCCGCGGACCCCAGTTTGAGAAACGCTGTTATAGAGAATAAAAATTAAAACAGGAAGGTGAAAATCATTTTTCTCTAAGATGAATCGTCTCATTGTTGCAGCCTGACAAAGTCTGAAAATCTCATAATACAATATGTAATATAATTTTTATAACTGTTAGTTATATTACCGAATAGACTATAGGTAAACATCGATTTGTGAACAAACTATAGTTACGTTACGAACCAAACGAGTAAAGTTCCTTTTAAGAAACGATAAGGGATAACGGAAAGTATCCCATTTCAAAAGCAATTAGTTTTATGGTGTTAATATAAACAGATTGGATTCTTGGCATGAATAAGAGGCCAGATTAGGCATATTTTGGCTGAAGAGTTCAGTTTTTAAGAATAGGTATTCGTGGTTAGATTGTCGAGGAATACGTCGTGTGATAATCTTTGTATTTGCGATTTTATTATTAAACTGTGAAATTAAATAAGTGATACTCTAAAATACTAATATTTTATTATAGTACCTATCCCGTATAAAATTAAAGATTATTTTTTATTCTATTTTTGTCGTCTTACATAGCAGCGGTGGGATAGACCTAAGTGCTAGTGTTGCTTGGTTTTAAACATTTTGTGTAATCACTTTCTCTCACTGAATGTAGTGTTTTCTGCTGTATTAAGATAATAGTGTTAGTGCAGTGATTATTTAGTTAAGTTCCTTTCTGTGAAAAATGGGAAAACGACGTGCACGCAGATCCCGCGCAACCTCGTCCAGTTCTTCATCTTCGGAGGAGGAAAGGCAAAGTAAAAAAATAAAAAGACTAAAGAAAAAGATAAGTGAGCTCAGCAGACAAGTAAGTGCTAGTAGTAGCGTTCAATCGACGTCATTTAATGCAGTTCGTATTATGTAAATCACAGTTGGTGATAATGCAGTTGGCATTGTGCAGAACGCAGTTAGCGATAATGCAGTTAGTATTATGTAAATCACAGTTGGTGATAATGCACTTGGCATTGTGCAGAACGCAGTTAGCGATAATGCAGTTAGTATTATGTAAATCACAGTTGGTGATAATGCAGTTGGCATTGTGTAGATCGCAGTTAGCGATAATGCAGTCAGCATTATGTAGATCACAGTTGGTGATAATGCAGTTGGCATTGTGTAGATCGCAGTTAGCGATAATGCAGTCAGCATTATGTAGATCACAGTTGGTGATAATGCAGATCGCAGTTATTGATAATGCAGTTGGCATTATACAGTTCGCAGTTGGCGATAATGTATTTTGCATTAGGCAGTTCGCAGATTCAATAATACAGTTAATATTTAGCAGTTCGTAATAATGCAGTTGACCTAAAGCAGTTTGCAGATAGTGATAATGCTGTTGGCATGAAACAGTTCGCAAGTGCAAATAGTGGTAGTGTTAGTTAATAATAAGCGGTTCGTAGATTGCAATGATGCAATTAGCATTAAGTAATTCACAGGTAGTGGAAATGTAGTTCGTATTTAATAGTTTGTAGTTGGCAAGGATACTCTGTTAATACGTTAAATACGTCAACTTTTAAGTGTAGTTTAGTCTTTTGGCATTGTAAGTAAATTTGCTTAGATAAGTCCTGAGGACAGGACGATTTACAGGATGGCCGAATGTAATATAATTTTTATAACTGTTAGTTATATTACCGAATAGACTATAGGTAAACATCGATTTGTGAACAAACTATAGTTACGTTACGAACCAAACGAGTAAAGTTCCTTTTAAGAAACGATAAGGGATAACGGAAAGTATCCCATTTCAAAAGCAATTAGTTTTATGGTGTTAATATAAACAGATTGGATTCTTGGCATGAATAAGAGGCCAGATTAGGCATATTTTGGCTGGAGAGCAGTTTTTAAAGAATAGGCATTCGTTGTTAGATTGTCGAGGGATACGTCGTGTGATAATCTTTGTATTTGCGATTTTATTATTAAACTGTGGAATTAAATAAGTGATACTCTAAAATACTAATATTTTATTATAGTACCTATCCCGTATAAAATTATAGATTATTTTTTATTCTATTTTTGTCGTCTTACAAATATGTAAGGTGTTCCATTAAAAAAAAATTAGTTGTATTCGCCACATTTTTTTGGGCCACCCCGTATACTCTAGCATAATTTTAAAATTTGCACCTCAACGGTTGCTACAACTTTTGTATTTCGAATTTTTAACTAATTCTTAAGATACAGGCAAAAATGACCTTTACTCTATCGTTAACTCACCCTGTACAAAAAAAATACATACGGAAAAAACCACAATACAAACAAAATCTAAAATAACAACCTTACCTGTCAAGTCGTTAAAAATCTCCACCAATTTATTACACCGAAATGAAAAATCATATAAAAGTCAAAGAGTTCACCCTTCACCGTTTACGATTATATTTATTTTGTTTTAGGGACCCCACAAAGTGGAATATGCACAGGTTTGGGGGTAATACGATACTTTTAGAGATAAAAAGATCGAGGGGTGGATAAACCAGGTTCGTTTGTATTTCTTATTTGTTTCTAGCTTCGGGCGATGGAAGTACATTTTATCAAAGTAAAATATAAACTTTATTACAAGTATATATCGTAAATAATACATTTATTTTCATTGGGATGTAGGTCAATAGATAAGTTTGGCTATATCAAGGCCTAATAAATCTAAGAAACGTAAAAAGTGATCTACACTCTAAAAATTTGGTAAAATTTCACAAATAGCACTGTATTATTTACGCTATATAATCAGGAATTACTTTTTTTACTATATATTGGAAGAGTGGCGGCTCGCCGTCTTAAAAAAATGGTAAAGAGCTAGTTATAGTGCGGGAACTTAAACAAACATTGACTAAAAACCCGTGTAACAAAACGTCTCTCTTATCCTCATCTGTCCAACAACTGAATGGAGTTTCCAACAAATTACAATATTTATTAATTAGGTTCATTTTTAAAACACACAACTAAGTAGGTACGTACCTACACTACTGAATTAACTGAAAAATAATAACAAAACTTTTTAATCACACAGTAAATCACGTAAAAACGATATTTATAACCGTAAGTTTCGCAAAGCCTCAAATTAAATACCTTAAGGTTAGGCGAACCAATGCTAAAACAATGGTGCATACGACTGATCTATTTTTAAATTGCCCTTCATCAATATGCAAATTGTTACATACTATTTGCGTAACTAACGTCACGTAACCATAGCGACGGTGAATATCAATGCTATGTTGCGCGTTTGTCCTTCACTTGCTTTGAGCTAACGGACACAGTCGCTGGGGCGCGCCAAAATGCACGAATGTTTATAATTATTATCCATCGGAATTAACCGTGGCCCTATTATGCATAGCTACATTCGGATTAAATTAATATTGTGAATTCGAACATAA
The DNA here is from genome assembly GCA_935413205.1 of Polydrusus cervinus. Lineage (NCBI taxonomy): Eukaryota > Metazoa > Arthropoda > Insecta > Coleoptera > Curculionidae > Polydrusus > Polydrusus cervinus. The sequence goes on along the minus strand of OW284517.1, from coordinate 34,847,122 downwards.
TTATTTTTTAAGGGCTAAAATGGTAGCTGTATTTTTTTTTTTTTTTTCGGTTCGCCGACTACGTAGGCCATCTTGAACCGGTCATCGACCACAAATATGATCTACCGACTGGGGAGTGTGAAACGGCACCTTCATCCTACGAGGTATCCGATCTCATCCGGCCTGTCCGGCGTGAATAGGATGGCTAGGTGTCGATTCATTTCACACTCTTCCCTGAGGCAAGAGCACGCCGTGTTCCCAAGCGGTCACCCGCCCAAGTACTAACCGCGCTCGACACCGCTTGGTAGCTGTATTGATACATTAATATTTAATATTTTGGAAAAACTTTCCTCCTGGTTTTATTTTTTTTTTGGTGAAAAACCCCTTCACCTACCTCACCTGATGAGTTAAAACATTTTATTGAAATAAATCTACCAAAGTTTGTTGAAATATCAACGTCGAAGTTGAATTTTGCATTTCATCAAGACTTTAAATGTACTTACATACAAATACAAAATTTTTAAAGCTCTCTATAAAGAAAGACGTTTCTCCACGACCATTACTGAATGCAATAATTCCAAAATCATTTTTGATAATAGAATGTAAAAATTCTCGTTCTTGAGTTGGAATATTTATTCTGAAACACTTGCTTCTTATGCGTTTTGCGTGTATTTTCATTCCATAACAAGATACGGAATGAATATTCTGTAATTGATCTAAACGACATAGGTTGCCATGAATTTCGAAACTGTCAATGTCAGCAGACAAATTTATGTGCAAGTCAAAATATGAGTGAAAAATCGGATGAATCAGATATGGAACTGGATAATACTCCACCTGAAATTACAAATATTGCGAATAGTATTTTTGGTCGTGGAGAATATAGTCTGCTACTCGGTTAGAATAAAAATTTGATACTCGTGCTCGCGTTCGGAATCTTCCACTCGGATCAAATTTTCATTCCAACCTCGTTACAGAATCTACTATTTTATATGTTTCCTAAATATCGCGTGTTAACAAGCCATAATAAAATCCATAATATTCAATTAGTAAATCACACGTAACTATGCTATCGCCTTTATTTTCCCAAGGAATACTATCTGTCAAAAGTAAAATATATAAGATTACTTTCTCAACAATACTTTACAACTCTCCCCCTCAGCTAATGCGATTAATTTGGGTCCAAAATATTTTCGTGCCTTGAGTAATCCGTCCAATCCCAGGGGCCCACACAGCATAAGCTCCACATAAATCCGAAAACTTTGGTCCATTAAAAATGAAACTTTCGATAGTTCGATGAGTTGTGTCTTCGGTAATAAAAGTTTCAGAATCGAACATGACGAAAACTCATATGCGGAGAAGTTTCAGTCTCCCCGAAGTGCAGAATGTTGACAACTGAAACGAATTCGATTCGATCACTTTCAATTGACTTTGGAAGTCGAAGAAATTGTTTTAATGTTTGGAAGTTGTAAAATGTGTTTAATCTTTTAAGGTGCTTTAAGAAGATTCGGGATTTTGTAGTAATAAAGTTTAAATTTGCTTGTAATATAGAGTTATTGAAGAAGTAAGCCATGTAGAAACGTTTTGTTATTGTTTTGTCAGGCATATCTTGCCAAAACTTCATTTTGTTATTAGAAATATTAATCCATCTCTTTTAATAGGAACATATACAACATCAACAATATGGCGTCTATATTCTAATTCAGAAAGGTGTAGAGTAATAAAATAGGAAATTCCGTCCAGTTCAGCTCAATTTCGGTGTCGGCCATGAGCCCCAGGTAAATTTTGTGCATTAAATTGTTTATGATAACTAACCAAAGAAAGAAAAAAGACGATAATTTGATAAAGAAACTATTAGCTCTGGCAAATTTACACAAACATCGTTTTATGAAATATCCATGGAAGATATAGCTGCAAAACATAGTGTAACGGTGCTGCGCACACCGCCATATCATTGCGAACTAAATCCTATAAAACTTATATGGGCGCAAGTAAAAGGATTTGTAGCAAGACAAAACACGACATTCAAAATGAAAGACGTTAAGCTACTGTTCGATCAAGCCATTAAGGAAGTGACACCAGAGAACTGGCGAAAAGCAGTCCATCATGTCATTAAAGAAGAGATGAAAATGTGGGATCTTGACCACCTGATCAATCGGACTGTCGACCCGTTAATTATAACTTCAAAAGGAGATGACAGTTCCTTAGATGACGAAGAATATTATGAATTTTTATAATGTAATTTCTGTATAATGTAAATTTTGTACTAGATTAAAAGAAATAATTTTGCAATTAAATCAATTTCAAATTATGAAAGGGGCTTAAATATTCGTTGGGTCACTTTGTAGTCCCTTTGCATACCTAATGAGCTTTTATTACTTTACACCTTTCTGAAATAGACTATAGAGGTCTTATAGAGGTCACATAGGTTCTGTAACAATAGTCTCTTGGTGGGTTCTATCTGATTGAAGGGCAACATATTGAAGTGTTCAGTGTGTGTCTTTGTCGTGTACATGTGAATATACATCCATCTCTTATGAATCTAGCCAATGTTTGCTAGGAAAAGCCGTTTTCGGAATTTTTAAATCACAGGTTGGCCAACGCATTTGACAAGAAAAACCTTTTTTTTTTTAAGGTTCGCCGACTACGTAGGCCATCTTGAACCGGTCATCGACCACAAATATGATCTACCGACTGGGGAGTGTGAAACGGCACCTTCATCCTACGAGATATCCGATCTCATCCGGCCTGTCCGGCGTGAATAGGATGGTTAGGTGTCGATTCATTTAACACTCTTCCCCGAGGCAAGAGCACGCCGCGTTCCCAAGCGATCACCCGCCCAAGTACTAACCGCGCTCGACACAGCTTAACTTCAGTGATCTGCGGGAACCGGTGCTTAATATGTCGACAGGCCCTTGCCCAAGAAAAACCTCAAATCATTAATGACGTACGTGAAATTTACTAGACACACCCCTTATTAGGGAACTTTGTTTTTAATTACTGAATGTTCGTACCTCTTAGAAAGGTAAAAAACTAAATTCAAAAACTTTCGACAATTAGAAATGAAACTTTCGATAGGTCGAGTTGTATATTCGGTAATAAAACTTCCAGACTCGTACATGACAGAAACCCATATATAGGAAAATTGCTGTCTCCCTGAAGTGCAGAAAGTTGACAAGTGAAACGAATTGGCTTCGATCAGTGTCAATTGACTTTAGAAGTCGAAGACACTTACTTGGTTGTTCCAACATTTGGGAGAAGTGAAATGTGTTTAATCTGTTAGGGTGCTTTGAGATGCTGAGTTCGCTATAACACCAATGACTGAAATTTGATTTAAATATACTGATTGTGAAGTTATTTGTCTAAACGTTTGACTTTAGTAATTTGATGTAAGAACTAAATTTAGTATTGTGTAATAAATTTGGTAATATTTTTTTTCTACTGACGTTTTATAATAACCTCTTTTTGATTGTCATTATGATTTTTTAATAACCTCCTTTTAGGCGCAGCGTGCTTAAAATTTTTTTAAGCGCGTTACCAGGAACAACGTGCTTAAAAGTAACAAGTATAAACACAGACTATCGTTTTACCTATTTATTATAAATATTAACAGTACAGTTACTTATATTATTAAAATTAATATATGTGCCCTCATACAAACTTCTTGATTTTTGGGGAACAAGGTACACCATTGCGTCATTTGCGGCATTTTCAATGTCTGAGTCCTCTAAATCACTCATTTTTACTTTTATATTTGTCGCAGTTTTTGACAAAAAAATCGAATTTTTTTTTGACAACTGTCGATTTTTTTGACATGAAAGGTGTAAATGAAACATAGGTAATAAAATGTTAGTAAAATTAAGTTTTTTATTATAAAACCTCAGTAGAAAAAATATTGTTTACAACTCGTTACGAAACAATGTCTTTTAGTCACTTTGACGTGTTGTCCAACTCGGCTTCGCCTCGTAGGACAATTCACGTCGCGTGCCTAAAAGACACTCATTTCGCAACTAATTGTATAAATAGCTATTATACAAAATAAATAAATTTCATTTTTAGAAACTACACTGTTAGAAGATTTTATTCGTCATTAATCCACCAGAGAAATACTTATTACATTATATAGTTCTTTTTTTTTCACTACTAACTTTAAAATCACTCATTATTGACCGATTATTAACTTTAGAAATCGTTTTTCTTTACCTCCTGCCAGAAGCTTCTATTATTGGCCGTTGTTATTGACAACGGTCAATAATAGAGGCTTCTGGCAAAAACAATATAAAACAGGCAATTTGACCTTTTTTTATTTTAAAAATATATGAAAACGTCATGTTTAGACAACCAGGTATTCCAGCTTTCTTTGTTTGGCACCAGTCCTTAAATACTGAGTAGGTTTTTAAATACAAAACCTGATATTTTTGGGGTAGCAACTCATCACTAATTTATTGTGCTTCCACCCTCATTTCTGGAAGAGTGCACGTATCAGTAATAGTTTCTCCGCCAATTTTATCAAAAAAACTTGAATTTCTTTATGAATCGACAAATACTGACAACTAAGAATGCCATCTGACAAAATAAAAAAAATGCTGCAAATTTCAAAGCAAATGTAACTTGACGGAAAAAACAGAAGCAACCCTGTATCTGTCTAAACATTGGTCAATAATATACTATTGGATAGAGTTGTTATATCCATTTAAATTATTCAAAGAATAAAAATATTTTACTGCCAATAAAATCAAATAAACACAGCAGAACTAATACAAAATACGGCACAAATATCAGGCACACAGCCAACGGGCAAAAGCCGATGTACTCTGGCCGACCTGCTGAGGAGCCAAATTACCAATTCTATGTAAATATTCATCAATTAATATTGTGAAATTACAAACTGTAGTAATAAAGTGTATTTTCGCTGTGATTTTTAAGAATTAGGTGTTTTTTTTGTGTAATTTCACCAGTATGTCGTCTAAATAATTATAGTAATTTTACTACTGGCTAAGTATTTTCACACGGAAATTACTCTTTACGCAAAAAACCTTCAAATATTACATCAAATCTATAACATTACAGACACCTTAAAATGTAGTGATTTAGGATTTACATTAAGATAAATGTGGTTTACTTACTATATCATTTTACAATGTAGAGTAATTTTATATTCTTTCTTGTTTCAGGTAAGCTGGAGTTGATTCACCCTTCCTCGTTACATTTTTACCGTAAATATTATTATTTTCGGGCTTTTTACCGTAATGGGTCCATATATTCAAATTACACCCACCGCTAAGTATATCATCCCCAAGTTCGCTGATGCACCGAAACATAAAAGGGCGTTAAAACACTGCCCTTTAAACACCTCCGAAATTGTGTACCGACATTTTATGCCCTATAGTATGCGGCACCCTTAATTTGAAAGCTTTCAGTATTAAGAGCCCTAATATTTTTACTAATTACACTTATATTCAAGTGAATCCGACTGCTCTATAGTCTTAGAGTAATAAAATGGGTAATTCCGTCGAGTTCGGCTTAATTTCGGTATCGGCCATAGGCGCAGGTATATTTTGTGCAATAAATGATTTATGATAACTAACCAAAGAAAAAAGAGAAGATAATTTGATAAAGAAGGAACTATTAGCTATAGCAAATTTACACAAACATCGTTTTGTGAAATATGCCGTGGAAGATATAGCTGAAAAACATAGTGTAATTGTGCTGCGCACACCGCCATATCATTGCGAACTAAATTCTATCGAATTTATATGGGCGCCTGAGAAAGGATTTGTAGCAAGACACAACACGACATTCAAAATGAAAGACGTTAAGCTACTGTTTGATCAAGCTATTAAGGTAGTTACACCAGAGAACTGGCAAAAAGCAGTCCATCATGTCATTAAAGAAGAGGAGAAAATGTGGGATCTTGACCACCTGATCGATCGGACCGTCGACACGTTAATTATAACGTCAAGATGACAGTTTCTCAGATGACGAAGAATATTATGATTTTTTATAATTTAATTTTAGTATAATGTATTTTTTGAATTTTGATTTTTTTTTATAACGTTTAATAAAAAATAAGTGTGCCCACTATGTACGTAATGCCCGCCCTTGTCACACCATTTTCAGTGTACCCATAAATTGACCCAAACCCGGGTGGTACTACCTGCACTTGATTAAAATAAAGAATTTTGCAATGAAATCAATGACAAATTATGAAAGTGGCTTAAATATTCGTTAGGTAACTCCGTAGTCCCTTTGCATACCTAATGACTACACTTTTCTGAAATAGACTAAAATTTCCCAGTAATTTTAAGAAAAATTTACAAGTGGTAAAATTAAAACGTTTTTACTTAACAAATGTGAAACTACAATTAAAATGTAAATTCGCTGTGATATATGTTGGCCAAAAACAACCGAACATAATATTGTAATTTTACCGTATTTTCCTTTACAGTGTAGGACGTCCCTTGCTGGGAACTGGGACTCTTAATGCGGCCAGTTTTTCTTATAAGGTAGAGGCTTTTAACAAACAATATAAATTCCCTGTAACAGGACGATATTTCATTTGTAAGCTTACTATTATTTTTTCGCTTTTTTACGATCTTCTCGTCGCCCCAAGGTTTTTTTCCTAAATACAAAAGTTCGTGTGCTGGATAGCGCAGATAAGCCCGGATATAAGAAGAGAAAAGTAAGAAATAACAAGAGTAACAGCCGTAAAATAATTTTATATGTAAGGGTATGATAGAAACCTTTATTTGTTCCATATAAGCCTTGGATATGCCATTAAATCACGAAAAAAGGGTCTGTTGTAAAACAGTTTTATTTATATTCAGCGCGTGTGCGTCTTGCCAAGACATAGTGCCTTTTTATTGTATTTTACGTTCCTACATATTTTTATGAATTGTTTGTTTAACTTTTCCAACATTTTTGAATAATGTGAGTTCAAAACAGACTTTAATATTTCCAGGTCTACGCCTACGTGCTTTGAACCTATTAATATCATTTTGTGTCTTACTGGATAGTCGTCCTCCTTGCAGTCCTGATCTAGCTCCCAGTGATAATCAGTTCTTCTAAAAATTGCGTAGATATTTGTGAACACAGTTTAAAAAGATAATTTGAGCGTCGATAAAAATATTTTACCTCGTGTGTTACGTTTGTTATTTGTTCTAAAATCTTTTTTTTTTAATATTATTTTTGACATACAGGGTGTCCCACCGGGAAAATTTAGAAAATTTTTGCAGTATGCTGATGCTGATGGGGGCAACCGGGCTAAAATATTTTCATAATGGTGGCACTTCCGGTTATACCGGAAGTAAGTGTCAACTTGCTTATTTTTAATGGAACACCCTATATATTATTACAGTTTTGTATTCTACGCAAGATTCTAGGCAGATTTTGTATACCATGTCCTATACCTATGTCTAAACGTTTTTGACATATTTGAATTTTTATTTTAAAAATGACGTTTGCAAGCCTTAGAATAATTATCAATTTTTTCTATAAAGAAGCCTTATTTATTTAATTTAAGTGGGATTCCTTGTTATAAAGGACCTGCTTTATTAGATTTTTTATAATATTTTGATAACTATTAATACAGGGTGTTTAAAAAATAAGATTAAAAATGAAATTGAAAAAACTGCAAAAAGTCTAGATTTTCAAATGGAAACACCCAAATTTTATAATTATTTCTTATTTAGCATTAAAAATAAGGGTAAGTTTGTGTAAGGTTGTATATCTTAAAATTTTTAGTTTTCGAAATATTGCCAATTTAGTATTTTTATATGGCGATCTTGCAGCGGATTTTGAGTTCAGATACTCCTAGTTTTTTCAAATATGTCAAGAAACGTTTAGACACAGATATAGGACATGGTATACAAAATCTGCCAAGAATCTTGCGTTAAATGCAAAAATGTAATAATATATAGTGTGTCCCATTTAAAATAAGCAAGTTGACACTTACTTCCGGTATAACCGGAAGTGCCAATATGAAAATATTTTAGCCCGGTCGCCCACATCAGCATCAGCATACTATCAAATTTTCAAAATTTTCCCTATGTTTAGTTTTCTATAAATAGATCGATTCGGTTCCCGGTGGGACACCCTGTATAGTATCTAATCTATTTCAGAAAAGTGTAGAGTAATAAAGGCTCATTAGGTATGCAAAGTTACTAGTGAGTGACCGAATATTTAAACCACTTTTATAATTTGGCATTGATTTCATTGCAAAATTATTTCTTTTTATTAAGTGCAGGTAGTACCACCCAGGCTTGGGTCAATTTATAGGTTTTGCCTATTGTTGTCCGTTCACAAACACTGAAACTGGTGTGACAAAGGCGTGCATTATGTACATAGTATTAGGTACACTTATTTTTTATTAAACATTATAAAAAAAATACAAAACACAAAAAATACATTATACAGAAATTAAATTATAAAAAAATCATAATATCCTTCGGTATCTGAGGAACTGTCATCTCCCCTTGACGTTATAATTAACGGGGCGACGGTCCGATTGATCAGGTGGTCAAGATCCCACATTTTGTCCTCTTCTTTAATGACATGATGGAGTGCTTTTCGCCAGTTCTCTGGTGTCACTTCCTTAATGGCTTGATCAAACAGTAGCTTAAACGTCTTTCATTTTGAATGTCGTATTGTGTCTTGCTACAAATCCTTTCACTTGGCCCATATAATTTCTATAGGATATAGTTCGCAATGAAGTGGCGGTGTGCGCAGCACAGTTACACTATGTTTTTCAGCTATATCTTCCACGGCATATTTCATTAAAGTATGTTTATGTAAATTTGCTATAGCTAATAGTTCCGTCTTTACCAAATTATCTTCTTTTTCTCTTATCATAAATAATTTAATGCACAAAATGTACCTGTGCTCGATACCGAAATTGAGCCGAACTGGACGAAATTTCCCATGTTATTACTCTACGCCTTTCTGAAATAGACTATAGTATAGGCCCGCTCTCAACGCAGGATTCCATAGCATCGAAACTACTCAAATTTTTAATATTTTTCAAAAACAGAGTTTTACGGAGGAATTAGTTCTACAATTTAAAATTATATACATATTTAAAATATGGTATTTTCAGACTTTGAGAGGCTGTATCATTGGAACCAATTACCTACCACAAACCAGTTTTATTTTAACAACAGTAAAGTAACTAAAATATTATAATAATTGTTAGGAACAGTCTATTAATATACTTTAACATCTTTTTAAATAAATCAAACCTCGCCTGCAGCATCGCACTCCAATTTTGCAATTACTTCTTAAATACACCCATTAAGTCATCCGGTACAGCCTTGAGAAGCTAACAAACAATATTAATGTTAAACAAAAACAAACAAAGAAAAATTGCATAATTACTTGTGTATAATAGAAACGTGCTTGAAACTTTAAAAGCTCTTAATAATGAAGTATTATTCAGTGCTAAATAAGCCATGCTCGCCGTAACGCAATACCTATCAATATGTACCAGTGGCGCAGGTTCGATTTGGAACAGGTGAGCAAATCTTATAAAAGGTCCGTAAAAGTTTACATCATCAATGTTCTCTCCCCTACTTCCTGGGTAAACCTTTTAGATTATTTCACCTTCCGCTTTCCCATTGCTTCAAGACGTCTATTTGTGCCTGAATGAGTTCGTATTTGTACTCTTAAGGCCCGTATTATTCATCTCCTGGTAACTTTACCAGCCAGATAATTTCTATGGAGACAATTGTCTTAACAATGGTTTCTTTGGAAATTATCTTGCTGATAAAGTTACCAGCCAGATAATTTCTATGGAGACAATTGTCTTAACAATGGTTTCTTTGGAAATTATCTTGCTGATAAAGTTACCAGCCAGATACTTTCTATGGAGACAATTGTCTTAACAATGGTTTCTTTGGAAATTATCTTGCTGATAAAGTTACCAGCCAGATAATTTCTATGGAGACAATTGTCTTAACAATGGTTTCTTTGGAAATTATCTTGCTGATAAAGTTACCAGCCAGATAATTTCTATGGAGACAATTGTCTTAACAATGGTTTCTTTGGAAATTATCTTGCTGATAAAGTTACCAGCCAGATAATTTCTATGGAGACAATTGTCTTAACAATGGTTTCTTTGGAAATTATCTTGCTGATAAAGTTACCAGCCAGATAATTTCTATGGAGACAATTGTCTTAACAATGGTTTCTTTGGAAATTATCTTGCTGATAAAGTTACCAGCCAGATACTTTCTATGGAGACAATTGTCTTAACAATGGTTTCTTTGGAAATTATCTTGCTGATAAAGTTACCAGCCAGATAATTTCTATGGAGACAATTGTCTTAACAATGGTTTCTTTGGAAATTATCTTGCTGATAAAGTTACCAGCCAGATAATTTCTATGGAGACAATTGTCTTAACAATGGTTTCTTTGGAAATTATCTTGCTGATAAAGTTACCAGCCAGATAATTTCTATGGAGACAATTGTCTTAACAATGGTTTCTTTGGAAATTATCTTGCTGATAAAGTAACCAGGAGATTAATAATACGGGCTTTATCGGTTAAGGTGGCACATATCCATCTAGACACAGAATGATTAACCATTTTTGGTAATATTGTTCTAGAAACATCCTTGGTAGAGACGATGGAATCTCATGAAAATTGGGAACGGCATTGCTTTGAGATTCTACGTGTAAAAAATCGGTATATACTGCATGTATTGCCAGGGTTACAAAAACATCAGATGAATAAAGAGCTGGAAGACCTTTTGTCTTTGTACCGCTTGCCGTTGAAACATTTCATCCTTGGATAGTGGTGTAATTAGACGCTTATATGTGGGGAGGCTTAAACCCCGTATAGTAATCTTACACAATCCTACTAGACCTCCTGACGATATCTTCTAAAAAAAAGTCGTATAGAAGGATTTAAAGACACCAATAGGTCTAGGCGGGCTAATCTTGTTTTCGGAGGGGCTAAGCCCCCCGCGCTCTAGCCACCCTTTAGCATTTCAATTTAAAGAGGAACTGCTGCCTCTTGTGACTTTACAAATAATACAACGAGGAGGCGTAGGCGAAACATTTCTTATTTAATCATTTATTAAAAAACGAATTAATGTACCCCTTTTTTTTCGTTTTCGAATCACAGCCCGTATAGGTAGATGGTCACATTCAGAAATCTGAAAAGTCTAATATGCGCCACTGATTCGTATAGTATAACAATTCACTGTTCTTGTAATTGGGTACCGTTTAAAGAAGGCGTGGTAATTTTAAGTAATTATTCGAATTGGTGCCTATAAATGCTAATGGACAGGTGCTTAGTTAAGAAGCTATAAAAGCGAAAATGAAGTTATCAAGGAAATTATGTTCTTTTACTGAACTTATTACTACTGGCCGTAGCGAAAACTATATTATTAAAAAAAGTACGCGGAGACAATAAAGACGGCATATATACAGGGCGTCCCACCAGGAACCGAATCGATCTATATATAGAAAACTATACATAGGAAAATTTTAAAAATTTGACAGTATGCTGATGGGGACGACCGGACTAAAATATTTTCATAATGGTGGCACTTCCGGTTATATCGGAAGTAAGTGTCAACTTGCTTAATTTAAATGGGACACCCTATATATTATTACATTTTTGCATTCTACGCAATATTCTAGGCAGATTTTGTATACCATGTCCTATACCTATGTCTAAACGTTTTTGACATATTTTTATGTCAAAAATGACGTTTGCAAGCCTTAGAATAATTATCAATTTTTTCTATAAAGAAGCCTTATTTATTTAATTTAAGTGGGATTCCTTGTTATAAAGGACCTGTTTTAATAGATTTTTTATAATATTTTGATAACTATTAATACAGGGTGTTTAAAAAAAAAGATTAAAAATAAAATTGAAAACACTGCAAAAAGTCTAGATTTTCAAATGGAAACACCCAAATTTTATAATTATTTCTTATTTGGCATTAAAAATAAGGGTAAGTTTATGTAAGGTTGCATATCCCAAAAATTTTTAGTTTTCGAAATATTGGCAATTTAGTATTTTTATATGGCGATCTTGCAACAGATTTTAAGTTCAGTTGTTCCCTGTTGGCTATGACGGCATTGAAGCTGTCACTTGCCATTTGACAATAATAAATAACCATGCCGGGATGCTTAAATTGTACAGAGTCATAGCCAACTAGGAGTAACTGAACTTAAAATTCGCAGAAGATCGCCATATAAAAATACTAAATTGGCAATATTTTGAAAACTAAAAATTTTTGAGATATACAACCTTACACAAACTTACCCTTATTTTTAATACAAAATAAGAAATAATTATAAAATTTAGGTGTTTCCATTTGAAAATCTGGACTTTATGCAGTTTTTTCATTTTCATTTTTAATCTTATTTTTTAAACACCCTGTATTAATAGTTATCAAAATATTATAAAAAATCTATTAAAGCAGGTCCTTTATAACAAGGAATCCAACTTAAATTAAATAAATAAGGCTTCTTTATAGAAAAAATCGATAAATATTCTAAGGCTTGCAAACGTCATTTTTGACATAAAAATTCAAATATGTCAAAAACGTTTAGACATAGGTATAGGACATTGTATACAAAATCTGCCTAGAATCTTGCGTAGAATGCAAAAATGTAATAATATGTGTGGTGTCCCATTTAAAATAAGCTAGTTAATACTTACTTCCGGTATAACCGGAAGTGCCACCATTATGAAAATATTTTAGCCCGGTCGCCCCCATCAGCATCAGCATACTGTCAAATTTTTAAAATTTTCCTATGTATAGTTTTCTATATATAGATCGATTCGGTTCCCGGTGGGACATCCTGTATATTTCTCAGAAATTTACCCATTTTTAAATGTTATCATCACGACGACGAGAATCAGCTTCAATAATAGGTACTATTCACTTAAGGCCATTTAAAATTACATAATAGGTGTCGTTGAAATTTTAAATTGGAATACCGCTTTGGGGTAAACATAGTTAACTTACCTCACTGCAATTCTAATAGATATTATTTAGTAATTGTATTACTTGTGTTCTTAAATGGCATCGATTTAAAAGCACGTTTTTTTATCGACACACCTTTAAGATGTTTTCATTTAATTGGGAAAAATAGAAATAATAATAGTTTTCCTACGCCACAAGGTTGTTGTAACTACCTTGTAAAGGTCTAAATAGAAACGTTAGTAATAAAATGAGGTAAATAACGATTTATTATTATAAATATATTATAATAATCATCTTATTAATATCAAGGCCATCTGCATCTAGCAAAAGAGCACATCTTGTTTAATGTTTCTTTTGGTTAGAATTTGTTTTCCATATTGACTATAACTGCGCTTTTAAACCCTAATAGATCATATTAAATTAAAAGAAATATAAGTTGCCTCGTAACGACAGGACACTGTGTGTGTAACCGGTCACCCATCCATATAAATTTGCTGTAATTTATTTTTATTGATTTAATAGTTACACAGTTACCGCAAAGTTAATGTTTTTCGATAAAAAAAAAACTTTAATGTTATAGTAGTTTTTGCTATGCGTTATAGTCTATTTCAGAAAGGTGTAGAGTAATAAAATGGGAAATTCCGTCCAGTTCGGCTCAATTTCGGTGTCGGCCATAGGCGCAGATACATTTTGTGTATTTAATTATTTATGATAACTAACCAAAGAAAAAAAAAGAAGTTAAATTAATAAAGAAGGAACTATTAGCTAGAGCAAATTGACGCAAACATCGTTTTATGAAATATGCCGTGGAAGATATAGCAAGACACAACACGTCAGTCAAAATGAAAGACGTTAAGCTACTGTTTGATCAAGCCATTAAGGAAGTGACACCAGAGAACTGGCGAAAATCAGTCCATCATGGCATTAAAAAAGAGGAGAAAATGTGAGATCTTGACCACCTGATCGATCGGACCGTCGACCCGTTAAATATAACGTCAAGAGTAGATGACAGTTCCTCAGATGACGAAGAATAATATGATTTTTTGTAATTTAATTTCTGTATAATGTATTTTTTGTATTTGTATTTGGGTGGTACTACCGTCACTTGTTGAAAAAAAGAATTTTGCAATGAAATCAATGCCAAAATATGAAAGTGGCTTAAATATTCGTTGGGTCACTCTGTAGTCCCTTTGCGTACCTGACGAGCTTTTATTACTCTACACCTTTCTGAAATAGACTATAGTCAAGTCTCTAAAAACATTTTTGTCCCATCAGAGAAAATAACCTTTCTTCAAAAGTATCCCTGCCCTTCAGGAGACCGCCTGCTATTCAAATTGATGATGGTAAAATGCGTGTATAAAAAGAAGATAATTACTGTGGTGGTATTTGCATGTTGTTTAACTTTTGACAATCCCGTTAGACGAGGCATGCTCTTTAAACCAAAAAATAATTGAATTTCTTTTTCAATATTGCGTACTATACATATAATGTGTACCTGTGAACAGTGGAGGAACTAGAAAATATGTTCGAGGAGGGCTCAGTAGGCGTTAGTAGGATATTTCTTTCTCTGGAAGGTGGGGCAGTCGGGACTACATGTATTTCATGATTTTGTGTGCAAAGTTCGTTAAAACTTCACCCAACTACTATCAAATTGCGAAAATTAAATTATTACCAAACCATGGTTAGATTAAATTTGGTTTTGTGTATGCCTTTTTCAATTTTTTTCTTGATATTCCTATAATTTTAAAAAAGAAAAACATTTTTTATATTTGTGAATTCAATATTTTCACATAAGAGGGGGTTTCGAGCTCGGTTTTTCATGTTTAAAAATAAACTAAATATTTTTATAAGCTCACCATGCCAAAATTGATGATTTTTTCAGAAATTATCTATTTTTGGAGCGTAGATTACGATGTGAGCGCCGTTTTGGTTGCAAATGCTTAAGTTTTGAAATATTTTTTTTTAAGTGTCGTTTTGTGTAATTAGCTTTTGGATTCATAATGAATCATTTACAATTCTCGTTTTCCTTTAAAATTGCTTCTCAAACCAATAACTAAAACGATATGCGTCCGAAACCTTAGTTGGTTGGTTGGTTAGTTGGTTTAAGGCGGGGGTCGGGAGTTCGGCCTAAGCTTCCTGCACTTATTGTGCGCCTTTATCTTGCTAGAAAAGATTTGTTTCTTTTATAAGGTTCGGTAAATTTATATACCAAATTTGTCATGCCAGAGGTTGTCACCACATTGGATTCCTCCGAGGATTTTGAATATTCTTCGCAGTTGTATGTAATAATGTGAGGCGGTTTCGTCCTCTTTTCCGCAAAGTCTGCATTTAATGAGTCTATTGTAGATTCCTATTCGACGTAGGTGTTTTCTTAAATAGCAGTGGTCTGTTAGTAGGCCAACCACTTATTTTAGCTGGGTTCGCGTTAAAAGCAACATTCCAGTTGATAGCTTTTTGGAGGGTTTCCCAATTGTGGTTCTTGCTTCGGTTTGATCAGGTATCCTCTTCCATCGTGATAGGTGTTGTTGTTGCGCCCACTTGTCTGATGTTGCTTTGGTTGCCTCTTTTGATATGCCAAGGGCGGGCTCAGGGCTCCTGAGTTTTTGAGAAGATCCGGTTCTAGCCAGTTCATTTCCTCTTTCATTGCCCGCTATCTCCGAGTGACCAGAAACCTCTCTCTACTTTGTCCGAAACCTTAATCTCTATATAAAACAGGACTTTTACTAATTAAACTATATTCACTAAATTTTCTTTATAAACTCGAAGTCGTAAATTTGCGATTTTTGTTTAGAAATCCAGTTAGATAAAAGTCAATTATTTTTGGTCAGCCAGGGTGGACAAACGACGCCCTTTCGGACGCCCATGTCTATGTACCATAATTCATACTGCTCATCAAAATATTAAAGAACCTGTATTAAACTTATTTACATTTTTGACCCAGCCCAAATAAGCAATAAATTTTGCGGTCTCTCATTTATATGCAAACAGAAACGGGAAATATTTATATTCGGTTTAATGGACGCCATTTTTATTTTTTAATTGGTTTAGGTCTTGTGAATGGCATGAGAGAGCTATTATCATCTTTTCAGGAATATTTGGTAAAACAATAATTATTATGTAAAGTTAAAAAAAATTATGTTAGGCAGTTCTTTATGTGACAATTTGATTATATTATTAAATATAAAAACTTTGGAGAGTTTAATGGTAGTTTGTAGAGTTTGTACAACAAGAGTGGATATGATGTCCATATCGCACGAGGAAGTAAATTGAGCACGACGTCGTAGGGTTCTGGTTGGTCCAATCTTAGGGTTATCCAAATATTGTACACTCTATTGGTAATTTCGCCATTTTTTAAGTTTCAAAATCAGCTAAATTAGCAAACCATGGTACTGTTACTCTGATTCTTCTTCTTCAGGTGCCATCTCCTCTTAGAAGGTTGGCTATCATCATAGTTATTCTCACTTTCGATGCAGCAGCTCTAAACAATTTAACGGAACTACAGCTGTACCATTTTCTCAAGTTATTTAACCAGAAGATGAGTCTTCTTCCTCTACTTCTTTTTCCCTGGATCTTGCCCTGCATAATATTCTGTAACAATACGTATTTCTCTCCCCTCATCACGTGACCTAGGTATTGCAGTTTCCTTATTTTAATTGTGTTTAATATTTCCTTTTTCATTCTTCCCATTACCTCCTCATTTGTCACCATGTCTACCCAACTTATTCTCAAGATCCTTCTATATGACCACATCTCAAATGCTTCCAGTCGATCACTTATATCTTTCTTTAATGTCCAGGACTCCATCCCATACAGCAACACCGAAAAAACATAGCATCTCAATATTCTGACTCTGAGGTGTAAGTTAAGATCTCTACTGCATAACACATTTCTCATTTTGTTAAATATGGTTCTGGCTTGTCCAATTCTTGATTTAATTTCTTCGGTGTACTCATTACCCTCATTACTCTTACTTGGTTGGTTGGTTGGTTGGTTTAAGGCGGGGGTTGGGCGTTCGGCCCAAGCTTCTTGCACTGCAGCCTAGTGGCTTATTGTGCTCCCCTATCTTGCTAGAAAAGATTTGTTCCTTTTATAAGGTCCAGCAAATTCCTACCAAGTTTATCATGTGGGAGGTTATCCCCACATTGAATGTCTCCGAAGATTCTGAGTCTTCCTCGGGTCAGTGCTTCGCAGTTATATATGATATGTGAGGCGGTTTCGTCCTCATCGCCGCAAAGCCTGCATTCAATGGGACCATTGTAAATTCCTACTCGGTGTAGGTGTTTTCTTAAGCAGTGGCCTGTTAGTAGGCCGACCACTTGTTTTAGCTGGGTGCGCGTTAAAGGCATCATTCCAGTTGATAACTTTTTGGAGGGTTTTCCAATTGTGGCCCTCGCTTGGGTATGACCAGGTATCCTGTTCCATCGGGACAGGTGTTGTTGTTGTGCCCACCTGTCTGATGCTGTTCTGGTTGCCTGTTTTGATATGCCAAGGGCGGGTTCAGGGCCCCTGAGTTTTTGAGATGATCCGGCATTACTTACTCTGATTAGAAAGATTTAAAAGAAAAAAAATTCAACATCTAAACAAATTTTCAACATTGTTAAGTTGCTAGATTTATTCAATATTGTTGATAATTGACATGTTTAGCTTTCATATGCCAAAATGGCCGTTATTTTCAATTTACTAAGACTTTATTAAGATCTACATTTGACCTTTCCATAGCAGCGTGAAACGCGGCATCGTTTCCTGGCTTGTCTAATTGAAAATTTAACACATAAATTTCATTAAGGGGTTTTCAACAACTTCTAGTTTGGCGGATAACGGTTTAACTTGAAGAAATAGTCCATACTTGAAGTGGAGTTACTACCATGAACCGAAAGCTCGGCTAGGACATTGTCCACCTTTTGTTCGTTCTAAAACTCTCCTGAAGATCAATGCTCTAACTTTTTCTGAATGTATGAGTGGAAGAAAACTTAAAGTTTCTTATTTCTGTCCTTTATATAGGTTCAACTTATATCATCCGCCATGCAGAACATAAAAATAGAAATATAACGGCTATTAATATGTGGAAAAAATATGCTTTTAAAATATACTTTTAAAATAGCTTTTAGTTCCCAACATACCAAATGCCAACACAACTTAGCCGTAAATGGACCGAAAAATTTCGGACAATAAGAAAAATTTCTGAAGCTCGAAAATCGACTTGCAGCAGCGGCACCGAACGCATTTTTTCTACCCCCTGTGTAAGGGCGGCAAAGTGAAAAAGTTTGTCGAAAAGTGTTCACGGTTGGTGGTTCTGAAAGTGGGGTGCTATACAGAGCTGGCTGGAGTTTTTGTTAGCGGGATAAATAAATTTTTGTATTTTGGAGACGGGGGTGAACTGCTTTTTACCTGTTTCTGTGCCTACTCATTAAGGATAAGTAATTATATACTTTAGTTATATGTCAGTGGCGTGCAAAGCCATTTAAAACAGGGTAGGAAAAAAATTCATTTCCCCAAACGGTAGGTCATGCAATGGCACGAACCCAAGGGTTGATAGCCCTTGGAGGGTGTCGCATGACTGAGGATCGTGGTTCGGAACCCACATTAAGCAGTAGGTCCAAGAGCAAGCTGGCTGAATATTCGCAAGGACATCAATAACCCAGAACAAAAAACAAAATATAAAATTGAAAGCCGACCCTGTGGAAATACACGTTTGTCCACTGATTACATAATAATAAGTGCGAGAATCAAAAATCTTTCAACTTAATACATCAGCGAAATTGGCCATCATAAAGCAATAATTACGTTTATTGGTTTTTCGGGACGCATTTTATTCGGAAAGGCTAAGGGCCGTTCCTCTTTTGTTTACAGATGATAAAAAGCACGGGAGTTGATACCTACTTTGGACGTATAAAGGACTCATTGTGAGAAAACTGATTTTTATGTGCGTGTGCATAGGACTCATAAATTTGTATTTATAAGCCCATTAAGTTGTCGTTGGGGGACGTGTTTGTGTATGAAATGAGTTATAAAATGAAATTTGCCTTAATAGGTAATATCGTAAGGTTAAATGAAAGCTTTTAGGCCCTCACCAGTGGCGTAGATAGCATTTTACGATAGGGGGGGGGGGAGTGAACTCTTACTTAAAATTCCATTCTTTCTTTTTATAAAGTTATATTATTAATCTTGTCATTCTTTCGAATTAGGCTTTTTTCTTCTTCGTTCGCTGCCAGGACCATTCCCGAGGGGACCTACGGCTAAACGTGCGTTCCGAACCACGATCCTCGGTCATGCGACACCCCCCGAGGGCTACTAACCTTTGGTTTATTGCCATTGCATGACCTACCGATTGGGGAGTGTGTAACTTCTTCCGCACCCCACGAGATGACCGATCTCATCTGGCCTGGTTACCGGCGTGAATGGGGTGGGTTGGGAGATGATACCTTTTACATTCTTTCCTGCAGTCTTAACTCCACTAAATTTCGGACATATTTCTTTTATTGTACGTATGCCCACTCCGAGAATCGAACCCGGGTCGCCACGGTCGAATGCCAGTAGCTCACCTCGGAGCCACTCCCGCATTATTAATCTTCTGTGTATAGTACAGTCAGGTACGAAAATTAGTCATATTATTTATGACAGCGATGGAGCTCAGGTGGATGCATCGAATTATCGTTAGTATTCAAAATACATCGGTATTAACGAATTTCGGGGCGGTGACGTTTTGGACAGGCATGGAGGGGACGTCAGAGATTTATTTTATAAGTCACTTTTGATTTGAGGAGAAAAATTGGGGAAGTAGGAACGCTTTTTTTTTAGAAATCACTTTTCAGAACAATCGATCGATTTGGGCAGATAGTCGATATATATATCGATGGACTAAGGTCGATGTTTTTTCTATATCGATGGATTGAAATTCGATACATCGATTTTCGAAATATAGATGGATTTCGAATTTCGCAGGACTGAGGAATAGCCCTGGCCGCGAACGAAGAGGTAAAAAACCTAATTCGAAAGAAGGAGAAGAAATGATTTAAATGTATATCCATCATAGCATTCCAGGCACCCCAATTACCATAAAAAATGTAGATAATATAAAACTTTATATTAAGAAAATGAGAAATTGGTCCCACAATAAATCCATTGTTCTCGGACTAATTTTTATCGAGGTCGTTTTCGGTAATACCATGCAGACTCTCGCAACTATTCTCTAGCCACGAAGTTTTGAAAAATTGCCCGACATTAATTTTATACAAGTGTTTTATGTCTCGAAACGAAATTCTGTTGGTTTTGACTCGCACCTAATGGGAAACCATTATTTTTTTCGAGGACTTTTACTTTTGATAATATGTAATAATAAATAAGGTTTAGGTTTTGATAGATCCGGTTTTTTTTTTTGATTAAATAATAGGATAATTGGAGACAAACCCATTGGAAAATGTTATAATTTAATTTGGTATACCTACTACACCTAAGAAAGTTTGACGTACCGGACTTTTACGGAATTCAGAGCTTAACATTATATTATTATAACTAAAAATCAATATATTGAAATAGTATGAACCCAGCCTTTTTTTTTGTGTATATCTTGTGTGGGAGTATGCGCAATTTGTAGTATTACCAACAAAGTTTTCACCAGTTGATGCCATGACCATGATGCGTCGCGACTAAGCGGATTCGGGTCCACAAAAGAGCCCAGGGGCACTTTTGTGACCGGGTCGCAGTGGCGTATTTAGGGGGGGGGGGCTGCCGGGTTGCAGCCCCCCCGAGCCTGGGAGCTCTGGGTCAAAAAGTCTAATTGCAACCTAATTTTTCGTCTCATGCTTGGACTCTTAATTTAAATGTTTAAATAATGTATTCTTGGCTTAGATTACAAAGGTCTTGTAGGAAATGTTTAGTCTTTGAACGTTTCCTTCTAGAAGTCCTGTTTTATAATAAAGATTAAGGTTTCGGACGAATATCGTTTTCGTTATTGATTTATGATGCAATTTTAAAGGAAAACGAGTAAAACGAATACTATTTTATAGTATTTTCTATTATGTACTTGTCTGTTCCGTTTTTCCTTTTTTAGAGTTTTTTTAAATCAAGAAAAATATAACCCAATGCAATAAAATATTTTTACAACAAAAACAAAAAACAATTAGGAGGTATTTATTTTTAAAGAAAAAAATTAATATAAAAATTTTGATTGAAACCTTTTTTATTGAAGAAGTGTTGATGATTTATAATAAAAGAAATAGTGCGGGAAGAAACGAGAATGCTTTATTATGAATATACGAAACTGCACTTAAGAAGGAGTATTTCAAAACCACCAAAAACTGCTCTTAGATCTACGCACCTAAAATGCATGATTTCTGAAAAAATCCTCAATTTTGCCGTGGATAGCGATATTTACTTAATTTTTAATCATGAAAAACCGAGCCCGAAAAATGCTGGTTAGAGCCATATATACGTCTTATGTTAAAATTTTGGATTGACACCAATATTCATATTTTTCACAAATATAAAAAATGTTTTTTTTTTAATAAAGAGCCAGCTAGGAAAATCCAAAAAAAAGTAAAAAAAAAACATTTACAAAAACAAATTTTAATAATTTTCATGAAATTTTTTAGTAGTTAGGTGAATTTTAAACGAACTTTGGGCGTGGCTCCGAAAATTTTTCGCCTGCGGCGCTTTTCCGCCATCCTTGCTAGGTACAATACCATGAAATACATATAGTTCCGACTGTTCCTCTCTCCAGAAAAAAAAATGTCCTACTTTCGCCCACTGAGCATGCATTTTTTAAATAAATTAGTATTGGAAACAAACATACTCATTAACCTAAAATAAGCAGTTAGTTTGATAATGACAAAAGTGACTAGTAACCATTGCCCGAATCGGCCTAGCAATAAAATGTAGTCTCCGTTACTAAGTTTCCTCTTGGGACTATTTTAACTAACTTTCCTTGTCTAAAAACTAAGCTTTTGGTATTATGGTATACTAGGCCAATTTTAAAAGTGTATTTAGTGAAAGAAATTTGTAAATATTTCTTATATACACACCTTTGGAAATAACCGAAAAAAACCGAAGTTTTTAGTTCTGGTTTTTACTAGCTCCATTATATTACTGTTATATGTGTCTTAATTTTTTTAGACAATCTTTCAGCAATAATATATTAATGACAATTTTTGCAATGAATTACCAAACAATAGCTTTAAAACCTGACAAGTCGTTTTGCATAAAAGTTCGTGCACCCAAACAGCTTTCACGTTTTTACGAATCGATAAGACCCGTTTAAACTGACCCGATGAAGAAATTAACTAAAATTCAAGCATGTTTCGCCATTTTTGTGTTTGGATAAAATGGTACTCTAAACATTAGAACCAGCGGCGGGGCGCGGATTTTTTGCAAGCAATATTATACATACACGGTAAAAATCAATAAGGGATCTTTTATTAAAAATTCAATTACAGTTTACGACGCCAAGGCGAAGTGCTCTAACTTCCGAGTACTATATTATGAACTAGAGACCTGCACGGGCCGAGTTCTTTCTCTGGCCTTTCTATGCCCAGTAGTTTCCGAAATATGGCCGCTCGTCACCCTTAATGAATAACCCCCCGGTACAGTTGCATTCTGTGAAGGTGGTTCTTGACAGCCATATATCCTGTCAGAATTCCTGTAATGGTTCTCAGCTAGTTCCTATTTATTTGAAGCAGCTGTTTCGTAAGTCTTGGGTCTGGATTCTCAATGAATGATCAATTTCGGATCAGCTTTAGTTTTCTTATGTGCTTTTTTAAAAAGAAATATTTGTAAAACATTTTTTAAGCCCTCAAAATTTTTTTCGGGCTTTCCGGGCCTACCACGCCTTCCGGGCCTGACGGGCTTTTCGGGTCTGCCGTGCTTGTCAGGCCTGCCGGGCTGTTCGGTTTTGGTTAAGTTTCTCGATCACCCGGTATCTTCGCAGTAGATGCAAAAAAGTCCACGTACTCTTTAATAGTTTTCAACTATGATTAATGAATGGATTGGTTTATCATTAAAAGGATCCAAAACTTTTAAACGATGCTGCAGATTTGTTATCTAAATAGGATCCTAAATATTATATATAAAGTATACGCGCCTAACATCTTTTCTCTCGCCTTAATTTGACATCAACACGGTTGTTTTTATTGACGATAATAAATGAAATAAACAGGGTTCTTAGTAATAATGATATACCACTGAGGACGTAACCGTAGCATTTTTACGATACGATCAAAATCTGGAATTCAAATCGGGCCATTTTGATTTGTTTACACCCACGATCGTGCATGTCTTTCTTGGGACGGGGTCGAGTTGGGTGCTATAGTTTAGTGGTCGCCTACTGTTTGACTAAAGCTTGTCATACTCTTATGCGAAGAGCGGCGTCGCCGAAGTATAAGGATAGGGATTTTAGCAATTGAGATGGACGCGCCGCGCTTTGCTCGAGTCCGCGGATCTACATTGTACCGCATGATCCAATGCATCATTTTTCGACGCGCTTCGCCGCGTATCAGTCCGTTTGAAGCTTAAGAGGATTGCTTTTTCTACGCGGAAAAAACTATACAGTGTCACCATTAAAGTCCGCACCATATGGAATTTTTTTTTATTAATAAAGTTAATTGAATTCAAAATCTGGGTAATCGTTTTTGCTTCAAAAAATACTAAAACTTATGTATTCCGTGACGGAGAACGACGGATCAGTGCAAAAATGTGGCAACCGTTTTTGGATACGAACTAATGTTTGTCTTTATTTTCGATCCATTTCCGACACAAGATATTGTATTATTTTATGCAATAAAAGACGGCGCGCTCCGAAGTCACGTCGGTTCTTACATAGCGAATGAATTATAGTGCGCCTATCTATTGGGCTTTCTTTAAATGTTGAAATTCAAAGCTAAAAGGCATCAGCACCTCCAATTTAACCCGTAGCCTCGCCCAATCCAGCTCCAAAAATTAATTCTACCTGTCGGTTCCCACACCCAACTTGACGTCTCCACTTTCGCAAATGGTTGACGCTTTAAAATGCATTTATAAAATTAATCACGCCCTATCTCGAACATTAAAGTGTGTAAATTGGCAGCATAAAATATTGCCGCTTATTTAAACAAATTTAAAATAAAATATTTATTTTAGTAAACATAAATTTACAGCTTGAAAAATACCAATGTCGAGAAATCAAAGATAAACCCCGCATTCCCCTTTATCAAAACGAACCGACAAGAACAAAAATTCATGCTACCACTTATTAGTTGCTGTGGCACCAGAGGTGGTATTCTCGTTTTCCTAATAATTTACCACATTTTCATGAAGTACCAATGTACATAAATCGACCTGAATACACGTAGCGAATTAAAAATTTCACGAACTCAGGTATTGAGTTCGATTATTTAAGGTCGAGTTGGCATATTTTGTAATAATTGTATCCGTATCGGGATTTAAATAAAAACCGCAACATAATCGAACTTTGAACGTGATTGTTAGTTTGACATAACTTAACCTAACTTTTGAGCTGAAATTAATTATAAAAGTTATCTTGTCAAAACGATTTGAGTATATTACATAGTCATCTATTCTTCACGAATTCGAGAAGTAAATATATATTTTAAAATACAGTGAATCAGCATAATGATGACATTTTATAATTGCTTTTAATATACAGTCATAATAAATTTATTTTTCGGATCGATCGTGCAAAACTTGGCAACGTCTGCCTCCTAGCGGTAGCAAGTGAAAAAGACGAAAAATGACGGTTTTGACATAAAGAACAATAGATTATTTATTTCCAGCTTTATTAAATAAAAAGTGCTGGAAGTTTAGTGTTTGAAAGTTTTGTGGGTTAATTATCAAAAAAACAATATGGTGAGAGAGTGTCAGGTTTTCAAAATAACAGATTCAGTGGCTGGATTTCATAGTAGTCTACACATGCTATCGCCCTCTTATAAACAATGAGTTGTAGGCTCGGCGCAAAAGTAATGTTATGAATGAGATGCGGGGTCTATCTTTGCTTTCTCGTCGTTGGTTGTAACTACTGTTTTCTCCTGGGGGGTAACTATGCAAAAAAAATGAAATAATACGGGCTACGAGGGTCCCCATTTTTTAAAATAACCTCTTTATAAAATTGACTACAAGCCGTCACTGTTCAAAACCTTAAACCCTTTTAACAATGGACCATTTCAAAAGCTCCTAAATAACTATATTCCGCTATACAAAACTAGCAAAGTAGTAAATTTATACGGGCGAGTACTTCAACAATACCGGCCACAAAAGCTAAATGAATACAATAAATTTGGGTTTTTTGGTAATTCCTGTAGTTTAGGACCAGATGGCGTAACATTAAACATGTCTCGGTTGAACCAATTTATTTTCTTAGCGGATAAAAACGATATAGTTGTCGGACATCGGAGATCACTAATGGAAAACCGAGCTAGTTTTTTGGTTAACGGATGTCTCCTCTGAACTAAATGAGAAAATTGCTGCTGTTACAGGAGCGCTCAGGATATTTTGTAAGAAGGTAAAAGGTATAAATTCGAATCGCGTGCATTCTGACACTGCGCTGAGGTCTAAAAGAATTCTCAAATATTATTTCAGAGTCAAAACTCCTATTCAATACAAGGATACATTGTACTAAACATCGAGCTCTAGCCTACAGATCGCAAGGTCACAGGTTCAAATCCCATCAGGTGCACTTGACGTTTTTTTATAAAGCCATTAAATAATTTATAGAATTATTTTAAATTGAAATCTTCTTGTTGGGTGGATTTTTTAAATTTATGATTAATGTATCTTTCCTTGATTAAATTTAAAATTTTTCATTCTGATTAATCTAGAAGTCAATCCAGAAGAAATGAAAAAGTTAAACTACAAATAAAGGAAAAGCCTATTGACAAACTATGAAACCAGATATTAAGTGGAACATAATCCTAAGTATGCTAATTTTAACACTAGTGTTGATATTTTTATTTTCAACATTAGTGTTGAAATATTTTGTTCACAAATCATAGGCTTTTTTAATAATTCTTTGTGGTCGTAGGAAAAATAGTATACATTCCTCGTGTGAAAGTGATTATTCTAAATCTCCTCGTTTGAAAAGAATCAATTTCATCGCTTGTTATGTAACAAAATTGAAATTTTTTAATTATGGATTGTAGAGGTTTTCACTTAGAATCCAGCGGTGTAAGAGTGAATAAGAAAGTCGGAAACATTGTAATTTCAAATAATTCTTTCCGACGTTTACCTCAAGTATTGTACCTTTTATTTCACTAATAATTATAGTATACATTTTTAAGGTTAACAATAAACTAACCTACATTTTCATAAATCCTTATATCCCTTTACAAACCAAAACGGAGTCAAGATAAATTTATCAGTTTCCCGTGAAACTCCTCCAAGAAATCAATTTATTTCCCACACTTGACATATCCAATAAATCTGGCACCTCCTTCGCGTTACCGTTTCGTCACTAATTAATTTTCCAATATGTTCTTAAGCTAAGTTTAAGTGTTACATAAATAAGGCACCAAAATACAAGACATAAAATAAATTTAATTACTTTTACAGATTTTATTTTTACTTTATTTAAAACTGCCACAAACCTAACGTAAATTTAATGCCAATAGACACAGAAAATACTAATTTGTACAACAAGAGTGGATATGATGTCTATATCACACGAGAAAGTAAATTAGGCACTCCGCCTACGAGTGCGATATAGACAATCCACTCAAGTTCAACGTATATTTTTTCTACGACCAAACTTACGAACCTTATGTTTAAAATGTTTTTAAAAGTTTGCAGGCTGCCGGGCTTGAACTCACGACTATTGGATCCAAAGTTCGCCGTTTTGCCGTTTCGGCCACATGTTTATGTTAGAAAATATGGTAAAACCAACTCAATAAAAATGCTACATGAAATTAATTTTCTATGCACATTCAGCAGGTTGCATTATTGATAAAACGTATGCTTACCAGGCAGTCGCGTGCGGGAAAGTGTCTCTTTCCGCACTTGTTAGGATAATAACTATATTATATTGAACATATTATTAACATATTGTACCATAATATACTTACATATAAATTATACAGGGTTATTCCTAAGTTGATACTTCTTTTTTAGCTGCGTATAGAAGGCATTAAAATAAACAACATTTTCAAATACCTTTTTTCAAAAAACCCAAAAATAAAGTACTTACATTCATTTATTACACTATAAATCAAATACGGTTCTGCCTAACTTGCCCGTTATATAACATTAAGATAACTTCTGGGTGTAGAGAAGAAACATCCGCACTTTTACGACACTCACAATAAATTAGCGCCATAATTAGTTTATTGTTTTCAAATTTTACCATTTTCACCAATTTATTTAAATTAATTTGCTTCAGAACCACACCGGCAGCGAATTGCCAAAATAAATAACTGACGACCGATCCGTAAAATGAATGACTAACAATACAAAAAACGGAGAAAAACAATATAAAGTAAAGGGCTACGTTTTGATTACCAGGCCCGCACTTAAATTTTTACTTCTGTAACTCGGCTATTTTTAAGTTTCTTAAAAAAAGGTATTTGAAAAAGTTGTTAATTTTAATGCCTTCTATACACAGCTAAAAAAGAAGTACCAACTTAGGAATCACCCTGTATAATTTAGTGTTTTGAAAGAGAAGGCGGAGCCTCAGTAAATATAATAAACTGTGATTGATTAGTACTTTACAAGGACGCCACAGAGGAATCTAAAATTTTCTAACAATGTTGTGAACTAATAGAAAAGTTCCGGATTCGCGAGAAATAATCCACAGCACAGGGGATTGCTAGGTCGGCGCTGAATCCAACGAGAAAAGAGGCATTTTTACTTACAGTGTTACATTCGTAGGATATTCTTTAGGATCATTTATGGTTGTGATCTGCTAAAAAAGACTTGTGCATTATGTGCATTCGTGGAATTTTTCATTAAAAATGGGAAATTTTATTTTTAAAGGTTGCAATTCTGTGCAGCACTGTTATGAAATGTTGCCGTACAGTTAACTGGAATAGCCTATTTTTCTCATCACTTAAGTGTAAAGGAAACAGGTATCCATGTGAGAGTAGAAAAAAGGACGTTGCAAGTCCGACGATTCTTTGCAGAATCACCATCTTTCCATAGAATTAATGTAAATTTTCAATAGCAAAAAAAAATCTTTCATCAAAAACATTACTTAAAAGCCCCATTGTATCTGGCTTATATTTTAGTTACTAAAATTCGGTTCAACAAAATAATGAAGAGAAAAAGTTAAAATTAACGACTAAGAATATCCCATTCCCCGCAAAGCTCCGAATTTATAGACATAAGAGGATAAAAATTTAGAAACTCTTTTACGTATCTAAGCTTCTTTAAAACCCGTCTTTGTGCGGTTTTTTGCAACGTTTTCAGCATTTTTCATTGGAATAGCTCCATGGCGAAGTCGCGGTTCGGTATTACGCCCGTATAGCCCTTCGATATCCTTTAAAAGGTATAAAATATCTAAACAACCGCTTAAAGGCATTCAATTTACTTTCGACTTTGAGACTTCCGACCCTCTTTAAGATGTTAATAAAATTGATATTTGCCTGCGAAGGAATTCCTGGGGTGCAACATGGAAATATTTTATTCATTAAATTTCAGATGCATTAACAACCTCTGGGGGGAGGGGGGAAGGGGGGAGGGGTTAGACTGGCTGATCGAATATTTGGAGTTTTTTATGATTGGACTGAAGGGTTTTGGATTTTGGTGAGTTAATGTAAATAATAGGGTGCTTATAATGCCGTGCTAAGCTAAAGCGTCCTGAATAAAATAAAGTTTTGAGATATTTATGTTTTAATTTCCCCTTAGACTGTGTTAAAATTAATCAATACTAAAGCTGAAGTTTGTTAATAGGTAAACGATTATAATATCATTTTAATAAGTAAGTTACCTTAATTAGATATTTGACTTTTGTAAGATAGGACACTTTTCTTTAGTAGGTATTTACACAAATTTATTGGAGCTACAGATAGGACAAAGACTTGCTAATATATGTTTATATTATACATTATTGGCAAACTCGAATCTAGGGTGCGAAATCTCTAATGCAACCAAGAGAGAAGACACATATTGGCAAAACCTTCAGTTGAAAAGAGACACATAACCACTCCTACATTCCAACTGAAAGGGTGAATATGTGTGTGGTGTGGCCGAGTCGACGTATCGATCGCTCCCGTGCCTGCTTCGACCGCGTTTTCTAAAGAATGGAAGGTGGGAGGTAGGGGATAGCGTGTTCTCTGTTTAACGTATTAAACGCTACTAATAATCTCCGTCTGATGCGTTTATATCGACACCGTAGATTCAAGTTTGCCAATAGTGTATATTGTGTAAATTTTAGTCGAGTTTTTGGAATTATTAGAGGCCGGGCAGATACAAGGATGTTTCTTCGAGTTAAATCTACCCCGTGGTTTCTCTCTCTAGCATTTGCCATCGGAACTCCGGTCTTAACTACCTTATTATTAAATTAAAATGTTATGCCTTGAATCGGCCAGATAAGACTTTTTGCTATGTAATCGCATTTTAAGAATAATTGAGGTATAAAACGAGATTGTCCTAAGTGTACAGTTACGACAAAGATAGGTGTGGAATGTTGGTTGGGACAAAATATCTTAGTATTTAATATGATTTTGTAGATAGGACAATATTAAATATATAAATTGACGGTCTATAAATATAAGAGATATAAATTTGGTTAAATGGAGGCAAAGTTGCACATGTTATTGATGAATTATTTGTTAAAAAAAAAATCCGATGACTTCCGGAGCATCCGAAAAAAACACCAGAAAAAATTAATTTGTGTTTTTATTGTCTCTACGACGAAATATTGATTTTTTGGACAAACCAAGAGCACTTACTTAAGACAATTTTTTATTCTCTTCAAGAAAATAATCTTATTTTTCAGATACGACGGTTGTTTTTTGGATACCTATATCAACTCAATTTTTTCAAATTCGGACCTGAATTTTTTAAAAATTTTTAGTAGCTTTTGACCTCTTAAAATTATTATCTTGTAAAATACTTAAGAAAGTGCCCTTGGCTTTAAAAAATAATAAGTACCTACTTTTGTCATAAAAAAATAAAAACAAGTTTTTCGTACATTTTTTCGGATATCTCTGGAAATCATCGAAATTTGATTAAATTTCTTTTTAACAAATTGTTCAGCATTAAAATATGCAACTTTTCCTTCACTTACCAAACTCTCTATCTCTTGTAGTTACGGAGATAGCAATGCTAGTGCATCGAATTTGTACAACACTGTATATAAAAAAAATCGAAAAACTTACCGACTAATTAAATGGAGCATTTGCAATAGTTGTAACAAAAAATTTTCACAAAACACTTAAATTATCTTATAAGAAAACTCTATAGGTACGTCTCTTTGTTATTTGAAAATGATTCAATCACTTTTGTTCTTGAAGTCACCATTGTTTACAAAATGTTTTTCGGCAGGTTACATACCTAAAGCGTCTTTCCTCTTTTATTTTAGTCATTTTTAAATTGATAAACCGGAATCAGGAATATTATTATAATCCACGAACTGACTGACTGACCTAAACCTAACCTACAAGAATAATTTATGTTAAACAGTAAAAACTGTTTAAAATAAAACTATTTTAAAATTACTATCTCGACAGGGCAAACCGTATTCAAAACAGCTGCCATCTAGTATCAAGTAGTGGTAACAAAGACGACGGCGTGATCCGATTGGAACGACAAAATAAAGCACATGTAAATCCTCCAATTACGGATGGTCTGAGGATCTGGCCCGCCACAACATTTCTGAATTCCTTATGCGTTAGTAAGAGAGGACGATATATCATTATCTCTTTCATAAGCGATGAACCTTCGATAAACAGTATGGCCATACTTAGAAATACATGCAATTAGTTGCATAAATAAAAACTTACCTTAGCACAAAATCTATTTTTAATTAAAAACCCCAGAGTAGTTGTGTATCATTAAATCACAACTTTTATTTAAATTATACACGTCGATATAAAAACATAAATTGATTCTAATTACTGTCTATATAAGCAAAGCAATTTTACAAAAGAATTACTTTCACATCTCATTTTGCTCCGAGCAGTTTTTTATCTGTTCTAAAACATTGCCGTGGTTACTTAGCTAAGTGATGATTTTAAATAACGGATCTAAGCAATTTTAATATAATTATGTAAGTATACATCAGCAGACAATACATTTCACGTTTTTAATAATAGAATAAAATAAAAGAAGGAAAAAATTACGATGCAATAATTTTAAGTATCTAATAATGATAGCATCAAATAATGTTGCAGGAGTTTTTTCGTGAGAATACCGATCCAAAAAGTTAGATATAAAGTTGCTAACAAATCTTAAAGTGGTGATAATAATTCTGGGGTTAATATGAAATTATTAAAAGCATTGTGGCCTATTCCTTTAATATACCACCATATGACCACCTATAAAAATGAGAAAAAAATCACGATTAATTTGGCTAGAAAGCGCCGTATATCACACGCGTGTTGAAAAAAAATATTTCAACACTAGTGTTGAAATATCATGACACGCAATTTAATTTAAACATATGGTGCCAATTTGGCAGACAGCTCCTATTTATTAAAAAGAACACATTTTAGAAAGCACTAATTGTAAAGTGTTTAACTTATTTATCATGTATTTGTCATACGATTCAGAATTAAAGGGTGAATATACGCCATCCGAAATTATAAAAAATGTTAATAATATACTGTAAAATCTATTACCAGAAAAAACAAATCGCGCTGAAAGGAGTGTCATGTATTAAACAACAAATCCTTATTGGTACCGATAGTGTAGAGAATAGAGCTCTAGCCTACAGATAGCAAGGTCACATGTTCAAATCCCATAAGAAGTTTTTGGCTTTTTTTTATAAAAACATTAAATAATTTATAGAATTATTTTGAATTGAAATCGTCCTTGTTGGGTGGATTTTTAAATTTATGTTTAATCCATCTTTCCTTGATTAAATTTAAAATGTTTCATTCTGGTTAATCTTGAAGTCAATCCAGAATTAGTTCTTCCTATGATATATTAAATATGAAAAAATGAAAAGGTTAAACTACAAATAAAGGAAAAGCCTATCAACAAACTATGAAACCAGATATTAAGTGAAACATAATTCTAAGTATACTAATTTCAAAACTAGTGTTGAAATATTTTTTTCTCCACGACCATTACTGAATGCAATAATTCCAAAATCATTTTTGATAATAGAATGTAAAAATTCTCGCTCTTGAGTTGGAATATTTATTCTGAAACACTTGCTTCTTATACGTTTTGCGTGTATTTTCATTTCATAACAAGATACGGAATGAATATTCTGTAATTGATCTAAACGACATAGGTTGCCATGAATTTCGAAACTGTCAATGTCAGCAGACAAATTTTAGTGCAAGTCAAAATATGAGTGAAAAATCGGATGAATCAGATATGGAACTGGATAATACTCCATCTGAAATTACAAATATTGCGAATAGTATTTTTGGTCGTGGAGAAAATATAGTCTGCTACTCGGTTAGAATGAAAATTCGATACTAGTGGTTCCTCACGCGCGCTACGCTCGCGTTCGGAATCTTCCACTCGGATCAAATTTTCATTCCAACCTTGTTACAGAATCTACTATTCACAAATTGAAAGGATTTTTTAATAATTCTTAGTGGTCGTAGGAAAAATAGTGTACATTACTCTTGTGAAAGTGATTATTCTAAAACTCGGAGAATTTACGCACTCGGCTGACGGCTCGTGCTAAATATAAATATCTCGTCGTTTGAAGAGTATCACTTTCATCACTTGTTATGTAATATACTATAGCACTCGCCAACGACCTGCGCCAGGCCACTTCATATATAGCAATGACGCCAGCTACTAAAATAAAATGTTGCGTTAAAAATTAGTAGTAGGTCAGTATCTGGGTAACTGCTACTTTAAAATAGTATATTTAGTACCGTCGTGTGACGCTCCACCTCATACAAGCAAGCAGTTACTTTGGAACTATTAGGATTCCGTCCTGCGTTGGTACACGCTTGCGCACGTAAACCGAGAGAAAGCGACAATAGTCGGCCTGTTCAATAGTTCGTTGTGGAGCGCGAAACGGCAAACGGCATCTGAAGAACAGTAACAGTTTCGTGGTTTTCGGTATTTTGTCGTTGAAGGTAACTTTTTCGACTGTGGACTAAAAAAACGACACTCTACGACATTCATAAAGTGTGCCACTGGTTGAAGGTAATGGAGCAATCGTTATTACGTAAATTATAAACTTACAAAATACAAGGACTGAAAAAAAATCTCATTATCACTTAAAAATAAAAACTCTAGCCGCGATAAGGGATGAATCTGACAAAAGGTTAAATGACCTTAAACGCCTTTGTCAGCTTTCAAACAAAAAGTCAGAAAAGAGAAAAATGACCCATTATATTTATCCCCGAAAGGCTCCCTCTAAAGTTGTTTATGTATTTTCCTTGTATACATCCATTACCTCTTTAAAAAATTGGCCTAATACGTGCTCGGCGTTAATCCCGGGGAGAACGAGGGGATGAAAGTACTAAGAAAAATAGTAAATGTCGAGTATATCGGAAAATAAATTACTGCCTAAGAGGGTTATATTTTAATTAATGTGTATACTTGACTCTTTTCCGGGTGTAAAATGGAGTTAGGGAGTAATACTAATAACTTCTTATTTTGAGTTGAGTAAGACGGCATGAAGGTTGAAAATCTCGGAAATTTATATAGTCTATTTTAGGAAGGTGTGGAAAAATAAAATTCGAATGTTTTTGAGGACTATTTTGGTGAAATGATGAAATATTTTCCAGCTGTTTCAGTAGTAGTTATGGATAACGCACAGACAAGATTTAAATTTCATTTTGGAGAAAATAAGAACTTATCGACTTGTTAACCACCAAAAGTATTGAATTTGATGATAATTTGATAAAGAAGAAACTATTAGCTATAGCAAATTTACACAAATATCGTTTTATGAAATACCTATGCCGTGGAAGATATGGCTGAAAAACATAATGTAACTGTGCTGCGCATACCGCCATATCATTGCGAACTAAATCCTATAGAACTTATTAGTGAAAGAATTTGTAGCAAGACACAACACGACATTCAAAATGAAAGACGTTAAGCTACTGTTTGATCAAGCCATTAAGGAAGTGACACCAGAGAACTGGCGAAAAGCAGTCCATCATGTCATTAAAGAAGAGGAGATAATGTGGGATATTGACTATCTGATCAATCGGACCGTCGACCCGTTAATTATAACGTCAAGAGGTGATGACAGTTCTTCAGATGACGAAGAATATAATGATTTTTTATAATTTAATTTCTGTATAATGTATTTTTTGTATTTTTTTTATAATGTTTAATAAAAAATAAGTGTACCTAATACTATGTCCCTAATGCACGCCTTTGTCACACCATTTTCAGTGTTTTTGAATGGATAACAATAGACAAAACCCATAAATTGACCCAAACCCGCGTGGTACTACCTGCACTTGAAGAAAATAAAGAATTTTGTAATGAAATCAATGCCAAATTATGAAAGTGGCTTAAATATTCGTTGGGTCACTCTGTAGTCCCTTTGCATACCTAATGAGCTTTTATTACTCGACACCTTTCTGAAATAGACTATAATAAGAAAGTTATTTGTATGTAATCTGGATCATTAAACGGTTAAGTGGATTCGAACGAGATAAAATTTCTTATGTTAAAGTGCGGGTTTCTTAAAGTGAATTAAAAAAAATAAGCAAATTATTGATTTAAAGTAAGTCGTATAATAATGTTCCAGTTTATAGCAATTCAATAACAGTGGTGGGTTATTTCACATGTGGCGATGAACTCTTAAATCCTCATTTTCCACCGAAACCCCCAACAATAATCGATTTGTTTCCCACACTTGACATAACCAATAAATCTAGGCACCTCCCTCGTGTTAACGTTGTTTCACTAATTAATTCTTCAATATGTTGTTGTGCTACAAAAATAACATCTCACGAAGAAAGCGCAGTTAAATATTAGATCTCGAGGGTCGTCAATTTGTCACAGCTGACAATTATTTTTGTATGTCTCAGGAAAGATTTAGCTTTTTTCGATTTGTTTGTTTTTTTCGTTAAGAATGTCGAATGTGTCGTTATCTACAATTGTTAAGGTAGAATTTGTGCCGTTTTTATTGTGATTGGAGAAAAAATTGAGTCGACAGGAAACTGTTGTTAAGAAGAGTGGATTTGACAGAATGGTAATACATTGTAAAATCAGCGCGTAATGTGTATAGTCTATTTCAGAAAGGTGTAAAGTAATAAAAGCTCATTAGGTATACAACGAGACTACAGAGTGACCCAACGAATATTTAAGTCACTTTCATAATTTGATGATTTCATTGCTTATCATAAATAATGTAATGCATAAAATTTACCTGCGCCTATGGCAAACACCGAAATTGAGCCGAACTGGACGAATTTCCCATTTTATTACTCTACACCTTTCTGAAATATACTTGATTTTTAATTTAAAGCCTCCAGCAAAATAATACATAGCAAATAATTTGGTCCTAACAACTAAATATCTTTTATTGTATGTCTCCAGAATTCATAATTATAATTCTTATTTCAGTAGGGTACGACTCTGCACCATACGTCATGTAAAAAGGACATGATTTATGACTGGTATTGTGGTTACCAATCAGACGAACCGTTATGTCTAAATATACTTTACCTATCACTGTAAAGTTCAAGACTATATTATTTAATATATCCTATATCCTAATTGTACCAGCCCTGTGGTCAATTACCATGAGGGTCGAACCTGAATAACAATGGGAAATATCTTAAATTTATCGAATACAGGGTGGTCCTACCGGCTATCGATAAAAGGGACGGCATTTCTGTGCAAAATAATGCTAAGCAAGTAATAATATTAAAATCGAAACTTGGGTCATCGTGTAGACCTTTCAGATATATAATAATTTGATTTTAACAGATCACAGGTCGTCCAAATCCAAGACTTTGGAATACAGGATGATTCCTAAGTTGATCCTTCTTCTTAAGCTGTGTATAGATGGCATTAAAATAGACAACATTGTCTTTCAAAAAACTTAAAAATAGACGAGATACAGGAGTAAAAATCTAAGTGCGAACCTAGTCATCGAAACGTAGCCTGCTATACTTTATGTTATTTGTCTTATCTCTTATATTAGTAATGCAATTGGTAGTGAGTTATTTGGCATTCCGCTGCAATGTGCTTTTCTGACGCAAGTTAATTTTAAATTGGTGACCCGTGAAAATGGTAAAATTTGGAAACAATGAACTAGTAGATATGGTGCTAATTTACGGTGAATGTCGTTAAATTGCAGCTACTGCTTCAAGATTATACGCAGAACCCTTTCCCTTGCGAGCTCACCCTACACCCAGAAGTTTTCTTAATGGTATTCAACGGGCAAGTTAGGCAGAACCGTATTTGATCCATAGTGTAATAAATGAATGTAAGTACCTTATTTTTGAGTTTTTTGAAAAAAGGTATTTAAAAATGTTGTTTACTTTAATGCCTTCTATAAAGAGCTTCAACTTAGGAATCACCCTGTATACTTGAACACAGTTTTTTAAAATTTGGCTTTTTTAAATCATTATAAGCATTAAGTATTTAAAATCTTGTCCTAATGCGTTTTTACTCTGCAGTCTGGGTACTAATACCCAATCAAAATCACTAGACCATGCCTAGAAGTATAAAAAACCAATTTTAATACCTAGTCCCATGCTAGTACCAAACTATCGATATATAAACACATTTTATTACAGATTTATACATAAACGACGACAAATAACATCCCATAAGAATGCCACTAACCTCATAATATTTGTTTTCATCCATTAAATTGAAAATTTATGCATAACGAATCCGCATGAGGTCGACAAAAAACTTATTTTAAAATATCTTCTCCATTAACTATAAAATATAATAAAACACAGGTGGTCAAAGTAAACCTTTTACCTCTCACGGGGAAAGAAGAAAGGAGCAAAGCGGCAGAAGTTTTATAGAAATGTTAAAGAGCTTTAGTTCAGTGACGTAACCATAGCAACGGTGAATATTAAAGCCATTTTGGGCGTCAATTTATGGGTTTTGCCTATTGTACCAGACTCACTTTGTTTCATATTTGGGAGGTATTTATGATTTCTAAATGGCCGTCATATGCGAAATTTGTAACAATTCGATAAATGCACGAAGGCCTGCTATTTGATATGGCGGTATGCGCAGCACAGTAACTATGTTTTTCAGCCATATCCAGTATCCACGGCATTATGTATACGAGTAACTGTGCTGCGCACACCTCCATATCTGTGATCCGTATATTTTCGGTCAATTTGTACGGTTTTTGACCCAATTAATTGTGTCAGGGAGTGCAAGTGATTCTATAGCGTGACTAGTGTCCGAATGGTGATTGTACCAGACTCACTTTGTTTCATATTTGGGAGGTATTTATGAT
The DNA here is from genome assembly GCA_935413205.1 of Polydrusus cervinus. Classification (NCBI taxonomy): domain Eukaryota; kingdom Metazoa; phylum Arthropoda; class Insecta; order Coleoptera; family Curculionidae; genus Polydrusus; species Polydrusus cervinus. The sequence goes on along the minus strand of OW284517.1, from coordinate 34,809,695 downwards.
TTCTAAATGGCCGTCATATGCGAAATTTGTAACAATTCGATAAATGCACGAAGGCCTGCTATTTTTTGCTCTACTTGCAAAAAACAATTTCATTCCCATTGTGTTTCAAATAAAGAGGATCTGTCGAGCGCATTGAATGAAATTAGAGGTCTGTCGTGGAGATGTGTTGATTGCGTTAATGTATCTATCATCGTTAACCAGGATGATATCAAGGGACTAATTGAGACTCAAGTACAAATGGCACTTTCCAACATGAAGGATGCATTTGAGTCGCTAGCCGGCGATTTTCTCAAGTCCGTTGAAACTAGAGTTGCGTGACGTAACCATAGCAACGGTGAATATCAAAGCCATGTTGGGCATTGGGTCTTCACTCACTTTGAGCTAACGGACACGGTCGGCTGGGGCGCGCCAAAATGCACGTGTGTTTATAATTATTGTCCATCGGAATTAACCGTGGCCCTATTATACATAACTACATTAGGATTAAATAAGTATTATTAATTCGAACATAATTATTTTTTAAGGGCTAAAATGATAGCTTTATTGGTACTTTAATATTGTCAAAAAACTTTCCTCCTGGTTTTATTTTTTTTTTTACTTCACCTGACGAGCCGCCACAGCAAATATCCATGTGGGAGTGGAAAGAATGTTTATTAAACTATTCTATGGTTACGTATGGTTGTAGATATTGGCATTTATAAAATGTTTAAACCCTAACCCGCTCCTGTTTAACAGTTTGAATGCATGCATGCCGGACAAAAAATATTGGCTATTACCGGTAGAAAAGATAAAATAACATGTTATTAACATAAATGTAATCTCTATACGGGACATAAAACTGCTTATAATGTTTTCTCAGTAAGTTCCTATTGCATACTATGTTATATTTTTGAAACTCCCAGGAACTACAGTCAGTTCGAAAGAGACACCGATTAAAACTTTTACCAAAAATACAAAATTTTCTTCAATAATGTGTTACTTTTTCGTTTTATCCAAAACTGGGGAATACCAATTTTTGAAATATCCGTTCCTTGCTTTTTTAAATTTATCAATTGGCGAATGCGTCACTGGAGTATGCAACACCCATGCACAGACATTTGCGCAAAAGCTGTCCAAAATTATGTGATTGAAAAATATACATTTTTAGCCCTTGTACTGGTTTAGAAGTTTATTTTTAATTATGAATATTTCTTCTACAGTATTCACCTGAAAACGACTGGAGGTACTAGTTGAAACGTTGTGATTTAAAAGAAATAAAAACAATGCAAGTACAATACTCTTTTGTCAATCAAAGATCTTTCCTAATAACACAAAATTGTACAAGTTTTGCGAATTAAGGAGGTTTACTATCCTGTATAAGCTTTCTTTTGGATAATTGAGAAACGCAAAGAGCATTTTGCCTCTGAAAGTATGTTTATAAAAGTTGAGATCCTGTTTCATCACAAAATTGGGGCTGCACTATCAGAGGGCCCCGTTCTAACCAATATTTATAAATTCTTCTCAAAGGTTACCAGCTTCATGCGAAATTATATCTATATTATATTTTCACAGGCCCATATTTTCATCAAAATTTAATCAATCCGTTCCATTTTCAGTTTCTTCGCTTGTATTGTTGCGTTAGTAACAACGTGTCAATTATAGTCTATTTTAGAAAGGTGTAGAGTAACAAAATGGAAAATTCCGTCCAATTCGGATCAATTTGGGAGTCGGCTATAGGCGCAGGTAAATTTTGTGCATTAAATTATTTATGATAACTAACCAAAGAAAAAAAAAGAAGATAATTTGATAAAGAAGGAACCATTAGCTATAGCAAATTTACACAAACATCGTTTTATGAAATATGCCGTCGAAGATATAGCTGACAAACATAGTATATCTGTGAACGGCAGTAGAGTTTTGGACTTGCATTGTCTTTATTTGTTTAGAATCACTACGTTTCAACTGGTAAGTATCTCCAGTCGTCTTCAGGTGAATACTGAATAAGTACGGTAACTACAGCTCTATTTATACTAGGCAGGTGCTGTGACGCATGACTAGTGGGCGGAGTCATGCGTGTTGCTAGGTGATGACGCATAACTGGATGAGTCATGCTTGATGAGTCATGCTCGATGACGTCATGCTCGGTGAATCATGCGTTTAACTCTTGGGTGGTCTTATTCTAAGATTACATTTACTTAACAAGGGTTTCCAGACGTTTCTCATGTCTAATGAAGGCTTACTAAAGCAACCTGGATTTTGGTGTATGGTAGCAGCTTCCTTAAACTTCCTCTTCCTCCAGTGCGGTTCTTTTTGCAGGATTTCCGCTTTTGTCCACATGATATGATGGCCGTGCGTCCAGGCGTGGTCAGCTGCACCTGATTTTTCGGTCTCTCCTTTTCGGGTATTATTCCGATGTTCTTTAATCCTTACTTCTAGTGGTCTTAGTGTCTCACCAATGTAAGACTGGCCGCATTCGCATGGGATCTGATAAACACAATTTTTCTTGTCTTTCTGGCTTACTGGTCTCGTCTTCGTTAGGTGGCTTCTTAAAGTGTCTCTAGAGCTGAATACTGTTTCGATGTTGTATCGTTTTCCTAGTCTTCTTATTTTCTCAGATACTCCTTTGACATACGGAATATTGAGTATTGGTTGTATCTCTTTCTCTGCTTTACGTGTGTTTGGCCGATTCTTGCGATTTTCCAATATTGTGTCAATCAGTTTCATGGGATAGCCATTCTTGTTGAGGTCGGTCTTGATGTGGTTAGTTTCTCTTTTGAGAGCTTCGTTTGTGTTACAGAGAGTAATTGCTCTATCCACAAGGTTTCTTACTATGCCATGTTTTGTGTTGTTTGAGTGGTTTGATGTATAATTGAGATATTGCCCTGTATGTGTAGGTTTTCTGTACACTGAGGTTAGGAAGGTGTTGCCATTTTTCTCTACATTGACGTCTAGAAAAGGTAATTGGTTGTTCTCTTCTTTTTCCATGGTGAATTTAATTGTCGGTGCAAAGTTATTAATGTGATGTAAGAATTCTCTGAGTTCGTCCTCGTTTCCGTTCCAAATAATGAAGGTGTCATCCACATATCTAAGCCATATTTTTGGTTTCTTCTTTGCTTGTTTTATTGCTTCGGATTCGAACCATTCCATATAAATGTTGGCGATTATGGGCGAGAGAGATGAGCCCATTGGTAGTCCGTCCTCTTGGCTAAAAAATCTATCTTTTTCTTGAAAATAAGAATTGTTAAGGCAGCATTCCAATAGTTCCATGATGGCATTTGTAGGTAGCGGTGTTCTTTCTTGTAGGGTCAAGTCTTCCTCAAGTCTGCTCCTGATGACCTTAAGTGCGTCTTTTATAGGGACGTTGGTGTAAAGACTTTCGACGTCAAAGCTGACCAGTTGGTCTCCTGGTTGTACTTCCTTTTCTCCTATTATTTGTGCAAAGTGTTGCGAGTTCTTTACAAATGACGTACAACCAGGAGACCAACTGGTCAGCTTTGACGTCGAAAGTCTTTACACCAACGTCCCTATAAAAGACGCACTTAAGGTCATCAGGAGCAGACTTGAGGAAGACTTGACCCTACAAGAAAGAACACCGCTACCTACAAATGCCATCATGGAACTATTGGAATGCTGCCTTAACAATTCTTATTTTCAAGAAAAAGATAGATTTTTTAGCCAAGAGGACGGACTACCAATGGGCTCATCTCTCTCGCCCATAATCGCCAACATTTATATGGAATGGTTCGAATCCGAAGCAATAAAACAAGCAAAGAAGAAACCAAAAATATGGCTTAGATATGTGGATGACACCTTCATTATTTGGAACGGAAACGAGGACGAACTCAGAGAATTCTTACATCACATTAATAACTTTGCACCGACAATTAAATTCACCATGGAAAAAGAAGAGAACAACCAATTACCTTTTCTAGACGTCAATGTAGAGAAAAATGGCAACACCTTCCTAACCTCAGTGTACAGAAAACCTACACATACAGGGCAATATCTCAATTATACATCAAACCACTCAAACAACACAAAACATGGCATAGTAAGAAACCTTGTGGATAGAGCAATTACTCTCTGTAACACAAACGAAGCTCTCAAAAGAGAAACTAACCACATCAAGACCGACCTCAACAAGAATGGCTATCCCATGAAACTGATTGACACAATATTGGAAAATCGCAAGAATCGGCCAAACACACGTAAAGCAGAGAAAGAGATACAACCAATACTCAATATTCCGTATGTCAAAGGAGTATCTGAGAAAATAAGAAGACTAGGAAAACGATACAACATCGAAACAGTATTCAGCTCTAGAGACACTTTAAGAAGCCACCTAACGAAGACGAGACCAGTAAGCCAGAAAGACAAGAAAAATTGTGTTTATCAGATCCCATGCGAATGCGGCCAGTCTTACATTGGTGAGACACTAAGACCACTAGAAGTAAGGATTAAAGAACATCGGAATAATACCCGAAAAGGAGAGACCGAAAAATCAGGTGCAGCTGACCACGCCTGGACGCACGGCCATCATATCATGTGGACAAAAGCGGAAATCCTGCAAAAAGAACCGCACTGGAGGAAGAGGAAGTTTAAGGAAGCTGCTACCATACACCAAAATCCAGGTTGCTTTAGTAAGCCTTCATTAGACATGAGAAACGTCTGGAAACCCTTGTTAAGTAAATGTAATCTTAGAATAAGACCACCCAAGAGTTAAACGCATGATTCACCGAGCATGACGTCATCGAGCATGACTCATCAAGCATGACTCATCCAGTTATGCGTCATCACCTAGCAACACGCATGACTCCGCCCACTAGTCATGCGTCACAGCACCTGCCTAGTATAAATAGAGCTGTAGTTACCGTACTTATTCAGTATTCACCTGAAGACGACTGGAGATACTTACCAGTTGAAACGTAGTGATTCTAAACAAATAAAGACAATGCAAGTCCAAAACTCTACTGCCGTTCAAGAAACGTCATTGTCTCCAACCTTTAAACAGACAATAGTATATCTGTGCTGCGCACACCGCCATATCATTGCGAACTAAATCCTATAGAACTTATATGGAAGCAAGTGAAAGGATTTGTAGCAAGACACAACACAACATTAAAAATGAAAGACTTTAAACTACTATTTGATCAAGCCATTAAGGCAGTGACACCAGAGAAGTGGCGAAAAGCAGTCCATCATGTCATTAAATAAGAGGAGAAAATGTGGGATCTTGACCACCTGATCGATCGGACCGTCGACCCGTTAATTATAACGTCAAGAGGAGATGCCGGTTTCTCAGATGACTAAGAATATTATGATTTTTTTAAATTTCATTTCTGTATAATGTATTTTTTGTATTATTTTAAAAAAAATAATGTTTAATAAATAATAAGTGTACATAGTAATGTACATAATGCACGTCTTTCTCACACCATTTTCAGTGTTTGTGAATGGATACCAATAGGCAAAACCCATAAATTGACCCAAACCTGGGTCTTGCACTTGATAAAAATAAAGAATTTTGCAATGAAATCAATGACAAATTATGAAAGTGACTTAAATATTCGTTGGGTCACTCTGTAGTCCCTTTTCATACCTAATGAGCTTTCTGAAATAGACTATAGATAGTTAAAAGCGGCACAAAACGAAATACGAGACATTTCTATAGTTGTACAGGGTTATATACTACACTTTTGATTTGAAATATAACGTTCTGTATTTTTTTTAAAGAAGCAAATATTCCCTTAAAAACCCCTGTCTGTAAAATTGGCTCTTCATTACATAACGGTCGTAGTCCTCTCATACATTATATCTCCCGAACCCTGGTCATTACCATTTTTTAAACGGTTAACTTTTGTATTTTATCTTTTTGCTAGAGACCATGCGTGAAGTCTGCATTAGACCATAAGACTAAGATGTCTAGAGAGAGGCATTTTAAAGGTTGGCTCATAAATATTAAATTCTACTTTAATCTTAAAATCGACTCTTAAGCCGGGGCTTTTCACTTATAAATAGTATTTTATCTTTCGGTTTCATCTAGTAGGTGATTTTAAGTAGTCATGGGCGAGGAACAGGGTCAACATTTTTGTCAATATTTTCCCAACAGTTTTATGCGGTGTATAGAGCTGCAAAACAAACGCTTTGATTGGATAGATATCAGAGTATTAGGAAAACACGGGAAAGCAATTTATTACGTTTCTTTTTCACCAATAGAATTGGTGATATCTATGTGGATGTGGGCAGTGGGCTGTTTTAACCAGGTTAGGCAAATATTGCATTTAAGACAAAAACTTTCCGTAGCATTCAAGCATCAGAATTTCAAATTTTGTCATAAAATATCTTGTTTTTGAGTTTGTGGAAAGAACACCGCGGCAGAGGAAGAATAAAACGACATTATTTGTAAATGAGTTCAACACGGAGGCTTTGCGTATAAATTATTTAAAAAATTGGTTATGCGATTTAAATTCTGCAAAATTGTTAATTCACTTAAGGGTGTCTCTCCCTGTGTGTTTCGTAAATAGGTGTGAATTATTTTTAATTCAGAAAATGATCGTTTCGCAGACGCGCTGCTAGCCGAAATAGTAACAATTAACGCCTCCATATTTCTTTTTTTCCAAAACCCGACGGCGCGAAGTCTAGCAAAATGGCGAAAACACTAATTACAAATTAGAAATCTATCATCCACCTGATCGAGTCAATGTTTAAACCGCGACAGTGGCTCACAGTTACTGGCATTCGATCGTGGCGGTCCGAGTTCGATCCTCGGAGTGGGCATAAGCATAACAAAAAAAGTATGCCCAAAATTTAGTAGGTTTAGGAATGCAGGGAAGAGTGTAAAATGTATCATCTCCCAACCCACCTCATTTATGCCTGTAGCCAGGCCTGATGAGAACAGTCATCTCCTGGGGTACGGAAGGAAGTACACACTCCCCAATCGGTAGGTCATGCAATGACAAGAAACCAAGGGTTGATAGCCCTTGGGAGGTGGCGCATGACTGAGGATCGTAGTTCGGAACCCATGTTAAGCTGTAGGTTCCCACGGGAATGACCCTGGCAGTGAACGAAGAGGAAAAATTGGTTTATTTAATAAAATGTATTGATAGGTCAAAAAAATTAAATAGGTTTAAATCTTTCGTCTTGCATATTTTTGACTTTACCGTTTGAAATTAAAGCAAAGCTAAAGAAAAGTCAACAACCTATACCACCGATGACTAATTCTCACTAAATATAATATACAAGATGATATTTACCATCGTGAATCTCATTATAACTAATTTAATGCTCTGGAGAAAAATATGAAGGTACATGTACTTTTGTATTTGTATATATTTTAAAATTTTTTAAATGTTTCTTTGTTTTTTGTAATTATGTCTGATGATGCTCAGGTACGAGCGAAACTCTTGCTCTCGCTCATTGTATTGTTTGTATGTACAAATATTTTAAGAAATAGTTTCTTTGATAGTAGCAATTTATTGTTAGTTTTTTAATGTCGTTGTTTGTTCAAATAAAGTCAGAAAAAATAAAAACGAAATCGCGAAAATGCGGTTTTGCCCAAATATCCTCGGAAAGATTCGGAGTTTTTTAAATTTGAAAACACAATGTTGCAGAACTTAGTAGGGCGCAACTTTTTTCTAATTTAACCATCCCTGTATCTTTTTTGGTTTACGAGATCCCTGTAAAGTGCATCCTTATCTGGAACACCCTGTATTATTATACAGGGTCCTGCGCCTCACCTCCCGTTTTCTCTAGCTCACTTATTAATTAAGTTAGGATTTTGATATTTTGCAGATTTTACCTGTATCCTAGGGAGCATTTCAGGAAAATATTTTTGTTTATACAGGGTGTTCCAAAAAAGTGTGACGTCATAAGGATATGTTTTTTTAGATTATATGCCATATATTTTCTTACTTATTTGGATGCATCTTGTAGTTGCCTACATACCCCTAAAATTTTAATGAAATCGGTCCAGTATTATAGGCGAAAAAAAATAAAAACTAAAAAAAATCAGTTTTGCACCACTGGTTTTAAAAATTAATAATAAATAAAAATAATGCCTCGTTATTAAAATTCTACAAAGGTACTTAATAACATTTGTTCTAATTACAACCCTATCGCAATTTCTAACGCATTAAGACTTATTTACAGAAAACTCGTTTTATCAATCTTTCCACCAGTCATTATTATATAATAAATATAAAAGGTGGCTTTGAAAAACAATTTATTGATATTAAAGTTTATTGAAGTGACAAAAGCCCATTTTGACTTTAGTTATTTTATAGTTTCAAATATTGTTAGATTAGTATTATATAATTATTTAAGCTATATTATTTTTTGTGATGGAATACAACCAAGAAGAGCTCGTAGATATGATTTTCATATTAAGAGCATACTAAAAGAATTTTTATTTGTCCTTTTAGTAAACTTTAATATCAATAAATTGTTTTTCAAAGCCACCTTTGATATTTATTATGTAATAATGACTGGTGGAATAGTGGATAAAATGAGTTTTCTGCAAATAAGTCTTAATGCGTTAGAAATTGGGATAGGGTTGTAATTAGAACAAATATTTGAATTTTAATTCTGCATCGAATGATATAATAATATACAGGGGTTCCAATTTGAAATAAGAAAAATAAATTGCTTTAAAGTTTGCAAAGTTTGACACTAAACTTTGGACACCCTGTACAATTCGTATTAATCAAACTTGGTTAACAAAACTGTGAGACCTTATTTATTAAGTACCTTTGTATAATTTTATTAACGAGACATTATTTTTAGTTTTTATTAATTTTTAAAACCAGTGGTGCAAAACTGATTTTTTTTAGTTTTTATTTTTTTTTTCGCCTATAAATACTGAACCGATTTCATTAAAATTTTAGGGGTATGTAGGCAACTACAAGATGCATCCAAATAAGTAAGAAAATATATGGCATGTAATCTAAAAAAACATATCCTTATGACGTCACACTTTTTTGGAACACCCTGTATAAACATAAATATTTTCCTAAAATGCACCCTAGAATACAGGTAAAGCTTGCAAAAGGTCATAATCCTAACTTAATTAATAAGTGAGCTACAGAAGACGGGAAGTGAGGCGCAGGACCCTGTATAAATAATTATCCGTATAGGTACCTTAACGCTTACTCTTTATTGAGACTGTATAATATAAATAAACCTCCAGTAAATTAAGAAACGTACTTCATCTAATAAAGATTTAAAGCAAGTAAAATGTACTGTAATCTTCACGATAATCGTATCGTGTTTTCAATTAAAGTAATTAAATCACTATTAACATCATACTTTATTCTCTTAATTAAAATAAATGTTAAATAGGCGAGTCCATTGTTTCCAGTTGCACTTTAAAAATAATGGTTTTATATTCTTTCCGTTTTCACGATATAAAAATGTTTTAGTTTTTACAGGGCGCAGAGTGGAGTAATTATTTTAAAATTTATTAAAATTGTATTATGAAGAATTTCGGAATTTTAAATCCAGTTAATTCACACCTTGTTTAACTTAACGAAATATTGTTTTAATTATGTTTTAATTAATACAGTGATGGAAGAAATGTAGTAAATAAATCTTTTAAATTTTATTTAAAACTGAGAATGTAAAAAAAATGTTGTTTATACTAAATTTCACGTAAGTTTTTAATGCCTTGACGTTTCTCTTGCCACTCGCGTAGGTCAACATGTGATTTTAAAAATTCCTTAATTCCGAAACGGCTTTTTCCTCACGAACATTGGCTATAGTCTATTCCAGAAAGGTGTAGAGTAATAAAAGTTCATTGGGTATGCAAAGGGACTACAGAGTGACCCAACGAATATTTAAGTCAGTTTCATAATTTGGCATTGATTTCATTGAAAAATTCTTTATTTTTATCAAGTGCAGGTAGTACCACCCGGGTTTGGATCAATTTATGGGTTTTACCTATTTTTATTCATTCACAAACACTGAAAATGGTGTGACAAAGGCATGTATTATGTAGGTACATAGTATGTAGGTATATAGTACTTATTTTTTATTAAACATTATAAAAAAATACAAAATACAGAAATTAAATTATAAAAAATCAATATTTTTTGTCATCTGAGTAACTGTCATGTCCTCTGGACGTTATAATTAACGAGTCGACGCGACGGTCCGATCGATCAGGTGGTCAAGATCCCACATTTTCTCCTCTTTTTTAATAACATGATGGACTGTTTTTCGCCAGTTCTCTGGTCTCACTCTCTTAATGGCTTGATCAAACAGTAGCTTAACGTTTTTCATTTTGAATGTCGTGTTGTGTCTTGCTACAAATCCTTTCACTTGCACCCATATAAGTTCTATAGGATTTAGTTCGCAATGATATGGCGGGGTGCGCAGCACGATTACACTATGTTTTTCAGCTATCTATCTTCCACGGCATATTTCATAAAACGATGTTTGTGTACATTTGCTATAGCTAATAGTTCCTTCTTTATCAAATTATCTTTTTTGGTTAGTTATCATAAATAATTTAATGCACAAATTTTACCTGCGCCCATGACCGACGCCGAACTGGACGGAATTTCCCATTTTATTACTCTACACCTTTCTGAAATAGACTATAGGCTAGATTTACTTCTCTTTCTCTAGTAATATTCAGCACCATTAAACATAAAAATACATAAAGAATTTAACTCTTCTATAAGTAAAAAAAAACAATATTAACGACGTTTTTAGTTTGATAAGCTCAAGAGGCAAACGTATACCTGGTCATTTATAGGATTAGTAATTATATTGTTAGAAAATTTATAGCTATAAAATCTATAATAAACCGTGAGCACTGGGAAAAATGAAACTGCTGCGCATTCTGGTGATGGTTTTTTAATACGATTTTAATTCAACCATATATTAAGTCCCGACAATGATGGTTTTTGTAGATTAACTGCCATTATATTTAAAGTTTAACAGTCTATAGACGACCTGCTTTTATACACGGTTTTATTGCTACTAAAGTCCGTTTATAATAAAAACAAGATTTATGTGGAAAGGTGTAGAAGTCCTGTGTGTGTGTGTATTTTCTGTTTGTTATGAAATGAGTCTAGACCACCACAGTTCCGAAAATAATAAATTGATCTTTAATTTATATAAAATTTATTATTTGACGTTATTAAAGGAAGTCGCCTATTTTGTTTAATGCTTTATTTTTAATTACACTGGTTAACAAGATTTTTGTCCCAAGCGCAAAAATGTCTGATTTCAATATAATTTTGCATGCTGAAATCAATCATGTTTTCAGAATGTCTCCATCACCCTTAGTTTTTATGTTCCAGTATATGTGATTATTTACCTATAAAATGCACGCATAGGTCTGTACTATAAGAGTCATCTAACACAAAACTTGTGTCAGGCATTGCTATTTTATTATTTGTGTATTGTAACAATAACTTGTTGTGACTAGAAATAACAAAGTGTGCTCTGTGTGTCACGCGGAACATGTCTTGGCTTGTTGAGACCTGCAAGCCGTTCCGAGTCCTACATAACATTTATTGTTGTTTTATGTTTTAGTTATCGGCTAGAGCTCGGTGAATGAACATATACGCAGACTTTTTTAACGTTTTGAAGAATGTGCTGTGGTGCATTTTAAGCTATTGTAGTGTAACTCACCTGTAAAAATGCCAAGAAATTGTGTAAACCACCCGAACTCTTTTTGCTACATCTGCGGTGAATTGACATTTAAATCTCAAAAACGGTCTTTCACGCCTCTCGTTAATAAATGCTATGAACAGTATTTCAAGTGTAAAGTCGGCGATCAAGACAAAAGCTGGGCTCCTCATATTTGCTGTGTTACGTGTGTCAGACTTCTTACAGCGTGGGCAAAAGGTAAACGACATATGCCTTTTGCTATTCCCATGATTTGGAGGGAACCATCAGACCATATTACCGATTGCTATTTTTGTCTTACAAATATCAGTGGTATAACTTCTAAATCCAAACATACTGTTAAATATCCTCATATTCCATCTGCACTGAGACCAGTGCCGCACAGTCCGGAATTACCTGTGCCTGACCCCCCACAAAATATGACACCGAGCGACGATGAAACTGCCGATGACGAAGTAAACAACGAAAGTTTTTCAGCCGAAAATATTGATCTGGATCCAACATTTACACCAGATTCGTCTTCTTGTGCGCCGCATCTTCTAAGTCAAGAAGAACTTAACGACCTTGTCCGAAAAAGCAGCATGGTTTTCTTTCAAGGACATTTGCAACGGCGTCTTGGGAAATCGTAAATCCGAAAATTACGTAGAGAATGTTAACAATTTATTGGTCTCATATAAAGCCATGGGTTGCAACATGAGTCTAAAAATACACTTTCTTCATTCACACTTGGACTTTTTTCCAAAAAACCTTGGAGCAGTAAGTGACGAACATGGCGAGCGATTTCACCAGGACATTCTGGACATGGAGAAGAGATACCAAGGCAAATGGAGCCCCGCTATGTTGGCAGACTATTGCTGGACGCTGAAGAGAGATGTTTCTGATGCAAAGTACAGTCGAAAGTCATATATAACCACATTTTCTAAGTAAATATATCACTTTGTACTTTATTTTTTCATAACTTATACCCATATTATAATATATACGTTCACAAAAATTCATTGCTTTGTCACTTTAAAACCCTGCGTGATGGAAAAATTCTGAAAACATATATGAAATATGTTTAAAAAGTACTACCAAGTACACCCACTTCAGCTCGTGGGACAAAAAAAATCTTAAATTTTGTTGACCAGTGTTATTCAATATACCGATAAGCATGTATTTGTTTGATTTGAAAGTTTTGTTTAAAAATTGAACGTGGAATGTTACGATTTAAAAGGAGCAGTAATTATGGAGGACTTTATTCTATGCTTTTGCAATCGCAAATCTTTCCGTGCGACTTCAATCTGTTTCAACACCGAAAAAACTATAGTCTATTTCCGAGAGATGTGGAGTAATAAACCCGTCCAGTTCGGCTCAATTTCAGTGTCGGCCATAGGCACAGGTAAATTTTGTGCATTAAATTATTTATGATAACTAACCAAAGAAAAAAAAAGAAGATAATTTGATAGCCAAGGAACTATTAGCTACAGAAAATTTAGACAAACATCGTTTTATCAATTATGCCTTGAAAGATATAGCTGAAAAACACAATGTAACTATGCTGCGCACACCGCCATATCATTGCGAACTGAATCCTATAGAACTTATATGGGCGCAAGTGAAAGGATTTGCAGCAAGACACAACACGATATTCAAAATGAAATACGTTAAGCTACTGTTTGATCAAGCCATTACGGAAGTGACACCAGAGAACTGTCGAAAAGTAGTCCATCATGTCATTAAAGAAGAGGAGAAAACGTGGGATCTTGACCACGTAATCGATATATAGAATATTATAATTTTTTATAATTTAATTTTAGGCAAGGGCCTGTCGACATATTAAGCACCGGTTCCCGCAGATCACCGAAGTCAAGCGGTGTCGAGCGCGGTTAGTACTTGGGCGGGTGACCGCTTGGGAACACGGCGTGCTCTTGCCTCAGGGAAGAGTGTAAAATGAATCGACAACTAGCCATCCTATTCACGCCGGACAGGCCGGATGAGATCGGATATCTCGTAGGATGAAGGTGCCGTTTCACACTCCCCAGTCGGTAGATCACATTTGTGGTCGATGACCGGTTCAAGATGGCCTACGTAGTCGCCGAACCGTAAAAAAAAAAAAAAATTTAATTTCTGTATAATATATTTTGTATTTTTTATAATGTTTAATAAAAAATAAGTGTATTAATAGGCAAAACCCATAAATTGACCCAAACCCGGGTGGTACTACCTGCACTTGATGAAAATAAATAATTTTGCATTTGCATGCCAAATTATGAAAGGGGCCTAAATATTCGTTAGGTCACTCTGTAGTCCCTTTGCACACCTAATGAGCTTTTATTACTCTACACCTTTCTGAAATAGACTATAATCCAAATGCGTCCTAAGATTCGTGGCACAATCATGTCGATTTAACCTTATTGTTATAGTAAAATTAATTCGTAAGTTTGGATTAAAATTCAGGTCCTGCCCTGATCAAAATTCAAATTGAGTAAAAAGAACGTTACTAGAAATGACGCGTGTCAACGATAGGCATTAAATAGGGAGCCGGTATATAGACTATCTACGTAAAAATCCGCAACAATAAAACACACGCCAATTTTGTGAAATATTATCTGTAATTTTCCATAATTCTCTATTTCCAGACATGAACCCGCTATTACCTGTTATAAATCTTTTCTATCAGCTGTACAGAATTTTATAGAGGTACGAAAGCAGACCACACCTGGTGCATTTAAGTGGAACGGGTTTCTATTTTCTGAAATTACCAAAATTGGTTTCGGTAAATTTTTGTATGGCGCCAAATGGAAATAATTTTTGTTGGGGATTAAAGATCATAATTAGAAATATAATTTATTATTGTTTTTATGTTTAAGGGGTTTTAAGAGGTTCAAAAAATGGAGGAATTTTAATAAGCGTTGTCTGCACTTAATTTGTAGCGGGTTTGCTGTTTGATTAAGGCTATAGTCCTATTTCAGAAAGGTGTAGAGTAATAAAATGGGAAATTCCGCCCAGTTCGCCTCAATTTCGGTGTCGGCCATAGGCGCAGGTAAATTTTGTGCATTAAATTATTTATGATAACTAACCAAAGAAAACAAAAAGAACATAATTTGAAAAAGAAAAAACTATCAGCTATAGCAAATTTATACAAACATCGTTTTATTAAATATGCCGTGGAAGATATAGCTGAAAAACATAGTGTAACTGTGCTGTGCACCCCGCCATATCATTGCGAACTAAATCCTATAGAACTTATATGGGTGCAAGTGAAAGGATTTGTAGCAAGACACAACACGACTTTCAAAATGAAAGGCGTGAAGCTACTGTTTGATCAAGCCATTAAGGAAGTGACACCAGAGAACTGGCGTAAAACAGTCCATCATGTAAAGAAGAGGAGAAAATGTGAGATCTTGACCACCTGATCGATCGGACCGTCGACCCGTTAATTATAACATCAAGAGGAGATAACAGTTCCTCAGATGACGAAGAATATTATAATTTTTATAATTTAATTTCTGTATAATGTAGTTTCTGTATTTTGTATTTTTTTTTATAATGTTTAATAAAAAATAAGTGTAGGTACCTAATACTATGTACCATTGCGCCCAAAAAAAACTGGGACAGCAAACTTGTTGTTGTAAAGTAGCTCCTTGACTATAAGGAATATGTAAAATCTATTGAGAAAAGGTTATCATTGTTGTTATAATAGTTGTCATGGAAGTGAAAAGGTTTAGCAACAATACCACATTTTTAGAAATACGAGGAAAAATGAAAATATGCATATTTAAACAAAAATAAAATAAAGTTTTTTAATATTATGTTCCAATAAATTTTAATTTCAATCATATTTAAACCTTAATATATTTACATGTTTTTCATATTTGGTAGTTGCACCATTATTATCGATTAATGCTTGTGAACGTCGTGGCATAATAATGGTGCATTGAGCCTCCCCTGCACTATTTGGCAAACTCCTGGGCCCCTTGCACTAATTCAGTCCCAAACGTTTATAGAAAAGCGTCCGATTTGATTAGTCTTGTTTGTATATCTTCCATCGTATCTCGTACCAGAAGGCCTATAAACGCGTATTTTCCCATTATTGCATGATTGAAAGGTTTTTTCATCGGAAAATATTACGATTTCCCATATATTACCTTGATTTATATATTCATAAGCAAATTCTACTCTTCTCTGTTTGTTTGTTTCGGTCAAAAATATTTTATTAGCAGCACAACAACTTTTTATATCTGAACTACGAATACGGCGCTGTATTAGCTGAACCAGGAAAATGTGTTTCTTTTTAGCTCGTATTGCTGTTTCGAGAGGATGATCTTTTAGAAAATTCATTAATTCTATAATATCTTGGCCGTTATTCGAAATTTTGGGGCGACTAGAACCTGCTTTTCTTACAATACTTCAATATTTTGTACTTTTGTGCTTAGCCAACAACACGGTATTTTTGCTAATCCCTAATTCATCTGCGATGTTTTTTATTTGATTCCCATCTCTCAATCGAGTGTAAATGATCGCTTTTTGCTCGGTGGTTAACGATTTCAAAAAATATTTCTTTTGACACGTCACTGTCAGTCACAAAATTAAATTAAATTGACAACTTCAAAAAAAAAGCTAATAGTCTGGGAGATTAAACTACATTTTGTTGTCCCAGTTTTTTTTGGGCGCAATGGTACATAATGCACGCCTTTGTCACGCCATTTTTAGTGTTTGTGAATGGATAACAATAGGCAAAACCCATAAATTGACCCAAAGCCGGGTGGTACTACGTGCACTTAATGAAAATAAAGAATTTTGTAATGAAATCAATGCCAAATTATGAAAGTGGCTTAAATATTCGTTGGGTCACTCTGTAGTCCCTTTGCATACCCAATGAGCTTTTATTGCCCTACACCTTTCTGAAATACACAAAAAAATTTCGAATGTTAGTTTCCTTCGTAGCTTCATTGTAATTTAACTGACAAAAATCGGAAGTTGGTAACCCAATTCTTGTACCGACAAAAACCTATATACAATGAACGGCTGTAAATAAGTACGATAACAAGCAAGGTTTTATCCTAAAAGAACCAATGTAGACCAAGTCGTGACCAAAACCGTACGGTGAAGGTGCAGTTGGCTATAAAAACCGTGTGTACTTAATTTATTTCTGTACTTCCATATCATTTAATTGGTTGAAATTTTTTACTTGTAAAAGTTTTAACAAGACATCAAGAACAACACCCCAATTATTAATATCCTTTAATTTCCGAATCCGCCGAATCGAATCATATTACTTTTAAGTTATGGGCGTACGGTAATAACGTGTTTTTTTTTACCTCAAATAATATAATAGTTTTAAGCAAAAATACAGCGCTAAAATAAAAATACTACATCTTCGCAGGCAGCATGAAGTATTGCGCCCCAACAGTGACCTGGAAGAAATTTTGGCTTGGGGTGACAGTAACCAAGTTGAATTTAATGCTAAGAAAACCCAGGCAGCAGCCTTCTGAAAAAAGGTTAACATTGCAGAACCGGATATAGTCATGGCAGGACACGCAATTCCCCTGGCACCGTCTATTAATTTGTTGGGGGTCAATCTGGGAGGTAATATGTCTTGGCATGATCACGTTGCCGCAATTGCCAAGGCAGCTGCACAGAAACTTGGTGTACTTTTCCGCACCAAAAGGTTGTACACACCTCATCAACTTTTGACACTCTACAAAGCCCAGATTTGACCATCATTAGAATATTGCTCTCATGTCTGGAGCTCTGCACCCAAGCACACCCTTCGGCTACTGGATTCCATTCAAAGGAGAGCCGTTCGTCTGATCGGCGACCCCGAGCTGACCAAAACCCTCGATAACCTGGAGCATCGAAGACAGGTTGGTGATTTGGCTCTCTTTTACAGATATTTCCATGGTAGGTGTTCGACTGACATTGCCCACTTGATTCCACCTAGAGCAATGCAAAACAGAAATACACGGCAAACCACTGCCGCTCATCCATATGTTGTTCAGCTTAGTACTCCTCGAACTTCATTGTTCAAGAATTCTTTCATCTGGAGAACGTCATCTTTGTGGAATGATCTTCCCGAGGTCGTGTTTCCCAATGAATACAATCTTCAACGTTTCAAGACCAACGTTAATCGCTTTTTTCGCACTCGCTCCCAGAGCGCCTTAAAGGATTTTTTCTACAGTGCAGGTGTTTTATCATAAAAAAAAAATTGGCATTTTCGTTATAATAGAATTTATCATATTCAGTACCTGAACTAGAACCATATCGAAAATACATCTCAAAAGTAAAGATCTTCCTATAGTCTATTTCAGAAAGGTGTAAATTCCGTCCAGTTCGGCTCAATTTCGGTGTCGGCCATAGGTGCGCGCAAAGAAAATCTTTTATCTTGATAAGACGTGGATTAATGGAGGTTATATAGTACCAAAATTGTGGCAAGACAAAAATATAACCAGTGCTCGAAAAGCTTTCATGGAAGGCCTGTCAACGGGTATTAAGGTGCCTAATAATCGTCCACAATTGGAAGCAAAGAAGGATTTTTAAAAGAAAGTTTGCTAACCTTTCAGTCATTCAATACCGGAAATTACCACGAGGACATGAATTCGAATGTTTTTGAGGACTATTTTGGTGAAATGATAAAATATCTTCCAGCTGATTCAGTAGTAGTTATGAATAACACATGATATCATTCCCGACGCACAGAGAATACTCCAACTTCATCTTGGAGAAAACAAGAAATTATCGACTGGCTAACCACCAAAAGTATTGAATTTGAAGATAATTTGATAAAGAAGGAACTATTAGCTATAGCAAATTTACACAAACATCGTTTTATGAAATATGCCGTGAAAGATATATGCAGCTGAAAAACATAGTGTAACTGTGCTGCATACACCGCCATATCATTGAGAACTAAATCCTATAAAACTTATATGGGCGCAAGTGAACGGATTTGTAGCAAGACATAACGACATTCAAAATGAAAGATGTTTAGCCACTGTTTAATCAAGCCATTAAGAAAGTGACACCAGAGAACTGAGCAGTTCATCATGTCACTAAAGAACAGGAGAAAATGTGGGATCTTGACCACCTGATCGATCGGACCGTCGACCCGTTAATTATAACGTCAAGAGGAGATGACAGTTCCTCAGATGACGAAGAATATTATGATTTTTTATAATTTAATTTCTGTATAACGTATTTTTTGTATTTTATATTTTTTTTATAATGTTTAATAAAAAATAAGTGTACCTAATACTACGTACATAATGCATGCCTTTGTCACACGATTTTCAGTGTTTGTGAATGGATAACAATAGGCAAAACCCATAAATTAACTCAAATCCGGGTGGAACTACCTGCACTTGACAAAAAATAAAGAATTTTGCAATGAAATCAATGCCAAATTATGAAAGTGGCCTTAATAATCGTTGGGTCACTTGGTGGTCCCTTTGCATACCTAATAAGCTTTTATTTTTATACACCTTTCTGAAATAGACTATAATTTAACATACAAGATTTATAATTTTGCATTGAAAGGGTAACCTCGGAGAATCATTTAGAAATGTTAGGCGGATGCTCTTAATATATTAAGTGTGCGGAGGAAGGGAGGGGAAGAATTGACCAAATGACCTTATGGACGAACCGCCACTGCACAGCGTACTTCAGGACGTGATACTCTACGTTTATTCTTACCGAAAACAAAAAATAAGACAATATAAACATTTTCTTTTCCCCATACCGATTCCGTTAATAACTCAAACAAAAGAAAAAAATAAATGAATGTCGACTGTAATACAAGGACAACAGACTTATTCTTGTGTGGCACATTTTGTCCCCCATCAAACACGTCTGGATTTTATTTTTAAACATAGACCTCAAATATGTCTTTTACAAAGTCAATCCGCTGACGTGTGTTTATAAACATCATTTGTAAGGGTTAAGTTGCATCGAAAACTACGCGTCGAACTTTCGAAAAACATACCGAAACTAAACCGTAGTAAAACGTTTGATGATTTAAACGCTCCGAGAGAAAAAAAGCAAGCTAAAGCTTTTAAAACTTCAAGTTTTATTTTTGGGAATGAAGACAAATTACGTGTTAAGGGTTTTTTGATTAGGTTTTTAAAGTTACATAACCGCAAGCTCGCGGAGGGCTGAGTAGGTGTAATGCACTTGCATAGTAAAGTGGGTTTTAAGTGTACATATACCGTCTTTGGAGTTTCAATACCAATTGCCCGTAAAATCACAAATTTATTTAGCCTAGCCAAATATTATACGAGGTGGGGATTTTAAATGGAACGCTGGTTATAGCGGCTCTGGGAATAAGCTTTCTCTGAAATACATCCTTAAATTTTTTTTATGAGCCTCCTTTTGTCATGTGAAAAAAATTGGGACCCAATGGAGGGGGCGCAGCACTAAATAACTTTTTTTTTATATAGAGGATGTCACTTGTAGCACCATTTTAGCAAGCTTATCGAAAAAGGACTTTTTTCCAAATAAGTGGATAGAACAGCGAGTATTTATGGAGTGGCCGTCCAGATCGCCCGATATTACACCCTTAGATATTTATTTATGGGGCGATTTAATATAAATGGTATTTGTTATCAGATCTAGAAATCTGGAATAGTTGAATGCAAGGGCAAAGATGGGTTTAATCACGCCAAAAGTTTTGGAAAGAGTAAGGGTAGAGTTCTACCATCGGTTTCGTCTAAGCTAACAGATTTATAGGGCACATTTTTAACAATTACTATGCGAAAAAAGTGACATTACAGTTTTAAAGTTATTGTTAATGTAATTAATTGCAGTGGCGGCTCGCGGTCTTAAAAAATGGTGAAGAGCTAGGTTTAGTGCGGGTACTTAAACAAACATTAACTAAAAACCCATGTAACAAGATGTCTCTGTTATCCTCATCTGTCCAACGACTAAATGGAGTTTCCAACAAATTACAAACTATGTCATTAATTAAGTTCATTTTTAAAACACACATCTATTGAAATAACTAAAAAAACGATATCTATAGCCGTAAGTTTTACGAAGCCTCAAAATAAATACCTTAAGGTTAGGCGAACCAATGCTAAAACAATGGTGCATTCGACTGATCTATTTTTAAAATGCCCTTCATCATAATGCATATTATTACATGCTGTTTGCGTGATTGACGTCACGTAACCATAGCAACGGTGAATATCAATGCCATGTTGGGCGTCGGGTCTTCACTGGAGCGCGCCAAAATGCACGAGTGTTTATAATTATTGTCCATCGGAGTTAACCGTGGCCCTATTATGCATAGCTACATTCGGATTAAACTAATATTATTAATTCGAACATAATTATTCTTTAAGGGCTAAAATGGTAGCTTTATTGGTATATAAATATTTAATATTGTCGAAAGCTTCCTCTGTTTTTTTTTTTGGTGAAGAGCCCCTTCACCTACTTCACCTAACGAGCCGCTGATTAATTGTTCTTTAACTTAGTTTTTATTAAATTTCTGACAAAAGTAAAAAAAAATATCTGGAGAAATTCCTTTTTCGATAAGGTTTCCAAAAAGATGCCACAAGTAGTATCCTCAATTTTTAAAAAAATTTAGGGCTGAGCCTCCTCCTTGGGGCCCAACTTTTTTTAGAAGACAAAAGCGAGGCCCATCAATATTCTGTGAGGACGTATTATTGAATTTTAGAAAACTCTTATTCCCAGAGCCGCTATAAGCAGCATTCCATTTAAAATCACCATCCTGTATATTGACTAATGGACAAGCCCAAAGAAATACAATAATCTCTGGCACGACAAAAGCTACCCAAACCGCCGTATAACCGATATTCCATATGTTTAACGAGCCGCGATATAGTAATCAATATTTATCCCGGACCTTAATGAAAACCTTTTTAACAGTTACTAAATATTAATGGTGCCTCTTAACCTTTTAGTTAATTAAAAGGGAAGGCACTAAGTGCGCGTTATCCCTTAACTTACTGGGGAATATGGCGAAATAAATAAATACGCGCAGAACTAAATGTACTGAAGGAAGGGGTTCGTGTATACGGGGGTTACGAAATGGTATATTGGTTGGTTGGTTTAAGGCGGGGGTCGGGCGTTCGACCCAAGCTTCTTGCACTGCAGCCTAGTGGCTTATTGTGCTCCCCTATCTTGCTAGAAAAGATTTGTTCCTTTTATAAGGTCCAGCCAATTGCTACCAAGTTTGTCATGTGAGAGGTTATCCCCACATTGGATGTCTCCGAAGATTCTGAGTCTTCCTCGGGTCAGTGCTTCGCAGTTATATATGATATGTGAGGTGGTTTCGTCCTCATCGCCGCAAAGCCTGCATTCAATGGGACCTTTGTTAATTCCTACTCGGCGTAGGTGTTTTCTTAAGCAGTGGCCTGTTAGTAGGCCGGCCACTTGTTTTAGCTGGGTGCGCGTTAGAGGCATCATTCCAATGGTATATTACATAACAAGTAATGAAAATGATACTTTTCAAATGAGGAGTTATTAAGTACGAGGCATCAGCCGAGTGCGAAAATTATCCGAGTTTTTGAATAATCACTTTCACACGAGTAATGTATACTATTTTTCCTACGACCACAAAAATTTATTAAAAAAGCCTTTGATTTGTGAAAAAAATATTTCAACACTAGTGTTGAAATTAGCATACTAAGGATTATGTTCCTCTTAATATCTGGTTTCATAGTTTGTCAATAGGCTTTTTCTTTATTCGTAACTTTTTCATTATGTCTTAATTTTATATATCATAGGAAGAACTAATCCTGGATAGACTTCTAAATTAACCAGAATGAAAAATTTTAAATTTCATCAAGGCAAGATGCTTTAAACATAAATTTAAATAATCCACCCAACAAGGAAGATTTCAATTCAAAATAATTCTATAAACTATTTAATGTTTTTATAAAATAAAATTCAAATACTCCTGATGGGATTTGAACCTGTGACCTTGCGATCTGTAGGCTAGAGCTCTATTCTTTACGCTATCGATATCAATAAAGATGTGTTGTTTAGTACATGACACTTTCTGCAGCGCGATTTGTTTTTTCTGGTATTAGATTTTCCAGTATATTATTAACATTTTTTATAATTTCAGATGGCGTATTTTCACACTTTAACTCTGAATCACCCAACAAATATATGATAAATAAGTAACACTTTACAATTACTGCTTTCTAAAATTTGTTCTTTTTAATAAATAGGAGTTGTCTGTCAAATTGGCACCACATGTTTAAATTAAATAACGAAGTAGTATCTACTCTCCAGAAGGGACATGATCATGTAGGGTTGGGAACAGAAAGCCCTATCTTCCTTCTTACAAGGAAGATAGACATTTAAATTAAATAGTGTGCCTTGTATTTCAACACTAGTGTTTAAATATTTTTTTTTCAACGCGCGTATGATATACGGCGCTTTCTAGCCAAATTAACCGTGCTTTTTTTCTCCTTCATAGGTGGTCGTAGGAAAATGAATATACAGTTCCGTAGCCGAACTCTTGTGTTCCCCCGTATATAATCTCATGCATATTTAATAGGTTTATTAGCGCACAACCGGAACATACCTGCGATTAAAATTTGAAACCCCCCATTTTAATTATGCAGAGGTGGATTATGGAGCAATTTGGCGTTGTGTGCGTTTACATGGGGTTGCAAATAAACTAACTGTTATTAACAGGTTTTAAATAATATTGGAAGGGTTAAAACCGACAGTGGACGGAATTAGATCTGTACAAAATGCGACAAAGTAATTTAAAATCTAATTTGTGTAAACTGTCAGAATGGTATTTTCGGAATATTAAAACTGACGTCGTCGAATTATTGATATATTTACGGCAGGGACGGTTCTACGGGGGGGGGGGGGGGGGCTGGGGGGCCCAGGACCCCTCAACATTTCTAAAAAAAACTATAAAATTTATGCCACTGATAAAAAAAATTCCGGGTGCTTTATTATTTACATAATTTGATACAATTTAAGCATGATCCTAAAAAATTTGGGGCGTTATTTGCTTGCGAAGGCTACCAAAAATTGTGGCGTATATAAGGGGGGGGGGGGGGGGGCTGTCGGGCTGCATTTTCATCTCACGCAT
Source organism: Polydrusus cervinus (assembly GCA_935413205.1). Taxonomy (NCBI): domain Eukaryota; kingdom Metazoa; phylum Arthropoda; class Insecta; order Coleoptera; family Curculionidae; genus Polydrusus; species Polydrusus cervinus. The sequence continues at coordinate 34,786,021 of OW284517.1, read as the reverse complement.
CCTTCTCAAAGTCCTGTTTTATATAGAGATTAATGTTTCACACGCATATCGTTTTAGTTATTGATTTTTGATGCAATTTTAAAGGAAAACGAGTAAAAAGAATATTATTTTATAGAATTTTTCTATTATATACTTGTCTGTTTCGTTATCCCTTTTTTAGAGCTATTTTAAATTAACAAAAATATAACCCAATGCAATAAAATATTTTTACAACACAAACAATTAGGTATTTATTTCTTAAGAGAAAAATTAAGGTAAACATTTCAATTGAAACATTTTTTATGGAAGAAGTGTGATAATTTATAATAAAAAAAATAGTGCGGGATAAAATGAGAATGCTTTATTAGGAATATAAATATACGGCACTTAAGAAGGAGTATTTCCAAATCTAAGCATTTGCACCAAAAACTGCTCTTAGATCTACGCTGCTAAAATACATGATTTCTGAAAAAATCATCAATTTTGGTGTGGTGAGCGATATTTACTTTTTTTTTAATCATGAAAAACCGAGCCCGGAAAACTCTGGTTAGAGTCATATATACGTCTTATGGTAACATTATATACGTTTTTTTTTTAAATAAAGAGCCAGCTAGGAATATCAAATAAAAAACATTAAAAAAAAAATGTAATCCAACCATGCAAAGGGGGAGAGGTAATAATTTAATTTTCGAAATGTGATAGTAGTTAGGTTAATTTTTAACGAAATTTGGGCGTGGCCCCGAAAATTTTTCGCCTGCGGCGCTTTTCCGCCTTCTTCGCTAGGTACAATACCATGAAATACATATAGTTCTGACTATCCCTCTCTTCAGAAATAAAAAAGAGCTACTTACGTCGACCCAGCCCCCCCCCGAGCCTATTTTCTGGCTACGCCAATGTGGTGCCCCCCCAATATTTTGGGTCTAGAACCGCCCCTGATTTACGGTGGTTGTCGGCGGCGGCCCAGGAATCTCGCAATGGGTGGGCGCAACGCTGGTCCGATGATTTTAGGGTGGGCACTGCCGAACAGAAGGGTGATTTCTAAAAAAAAGGTCCTGGGGGATGAAACTTTTCTTCCCTCGTCATAAGCTCTATGGACACTACTTTCCAAAGTGCTACTTCTAAAAAAAATCCCCCGGAAACTCCAGCGCGCTGGACCTAATCCATTGATTTTGGGTGGGCACCCATCTTTCCAGGGTGGGCCGGTGCCATCTCTGAACCCTCCCTCCCCCTGGTGCCGCCATTGGTGGTTGTGCTCTTTTAATATTTATAGTGTATTTTAGAACGGTGTAGAGTAATAAAATGGGAAATTTCGTCCAGTTCGGCTCAATATCGGTGTCGGCCATAGGCGAAGGTAAATTTTGTGCATTAAATTATATTTATGATAATTAACCAAAGAAAAAAAAAGAAGATAATTTAATAAAGTAGGAATATTAACTATAGCAAATTTACACATACATCGTTTTATGAACTATGCTGGAAGATATAGCTGAAAAACATATTGTAACTGTGCTGCGCACACCGCCATATCATTGCGTCTTTCTGAAATAGACTATAATTAAAAATTACCTTTGAAATAAGTTTTCTTTAATGACCCTATCAAAAAATTTTAAAAAATAAAAAAAAACCAAGCTTCGTGATAAAATTCTTAAAACATCCTCATTTTTTCTGCCAAAAATAAATAATTTCAAAACATTAAATGTACATATTTTAAGTATTTATGTTGGGGCGGAAGGAAGTCTTATAAATTTCCTTAATGATCTAGTAACGTCGCTGATGACGGTTATGAATTATTTAATGTGAGAACAACATTCCGAAATTAACCTGATGGTTTTATTTTGGGTCGGAAACGACAAGTCAAGAATGGTATTATTTATGTTAGATGTCAGACGGAGACTTTCTTTATATCGTTCACAAAAGTTACTTGTTGTAGACAAAATAAACTGCTGGACAATTATTGCTTTCGAGCAAGAAAAATTTCGCCCAAATTTAACAGTTAATATTTTCTAAACCAGATGTGATAGCGACTTACAGTTTTGAATGGTTGATAAATTCATCCCTTGGGAAACAATTGTCAATGTTGAATTTTCTTCAACTGTCAGAAAATTTTATATACAGGGTGTTAAAGAAGACGATGATTTTTGCTCCAATTTTAATGGCGTATAACTTTCACAATAATAATTTTAAATTTTATTACTCTACGTCAATTGAATCAAGGTTCATAGCAAAGAAAGCAATTTGTCAAATTTTTTGATATCTGCTATATTTTAAGAAATACCGATTTTTTTGGAAAACCTTGCTTTATTTCAACTTATTGGTACATAGATCTCACTGTGCGTTGTATCGTGCAAACTTTGCGAGTGATTATTGTACCTTATGAAAAGCTTGATTATATTCAGTAACAATAGTTGTACCTAAATGCTATGATGTACAGTGGCGTACTTATAAACACCTATATGTCTATGGTTTATACGTATAGTGTTAGAAAGTTAGAAATTAATAAATACATTTTTTCCAAAATTTAAATTAAAAAATGTATCTTTGTTAAAATCTGTATAATATACCTGTAGTGCGATATGAAAAACTAAAAAATAAGAAAAAATTGACCTAATCTAGGGGCGAGTACTTTCCAATATAAAACAATCGTGAAAAATTGTGAGATACTCATAAACCATAGACATATAGGTGTTTATAAGTACGCCACTGTACATCATAGCATTTAGGTATAACTATTGTTACTGAACATAATCAAGCTTTTCATAAGGTATAATAATCATTCGCAAAGTTTGCACGATACAACGCACAGTGAGATGTAGCCACCAATAAGTTAAAATAAAGCAAGGTTTTCCAAAAAAATCGGTATTTCTTAAAATATAGCAGATATCAAAAATTTGACAAATAACTTTCTTTGCTATGAACCATTGATTCAATTGACGTAGAGTGAGAAAATTTAAAAATATTATTGTGAAAGTTACACACCATTTAAATTGGAGCAAAAATCATCGTCTTCTTTAACACCCTGTATATACAATTTTCTGACAGTTAAAGAAAATCCAACATTGACAATTGTTTCCCAAGGGATGAATCTATCAACCATTCAAAACCGTAGGTCGATATCATATCTGGTTCAGAAAATATGAACTGGTGAATTTAGGTGAAATATTACTTGCTCGAAAGCAATTGTCTAGCAGTTTAGTTTGCGCACGGGTTCATGGTAACGTAAAATAAAATAGTTACCATAAAAAATCTTATTTTAGACACTGACCTTAATGCGTTTTCACACGGCACCATATATCGCGCGCGATAAATGGTCGCAATATTGCTTTACACCAAATTATGTGTTCTCTAATATCGCTTGTGTGTGAAAATGCTCTTAATGCGCAAACATTATCATTTTTTGATGGTTGTAGAGAAAGACAGGGTATTACCTTGTTTTGATGAACCAGATCTGTATAAAGGAATTAGTATCACACATTAGGAAGCTGTTTCTTAGAATTATACAGAGTGTTTGTACGGTGGATGGCATGTTAGACGTTTATGGAAAACGGGTGATTCGTTTTCTTCAAAAATTTTGTTGCCTAAATAAACAATCATGGTCTATCGTTTTAAAATGTTTTTAGCAATGCGGCGTTGCCGCTTCTGCCCGAAACAGGTGGCACAATCGTTATTTTAAATGAAACACCCTATATATTATAATATTTTTAATTCCCTATACAATTCCACGTATATTTTGTATTAAATGTCATAGTAATATTATGTCTAAATTCAATTGTTTTTAAGATATTGACGTTTAAAATATGATAATTTTCAGACCTCGACAGGCTGTAGCATTGGAGCGGCGCATCTAAGAGAAAAATGGTGTTTACCCTCCGATCTTAGTTTTTTCTCTATCCACACATTTACGGTTTAACATGTAACTTTTAGATAGAGAATAAAAGACTGAGATAGAGGTGAAAACCATTGTTCTCTAAGATGCGCCGTACCAATGCTACAGCCTGTCAAAGTCTGAAAATGGCATATTTTAAACGTCAATATCTCAAAAACAATTGAATTTAGACCTGTTATACAAAATATACGTGGAATTGTATAGAGAATTAGAAAATAAGATAATATATAGGGTGTTCCATTTAAAAATAACCATGCTACCACCTATTTCGGGCAGAAGCGGCAACGCCGCATCGCTAAATAGATTTTAACACGATATACCACGGTTGTAATATAACAATAATTGTATGTTGTGTGACATAGTTATTAACATAGTTATCACCTGATTAGTATAAGCGGGTCACGCCAAAATTCCTCAATACCGAACCACATACGACATCCCACAAACTAAATAAGTGCTTATTACAGTTGATATCGGTGGATTCGTATAAGTCCATCTCTACAACAAATTGTAATTAGTAATTATCCAAGCACAGTTACGTCGATAATTGCTCTTAATTACTGTTTTCGCCGTAAGATGTCTCTTTTCCGGCTCAATAATATTAGTCCTCGTGGATGGTATATAAGTACGTGAAACTTGATATTTTTGTTCTGATAAAAAGGCAATTTAGATGACACGTAAAAAACGGTGCTACGAATGAAGATACAGAGCGTAGTTTTAGGGTATAGGAAAGTATAAAAAAGTAGTCTTTTGCTAAATTTTGAGCTCGCCCTTTACTAATTTCAGGCTTATACAGGGTGATTCCTAAGTTGATACTTCTTTTTTAGCTGCGTATAGAAGGCATTAAAATAAACAACATTTTCAAATACCTTTTTTCAAAAAAAAACAAAAATAAAGTACTTACATTCATTTATTACACTATAAATCAAATACGGTTCTGCCTAACTTGCCCGTTATATAACATTAAGATAACTTCTGGGTGTTGAAGGATGAGCCCGCAAGGAAAGCGTTCTGCGTACAATCTCGAGGCACTTTGCCACACTCACAGTAAATTACCACCTTATCTATTAATCCATAGTTTTCAAATATTACCATTTTCACGTATCACTAATTTAAAATTAACTTGCTTCAGAAAAACACACCGCACCGGATTGTTCAACACTACCCGTATGACTAATACTAATAAGGAATAAGAAAAACAACACAAACTATAGCGGGGAATGTTTTTGGGCCAGGCCCGCACTTAGATTTTTTACTTCTCTATCTCGCCTTTTTTTGTGTTTTTTGAAAAAAGGTATTTGAAAAAGTTGCTTATTTTAATGCCTTCTATACACAGCTAAAAAAGAAGTATCAACTTAGGAATCACCCTGTATTGTCTGTAAGTCGTGACTTTTATAACCCGTTGTTTTAGAAATTATTTATGATGTTTCGTCATTCGGGTACCATCATCACGTATCTTCTTTTAACTACGAACCTGTGTTTTCCAATGTAGTTTCATGGAGGATGTCTAATAAAATAATGCAATATTAATTTAAACAAATGGCAACATTTTGTCCCCCAAAAATAACCCATCAATCGTTAGAAGATACATCTAAGATCTAAGAGACTACTTTTTTAATACACTTCTTAACTGACATTGATAAGAATAATTGTTTCACAACCAAAGTTGCGCGTTTAGCGTCTTGATTACAATCTTTTGGCAACGGGGCGGGACATTGTTGGTGAAATATCACCCACAATAATGGCTGTAAAACAGCCTTATTTAAATTTACGGTATAATTTTACACATTTTCTAATTTCGAATAAGTTGTGCGTGTCTTAAATGTGCGTGTAAAAGGAAGCATTTCTTTTTCTACTCTGAGAAAATGAGAACGTTCACGTCCTGTCCGTGAAATGGAAACGTTAGAAACAGAGCTTGATTCTAGATAATTGCCAACATTTATAAATCGCAATTTAAAATCGAATCTGATTAGGGCGAGATAGAAATCATCCTGGTCACTTCCTGATGCACGATATTATTTCATAATTATTATTAAACAGTTAATATACACGACACTCCTTCGATAATACTATAGTAAAATGATATAATGTAACTGTTCTGTTCTACACGTTATACTGTTTATAGTCTATTTGAGAAAGGTGTAGAGTATTAAAAGCGCTAATATGCAGTGTAAGGTGAGAGTGACCAAACGAATATTTAAGCCGCTTTCATAGTTTGACATTGATTTCATTGTAAAATTCTTTATTTTCATCAAGTGCAGGTAGTGCCACCCGGGTTTGGGTCAATTTATGGGTTTTGCCTATTGTTATCCATTCACAAACACTAAATATGGTGTAACAAAGGCGTGCATTATGTACTTAGTATCAGGTACACTTATTTTTTATTAAACATTATAAAAAAATGCAAAATACAAAAAATACATTAAACAAAAATTAAATTATACGGTTATTAGTCTCTTCCTTACCTGAAGGCACTTTAATACCCGTTGACAGGCCTTCCATGAAAGCTTGGCGAGCACTGGTTATATTTTTGGCTAGCCACAATTTTGGTACTTATACAGGGTGTCCCACCGGGAACCGAATCGATCTATATATAGAAAACTATACATAGAAAAATTTTAAAAATTTGACAGTATGCTGATGCTGATGGTGGGCGACCGGGCTAAAATATTTTCATAATGGTGGCACTTCCGGTTATACCGGAAGTAAGTGTCAATTTGCTTATTCCTTGTTATAAAGAACCTGCTTTAATAGATTTTTTATAATATTTTGATAACTATTAATACAGGGTGTTTAAAAAATAAGATTAAAAATGAAATTGAAAAAACAGCAAAAATTATAGATTTTCAAATGGAAACACCCAAATTTTATAATTATTTCTTATTTAGCATTAAAAATAAGGGTAAGTTTGTGTAAGGTTGTATATCTCAAAATTTTTAGTTTTCGAAATATTGCCAATTTAGTATTTTTATATGGCGATCTTACAGCGGACTTTAAGTTCAGTTACTCCTAGTTGGCTATGACTCTGTACAATTTAAGCGTCCCGGCATGGGTATTTATTATATCTTATTTTTTAAACACCCTGTATTAATATTTTATCAAAATATTATAAAAAATCTATTAAAACAAGGAATCCCACTTAAATTAAATAAATAAGGCTTCTTTATAGAAAAAATTGATAATTATTCCAAGGCTTGCAAACGTCATTTATGACATAAAAATTCAAATATGTCAAAAACGTTTAGACATAGGTATAGGACATGGTATACAAAATCTGCCTAGAATCTTGCGTAGAATGCAAAAATGTAATAATATATAGGGTGTCCCATTTAAAATAAGCAAGTTGACACTTACTTCCGGTATAACCGGAAGTGCCACCATTATGAAAATATTTTAGCCCCCATCAGCATCAGCATACTGTCAAATTTTCAAAATTTTCCTATGTATAGTTTTCTATATATATATATATATATCGATTTGGTTCCAGGTGGGACACCCTGTATGTATACCCTTCATTCATCCACGTCTCATCGAGATAAAATATTTTCCCCGCGCGCGCCTTGGGCCGACACCGAAATTGAGCCGAACTGGACGGAATTTTCCATTTTATTACTCTATACCTTTCTGAAATAGACTATATGGAATGCTGCGTCGAGAGCGAACCACCAAATATAGCTGTGCCATGCCGATGTTAGACATCATAATATTATTATACCTATGGTAACATTGTTAAAATACGAGACACATTTTTATTCAGAAACTTTCCTTATGAGATAAATTGAGCTTCTCGCATTTAAATACCGTTTTAATTAAAATACATTAGTTACGCACAAGTGAACATGGGAAAATTTAACGCACATGGCTGCCACACACGTATTGTTCAACCACTAATTATTTCGCCACCGCATTTAGAGTTATTTTCCCTCTATCTATCTCTTTAACCCTTTTATTTATTACAGAGTGTTGCAATAAAACTAGAAATACATATTCATTTTGAAAATATAGCAACTTTTCTTTGAGTTAAAATATTTCTATTGACAGAAAGAAGTTTTTCTACTCCCACATGGCAATTTGCTGTTTCCTTTTCACTTAAGTGGCGAGAAAAGTAGGCTGTTTCAGTTATCTGTAAGGCAAAATTTCATAACAGTGCTGCACAGTGTTGCAAGCTTTAAAAATAAAATTTCCCATTTTTATAGAAAAATTACACGAAGGCACACACTACGAAAAAAGTATTCTTTTAACAGATCACAAGTACAAGTGATCCTAAAGAAAACCCTACGATTATAACACTGTGCGTAAAAATTTAGCTTTTCCCTTAGGAGACAGTGCCGACCTATCATTCCTCTGTGGTTTGTTCTCACTAATTATTTTAGTTAAGAATGGTGTGCCTGAGGAGAAAAACCCAAGAAACGATTTTTATGCAGAAATTACCAGGCTAATCAGAAATAGTATCCACATAAAAATATATCAGTGGTGTACCACTTTTTTTCTAAAAAGTATCAGAACAAATGCTTGCAGGGACACCACTGGTGGGACAAAAAAATAACTTTAATAACTAAAATATGTAGTTTTATGTCCTATTAACACGTGCCAAAATTGAAAATATTATCTAAAGTACTTTCGGAGATAGGACAAAAAACGCATTAAAAAAAATAATTCAACACCCTGAAGCAAAAAATTTAAGCGGTTTAGGACATATTATGTTTATATGAACTTTTTTTCATAAAATGACTTTAGGAATCACACCCTAAAATATTAGCACATCATTAAGGAACACCCTGTATAACAGGCTGGTCCCTATCTTTATCATACCCCTGTATAGCGGCATAAGGTATTACGTTAAAAAATTAAGCACCGCTATTAACTAGAAAAGTCCTGCTTTGACAGTCCGAAGTAATTTTTAAAATTGTATAAATTATGATACACCTTTTATAAAATTTAAGGCATTACCTTACAATGTATGACTCGCATATTGTTACAATTAAAAAATTGTTTCTAAAATGTGGTTACGTAAAGCATCAAAATTTGCAGGCGTCAGTAGGTGAAGTTGCAGGATAAGAAGCCTATTACAATTGTATCGAAAGTTTTACATAAAGTACGTTAAATTCGGTTTGATTTTGATTAGCCAGGAAGGGTCAAAAATTTAATCCAGAATTTTTATTTCTATGACTATCGACGTGAATGAAAACCCTTCTGGAAATTCTAGCATACTTTAAAATCCCATAATACCGAGCCACATAATATATCATAGAGCACTCACATTTAAACAACCCTTCTCTTGCTTACCGGGGCGAGAGAGGTGTGTTAAGGGTAGAAATAAAATAATTCTAAATGATGCGGTGGTGAAATCATTAACTATGTGAATAAATAATTTGTGTGTGCCAGCCCATGTGCTCGGAATGTTCTCATGTGCACTTGTGCGTATCTAATATCTTTTTGATTAAAACGGTATGAAAGTATGAGCAAAATATAGGTACTTACATATTTTATTTAAGTAAATAATGTTTGTGTCAGGTCGCGGTAGTCCGGAAGTAATATTAATTTTATTTTAATAATCTGGAAAGGTTGTTGGAACTTATAAAGGGTAACTTATACACAACATATTTGGGAGAGTCACAGCGGGTTGCATAAAGAAATATACTTAGTTCTCGATTAGCTTCAAGCATATTAAAAAGACAACATTTAATTAGAGGCTGGCAAGGCTAACTTGTGCTAAATCACCTGATATTTTACAAAAATTGGCATCTGACAGCACTGACAGCGCCATCTTTTTTTAAGAAAAGTTTCACGAGTGCACACAATACTGAAATAGTACATTGTATACCTAGTACGAAAAGCTGAATATTCCCGGACGACTGTAAAGATTGTATGTCGAGGCGCAAGCCGAGACTGACAATACGGAGTCCGGGAATGTGGCTTTTTCTACGAGGTATACATACTATTTTTCCGTAAATCGAAAATTATTAAAAGGACATAACTTATTACAACAACACAACAAATATTATTAACTTTGTTTATAAATAAAAGGATGCCATTAAATATTTATGTTGTAACTCCGAACCGTCGCTCCGCATAAACGGGTAGACGTTAAATGATGTATTAGTCTGAGTTGTTTTGAGTCTTGTTTTGTTCATTTTTTACCATGCGGCTGTGTTTATAAGTCCATCAGTAGCTGTCACTTTAGAAAAATTATATCCTACCTTGTTCTCCTATACTCCCGTGGATCAGGATGGCCAGAAAGGGCAACGTGCGAAGCACGAATCCCATTTTGAAAGAGGCCAGCCCGTAACAGCGGGCCGAATATTGTGGTGGCTACTTCATTCTGAAAAAAAAACAATATTTTGGTTAAAACTAACAAAGATAGTGCTCATGTAAATTAGCTAGGTGATTTTTAATATGAAAATTGGCCCTGTCCTTTATAAAGGTTCGAGCTTTCAGGCCCTAACAATTTTTTTCGGACCTGACGGACCTTCCGGGCTTGTCGTGACTGCCAGGCTGCCAGGGGATTATTTTACATATTATGTCCAGTTCTTGGGTATTTTTCAGAACTCACATTTAAATGGGATGAAATTTTGAAAAGATTATTGTAATAAAAATATCAGGTCCACAAATGTTAAAAAATAAACAACTTTTTCAAAAAACTCAAAAATAGGCCAGATAGAGAAGTAAAAAATCTAAGTGCGATCCTGGTCACCAAAACATAGCCCGCTATAGTTTCTGTTGTTTTTCTTATCTGTTATTAGTCATTCAATTTACGGGTGGTGTTGAGCAATCCGCTGTGGTGTGTTTTTCTGAAGCAAATTAATTTTAAATTGGTGACAGGTGAAAATAATAAAATTTGAAAACAATTAACTAATAGATATAGTGCCACCGGTTAAAATTTTTCTGGTGCCGCCACTGACTCCAAAAAGAGCTAGTAGACTCATTCATAATGAAGTTGATGTCCTTTAGTAATGTCCATTTATTTGCTTCTTATTCCTTTTGAAGAGAAAACTCAAAAAGTACCTTTTTCCTCCAAATCTACATCAAACGCAAAAATGTTCTCTATCGAAAAACGATCCACCGACATTGCTTTGATAAGTCCTTTATGCAGATACGAAATTCGGGTCCTCCAAAAAAATTCGTCCCTTATCAAAGAAAATTCGCAAGTTATGCAACCCCAGCAACTTTTTAATAATCATTATCATGGCGGGCTCATGTCGCTTAAAACGCGGTCGAGAGTACTTGAAATTTCGACGCTCTGCTTCTTTATGCCGAAAGCAACGACCTGCCTCAACGGTCACGTGACAGAAAACGACAAAAAAAAATTATTTCGTCTGAGACGTGACTGTCACAAAATTGATTACAATACTGCGAGCGATGCAATGTTGCCGGATGTTGTTGTCTATTATTTAGTAGCTTAACCAACTTGTTTTTTAATTTTAATTTAAAAGAGTTTTACCGTTGCTCTAAACAATAAAACTTCAAACGATGGACCAAATTTAAGTGGATACGCCGCACTAAAATTTACTGTGTTAAATTGAGGTTCTTCTTTCCCGAATGAAAAAAAAATTTAAAAAATTTATTTCAAGGCGAAAAAAAATCGAAGAAAAAGATGTGTAAATAAATAATAACTAAAGTTCATCGTCGCCTCTATCTTAAGGATTAGATAAAGATTCGAAATTCAAAAGTTGTAGAGATTATTATGGTGCATATTTTAAAATTATGCTGGAGTATACGGGGTGACCCAAAAACACGTGGCGAATATAATTTGGGTTTTTTTTTTAATTTTAAACCCTATATTATATTGTATTATTTTCTGATTCCCTACAAAATTCTACGCTTATTTTGAAAATGCCATATGTCTAAATTTAATAGTTTTTAAGATATTGACGTTTAAATTATGGCATTTTCAGAATTTGACAGGCTGTAACATTGGAACGGGTTCTCTTAGAGAAACATGGATAACACCTCCCTATCTTAGTTTATTATTCTCTATCCAAAGAAGGCAACTTTCGATTAACCATGTTAAACCACAAAACAGTTTTAACGGATTAACATGTTACTATCTATTCAATTTATCGAAACAAAGATAACATATTATCGGTCGCACGCAGTGGTGGCTCGGCGCGGTCTTAAAAAATGGTAAAGAGCTAGGTATAGTGCGGGTACTAAAAACCCGTGTAACAAAACGTCTCTCTTATCCTCATCTGTCCAACAACTGAATGGAGTTTCCAACAAATTACAAACTATGTCATTAATTGGGTTAATTTTTAAAACAAACAACTAAGTAGGTACGTACACTACTGAATTAACTGAAAAATAAAAACAAAACTTTTTAATCACACAGTAAATCACGTAAAAACGATATCTATAACCGTAAGTTTCGCGAAGCCTCAAAATAAATACCTTAAGGTTAGACGAACCAATGCTAAAACAATGGTGCATACGACTGATCTATTCTTAAATTGCCCTTCATCATAATGCAAATTGTCACATATTGTTTGCGTGACTGACGTCACTTATCTATAGCAACGATGAATATCAAAGTCATGTTGGGCGTTCTTCACGGCGGGTCTTCACTTGCTTTGAGCTAACGGACACGGTCGCTGGAGCGCGCCAAAATGCACGAGTGTTTATAATTATTGTCCATCGGAGTTAACCGTGGCCCTATTATGCATAGCTACATTCGGATTAAATGAATATTATTGATTCGAACATCAATATTTTTTAAGGGCTAAAATGGTTGCTGTATTGGTAAATTAATATTTAATATTGTCGAAGAACTTTCCTCCTGGTTTTATTTTTTTTTGGTGAAGAGCCCCTTCACCTACTTCACCTGACGAGCCGCCACTGGTCGCATGACTGACGAATAAAAGAATTGCGCGGTTAATAGGATGACGTACATCTCTTTTCATCGTATGTTTTTAAACTTACGGCTTTAGCGACGTATTTTTAATTGTTTCCAAAAAAGGTTTGTGATAGTTTGCTTTGGAAAGATTCAGGCAGTTATAAATTCGATTATAGTAAAAAAATCTATTGGTTTCGCAGTATTTTTATCACAATTTGGCAACAAGTTACACTGTGACCATCACGACGTAGTCGCTGATAAAAAAATATGGGGAAAGCGCACTTTTTGCATTTTACGATGGCGTCGCAACGGGCTTTGTGTGTACTTATTCAATAGAGTCTCCTGCTAGAAAGTTACCGAAGTTTTAATAGAAGAGCGAATACGGTATGGTGGAAAATGCGCCTCGGTTCTTTTGTTACTTTTTTTGCCTGGTGACTTAGTTATTAAAAGTCTGAGTAAAGAATTTTACGAAATTACAGGAACTGTGCAATTGAAACCTGTAGGTTGAAAAATTCGAATGCAAAGTCAAATAAAGTTACGCGCCCGTTCTGTTTGTCCGTGCATTTAATTATTGCAATTGAACATTTAAAAGAAAAATATAAAAATATTTTGTTATCCTATTCAGAATTACTGTGACGTCATAACTCATATAGGATTTATATTGACGAAAACTCGGAACTTTAATACGGATGTTGGATTGCATAAAGATTTTTAATCAAAATTAACTATAGTCTATTTCAGAAAGGTCTAGAGTAATAGAAGCTCATTAGGTATACAAAGGGACTACACAGTGACCCAACAAATATTTAAGCTACTTTCATAATTTGGCATTGATTTCATTGCAAAATTCTTTATTTTAATCAAGTGCAGGTATTACCACCCGGGTTTGGGTCAATTTATGAGTTTTGCCTATTGTTATCCATTTACAAACACTGAAAATGGTGTGACAAAGGCGTGCATTATGTACATTTATTTTTTTTATTATACATTATAAAAAAATACAAAATATATTATACAGAAATTAAATTATGAAAAATCATAATATTTTTCGTCATATGAGGAACTGTCATTTCCTCTTGACGTTATAATTAACGGGTCGACGGTCCGATCGGTCAGGTGGTCAAGATCCCACATTTTCTCCTCTTCTTTAATGATATAATGGACTGCTTTTCGCCAGTTTTCTGGTGTCACTTCCTTAATGGCTTGATCAAACAGTAGCTTAACGTCTTTCATTTTGAATGTCGTGTTGTGTCTTGCTACAAATCCTTTCTCTTGCGCCCATATAGGATCTATAGGATTTAGTTCGCAAAGATATTGCGGTGTGCGCAGCACAGTTACACTATGTTTTTCAGCTATATCTTCCACGGCGTATTTCATAAAACGATGTGTGTGTAAATTTGCTATAGCTAATAGTTCCTTTTTATCAAATTATCTTCTTTTTTTCTTTGATTAGTTATCATAAATAATTTAATGCACAAAATGTACCTGCGCCTATGGCCGACACCGAAATTGAGCAGAACTGAACGGAATTTCCCATTTTATTACGCTACACCTTTCTGAAATATACTATAGAAGTCTATTCTAAGAGTAAGAAGATTTTTAGAGTTTTTAGAGTCGAGGAACGCTCTCTTATATTTTAGAAATAACTTTTTTTTAGCCCCCCCCCCCCCCTTCTACGGCAAAATCCCGGATTCGCCACTCACTGCAGAGAGCAAATAAGGCCAAATACAAATTAAAAAATAAAAAGTAATTAACAACTGGAAATAAAACAAAAATTTATTTATCTAGCAATTACAAATGCTCTTTTTATCAAAAAAAAAAAAACGGGCACAAACCTAATACAAGTTTTCCAACTTGGCTAAAATAGAAACGTCAATTCGGTTTTCGCAACAAAAACTATAAAAAAGATCTCAGTTAGTTAACTCACATCCGGGCAAACAAAACCCTTTTAATTTAGCCTGGAACTTGGCCTTTATTGCAATTTCCGGACTTTTCTTTTGTCGCGGCCTTTTGTTTTCCGAACATCAACTGGCAACGGCTGGAAAATAGTGAAAAACATAATGTAAGTTACGGAAAAATGAAAAATCGGAAACCAGCCGGCTAAGCGACTGACTTTTCAGTAATTAAATCGATTTGTGAAGAATGAAAAATGTTAGGGCAGGTGCGGGTTGGAAATTTAAGACAAAGCGCGGCTCGACACCGTCGCACAGTGGGTTCGACGGTATACAGAAAAGGACAAAGATCCCAGAAAAATCGTACCTATTAAATTAAATGGATCCGAACGCGCCATTTCCATGTTAAATTGAGGGTTTCTTTTCAACCGAATTACAAAAATTTTGAATTTTTTTTTACCAATGTAAAAGTGATATGTATTGTGGGCACAAGAAAGTTATTTTCATGCAGAAAAAAAATCGAAAAAAAAAATCCATTGAAAATCTAAAAAAATACTAAAGTTCGTTGTATTGTAAAAATTATTAGTTCAATTTTAAAAAGTTTTTAAAAATCCGCCAATAAACATGGACAAGATGTTTTACGGTGGATGGGACGTTAGACATTTATAGAAAACGGGTGATACGTTTTCTTCAAAAATTTGATTGCTCAGGTAAACAACCATAGTCTATTGTTTTAACATATTTTCAGCTATGCGGCGTTGCCGCTTCTGTCCGAAACGGGTGGCAACATCGTTATTTTAAATGGAACACCCTATATATTATGTTATTTTCTAATTTCCTATACAATTCCACGTATATTTTGTATACAATGTCATGTGTCTAAATTCAATTGTTTTTGAGATATTGACGTTTAAAATATGCCAATTTCAGATTTTCAGACTTTGACAGGCTGTAGCACTGGAACGGCGCATCTTGGAGAAAAATGGTTTTCACCTCGCGATCTCAGTTTTTTATTCTCTATCTAAAAGTTACAACTTCCGGTTTAACATATTAAACCGTAAAACCATTTTTTAGGTTTAATATGTTAAACCGGAAATTGGTATTTTTGGATAGACAATAAAAAACCTAGATCGAAAGGTGAAAACCATTTTTCTCTTAGATGCGCCGTTCCAATGCTACAGCCTGTCAAAGTTTGAAAATGGCATATTTTAAACGTCAGTATCTCAAAAACAATTGAATTTAGACACATGACCTTTTATACAAAATATACGGGAACTAGAACGGGAATTAGAAAACAATATAATATATAGGGTGTTCCATTTAAAATAACGATGTTGCCACGTGTTTCTGGCAGAAGGGGCAACGCCGCATTGCTGAAAATATTTTAAAACGATAAACCATGGTTTTTTATCTGAACAACCAAATTTTTGAAAAAAACCTATAACCCGTTGTCCATAAACGTTTAACATTCCATTCCACCGTGAAATATAATTTTGCATGGAGCTGGTAACTTTGGAGAATAATTTAGAACTATTGTTCTGATTTACTTAAAATGAGTTATTTGTGTAGTGAAAAAGTCCTGTTTCTGGCCTTTGTTTTAAATAAAGTTAATTATTATTGTCTTTTTCTTATTGTACTTGACACACTGTGTTTTACTCGACGGCCCAATATGGCTTTATATTGCTCGCCTCAAATATAAATGTCATTTTCTATTCTACTTTATGACACTGCTTCATGCTGCACGATCATAAAGTATACGTAGTCGCAGTTTCATAAAAATATTGTCTTTTATTTATTGTGGACTTTTTTAAAAGAGCCCCATCATTTTAATACAAGTTTGACACGCTTGTAATATAGTACATAAAGGTATGGTATTTTTTTATTTAAAAATGCACAGCTGCGTGCAGACAAAGTTTTAAAAAATTGGAAAAAAGCAGGCTTATTTTTACATCATGCGGTGATGAAGTCTTACAGTGGCGGCTCGTCAGGGAAGGCAGTGCCTGAAATATTAATGTAATAATACCTTATTTTATAAATACCTATAAATTATACCATTAAAACAGCTTTAAAACATATTTTTTAATATAAACACAATAATATAATAGTTCCTGTATACAATTTGCAAAATCTATTTAAAAAATTTGTACTTTATAATCGCTAATACCTTTGTCCAGTAACCGAGCAACAGCGTCCTTATCCGTTTCATTGTCATTGCATCTTGTCTCGCTCTTCACTGGATCGCAGTTTATAGTCAATGTTTTTGGAAAAGACAATGGTAAAAATACAAATAATTATATATTTCAGGAATCGTAGTAAGTTTTTTCGCATGACGCAAAGTGCGGTTAGGAGGCAAGCACGCCTACTGCGCTTTAAACCTATAAGATTTTAGGAATTTCGAATAACACAACGACATAAAGGTAAGAGAATTATCTAAAAAAATAATAATAAAGTGAATGTGTTTGATGTTCCTTGGCCAAACTATACACTGCATATTGCTTGTTAGATTAGATAAAAATTTTCCCCACCTATAAAAAAATCTCACGAGCCGCGTCTGATGAGTAAGCTTCTTTCGTTAATAACACTTTTCCAGTTTTGAAATCACCTCAGGAACGTGGCGCCTAAAAAAAGTCCTCCGTCTTCTCAAACCACTCCTCCTTTCCAAAGTGACTCCTAAAAATATGAGCTTCTTAAACCTGTCTGCTGCTGGACCAGTAAGTCCTTGAACAAACTTGCTCATACGTTTTCAAGACATATTAAGGAGAAACTCTCGTTTTCTTAGTTGAGCATTAGTATTACTCCCTCTAGCGGCCATTTGATGTACGATTAATGGTTCCCATAAAACAACGGACGTCCTTTTCCGTCGTACACCCGGTACATACACGCGAATGTATTAATTTTGGGACAAAACAAGTAATTATTATAACCATGACACGACCAGAAAACTTTTAGGAAAAATATTTACGCCATGACTTCTCTCTAGATACGCTTTGTCTGTACCTTCTCGGTTTACGTGGGTTTCGGATTAATAATGCTAGCAGCAGGCATACAGAATGTGCATTTAATTCCTAAATGTACAGTTTTAAAATAAATGTAAAAATATAATTTTTGTCCGCATTTTAGAATGCAATATTTTTAACACAAGTAAAAAAAATTCTTGAGGTTTCTGTAAAAACAATATCAAATCACTTTTTTTCAAATTTGTGAAAGCTTTGTACTACCGTTAATACATACACCTACTATATCTGACAGATATAGTCGTACTCAGTGGCAGCTCGCGGTCTTAAAAAATAGTGAAGAACTAGATATAGTGCGGATACTTAAACAAACATTGACTAAAAACCCGTGTAACAAAACGTCTCTCTTATCCTCATTTGTCCAACGACTGAATGGAGTTTCCAACAAATTACAAACTATGTCATTAATTGGGTTCATTTTTAAAACACACAACTAAGTAGGTACGTACACTACTGAATTAAGTGAAAAATAAAAATACAACTTTTAATCACACAGTAAATTACGTAAAAACGATATCTATAACCGTAAGTTTCGCGAAGCCTCAAAATAAATACCTTAAGATTAGGCGAACCAAAGCTAAAAAATGGTGCATACGACTGATCTTTTTTTTTAAATTGCCCTTCATCATAATGCAAATTGGTACAATGCTGTTTGCGTGACTGACGTCACGTAACCATAGCAACGGTGAATATCAAAGCCATGTTGGGCGTTGGGTCTTCACTTGTTTTGAAACGGTCGACTGGGGCGCGCCAAAATGCACGAGTGTTTATAATTATTGTCCATCGTGGTTAACCGTGGCCCTACTATGCATAGCTACATTCGGATTAAATTAATATTATTAATTCGAACATAATTATTTTTTAAGGGCTATCATGGTAGCTGTATTGGTACATTAACATTTAATATTGTCGAAAAACTTTCCTCCTGATTTTATTTTTTTTTGTGAAGAGCCCCTTCACCTACTTCACCTGACGAGCCGCCACTGGTCGTACTACAGCTAACTAACATTCAAAGTCTGAAAATACTGTACAATAAACAGGTCAGTTATGCAAAAAAGTAAGAAAAGCCGTTAAAATTTTAAACAAAACAGACAGCCCTTACAAAATCTTTATAAAACCCTTATAAAACATATAATTTTATATGTTATAGTTCATGTATAGACCCAAGCAGGCTAATAAGATTTCCCAACTGTCGCAGACACGAAGGACGAGACGAGGAGATGACAGAATGTTAAACCAACTCCCATAAACTTGTCCCTGAAAAAAAATGGTCGGCAAAAAAGAAATTGCGCAATTTTAAGGAAACTCGGAATCTTTTCTAGTCTTTGCGTTCCTGATTTTAATTGCCATTTGGCCGACTTTAAAGTATGTTTAAATAGAATACACATAATGCAACATTTGACGAACTCGTTGAATGACGGATAGAAACGAAACGCTTTTTTTAGCCCTTAGATCGGTAATATGCAACAAGGTAACCTCAAGACTGGTATGGAAATGTTAAGGAGAATTGCAGTGGCAAAAGAAGTAAACAAAGTAATACGACAGTGGGTACCAGGCCCCGACGGTATTACAGGAAATGAAAAACCCGATAAACTTGCAAGGAAAGGCTCAGAAAATACATTCATTGGTCTAGAACCTGGCACTCGGAGTACCAAGGTGCAAAGAATGAGATGCCATAAGGTGATGGAGCAGGAGTGAACACAAAAACCACTGGAGCAATTTGCCAAACCTGGCCTAAGTGCATCCGGTGTACGGACGGGCCCTCGGAAAAAAAAGCTTGGATTTTATTATAAAAACAATTAACTTTTAATTGGATCTTAGCATAAATCTCTAAGTTACCAGCTCGATGCGAAATTAAATTTATATAGGTATATTAAAAACATTGCTTTCTCTTGACGCGAATCCTGTCCATGCTTATTAAATGATTTTTAAGAACTTTTTAAATTTGTACTCTACAGATATCGGAGAATATTTCTTACACATCCTGCATGTTTCAGTAAAAAACTTGGAAATATTTATAAAAAACGAAAAAACCCCATTTTTAATCCTTCACTTTAGAATTTTTCTCTAACTTCTGCATTTCTCGAGTAGGTACGAAACTCAATGCACCTTTCGCAATAAAGAAAAAAAACTCGCACCGAATGCAAGAGCGGGAAAGAGCAAAAAACAAAAAAAAATATTCGGGGGTAAGGACCTCGTTCCAACATAGGCTCGAGAGGGAGTAATGCCTCATTAGTAGACGAGTTCTCGTTTTTGTGCTTTTTTGTCACCTAGATACTTTAAGGCCTCAAGTTTTAATCGATGCCAAGCGTCGGTAGCGCCGGTAGAGTCGACGTCTTTTCAATAGGCGTCGTCGGTTTGATGCTTTTATTTTTTTCCTCGGTTTTAATATTAGAGAAGCTTGGTTTCTAGCAGAGTAAGGATTTTGCATTTTATATATCGTAACATAGGTACATTTCAAAAAATGACTGGTAAAGTGAAATAAAGTACTTCGAAATATTTAAAGTAAAAAAATTTATAGGCCAATAAAAAGCCCAAAAAAAAAATTACTAAAATTCTATGGACTAAAAAATATTGAGAATTATTTTTTTTTTAATTACTTTCTCACATTCTATAACCAAAAAAATGGTTTTACGGGTTAACATGTTTAACCGGAAGTTGTAACTTTTAGATATACAGGGTGGCCCATTTGTCTGACAAAGTGATATACCGTCTCTACTATTAAAGATATCAAAAAAAAGTTTTTATAAAAGTTGTGAGGTACAAAAATATATAGGTATGTTCTAAAATTATTTTTAAACATACAGGATGGTCCAAAAAAGTAGGACAATAAAAAGATACATTTTTTTAAATAGAACACTCTATATATTTTAGCATTTTTTGTTTCCTTACAAAATTGTCCATATGACGCCATATTTAGTTTTTTAATTTTTTGCAACGTTGCCAAACAAAATGCAAAATTCTTAAAATTTTGGAAAAAAAACATGATAGTAAAAAATTACCTGTATTTTTCAATAAGAGTATCGAAAATCGAAAGCTTCTTGTAAGCTCTTAAGTTTAGGGATAGATAAACTGTCTTAATTCTTTAAGTACCGAAAATTTTGTACAGGGTGTTTTCTGTTGACATCCAAATATACAAAATTTTAAAATACAATAACTCTGTTTTTTCAAATGAAACACCCTATATTTATTAGGCTCGTCTGATAGATATTGTAACTATCTTTTATTATTGTTAAGTCATACCTATACCTAAATTTACTAGTTTTGGCAATTTTTCGATTTTTATTTAAATTTTGGTGAAAAAAACTATAGTTTTTATTTTTCTAGTAAGCCATGACTAGCAAAGTCAAAACAAATGTAATTGAATATAATGTCATATTTATAATTATTATATTTATATTTATAATGTTTGTAAACTTATTTTCAATATCAAGTTGCGTAATAAAAACAAAATTTTATTAAATTAAATAAATACGTAACTAACTATGGTTATTAATTTATTTTAATATGGGATAATATTTAATTACATTCGTTTTTAGTTTGCTGGTCATGGCTTACTAGAAAAATTAAAATTATAGTTTTTTTCACCAAAATTTAAATAAAAATCGAAATATTGCCAAAACTAGTAAATTTAGGTATAGGTATGACTTAACAATAATAAAAGATACTTACAATATCTATCAGACGAGCCAAATAAATATAGGGTGTTTCATTTGAAAAAACAGAGTTATTGTATTTTAAAATTTTGTATATTTGGATGTCAACAAAAAACACCCTGTACAAAATTTTCGGTACTTAAAGACTTAAGACAGTTTATCTATCCCTAAACTTAAGAGCTTACAAGAAATTTTCGATTTTCGATACTCTTATTGAGATATACAGGTAATTTTTTACTATCATGCTTTTTCCAAAATTTTAAGAATTTTGCATTTTGTTTGGCAACGTTGCAAAAAATTAAAAAACTAAATATGGCGTCATATGGACAATTTTGTAAGGAAACAAAAAATGCTAAAATATATAGGGTGTTCCATTTAAAAAAATGTATCTTTTTATTGTCCTACTTTTTTGGACCATCCTGTATGTTTAAAAATAATTTTGGAAAACATATATTTTTTTGTACCTCACAACTTTTATAAAAACTTTTTTTTGATATCTTTAATAGTAGAGACGGTATATTACTTTGTCAGACAAATGGGCCACCCTGTAGAATAAAAAAACTGAGATAGGAAGGTGAAAACCATGTTTCTCTAAGATGCGCCGTTCCAGTGGTACAGCCTGTTAGAGTCTGAAAATGGCATATTTTAAACGTCAAATATACCAAAAATAATTGAATATACAGGGTGTCCCACCGGGAACCGAATTGATCTATATATAGAAAACTATTCATAGGAAAATTTTGAAAATTTGACAGTATGCTGATGCTGATGGGGGCGACCGGTCTAAAATATTGTCATAATGGTGGCACTTCCGGTTATACCGGGGTGTTTAAAAAATAAGATTAAAAATGAAATTGAAAAAACTACAAAAAGTCTAGATTTTCAAATAGAAACACCCAAATTTTATAATTATTTATTATTTAGCATTAAAAATAAAGGTAAGTTTGTGTAAAATTGTATATCTCAAAAAATTTTTGTTTTCGAAATATTGCCAATTTAGTATTTTTATATGGCGATCTTGCAGCAGATTTTAAGTTCAGTTGCTCCTAGTTGGCTATGACGGCATTGAAGCTGTCACTTGCCATTTGACAATTATAAATAACCATGCCGGGATGCTTAAATTGTACAGAGTCATAGCCAACTAGGAGTAACTGAACTTAAAATCCGCTGCAAGATCGCCATATAAAAATACTAAATTGGCAATATTTCGAAAACTAAAAATTTTGAGATATACAACCTTACACAAACTTACCCTTATTTTTAATGCTAAATAATAAATAACTATAAAATTTGAGTGTTTCCATTTGAAAATCTAGACTTTTTTCAGTTTTATCAATTTCATTTTTAATCTTATTTTTTAAACACCCTGTATTAATGGTTATCAAAATATTATAAAAAAATCTATTAAAGCAGGTCCTTCATAACAAGGAATCCTACTTAAATTAAATAAATAAGGCTTCCTTATAGAAAAAATTGATAATTATTCTAAGGCTTGCAAAAGTCATCTTTGACATAAAAATTCAAATATGTCAAGAATGTTTAGACATAGGTATAAGACATGGTATACAAAATCTGCCTAGAATCTTGCGTAAAATGCAAAAAAGTAATAATATATAGGGTGTCCTATTTAAAATAAGCAAGTTGACACTTACTTCCGGTTTAACCGGAAGTGCCACCATTATGAAAATATTTTAGCCCGGTCGCCCCCATCAGCATACTGTCAAATTTTCTAAATTTTCCTATGTATAGTTTTCTATATATAGATCATTCGGTTCCCGGTGGGAAAAATATTTTCAGCAATGCGGCGTTGCCGCTTCTGCCCAAAACAGGTGGCAACATCGTTCTTTTAAATTAAACACCATATATATTATATTATTTTCTAATTCCCTATACAATTACGAGTATATTTTGTAATAAAGTCATATTATGTCTAAATTTAATGGTTTTTAAATATTGACGTTTAAAATATTCCATTTTCAGACTTTGACAGGCTGTAGCATTGGAACGGCGCATATAAGAGAATAGTTATTTACGATATAAGTGTTGTAAAGATTCATATTACAACACGAGATGTTAAAGTTGTCAAACGAGGCATCAGCCGAGTTTAATAAAACATCGAGTGTAGTAATATGAATTTACAACAAGAATATTGTACAAAATCTTATCTACTTTCATCTATGAATAAAAATATTTGGCAAAAGGCATTTTTAAAAATAAAAATGCACCTGCTATTAAGTTTACTAATCAAGTTTTTTATGTTACCTTTCGCATAGTTACTGTTTCGCATAGTTACTGTCGAAACTTTGTCAAACAAATTCAAAAATATAAAAAGCGTTTTTCAAAATGAGCGATTCTGATGGAAGTTTACCTTCTGATATAGAAGCAGCGGCAAACGAAGCGATCTTAAGTTTAGTTCCTACAAAATCCAAGGCGCGGTATGAGTTGGGGTATCAGCAGTTTGAAAATTGGTGCAAAGCTAACAAAATAAAGGAGGTGTCTGAGAAAATTCTTTTGGGTTATTTATCCGTAAAGCAACGCTCCCAGAAACCATCTACACTATAGACTCACTACTCAATGTTGAGAACTTGATTTCAGTCAAGAAAACTTAATATATAAGCAGATTTTCTCAACTAATCGCATTTTTGAAAAGAATTTCAGAGGGTTACAAGGCCAAAAAGTCCAAAGTTTTCACAAAGGAAGACAAATTTCTAACTGTAAAAAGTGTATTATTAATGTTTATAATAAAAAAATAAAGTGTTATATTTTAATGAATAATTGGTAATTAATTATATAATTGTTAATAATAAATCTTTCTTTTAAAAAGTGTGGTTTTATTTAACAGCAAAATTTTAATAAAACGGTTTTTTTTCCATTACAGCACTAGTACTGTAAAGGCAGCTATTACAGCACTAGTGCTGTAATAGATGTCCTTACAAAACGATTTACAGAACTGTAAAATTCATAATACTAAATGAAAGTAGATTAAAATCGTTTTCACCTCTCTGTCTTAGTTTTTCGTCCTCTATCCAAAAATACCAATTTTCGGTTTAACATGTTGAAACACCCTGTATAGGAAAAGATTTTAAAATATCTTTCGGAAATATCTTCTGATATCAGGTTTTGCGGGTGAATTTTGAATTATATTCAATAACACTGTGAAGGCATAAATGCATGCCGCGAGTGGAAAATACCCAAAAACGGTGGTAGACCCTTAAAGTTTCAGTCTCAGTCTCAGATTAACGTAATAATACAACACATTAAAGGTGTCGCATTGCAATAATCCTCTATATTTTCGGCATTTCACTTTTCTATTTCTTTTTTCTTCTCTAGTTTCCGTCCGGACTTCTCGACTATATCCGAGGCTTTTTGAGCTTTGAGCTCTTTGTTTTATTACTCTAAAGGGTGTAAAAGAAGCCCCTTGTTTTAGGGTTGAATAGCAAAATAAAAATGTTTGAGAAAATTGTTTTGTCGATTTTTTAAGCACATAAAAGGAAATAAAATATGTAAAGTAGTCTAGGGTTAATGGCCGTAGCTTGGAACACACAAAAATCTGTATTACTGACTCGTTTAAATTAAGATTACAACAGAAAACGTAGTAATGCATCGTCCAACTAATATGCCTCCTTATAAATCTGTTTTTAAAAAATATTAAAAAGTGCGATTTTGAAATCATCACTTTCACACGAGTAATGTACACTATTTTTCCTACGACCACAAAGAATTATTAAAAAATCCTTTGATTTATGAAAAAAATATTTCAACACTACTGTTGAAAAAAATATATATCAACACTAGTGTTGAAATTAGCATACTTAGGATTATGTTCCACTTAATATCTGGTTTCATAGTTTGTCAATAGGCTTTTCCTTTATTTGTAGTTTAACTTTTTTATATTTTATATCATAGAAAGAACTAATCCTGGATTCACTTCTAGATTAACCAGAATGAAAAATTTTAAATTTAATCAAGGAAAGATGCATTAAACATAAATATAAAAAATCTACCCAACAAGGAAGATTTCAGTTCAAAATAATTCTATAATTTATTTAATGTTTTTATAAAAAAAAAGTCAAATACTCCTGGTGGGATTTGAACCTGTGACCTTGCGAACTGTAGGCTAGAGCTCTATTATCTACGCTATCGCTACCGATAAACATTTGTTGTTTAATACATGATACTTTCTTCAGCGCGATTTATTTTTTCTGGTAATAGATTTTCCAGTATATTATTAACATTTTTTATAATTTCAGATGGCGTATTTTCACTCTAATTCTGAATCAGTCGACAAATACATGAAATAAGTTAAACACTTTACAATTACTACTTTAAAAAAAAAATTTTTTAATAAATAGGGGGGTCTATCAAATTGGCACCATATGTTTAACTTAAATAGTGTGCCTTGTATTTCAACACTAGTGTTGAAATATTTTTTTTTACACGCGTGTGATGGACGGCGCTTTCTAGCCAAATTAACCGTGCTTTTTTTCTCATTTTCATAGGTGGTCGTAGGAAAAGGTATATATTTTCATATACGCACAGTGATAGATATTGCAAATCATTTTTACCCTTTTTAAACAACAACATTACCGTTTCGGCAACCAGATGTATGCTTTTCAGGCGGCTGATTAATACCTATCGGTTCTTTTTCGTAAGAAAATCAAGTATGTATATATCTTAAGATGGAAAGTTCTTGTGTATAAACACCTTATTTGAAATTCAGAAAAAAGTATTTCCTCGAGCCGGATTCGAACCGACAATCTCCGTATATCCAGTACAGAGCGCTAACCAATTGCGCCATCAAGGAAGTAGGTTCACAACGGCAAATCGGGAAACACTTTTCATAGATATTGCAAATCATTTTTACCCTTTTTAAACAACAACATTACCGTTTCGGCAACCAGATGTATGCTTTTCAGGCGGCTGATTAATACCTATCGGTTCTTTTTCGTAAGAAAATCAAGTATATCACTGTGCGTATTTCAGTAAAAATTTGAAATTTTCGGACGAAAGTGTTTCCCGATTTGCCGTTGTGAACCTACTTCCTTGATGGCGCAATTGGTTAGCGCTCTGTACTGGATATACGGAGGTTGTCGGTTCGAATCCGGCTCGAGGAAATATTTTTTTCTGAATTTCAAATTAGGTGTTTATACACAAGAACTTTGCATCTTAAGATATTTTCATATATTATGTTATTCTCAGGATACTTTGTTATATAAAACTTAAAATAATTAGATAAGCACTAAGCACACCTTCTAACTGTTAAAAAAAATATTAGGTTAACATCCTCAAAGGCCATGCTCGTTATGTAGCTAGTTATTCCAGTTCGTTAGGGAACAAATCCGTTTCTGTCTTACTTATCATTTTTCTTTTGACATAATCCTTTTTACAGTTGGTTACAGACTATCTATTCTAATTTCTTTTAAAAGTTACACCGTAACTCTTCTTTGAGCTTAAGTCTTTACTTTCGACTTTTTGTATTGTTGAAATTTAAGGCTTTTAAAATTTTTATTTAAAAACCGATTTTAAAAATAGCAGTTTTTAGGTTTTATTTCGAAAGCTTTTCGTCTTGAGAATTTTTTACTGACAAGGCTTTAAATCTTTCAGTATTTCTTTGAAGGGAACAGGAAGGAAAGGAGATTGAAGGCACAATGGTATTTTTCTACTCTGACATGGATATTTGCTGTTTCATTTACACTTAAGTGACGAGGAAAGTAGGCTATTCCAGTTAACTGTACGGCAAAATTTCATATTCATTACTGTCAGTGCTACACAGTGTTGCAACCTTTAAAAATAAAATTTCCTATTTTTATAGAAAAATTCCACGAATGAACAAAATGCGGAAAAAGTCTTTTTTAAGCAGATGACAACAACAAGTGATATTAAAGAATATCCTACAAATATAACACTGTACGTGAAAATTTCGATTTTCCCTTTGGAGACAGCGCCGACCTATCATTCCTCTATGCTTTGTTCTCACGAATCCGGAAATTTCCATTAGTTGACAACATTGTTAAAAAAAATTAAATTTCTCTGTGGCATTCTTAAAAGTACTGACCAACCACAGTTTGTTGGTATGGGCTGTTACACTGGACATCTCTAGGGCTTTTGATCGTGTTTGGCACGATGGGCTTCTAAGTAAATTGCGATCCTACGGTATGCCTAATGGATTAGGTTTATGGTTAACCAGCTTCCTTAAGAACCGTTCTCTGCAAGTGGCGATTGACGGGTTTCTCTCAGACACCTTCACCATCAATGCCGGTGTTCCTCAAGGGTCCATATTGTCGCCTACCCTCTTTTTACTGTATATTAACGACCTTTTAGTGAAAACCCAAAATCCAATTTATAGCTTTGCTGATGACAGCACACTTGTCTCATCTTTTACCTTGACTCCCCAAACATCCGCTGCCGACGCATATCTTCGCAGGCAGCATGAAGTATTGCGCCTCAACAGTGACCTGGAAGAAATTTTGGCTTGGGGTGACAGTAACCAAGTCGAATTTAATGCTAAGAAAACCCAGGCAGCAGTCTTCTCCAAAAAGGTTAACATTGCAGAACCGGATATAGTCATGGCAGGACACGCAATTCCCCTGGCACCGTCTATTAATTTGTTGGGGGTCAATCTGGGAGGTAATATGTCTTGGCATGATCACGTTGCCGCAATTGCTAAGGCAGCTGCACAGAAACTTGGTGTACTTTTCCGCACCAAAAAGTTGTACACACCTCATCAACTTTTGACACTCTAGAAAGCCCAGATTCGACCACCATTAGAATATTGCTCTCATGTCTGGAGCTCTGCACTCAAGCACACCCTTCGGCTACTGGATTCCATTCAAAGGAGAGCCGTTCGTCTGATCGGCGACCCCGAGCTGACCAAGACCCTCGATAGCCTGAAGCATCGAAGACAGGTTGGTGATTTGGCTCTCTTTTAGAGATATTTCCATGGCAGGTGCTCGACTGACATTGCCCACTTGATTCCAACTAGAGCAATGCAAAACAGAAATACACGGCGAACCACTGCCGCTCATCCATATGTTGTTCAGCTTAGTACTCCTCGAACTTCATTGTTCAAGAATTCTTTCATCTGGAGAACGTCATCTTTGTGGCATGATCTTCCTGAGGTCGTGTTTCCCAATGAATACAATCTTTAACGTTTCAAGACCAACGTTAATCGCTTTTATCGCACTCGCACCGCTCCCAGAGCGCCTTAAAGGGTTTTTCCTACAGTGCAGGTGTTTTATCATAAAAAAAAAAAAGACTTCGCCTTCTTTTTCAAGACACTAAATTATATAATTTATATGTTTATGGTACAATATGTTATTAATTTGTTCAATATAACAAGATCTATACGCATCTCTAATAGATTTATCAATAATTCAACCTGCTGAATGTGCATAGAAAATTAATTTCATATAGCATAACTATTAAGTTGGTTTTACCATAATTTTTTAAATCATTCTGTTGTCGAGACGGTAGAGCGTTGAACTTTGGATTCAATGGTCGTGAGTTCGAGCCCGGCAGCCTGCAAACTTATTTTTAACATTTTTTAGCATAAGCAAAATTGGTAAAAATATTTTACAACGAAAATGGAACGCTCCCTACCATTTATGTAAATTGCTTCTTTAAACTGCAGTTTGGCCAATAAAAAGTTTGTCGGAAAAAGCAGTTATAATCTTAAATGTCCTGAATAAAACAGATTATCACCCAACATGTAATAAAAGTTACCCCATGTCATCTTTCTTACGAAAAATACCACAAAACGACAATATTTCCAAAACTTTTCCCCTTTATTTAAAAGAATGATTACCTCTGTACACAAGACGTGTCGCTGTGGGCATTGAACATTTGCGTCCCACAATCAGTTTTCTGAAAATTGTACACACAAAAAAATTTTTTATCTGCTACGGTGCGGTAATAAAACAGGGTTTTTGGTCACTAATACAGGTCATTTTCTTCAATTTTAGACCAAGCTACTTCCGAACTTGCACCACCGCACGCAACTCCTCCTTTCCCTGTTTTCAACCGTTTAACCCACTATGCATGTAGATTGACGAATCATATTAAAGGAAACTATACTCTATTTCAGAAAGGTGTAGAGTAATAAAAGCTTATTAGGTATGCAAAGGGACTACAGAGTGACCCAACGAATATTTAAGCCACTTTCATAATTTGGCAATGATTGTATTGCAGAACTCTTTATTTTCATCAAGTGCAGGTAGTACCACCGGGGTTTGGGTCAATTTATGGGTTTTGCCTATTTTTATCCATTCAGAAACACTGAAAATGGTGTGACAAAGGCGTACATTATGTACATAGTATTAGGTACACTTATTTTTTTATTAAACATTATAAAAAAACACTAAATACAAAAAATACATTATACAGAAATTTAATTATAAAAAATCATAATATTCTTCATCATTTAAGGAACTGTCATCTCCTCTTGACGTTATAATTAACGAGTCGACGGTCCGATCGATCAGGTGGTCAAGATCCCACATTTTCTCCTCTTCTTTAATGACATGATCGACTGCTTTTCGCCAGTTCTCTGGTGTCACTTCCTTAATAGCTTGATCAAACGGTAGCTAAACGTTTTTCATTTTGAATGTCGTATTGTATCTTGCTACAAATCCTTTCACTTGCGCCCATATAAGTTCTATAGGATTTAGTTCGCAATGATATGGCGGTGTGCGCAGCACAGTTACACTTGAATGTTTTCAGCTATATCTTCCACGGCATATTTCATAAAACGATGTTTGTGTAAATTTGCTATAGCTAATAGTTCCTTTTTGTTTTTTTTGGTTAGTTATCATAAATAATTTAAAGCACAAAATTTACCTGCGCCTATGGCCAACACCGTAATTGAGCCGAACTGGACGGAATTTCCCGTTTAATTACTCTACACCTTTCTAAAATAGACTATAGTCTGTTAAAGCTTTTGAGTGGTCGGAAAAACTGTTATTATTTCGAAGCTCTCTAAACAACTTCTTTTTATTTCGACCTTATGTTGTTTAGGAACTGGTAAAAAAAAAATTGTCGCCGCGCGCTATCGACGGTCCCCCCATAAAAAGTGTCACAGCTCGCCCTTAAAACCACACAATTTGTTTTGTCCCCGGTCTTAAAATCCCCCTACTTTTATTCCTTTCGTTTTTTCCCGAGTTTCCCGTAACTTTTTATTGCTGCCATCCACCCCGAAGGTGTTTTTCTAGGACTCCCCGAAGACCGACAAACAAACAACGAAACTTTTCGCCGGGTTCGCGCTTTCCTTCAGGACACACAAAGGTCTTTTGCCGTGTTGTAATTGGTTTAACTGCGTTCTTAAATCCCTTGTTAATTAGTTTTTTTACTGGTCCTTTTCTGGAATTATAGGACATATAGGGAATTTCGCGAAAGGACAAGAAATGTGACATAAATGGGGTACAGAAATACAGATAGACACACTACTCTGTCCGCCTGCCGCTAAGTTTTTCTGTCTATATAAGGCATTAAAATAAACAACATTTTCTTTCAAAAAACTTAAAAATAGGCGAGATATAAAAGTAAAAATCTAAGTGCGGGCCTGGTCATCAAAACGTAACCTGCTATACTTTATGTTGTTTGTCTTATCTCTTATTAGTCATACAATTTATGGGCCAGTGGTGAGGTATTTGGCAATACGCTGCGGTGTGTTTTTCTGAAGCAAGTTAATTTTAAATTGGTGGCAAGTGAAAATGGTAAAATTTGAAAAAAACGAACTAGTAGATATGGTGCTAATTTACGGTGAGTGTCGTCAAAGTGCGACTGCTGCTTCGAGATTATACGCAGAACGATTTCCGTTGCGGGCTCATGCTACACTGAGAAGTTCTCTTAATGTTATTCAACGGGTAAGTTAGGCAGGACCGTATTTGATCCATAGTGTAGTAAATGAATGTAGGTAAGTACTGATGCGGAATCAGGTAATATCCTACCGCTATTCAACGATAAAAATTCATAAAACTGATGGAAGTAAAATGTAAAATTTGACTTCCCTGGACGCAGGCTTAGCGATAGGCCGTGCCGGGAATAAAACCGACTACTTGTTTTCAGGGGGGTTCATTTTAAATTCGTTAAATCAAATCGAGATTTAGTAAACGCGTCAAGCTGGCGATGGGTAAATTTCATGACAATTCAATTGGAGATTGTTTCGAATTTAAAGTTTTTAAATGTGTGAGGAGGTTCTCCCGGGAAGAGTTATTATCCAGGGGATAGTTGATTACGGGAGGGAAAGTGGTTTTTATTCCTTTGGAAGGAAATTGTTTTCTTTGTTTTGTTGTGGGGAATGTGTTAACGCCAGTTTGACGTTGTCGTGTTGTTAATAAGAAAAGTTTTATTTTGTTTGGATTTGTTAATCCCGTTCATAAGTTTTATGAAGTTTAATATTTGTTGTTCTATTGAAAATTATATGTAAGTTTTGTTTTGTCTGAAGACATTTATTAAAATAATCATTTTGTTCATGTTGTTGAATTTTTGACAATAAATTAATTGTCTAAAAATTATTCTTTCTTTTATTTGTGTTAAAAGTTATAATGGGTGATCAAGTAGTTGGGGGGGAAGTCCACTCCGTCGGCGGGTCTAGCGGCCACCGGCCGCGACAGCCTGCCGACGAAGGTCTGAAGGTGAGAAGTGATTATGGGCGTCCGAATAATAAGGTTTCAGGGTATAAGAGTAAATCTGAGCGGCGTCGCCTTCAGCGGCGTCGTTGTGAAGAGCGACGACT
Source organism: Polydrusus cervinus (assembly GCA_935413205.1). Classification (NCBI taxonomy): domain Eukaryota; kingdom Metazoa; phylum Arthropoda; class Insecta; order Coleoptera; family Curculionidae; genus Polydrusus; species Polydrusus cervinus. The sequence goes on along the minus strand of OW284517.1, from coordinate 34,754,035 downwards.
CCTAGAGCCGTTGCCATTGGTCGATGAAAATGGTATAAAACAGTACTTCACTCAGGAAGGGGAAAAGAAATTAAGGGGAATAGAGGGACAAAGTGTTTTAAGAGGATTAGATGGTATTGCGCCTAATATTTCGGTTTTAAATAGTGACGCCGTCCAAGAAGAGTCACGCCGAGGGGCGCAATCAATTCGTAAGGAAATTTCCTATAGGAATCCCTTAAGTCTGAGGAGGGCGGAAGTCCCTGGGGAATTATTAAGGGAAGAATTCAGGGGTGAAAAATGTATTTTGTCCGGCAATGATGTCGGGGCCTGTGAGGCATGTAAATTATCGGGTTTTATGTATGAAGTAGAGAATCGGCCGCCTCTGTTATCAATAGAGGATCGAGCCCTATTAAGACGGGAGAGGATCCGTAAAATCGTCAATACTGTTAGCATGCCCAGTACTGTAATAATTAATGATTTTGATAAGGAAGAACGGGACCCAATGCCGACCTGTCGGCTATATACAGTTCGACACCCGATTCCGATGCGTCGCTGCATAAAAACGACCATGAGAGTAGGAAATAACCAGTACCCGGAAAGAAGGGTGTCAGCCGGGGAACAGTACCTACCTTATTTTTGAGTTTTCTGAAAAAAAGGTATTTGAATATGTTGTTTATTTTAATGCCTTCTATACGCAGCTAAAAAAAATCCACTTAGGAATCACCCTGTATAAATGAGGTACGGTCGAACCAGCAGTTGGAATAACTATAAATATATAAAGTTTAAGTTACATTACAAAATGGAAAGAAAGACTATAGAATAGAATTCCAAGATTTGATTCCCTGCGACTAAAATAAAACATGTTTGACGCAGTAGTAAAGGATTAGTTGAGCTTTATCAAATTTCTCTTTATTATGTTTCCAATATCCCATATATTACCACATAAATATCATATTTTCAATCGCAAACCTCAGGTTGATTTTTCCTATAATTTCCAATTCAAATATGGCCCCCGGCTCCCGGGGGACTTAATATGAACTGCCTTAGCCAATTTTTAACGTTTGAATAACAATTTCCAACTTACACGCCATAGAAGGGGGCGGAATTCTATAAAACTGTTGTAACTTATACAGTAGCGCACCGAAAACTCTCCTTCAGGTTTATTTAATTGTAATGGAATAAATCAAAATAAGCTCAGACACGTAAATGTTAGTACTCAGGGGGACATCTATTTTTGGTACTTCAACCCCCCTGCTTATGAATTAAATTGCCGTTCCAACGCCCCCCCCCCCCCCTAAAAAGAGAATACTTATCCCCCTCGTTCTATTTAAAATGCAAAGGGTCACCCTGTTCTCGGGGGAGGAGGGTGAAAAAAGCAAAAAAAGATTTGCCCCTGAAAAATAACGTTTCCATGTCCGAAAATATTTTGATTTATTTATTTACAATAAAATAAGTTGGAAAGATTTCGTTGCGACACCCTGTATACATTTTTCTTTTGATTATGTTGTATCTATATTTGCCAGCTGAATATAGAATATAATTTGATAGAAAATATGAAAAGTTTTATGTTTGTTTGCATCGTAGATTTCAACAAGATAATTTCCCAAAAGAATAACTGATGGGAGGAAGCTGAAAAATATACGATATCATTTTTATTTATTCCGAGAAATGTCAAAACTTGCATCTTACACGTGTCTCTATATACTGTAAAAAATGTTGGTAAAATTTCATATTACTGTATTTTTTACGCTATATAATCAGGAATTATCTTTTTTACTATATATAAGCTATATTTCCTTTGGCAAGTACTATTTCTTAACAGATATTGTATATTTAAGCTTTTATGAAATTTCTTCCCCGCTATTTGTTATGCAAAATTACAGCTATTTATTTTTTACAGTATTTATATGACTATTTAACTAGAGTGTTTTACACTGGCAAAATGTCATAGCAACGGCCGGTTTTCTACTGGCAAAATTACTACCTGCACCTACCTGGACAAAATTCACATGTGATTTTTGCCGCGGCAAAATTTTAATTTTTGATTGAAAGAAGTTTTGTTACCATGGTTCTGTTAATTATTTAAAATGTCATTGTATTATTTCTTGTTAACAAACGTCAAATTATTTTAGTTCAAAAATGAGTGTTTCTGAAGAAAAAAACAGATTTGGAATACAATCCATTACAGAAATTAAAAAGGCAGTGTCGGAGAATATACCTCCAAATACGCGTATCTCCAAAACTTCCATTTGGCGACAGTTTTCGCAGTTCTTATTGATAAGAGATTATAAGCTTGAAAAGCATACTCCAGCCGAAGAATTAGCAAAAATTATGGAAGATTATGCTTACAACATGAAAAAACTAAATGGAGAGGACTACAAAGAGTCAAGTATCAAAAGCATATGGAATACCACGGCGCAGATGCTACAAGAAAAGTATTATCAAGAATTTAATATAAAAATAGACCCATTTACCGACATTCTTTTTAAATCAGCCCGTTTGGCAAAGGACTTAAAACGAAAACAACTTCAAGGTAACCAAGAAAAAAGAAAAACAAGTTCGAAAGCCCTTACAACACAAGAATTATTGGAAATGATAAAAATTCATGACGAAGACACCCCAGACGGCCTACAGAAAAAAATATTTCACTTATTTTCTTTTGAACTTGCGTGGCGAGGCAACGAAGCAGTGAACTGCAAAGTACATTATTTCCACCAAGAATTAGACCTAAATGAAGAATTTACGGGACGTATCGAATACAATCCCATATTTTCAAAGACTACACAAGGAGGTGCAAAAGCCTTGGCCAGTAGCAAATGGTTGGTAAAAAACAACACTAACAAAGATCTTTGTCCTATTCGTCTATTTTTAAAATTATTTGAAAAAAGAAATACCAATCCAGAAATTACAAGTGACAGGCTCTTTTTGACAGTTCATCCAAATTGGAAAAAAGGAATTTGGTACAAAAACATGCCTATTGGAATAAACAGCATGTCGAAATGGACCAAAATCTCAGCAGAAAAAATCGGCGTAAATACCAAAAAATTTAAAGTAACAAACCATTCACATCGCTCTTCCACTATTTCTGCCCTTGCAAAAAATGGCGTTGGTGAGCAAGAAATTATCAAATTAACAGGACATTCCCACGCCAATTCTTTGAAGCCTTATTTGCAGTTAGACTCTGAACATCATTTAAAATTAATTGCAAACTTAAGAGAAAAAGCACCAGATCAAGTAATATCATCAAATCAAAATCAATCAAATAATGCACAAACGTTTAATTATCACAACTGTAACTTTTACATCAATAAATAAGTAATTTTTTTGTTTTATTCTTAAATAAAAGTTTTCTAATTTTATTGTTCTTTGTCTTTTTTCTAGTTAAATAGTCATGTCGAATACCACTCGAGAAAAAATTGTGTAAGCAAAATTGTTCTCAAGGATTTATTTAAGTTTGTTGCTTTTAAGCAATTTAACCCAAAAAATGTTTAGTTCAAAAAATATTTTCATATATAATATCACAAGAGATAAAATTTTGTCGCCTGACGGCTCGTGATTTTGTCAAAAATGTCATTCGCGAAATTGCCAAGCAACAAACTTTCATACCTTTCGAAAATTTTGCCGACAAAATTTTATCTCTTGTGATATTATATATGAAAATATTTTTTGAACTAAACATTTTTTGGGTTTTTGGTGTGGGACTACCAAGAGATGGTGCTATGGTATGGTATGACCGCCTACCCTGTAAGGACGAGAACAACAGAGTTCGAAACCGGTCTGCAGCTGGTGACATGCTATCAATAGTAAAGTTTTAGTTTAGAAAGCTTGAAGTTTATTTTTCATTAATTTCTTAAAACATGGGTACATTTTACAACCAAGATTTACCCTATAAAGTGTACTTTTACAAAGAACTTCTGTACTATTACTAAATAAATACAATTACAACAAATTTCTTACACAACTAATATTATAATGAAGGAAAGTCTTCCTCCACTATTATATTAAATTAAAGAATCTCGTATGTTCAGAGAAACTTTTTATCTCTACATGTTTCGAATGCAGAAGCATTCATCTTCAGGAGAATGAATGAAAAAGAAGAAACTAATAGATATCACCTTAACGGAGCATCAAAATTGTAAGTTCAGTAAATAGAACTGTGGGAAAACTAATACACACGTGGTATTGTAACAATAAAAATATATGGGATTCAGGCTCATGGCACTGTAAAAGATTATATGCAGAATAAAAAATATAACATCTCTGTCTGAGAAGAATGGTTGGAAAAATGTGGAAAAGAAAAAGTTATTAATTAATCGAGAAATTGAAGGCTGGTCATAACAGAAAACTGAAGTGTGAGGAAGAAGAAGTTATTAAATTATGTTAAAATTGGTGGGTTATTATTTAAAGTGGTAGTTCTAACAAGGTTCGTCAGATGAATACCACATGTCGATTGACAGTTAAGAATAGAAAAATTGGAAAAAGTTAATATTATAATATCTTTGCAGTATATATTGTGGTAATAAATTACCAATACTTTTTAACAGTCTACATGCCATGTATAGAGATTCGTACCTACGATATTCATTCAGGGGGAGGGGTGAAGAAGAAGGGGGGGGGGGGGGATACTCCTATTAACACCTAAACCATATAACAAATACGTTACATACGTTATTTAATTTAAAAAAAGAACAAAAGTTAACAACAGTATATAACAGTAGGTACTTATTATTATCAATCTTAAATTGGTAATAATCATCTGGTACTATATAAGTGTCATTGATTAGCCATTTATTAATCGCATCATAAACACAAAGAATAAGGACTTTAAAAACATCGTTTCTAGCCTTTATTACTGAGGTATTGTTATAAAAATGTTAATGAATAATGAAATCATTAAGCAATACACATCACCTGGCATGTCCAATCATGTGGGAAAATTACACATTATTAACGCATGAGCATTATGTATACGTCGTTCGACCAGTTTTAAAAGGAGAACTCAAGTTATTTGATTGAAACCATACGACCAGTATTTATATAGTAATAGTACACAAATTCTTTGTAAAAGTACACTTTATATTAGGGTTAATATTGGTTGAAAAATTAATTAATTTCATACCACCTGAAGTGAAACTTTACTATTGGTAGCATGTCAAAACCTGCAGACCGGTTGTGAACTTTGACTTATGGTATTAACGTTCTTATGTTGTATATAGCCCTTAGCGCCATCTCTTGGTAGTCCCGCGCCCAATAAATGTATAGTTCAAATAATATTTTAATTATAAATACTATAAAAAATAAATAGTCGTAATTTTACATAACAAATAGCGGAAAAAATATTTGCGACAAGTATATTTTCATAAAAGTTTTAAATTTACAATATCCGTAAAGAAATATTACTTACCCATGAAAATATAGTTTATACGTAGTGAAAAAAGAATTCCTGATTATACAGGGTGTTCTCAAAGAAGTTGTAGAACTCGTAAAAATAAGTAACAGTACCAAAAATTATTTATATAAAAGTTGCAGAGTAAAAAAGTTAACAATTGAAAAGACCGCGGTTGTAGCTCAGAGCTACTGGCATTCGACCGCGGCGACCCGGGTTCGATTCCCGGAGTGGGCATACGTACAATAAAAAAAGTATGTCCGAATTTTAGTAGGTTTAAGAATGCAGGGAAGATTGTAAAATGTATCATCTCCCAACCCACCCCATTCACGCCGGTAACCAGGCCGGATGAGATCGGACATCTCGTGAGGTGCGAAAGAAGATACACACTCCACAATCGGTAGGTCATGCAATGGCAATAAATCAAGGGTTGATAGCCCTTGGGGGGTGTCGCATGACTGAGGAGCGTGGTTCGGAACCCACGTTAAACTGTAGGTCCCCTCGGAAATGGCAGCGAATGAAGAGGAAAAAAGCCTAAAGCCTAGTTCTCAGAACTTCGTTCTGTCGCTGGCGACACCTGATGTAGGTAACCAATAGAAAATGAGTATTGGAGTCACATGTCAAAATACTTATTTTCTATTAGTCACAACACGTGTCGCCAGCGACAGAACGTAGTTCTGAGAACCAGGCTTAATTCGAAAGAAGGGCAGAACGGCAACAATTGAAAAAATGTAAAATTTAAAAACTGTAAGACCTGACTTTTTAATAACTCACAATAAATTCATGCTTACCGGTAAAATGCATCCCTTTGTTACAAAAGTTGTTCAAAATTGTCACCATTTGTTCGGTTTGGTCACTACACTACACGCTCCAAAAATAAAATCGGGGTGTCCACGAACAACATCGCAAGCGTTTTCGATGCCTGTTGTAGTTCTTGCACAGTATTTACTGACACGCTGCGGCAACATTTTGTTGACACTCCCCGTAAATTAATACTATGTCAACTAGTTCATTTTTTTAATAAACTTGTGCCATTTTATCGCACAAAATGCCAAAAAATCAAAAATATCACGAACTTTAGCGAATTATTTACCTCTGCACTGGTTAAACCCAAAATTCGCACTGAAAACCGTACAAAGAATGAACGATAAGGATGAGTAACTTGTATCCTACAAAAAAATGAGCCATACTAGTAAACAAAACATTGAAAACAGCAGTGGTCGAGAATATCAAAAAGTCAGGTCTTAATTTTACATTTTTTCAATTGTTAATAACTTCTTTACTCTGCAACTTTTATATAAATGATTTTTGGTACAATTGCTTATTTTTCTTCTACAACCTGTTCAAATAAATGACTCAACTTTGAGAACACCCTGTATACATAGTTTAAAAAGTACAGAAAAATTTTACCATCATTTTTCACAGTGTATTCTTTATCGTCGTTGGGATTCACTAAGTAAATTCACATATATACATACACTATATTGCTAATACCATAATTCAATGATGACACCACTGTAAGCAGATGATCAGGGGCCGTTTAGTTTGCGCAGATCGGAAATTTGCTTCTTGATGTAAACATTTGACAGTACCGACTTTTAAAATATTTTTACAAGCTTTTATTTAAATTCACCCGTTAGTTTTGGTGTGTACAGTTTATGGTCAAATAATACTAAGTAACCAATATTTTACATACCCGAAATACCTTATTCCTAGTATTAAACCGCAATTCGTGCAAAAAAGGATCATGCACTTTTTTCTACCCATCTTGAGACACAAGTCGCTTACAATAACAAAATGTCTGGTAAAGTTTTATACCTAAATTCGCACCCAAAACTTGAAAATAATATCCACAATCACACACGGAACATCCGAACGAATACAACGTAAAAAAAGATGGAAACGACTAACAATTTACAAACTAACAAAAAAAAATGTCTAAAGTAAAGTTTTATAAATATTAACACCCAAAACTTGGAAATTATAACAACACACGAATGAACGAAACAAAAGATGGCAACGAATAAGAATACAACGGCGCATAGAGCCGGTTCTGTTCAAGAGACCTTGGGTTCTGTTTACGTTCTGTTAGAAATCTTGTGGGTTGCCTAATTTTTTCCCTACTGCGCAAGCGCCACGGCCCCCAACTCAGGTTATTTTGAATCGCACGATGGGTGTATTCTTGCTTCGTGCGGCTGCTTGTATTGGCAATATAGTGACAATATAGTGTATATATGTGAGTAAATTGTGTATATTCTTTGGCGAACAGACTATACGGCAGCGAAAGAATTAAAAGTAGCAACTAAATTGTTTTCCTAATACAGGAAACATGATGTAGTTTTCACTTCTAATAAGCCATTTGTTTATCTTTATGGGATATATTCTGTGTTATTTCTATCTGCGCAGTTGAAAAAACAATATATTTTTACATTTTTTTCCCAGAGGAGCAACGGGAAATGAAAAATAATATATTTTCATTGTTTGGTAGAATATCACCCCAAAACGATTTTCTGCAAGAGAATTAAAAGAAAATAAGGAAAGATCTCGTTATTTATGCGATGAGATGTAGTAATAGAACTGCTAAAAAAACTCTAAAGTGTTTCAATCTATGTTGTACTTTGTAGTAAACTGTATTGGAAAAAAATTGGAAAATTTTAAAAAACTTTTCTGACATGTTTCGTCTTTTTAATTAAATTTTTCATATGCGAGCATTGGGATCTCGGAAACTAAACTGCTGGACAATTGCTTTCGAGCAAGAAAAATTTCAACCTACGGTTTTGAGTGGTTGATAGATTTATCCCTTGAGAAACAATTGTCAATATTGGATTTTCTTTAACTGTCAGAAAATGTTATATACAGGGTATTAAAGAAGACGATAATTTTTGCTCCAATTTTAATGGCGTGTAACTTTTACAATAATATTTTTAAATTTTATCACCCTACTTCAATTGAATCACTGGTGCATAGCAAAGAAAGTAGTTTGTCAAATTTTTGATATCTGCTATATTTTAAGAAATACCGATGTTTTTGGAAAACCTTGCTTTATTTTAACTTATTGGTAGCTAGATCTCACTGTGCGTTGTATCGTGCAAACTTTGCGAGTGATTATTATACTTTGTGAAAAGCTTGATTATGTTCAGTAACAATAGTTGTACCTAAATGTTATGATGTACAGTGGCGTACTTATAAACACCTATATGTCTATGGTTTATGAGTAACTCACAATTTTTCACGATTGTTTTATATTGGAAAGTACTTGCGCCTAGATTAGGTCAATTTTCCATATTTACACATTAGTTGTGACAACTAATTTTAAAAGCGGAGAACCATATAAATTTAGTTATCCGTATATAAAATTTCGTTGTGACAACTAAAATTTGTAGGTTGTGTTGATTAATGTTATTAATTAGTTCAACAGTTCAATAACGACAATTTTTTTTGGTTGTACAAACTAATTTTTGGGTTGAGTCCGATTTCACGAAAACAAATAGTTGTCAGAACCAAATTTTAGTAATCTATACCATGTTATTTTTAAGAGTGTGATAAACAGGTTTTTTTTGTGTGGTTGTAGCGTAAAAATTAGTTGATAATTCCACCGGATTTCATTCATGATCTTGATGGAAGTATGCATTTGAGATCTTGTCGTATTGTTGCGATAAACACAATGTTATCTCTAACTAGTTCGGTCCTCGTTGACTAAAACCCTAAAACTATATCTCTGAAACTATAAGCCAGAACGAAAGCAAGTAAAACAGATTCGAATTCGTAGCAAATTTAAAAACTAATCCTTTGCCGATTCAGGAACAGATTTTTGACCGGGTTTTCTATACATTTTTAAAGCGCCGGATTAATTCCATCCGAGCGAGTTCATATAAAAACAGGCTTAAAAATCTCTCGCCGAGCGCGGCCTACGTTGCGAGAAACGCTATAAAAATTTTAATTAATACGATCTGGGTCAAAGCACTCCTGTTTCGGATTTGCGACAAGTCACCGCGAAATTGGGAGACTTTTTCGCATACGACAAGTGTACCTGTGACTCGCGAATATGCGGAAAATTTCTTTTTTTTTTGCTTTTTGTGCCGTTTGTCTTTTATGCTTGTATCTGCCAGGGGCGGCTCTCGGTATTAAAAAATGGTGAAGGGCTAGGTATAGTGCGGGTACACAGTAAATCACGTAAAAACGATATTTAGAACCGTAAGTTTCGCGAAGCCTCAAAATAAATACCTTAAAGTTAGGTGAACCAATGCTAAAACAATCGTGCATACGACTGATCTATTTTTAAATTGCCCTTCATCTTAATGCAAATTGTTGCATGCTCTTGCGTAACTGACGTCACGTAACCATAGCAACGGTGAAAATCAAAGCCCCTTGACTGTATGTTGGACGTTGGGTCTTCACTTGCTGCTTTGATCTCACGGACACGGTCGGCTGGGGCGCGCCAAAATGCACGAGTGTTTATAATTATTGTCCATCGGAGGTAACCGTGGCCCACTTATGCATAGCTACATTCGGATTAAATAAATATTATTAATTCGAACATAACTATTTTTTAAGTGCTAAAATGGCAGCTGTATTAGTACATTAACATTTAATATTGTCGAAAAAATTTCGTTTAACCGTAAAACCATTTTGTTGGTTTAACATATAACGAAATTAAAGCAAGAGTTTTAGAGGAAGCATCGTTTCCCTTTCTTTCATGGACCGTACGCCCCTGAAATTTATGTATAATAAAAACCAATTTTTGTCTGGACAACTGTTAAATACAATGAACCAGGCGCGGCCACACGGCGAGGAAGCTATTGGGATAAAAAAAAAAATTAAAAAAAATAAAGCTTCTTTGTAGATAATTTCTGTGTAGATAACAAAACATTAAAAATTAGGAAAATGTTTTTTTAAAAAGATGGTAAATTTTAAAACCACATCGTCAGCATATTTATCGTTTTGAAATTCCTATTTTATCACAAGCTAAACATATCATAATGGCCCAGGCAATAATAAAAGTTAAATATCAATCAGTCTGTTAAGTCTTGATACTTTTAAATGCACTTAGGGTCATATTTTTTAACGGCTGTACAAATCAAATATTTTCTTCGTGCCTTTCTTTGTTCTACCATTACAAAGTGTAATAAATTTTTATAAATGGGCTATATTCGATAAAGGCTATCTAAGTGTAAAAAAACCTCAATATTTATTGGGTACTTGGTATTAGTATTTTCAATTTGAAAGCCGATAATGTTGAAGGAACTGTGGCTTGATTTAAAAAATATAAGTACCAGAAAAATCAGAATAAGTATTTTAAAATCTCATAGAATACAATAATACAAATTTGATTGTTAAGACTACACTGCAAAAAATTACTTTTTAAAAGTACGGTTTCATAAGACATACATAATTTTTCTTCAATAATAGTATATTATGTTACAAGGACGAAAAATGCAGTATTTCGGACGTATTGCGGGAGATTACTGGACGAGGCAAAGCCGAGGCCAGTAACCCGCATAGTCTGAAATACATTTTTCGTCCGTATAACATACGTTATTTTTTATCCGATTGTGTTTTTGCTCGGATTATAAAATAATGTAAAAATTAAGAAAACCAATATATTTCATCTTGCATTGTAATTTTTTGTCCCTTGAATGTTTGAACAATGAAACCTGTAATATGCGTATCCATGGATCTAACAAATAATTAAATTAATATTATCAACTGACGTTTTATCAATCAGGCGATAGTTTTAACTAATCTTTCGTGTTCTGCTAGTTTTAAAACCTGAAAAACACAATTAAAAATGGAAATAGACGATGATCTTATAGAAGGTACACCACCTGACATTCAAGAAACTGCCAAGGAAGTAATGTTACATTTGTTGCCACAAAAATCTAAGGAATGCAGTCAGTCTCGACTTAGGTGTCGCAATCCGTCTCCCAATCGAGTTCAACATTGGAGAATAATATCATAACGAAGACCAAAAATAATAACACATCCTCAAAATCAAATTTACATCACCCCGTTCTTGTTCAAAATTGTTCTAATTGTACATTTAATATAAATATTGTAAATAAATGAATAAAATAAACTGTTGAAAATATTTTAGTGTCCGACAAAATGTTTTTCGGACTAGGATGACAAAGGTTGCCTAGCTACCAGCGCAATAATCAATACCTTATTAAAAAGGTTACCTTTTCGTCCAAATCTGATCTATAAAACGTCATTTTTAGACACAATCGGATAAAAAGTATTTTATTATTACAAAATAAGTTTTATGTGTGAAAAAAAAATCAAAAAACGGTAGATTATTTCTTAAAATTACCCGACCAAAACCTTGTTGAACCCATATTTGTTCAGCTTGCCAATTTAGATTATTATAGTTCGGAAAGCTCTGAAACAAATGCAAATAGTATATTGCATAACACGTGATGAAAATGACACTTATCAAACGAGGAGATATTTAGCACGAGGCGTAAGCCGAGTGCGGAAATCTAACGAGTTTTAGAATAATTACTTTCACACGAGTAATGTACACTATTTTTCCTACGACCACAAAGAATTATTAAAAAAACCTTTGATTTGTGAAAAAAATATTTCAACACTAGTGTTAAAAAAAAATCAACATTAGTGTTGAAATTCGCATACTTAAGATTATGTTCCACTTAATATCTGGTTTCATAGTTTGTCAATAGGGTTTTCCTTTATTTGTAGTTTAACTTTTTCATATTTTATATATCATAGGAAGAACTAATCCTTCTAGAATAACCAGAATGAAAAATTTTAAATTTAATCAAGGAAAGATGCATTAAACATAAATTTAAAAAATCCCCCAACAAGGAAGATTTCTATTCAGAATAATTCTATAAATTATTTATATATTTTCACACTCTAATTCCGAATCACTCGACAAATAATACATGATAAATAAGTTAAACACTTTACAATTACTGCTTTCTAAAATTAGTTATTTCTAATAAATAGGGGTGGTCTGTCAAATTGGCACCAGTATGTTTAAATTAAATAGTGTGCCTTAGTATTTCAACACTAGTGTTGAAATATTTTTTTTCAACACGCGTGTGATATACGGCGTTTTCTAGGCAAATTAGCCGTGCTTTTTTTCTCATTTTCATAGGTGGTCGTAGGAAAAGTAATAAATATCGTTCAAAATTCAATTACCTGTGTATAAAATAGGGTACCAATAATACCACGACAACCATTGGTTATTTGTGATCGCTGAATGAATGAACTTGTTCTATCCAATATGGATTTCGGTCCGACCAAAAAAAAATTGGTAAAATTGGAAACTTACTTACTTTAAATATATTTTTGGCATTTCTGTTGTCAATAAAACAATTGTTATTTGTTTACGACAAAACATTGTTGTGAAGCTAAATATTTTCTTAAAATGAATTATTATTTATATTGTCGTTACTAATTAAATATACAAAACACATTTCACTCGTGTATGGTGTGAAACCTTTTAATGACGAATTAAAAATGAGATTAATGACCAGATTAAATTGCACATGCGACTGCCATATTTACTTCCACGCCAGCCAAGCAATCTTAATGAAAATGAAGTATTATTATCTGTGAAATATTTATTAGGCTTTTTTAGGTGTTTATAGTTATGTTTTAATATTATCGGATATGGATTGGTATCCTTAAATATGGATTACTCATCTAATAATTCGCTGTGAAGTTAAGACTCTTAATGATGGTGATAAATAGGTGTAGTGGCAAGATAGTTCATAGAACTAGGACAAGAATATTTCTAGTCAGTAGACAAATGTTTATGAAAATAACTGTTTGTAGTTGGTTGAAGAAAGGGTTCCATTTTGAATAGTACATTCAAGAATCTTCTCTCTTATCAAGGATTGCTAATAATTCCTGACACAGCAAAAAGGAACCCCTTCTCTATTCTGGTAGGGGTTACAAAACATTGTAAAAACTCAAAGATATACTTACTCAGTGGAGTTGTTAACGTATTCAAGTGTAAGGGTATAACATCTGCCCGTTTGGTCACTAAAGTCTCTCTAAATGATGTAAAAACTAACTCTCAGAATCAGAGCAGCTTCCAGCCAGTGAGTGAGTGATCTTGGTAATGTTTATTTAATTGTTAAATAGTTTATTTCTCTTTTGGCATAGCGCACAACAAATTCAATAAATTAAAAGGTAACTTCACTTCCGGTAAATCCGGACGTGATTTCGAAGGTTTAAGTTGACCGAAATATGGCAATTTACATACTTACTTATTAACGTCTTATCTTCTTATATCTTTACTGCTACCATTACGAAAAAAAACTGGTATATATAGATATAACTTCACATAGACCTGGTAACTTTGGATAAGAATTTAGAAATATTACCCTGCTAAATAGAACCGATTTTGCCATAGGTACTACAGTAAATAACGTTATTTTGTCTGTGTATAATTGTTCAAAATAATAGTAAATGTGTCAAAAAACCTAATTTTTATTTTTAATGCCCGAAGCGTTTCCAAATTTTTATGCGATTTAACAGCCTGATACGTTGTGTTTTATATCTGTGTACATTTTGCATTGTATTTCGTTATTTTATTTTCTTTTTTATGCAAAATCATTCGAGGGCATTTTTAACTGTTCAGCAATACATTCCTATGCGCCTAATTGGGCAGAGATAATTTGAACACTTGCTACTACTTTTCAACCTCATTTTTCACTATACAGGATGTCCCATAACCTATGGGCCGTAGAGTAACTGGAGATACTAGACATTAATCCGATTAAGTCATATACGTTTTTTCGGATTGTTACTCGTTCTAGAGATACAGGGTGTTGAAAGTATAAGTTTATTTTCGAAAATAAGCCATAATTTTAAAACGGTTTAATGAATCGAATTGAAAGTTGGCAATGTTATGTTTTTATGAGCAAGAAATAAGAATTTGTAGAAATTTTTAAGTTTCAAACTAGAGGGCGCTAGTTGCATACACTGGGCTTCATAAATCTATGATTTTTTTTCTTACCTGTGATATAAGGTGTTTTTTAATTATAGTTTCTTAAAGAAGGGCATTTTCTGAGTCAAAAAGGTGTACTTGATTGATCTTAATATCTTTAACGGTTTTCGAGATATTTCCCTTTAAACATCCCAAGGCATAAAAAACATAGTACATAATTAAATTAATATTTTAATTATCAAAGAAAAACTTATATGACTTAATCGGCTTAGTTTAATGTCTAATTTCTCCAGTTACTCTACGGCCCATAAGTTATGGGACACCCTGTATATAAAAGATAGTTTTAAGATAAATATTGATAACTTTTAAATAAAGTGTTCGTCCGATTGTAATGGTTTCTATAACTTAAATTTAAAAAAAAAACATTAGAAATAGGACACCAAACTCGGAACAACAGTCGGGTAGGAGCACGTCGTAGAAAAAGCCGTCCCCGTCTGACGATTGCTTGGCTTTATTGTGACGCAGGTCAAAGGTTTCGCGTGTTTCTATTAGAGAACTTATTTTGTTTAATTATTGTCCTAATAAATAATTTGAGAATTGAAACAGTGAATTATTTTATTGTTTTTTGCTCTACATGGTAGGGTAAAAATTGGTGGAAATTTAATTCGTTTTTTTTTTGTGATTCGGGCCAAGAAGAACCGCACTTTAACATGGAAAATTTTAACGCGACAATAAATTTGCCAATGTGTGAAATTGCTGTAGAGGATACCAAAAATATACGAGGATCAATAGGATGTAACATTTAAAATGTTTATATTGAGAATTTTCTTATTTTGTACAAAATAACCTCTTGCAGTGACCAAATATTCGCCGCCCTCCCAAAGTACATTTGTTAGGGCCCGGCCGAATTGTGTGAGTTTTTTATGTTCTATTGTAGCCCACTCAACGTGTCGTTGTCCGTTTTTATAACCAATAAATTTAATTCACTCGCGCGAAATAAAAATAATGAGCGGTGTAGTTTTTTTTCTTCCCATCCGGACAACGCGCAACGCCGTATGGCGTCCGACGCGGTCGTTTATATGAGTTTTTGGGTGCGTCATATTATGAGTTAATGTGGTAGATTCAAGCACCGCGAATCTCCAGCAGGACCAGTAACATGGTGCTTTTATTTTGGTTTTACTAATTTATCAAAAATATGTGTGTTCGTTTTAAAGGAGTATCTGGCACTTTGATATTGTCGAGGCGAGGGCAGTGGCGTGTATAATGGCCCGGCAGCCCCCCCCCCCCTTCCGAGCTTTTAACTTTTAAAAATTAGGTATTTATTTTTAAAGAAAAAGATTTTAGTAAAAATTTTAATTGAAACATTTCTGGACTTGACTGATTTATGCATTGGACCCCTCAATTGCAACCCAATTTTTCGTCTCACGCTTGGACTCTTAATTTAAATTTTTAAATAATGTATTCTTGGCTTAGATTACAAAGGTAGGAAACGTTTAGTTTTTAAACTTTTCCTTCTAAAAGTCCTGTTTGATATAGAGATTAAGGTTTCGGACGCATATCGTTTTAAATATTGATTTATTATGCAATTTTAAAGGAAAACGACTAAAAAGAATAATATTTTATAGTATTTTTGTATTATATACTTGTCTGTTCTGTTTTCCCTTTTTGAGAGCTATTTTAAATCAACAAAAATATAACCCAATGCAATAAAATCTTTTTACAACATAACCAAAAAACAATTAGGTATTTATTTTTAAAGAAAAAGATGTTGGTAAAAATTTTAATTGAAACATTTCTGGACTTGACTGATTTATGCATTGGACCCCTCAATTGCAACCCAATTTTTCGTCTCACGCTTGGACTCTTAATTTAAATTTTTGAATAATGTATTCTTGGCTTAGATTACAAAGGTCTTGTACGAAACGTTTAGCTTTTAAACTTTTCCTTCTAAAGGTCCTGTTTTATATAGAGATTAAGGTTTCACACGCATATCGTTTTAGTTATTGATTTTTGATGCAATTTTAAAGGAAAACGAGTAAAAAGAATAATATTTTATAGTATTTTTCTATTATATACTTGTCTGTTCCGTTTTCCCTTTTTTAGAGCTATTTTAAATCACTAAAAATATAACCCAATGCAATTAAATAGTTTTACAACAAAAACAAAAAACAATTAGGTATTTATTTTTGAAGAGAAAAATTAAAGTAAAAATTTAAATTGAAACATTTTTTATGGAAGAAGTGATAATTTATTATGAAAAAATAGTGCGGGAAGAAATGAGAATACTTTATTATGAATATACAAAATGGCACTTAAGAAGGAGTAAGTGTAATTTAATCCAACCATGCAGAGAAGGAGAGGTAATAATTTAATTTTCGAAATTTGATAGTAGGTGAATTTTAAATCTTTGGGCATGGCCCCGAACATTTTTTGCCTACGGCGCTTTTCCGCTTTCTTCGCTAGGTACAATATGATAAAATACATATAGTCCCGACTGTCCCTCTCTCCAGAAAAAAATGTCCGACTTACGCCCACTGAGTCCCCCCCCCCCCCTGAGCATGCATATTTTTTGGCTACGCCACTGGGCGGGGGTATATGGTATACAGGTGGGAAATACTGTTACCGATATGGAACGTTTCCTCTCATACCGCGACTGAAAAATACCGCGACTAAATAACCGTTACTCGGAAACGAACTAAAGTGCAAGGTTTGCAAAAAAAGAATTGAAAAATTTATCAAAATAAAAAATAATCTATCATTCCAATGCGTCACCTTAAAATCTCAAACCATCAAATGATAAAATTGATATCGCTTGTCAATTTAATTGTACGATTTTTGAGAGTAATTTTCCGTGCGATTTCCTCTATATTGGAAAAAAATACCCAGAAAATTCCTGTGTTCGATTAAAATTATTTGATTTTATTTAAAGTTTTTTTGGTGGTTTCTGAAACTGTTTTTTTGATTAAAGTGAATGATTAAAATTATCAGTCCTCTATTTTAGTACCTATCCCCATGAACAAAACTATTTTAAGTTTTTAATAATATTAAAATATTTTAGTCTAATTAACAACAACGCTTTTCAACTTATTGAGTACTTTCTTTCATCATTGATAAACGCCAAAGGATCCTCGAGACTGCGTCCATTAAAAAATACTATACCATCGTGGCTACCGCACCAACAAAATACCGGCACCGTAACTTTGATTCATAGCGTCAAAATCAAACGGTCCCCCGATAAATACATACTATCGGCGGCCGCAACAGTTTCCTTGGCAACTTTTAGTCCCAGCTTGAAAAAATACATTCAACGACAAAGTACCGTCAACCACGAGACTATTCTTCAGATACCGTTTGCCGTTGCGCGCTCCACAACGAACGGCTAAACAGGCCTACCGCTTTCGCTTTCTGCCGATTTGCATCGCACTGTGTAGCACCGAAGGACGAAATCTTAATAATTCCAGAGTAACTGCTTGCTTGTATGAGGTAGCAGTTACACAGATACCGATCCCCCGCTAATATGGTATATAAAGCTAAATGTACTGACTGTAACCTGCAATAATTACAGAAGATCGTTGTGTTGAGCAAAAGTATGTCTAGCTAGTATAAAAGAGGAGACTAGCATCCCCCGCGCACTAGAAGACAGATTGTAACATTGGGACGGTTCATCTTAAATGATTTTCACCGTCCTATCGAGAGTAAATCCTGATGGCTGTGCGACATTTTTTAATTAATAAAACTTAACTGTTCACTGTGTACCCAATAAACTCGATGAAACTTGGGGTACTTTATTTATGCAAATAGTGAAGTTAATTTTTTTAAATTCCATCAGAATCGAGTATAAAATATGTTATCTGCTTTAATGCAACACTGAATTCTATCTATCGATTTCCACATAGATCCCCGAGCATTTACTACCGTATCTATATGACAGATGGTTATATTTATTTTTCCTGCGATTTCCTGCACCAACATTAACATACATTAAGATATATAGGTTTTCTGTATCTAATAATCTCTAATATATACCTTTAAAGCGGCTTGCTCATAGGCATTCTAGCAAACGAATTGTTGCGTATAACTATATTTATTAAAATAGGCCAATAGTGACAATGGGTACCAAGCAAGGAGAGGATACATGGGCGACGGAAGTAACTTTTCCAGTGGGGGGGGGCACCTTTAAATCAGAAAATTGATTGCTTACGGGGTAATAGTTTGACTATGGTCTCTGACGCCTCGGTTCGAATATCAGGTGGTAACAATTCTTCGTTCAAAAACCGCATTGAAGAATACCATTTGAAGGTTGGAAACAATGATGATTCTTGAATGACAGAAGAGTTTTGGACTTGTATTGTCTTTATTTGTTTCACATCACAACGTTTCAACTGGTAAGTATCTCCAGTCGTCAAGAGATCGTAAAATAATTCACCAACCGGTTGATGACGTAATTCCAACAGCTGTCAATTACAAATCAAATCAATTAAAATGGGAATAAATTCAAAATTTTCTTTTAGAAAATGTCGACCCGCAAAGGTATTTTTAAAGGGAAATTACTCCCCTCTCGGACGCCCATGAGGGGAATATTAACAGGTTGGCTATTTATTATTGTTTATGGCGAAACAGCATAGAGGCTGGTATGTTTGATATGCAGATTAGAGTAAATAAATAAAGATACACGCCTTAATTGAAGCAGTTAAGACGTTGTTTTATTAAATATACAGTGTGTGCGTGTGAGTGATATTGCTTAGTTAAAGTAACTTCATTTGTGCTTAATTAAAGTCATTAGGTCGTGTGAATGACTTAATAAATGTTTTAAGTTTGAAGGCTGAATACATATAAGGGGGTTGTGAGATTTAGGGCCCATCGTTGCTTTTAGGTATTTTTCACTCGCGCTTTGCATTTATAACGGTTACCGTAAAACGGGGGGTAGTTGACCGGTGGGGTCAACTTGATCGAAATTATAAAAAAATATTGGATTGGGTAGTCCGTTACTTTGTGATATTGCATATTAACAAAAAGACAATATGTGTAATTTTACTTTGTTATAATATCGCTTTTTATTTTATTTTTTATGATAAAACACCTGCACTGTAGGAAAAATCCTTTAAGGCGCTCTGGGAGCGGTGCGAGTGCGAAAAAAGCGATTTACGTTGGTCTTGAAACGTTGAAGATTGTATTCATTGGGAAACACGACCTCAGGAAGATCATTCCACAAAGATAACGTTCTCCAGATGAAAGAATTCTTGAACAATGAAGTTCGAGGAGTACTAAGCTGAACAACATATGGATGAGCGGCAGTGGTTCGCCGTGTATTTCTGTTTTGCATTGCTCTAGGTGGAATCAAGTAGGCAATATCAGTCGAACACCTGCCATGGAAATATTTGTAAAAGAGAGCCAAATCACCAACCGGTCTTCGATGCTCCAGGCTATCGAGGGTCTTGGTCAGCTCGGGGTCGCCGATCAGACGAACGGCTCTCCTTTGAATGGAATCCAATAGCCGAAGGGTGTGCTTGGGTGCAGAGCTCCAGACATGAGAGCAATATTCTAATGATGGTCGAATCTGGGCTTTGTAGAGTGTCAAAAGTTGATGAGGTGTGTACAACCTTTTGGTGCGGAAAAGTACACCAAGTTTCTGTGTAGCTGCCTTGGCAATTGCGACAACGTGATCATGCCAAGACATATTACCTCCCAGATTGACCCCCAGCAAATTAATAGACGGTGCCAGGGGAATTGCGTGTCCTACCATGACTATATCCGGTTCTGCAATGTTAACCTTTTTGGAGAAGACTGCGGCCTGGGTTTTCTTTGCATTAAATTCGACTTGGTTACTGTCACCCCAAGCCAAAATTTCTTCCAGGTCATTGTTGAGGCGCAATACTTCATGCTGCCTGCGAAGATGTGCGTCGGCAGCGGATGTTTGGGGAGTCAAGGTAAAAGATGAGACAAGTGTGCTGTCATCAGCAAAGCTATAAATTGGATTTTGGGTTTTCACTAGAAGATCGTTAATATACAGTAAAAAGAGGGTAGGCGACAATATGGACCCTTGAGGAACACCGGCATTGATGGTGAAGGTGTCTGAGAGAAACCTGTCAATCGCCACTTGCAGAGAACGGTTCTTAAGGAAGCTGGTTAGCCATAATTAATTTACTGATTAGTTACTGCAGTTTTGTAGTACTACTACATTATCAAACTGAATACCTTAAACTACGTTTCACAGTTATAAATAGGTTTTTAACAAAGGGTGCTTATAAATATTAAAATAAAAATAGAATATTTATCCCTTAATCTAGTAATTGATCCCTATTGTATAGTAATATAAATAGCGGGGAATTCCACAAGTCTGTTTGGTCATTTAGTAGGTTTATCGTCGGGTTTTTATTATGTTTATAAATTTCTATTGATTCTAAGATGTTAAGCCTCTTGCTTTTTGGTGCAGTATGTAGAATTTTTAAATTATTCACATCTGGGAAACAATGACCTGTATCCGAACAGTGTTTAGCGAAATTGGAATTTTCTTTGTTTAACAAATAAGAAGTCTTATGTTTATTATATCGGATAATATTAAAATTTCTTCCTGTTTGACCTATATATGAGCTATTACATTCTGTACAACTTAGCCTATAAACTCCTGATTTTTTAAGTGGGGGTGTTTTTTGTTTGGCATTCAAAAACAATTGAGACATTTTTTGGGCTGGTGTGAATGCTACTTTTATGTTGTTTTTTGAGATTATGTGTGCGATTTTATCTGAAATTGTGCCAAAATATGTTAATTTTGAATATCTACTTTTTTCATTACTTTTTATGTGTGGTTATATTTTGTTTAGTGTTATTTGTCTTTGTTTTTTATTCATTAAAGAATGATTGATGTTTGCGTTAAACCCGTTATTTTCTGCTATTTTTATTATGGTGTTTAATTCTTTTTATTTCCTCGTGCGATATAGACATCATATCCACTCTTGTTGTACAAACTACTATTTCTGCCCAGGTGGAAAGTGCTCATTTTCCACGCGGCTGGAAAGTAGAAGTCAGAAAACGTCAACCTTTTTGCTGATTTATATGCACGCCATCGAAAGTCAGGAACAGGTCGTATTTTTTTATGTTCTATTGATCAGTTCCCCCTGTATCTAACGACAATGGCGAAGTAATATATTACGACCTGTCTACTTACACGGCAGTAATGCATATTAAACACCCAACGGAACAATCGAACTTTATAATCTTCGAAAAATCGGATAATTGTAATTGCCACATATGCAACGGATAAATCGTTGCATAAAAAGTCGAACGCGACTACTCCATTGCTCTGCCCTGCGACAAGAATTTATAGGTTATTGTTTGTTCGTTTTTTGTCATTTTTACTGTGCTCGGGTTTTTTTCATTTTTCCTCGATTCAGGCCATCGGAATTGGAAAAATCAGCTTGTTGAGGCGTGTTGCGTTTATTATGCGATAATGCCATTATACAATCGGAATAATCGGATTCTTTTTTGCTAAAACAAATCCGGGGAACAGAATCAGAAGTACAATTTATAATGTTGCACTGGAAATTATTGTATATCAACCTGATAAACATTATAATTTCGTATTTTTTTTTATTTATTTTAGAAGGCAACAAGAAACTTCGCAACACACGTTCAGATTGGAATTAATCAATACTAGAGTCTATTTCAGAAAGATGTAGAGTAATAAAAGCTCATTAGGTATACAAAGGGACTACAGAGTGAACCAACGAATATTTAAGTCACTTTTATAATTTGGCATTGATTTCATTGCAAAATTCTTTATTTTCATCAAGTGCAGGTAGTACCACCCGGGTTTGAGTCAATTTATGAGTTTTGCCTATTGTTATCCATTCACAAACACTGAAAATGGTGTGACAAAGGCGTGCATTATGTACATTTATTTTTATTCTACATTATAAAAAAATACAAAATACATTATACAGAAGTTAAATTATAAAAATCATAATATTCTTCATTATCTGAGGAACTGTAATCTCCTCTTAGCATTTTAATTAACGGGTCGACAGTCCGATCGATCAGGTGGTTAAGATTCCACATTTTCTCCTCTTCTTTAATGACATGATGGACTGCTTTTCGCCAGTTCTCTGGTGTCACTTCATTAATGGCTTGATCAAACAGTAGCTTAACGTCTTTCATTTTGAATATCGTGTTGTGTCTTGCTACAAATCCTTTCACTAGCGCCCATATAAGTTCTATAGGATTTAGTTCGCAATGATATGGCGGTGTGCGCATCATTTCACCAAAATAATCCTCAAAAACATACGAATTCTAACTAAACGAAATTTTATTACCTATTACAAACAATACAATTCTATCTTAATACCCGTTAACCTAATTTTCTAAAATGTTTGGTTAGTTATCATAAATAATTTAATGCACAAAATGTTTATGCGCCTATGGCCGACACCGAAATTGAGCCGAACTGGACGGAATTTTCCATTTTATTACTCTACACTCTACACCTTTATGAAATATACTATAATAACCATGGCCAGGATTCGGGACAAGAGAACGCAATGTTTTTGGTCTAATTTAATATATGCATCTACATAGATAGAATTTCGCGTGAAGCTGATGGTAACCTTGGAGAACAGTTTATAATTATAAAAAATCTTTAAAAGCTATACCTAGACAGTTTTTGTTAATTTACTTGAAATTTTAATTTTATTACTACAATCTTTAATTTCACTGATTAACTGACAGTTTGTGTGAATTACACGTTTTTGCGAAACGTCTCAGACAAAAACCATTTAATAATTTCACAATCGCCATCTGCTCAAGCGGCATACTTCTCGAGAATTACCTGCAATAAAATCATTAGCAACTATTTAACACTCAACAGAGCACATCCATCACGGCATTCATTTCAAATCATTTTAGGTTCATTTAAAAACATTTAATTCGTTGAGATAATTTACACTTGCAAGATCGGGTACTCGGTCACAGCGACGGCTCGTTGGGAGGATTCTGTGAATGTGATCCTACTATAATTTAAATCCTTTATCCTTAATGGTATTTAACAAAAATTAATACAATTTGGTCGGTAATATCGAGTTTTTAGGGATATTTCCGTTTAGAAACTATTAAAACATTGAACACCATCAATTCCTGCATTTACTATACTTACAGCGGATTGCATCAAGAAATACAGGGTGATTCCTAAGTTGATACGTCTTTTTTAGCTGCGTGTAGAAGGCATTAAAAAAAAAACAACATTTTCAAATACCTTTTTTCAAACAACTCAAAAATAAAGTACTTACATTTATTTATTACACTACAAATCAAATACGGTTCTGCCTAACTTGCCCGTTGAATAACATAAAGAAAACTTCTGGGTGTAGGATGAGCCCGCAAGGGAAAGCGTTCTGCGTATAATCTTGAAGCAGCAGCCGCACTTTGAAGACACTCACCGTAAATTAGCACCATATCTACTAATTCATTGTTTTCAAATTTTACCATTTTTACGTGTCACCAATTTAAAATTAACTTGCTCGTTCGGGGGATTCTGAGAATGTGATCTCATTATAATTGAGAAAGTATCTTTAAATCCTTTATTCTCAATGGTTTTTAACAAAAATTGATACTATTTGGTCGGTAATATAGTTTTTGAGGATATTTCTGTTTAATTACTATTAAAACATTGAACACCATCAATTCCTGGATTTACTTTACTTACGGCGGGTTGCATCAAGAATAGTAGATTCTGTAACGAGGTTGGAATAAAAATTTGATCCGAGTGGAAGATTCTGAACGCGAGCGTAGCGAGCGTGAGCAACCACGAGTACGGAGTAGCAGACTATATTTTTTCCACGACCAAAAATACTATTCGCAATATTTGTAATTTCAGGTGGAGTATTATTCAGTTCCAGATCTGATTCATCCGATTTTCACTCATATTTTGACTTGCACTAAAATTTGTCTGCTGACATTGACAGTTTCGAAATTCATGGCAACCTATGTCGTTTAGATCAATTACAGAATATTCATTCCGTATCTTGTTATGGAATGAAAATACACGCAAAACGCATAAGAAGCAAGTGTTTCAGAATAAATATTCCAACTCAAGAGCGAGAACTTTTACATTGTATTATCAAAAATGATTTTGGAATTATTGCATTCAGTAATGGTCGTGGAGAAATATAGTTCTCGATTAGCTAAACCGCGCATTAAAAAGACAACATTTAATCAGAGGCTGGCAGGGCCAAAGTCGTATTTGTACGAAGTAACCTTATAAATATTTTACAAGAACTGGCATCTGACAGCGGCCATCTGTAGGTAAGGGCCGCCACTGGTTCCCAGTAAGTACCTTTCACTTTTGATCAGGTTCGAAAAACTTAAAGATTGAATAGCATTTTTGGGTCACAGTATTGTCCAGTAGACGCAGCCTGATCTTATTTTGGCAATTTTTTTTTGGAAGCACATGTTTTTGAAATAAACTTTATGTAATAGGCGTCTTTGAAATAATACCTCCTTTTATTCAGTTAGAACTGAAAAGAGGTTATGGGTCATGGTCATATTATATGTTTTTTTGTTGAATTCAGATGCGGATTTTTTTATAATAGCAAGTTGTTGTTTTTTTTCCAAGGGCCCGTCCGTGCGCCAAATGCACTTAGGCCAGGTTTAGCCCATCGTGCTCACCCTGTTTGGTTATTACACCCACTTCGTGATCTCAGTTCCTTGCACTAGTTTATGTAGGTCAACTGGGGAGAGGGTAAGGATGTCCTCTGGTTCCAGTTTTGGTTGCCCTAGTATTTGTTGCCTCTTCCGATCCAGTGACTCGCAATGGCAAACTATATGCTGTACAGTTTCTCTGTCTTGTCCGCATAATCAACAGTCAAGGTCTCCATTGTACAGTTCCATTCAGTGCAGATGGTTCTTGACAGCCATGTGTCCTGTCAGAATTCCTGTAATGGTTCTCAGCTGGTTAATATTCATTCGAAGCAACTGTTTCGTAAGTGTTGGGTCTGGATCCCCAATAAAGCTTGTGCTGTGGTGTAATCCCTGCCTATTGTTCCAGTGGATTTTGTGTTCATTCCTGATCCATCGCTTTATCGCATCTCGTACTGTGCACCTTGGTACTCCGAGGGCCGGTTCAGGACCAATGAATGTATTTTTGGAGCCTTTTCTTGCGAGTCCCATAGCAAGTTGTTATGTGGTGATAAAATATAAGTAGTTTCTCAGGCCGTAATGATTAAAGAAACTATTTTCTCCACGACCATTACTGAATGCAATATTTCCAAAATCATTTTTGATAATAGAATGTAAAAATTCTCGCTCTTGAGTTGGAATATTTATTCTGAAACACTTGCTTCTTATGCGTTTTACGTGTATTTTCATTCCATAACAAGATACGGAATGAATATTCTGTAATTGATCGAAACGACATAGGTTGCCATGAATTTCGAAACTGTCAATGTCAGCAGACAAATTTTAGTGCAAGTCAAAATATGAGTGAAAAATCGGATGAATCAGATATAGAACTGGATAATACTCCACCTGAAATTACAAATATTGCGAATAGTATTTTTGGTCGTGGAGAAAATATAGACTGCTACTCGGTTAGAATGAAAATTCGATACACTTGGATCAAATTTTCATTCCAACCTCGTTACATAATCTACTATTAGGCGTTTGATTAAAAAATTAATGTAAAATTACAGTTTGGTTCCACGAAATAATTAATATTTTTCCTGAATACAGGGTGTCCCAGATGAGGATGCACTCTACAGGGATCTCATAAACCATATAAAATACAGAGATGGTTAAATTAGAAAAAAGTTGCGTCCTACCAAATTCTGCAATATTGTTTTTTCAAAATTAAAAAACTCCGAATCCTCTCGAAGTTATTTGGGCAAGCCGAATTTCCGCGATTTCGTTTTTATTTTTTTCCGACTTTATTTGAAGAGATATGTTAAAATAAAATTTACCTTCTCATTACTACTTTTTCTCCTCTACAAGTTGGTGTAATTAGATTTTCAATCCGACGTTTCGTTTTTTCCAAACCATCATCAACTTTGCATTTTTAAATAATCGGGAAATTTTATTTCATTATTTTTAAATACCGCTTCTTCTTTGTGATTCAATGACGTATCAAACCTAGCATAAATAACACGTTTCGGACTTAAAAACTCTTCAAGTTGTTTTAGAAGTTATATCCGAAATCGCGGCCTTTTATATTCAAAAAACGAAAAAAATTCTTATTTTTTGGTTTGATTCTGTCTTAAAATTACAGAACTATTTTTATTGTTTAATAAAAATTTGATTGTAACAAAGGAACAACAAAATATCATATAATTGTTTAAAAGCTATTGCACATATCCTTTGTTTTTCCTAATCTAAAAAAGATAATTTTTTTTTAAAGGAAACAAAAACATTTATCTAGAAAAAGTTTTGAAATTAAAAGGAGTAGCCTGCAGATTTCAAACATGTCAGATTAAGAGATGTAGTACAAGATAATCTGGCTGGGAACCAACTAACTCAGACACGCAATCTTATTTTGTAATATTCGTTTCGAATCCTGCTGTTTTTTTCCTGGATTTTTTCTATTTAAGTGAAAATCGTGATTAAGCAACTTAAATGGTATCGTATACGAGGAATGCTAGAAAAATTACAACACTGCACATTTTAAAATTGGCATACAGTAACTTTTTATCTAATACTACGTCCAATTTATTTACTTTTAGAAGATCAGTAGTAAGCTTCAGTGGCCTTTTTAGGAACTTTTCTACAAGAATAAAATTTTCTGTGAAATCAATAATAATAGTATATTACATAACAAGTGATGAAAGTGATACTTTTCAAACGAGGAGATATTTACCACGAGGCGTCAGCCAAGTGCGGAAATTCTCCGAGTTTTAGAATAATCACTTTCACACGAGTAATGTGCACTATTTTTCCTACGACCGCAAAGAATTATCAAAAAAAGCCTTTGATTTGTGAAAAAAATATTTCAACACTAATGTTGAAAAAAAAATATCAACACTAGTGTTGAAATTAGCATACTTAGGAATATGTTCCACTTAGTATCTGGTTTCATAGTTTGTCAATAGGCTTTTCCTTTATTTGTAGTTTGTTCGTTATTGTTATTTTTCATTCCTTCATATTTTATATATCATAGGAACAACTAATCCTGGATTGACTTCTAGATTAATCAGAATGAAAAAATTTTAATTTAATCAAGGAAAGATGAATCAAACATAAATTTAAAAAATCTACCCAACAAAGAAGGTTTCAATTCAAAATAATTCTATAAATTATTTAATGTTTATATAAAATAAAGTCAAATATTCCTGGGGGGATTTGAATCTGTGACCTTGCGATCTGTAGGCTAGAGCTCTATTCTCTACACTATCGGTACCAATAAGGATTTGTTGTTTAATACACACTCTCTTCAGCGCGATTTGTTTTTTCTGGTGATAGATTTTCCAGTATATTATTAACATTTTTTATAATATCAGATGACGTATTTTCACATTCTAATTCTGAATCACTCGACAAATACATGATAAATAAGTTAAACACTTTACAATTACTGATTTCTAAAATTTGATCTTTTTAATAAATAGGGGTTGTCTGTCAAATTGGCACCATATGTTTAAATTAAATAGTGTGCCTACTTTCAGACATTGTCATTGTATTATAATATAAACAATTGAGAGAACATTGGTAAAATTGTCAAGCTGTCGGTTTCATGACGTATATTCGATAAAGTCCGTGTTTTTGTACCAATAGTTTTTTTATTTATTTATTTTCTCAGTGATGGCCTAAAAATATCAAAAAGTACAAACACAGAAAGTTTCAAGTATTTTTTGTTTCTTTATACATATACTACAGCTAAAATCAAAATTTACTGAAAGAGCTCATTGCAATTATTATGTTTAATAGTATTTATTAAAAATAAAGTACCGGCGAGCGCCAAAAATTCAAAAAATCAGGCAAGCCAGAACCTTCCTAATAAGAAGAATCGCCCGTCTAGTCTAGAGAAGATTAAGTCCGTATTAATGCAAATGAATTCAGAATTTTTACTTTACACCCGAGCCGAAAGAGATAAATAAGTTTAAAGATTCCAATCTAAATCTTGATTATTATTTTTTAACGATTTGAAGAGAGTCTTAACAAAAGGAAATAGTGTGACCGCGCGTTAGAAATAAACTGGTAATGATAAGGTGTCATAAATACATGTATATAGAATCCTGTAATTGGGAAGGTACTAATTAACACACCTGTTAATAACACATATAAAGTATTTTTTTTTAAAAAGGTAATTAGTATTCTACAATTTGAGAAACCTTGCAAGATTCAAGCGATACATTTTTATTTTGGTTATTCAGATTTGGAAATATAAAAAAAAATAACATTTTAAAATTTTTGCACCAAACTTTCGAATTAGAATGTCTATGTCAGGGGTTCCCAAACTGGGGGGCGCGCCCCCCTGGGGGGGCGCTAAGCAGCATTAGAGGTGGCACGAGAGCTCTGAAAAACTGCAAAATTAATACAACTTGTATTTGTATAATGGAGGGGGAGGGAGGCGCGACCATTTCTTAATTGCCAAAAGGGGGCGCCATAGAAAAAACTTTGGGTACCCCTGGTCTATGTGAATGCAAAAAAACCCTTTTTTTATGGCATTTGTTGTCATTTTCCGGTTAATAATGTTAAATGACATTTACGGTTTGAAGCAAATGCGATATGTCAAATGTTTTAGACTATTTTTTGGTTCCTAATTAAGCAAGAACAAACTAAAAATAATTTTTTTACAAACGAATTTTTGGGCTTAATAATTTGGCGAAAGAAAATTGTAAATATTCCGAATACTTTCGGAGATATCCGAAAAAACCGAAATTTTTAGTTTTGGGTTTTAATTTTTTGCGCCTTTATTTTAAAAAAAAACCAAAAACACTTTATCGTAGCCGTTTTTTATGTTCTATGTTTTTATACTATTAAACTTTAAATTAAAAAAAAAATAAAGTTCTCACATACGACCAGCATTCGTGTTCCGGTCCGATCGAATCGCCATTCCTAAGAAATTGAGTTAATATAATTATTCAGATCAAGATATTAAATATTACAGCATAAATATTAAAATAAGTGTATAATTCTACATTTAAAGTAAAAATAACTATAACAGCCCATATTAATTAACCATTTTGTTTGTGCAACGGCGCGAAAAGGGAAAGGACTCGGGACTTGACTGTACATAAATTACTTTACCTTAAGTTAACAAGAAATCTACACAGTGGCTTTTAAAAATAACCCTAATAAAAATACCTGTACCCAGTGACGGCTGATGCATATAGATACGCTACAGGGCTCCCAAAAAACAGAGCTCCCAAAAAAAAAATAGAAATCTAACTAAAATATTTTCTGTTACCAAAAAATACTCGCGATTTTCGTTGTAAATGACAAAAACTGCAAGCGACGTCCGAATCAAAGTGGACCAGTGTAATAATCTACCGGCTCACGCTATCGACGAGTTAATATTGATTTATCGGGACCACATGAATGTGCCCCTCGAGCTCTTTGAAACACCCGCGCTGTACTCCGCTTCTCCCATGCCCGCCTAAAAAACAAAACCGTGATTTAGGTGGAGACCTCGTTGCATTTAGTCCAGCTCGCGGTATTGGATATCATCGGTTGTTTTTAACGATATTTTACGTGACTTTCGTGCGTGCGTGTGATTCTGTTTTTGTGTATCGCTGACAATTGTTAACTGTGTACTATGGAAGTGGTCTTTAATTTAATTAATGTGAAAAGCTTTTTTAAATATTTATACGAAGAATAATCGGATTTAAAGGAAAAAGTAGATCATTACCAATATAATGGTCCTTATTAAATAAAATAATATGCTCTTTTAGAATATTAAAAATACACGGCAATGGCATTATTTTCCCTGACGTCGCAAAACCCGCTTCTCTCTATATGAAAGCGACACATTTAAAACTATACAGGGTGATTCCTAAGTTGATACTTCTTTTTTAGCTGCGTATAGAAGGCATTAAAATAAACAACATTTTCAAATACCTTTTTTCAAAAAATTCAAAAATAAAGTACTTACATTTATTTATTACACTACGAATCAAATACGGTTCTGCCTAACTTGCCCGTTGAATAACATTAGGAAAACTTCTAGGTGTAGAGAAGAAACATCCGCACTTTTACGACACTCACAAAAAATTAGCACCATAATTGTCTTCAAATTTTACCATTTTCACCAATTTATTAAAATTAATTTGCTTCATAAAACCACACCGCGTCGCGAATTACCAAAATAAATAACTGACGACCGATCCGTAAAATGCATGACTAAGATATAAAAAACGGAGAAAAACAATATAAAATAAAGGGCTACGTTTTGATTACCAGGCCCAGCTAAAAAAGAAGTATCAACTTAGGAATCACCCTGTATAGTTATCTTTCTGTGTACTATAATCTATAAACCGTTTTTGTACCGTATCGTTTACACCCTGTATAATACAAAATTGTATTAGTTACGAAGCGGAATTTACAAAAAAAGTGATTTATTAACCAGAGCGTTTTATTGACATTTTCCATGCTGTGCGCTATAGTACAATAAATATTTCTTCACCGATAATGTGCATTAAATTATGTTTTTTCATGGCGCATAAATAACAAATGCGCCGCTTTATTTTGTTTATAAAAATCTCGCTTCTGATTTTGTTTATATTTTTAATGTTGTAACAGTCATGCGAGTCATGTCACATAATGACAAAATTACTGAAGTTTGACTGGATGCATGGGCGCAATAAGGGGGGGGGGGGGCTAGGGGGAGCTAAGTCTCCCCTGAATCAAGATTAGCCTCCGTTGACCAATTGGTGTTTTTACATTCTTTTCTATATGGGATCACTTTTTTTAGAAGTCATCTTCAGGAAGTGTGGTTAGATTGAAAAGGATTTCTACACGGGGTTTAAATCCCCTCAAATATTTATAGGGTCCTATAGTATATTTCAGAAAGGTGTAGAGTAATAAAATTAGTTATGCAAAGGACTACTGAGTGACCCAACGAATATTTAAGTCACTTTCATAATTTGGCATTGATTTCATTGAAAAATTCTTTATTTTTATCAAGTACAGGCAGTACCACCCGGATTTGGGTCAATTTATGGGTTTTGCCTATTGTTATCCATTCACAAACACTGAAGATGGTGTGACAAAAGGCGTGCATTATGTACATAGTATTAGGTACACTTATTTTTTTTGTTAAACGTTATAAAAAAAATAAAGAATACAAAAAATAAGTACATTATACAGAAATTAAATTATAAAAAATCATAATATTCTTCGTTATCTGAGAAACTGTCATCTCTCCTTGACGTTATAATTAGCGGGTCGACGGTCCGATCGATCAGGTGGTCAAGATCCTACATTTTCTACTCTTCTTTAATAACATGATGGACTGCTTTTCGCCAGTTCTCTGGTGTCACTTCCTTAATGGCTTGATCAAACAGTAGCTTAACGTCTTTCATTTTGAATGTCGTGTTGTGTCTGGCTACAGATCCTTTCACTTGCGCCCATATTAGTTCTATAGGATTTAGTTCGCAATGATGTGGAGGTATGCGCAGCACAGTTGCACTATGTTTTTTAGCTATATCTTCCACGGCATATTTCATAAAACGATGTTTGTGTAAATTTGCTATAGCTTATAGTTCCTTCTTTATTAAATTATATTCTTTTTTTTCTTTGGTTAGTTATCATAAATAATTTAATGCACAAAATTTACCTCCGCCTATGGCCGACATCGTAACTGAGCCGAACTGGACGGAATTTCCCACTTTATTACTCTACACCTTTCTGAAATAGACTATAGTTGTGCCACTGCCTGGACGTTCAATATATTATGTAGATCGTTGTAATTTCCGCTTTGTTTTATTTGTTTATTTACTGAAATAAATTTTATACATCGACATTTATGCTTCAAACAAACGAAGATAAAGATATTTTTTTTTTTTTTTGAAATAACTTTATTAATGCAAATTAAACAATTATATACATTTTTTTTTCAATCTCAAATCAGTGCTTATAGCTCTGGCCTCGAGATTTAAATACTTAAATCTAAATTAGCTGCAGTGTTATGTTGATTTGGTGGTACTAATTTATAAAATACTTTTGTTGTAAGATTAAACAATTTTTTTTAACTAATGTTAAGGTAGTTTTTGCATTTTCTAACAAAGAGTGGATAGGAATTAGCAAATTTAATGTCATCTCTTAGACTATTAAAGCACCTAGATGCGAGCTGAACAGGATTATTTAAACCTATGTTAGTTCTGCTCTGTGACAGATATAAACTTGATTGAGCTCTTGTATCATGATTATGAATAAAGTTAATGGTTTGAAAATTTGTATTTGATTTTTGTAGGTTATTAAGTATTTTATATATAAGTTTACATTGCTCAAGTTCCAATATTTTTTCTAATTTGGGTATATTCAATTCCTGATATAAAATATTTGTAGGTGTAAGATATTCAAAATTAAATAAAATTTTTAAAAATTTATTCTGCATGATTTGTATTTCACTAAAACTGGTTTTTCCACAGGTTCCCCAAATGGGCAATAGATATCTCAGGTGTGACAAGAAAAAGGCATTATATATTTGTTTTTTTGTTTTTTGAGAAATATAATTTCGACACCTATAAATAATA
Organism: Polydrusus cervinus; assembly: GCA_935413205.1. NCBI lineage: Eukaryota > Metazoa > Arthropoda > Insecta > Coleoptera > Curculionidae > Polydrusus > Polydrusus cervinus. The sequence goes on along the minus strand of OW284517.1, from coordinate 34,721,076 downwards.
GGTATCATAGGATTCACTTTATTTAATATTTTGTTTATATGTAATCGCCAATGCAGGTACTCATCTACAATTAGACCTAAGTATTTAATAGATGATACTTTTTCCAAATTAATATTATTAATTTTTAAATCAAATGTACTTACCACTTTATTTTTTTGTTTAAGAACTATAAAATTAGTTTTGTCGACATTTACTTTTAGTTTGTTAGAATAAAGCCATCTGAGATATCTATCAAGATCCTCATTAATTAGTCTCTCTAATTCCTCTTCATTTTCACCTGTGTACACCAATAGTGTATCATCAGCAAAGGTATAATATTGGGCCTTGAGGCCAGCAATTTGCAAACTAAGGACATATAAGGAATAGAGCAATGGCCCAAGGACGGAACCCTGTGGTACCCCATAATTGTTTTGCAATGTTTCACTACAACATTCACCCAATTTAACATACTGGCTGCGTTTCTTTAAGTAAGATTCCAGGATGTTATAAAATTTACCTCTAAAGCCCATGTTATATAATTTTTTCAGGAGCAAATCCGTGCCAACTGTGTCAAATGCTTTACATAAATCGATCGAAACCACAACTACAATTTTTTTTTGGTCTAAGGCTTTAGTCGAAAAGTTTACAAAGTCAAAGGTCGCAGACAATGTACTGCTTTTTTGTATGAAACCATATTGGAATTGATCACTTAATGAGTTATTTTCTATAAATTGTGTCATTCTTTTTTTGATCACCTTTTCTAGAATTTTGGAGAGAACGCTAACCACAGAGATCGGTCTATAGTTATTCATTAATTTTTTATCACCGGCCTTAAAAATGGGACACACTTTACTCGTTTTAAGCTCTTTTGGAAAAATTCCAGTAGTTAATGCCTGATTCACTAGCGTTGCAATGGGTTGAGCTATGTAATCTTTAAGGTTAATTAAATCCATAACTGATACCTCATCATTACCAGGTGCCGAATTTTTTTTCAACTCCAATATAATTTCATTTATTTCCTCTTTATTTGTTAAATCTAAATTAGATGTTACGATATCACAATTAATCTCATCAAAAGTGTTATTTATACCTAAGTCTTCTATATCCTTATTTACATCCCTAACTATAGATTCCCCTACTTCAACAAAATATCGATTTAAACAATTTACAATGTCCCCCACTTCATACACAATCTCACCATTCACTTCTATGCACTCAATATCAGTGGTCTCTGCTTGTTTACCAAAAAATTTGTTTATAAACTTCCACTGTTTTTTTGTATCAGTACCCGCTACTTCCCATTCCTTGCGAAGGTATAAATTTTTTGCGGATTTTATTAGGTTATTGACCCGATTTTTACACTGTTTAAATTCAGCATCAAACCGAGGAACTTCTGGGTGTTTAATTTTTCTATTGTACGCTTGATCCCGTAACTTAATCTTATCCAATATATTTTGATTAATCCATTCGTTCCCCTTTTTAATTTTTAAAGTTTTATAAGTTGTACAATTGTTCTTTAACTCATTTAATAATGTTATGAGCTGTTGAAAGGTTTCTATTTTTTTGTCTTTGAGTTTATTACTAAATTGGTATACAAACTGTTTATAATTAATTAATTTTAAATTAAAGGATACCTTTGGTTTGTATTCCCTAACATTCCTCTGTTTGACGCTGAATATTATGCGATTATGATCCGAGAGAGGGTTATTTTGAATACTCAGAGAATCAACCAGATTAGAATTTATGTCATTTATAACATGATCAATTATGCTCACATTATTTACTGTTTGTCTTGTTGGATGATTCTCTGATATAACGTTACAAATCTTATAACTAAGTGAGCTCAAATGATTTTTGTAATCTGTTGTTAATTTACAATTTTGCAATAAGTTAATATTAATATCTCCCACTATGATATGATTTTTTGGATATTTCAACATAATATTTTCAATATCGCTAAAGAATGTTACATTACTATAGGAAGGCGGTTTATATATTGCACTTACTTTCAGATTTTGTTCACCTATATTAGCACATACCCAGTCTATGACTTGTCCATCTGATGATCTCTCTATTTCCCTCGCTTTAATATGGGATTTTACATAGATTGACACCCCGCCGCCTCTCCCATCTCTACACTTGTGTATTGCTGTATAATTTTCAATGTTGTACAAATGGCACTCCTCCTTGCTTAACCATGTTTCGACTAATATTAGGACATCACAATTATTATTCATCACAAAACATTCCAGATGATCAATTTTATTTCTTATACTCTGAATATTCATATAAACAACCTTAATACTGTTTTTTCGAGGCCTGATTTCCTATTGATCTTGTAGGTCATCTTCACTATCCACCAGTATTACCCTCGAATTTTCATTCTTCCTTAGGAAAATATTCCCATTATCAATCCAGAGGAACTTAAAATTGTTTTGTTTCTTAAATATTCTAGCCGCTGTATGTAACTTTATATTGTCTTTCGTTAGTTCGTGATTGAGATAAATTTTGTTGTTATTCGAAAAACCCAATCAAATCAATATTGGTCGCCGAGATTCGGCTAATACCAAATATCACCGCAAATGTAACTTGTCGTGTAAATTCCTAATTTACTGCTACAGGCATTTGTTTATGTTGACATTTGTTTCCAAATCTCACCAAAAAAAACTATGTGATTAAAAAAAATATTATTATATAACCTCAGCAAAATAGAAAGTGAAAAGAGTAATTCAGTTTTTTGGTAAAATGTAGCTTTAATGAACCGTGTGATTACTGTGAACAATTACGCATGACTTGTTAATTACATGCACAGTCAGTTACAGGTAACAGTTAAATAAATTAATTTTGTTTTTGATTACAAACAATACAAGTGAAAATGTTGGGAAAAATCTGTTGCGGTCGCTCCGTTGTTCGATGGTGACACACTTTGTGATATTATTTCGGTTTGGGTAATGGCGATTTGCTGGTGAAATGCGGGAACATATTGCATTCAAGAGCTGTAAAAATATATCTCCTTAGACATAAAATAGTAGGCAAGGGCTTGTCGACATATTAAGCACCGGTTCCCGCAGATCACCGAAGTTAAGCTGTGTCGAGCGCGGTTAGTACTTGGGCGGGTGACCGCTTGGGAACACGGCGTGCTCTTGCCTCAGGGAAGAGTGTAAAATGAATCGACACCTAGCCATCCTATTTACGCCGGACAGGCCGGATGAGATCGGATATCTCGTAGGATGAAGGTGCTGTTTCACACTCCCCAGTCGGTAGACCACATTTGTGGTCGATGACCGGTTCAAGATGGCCTACGTAGTCGGCGAACAGTAAAAAAAAACATAAAATAGTAGTTTATACAACAAGAGTGGTTATAATGTCCATATCGCACGAGGCAGTAAACAAGTGCTCAAACTTCCGAGCGCAATATGGAGAATCCACTCGAGTTGTACAGTATATTTTTTCTACGACTACAAATTTTAAAAAATTATTTAAATTAGGCATCATAGTTTAGGTTAGGTAAGAGTGGCAGACCTTTGGTTCTGACCAAACAGTTTCACGTAGTCCTATTAGGTCCGTTGTGATACCACACGTGTTTCGTAGAACTTCATCACATCTCTGATGATTAGTGCGGCGTACACCATAGAAGGATTTTAACAACTCATTCAAACCAGCCACTACTATTCAGAAACCTGCTCAGTCGTCCAAGTTGTAACTTGCTTAGTTCCTCCAGGCTATCGAAAAATGGTTCACCCAGAGCAATGAACCTTTTTCTTGCGAGGCCAGGGCATTTACACAAAAAATGTTGAATACTTTCTTCCCCTTCCTCATCTCTGCAACTTCTGCAGAAGTCGTTAGTGGATATTTGCATATGTTCGGCATGTCTACCGAAGAGGCAATGTCCGGTAACAACCGCAGTAATATTTCTCACGTCTTTCGACTGTGTCTCAATAGCTCTGCGGTTCTCTTTTTATCGAATGTGGGTCACAGTTGCCTGGATGCACGACAGTTTTTCAACTCTGTCCATCTCTTCTGTGCAAGCTGCTTGGCCGTGTAATTAATCTCCTCTTTGACTAATCCCAGTGGTTTGTTCACCGCATCTTTTTCACATTCGGCCTTTTGCAGAATAACAGACAAAAGCGATATATTTATTAACAAAAATGAACAATATATTTTTTTTAACCATAGCTAGTTTGATTAAATTGTTCTGCTGAAATGCACAGAAGAAAAAAAGGTTTATCCGGGTTTATTTCTGTTTACGTAAGAATTATAACTCCGGAAGTACAACAAAATAGCTGTAGAATTCGTTTCAAACCGTTAAAAATGGATTTTGTACATTAATATGAATTTTTAACGTTCGCTATGGTCAAATTTTTCAATATAATGGCCAATTTACAAACTAGCAACACTGTTAACGTGGAAAGGGAAGTGGCAATACTGTAAAAATACCACAACCTTAAAATATTTAGTAAAAAATAGAATGTTCTAGAAATTTTATACTGTCGTCTATTTTATGTACTCATCTTCAAGTTAATATAATTTAACACTATATACGGCTGCTGCAGCCCCCCCTAGTTGCGCCACTGTTAGCTCAGATAATATTTAGTTCTGTCGGTATTGCATTAGTCTATACTTAATTTTTATATTTTTTTAGAAGTTCGCAGGATACTTTCAAAAAAATGTGGTGTAAACGTTTAGGTTGATTACGTCGATGGGAAAACAAAAAAAAGTTATCGCCGACCGTTTTATAGTAGCGTAGAAGCGGTCGTAGAATGTAATTGGCTATGGGTAATTAACAAGGAAACTTTTTTGGTATCCGTCATCTCTACCAAGCAAGTCGGTGTAAAGTCATCAGTCAGTTCGGTACTTTTATAAAAAAAAAGTCAATTTCAGAAAGGTGTAGAGTAATAAAATGGGAAATTCCGTCTAGTTCGGGTCAATTTCGATATCGGCCATAGGCGCGTGCGAAGAAAATCTTTATTCTTGATGAGACGTGAATTAATGAAGGTTATATTGTACCAAAATTTTGGCAAGACAAAAATATAACCAGCGCTCGCCATGGAAGGCCTGTCAAAGGGTATTAAGGTGCTTTCAGGTAAAGGGAAGAGACTAATAATCGTCCATATTGGAAGCGAAGAGGGATTTTTGAAAGGTTTGCTAACCTTACAGTCGTTCAATTCGGGAGATTACCACGAGGACATGAATTCGAATGTTCTGGAGGATTATTTTGGTGAAATGATAGAATACCTTTCAACTGATTCAGTAGTAGTTATGGATAACGCAAGCTATCATTCACGACGCACAGAGAAGACTCCAAATTGATCTTGGCGAAAACATATCGACTGGTTAACCACCAAAAGATTGAATTTAAAGATAATTTGATAAAGAAGAAACTATTAGCTATAGCAAATTTACACAAACATCGTTTTATGAAATATGCCGTGGAAGATATAGCTGAAAAACATAGTGTAACTGTGCTGCGCACTCCGCCATATTATTGCGAACTAAATCCTATAGAACTTACAGGACCTACAGACATTGGAGAATGTGAGAAAATTATTTTTATTAAAAATGAATTTTAGTAACTTTTTTTAGGGTTTTCATTGGCTTATATACTATCTGTTCCTTGTCCCAATGTCATCGGACTTTTTAGCTATGTATAGTAAATGCCTAGTTGTTTATAAGTGTAAGTATTAGTTTTCCATTATTTCTAAGATAATTATAATAAAGACGACACTTAACTTTAAGTCTTCTGGGGATCTACTAATGCAATTAAAAGCATTTTACTACAGCTTTCATTTTACAATGTAGAATTAGGATAGAATAGCTGAACAGCCATATTTATTTATACAGATTTGGTTGTGTTCAGCTTGATAAGTTTAACACAACGCAGAGAAGCCCGATTGCGATATTATTGGACAAAAATTAATAAATTTGATTTTTAAAACATAGTTAAAAATGTTAAATATGATAATAGTTTAAAAGGTAAATGTAAATGCGCTCTATAGTCTATTTCAGAAAGGTAGAGTAATAAAATGGGAAATTCCGTCCAGTTTGGCTCAATTTCGGTGTCGGCCATAGGTGTAAGTAAATTTTGTGCATTAAATTATTTATGATAACTAACCAAAGAAAAAAGAAGATAATTTGATTAAGAAGGCACTATTAGCTATAGCAAATTTACACAAACATCTTTAAATGAAATATGTCGTGGAAGATATAGCTGAAAAACATAGTGTAACTGTGCTGCGCACACTGCCATATCATTACGAACTAAATCCTATAAAACTTATATGGGCGCAAGTAAAAGAATTTGTAGCAAGACACAACACGACATTCAAAATGAAAGACGTTAAGCTACTTTTTGATCAAGCCATTAAGGAAGTGACATCAGAGAACTGGCGAAAAGCAGTCCATCATGTCATTAAAGAAGAGGAGAAAATGTGAGATCTTAACCACCTGATCAATCGAACCGTCGACCCGTTAATTATAACGTCAAGAGGAGATGACAAGCCGAACTGGACGGAATTTCCCATTTTATTGCTCTACACCTTTCTGAAATAGATATAGATAATAGTAGTATTTAATATTTTTAGAAGAACGTTGCGTATTAGAACAGAATTGGTTTAATAAAAACTTAAATACTCGTTAATTTTTGATATTATAATTTCCTGCGGGTCCTGTCAAATTTCGTCCCGAAATTACGTTTTAACCCACTGTTTCAGGGACTGCTGTTTGGTTTCTAATCGGGTTTCTGGTGTTTTGTCAAACGACAGAGCCGTCGCTTCCAGCTTATTGTTTCATTTTAATCTATTTGTTTTGAATAATTCAGTTCGGAATTGCATCTGCGAATTTTCCCATGTTTAATTTAATAAAATGAGGACTAACTCTGAAAAAAAACTCGAAAATTTGTCGATTTTGTCGCTTTGAAAAAAATTAAAGCAGTAATTCCGCAACTGAATTCGGATAACGAAGTTAAAAATTCGTTGAATATTTAAATATGGATAAAACGTAATGAAACTCATTGAGCTGTTGGAAAACTTGGTAATAATTAAATTAAAAAGCACAAAAACAATATTGTTTATCAAAATTTATCGTATTTTAGTTTATTCAGTTTTAGGTGGTACAGAACGAGCTAAAATTTCCCATGCTAAATTACGTGTTTTTTTAACCGAATTACAAAAAAACTAAACAAGATATAGGTTGTATTTATGTAAGTGTGGAAAAGTTATTTTCATGCCGAAAAAAATATCGAGGAAAAAGATACAAACCAATGAAAATCCTAAAAAAAATTACTAAAGCTCATTGTATACCTAGTAAAAGTTATTGGGAATTATTTTTTTTTTTTAAAATAACTTTCTCATAATCATCAATATCTGCAGAGGAAGAGAAAGGGTATTCCTTAATGACGTGCTAATATTTTAGGGTATGATTCCTTAAGTCATTTTATTAAGAAAAGTTCATATAAACATATGTCCTAAACGCCTTAAATTTTTTGCTACCGGGTGTAATATTTGTAATATCTCCGAAAGTACTTCTCTTACGTTTTTCTCCTCAGGTACACCGTTCTTAAATAAAATAATTAAATTAGCTCTACTATTCATTATTTTTAACTTTGATAATATAAAATTTTGTTTATAACAATAATTGTTGGAAATGACCACCTTCATTATTTAATAGGCATGCTTCCGCCCGTCTAATTTAATTTAATTATTTTAGTTAAGAACGGTGTGCCTGAGAAGAAAAACGCAAGAAACCATCTTTATGCAGAATTGACCAGGCTAATCAGAAATGATATCCAGATGGAAAAATGTCAGTGGCGTACCACTTTTTTCTAAAAAATATCAGAGGAAATGTTTGCAGGGACGCCACTGGTGGGACAAAAAAATAACTCTTATGACTTAAAGATGTGGTTTTATGTCCTATTAGCACATGCCAAAATTGAAAATATTATCTAAAGTACTTTCGGAGATATTACAAAAAACGCATGAAAAACAAAATAATTCAACACCCTGTAGCAAAAAATTTAAGCCGTTTAGGACATATCTTTATATGAACTTTTGTTCATAAAATGACTTTAGAAATCATACTCTAAAATATTAGCACATCATTAAGAAACACCCTGTATATTATATTATTTTCGAATTCCCTATAAAATTGTATTGATTGTATATACTGTCTAAATTCAATTGTTTTTAAAATATTGACGTTTAAAATATGCCATTTTCAGACTTTGACAGGCTGTAGCTTTGGAATGGCGCATCTTGAAGAAAAATGATTTTCAGTTCCCTATCTTAGTGTTTTATTCTCTAAAACTGGTTTTACGGTTAAACCAGAAGTTGGTATCTTTGGATAAAGAATAAAAAACTAAGACAGGGAAGTGAAAATTATTTTTCTCCAAGATGCGCCATTCCAAAGCTACAGCCTGTCAAAGTCTGAAAATGGCATATTTTAAATGTCAATTATCTCAAAAACTATTGAATTTAGACGTATTACATTTACAACATAAGCGTAGAATTTTGTGGGGAATCAGAAAATAATACAATATATGTAGGGTGTTACATTAAAAAAAAATACAAAAATGAAAAAAAATTATGCAGGAACTCAAATACTAATAAAAACATCGAAACCTGAATACCATATTTGTACAAGTACATAACTCAACACGCGAGCAAGTTTTTCTGGCTGTACACAATTTATTTTGTTAAAGTTAATTCTAATTAGCTTGTTTTAATATACTAATGGCAATCAGTTCAAGCTTACCTACAGGAAACAGCCAACAATAATTTGATTTATTTAGCTTTTTCTTATTAAGTGTTCCAAAGAAAATCAACACAAATCAATCAGCACCCGGCAATTATATATATTATTGTTGGTAATTAATAATTTACCAGCCAATGAACACGAGAAATAAGAATTATGTCACGCAATTAATTATAAATGAAAAATACTCTGTTGAATGTTTATATACCACTTAGAGAAAAAACGAATCATTAGTGTACTTAAAAAGTATTTTAAAACGGCCACCGAGCTTAACGACAAAAGTATTGTAAATTAATGTAAAATGTTTTCCTACGACCACCTATAAATATGAGAAAAAAAGCACGGTTAACTTGACTCGAAAGCGCCGAATATCACACGCGTGCGTTGAAAAAAAAAATATTTCAACACTAGTGTTGAAATAAGTAAATGTTAAGAGGAAATCGCCTGTAAAGACACTTGTCACAATCACTAGTGTTGATATTTTTTTTCAGCACTAATGCTGAAATACATTTTTTCCCAAATCAAAGGTTTTTTTAATAATTCTTTGTGGTCGTAGGAAAAATAGTGTACCTACATTACTCGTGTGAAAGTGATTATTCTAAAACTCGGAGAATTTCCGCACTAGGCTGACGCCTCGTGCTAAATATCTCCTCGTTTGAAAAGTATCACTTTCATCACTTGTTATGTAATATACTATTTAAAACGGCCATTAAGCTTAACGTATAATAAAGTATTATACATTAAAATAAAAATTTTATTTAATATTAGCATTAGTATCCCGGTTTTGACTGACCCATATTTCATTGGATTTGTCGTTTTTATTAGATAATTATAGGTATTTTTCATAAAGTATAGCCTTTGTGTTAGCTGGTGTATTAAATACAGCTTATAGTGTATAAGGTATGTAAATTGATGTCGTTTCTAATATTATACTTTATAGCAAATTTAGCACGACACCGTTTACCGTATCGAAAAGATTAATATTTATAACACTGTAAATTTTAATAAGACGATTTCACTACAGTTACAGTACTGATAATTTTTAATGTAAAATTCCAAAACGTTTATAAGGAAACGTAAATTTACACAAACATTTTAAACAAACTTTAATTCTCTTACGTTGTTATTTGAAGAATATTAATTTTACAGAAAAAAAATGTACCTCTACAATAAAATAATACAAATTTTTTGAAATTTTACAAAATTTCACTGTAAAATTACAAATTTTTATAACTATGCATGCCCTATACTTTATAAGTGTATTTTCACAGACATTTTGGGAGTAGAAAAATTATTTTAACGGTTTTCATTGGCTTATATCCTTTTCTACAATTTTTTTTTTCTGCATGAAAATAATTTACTTTTTTGTCATTCAGGTAATGAAGGGCCGAAATTTAAGATATGCTACATACACATTATTACAACATATAATTTGCAATATTATGTTACAACAAATTTGCAATTTTACAAAAAAAAATCGCAATAAAAGCAGTAATTTTATTGTACTTTTCAGTAATCCCAACAAAGCCCGGCACCGGTATAGCAATGTAAATTACTTTCAGAAGCGTAGTCTCTTATTAATGCATGCAAAAACTATTTACAATATCTGCCTACGTAAGTAGGTACAACACAAAACAATAATTATTACTATTATAGAAAAAAATGTCCGTTATCCACGGACTTTAATGGGGGCTATTACACCTTGTTATAAGCAGCAAAAAATTCGGAAAGTGCTTAATTTGCTGCGGTAAGTACCTGTGTACAATTCTTAATTTTGTTATTGCTTGTATTGTAAAGCCTCGTTATAAAGTGTAAATATAGCTTATAGAATTAATATGTCCACATAATAAATTGTCTATGATTATTTTTGTTTTTAACAAAATATTATGAAAATGTTTCTACTAAGTATGCCATACAAAAAACGATATTAACATAAACATATTATACTAAGTAAATTTTTACAAAATGCGCTAAACAGTGTTCTCCCTAACAAAGAAATGCATTTGCCGCGACTGGTCGTGTTTGGAAACAACTTTAGGACAGCCTAGGTAATAAGCGTGAATACTATGGAAGGTCGCGTTTCAGAATTGTATTGCGGGTTCCGCAGGATACGATAGCTTTTTTTTATAAGAAAAATTGATAATTATTTTTTTGCGTGCCAATGTCATTTTTGACATAAAAACTTAAATACCTATGTCAAAAACGCTTAGACTTAGGTATTAGGGAATCCAAACCACGTGATTCAATATGGCGGTCGGATGGCAAAAAGCATTGAGTCACCCGTAAAATGCCACCAGCAACATTATTTTTATGGTCACGTGGACCAATTACAAAGCAGGATTTGCCATCCAGCCGCCATTTGGACATATCGTTGGACTGCCTAATAGGACATGACATATGAAATCTGCCTAAAATATTACTTAAAATCCAATAATATATACAGGGTGATTCCTAAGTTGATTCTTCTGTTTTAGCTGTGTATAGAAGGCATTAAAATAAACATTTTCAAATACCTTTTTCTTGCCCGCTGAATAACATTAAGAAAACTTTTCGGTATAGGATGAGGCCGCAAGGGAAAGCGTTCTGCGTATAATCTCGAAGCAGCAGCCGCACTTTGACACACTCACCGTAAATTAGAACCATATCTACTGGTTGATTAATTTTAAATTTTACCATTTTCACGTGTCACCAATTTAAAATTAACACACCGCCACGTATTGCCAAATAACTGACCACCGTAAATTGCATAACTAATAAAACAAACAACATAAAGTATAGCAGGCTACGTTTTGATGACCAGGCCAGCACTTAGGTTTTTTACTTCTGTATCTCGCATATTTTTAAGTTTTTGAAAAAAGGTATTTGAAAATGTTGTTTATTTTAATGCCTTCTATACACAGCTAAAAAAGTAGTATCAACTTAGGAAACACCGTGTATAGTATTCATTTTAAAATAAGATGTGTGTGTAAGTGGATACCTACTTCCGGTATAACCGGAAGTGCCACCATTTTGAAAATATTTTAGCCGGTTTCCCTCCATTAACATTAGCATACCGTCAAATGGGGACACCCTGTATATATTCTGCAAGGCCTATTACAATTTCACAACACTAATTATTTTTCCTTATTGCTAAAACCAGTAAATAATAAGTAATAAACCAGAAATGCTGATAAAACAAAAATAATTCATTAAATCATGCCATTAAAATAAAAATAATAATTGCTGATGATACAGTTTAACCTAAAAGGTCAGTACTCTTTTTAAGATGTACAAAACTACGGACAAATAATATTATCAGCTGATGTGAGTGATGTAATACAACGTTCAAACAAGCGGTTTTCTAAGAAAAAGTTTGTATTTTTAAAGCACCTTTATACCCTCGGGCGACTGTATATTGCCGTACCTTTTTCTACCTGTTTGGCCAACAGTATCCAAAATGTTCCAAATTCCACTTTAATTCTTATAGATCGATGGCCGTGGATTTCTGTACAAGCCTTTGAAAGAAAAATATGTATACGGGGTGACACAAAAAAGTGCTCCCCCTTCCATTTTTTTCGTAATTTTAGAAGTAAGAATTTAAAAATTTGAGGAGTTAATTAATAAGTGTGTAAATTATCATTTTTCGGCCAACTCAAACCTTCAAATATGTCAATTGTTAAATTTTACACTTTATCATTTGTTTTAAAAATGGCCGCCTGGATCAATTTTCTTTTATTTTCTAAAATGTCCGTAACTTTGATTAAACAAGGTAAGTGGTAAAGCGTAGGATTGAAACGTTGAAACTAATATTACGAAAAAAATTGGGGGGTAGTAGCATAATCTGACGGTTCAAGGCAACAATTATTGCGCAATACGGTCCTGCTGATGCACAATGGTAGACCTTGCGTGCTTTTCGTAATTGAGATAAAAATACTTGTCAAAATTTAATTTTTTTAATATTTATAATATTCTATATTTGATGGGCAGCGAGCGTACAGGCAGATGGGTCGCTCTTGTCACACGCCACACAACCAATTTACATTATTGTCGAGTGTATTGCAGATCGACGCTAAACATAATTATAATTATTATTGGGATCATGTTCAAAATTGGCGTAATCTGGATATTGTCATGATGCTGTGGCGGCTGAATGTAATGCGTGGCTTTTGTTAGCATTGTATTAAATATGTATATGTCTTTTATAACAGCGCTTGAGGGTCTAGGATCCTATTGGATATATTTTATTTAAGTGAACATACCAGAATTTACGTTTTTTTGACTACATCTTGCGAGAGTACTCAAAAAATCTACTATTTCTTTAATTTACTGAAAATGTCATCCAAATTATAGTCTATTTCAGAAAGGTGTAGGGTAATAAAAGCTCATTAGGTATGCAAAGAGACTACAGAGTGACCCAACGAATATTTAAGCCACTTTCATAATTTTGCATTGAGTTTATTGCAAAATTTTTTATTTTCATCAAGTGCGGGTTGTACCACCCGGGTTTGGGTCGTCATCTGAGGAACTGTCCTTGACATTATAATTAACGGGTCGACGGTCCGATCGATCAGATGGTCAAGATCCCACATTTGCTTCTCTCTTTAATGACATGATGGACTGCTTTTCGCCAGTTCTCTGGTGTCACTTCCTTAATGGCTTGATCAAACAGTAGCTTAACGTGTTTCATTTTGAATGTCGTGTTGTATCTTGCTACAAATCCTTTCACTTGCGACCATATAAGTTCTATAGGATTTAGTTCGCAATGATATGGCGGTGTGCGCAGCACAGTTACACTATGATTTTTTAACACGTAAGCAAATTAATGCCGACTTTGTGATATTGCAACGCAGAGAAGACACGCGGATTGATCAAGTAGGGAAAGAAATATGTGAAGGCAAAAGCATAAGAAAGAGATACTCATATTAACGGTATCGATGTCAGGTTCTGTAATAATAATCTCTTGACGGGTTGTAGCTAATTTAAAAGCAACAAATTGGAGTGTTTAGTTATGGATCTTTGTCATGTACATGTAAATATACAGCAAGTAATATATCCATCTCTCACGAATCTAACCAATGTTCGTAAGGAAAAGACGTCTTTGGAATTTTTAAATCATATGTTGGCCAATGCGTTTGACAAGCGAAACGTCAAAACGTACGTGAAATTTACTAAACTGCTGGACATTTGCTTTCGAGCAAGAAAAATTTCGCCTAAATTTAACAGTTAATATTTTCTGAACCAGATATGATATCGACCTACGGTTTTGAATGGTTGATAGATTCATCCCTTGGGAAACAATTGTTAATATTGGATTTTGTTTAACTATCAGAAAATTTTATATACAGGGTGTTAAAGAAGACGATGATTTTTGCTCCTATTTTAATGGCGTGTAACTTTCACAATAATATTTTTAAATTTTATCACTCTACGTCAATTGAATCACTGGTTCATAGCAAAGAAAGTAATTTGTCAAATTTTTGATATCTGCTATATTTTAAGAAATACCGATTTTTTTGGAAAACCTTGCTTTATTTCAACTTATTGGTAGCTAGTTCTCACTGTGCGTTGTATCGTGCAAACTTTGCGAGTGACTATTATACCTTATGAAAAGCTTGATTATGTTCAGTAACAATAGTTGTACCTAAATGTTATGATGTGCAGAGGTGTATTATAAAAACCTATATGTCTATGGTTTACGAGTATCTCACAATTTTTCACGATTGTCTTACATTGGAAAGTACTCGCCCCTAGGTTAGGTAATTTTTTTCTTATTTTTTAGTTTTTCATATCGCAATACGGGTATATTATACAGTGTGTTCATAAAATTTTACAAAGATAATTTTTTTAATTTAATATTTTTGGAAAATTTTTTTTTATTAATTTCTAACTTTCTAACACTATTCTTAAAAGTTAAACTTGTTAAATTTAGGCGAAATTTTTCTTGCTCGAAAGCAATTGTCCAGCAGTTTATAATATTCATTATGTCACGTTGAGACCTCCCAATTTAAAACGAACTCGAGAGACGAGCTGAAACAATAAGATAAACACCTTTAATTTACTAAAATAACGACTTCAAGCTCCCTTACGTTAAGCGTCCCATTGTCACAAAGCACTGGCGTGCAATATTGATTTCATTTGGATAAGGATCTTGATTAATTGAGGCCTTGCTAGGACGTGTCAGTTCAATTTAAGGCTGGCAATTTAACTTGTGCGAGACCTGGCGACTATTACCTTAACGATTCTGACGGTTGATGGCCTCGTTCTTTACCTTCGAAGAATTTAAATTATAAAATGGGTTATTCGTTTTAAATGTTTAATTTGTCACATTACTTTCTTGTGGTTTTCGATCCTCCTCGGGCGTGATTTTGATAATTTTATCAGTTTTCTTTTACGCTATACATTATAAACCGCAGGCAGGTTAATTAGGTCGTAAATATAATTTTTTAAAAAGAAAAAAATATATAGGATCTTCTAAAAATGCTTATAGCTAAGAGCATCCGAGTAATATTTCTAAATTCTTCTCTATAGTCGATGTCAGCAAGGTGTAGAGTAATAAAAGCTCATTAGGTATGCAAAGGGACTACAGAGTGATCCAACGAATAGCCACTTTCATAGTTTGGCATTGATTTCATTGCAAAAAATCTTTATTTTCATCAAGTGCAAGTAGTACCACCCGGGTTTGGGTCAATTTATGGGTTTTGTCGATTGTTATCCGTTCGCAAACACTGAAAATGGTGTTACAAAGGTGTGCATTATGTACATAGTATTAAGTACACTTATCTTTTTATTAAACGTTACAAAAAAAAAATACAAAATACAAAAAATACATTTACAGAAATTAAATTATAAAAAACCATAATATTCTTCGTCATCTGAGGAACTGTCATCTCCTCTTGACGTTATAATTAACGGATCGACGGTCCGATCGATCAGGTGGTCAATATACCACATTTTCTCCTCTTCTTTAATGACATGATGGACTGTTTTTGTCAGTTCTCTGGTGTCACTTCCTTAATGGCTTGATCAAACAGTAGCTTAACGTCTTCCATTTTAAAATAGAATATGGGTAAATTGAGGCAAAATTGCGTAATTTGGGGCTTAATAATTTAGTGAAAGAAAAATCTAAATATTCGGAATACTTTCGGAGATATTCGGAAAAAAAAACGAAGTGTTTAGTTTTAATTTTTTACGCCTTTATTTTTGACTTAGGAATAAAACAAAAAACACTCTTTTATAGCCGTTTTTTATGTTTTACAAGATGGCATTATTAGTTTTCAGATTCGACGTTTCGTTCTTTAGATACCAATTTCGGGTAAATTTTTTTAAATACGGACCTGAAATTTTAAATACAATTTTAGGGACTTCTCCACGTAGAGAATTTAATACAATTTAAAGATTTTTAAAATTATAACGTTTTGTCATCAAATATCACATCATTAATATTTCAAATTATTCTTTCTACTATTACGGCCCTGGCAATTATTTTTAATATAACTTGATGGATTCCATGTGGGTGTGGAAAAGAAATGGAGAAAAATAATTCGAAGAAAAAGATATAACCCAATGAAAACCCTAAAAAGAATTACTAACGTTCCTTGTTTTGTAAAAAAATTATGAAAATGTTTTTTTTTTAATTAAAATTCCTCTGCATCAAACTAATTCGACTTTTTATTTTTGTTAAAAGAAGTAAGCGTGACATCGCCAAAAATAAACATAAACCACTCGAAAAAAGCCACAAACCTAAACTTCAAATAAAAATCAGCCCTCTTCCCAAACACAAATGCAAACAAATATTAAAAGCTGAGGTGGATATTTGTATTGGACACGGTGTGTCTATAGACGCTCATCATTTTAATGCTTATGTTATCTTCTAACGTTTTTTTGAGAGCTTTTGACACAAAAATAAATATATATTTTTATCCTGTTTTTAGGGTTATGTTACAACGGAAACGCGGTATCCGCAGGATAACTTTAAACATTTTATATTGTGGGGGGGGGGGGGAGGGTGTAAAGTTATGGACACCATTTAAGAGCCATGAAAATTGGTACATGTCTTACAACCGAGACATTGCTACATTATTAAGGGTAACTTTTGGAATTATCTGAACTCATTCATAGGGATTATCCTTTCCTTTAAAAAATACGTTATTTTCAAAATTAATTTTACTTGAAAATTGTACTTCCTATCGAAATAAAATAAGAGTAAGTATCGTTTTTTAAAGCAAATTCTAGATTTTCAAAAAATTGTATATATAGTCTATTTCAGAAAGGCGTAAAATAATAAAATGGGAAATTCCGTACAGTTCGGTTCAATTTCGGTGTCGGCCATAGGCGCAGGTTAATTTTGTGCATTCAATTATTTATGATAACTAACCAAAGAAAAAAAAAGAAGATAATTTGATAAAGAAGAAAATATTAGCTATAGCAAATTTACACAAACATCGTTTTATAAAATGTGCCGTGGAAGATATAGCTGAAAAACATAGTATAACTGTGCTGCGCACACCGCCATATCGTTGCGAACTAAATTCTATAGAACTTATATGGGCGCAAGTGAAAGGATTTGTAGCAAGGCACAACACGACATTCAAAATGAAATACGTTAAGCTACTGTTTGAGCATTAAGGAAGTGACACCAGAGAACTGGCGAAAAGCAGTCCATCATGTCATTAAAGAAGAGGAGAATATGTGAGATCTTGACCACCTGATCGATCGGACCGTCGACCCGTTAATTATAACGTCAAAAGGAGATGACAGTTCCTTAGATGACGACGAATATTATGATTTTTATGACTTAATTTCTGTATAAATAATGTATTTTGTATTTTTTTTATAATGTTTAATAAAAAATAGGTGTACCTAATACATAATGTACGCCTTTGTCACAGCCTTTGTTCAGTGTTTGTGAACGGATAACAATAGGCAAAACCCATAAATTGGCCCAAACCCGGGTGGTACTACCTGCACTTGATAAAAATAAAGAATTTTGCAATAAACTCAATGCCAAATGATGAAAGTGGCTTAAATATTCGTTGGATCACTCTGTAGTCCCTTTGCATACCTAATGAGCTTTAATTACTCTAAACCTTTCTAAACTAGACTATAAAATTAAAAAACCCTAGAAATAGAATTTATATTTACCTTTAGAAATATTTTCACTTTAAATTCACTGTAATTCACAACTTATCGGTTGTAAGGCATGTACCAGTTTTCGTGCCATTACCTTAAATGATTTCCATGCTATTACAAAGAAATATTTTACCCCGTCACTCTTTGAGGGGCTCTAGCCCCCTAAAGAAGCATTTTGGGGGACGTTTATAGGACATTTTTATCATTTTTTTTTATGTACTGTACCCTCTAAAAATATTGCACGCTAATTTCGGGACACCCTGTATCCAGTGTACATACCTTTACTTCAATTTTTTAAATCACTCTTTAGCATTATATTTCATCTTGAAGCTTTTTGCTCCCGCTACCTTGAATACATTTAAAACTAATCCCGCAGAACCAGTATCCCACCGCTATTTACTTTTTCCAATTTATCGCAAGATATTCTGGGATGATTATTTTGAGTTATGCTTAATAAGAACTGGATGCGTAGGTGTAAACGGGCCCTAACCACAATCACGTAATATCGCATTTATCGTAGGGGAGAGTTTAGTAAATTATACCTTGAGCTATTTTGATTTCCATTCAATAACTCGTTGTTTCATTGACAAATGTAAGTTATTTTTTGTTATTTTTTCCCCAAATATACAAATATCTCGAAGTGGTACTATTTGTGCTGAACTGAAACGGTTTTTCTTTGGAATTTTTCTCGCCGTTAGTGTTGTGCATAGTATGGAGCAGTGGCGTAGCCAGAAATTTAGTTCAGGGGAATGAGGGGGGGGGGGGGCAAAAGGATTTGAAACCTAGTAACTAGTGCCACAGGCGAAAACTTTTTCGGGTGCCCCGCCCCAAGAACCTCTTTTGGACCATAAAAAAAAAATTTAAATTAGAAAAAATATGTAATATTTTTATAGAAACTTGTAAGGAGTAATACTAATACACTAATACAGGGTGATTCCTAAGTTGATACTTCTTTTTTAGCTGTGTATAGAAGGCATTAAAATAAACAACATTTTCAAATACTTCTTTTCAAAAAACTCAAAAATAGGCGAGATAGAGAAGTAAAAAATCTAAGTGCGGCCCTGGTCATCAAAACATAGCCCGCTATGCTATGATTTGCTTTCTTATCTCTTATTAGTCATGCAAATTACGGGTGGTGTTGAGCAATCCGCTGCGATGTGTTTTTCTGAAGCAAGTTAATTTTAAATTAGTGACACGTGAAAATGGTAAAATTTGAAAATAATAAACTAGTAGGTATGGTGCTAATTAAGGGTGAGTGTCGTCAAAGTGCGGTTGCTGCTTCGATTATACGCAGAACGCTTTCCCTTGCGGGCTCATCCTACACCCAGAAGTTTTCTTAATGTTATTCAACGGGCAAGTTAGGCAGAACCGTATTTGATCTATAGTGTAATGAATGATTGTAAGTACCTTATTTTTGAGTTTTTTGAAAAAAGGTATTTGAAAATGTTGTTTATTTTAATGCCCTCTATACACAGCTAAAATAGAAGTATCAACTTAGGAATCACCCTGTATAAGTAATTTAAAACTTATAAAAATGATTTGAACTCCTAGTTACCATCAAAGAAAGAAAACAATATATATCGGACATGTAATGAGGGAAGAAAAGTATGAGCTCCTCAGACTAATAATTGAGGGCAAAATTCAGGGTAGAAGATCAGTTGGAAAGCGATAAAATTCTTGAATGAAGGATTTAAGAAGATGGTTCGGTTGTACTTCTACAGACATATTCAGACATCTGACATATATGGCAATAGCATGGGTGGCTCCGCCATAAAAAATTACGTATCTCCAGAAAAAATTGAGTTTCTAATCTCAAAGCTTCTGTAAATTCGATAATAACAAAATCACCAACTTCGACGCCTCGTATCTCCGGAACGGCTGAAAATAAATGTTGACAACTATACATTTTTAATGTTGGAACAAATAAGCGAATGAAGCTGGCTTACTATCAGGTAGGGTTGCCGTTTAAGAAAATCCAATATGGCGCCGTATCTGTCAAATGTGTAAACATAGATTTTTTTTACATCAAATTTGGCTTCTTCACTAAAAGCTATTAGGAAATACATAATTGTTTTTTTATTGTGGTCGATAGCAAAGTCGCCAATCGGGTGAGACACTGAAAATAATGTCCCTGTACCTACTTCAAACTTTTAAGTTCGAAATTATCTGATCATTCAAAATTCCCGCCTTAAACTTGATTTTCCCGTCGCTCCTAGACTAGACCCCCTGTCTTCTGGTTTTTTGGATTTCGGTGGGGGGGGGGGCTGGATCTCCCCCCTGGCTACACCATTGGTATATGGCAATTGCGGTGCCGGGTGCACCCCACTTTTCCCTACATGCACCAATTTACTTATGCATTTTACCTATTCCATTCCCAGACGCTACATCCTACGCTATTGTATTTAATATTAAAAGCAAGAACCGCAGGATCGCATTAGAATGAAATTGGCCCATAAATTAATAAGATTAAATGAGACTTTATCTGAAAACCCCAGCTAGGTGTCGTTTGATATATTACACTAATGCACTAGCGACAACCTCTGGCAGCGTTGCAGTCTCTATTATGTGTAAGATATTTTAAGGAAGTAATTTTTATGTCGTCTCTAATGGTTTATAGATAGGAACTAGCAGGAAAACGAATTTAAAAAGATTGATTTTATCTCAAAGGTTAGGTACAAAAATGGCGAACCTATAGTTTATTTCAGAAAGGTGTAGAGTAATAAACGCTCATTAGGTATGCAAAGGGACTACAAAGCGACCCAACGAATATTTAGGCCACTTTCATAATTTGGCATTGATTTCATTGCAATATTCTTTATTTTCATCAAGTGCAGGTAGTACCACCCGGGTTTGGATCAATTTATAAGTTTTGCCTATTGTTATCAATTCACAAACACCGAAAATGGTGTGACAAAGGCGGGCATTATGTATATAGTATTAGGTACACGTATTTTTTATTAAACATTATTAAAAAAAAATACAAAATACATTATACAGAAATTACAGAACTGTCGTCTCCTCTTGACGTCACACCCTTTCAACGCAGCAGCCTGTTAAAGTGTGATGAAAGTCATTATTTAAATGTCAATATCTTAAAAACAATTAAATTTAGACAAATACAGGGTGATTCCTAAGTCGTTGCTTCTTTTTTAGCTGTAAATAGAAGGCGTTAAAATAAACATATTTTTAAATGCCTTTTTTCAAAAAACTTAAAAATAGGCGAGATACAGAAGTAAAAAATCCAATTGCGGGCCTGGTCATCAAACCGTAGCCTGCTATACTTTATGTTGTTTGTCTTAGTAGTCATGCAATTTACGAGTCGGTGGCTTTCCCTTCCCTACCAAAATGTAGCTAGACATAAAAAAAGCGGACTGTAGATTAAATAACGATTCGCACAACGCCATAAACTAGCACTCACCGGACTTCTAGTTACGCCTGGGTTGCGCGTCTTCTGATGGTTCTCAGGATGGTAATTCTCTCTTTAACACAACTCAATAACTTGATACATTGCAATTGAAATTTCTTCTATAGTGTAATAAAATATAAGTACCTTATTTTTGAGTTTTTTGAAAAAAGGTATTTGAAAATGTGTATTTTAATGCCGTCTATACATAGCTTAAAGTATCAACTTAGGAATCACCCTCTAGTGTGTTATATAAAATGGGTGTAGAATTCTGAGTAAAATTTAAAAATGCAATAATATACACGGTCTTCCATTTGAAAACACTACATTTTTCTTATGGAGCTATTGTACTTTGCCATATTAATGGGCCATCCTGTATCTATCAGTGTTCCTTAATAAACAAATATATCTTGATATAAAGTCGATAGCTTTCTTTACACACAAAATGGACCTCAGCCATTCTGGGCGAATATAATCTTCAGCGAAGCATCCAACGAAGTCTATCGCAAAAAAAAACGCAGGCATTGCTGGTAAGCTGGTATACAATAAAACAGTTAAGTCTTGGTATTCCTGGTTTGTTCTTCAAAGAACAATTAAAAATAAAATTTACTTTTATAATAACTTTTAACGTTTCTTTGCGCCAACGATGACAACATAATAAATAAATAACAAATTTACTTGTCTTTATCTTGACGAACGGTCTCTTCTTAATGGAAATCCATTCGGGAGTCAATGGCGTAACAAAAGCGACTTGGACCCTTGCCAATAATATTTTTAATTACCTCAAGCTCAGAATTGATTTTTTTTTTGGAATGGTTTGTGAGTTGCAAGTAGTGTGAGCGGGGAGCAATATACAGGGTGATAAATAAATTTCGATTGATGCATTCTAGCATTAATATCTAGCTGTAACTACAGTTGATACTTCTTTTTTAGCTGTGTATAGAAGGCATTAAAAAAAAAACCTTTTCAAATACCTTTTTCAAAAAACTTAAAAATAGCCGAGTTACAGAAGTAAAAAATGTAAGTACGGGCCTGGTAATCAAAACGGAACCCTTTACTTTATATTGTTTTTCTCCGTTTTTTGTATTGTTAGTCATACATTTTACGGATCGGTCGTCAGTTATTTATTTTTGCAATTCGCAGCGCGATGTGGTTTTCTGAATCAAATTAATTTTAATAAATTGGTGAAAATGGTAAAATTTGAAAACAATGAACTAATTATGGTGCTAATTTATTGTGAGTATCGTAAAAGTGCGGATGTTTCTTCTCTACACCCAGAAGTTTTCCTAATGTTATTCAACGGGCAAGTTAGGCAGAACCGTATTTGATTTGTAGTGTTATAAATGAATGTAAGTACTCTATTTTTGGGTCTTTTGAAAAAAGGTATTTGAAAATGTTGTTAATTTTAATGCCTTCTATACGCAGCTAAAAAAGAAGTATCAACTAAGGAATCACCCTGTATAACGACAAAGGTTAAATGGAGGCAAAGTTGCATATTTTAATGCTGAATAACTTATTTTAAGATTTTTTTAAAAAGTCCGATGGATTTCGAGGGTAGCCGAAAAAAACCGAAATAATCAATCCCCTTTTTACTTTTTTTTACTACAAAATACTGATTATCTTAAAAAACCAAGAGCACTATCTGAAGACAGTTTTTAGGCACTTTAAGAAAATTTAAACATAAATTTAATTTTTTTAAAAGTCATACCTGAATTTTCTTATACCATGTATTTTGTCATGTTTACATGGTGATAAACTCGTTAAAATTTCTTAAAAACAAACCCGTATTATTTAAAACACAAAAGATCTAGAGCAAATATACCCGCCAACCTTAATGCAAAACTTACACAAAGAAATAAGGACAATGGTGCTAATGCCGATAGTACGGTGACAGATGACGCATCCTAATAAAGAAACATATGCCTGCAGAGAGCTTGTGCGCACGTGCAGGGCTTTAAATGATTTTTAATATGACGCCGGTTAGTTTTTCTGGTTAGTTTTATTAGAGAACCGTTTTTCCCAGTATTTTAAAACCTAAAACAGTATAAAAATGGAGTTTTTACTTGCTCTAAGCGGTGTAAAGTCAAAATCGAAATTAAGTGAAAGAAAACCCACTGTAACGCCACTGAAAAGTCTTTGATTTGTTTAAATATTTATTTATGAGTTTAGAAATATTAAATGATGTTCAGTTATTTACCGTTAATAGGCTTACATCCATACCAAGCTAAGTTTCTTTAGCTTCAAGTTATTAGACGAGCTATGAAATAATTCAAGAAATAAATGCAATTAACATAAAAGCCTTAAAGGAATCGACGAAATTACTTTTTCACACAACCTGTTCCCGAGATATGCTGTTCGTAAATCAATATAAATAAACTGAGAATCAATTGAAACGCGGTGAAATCGTGTAATAATTTTTCAAACTCGTAACTTAAAAACTGATTTCAGTACGGATGCGGGCAAAAGTATTGACTATATTACAGGGACGTCCTTTTAACCAGGAACTCTGCAGATAGTGGAAAGTGTCAGAAAGTCATTTTTATTTAAAAAAGTATTTTTCAATATTATTTACAATAAAATGAATTTTAGTAATTATTTTGAGGGTTTTCTTTAGCTTATATCTTTTGCTTCGATTTCTTGCTGCTCGGAATAATATATTACATAACAAGTGATGAAAATGATACTTTTCAAACGAGGAGATATTTAGCACGAGGTGTCAGTCGAGTGCGGAAATTCTCCGAGTTTTAGAATAATTACTTTCACACGAGTAATGTACACTATTTTCCTATGACCATAAAGATTTATTAAAAAAGCCTTTGATTTGTAAAAAAAATATTTCAACACTAGTGTTGAGTGAGCATACTTAGCATTATGTTCCACTTAATATCTGGTTTCATAGTTTATCAATAGGCTTTTCCTTTATTTGTACTTTTTCATATTTTAGTATCATAGGAAGAACTAATCCTGGATTGACTTCTAGATTAACCAGAATGAAAAATTTTAAATTTAATCAAGGAAAGATGCATTAAACATAAATTCTAAAAATTCATCCAACAAGGAAGATTTCAATTCAAAATAATTCTATAAATTATTTAATGTTTCTATAAAAAAAAAGTTAAATACTCCTGATGGGATTTGAACCTGTGACCTTGCAATCTGTAGGCTAGAGCTCTATTATCTACGCTATCGATACCAATAAAGATTTGTTGTTTAATACATGATACTTTCTTCAGCGAGATTTGTTTTTTTTTGGTAATAGATTTTCCAATCTATTATTAACATTTTTTATAATTTCAGATGGCGTATTTTCACACTCTAATTCTGAATCACTTGACAAATACATGAAAAATAAGTTAAACCCTTCACAATTACTGCTTTCTAAAATTTGTTATTTTTAATAAATAGGAGTGGTCTGTCAAATTGGCACCATATATTTAAATTAAATAGTGTGCCTTGTGTTTCAACACTAGTGTTGAAATATTTTTTTCCTACGACCACCTATGAAAATGAGAAAAAAAGCACGGTTAACTTGGCTCAAAAGCGCCGAATATCACACGCGTGTTGAAAGAAAATATTTCAACTCTAGAGTGGAAATACAAGGCACACTATTTAATTTAGGCATATGATGCCAATTTGACAGACCACACCTATTTATTTAAAAGAACACATTTTTGAAAGCAGTTTAGTTTATTTATCATGTATTTGTCGAGTGATTCAGAATTAGAGTGTGATAATACGCTATCTGAAATTATAAAAAAGTTAAGAATAATAATATACTGAAAAATTTATTACCAGTCAAAACAAGCCCCGCTGAAGAAAATGTCATATATTAAACTTAAGCAGAAAATGTTTATGGGTCGCCATAGCCTATAGACTAAAGCCATGACCTACGATTCGAAGATCGCAGGTTCAAATCCCATCAGGAGCACTTAACTTTTTTTTATGAAAACATTAAATAATTTATAGAATTATTTTAAATTGAAATCTTCCTTGTTGGGTGAATTTTTTTAATTTATTTTTAATGCATCTTTCCTTGATTAAATAAAAAAAATCATTCTAGAAGGAAGATTTCAATTCAAAATAATTTTATAATTTATTTAATGTTTTTATAAAAAAAAGTCAAGTACTCCTGATGGAATTTGAACCTATGACCTTTCGATCTATTAAATTGGCATCATATGTTTAAATTAAATAGTGTGCCTTTTATTTCCACTCTAGAGTTGAAATATTTTTTTTCAGCTCTAGAGTTGAAATATTTTTTTCACAAATCAAAGGTTTTTTTAATAATTCTTTGTGGTCGTAGGAAAAATAGTGTACATTACTCGTGTGAAAGTGATTATTCTAAAACTCGGAGAATTTCCGCACTCGGCTGACGCCTCGTGCTAAATATCTCCTCGTTTGAAAAGTATGACTTTCATCACTTGTTATGTAATATACTATTTTTCAACACGCGTGTGATATACGGCGCTTTCGAGCCAAGCTAACCGTGCTTTTTTTCTCATTTTTCTAGGTGGTCGTAGGAAAATAACGTTTGCACACCCACATAGATACCACCTTTTCATTGGTGAAAAGAAAATACTTTAATGACTATATTTTTTTACAGCTTGTCGACCTAAAACGCTCTGTTCTAGCGTATAAAGGCACTTAAACGTATTTTAAAATAAAGGTAAATCGACTTATTTTTTTTCTGATTTTATTTGGATGGGTTGTTAAGATACTAATGATATTCATCGAGGAATTCATATATTATGCTGTTTTATTGGATTGGTTATTTATACCGGTCTAGTTTATATTTATGGTACGGCTTTATATACAAATATTAATATTAATAATTCGAAAGAACACTGCTGGGATTAATCGTAGGTTACATGCCATGGAGCCGACATGGTTGCCAAGTCGATCACCGATATTTCTCAGTAAAATATTCTGAAGCTCTAAAATAGTAAAATATTTTAGTAATATACACAGCGCGACCGGAGACCAGCCTCTATTTTAAAAGAATTCCCTCAAGAAATATTCTGACAGTCAAGGAGCCCTTCGATCGTTAATATGCAACAAGGTAACTTTAAGACTGGTAAGGGAATGTCAAGAGGAACTGGAGGCCCTGGCAAAAGTAAACAAAGTAATACTGCAAATGGATACCAGGACAAGAATGTATTAGTTACAGGAAACGAAAAAGCAGATAAACTTGCAAGGAAAGGCTCAAAACACACACTTATTGGTCCAGAACCGGCACTCGGAGTACCAAGGCACACAGTACGAGATGCCATAAAGTGATGGATCAGAAGTGAACACAAAATCCACTGGAGAAACAGACAGGGATTACACCACAGCAAAAGCTTCAATGGAGATCCAGAACAAAGACTTACGAAACAAAAGCTGCTTCAAATGAACAGGAACCAGCTGAGAACCATTACAGCAATTCTGACAGGACGTATGGCTGTCAAGAACCATCTGCACAGAATGCAACTGTACATCTTGGCTGTAGATTATGCGGACAAGACAGGGAAACTGTACAGCACATAGTTTGCCATTGCGAGTCACTAGATCGGAAGAGGTAACAAATACTCGGGCAACCAAAACTGGAACCAAAGGACCTCCTTACCCTCTCCCTAGTTGACCTACACAAACTAGTGCAAGGAACTGCGATCACGGAGTGGGTGTAACAACCAAACAGGGTGAGCACAATGGGCCAAACCTGGCCTAAGTGCATCCGGCGCACGGGCGGGCCCTCGAAAAAAGAATCACAAAATATGTATTTTATAAATGCTTGCATATTCGGCTCTATTCAAAAGTGACTATGCCACTACATTATTTATTTCACTATGATTCACACTTATTTATTAATTGCAAAGTAACCACAATTTGTTTTTCTATGACCCGCACATTTATTGCTGTTCTCAATTTAATGTGATATGACATACATGATTTTAATATTTTTTTTTAATTGGTACCGTTTCGGAACAGTCTGACACACTCGGGTGGGGGCATATAAACATTGCAAACAATAATTATCTAATCAGAATAACTGATATTATCAAAGGTGAAAGAATGTTAGTAAATCAGGAATTAAGGTAACCGTACAACTTTTCACATTCTGTTAAAAAAAACTTAAACACCAAACGTCACCTTGTTTTTTTTTATCAACTCGCTCTTTTGTGCGTGATAAACGATGACGGTGAATTGTTTGCTTTCAGCATCGTCGTCGTGCGTAAACCCAATATCTCACCCTTATTGGTAAAGTTGTGACCTAAATAACTACCAAAAGACGTTACCTCCGTTACAATGTAACCGTGGTCATTCATCAAACTGTCTGAAACAATTAATTTATCGAGCTGGGGTAGGTAATGCGTCTTTCCCTAATATAAATATAATGTCAGAAATGTAGTGGATGGAATTTTTGTTAGTAGTTAGCATTTTTAGCGTTCTATAGTGAAATTGGAAAAATATAAAACTAATTTATGTAATTACTTCGGAGTCTGTATGTTCCAGGCTTTGTATTGACCGTAGCGAGCTCATCAAACAGATCGATGTAAAGGGATTTCTTTAAATGTCGACTATTCTTAAATTCCAATAACGCCACTTAACAGTTGCAGAAGAACTATCTTCAACATATAGTTCATGTTGAAAATATGTCGCTTGATACAAATCGACTTTAATAAATTCTAAAACAACTATTTGACAAGTACAAGTAAAATTAACATACGGAGAAACTTGTGAAGCAAATAGTTCAATAGAAATTAATAACATTGGTGGTAAACTTCTTTTATTAACGACGGATCATGTTATCTTTAAATGTTCAATTTGTTGTAGCTTCTTGAAGAGGAATTTTTAACACAGACCCCACAGATACTTAGCTGAGAACTCATCTACATCAACAATTAGATTTAAGTACATTTCTGTCGATCGGTAATGTATGTAAATTGGCATGTCACAAGTGAGACACATTAAAATAAAGTTTTAAAACAACTAATTGAAATTTACAAGTAAAATCAACATGTTGCGGGCCCCGTCCCGTAAAATGTAACATCCTGCAAAGGTAACCTTCCTTAAAGACAGAGTTAAATATAGAAAGACTTCTCGTGTGCAAGCTCAAAGTCGGCTTTACCAAACCGGTCTGAATTATACGAAGAAATATGTCCCGGCCTCGCCTGATCGAAGGGTCCGTGGCACGCACCGTTGCCACATTTGGGAATTTATCGGAAATTGGAAATATTTTATAGCTTGCAGATGGCCGAAGGTGCAAGAGACCGTTGGACAGATGATTTACGGAGAAGGCTTTGGGAAGAATGGCAAAACGTATATTAATGATGGTGGGTTGGATATGTGGTCAGGAAATGTAAAAATAGAAAGATACATTTAAACAGGGATTTTATGTAAGCACTGGCTGGATAATAATACAAATGGAGCCAAGAATATCGTTATTGTTATGTAAAGAAGAGTAAGCTAGGGAGCTAGTAAAGGGAAACTGTGGATAAAGACAATAAGAAGTATTGTACTAGATTAAATACTTCTGTCGTCCATCACTGATGACTGGATTGTAATAATAATAATTTTATAACATAATCCGAAGATTCCAATAGACAATTTTCTGAAGAACACAACAATAGATTTTGACAATCATGTTTTTTAAAGTTTGGGGACAATGACATTTCTTGAACGGTAGTAATGTTTTGGACTTGCATTGTCTTAATTTCTAATGAATCACCACGTTTCAACTGGAAGCATCTCCAGTCGTCTTCAAGCGATTACTGAATACACTACTGAGTATTCACTTGAAGACGACTGGAGATGCTTACCAGTTGAAAAGTAGCGATTCAAAACAAATAAGGACAATGCAAGTCCAAAACTCTATTGCCGTTCAATCAGTTTCTTGTTACAAAACAAATATCCTGTATATCTCAGTCGATGGACTTCAGCAATAATTGTTTTCGAGACATTGCCCCAGAAAAGCGATATTTTAAACTTCGAGCCTAGCTTGGAGCGTAGCAACTCGAAACAAAATGACTTGCAAATTCCTGTCTTCGTTTTTTATTCTTCGATCAAAAATAAAGCAACTTTTGATTTAACAGTACTAGACCGGAAGTATTTGATGATGGTATTGTTATACCTAATAACTTTTATTCCAACCAACTACTTCGAATATTTACATGTACAGGGTGGTTCGAGACCAGAGGCCAAATGAAAAAGGAGTGTCGGGAGAAATAGAATACTAGGACAATGATACAACATCAATACGGTATTCAGCTCAAAAGACACTTTAAGACGCCACTTGACCAAGTCAAAAAGATGGGAAAAACTATGTCTACCAGATCCCTGCGAATATGGTCGATACTCCAGTGCATCTAGCTAGTATAAATAGATCTTTGATACTTATTTAGTGAAGATGACTGGAGATAATTACTAGTCGAAACGTTCTGGTTGAAAACAAATAAAGACAATGTAAGTCCAACACTTTTCTATCGTTCATAAGGATGGATTCACAAACCATTTTTTCGTTACATATCTGCACTGAGAGCTAATTTTGAGTGAACTCGATATTCGGCTCCAAAAATAAATTGCCAGCATTTAACACTCCTCTGTGTTCTTTACTTTTAAACATTCAAAGTACACACATCGAATAAATTTGGCTTTGGGCCACTACATTTGTTAACCTCTCTTGACACTGCATATCGAGTAATTGTAGATTCAATTGATCCAAAACTAACAGGAACATAATGAAATATATTTTGTGTTGCTCTATTTACGCAAAATTACTATGTAGGTATACCATCTTGAGATTCATCTAAATTATGTACATACACAAATATTCTTGTATTCATGACATTAACAAGTCAAATGGAGAAGGTCAAAAATTCGTATCACAATCCATATCAAATAACGATCGATTTTCAATTGTTATTAATTCGGTTCATTAACCTCACATTTGTAATTTAAAACAAAAAGTTACGGCATAAAGAGTATCACAGTGGCGTAATAAAGACGGTGAGGAGAAACAGTGATCTTACAATTTATTGACAAGCGTGATACATCATTAATTTTGAAAGGTCAGAAGCTCATCAAAAATTTTTTTTAAATCGGATACTTATTAAAAAAAATTAATTTGATGGGGCATCTTAAAAACGAAACGTGACATCTGAAAAATTAAATTATTTCAATGTAGAGTATAAAAAAGTGCTTCCAGAAAGTGCTTTCGGATTTTTAAATTAATTACTATTTTGTCATAGAGTCTATTTCAGACAGGTGTAGAGTAATCAAATGGGAAATTCCGTCCAGTTCGGCTCAACTTCGGTGTTGGCCATAAGCGCAGGTAAATTTTGTGCATTAAATTATTTATGATAACTAACCAAAAAAAAGAAGATAATTTGATAAAAAAGGAACTATTAGCTATAGCAAATTTACACAAACATCGTTTTATGAAATATGCCATGGAAAATATAGCTAAAAAACAGAGTGTAACTGTGCTGCGCACGCCGCCATATCATTGCGAACTAAATCCTATAGAACTTATATGGGCGCAAGTGAAAGGATTTGTAGCAAGACACAACACGACATTCAAAATAAAAGACATTAAGCTACTGTTTGATAAAGCCATTCAGGAAGTGACACCAGATAACTGGCGACTAGCAGTCCATCGTGCCATTAAAGAAGAGGAGAAAATGTGGTCAACACTTGATGGATCGGACCGTCGGCCTGTTAATTATAACGTCAAGAGGAGATGACAGTTCCTCAGATGATGAAGAATATTACGATTTTATATTACTTAATTTCTGTATAATGTATTTTTTGTATAAAAAATAAGTGTACGTAGTACTGTGTACATAATGCACGCCTTTATCACACCATTTTCAGTATTTGTGAATGGATAACAAAAAGCAAAACCCATAAACTGACCTAAACCTGGGTGGTACTACTTGCACTTGATGAAAATAAAGATTTTGCAATGAAATCAAGTGCAAATTATGAAAGTGGCTTAAATATTGGTTGGGTCACTCTGTAACACACCTACTATACTCTACACCTTTCTGAAATAGACAATAGAAAAAAACAAAAATTGATAATTTTCCTAAAATTATTGTAAAAATAAACGCTTTCGATACGCTACTGGATGTCAAATCCATTCACAGAATCATCGAAAAGTGTTTCGTTGTTAACAGCTTTTTCGGTCTTTTTATTTCAATTTTTAAAGAATGCCATGAAATTTTAAGGTTTTTTAAAAGCTCGCAGAATTAATCCGGCTTGACGCAATTTTTTGTTGGCGAGTTTACATGGATCGAGAACCATTTTTAACCGCAGAATTTTACTGTTTATATTTTAAATCTTAATTTTAATTTGGATGGTAAATATTTGAAGAGGATCTATATTAGACTCGATTTTTGATTAATTAAAGTTATGAAAATTAAATATTTGTTGTTTAAGAGGATACCGACCGCTCTAAAATTTGACATGGAAAATTGTGGATTTTACATTTGATGAAAAGAAATAATTTTGCAATGAAATCAATGCGACATTATGAAAGTGGCCTAAATATTCGTTGGGTCACTCTGTAGTCCCTAATAAGCTTTTATTACTCTGCACCTTTCTGAAATACGCTATAGAGTATAATGGCTGGTATTTTATTATTAAAAAAAAAATTAAAATCACAAAATATTCTTTTCTAAAAGCATTTGAAATGTCTTAATGTCTCGTAAATAATAACAAATAATACTAAAAATTCAGAAAAATTAGCCGAAAGATGAGCTTTGTGTGTCCCTTAAAAACCTATTAATACACATGGCCAGAATTCGGGCCAAGAGCTGGTAACCTTGGAGAAAAATTAAGAAATATTTGTCGGATAATCTAACTTAAGCACTAATTCCCAAAAACCATGTCAATTTCAATAAATTTTCAACTCCATCTAAAAATAAACTCGGTTTAACAATTTTTCTTTTTAGATTTTCCAGTAAAAGCCCGCTATCGATCGAGATTCGTTCTTATTTGACCAAAGATTTTTACTCTTTGCGTTTTAAATCTTATTGAAATTCTGACACATCTTGAAAGCTCCAATTGTAATCGGAATGATATTGACTTTGGCAATTCTAATTCCTAATCCTGCACATCGCTGGAAAGGTCAATTCTTCGAAAATAAAACGTTTTGGTGTCCCCCGTTGTTCACATTTTAAAACATTAGTAAGAATATCCCACAAAATGTTTTTAAATTTGTCTCCAAGATTATTGCTTTCTCTTGGCTCGAGTTCTGGCCATGTTTATTATTGGATTTTTAAAAACGATTTATATTTCAACTTTCTATATTATCTACCTCTATGTCTGGGAAAGTTATATTCATGCAGATAAAGAATGCGAAGAGAAAGATATAAGCCAATTAACACCCTAAAAATAACTAAGTACTATAGACTATTTCAGAAAGGTGTAGAGTAATAAAAGCTCATTAGGTATGCAAAGTGACTATAGGGTGACCCAACGAATATTCAAGCCACTTTCATAATTTGCCATTGATTTCATTGCAGAATTCTTTATTTTTATCAAGTGCAGGCAGTACTACCCGGATTTGGGTAAATTTATGGGTTTTGCCTATTGTTATCCATTTACAAACACTGAAAATGGTGTGACAAACGCGTGAATTATGTACATACCCTTATTTTTTTATAAAACATTATAAAAAAATACAAAATACAGAAATTAAATTATAAAAAAACATAATATTCTTCGTCATCTGAGAAACTAAATATAAAATTTTTTGAAATCCATTTAAAAAATTAATTTTGACATAATCTCAACAATCCGTTTCGAGAGAAATGCCCGCCAGAGTCTTTCAGTCAACATTTCAGTAAAGCTTCGTAATCAAGTTTGAAATCGTGTTTACAAATAGATAATCTTCCTATAAAACCCTTATTTACAAATCTGTGTTATCTGAAACCAAACAATAAATTTATGATAATGTCTAAAATGTTTCGTTTTTGTCTCCTCTCCCGTCGAAATAATCTGACAGGTATTAATGAACCCGCCTTATGTGTAAATATTGGCTTACGTACGCAACCCTTAATAATAAAACAATGGTAAATATTTATTAATGTTTTAATTTTCTGGTTAAATTGGCAAATTGCCCGGGAGGCGCAGACGCCAAACAAAATAGGTATTAAAGAAGAAGAAGAAAAATTAAACGAATCATCTGTCAAATATTTAGTGTAGGTATGGAATAGTAGTTTGCATAACAAGAGCGGATATGATGTTTACATCGCACGTAAGCGAAGTGAACTTTGGAGCGCGATATGGACAATCTACTTTTCCAAGTGTTTTCTGATCGTACTAAAAAATATTTGTAATTTGTGTAGAAATCTCCAGTTCTCCACCCATTTCTAGACAATCGCTACAAAATGTAATGCATAAAGTGTGTATACAAAATAAACCTTTGTACTTACTTGCTTTGTTAGTTTTTTGCGAGGTATTTTGTGATGGCAACCCAAAACGACCTTAAAACTTGTATTATAGGTACGCAACATATAAAAATAACTGGTAAATCTTGGAAATGGTGGAAAATGAAGCTAAGTACATAAACCGAGATAACACAGAAATTATAGGATTATAAGACCAGTTATTCCATCGGTGAAAAATGAAGCCCTAATATTGCAAATAAAAATGCAACATTGTTCTGTTCACTGCCTTCAACAATTATTGGGTATAGGTAATTTGTGTAATTATATTTTAATATTTGCTTGATCAATAGTATAATCTGTAAGTATAATTGGGAAATTACTTAGATAACGTGGATAAATATTCGGTTTCGTATCGATTGTCGGGTAGTAAATAATATCACCTTATTAACATAGAACCTATTTACCTCATTAGTCACGAACTACACCAAAACAACCCGACTTTTATTATGCCCGATTCATTCGGCATGTTTTCATTTTTACCTGGAAGTCATAAATACCTCTGAATAAAAATATCTTATTATTCCTTTGAAAATAAATGTTAGATATCCCAAACACGTGTTAAAAGAAGATATTTTTGGTGGGATGGACCAAAGAGAACAAAAATAATATCGGTTTATGGCCTAGAAACAAGCGATATTTTTATAAAAAGGTTGTCAAACAGCTTTAATATAATCATAAAATCGCTCTACTCCTTGAATTCTTATGGTCGAGGTAGAGGTTTCACAAAATGCACAGAAAAGCCTTGTAAAGTTCCAAATGCTTACAACTTTATTTCGTAATTGAATAACGTCACTTTTTCAGTGCCCCAAACTTAATTGAAGCCCAGATATCTTCTAGGTCTGGACTATGGTGGTCAAAAAACTCCTCCAAAAAAATTGTAAGATGACGAAATGTCGTCTGAAATGATTTTAGAGCTATGGAGGTGCC
Source organism: Polydrusus cervinus (assembly GCA_935413205.1). Classification (NCBI taxonomy): domain Eukaryota; kingdom Metazoa; phylum Arthropoda; class Insecta; order Coleoptera; family Curculionidae; genus Polydrusus; species Polydrusus cervinus. The sequence goes on along the minus strand of OW284517.1, from coordinate 34,686,477 downwards.
CCAAAATCATTGTAATAAATAACAAGAAAGCTGTAAGATCCAGTTAAGTTTTTAGATCCAAATCTATTATATACTTAAACTAAACCCCTTTTTCTTTGCTGTAGGCATTTGACATGATGAATATTTTCACAGAAGAAGAAAAACATTAATCGAAACCGATATATAAACGTTTTGCGTGGACTCTGTTAACTTTTTGTTACTTTGAATTTATGACCGACAATAAAAACATCGGTTTATTTTCTAACTGCATTCTGATACATTGGTAAAGGTTACCAACGGTTGGTTTACCATGCAAATAATATAAAGTAAGCATATGCGAAATTTATTTGGATCTTTCAGCTAAACACTGAGTGAAAATGTAAAACTAAAACCGAAATTGTTAAGTTGTATAAGAATCTTCTATAGAAATTTTTAAAAACCAAGATTATGTAGCATTTCTTAGAAAAAAATGAGACACTTCAGGTTTTTCTCCAGTATAATACTTGAAGTATCTCATTTATACTTTTAACTTGCCACGCCACTTAAACCATTGACTATTTCTGTAATTTTTTTCTTAGAAAGCTTTAATAATTATTCAATTAAAGCTATAATATAAGTAGATATTACAATATCTGCTAAACAGAGGAAGGTTTGCACAAAGCACAATAGACAAAAAGAGAAGAAACTGGCCAGCAAATCTATTTTAGGACATACATGACTATTTTTAAACATAGGTTTTGTATGGTGTATTGGTTCTTGAGGTCAGTTACAAAAAACACAGTCATATCTTCCAAGGTAACATTTTAAACTTTTTACGTTTTTAAATTCCACTCCATCCACAAAAGTATATGAAATTGTAACATACTGTTCAGTAATGACGGTGCAATTATAGTAACATTGCTGGGAACTGATTATTAAGTCTATTTGGGTGCGCCTGACACAATATTTGAATTTAAAAAAGATACGTATTGATAATGAGACAATGAAATTTCTAAAGTGATGTTGAAAAAGTGTTCGGATATATACCTACATATATATATTAGCTGTAGGAATTTACCAATATTTTACTTGTTTTCTTGAGTCATTTTTTGAAAATACCTTTTTTTTAACCTTACGAACCTAAAGCCAAAAAAAAAATATATTTATCAACATATATCTAATCTCTTTTTACTAGCTGAGTAATAATGAAAGATAAACTAGGTATATATGATATTTGTGTATTCATGTGTAACGTATTAATGTAAATATCACTCGTCACCAGGGAACATTTTTCTATTATAAAAATGGCGCCCAACAAAGGGCAAATCAAGAAATTGCAATCTATGTCCATCCCATCACAATTGTCCGTTCTTAGAGAAATAAATCTACTGAGTAACCCTTTTTTATTAAACTGTATCTCTAATTTCACGACAAAAAACTTCCAGCTTTATCAAAAAAAGTAAATATTCATTATCGAAACAAGATCATTACCCAAATAACGGCCTTAAATCGCACAAGAAATCTGCCCGAATTCACCCGTCGAATTTTGCTTAATGGTCGCCCAAAATCTAACCGTGATGGGCACACCATCAGATAACGAAAATTGTCGCATGGAACGAAATCTTGAGAATCAGGAGGACCGATGGTAACGGCGAGTTAGGAACCAGTTTTCAGAAGCAACGTGCATGGTATAAAGAGATGATCGAAAGCGGCTTAAATTCATTTTGGGTTCTCTGGGTTCACCAGACAATGTAATTCTTGGAAGTTCTTATACAGAGTTGGTTTTGAATAAGGATCGTTTTACGCGTCCGTAATTAGGGTGAATTTTATATTCACTTTCTTGATGTAAATATAAAATGTATTTATTCGTGGACAGCAGTAGCTCAAGTGTATGATCAACACTCAACATCATCGTCAACCAGAAGGGAAAATAAATCAACGCCACTTTGGTATATATAATAATTGTGAAGCTAGCATGTCTAATAGTATTATTAGTTCAGGTAAAGTTGGGTCTACTAGCTAGTTGTTTATCTTAGAAGAAAACAAGATTGTTTCCAAACCAATAAGAAAAATTATTGCAGGTTAAAAAATACTTCTTAGCCAACAAGGATGGACAACTAGTAAACCTGGGATTAATGGTTATGTTATGAAACATCATCAAAATATTAAATAAGGAGGTACACACGCCTTGTATGTAAGTTATTTATTATTCACGCCAGCAGAATGTTATTACAAACTTTAGTGAGCAATTAAAAGTATTATCATCATGTATCGACTAAAATGTCCATTGACATTATGATTAGCCAATTAGAGTGATCAATAGACTTTCCCAATTTGCAAATATATAATACACCTTTTATTATCTTCACAATATGATAAGATTCGATCAGCAATTTTAAATTGGGATATCTGTATTATTGATATTGCATCTTATTTAATTTTTAAAGACGCTCCATCATCAATTCTTGAAGAAAAATGTCTTGATTGGTCAGTAACACAGATTGCAATACCATAAAAATATAATTTAATTCGGTATTTCTTGTCAGTGTCAATCGCCCATAATATCTTTTAATTATTCGTCCTTTAACTAAAATAAGACTTAACGATAATTCTGATCTTCAACACCCAAAACACCAATTCGACACTAAAAGGAAAGTGTTACTTACTCCTAAAAACCAGCAGGAAGAAAAGCAGCAATATCCAATATCCGCAGGTCACCAATTAAAATATGTATATCCGTATAATATTAAAATCACTGTTCACACAACGTAAAAACTATCAGCACACCACAAAACTGCTGAAATAATCCAATTACTTGAAGCAAGAAGACCAGTTATGTATACCGACAGGTAGATGCACAAAAACACAAACAATGTATCGTTGGTACACAAAAACTAACTTGAAGAGTTCGCGTCTTCAGTTCGGGTTCACTGTTCCTCGGATGACTTTGAACTCGACTTCTTTATTATTAATTCGATTAAATGGCGAAGAAACTACGCGAGTACACCCGAAAAGTGGCTATATTGGTGTTTTTTCTGTGATATTTACCGTTGTTTTTGATCGAAATCGCTCCCCGGACGCTAAAAACGGACCGGCACGAACGAAATATACAAACGCTCTGCATCCAGCGCGACTAGCGGATCAAGCGAAGATGTCATCAAAGCAGACTCAGGGCAGAATGAAATCGGGCCCGATCGTCACGATTCGGTCGTTTCCGGGTGGCCGGCGTGTAGAGCGACTCCACCCACATTTTACTTCGTGAACCTTGTGGACGAAAAACTGTGAACCGAGCGGCCTTATCAGATTGTGGAGGTTAGGTTATTATAAAGATCAATTTGTCGGTCAGTGTTAAGAGTTGATGGGGGGTATGAAGTTATGTAATGATCTTGGGAGTATCAAAAGTTCGATAAGATGGGTGATATAGAATGTTATTGAAGAACTTAAAGATGAGAGACATTTCATCGAGTATTTATTTGTGCCTACTGTGTATTTATATATCTATGCATTTGTTGGGGCGATAATATTATAATATAATTCTTAAGGCACCTTGTGTGCTCATGTAAGTATATTGAAACAGTCAGTGCAGTGCAACTTAAGTTTACGTATCCACAGCCATAGTAAGGGACCTATGCTATGTCGCGAGGGAAAGAGAAAGGAAATATCATATACGTCTAAATTACTCACACAGAACACCTTCCCCCATCCCTTCATTTATAAGCCACAAGGTTCATGCTAATGAAGGCTTTTAAAAGATTATATAGGTTCGCAGTATTTAAAGTTTGCCTTAAGCGCTTGACGACGAGTTTGAACGACTGAGAACCTTAGTTGGTCCCGACAAGGCTGCACGGTTAAACTGAACTAGACCTCAAGAAAAAGCTGCTAAAAATCTAGAGCTTAAGAGACTTCAAACACCAGGCTAGTAGATGCTTTTTTTCCGAGGACCCGTCCGTGCGCCCTATGTACTTAGGCTAGATTTGGCCCATTGTGTTTAGTTGTTACACCCACTCCGTGTTCCCAGTAAAGAACTGGGGGGCACTTGTTTTTGTAGGTCGACTGGGGAGAGGGTAAGGATATCCTCTGAATTCGGCTCGCAATGGCACACTATGTTTCCCTGACTTGTCCGCATAATCTACAGTCAAGGTCTCCATTGTACAGTTGCACTCTGTGCAGATAGTTCTTGACAGCCATGTGTCCTGTCAGAGTTCCTGTAATGATTCTTAGCTGGTTCCTTTTCATTTAAAGCAGCGGTTTCGTATGCCTTGGGTCTGGATCCCCAATGAAGCTTTTGCTGTGGTGTAATCCCTGTCTGTTGCTCCGGTGGATTTTGTGTTCACTCCTTATCCATCGCTTTATGGCATCTCGTACTGTGCATCTTGGTATTTCGCGTGCCGGTTCTGGAACAAAATGAAAGTATTTTCTGAGCCCTTCCTCGCAAGTTCATTTCCTGTAATACCTTCGTGTCCTGGTACCCACTTCAGTATTACTTTGTTTACTTTTGCCAGGGTCTCCAGTTCCCCTTGACATTCCCATACCAGTCTTGAGGTTACCTTGTTGCATGTTGGCGATCTAAGGGCGGCTTGCCTGCCAGAATATATGTGGATTCGCTTATTGAGGTAAGCACTCCTATTATTTTCATACCGACACTATAATATGGCACAGATTTCTGCTTGCACTGTGGGAGATTTTCCCAGAGAGAAAAGTGCATATTTCTCCGCTCTTACTCCATGTATGTGGGTACCCTTTTTGGTTTTTAAGCCGTCTGTGTACCAGATTATCGCCCCAGGAGTAGTTTTTGGTGTCTTTTTTCCATACGTTTCGTTCATCAATTACGACCTCATATGGTATATCATTGCGAAACCTTGGATAGATGCATATGGAAGTTCAGCACAAATTAAATCATGAAGTGGTCCAAAAGAATTGTAAAATTTACTTTAGTTAAATGGTAGTGGCCTAATCGTCATCATAAGTAGTAAGTCAAGACAAATAGTGATTTGAAATTAATTAAGTAATTAGTAAAAGATTAATAATCATTTTGTTACATTACACTTTACTGGAGAATTTTTGAACGGTTACTCTTGAGCTAACCATGAAATAATAACATCACAAAATGTTGATGCGTCATTTGTTGTACCTAAATATAGGTTAAGTGTTAATATTTAAATAGTTTTTTTTTAAATTAAATGTATAAACCCTGTTGACCTCGTTATATTATTCGATTAGCGATATACATTTTTAATCAGTTCAAATATTGCATGTCAATATTGAAAATTTTAATATTTTAAAGGCCTTTTCCAATTGTATCTATATACCTATGGGCAAACTAATTTATTTTTAATATCAACATAGAGCAGATTTGAAATTTTGATGATTTTTTAAAATTAAATGATGACTTTTTTAATCAAAAGTCATGCCTTCCTTCTAAATTTTAAATGTTTTCACAATTTAGAAGGAAGCTTACGAGCCAACTAGATTTTCCCATATCAGTAGGATGTGGTTTCTTTAACAATAATAACGTCTGTGTATATTATTTCCTCAATGGGCTCTTTCACTATATGTAATCGGATTTATCATATTCAGCACTAACATCCTCAACTAGAACCTATTAAAATCATATCCCAAATCTTCCTAGAGTATCACAATTCTTTTCTAGAAACGATTAAAAATACGGTGGAAAAGCTGTAAGTTTAGAAACATGAGGAGAGAAGGGACGTACGTCATCCTACTAACCGCGCAAGGATAAACCAACGAGAACCCTAAAAATAATAACTTAAATTCATTGTATTGTTAAAACTATTGAAAATTATTATTTTTAGCTAAAAATAACTTTCTGGTACTCTTTGTAGATATTATTAGGCTTTGCTGCATTATGTTTTGATAAGGAATGTAATCATTTTAAGTAATGAAATTCTGTTTTTAACCTCTTAAACTGTATAATATAAAACAAATAAATGTTTAATTATGAATCTTTCATTTATAGTCTATTTCAGAAAAGTGCAGAATAATAAAATGGGAAATTCCGTCCAGTTCGGCTACATTTCGGTGTCGGAAATAGGCGCACATGGAAGCGAAGAGGGATTTTTAAAAGGAGGTTTGCTAACCTTTCTTCAATGCGGGAGATTGCCGCAAAGATATGAATGTTTTTGAAGACTATTTTGGTAAAATGATGAAATATCTTTCAGCTGATTCAGTAGTAGTTATGGATAACGCAAGCTATTATTCACGACGCACAAAGAAGACTCCAACTTTATCTTAGAGAAAACAAGAAATTATCGACTAGTTAACCACCAATAGTATTGAATTTGAAGCTAATTTGATAAAGAAGGAACTATTAGCTATAGCAAATTTACACAAACATCGTTTTATGAAATATGCCGTGGAAGATATAGCTGAAAAACATAGTGTAACTGTGCTGCGCACACCGCCATATCATTGCGAACTAAATCCTATCGAAGTTATATAGACGCAAGTGAAAGAATTTGTAGCAAGACACAACACGACATTCAAAATGAAAGACGTTAAGCTAATGTTTGATCAATCCATTAAGAAAGTGACACCAGAGAACTGGCGAAAAGCAGTCCATTATGTCATTAAAGAAGAGGAGAAAATATGGGATCTTGACCACCTGATCTATTGGACCGCCATCCCGTTAATTATAACGTCAAGAGGATATGACAGTTCCTAAGATGACGAAGAATATTATGATTTTTTATAATTTAATTTCTGTATAATGTAAAAAATAAGTGTACCTAATACTATGTACATAATGCACGCCTTTGTTACACCATTTTCAGTGTTTGTGAATGGATAACAATAGGCAAAACCCATAAATTGACCCCAACCCGGGTGGTACTACCTGCACTTGATGAAAATTAAGAATTTTGCAATGAAATCAATGCCAAATTATGAAAGTGGTTTAAAAATTCGTTGGGTTACTCTGTAGTCCCTTTACATACCTAATGAGCTTTTATTACTTTACACCTTTTTGAAATAGAGTATATATATTCACTGATCAAGGCACAATTATTTTAAGAAACCCAAAGCCACTACGTGTCATATTACAGTAAAAAAAAAGATCTTTATCAATATGCCGAGCAGTTTCAAAAATACCCTTCAAATCGTCGTTTACAACACCGGTTACGGTTCGATATGTCTGTCCCCTTACACAGAACACGAATTCAGGGTCTAAAATAGGAATTAAAGGCACAACTCAAAGCAAATATAGAGAGGTCACCGCAGCAGAAGTCTTTGAGAAAGGCAAAGGGACAAGGCATAAAGGTGGCAAAATTAGTTTTACCCGTCTTTATATCTCTGCCGTCGCTTGTTACTCCCGACGCCTACCGTATGTCGTGAATGTGCAGTACAGAGGGGAGGGTTTTAAACGACTTACTTCTTGCGTGTAATCACGTTCTAATTGAGGGGCAGAAAGGTGGTTGATTTTTTCTCTTTTAGTTGTGAAACCGAGGTAGGGTCAGGTACAAAGAGAGTTAAGACAAAGACGGTGTCGAAGGGTATGAGAAACGTTACTATTTGAATTGAATTGGTTTTATTCGTCTATTAGTTGTTTCATTTATTTCATTTCATACCGAAAACTGTCATTTTCAGGACGCTTAAAGGGAGCAATAGATAGTCGCCCATTGCGGAGTTGATCGCCTGGCCTGTTTTCTTCACTGTATAAAAGCTCCCGGAGCACATAGGCCCCTTACTACATTAATACAAGGGGTGGCACCCGAGATACCGTTGGAAAGAAATTCTCCGTCCTGTAATTGTACCCATCGAGTCACGAGTCAGCGACGTAAGCAAAAATAGATGGTATAGGTATGATTTGCATGAAACTTTGTACTTAGAGTTTTTTTAGGATGAAGAATCGAGATTTCATTACAGTATGGATGTACATTGCAGAGGGTGCCACCAACAGCACATCTAAAACTTTATAACTTTTTATGCCTCAGTATGTTAAATTTTTAAAAAGTCAACGGTTGGGTAGTGCTTTTACTTTACAGGCCCTGGGGGAGGGGGGGATAATATCCCCCCGTCTCGGTGCACTGCCACTGGTAAACAACAAAATTGCATTGTGTATTTTATCAGTGCCAACAAATAAAACGTAATGTACAGTATGTACGTATATACTTACTTTGCTAAGGTTATAGCTGAAAACAATTGGTCCTAAACCTATATTTTGTTGGAGCTGACAACTTGTTCACAAATTAAATTTAGGTGAACTGCTCGGGTAAAGTTTCAAGTACAACTCAGACACAAATTGCCGCGATAGAGTGTTCTCTTCGAGTATGCTAACTACCTGTAACAGTGTTGCTGAATGTCGAAATTAATTATATTTAGCTGTAGCTGTTAGATGATATTATTTTAGAATTCGATCGTTTGAAATAGTTACATACGAAGTCAAAATAGTAGAAATTGGGTTTTAGAAATGTCTTTGTATTTAGAGGTTTATATATAAAGGAAATTAATACATATTAAGTAAATTTCCATTCAATACTGGCGTTGAACGTCCATTTTTGTTTATCTACCTTTTCCTCTATACTTAAAGTTACCAAGAACAAATATTTTTAAGTCACAAACGTGGAATGAGTCAAATACGTCAGTAAGCGATGACGCCGCGCCGTGCCGAGAGGTCATTTTATTTTCCGTCGACCGTGTATTTACATCCGATATTAACGTTCCCAAAATCATTCGTTAATGACCCCTATTAATGCATGATTTTCTGTAAATGCACGATTTCCCAAAATCATTCATTAATGACCCCTATTAATGCATAATTTTCTGTAAATGCACGATTTTGGTAATTAAAATTAAAGGCAGCCATGCAAACAAATCAACAAAATAATAAAACGTCAATCCAAAACGTCGTCCGCTGTCATTAGTATTTGTAGAATTGTGAAATCTGGATTGTAAAATAGAAGTTGTTAACTGTTTTTCTTCACTTTAGTAAAAAATACGGTCGACGAAAAAACATTGTAACCAACTCTTACATTTTTTTTTTTTTTTTTTTTTTTATGATAAAACACCTGCACTGTAGGAAAAATCCTTTAAGGCGCTCTGGGAGCGGTGCGAGTGCGAAAAAAGCGATTAACGTTGGTCTTGAAACGTTGAAGATTGTATTCATTGGGAAACACGACCTCAGGAAGATCATTCCACAAAGATGACGTTCTCCAGATGAAAGAATTCTTGAACAATGTTCGAGGAGTACTAAGCTGAACAACATATGGATGAGCGGCAGCGGTTCGCCGTGTATTTCTGTTTTGCATTGCTCTAGGTGGAATCAAGTGGGCAATGTCAGTCGAACACCTGCCATGGAAATATCTGTAAAAGAGAGCCAAATCACCAACCTGTCTTCGACGCTCCAGGCTATCGAGGGTCTTGGTCAGCTCGGGGTCGCCGATCAGACGAACGGCTCTCCTTTGAATGGAATCCAGTAGCCGAAGGGTGTGCTTGGGTGCAGAACTCCAGACATGAGAGCAATGTTCTAATGATGGTCGAATCTGGGCTTTGTAGAGTGTCAAAAGTTGATGAGGTGTGTACAACCTTTTGGTGCGGAAAAGTACACCAAGTTTCTGTGCAGCTGCCTTTGCAATTGCGGCAACGTGATCATGCCAAGACATATTACCTCCCAGATTGACCCCCAGCAAATTAATAGACGGTGCCAGGGGAATTGCGTGTCCTGCCATGACTATATCCGGTTCTGCAATGTTAACCTTTTTGGAGAAGACTGCTGCCTGGGTTTTCTTAGCATTAAATTCGACTTGGTTACTGTCACCCCAAGCCAAAATTTCTTCCAGGTCACGCGTTAAAATATTTCGATCATTAATCGCCAATATTAATGTACTTGTTGGTTAAATTACTATTAACGTCCGTTCTATAACGTTACTATTGGTTGGATCTTAATGTGTAGTTTAGTCAATAATATTATGTTTGAGGCGTACTGTACAAGTAGAAGTATTAATGGAATAGATGTATTTATATTAATTTAATGTTTTTACAGGCAAGCAAAGAACTTGGTTCAAATTGATTAAAAGCAGAACAGAAAGTTTTTTAAATTTTTGAAAAAATTTCTGGGAGAGCGTAGTCACAGAGCCCTACCTCACCAGCCATCACTGAATTCTTGATATGAAAATAAATTGTAAAAAAATATTTTTAAAAGTGTTGTCAAAGGTGTAGTATTTTTAGGTTAGATATATACTGAAAAGGACGATATAATGGCATGGAAAAAATTTCAATTTTCTCTTATATAAAAGCTCTCTATCTACCTATATTTACAAACGCAGAATATTTCAACCATGGATTTCTTTATGGCAAATGGCTAAACGGCATCACAGCCCTTTGTGTCACACATCTGCCGCCTCACAATGATTCTAGCTCTTTCAGGGTCGTATTAAGGCAGAATTTTGCGGATCATTAAGCGGTAAATGGGAGGTGACACGTGTTCGTAAACAACACATTTTCGCCAATGGAAGGGTCAAATAAAAGGTGCAACGCTGTATGTGTGTATAATATTATGTCTACCTGGAATGTGTCAATTGACTTATTACTAACAGTTGATTTTATACAGGATGGAGATTTTAATTGAAACGCTGCTTATAACTCCGGGAATAAGATTTCTTTCAAAAATACGTCTTCAAAGATTTTTTTACGGCCTCGCTTTTGTCATGTAAAAAAAATGGTACTCCCAAGGAGGGGGTGCAGCCTAATTATTTAATAAACAAAAGTCTGGGGGAAATATTACTTTATTATCAACCTACTATAATTATAGTAGTAATTTTGTAAGTAATTTCTGTATAATAAAAATTTTTGAGCTCTAAATTTTTTATCAACCAAGCATATTTATACTTGGACAATTTTTTTTCCAAGGGCCGTCCGTGCACCGGATGCACTTAGGAAAGGTTTGGCCCATTGTGCTCACCCTGTTTGGTTGTTACTCTCACTCCTTGATCCCAGTTCCTTGCATTTTTACACCCACTTGGTGGTTCCTTGCACTAGTTTGTGTGGGTCAACTGGGAAGAGTTTAAGGAAATCCTGTGGTTCCAGTTTTGGTTGCCCAAGTATTTGTTGCCTCTTCCGATCTAGTGACTCGCAATGGCAAACTATATGCTGTATAGTTTCCCTGTCTTGCCCGCATAATCTGCAGCCAAGATGTACAGTTGCATTCGGTGCAGATGGTTCATGTATCCTGTCAGAATTTCTGTAATGGTTCTCATCTTATTCCTGTTCATTTAAAGCAGATGTTTCGTAAGTCTTGGGTCTGGATCCCCAACGAAGATTTTGCTGTGGTGTAATCCGTGTCTGTTGCACCAGTGGATTTGGTGTTCATTCCTGATCCATCGCTTTATGGCATCTCGTACTGTGAACCTTGGTACTCCAAGTGCCGGTTCTGGACCAATGAATGTATTTTCTGAGCCCTCTCCTAGCAAGTTTATCGGCTTTTTCATTTCCTGTAATACCTTCGTGTCCTGGTACCCACTGCACTATTACTTTGTTTACTTTTGCTAGGGCCTCCAGTTCCTCTTAACATTTCCATATCAGTCTTGATTGCTTGGTTACCTTGTTGCATATTAGCAATCTAAAAAGGGCTACTTGACTGTCAGAGAATCCGCTTATTAAGGTAAGCTCTCCTATTGTTTTCATACGCACACTGTAATATGGCGTAGATTTTTAGCTGGGAAAACAGTGTGGGTGGAAGACTTTTCCAGAGAGAAGAACGCATTTTTCTTCGGTCTTACCCCGTATATTCCCGCTCCGGTGCCTCTTTGGTTTTGGAGCGGTCTGTATACCAGATTATTGCCCTAAGAGTAGTTCCTGGTGTTTTATTTTTCCATACGTTTCGTTTATCAATTACGACCTCATATGGTATGTCATGGCGAAACCTTGGATTTATTATTACTTAGACAGTTATGTTTATTATAAATAAATATAATAGAAAATTACGCTAGAGTAATGATAAATATGGCATTTCTATCAGTGTGCCAGCGAACACTTTTTGGGAAATAATTTTTACATAGGTAAACCTTTTAATGAATTGTTCTACTTTGTTGTGTAGAAAAAACATTCATTAAGAGTGACTTTTTTTCGTATCTTTCAAAATAAATTGTTTACGCTTAAGCAAAATAACATTTTTGCAGTTTTTACCCACCCTGTATAAAAAAATTGAAGTTTCTTATGATGAATCGTATTTTCTAGACAAGCACAACGTTTACTAAGATAACTCTTTTTCGTATCTTTCAATTTTTAGTCCATTGGCCTCTTGTAAACCCCATCCGTGGACATACTGTATACCTAGTAAAGACTAGATTTTTTTTTAAATCCGCTCACTATATAACACTACTAATAAATCTTACCCTTAATACTATTACCCACTTCTGATTTAGTAAGATATATTATTATCTTGTCCCTGATGTAAAACAGTTAAAAGTGTTTACCTATCCACTATTGACCCATATATAACACACCCCCGATAGTAATACGAAACTACATGCATCTGTTAAAAAGAGGGTTGTACAGTTGTACACCCCTGTCCGTAGTTACCCGGACAATAAAGAACTAACAAGAAGGAGAAATTGGCAACAGTTGCAAACAGTTTCTAATATCGTCAGATATCGTTTGTTTAGATATTTTATGGCCCGATTGTGGACCGCTTAGTTTCCTCTTAGTTCAGTAAATTATCATACAAACATGACTTGAAGTAACGTTTAAATTGGGGTATTTTTATTTATTGGTCACTTTAAAAATAGTATATCATTAACCATGGTTTAAACAGGGACAAGCAGTGGCGTATTTAGGGAGGGGGCTGCCGGGCCGCAGCCCCCCCTCCCACCCCCGAGCCACGGAGCTCGGGTCTAAAAGTCTAATTGCAACATAATTTTTCGTCTCAAGCTTGGACTCTTAATTTAAATTTTTAAATAATGTATTATTGGCTTAGATTACAAAGGTCTTGTGGGAAATGTTTAGTGTTTAAACGTTTCCTTCTAAAAGTCCTGTTTTATATTATATTATATTTTAGACGCACATCGTTTTAGTTATTGATTTATGATGCAATTTTAAAGGAAAATTAGTAAATAGAATAATATTTTATAATATTTTTAAATTTTAAATGAATTTTGGGCGTGACCCAGAAAATCTTTCGCCTGCAGCGCTTATCCGCCTTCTTCACTAAGTACAATATCATAAAATACATGTAGTCCCGACTGTCCCTCTGTCCAGAAAAAAAATGTCCTACTTACGCCCACTGAGCCCCCCCCCCCCCTCCCGAGCATATTTTCTGGCTACGCCACTGGTGACAAGTATGCTTGAGCGGGTTAAATCATGAGGACCGTAGCGACTAGGGATTTAAGATGCGCCATTAACTATTTACAAATTTTAACAAAAGCAAAAAACAAAATCTTGCAATAAAATCAACAGAATGCTTGAAATACCAATTTGGTCATCCTTCTATTTTTGGTGGCGACGGTGATGGCCAGTATGTTGTGCATTAGAGGAAGAGAGATGACATGTGTCCCCTGGCCCTCTAGAAGACAAGCCACTGGACTTCTCCACAGCTGGGTCACCTAACAGCATCTACCTACTTACCATCTAATACAGATACCTATTTATTATATACCAAAAAAAAAAGTTGAGCAAGTTTATTAATATCTACTGTTAATATTTCTTGTATGTTCAGCCTACAGAATGCGAAGCAACATACACAGAACAAAAGTAGTTGTTATCTTTCCATTTTAAATAGTCTAGTGCCGTTAGGGCATTCGGATTAAAAATCTAAAGCCGTTAATTGAATTTTTTAGGAGTGGGTGTCATTGTTTTTGAAGTCTTGTTTGGCTTAGTGTATACAGAATGTCCCACCGGGAATCGCCTCGATCAGTGGGGTACACTCTTAAAAATGACTTGGTATTTGGTACTAATTTTTATTTGTTCTGGTGTTTACGTTATCAAAAATAACTATTTTTAGTTAGGAAAACAAAAAAGATTTTTTTCTTGGTTATATTTACCAAAAATATACCGAGTGTTTTGTCTACTTTCCTTTTGTTCGGCTGCAGCCCCATAGCCCCTCCCCTGGATTCGCCACTGGAAGGGCTCATTCCGGGACCACTATACCGAGTCAGTGGCGACTCGTCAGATAAAGTAGGTGAAAAAAAAAATAAAAACCAGTAGGAAAGTTTTTCGATAATATTAAATATTAATGTACCAATACAGCTACCATTTTAACCCTTAAAAAATAATTATGTTCGAATTAATAATATTATTTTAATCCTAATGTAGCTATGCATAATAGGCACTCTTAAAAATGGCTTGTTATTTGGTACTAATTTTTATTTGTTCTCGTATTTACGTTACCAAAAATAACTATTTTTAGTTAGGAAAACAAAAAAGATTTTTTTCTTGGTTATATTTACCAAAAAATCAGAACAAAGAAAATATCTTGTTTTCATATTAGTTGGCAGAAATAAAATATTTTGTTTAGCTGAATTTTACTCTGTATATATCTTATTTAAATGTTACATCAAGGTTCCTACAAACTTGTATTTATCAATTAAGCTTGTTGTAATAACACATTATGAATTTGTAGTCCCTATTCATTTTTTAAGATACATTCTTAGTTACCAGAACTAATTTTTCTTTTCAAGTAATATTATTCTTCATATTTATAACTAACGGCATCAACAGACACTTGACGCCCTTGACCGGTGGGTGACATGTGACATCATTCTAGCCAGGACTGTCAGGAGGTTATGTTTATGTTAGGGTGTCTTTGCGGTTCCGTGTCCATTTTTTCGTGTTTTTAAGGCAATAATTGGCCATTTTCATGGCCGTGCCCGTGTGGAAAATGGATGTGACAATATTTGGTGTAATTTATTTGTATTTATTGTCTCTCTTGTGTACGTTCTTATTGACAGAAGGAAGTTAAATCATAAGTAAGTAAACATTTTCTTTTTTATCATGGCAGTTGTATATTAGAAAGTTTAAATTAGATTTTTATAAAGCATGGCAAGGTGACCCCTTGAGAAATAACTTAAAAATATTTTTTTTTGTTTTGGTTTTGTTTTTGTTTTATGTTCCATTTCTATAAAAGAACGTCATATTCATGACTTTTTAATCTGACCAAGTACAACAAATTCCATATAGCTGTATATTTTAAATAGAAAGTCCAGGGGATATTTTTTGTTTTTTAATAATCGCAGTTGCAGATAAGAAAATTTAAATAAGGACAATTCAGTTCTATAAGCAATTGAACAACCAAAAATGTTGAGTAAAATTAGTTAAAAATCTAGTGTTTCTGTTTTGTATTGCATAAGTATAAAGAACATGAGACAACAAGGACATTGGAAATATTTTTTTTTAAAGAGACCATAATATCTCTGATAATTTATTCCAATTAGTTTACGCATACCTAATAGAGTAGTAATACCAAGGCATTTTTTTATTTAAATGGGGACTCTAGGAAGGAATACTTTTCGTTACTTTTTTTAGAAATGAAACAGACTTTTTTTAAAGTTATTTCTATCAAATCAACTTGCTAATTTTGCCACGCGTTATAAGCAGTTCATTCAAACTTTCTAATGTGCAACTGCAATGACAAAAATATAAAATTTTACTTATTTATGATTTAACTTCTTTCTTACAATTAGAAAGTACAGAACTACATACGTAACTGTTACTCTCTGAAAATTTCAGGTTTGTCCAAAATAAATTATTGCTTTGGCAATATTTGTAGATTGCATCATTAACAAAAACAATATTTCCTTGAAAAAAAAATTTCAATTTTCCATATTTACACATTAGTTGTGACAACTAATTTTAAAAGCGGGAGAACCATATAAATTTAGTTATCCGTATATAAAATTTCGTTGTGACAACTAAAATTTGTAGGTTGGGTTGGTTAATGTTATTATTTAGTTCAACAGGTCAATAACGACCATTTTTTTTGGTTGTACAAACTAATTTTTAAGTTTAAGTTAGGCAGGACCGCATTTGATCCATAGTGTAATAAATTAATGTAAGTACCTCATTTTTTAGTTTTTTGAAAAAGGTATTTGAAATAGTAGATTCTGTAACGAGGTTGGAATGAAAATTTGACCCGAGTGGAAGGTTCCGAACGCCAGCGTAGCGAGCGTGAGGAACCACGAGTATCGAATTTTCATTCTAACCGAGTAGCAGACTATACTTTCTCCACGACCAAAAATACTATTCGCAATATTTGTAATTTCAGGTGGAGTATTATCCAGTTCCATATCTGATTCATCCGATTTTTCACTTATATTTTGACTTGCACTAAAATTTGTCTGCTGACATTGACAGTTTCGAAATTCATGGCAACCTATGTCGTTTAGATCAATTACAGAATATTCATTCCGTATCTTGTTATGGAATGAAAATACACGCAAAACGCATAAGAAGCAAGTGTTTCAGAATAAATATTCCAACTCAAGAGCGAGAATTTTTACGTTCTATTATCAAAAATGATTTTAGAATTATTGCATTCAGTAATGGTCGTGGAGAAATGTTATTTATTTTAATGCCTTCTATACACAGCTAAAAAAGAAGTAAGAATTAGTAAATTTTATAATTATTTCGTATTTATCATTAAAAATAAAGGTACCTTTGTGCAAGGTTTTTTATTCTAATTTTTAGTTTTCGAGATATTGCCAATATAATATTTTTATATGACGATTTTAGGTTCAGTTACTTCTGCTGATGACAATAAATCCATTTTTATATTATTAACCAAAATGCTACTTTAATCTCACTTCGTTTCAATGCTCCGAGATACCCATTTACCTCCCAAAGAATAGTAATAAAAAATCACAAAAATGCTTCTGTAACGATACATAATACAAACTAATACCCGACCGTTGTCGATCGAAAGATATAATTTTTGAATCAGCCACCTTGTCAGTGTCCCTATATTCCATTAAAAAAGCTTTTACCGACCGCGTCCTTTTTTCAAGCGTATTATCAAGATGTCATATATTTATTGGTTGTTGCTTCTTTCAAGAAATGCATCTCGAAAGGCCATCTCGCACTGACGATTTGGTTAAAATGCCACCGGACTGATCCAAGTCATTTTATTGTCTTTATCTTGGCTTTACGGTCTTTGAGCGCGATTTGTTACTAGTTCTACATGGCGACGGTCATAATTGTACGAGTGTCAAGTTGTGTTAAAAATACCATTATAACATTAACGGTGAGTTTTTTTTCTCTTTTTTTGAATTTATTTTCTTGGGTTTAGGTTCGGTTTCTGAGGTAATCAAACTGTAACTTTGACGTTTCGCATCTCCTTTTAGGCATTTTCGGAAATATGTATAAAGTCCACTATAGTCTATTTCAGAAAAGTGTAGAGTAATAAAAGCTCATTAGGTATGGAAAGTGACTACAAAGTGACCAAACGAATATTTAAGCCACTTTCATAACTTAACATTGATTTCATTGCAAAATTCTATCTATATCAAGTGCAGGTAGTATCACCCGGCTTTGGGTCAATTTATGGGTTTTGCCTATTATCATCCATTCTAAAACACTGAAAATGGCGTGACAAAGGTGTGCATAGTATTAGGTGCACTTATTTTTTATTAAACATTATTTTAAAAATACAAAATAAATTATATAGCAATTAAATTATAAAAAATCATAATATTCTTCATCATCTGAGGAACTGTCATCTCCTCTTGACGTTATTATTAACGGGTCAATGATCCGATCGATCAGGTGGTCAAGATCACACATTTTCTTTTCTTCTTTAATGACATGATGGACTGCTTTTCGCCAGTTCTCTGGTGTCACTTTCTTAATGGCTTGATCAAACAGTAGCTTAACGTCTTTCATTTTGAATGTCGTGTTGTGTCTTGCTACAAATTCTTTTACTTGCGCCCATATAAGTTATATAGGATTTAGTTCGCAATGATATGGCGATGTGCGCAGTACAGTTTTACACTATTATTTTCAGCTATATCTTCCACGGCATATTTCATAAAACGATGTTTATGTAAATTTGCTGTAGCCAATAGTTCCTTCTTTATCAAATTATCTTCTTTTATTTCTTGGGTTAGTTATCATAAATAATTTATTGCGCCTATGGCCAACACCGAAATTGAGTTGAACTAGACGGAATTTCTCTCGGAATTTCCCGTTTTATTACTCTACACCTTTCTGAAATAGACTATAGCAGTGGAGCTGGCTCAGCTGGCAACGCGGCGTGGTTCATATGTAGCATAAGCCATCAAATTTCTTACCCTCAGGCCTTAGACTACAATTCATTTGTCACTGTAATAATATGCTGGAAGTTGATCTTAAATTGCCGTCATTTTTTATGCAAGATAATGCAAATTTCTTAATTTGCTTCGAGCTGGTTTTTGTATAATTTTTAAGCAACATAATGGATAGACATTTTTCTGTTGTTATCGACAAGTCAAATATAAATTGGTGTTTTGCTTAAGCTTAAAGTTATAAATAAAAATGTTTTTTAATTTGCAGGGAATTTTTTTTTTGTTATGATAAAACACCTGCACTGTAGGAAAAATCCTTTAAGGCGCTCTGGGAGCGGTGCGAGTGCGAAAAAAGCGATTAACGTTGGTCTTGAAACGTTGAAGATTGTATTCATTGGGAAACACGACCTCAGGAAGATCATTCCACAAAGATGACGTTCTCCAGATGAAAGAATTCTTGAACAATGAAGTTCGAGGAGTACTAAGCTGAACAACATATGGATGAGCGGCAGTGGTTCGCCGTGTATTTCTGTTTTGCATTGCTCTAGGTGGAATCAAGTGGGCAATGTCAGTCGAACACCTGTCATGGAAATATCTGTTAAAGAGAGCCAAATCACCAACCTGTCTTCGATGCTCCAGGCTATCGAGGGTCTTGGTCAGCTCGGGGTCGCCGACCAGACGAACGGCTCTCCTTTGAATGGAATCCAGTGCCTAAGGGTGTGCTTGGGTGCAGAGCTCCAGACATGAGAGCAATATTCTAATGATGGTCGAATCTGGGCTTTGTAGAGTATCAAAAGTTGATGAGGTGTGTACAACCTTTTGGTGCGGAAAAGTACACCAAGTTTCTGTGCAACTGCCTTGGCAATTGCGGCAACGTGATCATGAATGGAGGTTTTACACTGGTTTTGAAATTTTATATACCCACAGATTGATAAGAAAATTGTGGTTTGAGATTAATTGGTTATTCTTTCTATGCTGCTATAATTTGGTGTTCTATCATCTTTACTCTTAAAACTGGCCTAGTATATACAGAATCTTAGTTACTGTGACAACAAAAGTTAGTTAAAATGGCCTCAATAGGAAACTTAGTAACGGAGACTACATTTTATTGCTAGACCGATTCCGGCATTGGCTACTAATCACTTTTGTCATTAGCAAACTAAAACTGCTTGTTAGGTTAAAGAGTGTGTTTGTTGCCAGTACTAATTTGTTTGAGAAATGTATAAAAAATCATAAAAGAGGTCATATTTTGTCAACACTGTGTTAGATTTCAAAATACAAATCAGATTGCACCACCAACAAGTGAAGACTTTACTATTGGTAGGATGCAACCACCTGTTGACCGATTTCGAACTCTATAAATTATTTAATGTTTTTATAAATAAAAGTCAAATACTCCTGATGGGATTTGAACCTGCGACCTTGCGATCTGTAGGCTAGAGCTCTATTCTCTACGCTATCGATACCAATAAAGATTTGTTGTTTAATACATTACACTCTCTTCGCCGCGATTTGTTTTTTCTGGTAATAGATTTTCTCCACGACCATTACTGAATGCAATAATACCAAAATTATTTTTGATAATAGAATGTAAAAATTCTCGCTCTTGAGTTGGAATATTTATTCTGAAACACTTGCTTCTTATGCGTTTTGCGTGTATTTTCATTCCATAACAAGATACGGAATGAATGTTCTGTAATTGATCTAAATGACATAGGTTGCCATGAATTTCGAAACTGTCAATGTCAGCAGACAAATTTTAATGCAAGTCAAAATATGAGTGAAAAATCGGATGAATCAGATATGGAACTGGATAATACTCCACCTGAAATTACAAATATTGCGAATAGTGTTTTTGGTCGTGGAGAAAATATAGTCTGCTACTCGGTTAGAATGAAATTTCGATACTGTGGATACTCGCTACGCTCGCGATTGGAATCTTCCACTCGGATCAAATTTTCATTCCAACCTCGTTACAGAATCTACTATTCCAGTATATTATTAACATTTTTTATAATTTCAGATGGCGTACTTTTACACTTTACAATTACTGCTTTCTAAATTTATTTTTTTATAATAATAAATAAGGGTGATCTGTCAAATTGGCACCATATGTTTAAATTAAATAGTGTGCCTTGTATTTTAACAAGAGTGTTGAATTTTTTTTTTTCAACACGCGTGTGATATTCTACGCTTTCGAGCCAAGTTAACCGTGCTTTTTTTCTTAATTTCATAGGTGATCGTAGGAAAATTTAAAAAGGTTCGCCATCCCTGTACCATATGATATACAAAATAAACATACTATCTGTAACTTTTATAAAATTTCAAATGTATCTCCTGTTTAAGTAATTCCGAGTTCCGAGTGAACCACACAGGAATAACTCCACATGATTATATGATTCTTTTTATGATGCCATTTATAGTTATTTCCTTGCTAACGGCACATTCAAATCGACATACCGCGTAAATAACGTAAAATAAGGCAACTGGAAAATCGTACGACCTTAATTGGATATATATTTAAATTATTAACTCTTTTAAAGCAGGGGCGTGGACATGGTAAGCGATGCTTCCCATAAACTATTAAGACAACGTGTAAATCGTAAGGTTATATACAAATACATTGATAAGTAGAAAGAAAGTTATAGCGGCAGGCGGACAAAATAGTGCATCTATCTTTTGCATTGAGAACACACGGAAGCCAAATGCAATGGGTTCCCTGGGGCACAGATAGATAATTACCGGCTGTTTCATCCTTATTAGGACTCATCAGAAAGCCATAACCCGTAAGCAATTCCCAATACGGCGAAAATATGCTTTCAAGATATTTTTAAGAAAAAATATATGATGGAAACCTAGTATCGCTATCTGTCATGCAAATGTCAATGCAAAAGATAGCATTCAGAAGTGAAAACACAGAACTAATAATAATAATAGTACATCAGGCCAACTTTATTTTTTTGCATGGCATTGTATTACGGACTAGTGCGGCACCCCAGTTGGCTACTGCAGCGCGATCTATATTTGAATCTATAAACCTGTAGAAAAAGTGTAGGAATGCGAAAAAACGTTTCCTATACTGGATGTGTTGGCCTACCGTACTTGGTTTATTGTTAGTTCTATGTTGTCACGTCTGATGGCTATCTTTTGCATTGAGGTGATTTATACAGATGGTCATACTAGGTTTTCATCATATATTTATTCTTAAAAATGTATTAAAAGCATATTTTCACCGTATAGGGAATTGCTTACAGGTTATGGCTTTCTGATAAGTCCTAACAAGGACGAAACAACCTGTCATTGTCTACCAGACCCCAGGGAACCCATTACCTTTGGCGTCCCTGTGTACTTTAATGCAAAAGATAGGTGCACTATTTTGTCCGCCTGCCGCTAAAACTGTCTTTCTATTAAACTTATACGGGGACACTAAACTCTACTACTTTACATTCGATTAAGTTCTTGTATTGATAGTAATTATCCTAGGTAATTATTTTGACAAACCTTCATTCGGATTGTTATTAAGGAACAGTGACCAATGGTATTCAGTGCAGAGAGAGAGAGAGAGAGAGAGAGAGAGAGAGATAAGAATCAGTGAGAAGAACAAGACATTATGCACAAGACCTGAACCTTTACTGGAAAGAATTTAACTAAAGAATGTAGACGGTCTTAAATGGTATCAATTACAAAAATGTAGTCAATACAAATGCAATTTTTAATATAAGTAGATACATATTGCTTCGCTTCCTTTGAAACTTTAAATCTTAGCACACGCCTCTGTATAAATTTAAATTATTAACTCTTTTGAACATGAGGAACGCAATTTTCAAGACAAGCTAAGTAAGCGATGAAATAACCAGCAAAAGACTAACCATCGATTTTTATTAATTCTCGAATAAAAAGAGTAAAGTGTCAAGTCTCAAAGATACCAGGATGTCTTGTGAAATGAATTCGCGTCAATGATTTAAAAATACAGATTTTCTGTAATTTCACGTCTGATAAAAGAAAAGAAAACTCTGTTTCAAACTTATTTAGTTAAATGGAAAGAAAAGAGATACTTGAAGTCTTTCTCCATTAATTATATTTAACAAATTAGTTTGGTAACAACTCTAAATGTTTCAACAAGTATACTTGAGCTATTTGTTAAGTCTATTTCAGAAAGGTGTAGAATAATAAAATGGAAAATTCCGTCCAGCTCGGCTCAATTTTGGTGTCGGCCATAGGCGCAGGTAAATTGTGGGCATTAAATTATTTATGATAACTAAACAAAGCAAAAAAAAGAGGATAATTTGATAAAAAAGGAACTATAAGCGATAGAAAATTTACACAAACATCGTTTTATGAAATATGCCGTGGAAGATATAGCTGAAGAACATAGTGTAACTATGCTGCCCATACCGCCATATCATTGCGAACTAAATCCTATAGAACTTAAATGGGCGCAAGTTAAAGGATTTGTAGTAAGACACAACATGACATCCAAAATGAAAGACGTTGAGCTACTGTTTGATCAAGTCATTAAGGAAGTGACACCAGGGAACTGGCAAAAAGCAGTCCATCATGTAATTAAAGAAGAGGAGAAAATGTGGTATCTTGACCACCTGATCGATCGGACCGTCGACCCGGTAATTATAACGTCAAGATGAGATGACAGTTCCTCAGATGACGAAGAATAATATGATTTTTTATAATTTAATTTCTGTATAATGTATTTTGTATTTTTTTTTTATAATGTTTAATAAAAAATACCTAATACCTGCACGCCTTTGTCATACAATTTTCAGTGTTTGTGAATGGATAACAATGCCAAATTATGAAAGTGGCTTAAATATTCGTTGGGTCACTCTGTAGTCCCTTAACATACCTAATAAGATCTTATTACTCTACGCTTTACGGAAATAGATTATAACTTGGGTGGATTATCCATATTGCGCTCGGTAGTTTTAATTCCTAGTGTGATATGGACATCATATCCACTCTAGTACAAACTAAAGTTTTTTAGGGAAATGGAGGAAGTAAAGTCATATCTTCCTCCATTTTTCTAAATAACTTTACAATGACCCTTCAGGAGAGCAGTTCTAGTACAAACTACCATTATTTGGCATGAGAAGTTGTTGTATTGTAAAAACACAGACTTTCTTACTAATCAGGTGGTAGCAAACAATTAAGAAAGCATGAAAAATAAATTTTCAAACCACCTGAAAATTCCTTATACAATAAGGTTGCAGAGATGGCGCTAATGTTTATATACGACCGAAGAAGGTCAATATTATAGGCTTTAGTATAAAAAAAAACGTTCATTCGGTATGGTATGAACACCTACCCTGTACTGACGAGAACAAAAGAGTTCGACACCGGTCTGCAAGTGGTGACATCCTACCAATGTAAAGTTCTTATTTATTGGTAGAACTATGCAATCTAATTTGTATTTCATGATCTAACTGTGTTAGACGAAATGCAACCTTATTGTATAAGAAATTTTTAGGTGGTTTGAAAATTTATTTTTCATGCCTAATTAAGGATAAGTTAGTGACAGTTTTTTAACCAATCTAAAAAGCCAGAAATCTTTGTAAAAACTCATTCAAGTCTATAGCGCAGCATCCTGATTGCCACGGACAGTCCATGACAGCTGTGCATGGGAAGAAACCTTAAAAGTAATAAAAAACCACACTATGTAGTTATAGAAATACTTACATAACACAAAACAATAGCTTTGATGTTTCAAGTGCTTACTGAACGTGAATATCGCATTTCAAACTTAAACTAAGATATGTCATAAACTTCCATTTATGACACCTAGCTTCTTTGCAGTCAAATGATGTATTACGGAAACGTACTAAAAAATATCATAAAAATTGAAGAACATCGCTTTTCTCTATTATTAGTAATAATTACCTAGACCATACAGTCTTAACAGGGGCGTGCGTTTCTTCAGTATACAAAACATCGATTTGGGTGTGTTAGTATCAAACAAACAAACAAACAAGCACTGGCAAAAATTGACAATCAAAGTTGTCTGGTTAGTTAATTACAAAGCCAAAATAAATAACTGACGACCGATCCGTACAATGCATGACTTGCAAAAAACGGAGAAAATAATATAAAGTAAAGGGCTACGTTTTGATTACCAGGCCCGCACTTAGATTTTTTACTTCTGTAACTCGGCTATTTTTAAGTTTTTTGAAAAAAGGTATTTGTAAAAGTTGTTTATTTTAATGCCTTCTATACACAGCTAAAAAAGAAGTACCAACTTAGGAATCACCCTGTATAAATTTTATGTGTAAAAGAAATCATATATGTATAGTAGAGGCCGGCCCGACTTGGGATCGGGTAATAATTTTTTTCGGGCCCGTCGGGCTTAACGCGTATGTCGGGCTTGCCATGGCTGCCGGACCTTTGTGGCCATCCGGTCTTTCGGGTCAACCTTGGTTTACTTATGTACTTTTTTTTAAAGAAATATTTGTAAAATAATTTTCAAGTAATAATAATTTTTTTCGGGTCTTCCGGGCTTGACCGGCCGGCCGGGCTGTTCTGTTTTGGTTGACGGGTCGGATTGGACCGTGTCGCACATTTCCGGCTCGGGCGTGAAATTCCGGCCAGTGAAGGGCAATAAAATGAAATTTAAAAAAGAATCCTATTTTGTGAATAATTTTAATACCATCCTTTTTCTTTGCAAAATACATCTGTGGATCTTTTATGTAAGTAAATTTCCTTTCTATTTCTTGATCTATGACGAGTTCTACTTTAAACGTAATTATCGATCCTCCAAAATAAAAAAAATATCAACACAACTATGACTATGTTATAGCCTGGTTTGCGAATAGAAATTGAGGTGCCTTTTTAATACTTGAAAACTTTTTCTTTTCTTCTTTTAAAACTCTCCGCACGAACCTGCCTTACAATAATTTTCTTTGCATTTCGATTTTTGCACATGTGGAAAAAAAGGATTTTCTCCGCAGGTGGGCGGTAAACAAAATAAATGAAGAATATGAGCAATGTCTTTCCTGCAAGTCGCTATATTGCTTTTTTAATAGTTTCTCTTCGTGTCTGTAATTACTACCTTAATAGAAAAATCAAGCGAAATGTTGTCCATGTCATGTCGTAAATAGGAATTCCCACACTAAACACGTTAAACCATTCATTAATTTTTTTCTTAAATTATTTTTCATTAAAAAATGTTCTACCGCTACGACCGATTTCTAAATCGTTCCGATGAAATCATCCTATTATAGAACAGACGGCCGGCCGGCGGCCGTCAGACCGTGGCCTGTCCATCCTCCAGCCGGCAGTTATCGATACATCTTCAGTTTTGTTTACCGATAATGGCCGGCAGTTCCGGGCCGGATTCGATTATGTATTTTATATTTCACTAATTCTACAGGAGCTTGAACATCTGCTATTTTACACAGTAAAAGTAGTTTTCTTCATAAACTTTTATTCGCAAAAGCTCTGTTGGCGTATAAAGTCTTTTATTTGCCATAAACATTTATATTTGAGGTATAAAGCAATAAAATCTTTGATATTTTAACCTTTTTAGGTTCTTTCAGCCATTTCAATAACAAAATTTTCGTATAAAGTAAAAGTAGGCCTGCAGTCCAATGCCGGATGGCAAACGCCTTTTAATAACTAACAATTGCCGGCTGCCCTGGTCCGTTATTTAACTGTGTGTATAGCGGAATCGGCCGGCGGGTCATTATCTCTCCGGCAAATTCCAGCCGGCCGACTGAACGTGAGTAGATTTCTTTATATAAATTTTCCTACGACCACCTATTAAAATGAGAAAAAAAGCACGGTTAATTTAGCTAGAAAGCGCCGTATATTACACGCGTTTTGAAAAAAAATATTTCAACACTAGTGTTGAAATACAAGGCACACTATTTAATTTAAACATATGGTGCCAATTTGACAGACCACCCCTATTTATTAAAAAGAACAAATTTTAACTTATTTACCATGTATTTGTCGAATGATTCAGAATTAGAGTGTGAAAATACGCCATCTGAAATTATAAAAAATGTTAATAATATACTGGCAAATCTATTACCAGAAAAAACAAATCGCGCTGAAGACATGACACTTCATGTATTAAACAACAAATGTTTACCGGTAGCAATAGCGTAAAGAATAGAGTTCTAGCCTACAGGTCGCAAGGTCACAGGTTCAAATACCATCAGGAGTATTTAACTTTTTTTTATAAAAACATTAAATAATTTACAGAATTATTTTTAATTGAAATCTTCCTTGTCGGGTGGATTTTTTAAATTTGTGTTTAATGCATCTTTCCTTGACTAAATTTAAAATTTTTCATTCTGGTTAATCTAGAAATCAATTCAGGATAAGTTCTTCCTATGATGTATAAAATATGAAAAAATGAAAAAGGAAAACTACAAATAAAGGAAAAGCCTGTTGACAATCCATGAAACCAGATATTAAGTGGAACATAATCCTAAGTATGCTAATTTCAACACTAGTATTGATATTTTTTTTTCAACACTAGTGTTGGAATATTTTTTTTTCACAAATCAAAGGCTTTTTTAATAATTCTTTGTGGTCGTAGAAAAAATAGTGTACATTACTCGTGTGACAGTGATTATTTTAAAACTTGGAGAATTTCCGCACCTCGTGCTAAATATCTCCTCGCTTGAAAAGTATCACTTTCATGACTTGTTATGTATTATACTATTTATTATAAGTGTGTGTTACTCCACGTGGTTATAAACTTATAAAAACCTTATTTTGTATAGAAAGATTTGAACAGCCAGTTAAGTAGGTAACCGTTAATTAAAAATTCCGAAAGAAGTATTTCAACAACCCCTTAGAAATTATCGCTCGGCGTTGTTATTGTTGCGAGAGCAGGCAACTAAGAATACGTTGGACCATACAAATACATCGAATTAACTATGATTCAACGGAAAACGACATTGTTCATTTTAATTAATAAATATATCGATCGTTGTCTGTTTAGATGCTTAATTTCGAATGTGAAAGAGATAGAAATAAACCCAATGTCTTCAAAGTAACATAAGAAAATGCCCAAATCAAGCAAATATGTTGCCAACAAAACGAATTTTAATTCGATTGTTTTTTATCATCTTTCTCACAAGTTACAATATCTAATATTAATTAACTCCTCCTACGGTGCCGTGTAAAATTTACTCACCATTTGTAAAACCAAGATTTTAAATTTTTTTAATTTATTTTAAATATAATTTTTATCCATGTGGTTTGTCTTGTCCACACTCAGTCGCGGCCATCCATAAAATTCAGTGCCACACGCTACACGTATACTGTTCGTTGCAAAATTGGCAGTATATGTCACAAAGCAAGTGGTCATGCGGAGCTATTTTCAAGGTTTAGATTAAGGACGATTTTTTTAAATCGAAAATCAGAAAGTAAAATATCATGAATGGTTTATTTTTGACGATTATAAGTAACTAAAATAGATGTTCTCCGATTATCTTATAACTTACATTCTCCGCAGAGGGAAAATAACTATACCAGACCGAGGCAATTCTTATAAAACACCTTACCTCTAATATTATGCAAAGATCTTGCTCCTGTAAATAGTAATTTCACCATTACTTTTTTAAGGAACGCGCGTATATAGAAAATTACGATGGTTACCAATCAGGCATTATGATAGCTTTACGAGAATGCGTGTTAAGCGCTGCGAAACAGCTTAACTACAGGTACAAAACTTCATGGAAATTTCTAACAAACCATCGTTTTTTTTTGAATATTTCATAATTATTTTCTTTTTCATATACACATTGGAGACAATCACGTTTCTTGAACGGCAGTAGAGTTTTGGACTTACATTGACTTTATTTGTTTTGATTCACACATGAATAAATAAATAATTTTCGGCGTCGCGGCCAAAAGTTAACAGATACGGAGTGGACACCGCCCACTGATTATACAATGAAGTATTCTTCTCTACTGAGTGCTCGGAGCAGTCCATCCATGACAAGGTTCCAGAAAAGGGGAGAGAGAACCCCCATTGTATACTACCCCCTGTTGCCTGGGCCGCCAAGGTTTCACCCAGCAGTTTTGAGTATACAATTCTTCCTTGAAGCATACTTTCTATCCACCTGCAGCAGTTCTATCCAATCCAATATCCCTGGTTGCTTTCGTGATTGGCGCGAAGGATGTATTGTCAAATGCACCCTCTATATCTAAAAATGCTCCAAGTAGCACTTTTCTGTTGTCCAGAGCTTTCTCCACCCTTTTTACTAACTGGTGAAATGCCGATTCCGTTGATTTTTCTATTCTGTAGGCATGTTGGTCTTGATGAAATGGTCTATATTCCAAAATATCATCCCTAATATGCCTGTCTAACAGTTTTTCAAGTGTTTTTAGTAGAAACGACATTAGGCTGATGGGCCTGAATGCCTTTGCCGCCAAGTAGTCTGGTCGTCCAAGTTTAGGTATAAATACTGCCCTTGTCAGTCTCCATACTTTCGGAATATGTCCTGTGGCCAGACTCGCCGAGATTCCGTCCAGTCCCAGGAGACTTATGTGGCTCAAAGGTGCTTATTGCTCATTTTATCTTTTCTTTGGCACCACTTTTTTGGCAATCTGCCAGTTTTCTCTGCAAGCCCTGTTGGGAGCCCTGGTTTTCCTTTAGCTTCCAGCTGTGGTTCGTCTAGGGTTCTGGAATTGGAAAAGTGTACCCGAATAGGTTCCAACATTGTCTCTTTCCCAGATTTAGTGTACTCTCCCGTAGCTTTTTAGGGAGTCAATGGAGTTTTGTGGATCCTTAGAAAGTACTTTCCTGAGTCTGGCACATACTGGGGCGCTTTCAATGGTCTCACATTGCTTCCTTCAGGATATTGGACTGGAGATACTTACCAGTTGAAACGTTGTGATTCAAAATAAATAAAGACAATGCAAGTCCAAAACTCTACTCCCGTTCAATGTTTCATTTTATAAGAACGTGGACCAGTGGCGTAGTTAGAGGGGGGGCTGCCGGGCTGCATCCTCTCCCCCCCCCCCCCTGAACCTAGAAGCTCGGATCTAAAAGTCTAATTGCTCGTCTCATGCTTGGACTCTTAATTTAAATTTGTAAATAATATATTCTTGGCTTAGATTACAAAGGTCTTGTAGCAAACGTTTAGTTTTTACATTTTTCCTTCTAAAAGTCCTGTTTTATATAGAGATTAAGGTTTCGGACGCATATCGTTTTAGTTATCGATTTATGGTGCAATTTTAAAGGAAAACGAATAAAATGAATAATATTTTATAGTATTTTTCCCTTATATACTTGACTGTTCCGTTTTCCCTTTTTTAGAGCTATTTTAAATCAACAAAAAAATAACCCATAGCAATAAAATATTTTTACAACAAAAACAAAAAACAACTACTTAGGTATTTATTTTTAAAGAGAAAAATTAAAGTAAAAGTTTTAATTGAAACATTTTTTATGGAAGAAGTGTGATAATTTATAATAAAAAAAATAGTGCGGGAAGAAACGAAAATGCTTGATTATGAATATAAAAAAACGGCACTTAAGAAGGAGTATTTTAAAACCTAAGCATTTGCACCAAAAACTGCTCTTAGATCCACGCTCCTAAAATACATGATTTCTGAAAAATCATCAATTTGGGTGGTGAGCGATATTTACTTTATTTTTAATCATGAAAAACCGAGCCCGAAAAACGCTGGCTGCCGTCCTACATACGTCTTATGGTAAAATTTTGAATTGACACAAATATTCATATTTTTCACAAATATAAAAAAATGTTTTTTTTTTTTTAAAGAGCCAGCTAGGAATATCAAAAAAAAAGTAAAAAAACATTTACAAAAACAAATTTAATCCAACCATGCAGAGGGGGAAAGGTAATAATGTAATTTTTGAAATTTCATAGTAGTTAGGTGAATTTTAAACGAACTTTGGGCGTGGTCCCGAAAATTTTTTCCACCTTCTTCACTGGGTACAAGATCATTAAATACATGTAGTCTCTCGACTGTTCCTTTTCTCCAGAAAAAAAAATGTCCTATTTACGCCATTGAGCCCCCCCCCCCCTCCCCGAGCATATTTTCTTGCTACGGCACTGGTTGTCACCCAATATATGGATTATATTTTCAAATAATAAAAGGGCAGATCGGAACGCCATTACTGTGCACCAATTTCCATAAGCCTTAAATTATAATAGGGTTTAGATTAGCTATTCATATTGTTCAGCCATAGAGCCCCGAGCTAAACTACCTGCATGTTGTTGTGTAGCGTAGTCTTACTGCAAAATATTGGTTCAGAAAGCGAAAGTTCGATCAAACAGTGGAGATAAATGTACCGCGGATTCTCAAGACGACAGCTCATCATTGAAGATGTTATAAAGAAACAAAAAATATTGTGAAAGATCTTGCAGATACGTTTCGTCCTTAATCGATGACTAAGCAATAATTTATTTTTTCTCGAAAATCGCGTGATTATAAAACAATTTTTTAATGAAATAATTATACCAGTCAAGATTTTTTTATGTTGAAAATATGGTAATTAGGCAATGACCCCTTTTAAAAAGTTTATTATGTTATTAATATGTAATTTTGTAACTTATATATTCTTTAAAGTTCTTCTTTATCAGCGCAAATTCAGAAAGTTTTTAAACTCCAAGCCATGCTCCGGAAACGACTTCTATTTATTTACAAATTTAAAAAATCTCAGGAAATTCGACTTGTTTTCCTGATAAAACCAAGTCGTTCTATTTACGAATCAAGGTTCAGAGATTGTCGCTATTTCCCTGACTTTAATTACACTGGTTAACAAGATTTTTGTCCCAAGCGCAAAAATATCTGATTTCAATATAATTTTGCATGCTGAAATCAATCATGTTTTCAGAATTTCTCCATCACCCTTAGTTTTTATGTTCCAGTATATGTGATTATTTACCTATAAAATGCACGCATAGGTCTGTACTATAAGAGTCATCTAACAAAAAACTTGTGTCAGGCTGTGAAGCTTCTTTTGGAAAAAATTAAATATATAGGCTTTAAGTGGAATATTTGTGGCGATTTGAAAGTTGTTTCACTTTTGCTCGGCATGCAACTCGGTTACACAAAGTATTGTTGTTTCCTATGCGAATGGGACAGTCGAGATAGGAAAAATCACTATGAAAAGAAAGAGTGGCCTAAACGAACTTCCCTGACACCAGGAAATAAGAATGTCAGTGGTATCCCACTTGTTGATCCCCAAAAAATTTATTTACCACCTTTGCACATTAAGCTTGGGTTAATGAAGAATTTTGTTAAAGGTATGGATAAAACTAACAGTGCGTTTGCATATGTGAGAAGTAAGTTCCCTAAAATCAGTGATGCCAAGATAAAGGAAGGTATTTTTGTGGAACCTCAGATCAGAGAGCTACTTCGAGATGAAAACTTTAGTGAGGCTCTGAATGGAGTTGAAAAAGCAGCATGGTTTTCTTTCAAGGACATTTGCAACGGCTTCTTGGGAAATCATAAATCCGAAAATTACGTAGAGAATGTTAACAATTTATTGGTCTCATATAAAGCCATGGGTTGCAACATGAGTCTAAAAATACACTTTCTTCATTCACACTTGGACTTTTTTCCGAAAAACCTTGGAGCAGTAAGTGACGAACATGGCGAGCGATTTCACCAGGACATTCTGGACATGGAGAAGAGATACCAAGGCAAATGGAGCCCCGCTATGTTGGCAGACTATTGCTGGACGCTGAAGAGAGATGTTTCTGATGCAAAGTACAGTCGAAAGTCATATATGACCACATTTTCTAAGTAAATATATCACTTTGTACTTTATTTTTTCATAACTTATACCCATATTATAATATATACGTTCACAAAAATTCATTGCTTTGTCACTTTAAAACCCTGCGTGATGGAAAAATTCTGAAAACATATATGAAATATGTTTAAAAAGTACTACCAAGTACACCCACTTCAGCTCGTGGGACAAAAAAAATCTTAAATTTTGTTGACCAGTGATTGAATACCTACACATTTTAGTGAAGTGCCTATTTGATTGTGAAATAAAGAAGGAGGTACTGCACCCGGCCACAACAAAATAATGCTTTAAGTGAACTAGTCTAATACTAGGGCACTGGCGGCTCGCGGTCTTAAAAAATGGTGAAGAGCTAGGTATAGTGCGGGTACTTAAAGGAACATTGACTAAAAACCCGCGTAGCAAAACGTCTCTTATATTTATCTGTCCAACGACTGAATGGATTTTCCAACAAATTACAAACTATGTCATTAATTGGGTTTATTTTTGAAACACACAACTAAGTAGGTACGTACACTACTAAATTAACTGAAAAATAACAACAAAACTTTTAAATCGCACAGTAAATCACGTAATAACGATATCTATAACCGTAAGTTTCGCGAAGCCTCAAAATAAATACCTTAAGGTTAGGCGAACCAATGCTAAAACAATGGTGCATACGACTGATCTATTTTTAAATTGCCCTTCATCATAATGCAAATTGTTACATGCTGTTTGCGTGACTGAAGTGTGGTAACCATAACAATGGTGAATATTAAAGATTTGTTGGGCGTTGGGTCTTCACTTACTTTGAGCTAACGAACACTGTCGGCTGGGGCGCGCCGGAATGCACGAGTGTTTATAATTTATTGTCCATCGGAGTGGCCCTATTATGCAGAGCTATATTCGGATTAAATTAATATTATTAATTCAAACATAATTATTTTTTAAGGGCTAAAATGGTAGCTCTATTGATACATTAATATTGTCGAAAAGTTTTCCTCCTGGTTTTATTTTTTTTGTGGTTCACCTACTTCACCTGACGAGCCGCCACTGCTCTAGGGTAGGGACTAAGGGCTAAAGGATATCATTGGAGGCGTCATATTGTAATATCTACTATTTACATTAGAGTTATTTGTTTCTATCTTCATATAAATTCTGAAGATAGTTCAAAATAAATTTACCAACAAGCAAAATGGAAGATATTGTTTCATCAGGATAAATATATATAGCTTATTTCAGAAAAGTGTAGGGTAATAAAAGCTCATTAGGTATGCAAAGGGACTACAAAGTGACCCAACGAATATTTAAGCCACTTTCATAATTTGGCTTTGATTTTATTTCAAAATTCTTAATTTTCATCAAGTGCAGGTAGTACCACCCGGGCTTAGGTCAATTTATGGGTTTTGCCTATTGTTATCCATTCACAAACACTGAAAATGGTGTGACAAAGGCGTGCATTATGTACGTAGTATTAGGTACAATTATTTTTTATTAAACATTATAAAAAAATACAAAATACAAAAAATACATTATACAGAAAATAAGTTATAAAAAATCATAATATTCTTTGTCATCTGAGGAACTGTCATCTATTGACGTTATAATTAACGAGTCGACGGTCCGATCGATCAGGTGGTTAAGATCCCACATTTTCTCCTCTTTTTTAATGACATGATGGACTGCTTTTCGCCAGTTCTTTGATGTCATTTCCTTAATGGATTGATCAAACAGTAGCTTATCGTCTTTCATTTTGAATGTTGTGTTGTGTCTTGCTACAAATCCTTTTACTTGCACCCATATAAGTTCTATAGGATTTAGTTCGCAATGATATGGCGGTGTGCGCAGCACAGTTTCACTATGTTTTTCAGCTATATCTTCCACCGCATATTTCATAAAACGATGTTTGTGTAAATTGGCTATAGCTAAAAGTTTCTTCTTTATCAAGTTATCTTCTTTTTTTTAAATTTGGTTAGTTATCATAAATAATTTAATGCACAAAATTTAACTGCGCCCATGGCCGACACCGAAATTGAGCCGAACTTTCTGAAATAAACTATAGATCAACGTTATCCTTTTTTGAAAACAAAAGATCGTATTGCATCTTTCCTAATAAGCTGTTTATTATCAACCTATTTAAGAACGCCAATGATTTTTGTTGAAAATTAGTCCCATTTTTTAAACGGTGACAGCCTGGAATACTACGTCCAGACACTATGCATTATTAATGGAGAGACTGGACAGACCCGATTAGTGAATTTATACGGGACTTAATTAGGATTATGCCTGGACGACACGTTACGGAACGGTTATTTATTTAGTTAAATATTTCGACTGTATTTCGTGTTGCTTTGGCAGGATCTAAATGGATATATTTATAAAGACATTTTTTTTTGTGTGGATTAGTATTGAAAATGGTAATAAATACTGTGTTTTATAAAAAAGGTATTCAATAACATTTTTACTATATTAAATGTACTAGTACTAGTCTATTTCGGACAGGTGTAGAGTAATAAAATGGGGGAATTCCATCCAGTTCTGCTCAATTTCGGAGTCGGCCATAGGCGCAGGTGAATTTTATGCATTAAATTACTTATGATAAACTAACCAAAGAAAAAATAAGATAATTTGATAAAGAAGGAACTATTTGCGATAGCAAATTTACACAAACATCGTTTTACAATATATGCCGTGAACGATATAGCTGAAAAACATAGTGTAACTGTGCTGCGCACACCGCCATATTATTCCAAACTAAATCCTATAGAACGTATATGAGCACAAGTGACAGGATTTGTAGCAAGATACAACACGATATTCAAAATGAAAAACGTTAAGCTACTGTTAGATCAAGCCATTACGGAAGTGACATCAGAGAATTGGCAAAAAGCAGTCAATCATGTTATTAAAGAAGAGGAGAAAATGTGGGATCTTGACCACCTGATCGATCGGAAAGTCGGCCAGTTAATTATAACGTCAAGAGGAGATAACAGTTCCTCAGATAACGAAAAATATTAGGATTTTTATAATTTAATTTCGGTTTAATGTATTTTTTTATAATGTGTAATAAAAAATAAGTGTACCAAATACTATGTACGCATAATGCACGCCATTGTCACACTATTTTCAGTGTTTGTGAATGAATAACAATAGGAAAACCCCATAAATTAACCCAAACCCGGGTGGTACTACCTGCACTTGATAAAAATAAAGAATTTTGCAATAAAATCAATGCCAAATTATGAAAGTGGCTTAAATATTCGTTGGGTCACTCTGTAGGCCCTTTGCATACCTAATGGACTCTACACCTTTCTAAAATAGACTATAAAGTATTTTTCCGTGTAGGTACTATTATGAACCTTTTGTCAGGTACGATATACAGCGTGATTAATAAGTTTATACTTCTTTTTTAGCTGTGTATAGAAGGCATTAAAATAAACAACATTTTCAAATACCTTTTTTCAAAGAACTCAAAAATAAGGTACTTATATTCATTTATTACACTACGAATCAAATACGGTTCTGCCTAACTTGCCCGTTGAATATTAAGAAAACTTCTAGGTGTAGGATGGGCCCGCAAGGGAAAGCGTTCTGCGTATAATCTCGAAGAAACATCCGCACTTTTACGACACTCACAGTAAATTAGCACCATATCTATTAGTTCATTGTTATCAAATTTTACTATTTTCACCTGTCACCAATTTAAAATTAACTTGCTTCAGAAACACACACTACAGCGGATTGCTCAACACCGCCCGTAAATTGAATGACTAATAAGAGATAAGAAAAACAACAGAAACTATAGCGGGCTATGTTTTGGTGACCAGGTCCGCACTTGAATTTTTTACTTCTCTATCTCGCCTATTTTTGAGTTTTTTGAAAAAAGGTATTTGAAAAAGTTGTTTATTTTAATGCCTTCTATACACAGCTAAAAAAGAAGTGTCAACTTAGGAATCACCCTGTATTATATTTAATGGTATCTCTCTTTATTTTACCACCCGTATTGGAGCATTTTTCATGATTTGACGAGGCATCCAGACCGTTTTTTTCATCGAGCTTTTCTATAAGCGCTTACCGGTATTAGTCGTAATTTAAATTTCATCAAAAAATTAATATGGTATAACTCTTAGGGTATAAACAAACCCGAACAAACCCTAATTACAAATCGAATTACTTTCTAAACTGAAATGTTACGTTAACCCTTTTGACTATACCTTAGAAACAATAATTTTATATTCACCTCACGTAATATAAAATATCCCCAAGCTAATATTTTAATTAGCCCAACCCTCTCGTTCCCCATAAAACAAACCTTAACACATTCCGTACCTAACAATCCATTCATACCCAATTCAAGTTTCAAAACAAAAGCCTGACTGGTAGAATTAGTCCTCAATGAACAAGCGTCAAAAACTCATGCTGGTCTTGTTCAAGCAGTAAGAATACGTTTGTCCCCGGTGCTTTTGAATTTAGTCCAGTCAATCGTTCGGCAAATTTATAGCAGTTTTGTGGGCTTGTGTAAGTTACAGAAATTAAGGATTGTATAAAATTTAAAAGAATTTTTTAGTTTTCCACACTAATCCATCGCAAAAACAGGGCGTCGCGGCCTAATGCTCGATAGACAATGCACTCCAGCTCAAACGTTAATAGATAAGGCGCCGCAGGCGCAAACACTTTCGGCGCCGCGGCCTAAAGTTCGACAGGAAATGCGTCACGGTCCACACATTAATAAATGAATAATTCTTGGCGTCGCGACTAAATGTACAGATACGATTTTTCCCTATAAATTATGTTCGGATATATTCGGAAAAATGTTTATTACAGAGATAAAAAAAAAGTTATTTTACTTTTCCTTTACCAAATAAAAAATTTCATTCGACGTGGCTGTGTTTACAAATTCACTATAGTCTATTTCAGAAAGGTGTAGAGTAATAAAAGCTCATTAGGTATGCAAAGGGACTACAGAGTGACCCAAAGAATATTTAAGCCACTTTTATAATTTGGTATTGATTTTATTGCAAAATTCTTTATTTTTATCAAGTGCAGGTAGTACCACCCAGGTTTGGGTCAATTTATGGGTTTTGCCTATTGTTATTCATTCACAAATACTGAAAATGGTGTGACAAAGGCGTGCATTATGTACGTAGTATTAAGTACACTTATTTTTTATTAAACATTATAAAAAAAATACAAAATACCAAAAATACATTATACAGAGATTAAACTTTAATAAATATTCTTCGTCATCTGAGGAACTGTCATCTCCACTTGACGTTATAATAAACGTGTCGACGGTCCGATCGATCAAATATTCAAGATCCCACATTTTCTCCTCTTCTTTAATGACATGATGGACTGCGTTTTGCCAGTTCTCTGGTGTCACTTCCTTAATGGCTTGATCAAACATTAGCTTAACGTCTTTCATTTTGAATGTCGTGCTGTGTCTTGCTACAAATCCTTTTACTTGCGCCCATATAAGTTCTATAGGATTTACTTCGCAATGATAAGGCGGTGTACACAGCACAGTTACACTATATTTTTCAGCTATATCTTCCACAGCATAATTCACAAAACGATGTTTGTGTGCATTTGCTATAGCTAATAGTTCCTTCTTTGTCAAATTATCTTCAAATTCAATACTTTTGGGGGTTAATCAATCGATAATTTCTTGTTTTCTCCAAGATGAAGTTGGAGTCTTCTCTGTGCGTCGTGAAAGATAGCTTGCGTTATCCATAACTACTACTGAATCAGTTGGAAGAAATTTTATAATTTCACCAAAATAGTCCTCAAAAACATTCGAATTCATATCCTCGTTGTAATCTCCCATATTGAACGACTGAAAGGTTAGCAAACCTTCTTTTCCAAGTCCCTCTTCGCTCCCATGTGCGCCTATGGCCGACACCGAAATTGAGCCGAACTGAACGGAATTTCCCATTTTATTACTCTACACCTTTCTGAAATAGACTATAGTAGCACTAGTTTTGCCCAGTAACGAATTAGGCATTCACTATTTCATTCACTAAGTTAGTGTTCAAGATAAAATAAAAATACAAAGAAGAAGAAGAAGAATTTCTCTTTATTCCTCTTTATTTCGTCAGATCCATCCCTAGACAAAGGTTTACAATAATTTCCAAATCTTGCTTCACAAATACATACATCCTTTTTTGAAAAATGAAATGGGTCTTTTCATTGAATTGACTGGACTACTAATAATTTCCAGTGTTCGAAATGCTTTTCAACCGGGCGTCCGGGGAATATTGGCCATATCTCTACCTGAACGTGGCCCAGACTCCGACCCGTGTACCTGTCCCTTACACTGTTCCGTTTACCTGTCAGTCACCGCCGTCTGCGAAACAAATTGGCCACTTCCGGATTCGCAATTAGGCCTGGGATTTCAAGCGTGCTCTTTGGATGGATAAGGTGATTCGAGTATTGCATGGGGTAATGAAAGCAAAAACTCATTTTGGAGAGGTTTGGAGGGTTGTTTAGGTGCTCGTATGTATCCTAATTTAAGGGGTCAGATAGACAATAAAGAATAGCAGCAATTCATTTTGAAGTCCAAAGATTCTATTACATATACGGTGGCTTTAACCTGAGGCCTCAGGATTCCAGCTATCTACACTAGATTTGGCGTTTATCAGTGTTTTCGATGCTGCGCAATTAAAGATTATATCAATCAATGGTGCAGATAAGTTAATTAAAACTTGATATTTACTGGGTTGTTACATATAATACTGGATAAGTAAGCATAGATCATGGTCACAGACGTTTGAAATCACTATGAGATGAGGGTCTACAAACGAATTAACGGGTATTTACGAGAGCACTTAGCACCCATTTTATTGCAGTAAATAAATCAAAACCATTTATCGGCAAAAAGGACTTTATCTGAAATGTTAAGGGATGTAAACAGATCTTTTTAAGAACTTGTTGACTCGTCTACAGATGAAAAACAGATCAAAATAAAAGACATTCTGAATATTTACTGTAGTTTAGTTAGTCTTGTCGACTGTGCTTAATTTTAATAATAAAACTGTATACAGACATTATAATTTAAGAAATTTAAAATTATTTCGAAAACGGATGTAAATAACTTTAATAAATTTATTGTATTTCGTAAATCTCATTGCATTCCATGGTTTAAAAAATAATTTTAGAATGTTTTTGATTTTTTTCCTGGACTGCAAAACTTTTATTCTTTAATATATCCATATACCAAAGCAAATTAAAAGAAATTTTAGGCAATTGTAGACGACACTAATACAAACCAAAAAATGTAATAGACTACTGGGTGTTTAACAATCCAACTTTTTGTTATGACACTTTTTTAAACCACCGTATATAAGGAAATAGTTCTGTGAAACATACCCTAGTATAAGTCAGCATTCAGAAAGGTGTAGAGTAATAATTTCGCATTCTCATTGCAAAATTCTTTATTTTCATTAGTGCAGGTAGTACCACCCGGGTTTGGGTCAATTTATAGGTTTTGCCTATTGTTATCTATTCACAAACACTAAAAATGGGCTGACACAATGCATTATGTACATAGTAGTAGGTACACTTATTTTTTATTAAACATTATAAAAAAATACAATATACAGAAATTAAATTATAAAAAATCAATATATTCTTCGTCATCTGAGGAAGTGTAATCTCCTCTTGACGTTATAATTAACGGGTCGACGGTCAGATCGATCAGGTGGTCGAGATCCCATATTTTCTCCTCTTCTTTAATGACACGATGGACTGCTTTTCACTAGTTCACTATGGCTTGATCAAACAGTAGCTTAACGTCTTTCATTTTAAATGTCGTGTTGTGTCTTGTTACAAATCCTTTCACTTGCGCCCATATAAGTTCTATAGGATTTAGTTCGCCTTAATGGCGGTGTGCGCAGCACAGTTATACTATATAAAAAAATCGGTATTTCTTAAAATATAGCAGATATCAAAAATTTAACAAATTACTTTCTTTGCTATGAACCAGTGATTCAATTGACGTAGAGTGATAAAATTTAACAACATTATTATGAAAGTTACACGCCATTAAATTTGGAGCAAAAATCATCGTTTTCTTTAACACCCTGTATATAAAATTTTCTGACAGTTAAATAAAATCCAACATAGACAATTGTTTTCTAAGGGATGAATCTATCAACCATTCAAAACCGTAGGTCGATATCATATCTGGTTCAGAAAATATTAACTGTTAAATTTAGGCGAAATTTTTATTGCTCGAAAGCAATTGTCCAGCAGTTTAGTTCTGCTCAAGTATTAGTTCAATTAGATGTTGATCGTACACATCTCGTGAATGAAACTCTTATTCAATACACCAGACTGGCTATTAGGAAAAGTTATAATTACACACATGCTCTACAAAATTATAAATTATTATACAGCCGTGTGGTTAGACCATTCAAAACATTTACTAGCTTTCTATGTTAATTAATTAGTCACTTAAAACACCTAATTGAGTCGTAGTACAATGAAACTGTTAAGTTGTATTTTGCACCACGCACTCGGAATAAACAGATTTATTGGAGTTTTGCATTGTGTAGATTTACCGCTGGTGAATTTTAATTACCTGCTAATTATTAGTTAGATGTTGTTCTTAAAATAAATTTTCAAGATTTATGTTAAGTAAAAATTTAACTTTTTAAAAATTTAATAAAAACAATTCATATTTTTTTTGAATTTTAACTCTTTCCGTCAAATAACACCCTTTCTTGACCATTACGGATCTAGCAACTACTTCTTGGATTTGTTATTAAAATTACATTAGAGGCACTTATCACGTCCATCTTTGGCGGTTCTAATTTTACTCTTCCTACGACCACCTATGAAAATGAGAAAAAAAGCACGGTTAATTTGGTTAGAAAGCGACGTATATCACACGCGTGTTGAAAAAAAATTTCAACACTAGTGATGAAATATCAAGGCACACTATTTAATTTAAACATATGGTGCTAATTTGACAGACCACCCCTATTTATTAAAAAAATCTAATTTTAGAAAGCAGTAATTGTAAAGGGTTTAACTTATTCATCATGTATTTGTCGAGTGATTCAGAATTAGAGTGTGAAAATACGCCATCTGAAATTATAAGAAATGTTAATAATATACTGGAAAATCTATTACCAGAAAAAACAAATCGCGCTGAAGAGAGTGTCATGTATTAAACAACAAATCTTTATTGGTAGGGATAGCGTAGAGAATAGAGTTCTAGCCTACAGATTGCAAGGTCACAGGTTCAAATCCCATCAGGAGTATTTGACTTTTTTTTATAAAAACATTAAATAATTTACAGAATTATTTTGTATTGAAATCTTTCTTGTTGGATTTTTTAAATTTATGTTTAATGCATCTCTACTTGAATAAATTAAAAAATTCTCAATCTACTTAATTTAGAAGTCAATCCAGGATTAGTTCTTCCTATGATATATAAAATATGAAAAAATGAAAAAGTCAAACTACAAATAAAGGAAAAGCCTATTGACAAACTATGAAACCAGATATTAAGTGGAACAGAATCCTAAGTATGCTAATTTCAACACTAGTATTGATATTTCTTTTTTACACAAGTGTTGAAATATTTTTCTCACAAATCAAAGGCTTTTTTAATAATTCTTTGTGGTCATAGGAAAAATAGTGTACATTACTCGTGTGGTAGTAATTATTCTAAAGCTAGGAAAATTTCCGCACTCGGCTGACGCATCGTGATAAATATCTCCTCATTTATTTTGAAAAGTATCACTTTCATCACTTGTTATGTTACTTGTATTCGCACTCAAAGCATTATAATATTAGGCGCCCAAGTTTCGATAACTCAAATTTTTTAAGTTTAAGTTTAATACGACTGAAAATTAATTTCTTTGGTAAATATCTACACGCCAAATTTGATGATTTTTTTAGGAACGATGAATTTTCATTTCCTGTAATACCTTCGTGTCCTGGTACCCACTGCAGTATTACTTGGTTGCCGATGAACTTGCGAGGAAAGGCTCAGAGATCTTGACTGCCGATTATGCAGACAAGTCAGGGAAACCGTACAGCATATAGTTTGCCATTGCGACTCCCTAGATCGGAAGAGGCAACAAATATTCGGGCAACCAAAACTGGAACCAGAGGACATCCTTAGTCTCTCCCCAGTTGACCTACACAAACTAGTGCAAGGAACTGGGATCACTGAGTTGGGTATAACAACCAAACAGGGTGAGCACAATGGGCCAAACCTGGCCTAAGTGCATTCGGCGCACGGACAGGCCCTCGGGAAAAAAATAATTTTGGGACATAGATTAGGAATTACTTGACCATAACCCAACAATTTCTACCCATAAATACAGGGTGTTTTTTAATGGAGTCCGATACTTAAGGTTGTGAATACCTGGGTAATTTTAAGAAGAAAAGTTAATATTAACATATGTCCTAAAGCTCTTCATTTTTTTTTCAACAAAATATCGAAAGCATGAACCGAAGAAAAAAATTGTTTTTTTTGGTTTTTATTTTTTTTTATGCAAAAAGGGTGCATCATACGAAAGTAAGTCTATGGATCAAATTTGCTGAAAAATAAATGAAGATTTTAAATGTAAGTTTGGTTTTTAGAAAAATCAGTGGCGTACCATTTTTTCCTTTAAAAATATTCAGTTCAAATCCCGTGGTTAAAATTTTAAACGAATTTTAAGTCAAAAAATGCTCCTTAATGATTAAGAGGTGTGTACAAAATTTCATAAAAATATCTAAGAGTGATATAATAATTGTGATAAAAAAGTTATATTTTTTTAAAAATGTTAACACCCTGTAGCTCAAAAATGAAGAGTTTTAGGACATATGTTAATATTAACTTTTCTTCCTAAAATCACCCAAGGATTCACAACCTTAAGTATCGGCACTGAATTAAAAAACACCCTGTATAAGTCAGTGTGGCCACTAATTATACCAACAAAAAATTTTGAAATTTGTATATTTTATGTATTTTCTCCTTAATATAAATACATATATTGTTAAAATTGGGTAAGACGGATATGTTCTTGCCTGGCATTTAAAAATCACACAATGGGTGTTAAAACAACAACATATTAACCAAATTACTACCGTGTAAGAATAAATATACACCCATTTCGGCCAGACAGGCCAGACAGTTTTTTGTTTAAATTTAATTCGTATTTTGGTAAAATTGCAAAAAACGTTGTTAAAATATAATTAAATCGTATTAATCCATTTTTCGTCGTCCCTGCCCTGTAATTAAACCAAATGTCCATAACGATATGCAAATTGTTAAATTAGACTAGTTTTGTAAAACGGAAGATATACATACACGTTATATTTCTCATTTAATGGCTTTTTAAACATGCTTCATGCTATAAAAGGATATTATTAAAATTCCTTTTTATATAGTTATTAATTATTCATACGAATAAGAAATTAAGAAAATATTTACGAAAAAAAAACAATTAAAAATACCATACTTCATAGCCGTGCCGAGTCATACCATTTTTTTTTGAGGGTCCGTCTGTTCGCCGAATACACTTTGGCCTAAGTGCATCTAGATAACCTCAAGACTGGTATGGGAATGTCAAGGAGAATTGGAAGCCCTGGCAAAAGTAAACGAAGCAACACTGCATCAGGACACGAAGATGTTGCATGAAACGAAAAAGCCAATAAACTTGCAAGGAAAGGCTCAGAAATTACAATCATAGGTCCAGAACCGGCACTTGAGGTTCCAAGGTGCATCAGAAGTGAACACAAAATCTACTGTAACAAGAGACAGGAATTACACCGCAGCAAATGCTTTCCTGGGGATCCAGACCCGAGACTCACGAAAGAGCTGCTTCAAATGAATTGGAATCAGCTAAGAACTGCTGTCCACAATTATCTGTACATTGAAGTCCTTGGCTACAGATTATGCCGATACTTACTTACTTTTCGTGTCCGGTTCAGACACTCATTTTCCAATAATTAGCAGCCGCTATGGCCTTGTCATTTCCAACAACTAAGTCCTCCATCCTGCAGGGCTGTTCAAGCCTTGGGCAGACCAAAAGGTGATTCGGGTCCTGGATTTCATCACAGTCGCATCTTGTGTCTTCGTTGGCCGGAAGTAGTCCCCATCTAGCCATGTTCGTCTTGCATCTCGGACCCCAGTTCTCATTCGATTTAGGGTCCTCCATACAGGAAAGGGGCACTGGCTACCGGAAGCAAGTTCCTCTTTAACATTCTGTGCATTGTTTTGACCCAACTCCTCCTTCCACCTCTCCACGCGATTTTTCTCAGCCGAACCCTCCAGTGCTTTTGTTCGAAAAAGAAAACTTTTTTTAGACTTGAGACGTTTATTTGGTGGTTGATGGCCATGCAGAGGGTGTCTTGGATCGTTTTGTTGTTTTTTCCTTTCAACATCGGCCGCAACCTCACGTCGAATATGTGGTGGGGCGATTCCAATTGGAGGGTAGAGTTTTTGGATAGGGGTGGGTTTTAGGCATCCAGTCACTATCCGAGCAGTCTCATTGACGGCTGTGTCGACGTGATTTGCATGTTGTGAAGCGCTCAAGACCGGAGCTGCATATTCAGAGGCTGATACACATAGGGCCAACGCGGATGTTCTTAAGGTTTGTGGATCGGCTCCCCAATATCTATTTGTGAGTTTCCTAAGGATGTTGTTGCGCGCACTTAC
The DNA here is from genome assembly GCA_935413205.1 of Polydrusus cervinus. Lineage (NCBI taxonomy): Eukaryota > Metazoa > Arthropoda > Insecta > Coleoptera > Curculionidae > Polydrusus > Polydrusus cervinus. Next base: position 34,641,917 of record OW284517.1, on the reverse strand, counting down.
TTTCGCCTTTGTATTTATGCAGTGCTGCTTAAAGCTTAGTGTACGGTCCAGCGTGACGCCTAGGTATTTTGGTGCTTGAAAATGCTGCAGTTGGGCTCCACGCCAAGCAATGTTCAACTCTCGCCCTGCCTGTTTGTTATTGAGGTGAAAAGCACAAATCTGCGTCTTACCAGGGTTTGGTCTAAGGTGGTTGGAGTCGTAGTAAGCAGACAGCTCCTCCAAGGCTTCCGACAGTTTGACCTCTACCTCCTCAAAGCTTTTGCCTTGAGCGGCTACGGCTGTATCGTCCGCGTAAATGAACTGTCTGGTATTATCCGGGAGAGGTTGGTCATTAGTATATATATAGTGTTGGCGCCAGCACACTTCCCTGAGGCAGTCCGTTCTTCTGGTTTCTCCACCTGCTGTTTTTTCCCCTCAGACTAACATGGAACCGTCTGTTCTGAAGTAGAGTACCAATTATGCGGGTGAGGTGGAAGTCCCGTGTTACTTCATAGATTTTCGTCAACAGCTTTCTGTGATTAACAGTGGCATATGCTGCTGTAAGGTCAATAAATACAGTATCAGTGATCTGCCTCTCCTCAAAACCATCCTCGATAAATTGAGTCAAGTTTAGTATCTGTCCGCAACATGACTTGCCTGGTCGGAAACCGGCTTGTTGTGGGATAAGCCTCTCCTGTAGCACCTCATTTATCCTATTAAGAAGGAGCCTCTCGAACAACTTATAGAGATGGCACAGCAACGAAACAGGTCTATAACTTTTTGGGTCGTTGGAGTCCTTGCCTGGCTTGAGCAGTGCAACTACTCTTGCCTTCCTCCACATTTTTGGTATCATAAGGCCAGTGACACAAGTGTTAAACAATTCGAGCAGCCACCGCAACGTTGTCCCACCAAAATTCTTTATCTGTTCAGTCCTCAGGTCATCAATACCAGGCGCTTTATTAATCTTCATATACTTTATTGCCGTATCAAGCTCGTCGATTGAAAAGGGTTCACGAAGATAGTACTCCTCATTATTTTCGTCTCGGATCAGTGGCTGTCGTGACTGCCTCCCGCGTATCTTGCCGTTCAATAACAATTGTGTGGCTACCTGATCAGCCGTTACTTCAGTGAAACTCTTTTTTGTCTTCCTTGGGTCTCCGCTGAGATTTTTAAGTAGTTTCCAAGCCCTTCTGCTATTTGTTTTCATATCAAGGTTTTCCATCAAGTTACGCCATATCTGCGTTCTGCCCTCGGCGACGGACATCATGAGATCCTCACCTGCCTCGATCGTATCTTCAGCGAAGGGGTCCTTCTCGAACAATTTCTGGTAGCGATTAAGCAGCGGTTTAGTGTCTTCCGTTAAGCCTGCTATATATTGAGTTCTACATCCTCTTGGTATACAATTACGTGATATTTTTCTTACCAGTTCAATGAATAATTCATAATTTTCTGGTCGGGGTGATAGTTCTCTCACCTCGGCATCCAAGTTTTTGCTGAAACTGTTCCAGTCGGCCTTCTTAAAATTAAATCGTCTCTTAAAGGGTACCTGTTCTGGCTCCAAAACAGCGCTAGCGATACAGATAATGGGTCTGTGTTGAGTCTTCGGTATTGGTTCTCCTAGGTGTTTGCTACACATTGCTGCCAGTCTCGACGATACAAATATATTGTCTGGGTTGTAGCCTCTCTTCCATCTACCGCTATTGAAAGAAGATGGTAGCTTCGGGTCATGTATTAGCTGGAAGTCGTGTGTTTCAGCCCAGGATTCAAGATCTGCGCCGTTGTTATCGGTTTCCCTGTATCCCCATGCCGTACTTTTGCAATTGAAATCGCCAAGGATGAAATTTGCGAGCTTGTTTTTAAAGTTTGCAGGTTTATGAAAGGTGAAAGGAATGTTAGGTGGCTTATACACCGAAGTCACGCAATATTGCGGGGTTTCAACAGTTAAAATCTCAATGCCGATAAGTCATGGAAACAGTACAGCACATAGTTTGCCATTGTAAGTTCCTAGATCGGAAGAGGAAGGGCAACCAAAACTGGAACCAGAGGTCATTTTGACTCTCTCCCCAGTTGACCTACACAAATTAATGCAAGGAACCACTAAGTGGGTGTAAAAATCAAATAGTGTGAGCACAATGGGCTAAACCAGGCCTAAGTGCATCAGATATATAGATGGACCCTCGGAAAAATGGCAAATTTGTGTTGACGTATTTGTTAGTAATTGAAATTACAGCTATTTTTTTATGTCTGCTTATCGGTGTGCCTCATATTAAATTCCTAATTTCCAAATACGAATGGTTTGTATGTATAGATCTTCGTAGTGAATCTGGTATTCTCTATATTATGCAAATTGTCTTCGGGTTCATAGGCGTGAATAAAATATGAAACCCGTATCCTCCAATCAAAGAACATTATAAAAATGGAAAAATCTCGTTCTGGCCTTACGTCAATTGATAAGCAGTGTAACAAGTCCGCCATGTTGGCCGAGTAGAAAAAGGTGATACCAACCGGCCAAACACTAATAATTACTTATGTAAATCATGAAATTGCATTGTAGTTAATTTATAATTATGCAGAAAATATGCGGTCTCTTAAAGCACTCAAGGCTGTTAATATTTATGAACGTCGACATCGGTAAATTATTTTGTACTATCTGTGGTGTGTAACGTGGTTACTTTTTGGTTGATTAAACACTGTGATGACCAAAGAAACGTATTAGAAGCGGTTTGGTTTTATTTCAATGTGAACTTTTATTAAAGTCAAGGTCCTCTTTGATGGTAAAGTAGACTAGGAAAGTACACGAATTTCTTTCCTCTGCTCCACTTAAAAAAAAAGTGTAGTGTCGGCCAATAAGAGTTGATATTTTTATTAAAAAAAATTAACGCATACACTATTACAATAACTCGTCGTCGCTCTAAAACCAATGAAGGCACTGAAGCGGGAATACACGAAGTATGACCGAAGAAAACGCCTTTTTTCCTCTGGGAAAGTCTTCTACATGTTCCTAGCAGAAATGTACGCCATATTACAGTGTGCGTATGAAAACAATAGAAGGGCTTACCTCAATAGGCGGATCCATGTATACTCTGACAATCAAGTAGCCCTTAGATCGCTTATGTGCAACAAAGTAACACTGCAGTGGGTACCAAGAGTACCAGGACACGGAGGTGTTGCAAGAGACGAAAAATCCAATGAACTTGCAAGGAAAGGCTCAGAAATTACAATCATAGGTCAAAAACTGGCACTGGGAGTTTCAAGGTGCACAAATCGATGGATCAGGAATGAACACAAAATCTACTGGAACAAGAGACACCAAAGCAAACGCTTCACTGGGGATCCAGACCCGAGACTCACGAAACAGCCGCTACAAAAGAATTGGAATTAGCTGAGAACTATTACAGGAATTCTAACAGGACACATTGCTGTCACAATTATCTGTACATTGAAGTCCTTGGCTGCAGATTATGCGGATAAGTCAGGAGACAGTACAGCACATAGTTTGCCATTGTGAGTCACTAGAAGAGGAAGGGCAACCAAAACTGGAACCAGAGGTCATTTTGACCCTCTCCCCAGTTGACCTACACAGACTAGTGCAAGGAACCACTGAGTGGGTGTAAAAATCAAATAGTGTGAGCACAATGGGCTAAACCAGGCCTAAGTGCATTAGATGGGGATCCAGACCCGAGACTCACGAAGCAGCTGCTTCAAATGAGTTGGAATCAGCTGAGAACTATTACAGGAATTCTGACAGGACACATTACTATCCAGAATTATCTGCACAGGATACAACTGTACAATGGATACCTTGGCTGCAGATTATGCATATAAGTCAGGGAAATAGTACAGCCCATCTATATACTCTTCTATTGATTCTACGTCAGGTTGACTAATATAAACCACCCGAATACCTTTTTGGTGTCTATCCTGACACTAAAACTAACTTAATTTTTATCATATCCCCCGTCAGCCCGTTGTTGTCACATTTAAAAAATGAACTGGGACGAGCAAAGGCGTTACTTTTTATTATTTCGAGGGTTGTACGGTTTACCAGCAGTCATTTATCATGGGGAGTTATTAGATTAAATTCACTTAACCGAGAGATACGTATCAGCGACAAGCAACGTTTTAAGGGCAATTTTTAAATCGTGACGTTAGAAAGTCGGTTATATAGTCTATTTCAGAAAGGCGATATAGAGTAATAGAAGCTTATTAGGTGTGTAAAGGGATTACAGAGTGACCCAACGAATATTTAAGCCACTTTTATAATTTGGCATTGATTTCATCGCAAAATTCTTTATATTGATTAAGTGCAGATAGCACCACCGGGGTTTCGGTCAATTTATGGGTTTTGAATTTTGGTATCCATTCACAAACACTGAAAATGGTGTGACAAAGGCGTACATTATGTACTTAGTACTACAAAAAATGTACACTTATTTTTTATTAAACATTATAAAAAAAAATACATTATACAGAAATAAAATTATAAAAAAATCCTAATATTCTTCGTCATGAGGAACTGTCATCTCCTCTTGACGTTATAACTAACGGGTCGACGGTCCGATCGATCAGGTGGTCAAGATCCCACATTTTCTCCTCCAGTTTTCTGGTGTCACTTCCTTAAGGGCTTGGTCAAACAGTAGCTTAACGTTTTTCATTTTGAATGTCGTGTTGTGTCTTGCTACAAATCCTTTCACTTGCGCCCATACCTATAAGTTCTATAAGATTTAGTTCGCAATGATATGGCGGTGTGCGTAGCACAGTTACACTATGTTTTTCAGCCCACTGCATATTTCATAAAACGATGTTTGTGTAAATTTGCTATAGCTAATAGTTCCTTCTTTATCAAATTATCTTCTTTTTTTTTGGTTAGTTATCATTAATAACTAATTTAATGCACAAAATTTACCTGCGCCTATGGCCGCCACCAAAATTGAGCCGAACTGGACGGAATTTCCCATTTTATTACTCTATTTACACCTTTCTCAAATAGACTATAGCCGTGTTGAATTATTTAGGTTAAGCAGAAATTTTAAGTAAAATATTACTTAATAAAATTCTAGGCGGTAATTTTTATTGCAGTTTTTTACAAAATGCCTGCTTGAACAAATCCGTAAAACCGGTTTATACGTACGAAATAATATGCATAGAATATGTATATCGGGTTTTATTATATTACGATAGAAGTAAATCGTGTTGAAATATATTGTGACGAATCAATCGAATGTATATCGTATTTCATTATATTCTGATAATTCTAAAATAAAGCGAATTATATGTTAATATGTTGTGATCATACTACTGGACTGTAACTGATCTATGAGTAATTTGACTATAGTTTTATAATTGAATGCTAATCCGAAAAGGCGATAATACCTGGACGATTTTTAAAATAATTCTTCATATAGTCGGATCTGGTCTTATCGTGCGGGTCGTACGATTCAAGAAAGACATACTCTCAGTTTTTGTTTTCTTTACTTGCGTTTAATTTTACCCTCTAAATAAAATACGTAAGATAAATGAGACAGACTTATTCCATTTTGACATGAAAAAAAAGGATATATATATGTATTTACTTTCCAGCGATTCTAAAAAAGCTTATAATAGCACCAGCTACGTTTTATTTTAAATATGCCAGTTTTGTGACTTTGACAGTTTGTGACAAAATGAAACAATTTTCTGGGTTTTTGCATCCCCAATCAAAAAAAATGGTACTTAATCTGAACTGAACTATTTCGAAAATGAAAGAAAAAGTGGAAATTCGCCAACCAATATTCAGGAAACAGTAGCCAAAGCACTGGGAATTAGTTTAAGGACTGTGCAGAAAATTGTGCATGAAACAAAATATAACATAATACCCAAGAATACTAAAAAGTGTAAACGAAGAAAGCCAAAGACTGAGGATGTAAGCGAAAATATTAAAATTGGAGTTCGAAATGTGATTTACGATTTATACAAATCAAAAACCAGTGTACTTAACTCTTCCAGTTTTACAAAAAACATCAAAAATTCTGGGTGTTTTGGAAATTGTGTTTTGGAAGCGTTATCAAAATTATTACAAAATTTAGGTTTTCCCTATAAAAAAGACTGTAACCGAAGATTTTTATGTGAGCAGCCACAGATAGTGAGTCAGCGTGTTCAGTTTAAAAAAAAAACGGACAATTACAAATTGAAATTTAGAAAAGTGGTATTTTTAGACGAAACGTGGATATTTTCGAATGGAAGTGGTTTAAAATCTTGGCAAGATGACTCTGTTAAAAGTGTTAAAAGGAATAAGGGGTGCGGTACGGGAAAGCGTTTTATTATTTTGCATGCCGGTACTGGAAGAAATCGGTGGAACATACAGAAATATTAATAAGGGATTGGTGGGATCGAGAACAAGTACTAAATGTCGAAGTAGCGCCAATGATAATTGCTCCATTCGAAGACGAGACGAGGATTTTTCAGATTTTATAAGTGACGATGAGAGTTTTTAGGCTATAATTATAAACGGTGTTTTTCGTTTACATTTTTTAGTATTCTTGGGTATTATATTATGCTTTTTTTTCATGCACATTATTCTGCATTGTCCTTAAACTAATTCCCAGTGTTTTTATTACGGTTTCCTGCATATTGGTTTGCAAATTTCCACTTTTTCTTTCATTATCGAAATAGTTAACATTTAGGTACAACTATTGTTACTGAACAACAAGCTTTTCATAAGGTATAATAATCACTCGCAAAGTTTGCACGATACAACGCACAGTGAGATCTAGCTACCAATAAGTTAAAATAAAGCAAGATTTTTCGGTATTTCCTAAAATATAGCAGATATAAAAAAATTGACAAATTACTTTCTTTGCTATGAACCAGTGATTCAATTGACATAGAGTGATAAAATTTAAAAATATTATTGTGAAAGTTACAAGTCATTAAAATTGGAGCAAAAATCATCGTCTTCTTTAACACCCTGTATATAAAATTTTCTGACAGTTAAAGAAAATCCAACATTGACAATTGTTTCCCAAGGGATGAATCTATCAACCATTCAAAACCGTAGGTCAATATCATATCTGGTTCAGAAAATATTAACTGCTAAATTTAGGCGAAATTTTTCTTGCTAGAAAGCAATTGTCCAGCAGATTATTTTGAATAGAAAAAAATTAAATTAACTAGAGAAAAATTAGCTGCAAACGGACAGGTACATTAAATTAACTGTTAAAAATATGCGCCTCCTTTAAGTATTTAAGTACATAGTTGATTTAATATTTTTTGTTCAAAATAGTCATATGTTTAAAAATAAAAAATGTATTTTTATGAGTATTTATCTTATTTTATTTTTTAAACCGAAAACCGTCCACCTGACAGAAAAAAGTCAAGAGAACATTTTTATGAGAAATAGAGATTAATTATAAAAATAATATTTATTTTAAAAAAATCAGTGGCGTATCATAATTTTAATTAAAAGTATTTCAAGGAATATTGACAGGGACCCCACTGATAAAAATTTAGAAAACCTTTATCCTGAAAAAAATGTATTTTAATACGTACTTAAATTGAAAAAAAAAATACAAAGCGGTTTTATAGATATTGGAAAAAAAATTTTTTTAAAACTTAAACACCCTGTATCTCAAAAATAAATCGGTTGCGGACCGTCAATGAGGTAGACCAATGAATTGTCATCTTATCCAATAACATTTCTAGAAAGGTAACTTATTGTATTTAGCTGTAATAAATCTTATCGAAAACTCTTAAATTCCTGCTGAAGTAATGAAATAATGCCCAAAATTATATAAAATTCCCATACGGAAAACAAATCCCTTTATTTTGCTCTCATGTTTCGTTCGACAAACTCGTTTTTGATGACTATGCGGCCGACGACGTAACCTGCCAGCGAATGGAAATTCCATTACAAAGGCGAATTTCGGCCGCAAAATTTTATTTGTGTTGTGCCGGGGTTTAGAGTGACATTTGCGTGTACGACAACACAAAACAATGTAGAGAGAATTAACCTCATATTTTTTTCAAAACACTGATGGCAGCTTGATAAAATTCCGATTTAGAACAATTGCCATGATTATCTTTATGTTTTTCGAGCTTTATTTTCGCAATTGATGAGCCATTATTTGGGTTTTGTCGATTAGTTTTTCAAGCGGATATGTGAGAGCTAGAACCCACATCAATATTAACAATGACCTCTTTTTATCAGACGTAGAGTAACATCATGAGCGTTGTTTATGTGGGGAGAGTGGTCAAAGAGTACCCCCCTCCTCCTCATGGAAGTTAATTCATGAAGGTTGGAGACAATAATGATGTTTCTTAAATGATAGAAGAGTTTTGGACTGGAGTCTTTATTTGCTTTACATCCCAAAGCTTCAACTGGTAAGTATTTCCAGAATATGAATTAAGTTTGGTGAATACGCGATGGTAGCTCAGTGGTGGACTTATAACAATCCGACCATCACTTCTTGAAATTTGCCCTTACACCATCAATATTCTTGTCATTCCTTTATCAAGACTGTCATTCTGACCGATGGTGTACAACGAGTAGAACGGGTCACAACTAATGCTTGAGCAGCAGAAAAACGCCATTGACATTTAAATTACACTTTAATTTGGAAAGTTATTTACCTCATGTAGATATTGATTGATATTGTAATTAATTTTGAATTTTAATATAAAGTATTAATTTTTAATTATTTTTGAAATTGAAATTTAAAGGACTAACAGATGAAAAGGATGCTTAAAATCAATTTAGCGGAGAATTATCTTTTATTTTTTTTTAAATCTGTAAGTTAAGGGTTAGAACCTAGAATGGTCACTTATAAGCAGTGACGTGCATACAATATAGGCAAAAAAGCATAGCCTACCCTAGGAATAATAAATCAAATGGAAACAATTTTTTTTTGTATTTTAGTTTTCATCCGTGTAATCCAACTTTAGCAATTTATCTATACATTAATATAATAAATACTAATATAGGACCGGTAAATTAATCCTATATCATTTTACGAACGCTTTCTTTGCTCATTATATCGTAAACTAGATCCCTGTATAAGCATTCCGTAAGACCGTTCTAAAAGCAAAGATCTCGCTGTACATTAGCATCTTATGTAAAAGCAAAAGCACTGCTGTTGTACGAGTGGAAGCAAGCGAGAAAGCAGTTAGGCAGTAGGGTAGAAAGAGATGTAACAAATAAAATCGTTGTAGCCTTCGACCTTCCTTCAGCTCTTTCACTAGACTTAGCGCCGGCGGGGTTCGGGAAGAAAATAAATACAGAGGCGTTAATTGTTACTATTCCGGCTAGCAGCGCGTCTGCAAAACGATCCTTTTCTGGATTAAAAAGAATTCACACCACCTATTTACGAAACACAAAGGGAGAGATAATACGCTTATTAACAATAATCTCTCTGGAGAGCCACTTTTACAGGATTTAAAACTTTGTTTAACGAATGTGAAGCCCCGACGCAGCACGACAAATCTCAAACATAAAAGCCGTTTTCTTGTAACTACATTTGTAATTAAACAAAAAAAGTTTAACCAATGACATAGCTCAAAAGCGGCATTCGCCTTAACATACACATCCAACCGCGGCACCGAATAATAATTTAACTCCAAAATAAACAAATTTATATAGTAAATAAAGCATCAATTAACGGCCTTAATGCTGCAGGCGCATACCAACGCTGCATGGAGGCACCGAATTCATTTAGACCCGAGCGTCTCTGTTAAAATATTATTAATTAACTGGAGACTTCGACAGAGAAAATAGATTCTCGAAATGGTTCGGACTGTCAAAATATACTTGAGTATCGGGTTTGTTCTGTTTTATAAGGGACAGTTAGGGGGGCATCTGTCTATAAATTGATTTATTGTATCTTTCTTAACGCAGTCTGCGCCTCATATTTTTTTAATGCCGCAGTAGTATACCGGGCAGTGGCGTGCATACAATAAAGGCAAAAAGCTTTGCCTACCCTGGGAGCAATAAAACAAACAGAAACAATTATTTTTATATGTTAGTTTTTATCTGTGTATTCCAGCTTTGGTAATTTATTTCTACATTAATATAGTAATTAATAATATAGGACCGAAAAATGAATCTTATATCGTTTCCACAAACGCATTCTTGGCTTATTATATCGTAAACTAGATCCCTGTGTAAGCATTTTGTTGGACCGTTCTAAAACCAAAATCTCGCTGTACATTAGCGTCTTATGCAAATGCACTGCTTTTGTACGAGTGGAAGTAAGCGAGAGAGCCGGTTGGTAGTAGGGTAGAAAGAGATGTAACAAAGAAACCCATCGCAACCTTCGACCTTCCTTCATCAATCAGCCCGCGCCAAGAAAGCATGCGTTTGATAAGCCCATTGGTGCCAATCTTCAAGTTTTACCGTAGTTTGGAAAATACTTCGCTTTCTCTATATGAAATATGAAACACAAGTTTTATTATTAATTAGTTTAGTTAGGATATTTTTAAAGGGATAACGGATAAGGTATCGTAAAATAAGAAGCACTTTTGTAATAATTAAAATAATTTTTGCCGATAGGATCATAATATTTAATAATCAGTAAGCTTATTATCATATTTCACATAATAATTGACTTCGTTTTTGGCGACATTTGTTTAATCAGGTGGATAATAGATTTTTAATTTATAATTAGTGTTTTAGCCCTTTTGCTAGACTTCGCGCCGTTGGGTTTGGGAAAAAAAATAAATTTGGAAGGGTTAATTATTACTATTCTGGCTAGCAGCGCGTCCCCAGAATGATATTTTTCTGGTTTAAAAATACCTACTTACAAAACACACAGGAAGATACACGCTTATTAACAATAATTTCTCTGGAGAGCGACCCTTTGCAGGATTTAAAACGCAAAACAAATTTTTATGATGATTTTTTAAAAGAATTTTTACGTAAAGACCGCCGTGTTGAACTTATTTACAAATAATGTTGTTTTATTCTTCTTCTGCCACAGTTCTTTCTACAAACTCAAAACAAGACTTTTGTGACAAAATTTGAAATCTAGATGCTTGTACGGAAGGTAAATTTTTTTCTTAAATGCAATTTTTGCCTACCCTGATTAAAACAGCATCGCACACCACTGATACTGGGAGATATAAAACGGTGCTACCCCTATTTTTTTCCGTAATTCTTGAAATAATGATTTTAAAATTGTATGTAATAACGAGTGTATAAATTGCGATTTTTTGGTTAAATCAAATCCTCAAAACCACTTCCGATTTAACCGGAAGTGAGGTTAACTTTTAAATTTTATATAAAAATCCGCTAATAATGCTAAGAAAACCCAGGCAGCAGTCTTCTCCAAAAAGGTTAACATTGCAGAACCGGATATAGTCATGGCAGGACACGCAATTCCCCTGGCACCGTCTATTAATTTGCTTTGGGTCAATCTGGGAGGTAATATGTCTTGGCATGATCACGTTGCCGCAATTGCCAAGGCAGCTGCACAGAAACTTGGTGTACTTTTCCGCACCAAAAGGTTGTACACACCTCATCAACTTTTGACACTCTACAAAGCCCAGATTCGACCATCATTAGAATATTGCTCTCATGTCTGGAGCTCTGCACCCAAGCACACCCTTCGGCTACTGGATTCCATTCAAAGGAGAGCCATTCATCGAAGACAGGTTGGTGATTTGGCTCTCTTTTATAGATATTTCCATGGCAGGTGTTCGACTGACATTGCCCACTTGATTCCACCTAGAGCAATGCAAAACAGAAATACACGGCGAACCACTGCCGCTCATCCATATGTTGTTCAGTTTAGTACTCCTCGAACTTCATTGTTCAAGAATTCTTTCATCTGGAGAACGTCATCTTTGTGGAATGATCTTCCTGATGTCGTGTTTCCCAATGAATACAATCTTCAACGTTTTAAGACCAACGTTAATCGCTTTCTTCGCACACGCACCGCTCCCTGAGCGCCCTAAAGGATTTTTCCTACAGTGCAGGTGTTTTGTCATAAAAAAAAACAAGTTAAGAATTATTCATTAACTAATATCAAGGAAGATTATAAAAGTAATTTCTAGCCGCATGTATCGCTGGAAAGAGGGGAAGTGGGGAAACAGGGACACTTGCTCTCCTCCAGGTTGACCAACAATGTATAATCTATTCCAAAAGTACTCCACTGTCAAAATTTGCTGCTAAAGCTTCGATTTTATTTCTATTTTACTTCATTTTAATATAATGTTGTCTAAAATTTTCGTCTCTCTCTTATTTAATAATCTTGTATTAAATTTTTCATATTATGAACTGTGTTAAATGAAGTTTAAGGCTAAACAACTATTACAATTAAAACTTTATCAAGTTTTCATTTTCCAGACTGTATTTCTTCTTAGAAGTTTTGTGAAATTAAATTCATATAAGAACATTTTAAACTCCTCAAAGAAAATTGCTCACGTTATTTTCTAGCATTTTAAAGAGGGGATTTCGTCAAAGTCTGATCTCGGCGCCCTCACCAAGCAATCGATCATCTTACAAATAAAGCATGTCATCATAATGACATCAAATAATCAGGAAATTACCTCCGAGTAAAAAAATCATAAAATGTACAAAATTCATAAAAAAAAAAGTTGCGATCTTCCTCAGAACGTCGTGGTATCCGATTATACTCAACATTATACCATTAAAATAACAGAGACGCTGGCCCTTCACATGCAGTCGACATATATATTTAACTTCAGGGGCGTTAGCATTTTAAATTTACAAATTACTTCCTGCAAAATAATTACTTTATATGTTGAATATTACATTCCTGGAGTCGTTAAAAAACCATTTGTTGAAACTCATTGCTCATCGTTCATTACAAGACATACGCAAGAAATGATTACTATTAAAACAAAAGGAAGTGCACGTTAATTTCGTTGGTAGAGTAAGCGCCACGAATATAACATTGTTCAAATATTTATTATATTGTAGGTTACTTTCATAGTTTTAGTTTTTGCAATCCCCAACAGGACCTCATTTCTTCGTTCATAGAAGTAGATTTTCCCATGGGGATATACAATTTCTCTCACGCAAATGGCTATCTCGTATTCTTAAACACATTTCGTAGGGATAGTTTCCAATAATACCCCTCCAGTTTAACTCAGTGGGGACATTGCGACCGAAATATTTCCCCAAGGGAATAAATTCCACCGCTTGAAGAATTGAGGCCCATAAGTCAATCTTCCATAATACAATGCTTTAATATGGAACTCGGTTATTAAATATAAAAAATTACTATAGGAGGCAAGGCGTCGACGCGACGGCAGTCAAAAGAGAAAACCCAGGCAGCAGTCTTCTCCAAAAAGGTTAACATTGCAGAACCGGATATAGTCATGGCAGGACACGCAATTCCCCTGGCACCGTCTATTAATTTGCTGGGGGTCAATCTGGGAGGTAATATGTCTTGGCATGATCACGTTGCCGCAATTGCCAAGGCAGCTGCACAGAAACTTGGTGTACTTTTCCGCACCAAAAGGTTGTACACACCTCATCAACTTTTGACACTCTACAAAGCCCAGATTCGACTATCATTAGAATATTGCTCTCATGTCTGGAGCTCTGCACCCAAACACACCTCTACGGCTACTGGATTCCATTCAAAGGAGAGCCGTTCGTCTGATCGGCGACCCCGTGCTGACCAAGCCCCTCGATAGCCAGGAGCATCGAAGACAGGTTGGTGATTTGGCTCTCTTTTACAGATATTTCCATGGCAGGTGTTCGACTGACATTGCCCACTTGATTCCACCTAGAGCAATGCAAAACAGAAATACACGGCGAACCACTGCCGCTCATCCATATGTTGTTCAGCTTAGTACTCCTCGAACTTCATTGTTCAAGAATTCTTTCATCTGGAGAACGTCATCTTTGTGGAATGATCTTCCTGAGGTCGTGTTTCCCAATGAATACAATCTTAAATCGCTTTCTTCGCACACGCACCGCTCCCAAAGCGCCTTAAAGGATTTTTCCTACAGTGCAGGTGTTTTATCATAAAAAAAAAAAAACATTATTTTTTTTTCTGTGCACGAATTATGAACTTACAATCAAAGGTGAATTAAAAATAAGGTAACAGAGTTAATATGATTGTGAGAAAATTATTTATGTCACAGTCAAACTTGCTGGTTAGTTAATTATTATTATTAAAATTTTGTGCAACCCGATATAAATCTACATAATATAGTAAATTGCTATAGTGTTTTGCAATAAGTGCATAATCTTAAAGTTTATAATACTGAAGAATTTTGTGCATGCATTCGCTTAGAGTTTCCGATCTCTAGCAAAATTAACTGTATTATATTCTTGTTGCTTGTATTTCATCGAAATTATCCAAGTATATCAAGTTAATCGCGATACAAATACACAAACCACATTTTCTATTAAATTGAGTTAGGACGCCCGTATTGAACCAACACTTAACTTTAATTATATAACTATAAACTTTTTAAAATATGTTTAAAACAAACAAAGAATTCAATTCAATTTTACTTTAAAGTACAAAGTCCGGTTTTTAGAAACATACTCTTAAAACTGGCCAATAGTCTATTTCAGAAAGGTGTAGAATAATAAAATGGGAAACTCCGTCCAGTTCGGCTTAATTTTGCGCATTAAATTATTTATGATAACAAAATAAAGGAAAGAAAAGAAGATACTTTGGTAAAGAAGGAACTATTAGCTATAGCAAATTTACATAACAAACATCGTTTTATGAAATATGCCGTGGAATATATAGCTGAAAAACATAGTGTAACTATGCTGCGCACACCGCCATATCGTTGAGAACTAAATCCTATAAAACTTATATGGCCGCAAGTGAAAGGATTTGTAGCAAGACACAACAAGACATTCAAAATGAATGAAGTTAAGCTACTGTTTGATCAAGCCATTAAGGAAGTGACACCAGAGAACTGGCGAAAAGCAGTCAAAAGCAATCATGTTATTAAAGAAGAGGAGAATATGTGGGATCTTGACCACCTGATCAATCGGACCGTCGAGCCGTTAATTATAACGTCAAGAAAAGATGACAGTTATTATGCTTTTTTTATAATTTAATTCCTGTATAAGTAATGTATTTTTTTATAATGTTTAAAAAAAATAAGTGTACCTTATGCTATGTACATAATGCACTACTTTATCACGCCATTTTCAGCGTTTGTGAATGGATAACAATAGGCAAAACCCATAAATTGACCCAAACCCGGGTGGTACTATGATGCACTTGATGAAAAGAAATATGTTTGCAATGATATCAATGCCAAATTATGAAAGTGGCTTAAATATTCAAGGATCACTCTGTAGTGTCCCTTTGCATACCTATAAGCTTGTATTACTCTACACCTTTCTGAAATAGACTATAGTTTTTTTTTGTAGTTCGGGCCAAGACGAACCGTAATTTATCACGTGAAATTTTAGCGCGAGCGTATCCACTAATTGTTTGTCTTTCGTTTTTCGCTTCTTTGTCGTTTTAATAAAGTCACCTACCTCCCCATCCTGTCCCCAAAGAATTACCGCTAAAAGAGGCTTCCTCTTCTCATTAAATTAATTACCGTTCAAAGACGGTTGACGACGATCTTTTTGTCACGCCTGCCATGAAACCAACTGAAACGAGTAACTAATATTTTACTTAAGTATAGGTTACAATATAGAATAGACATGGAGACAGACTTGACTTTATACATATTTTGTTTGAAATGCAATAAATGCAGCGGAGCTTGCTCGAGGACATGCAACTTCTCAGATAAGCAAATGCATGAAATTCTTTGTACTTATTAACTTTGAGAATGTTGACTTGCTGCACCGGCTTTGATTTCAATATGTATTGTTTGTGTTAAGTAAAATCCATTTTGTTTTAATTTATCTAATTTTCGGGATTGGCACTCGGTTATTTTCTTCGGAATATAAAGATCTCGACTTAATATTATTTCGTCGTAAGTAAGTCGAGATTCGGGACCATGATTTATTTTAAGAGTATCAAATAAGTGAAAAATATGTTCAACGGTAAGACTTAAACGCGGGATACACATTGCATATTATGCCACGTTAGGACAGACAAATAAACTGCTGGACAATTGCTTTCGAGCAAGAAAAAATTTGCCTAAATTTAACAGTTAATATTTTCTGAAACAGATATGATATCGACCTGCGGTTTTGAATAGTTCATAGATTTATCCCTTGAGAAACAATTGTCGATGTTGGATTTTCTTTAACTGTCAGAAAATTTTATATACAGGGTGTTAAAGAAGACGATGATTTTTGCTCCAATTTTAATGGCGTGTAACTTACACTATAATATTTCACAATTTCACAATAGTTGTACCTAAATGTTATGATATACAGTGGCGTACTTATAAACACCTATATGTCTATGGTTTATGAGTATAGTGTTAGAAAGTTAGAAATTAATAAATAAATTTTGCTCGAAAGCAATTGTCCAGCAGTTTAGTTCATGTTATTTATGGGTCCGCAACAGCTTCGCTTTCTAGATACAGGGTGTTCAAAATTGAAACAAATTTAGGATTTCGCCATATATTTTTTGAATAGTGTCAACTACTTCATTAAAACTTAGAACAGACTATAGTCCATTTCAGAAAGGTGTAAAGTAATAAAATGGAAAAAAACATCGTTTTATTAAATGTTCCGTGGAAGATATAGCTGAAAAACATAATGTAACTGTGCTGCGCATACCGCCATATTCTTGCGAACTAAATCCTATAGAACTTATATGGACGCAAGCGAAAGGATTTATAGTAAAACACAACACGACATCCAAAATGAAAGACGTTAAGCTACTGTTTGATCAAGCCATTAAGGAAGTGACATCAGAGAACTGAAGAAAAGCAGTCCATCGTGTCATTAAAGAAGAGGATAAAATGTGGGATCCTAACTACCTGATCGATCGGACCGTCGACTCCTTAATTATAAAATCAAGAAGAGATGACAGTTCCTCAGATGACGAAGAATATTATGATTTTTTATAATTTAATTTCTGTATAATGTATTTTTTTTCTAATGTTTAAGTGTACCTAATACTATGTACATAATGCAAGCCTTTGTCACATCATTTTCAGTGCTTGTAAATGGATAACAATAGGCAAAACTCATAAATTTACCCAACGGGTGGTACTATCTGCATTTGATGAAAAGAAACAAATTTGCAATAAAATCAATGCCAAATTATAAAAGTGGCTTAAATATTCGTTGGGTCACTCTGTAGTCCCTTTGCATACCTAATGAGCTGTTATTACTCTACACCTTTCTGAAATAGACTATAATAGATACACCGCATCAATTTTATAACATTTTTTTTTAGAAAAGAAGACCTGATTCCTGATTTTATAATAGCTTTCAAGATTTAAAAATAATCCGGTCTAAAATACCTTTATTCACAACATCAAAAATAAATTGTACTTATAAACTATAAAAGACATTTTAAACTAAACCACATTTTTTTGAAATTCGAAACTTTTAGAGAATCCAGTGACAAAGAGCTCCATCAGAAATGTACATTTTATTTCGTAGATTTAAATTTAAACATACACGGTAAAAAATGTAGTTAAACTTCCACAAGCAAAGAAAGAAACAATCAATTTTTTTTCTAATAATTCATTTTCAATAATCACAAGGTATTTTCACAAGGATACTGGGGCAATAAACTAGTACACAGGCGGCTTTAAAACCAAAGAC
This sequence comes from Polydrusus cervinus, assembly GCA_935413205.1. Lineage (NCBI taxonomy): Eukaryota > Metazoa > Arthropoda > Insecta > Coleoptera > Curculionidae > Polydrusus > Polydrusus cervinus. The sequence continues at coordinate 34,624,279 of OW284517.1, read as the reverse complement.
GATACCGGAGCTGGGATTCAAGGAGTAATACCGGAGGAAAACTTATTTTTCCTCTGGGAAAGTCTCCCTCAGTGTTCCAAGTAGAAATCTATGCCATATTACAGTGTGCGTATACTTTGACAGTCAAAGAGCCCTTAAATCATTTATATGCAACAAGGTAACCTTAAGACTGGTATGGGAATGTCAAGAGGAACTGAAGGTCTGGGCAAAAGTAAACAAGGTAATACTGCAGTGGGTACCAGGACATTCAGAGCAGAATCGACTAATTAAACAGAATTGTTAAGAATAGTCTTATACCAGTAGCAACATTTTTAATAACCACTATTAAACAATCTATTACTATAGCAAAAAAGTTAACTAACGAACAGCGTACAGAATTGCTACCTCTTTATTTATACGGACAATAAAACGAAATAATTATGAATATAAGCCCAGAATTATAAGAATGTATTTTAATAAAAAATTATTTTTGGAAATAGAAATGGTTTTATACAACATAAAGATTATACCAACAATAAAAGGCTTTTTGGGGGTATTAGTTAAATTATTATTTGATATTAAACATTTATTTACCCTTATGCAACATACTTTTAATTGGCAAGAGTGTGGGAGACTGCGACGTATCAAGACGAGTTTTACGATGCCATTTGCATTTGTTCGGCTGTGCGGGTTGTCTCAGATGTTTGTTGTTTTTTGTGAACAGTGTTGTAAGATATTATTAAGCTTTATTTGTGGTGGTGTAAAATTATCAGTATTTTGTAACCTAAGAGCTGTGTTTATGATCTCAGATTTTTCGTTGTTTCTTGATTAGAAAGTGTTGAGGGTAAATACCCTTATTTGTTTTTTTTAGTTATATAAATACCTTTAAAATGTTTTTTTATACTATTTTTATTATTTACTATTTTTTATATTATCGGCCATTTACTGTTTATTTTAAATTCTGGACATACGATTGCACATGTTTTAAAGCGAAAAGTAGCATTTAGTGGTACATGGTAAAATCAAAAAATAAAATTTGTCAATGCCAATATAAATATAGTAAAATATCATTTCTTTACCTTTATTATTTTTTGGTCTTAAAACATACAATCATCCAAAATATCGCTTGTTGCTTGGAGTTTGCGTAAAGAAATAAGTGATCGATTTACAAAAAAATAATATTGGGAATGCGCAAGCGCAAAATTTGAATTGGCAAACAGTATAAAAACGTTTTATATTGACAGCAAAACAATTTTATATCGGTTATAAAACTGGATTATACTTTTTTTCAACTGTGTTTACTGGTTATAAAGCGTTTTATAGTCGCTATAGAACAAACCTTTATGGTTATAATTTGTGTCATATAAACAGTATAATTGCTCTTAACTAATGTGTATACCCATAAAAATACGTTTTATAGTCGCTATGGAACAAACCTTCTTGGTTACCATCCATGTTATATAAAGAGTATAACATATTTTAGTTATCCTTATGCACTGGTCCTAGCAATATCTGGTGTATAACTGGTATTAGCTCGTACTGCTGCTCCAAATAGTATTAAATATTCTTATATTGGCCATAATAATTCTTATAATGGTTATAATACATTTTTCTCAGTGCACGAAGGTATTACAGCAGCCATGTCAAACATGCGGCCCGCGGGCCGCATGCGGCCCACTGAACAGTTTCCTGCGGCCCCGAATCAATTTTGAAAACAGGCAGGTAATGCGGCCCGCGAGCCTGTTAAAAACCGAAATGGAACAAATGGTGCCATCTTCAATTTTTCTTTATTTACCGGTCTGTTCACTATCGATATTGATAAAGTTTCCCCTCACTTGCAGATGGAAGTGATTGAGATTCAGTGTCAGACTCATTTAAAAAAAATTTGATAGTGTTGGTACGTTCGAATTTTATAAGTACTTGCCTGTTCAATACCAAGAAATGAGAAAATTTGCCTGCAAAATCCTGTCAATGTTTGGAAGTACCTATAAGTGTGAACAATTATTTTCTTTGATGAAAGGAAACAAATCTCCCGCAAGATCGCGATTGACAAACGCACACTTGGACTCAGTTTTAAAAGTTATTTCCGTCGATAAATTCACGCCACAAATAGAAAACTTAATTAAAGACAAAATATGTCAAATATCTGGCAAAAAAAGTTAATTTTTGTACTTTTTTGTAATGTCTTTTTTATTAAAAATTTAATAAATACACTTGTCCTATAATAGTGGGTACTTTTTTTCGTTAAGATTTTCAGCAGTTTGTCTTTTTTAAGATTAGGTTTGGCGGCCCACCTAGTCTATAGTCTTCATGCTTTTGGCCCACCAGTGATTTTGAGTTTTACATGGCTGTATTACAGGGAACGAAAAAGCCAATGAACTTGCGAAAAGAGGCTCAGAAAATACATTCATTGGTCCAGAACCGACACTCGGAGTACCAAGGTGCAGAGTACGAGATGCCATAAAGCGATAGATCAGTGGTGAACATAAAGTCCACTGGAACAACAGACATGGATTACATCATGATAAATGCTTCATTGGGCATCCAGACCCCAGACTAACGAAACAGCTGTTTTAAATGAACAGGAATTAGCTGAGAACCTTACAGGAATTCTGACAGGACACATGACTGCCAAGAATCATCTGCACAGAGCTAGTCAAAACCGTAAATATAATTTTTTGTGTTTCTCTATTACGAGAGGGGGGGGGGGGGGGGGATTCGCGTTTATTACCAATAAGGTTAATGCAAATTTCACAAAGTCTTTTTTTCTGTGTATAATGTCAAATTTTATTTCCAGATCTAAAAATAAAATTACCTTAAGACAACACCACGACAGTACAAGAAATCTGTTTGGAATAAAATTTGATCGTCTCGAAAAACAGTCACACCAGTTTGTTTGATTGTAGTGGCGACCATAAAAAATAATTGTTAGACAGAGTGTTAACTGGTCCGGCATGTTATTTATTGTTAACTGCTTCCGTTTTTTGTTTAACTTTGAGATTTATGACGATTTAATAGCGCCTATGGTATACAGTGGTCCGACTTTATATTGTTAGAGAAAATATTATAATTATCACAACAAAAGTATTTTCCGCCGTGCCGACAACCCATAGGGTGTTAGGCAATATACACATCATATTTCAACAAGTAAATCCGGCTCAATTTCGGTGTCGGCCATAGGCGCAGGGAAGCTTTGTGCATTAAATTATTTATGATAACTAACCAAAGAAAAAAAAAGATAATTTTTTTTTTTTTATGATAAAACACCTGCACTGTAGGAAAAATCCTTTAAGGCGCTCTGGGAGCGGTGCGAGTGCGAAAAAAGCGATTAACATTGGTCTTGAAACGTTGACGATTGTATTCATTGGGAAACACGACCTCAGGATGATCATTCCACAAAGATGACGTTCTCCAGATGAAAGAATTCTTGAACAATGAAGTTCGAGGAGTACTAAGCTAAACAACATATGGATGAGCGGCAGTGGTTCGCCGTGTATTTCTGTTTTGCATTGCTCTAGGTGGAATCAAGTGGGCAATGTCAGTCGAACACCTGCCATGGAAATATCTGTAAAAGAGAGCCAAATCACCAACCTGTCTTCGATGCTCCAGGCTATCGAGGGTCTTAGTCAGCTCGGGGTCGCCGATCAGACGAACGGCTCTCCTTTGAATGGAATCCCATGGTCAGTGTTAAGACTTAAGCATACCAATTTTTAATCATTATCCCATTTCTCAATATTTGATTTTCCATGGCTCGATAAGAGCTCCATCGAGGTTCACTACCATTCACCATTTAACTTTGTTCCTCTCACTTATAACTATTTTCTCTTTATATTTTAATCCTGATGATGGGTGTTACTACACCCGAAACATGTGGAATATCTACCACCTTTTAACTTAACTACTTAATAAACCAGTGGAGAAAGACTTCATGTTTTTATTTATTCCTATAGTATAACTATGCTGGGCACACCGTCATATCATTGCGAACTAAATCCTATAGAACTTATATGGGCGCAAGTAAAAGGATTTGTAGCAAGACACAATGCGACATTCAAAATGAAAGATGTTAAGATGGGGGAGTAATAGCCTATAATTCTCCTAAATGCCTTGGCATAAGAGTTTTTAATGTTTTGCCTGCATTGCATTGCATACCTAATGAGCTTTTATTACTCTACAGTATAAATACAAGACACAATAGTAGAATATAACCTAATGCGTCAAATTAAATTTTTTTTTAATTTTTTTTTTTAAATATAGGTGTTTTGGCGTTTGCCCTTTATTTTCTTAAACTAAGACCACTGCAGACACCTAATTCAGGCACCCCAAGAGAACTATGCCTTTGTGTTGAGTAAATTGTATTGAGCGTGAACATAAACACAGAAGGAACTCACACAATGTGTTGCTTTTTGTTTAATAATTGCGTGAAATAAAGCGGGAAATATAAAAATGGTAATTAAAAATGAGTTAAAGTTTAAAACAAATTCACATGGATCCTTAATTACTCACATTAGCATGAAAGCGCAACGGCTCAACCATTGTGTCAAATAAGTTGAAACCTGGTAGAAAGTATAGATACTTATCGTACTGTATGCGCCTAGAAATGGAAAAAAGTGTCTTTTGAGTAATGTCCCTTGTAAAAACTATCATTAAAGTCGGTTTAAAAATTAAGAAAATATTGATAATAAATCAATTTTTTTAAATTTTAAAATGAGCTTTATGAGGTAAAGGCTGTTTTGTTTTTTGTTTGTAGCTGCTGAAGATTATAAATGTGGCTGATTCGATTACATAAATGGTGTGAAGATACAATACACGTATACATACCACATATTTATATACATACACTATATTGCTAATACCATAATTCAATGATGCCACCACTGTAGGTTAGGTTAGGTTAGGTAAGAGTGGCAGACCCTTGGTTCTGACCAAACAGTCTTACATAGTCCTGATTAGGTCCGTTGTGATACCACACGTGTTCCGTAGAACCCACCTTAATCAGATCTCTGATGGTTTGTGCGACGTAACCGCGGAACACCACTGTAAGCAGATGATCAGGGGCCGTTGAATTTGCGCAGATCGGAAATTTGCTTCTTGATGTAAACATATGACAGGGCCGACTTTCAAAATATTTTTACAAACTTTTATTTAAATTCACCCGTTTAGTTCGGGTGTGTACAGTTAATGGTCAAATAAAACTAAGTAACCAATATTTTACATACCTGAAATACCTTATTCCTGGTATTGAACCGCGATTCATGCAAAAAAGGATCATGCACTTTTTTCTACCCATCTTGTGACACAAGTCGCTAACAATAACAAAATGTCTGGTAAAGTTTTATACCTAAATTCGCACCCAAAACTTAAAAATAATATCCACAATCACACATGGAACATCGGAACGAATACAACGTAAAAAAGATGGAAACGACTATAACTTACAAACTAACAAAAAAAATGTCTAAAGTAAAGTTTTATAAATATTAACACCCAAAACTTGGAAATTATAACAACACACGAATGAACGAAACAAAAGATGGCGACTAATAAGATTACAACGGCGAGCCGGTCCTGTTCAAGAGACCTTGGGTTCTGTTTACGTTCTGTTAGAAATCGTGGGGGTTACCTAATTTTTTTCCTACTGCGCAAGCGCCACGGCCTCCAATTCAGGTGATTTTGAATCGCACGATGGGTGTATTCTTGCTTCGTGCGGCTGCTTGTATTGGCAATATAGTGTATGTATATATGTGATACATACCCTTTTCTTCTTTTTTAATACTTCATAGCAGGCGCGGCTGGAGAGTTTTTTTACAGATGGGGCAAATCTTAATGACAGTAACGTAGAGAGCAAAATACAGTTCAGTGCATAGTTTAGTCAAGGAATCATTATTTACCTACACATAAACACCACAAAACATAAAACACTAAAATTGAATATTTACTGTGACTTTTTTTAAATTGCAATAAACAGTTTTACTTTATTATTTTTTATACAGGGTGATTTCTAAGTCGATACTTCTTTTTCAGCTGTGTATAGAAGGCATTAAAATAAACAAAATCAAAAAACTTAAAAATGGGCGAGATGCAGAAGTAAAAAATCTAAATGAGAGCCTGGTCATTAAAACATGGCCTGCTATACTTTATATTGTATTAGTCATGCAATATATGGGTCGGTGGTCAGTTATTTGGCAATACACGGCGGTGTGTTTTTCTGAAGCAAATTAATTTTAAAGTGGTGAAATGTTAAAATGGTAAAACTTAAAAACAATGAACTATGATGAATGAATTACCTATGAAAATAAGAAAAAAGCACGGTTAATTTGGCTCGAAAGCGCCGAATATCACACGCGTGTTGAAAAAAAAATTTCAACACTAGTGTTAAAATATCAAGGCACACTATTTAATTTAAACATATGGTGCCCAATTAAAAATAGTTGAAAAATCATTCCTGCAAATCCTACAGGATAAAACCAACGAACTAGGCATAATCCCAGACGCCCAATTCGGCTTCCGATCAGACCATTCAACCATCCACCAGACAACAAGACTTGCAACTCACATAATATCAGGATTCAACAGGAAGAGACAGACGGGAGCACTCCTGCTAGACATCTCCAAAGCCTTCGACAAGATATGGCACGAAGCGATATTACTAAAAATGATAAGGACAGGATACCCGACATACCTGATCAAAACGGTCAGGTCATTCCTAGCAGATAGAACCTTCATTGTAAAAGCAGACAATCACAAATCAGCCACCCAAAATATTCTAGCAGGAGTCCCCCAAGGCTCCCCTCTCTCGCCCCACCTGTTCAACATCTACATGGCAGACATCCCACATGATCCCGAAAACCAACTGTTTCTGTTCGCCGACGATACAGCCATGGTTACAACAGCAATATATATGAACACCATTGCAGTAAGACTCCAAAGACACATAAACGAAATAGCCAAATGGATGACCAAATGAAAAATCACCCTAAACCCACAAAAAACACAGGCCATTATATTCACCAAATCTAGAAAACCGCTACCCAGGCAAATCATATTAAATAACACCCAACTAACATGGTCCAAAAAAGACAAATATCTGGGTTTACACTTTGACTCCAAGCTTATCTGGAAGGAACACCTGGCCCAAACAATAACCAAAGTAAACAGGCTCCTATACCAGTACTATCCACTAATACATAGAAATAGCAAGCTAAACACCCGCAACAAAGTTACCATCTACAAACTATGCATAAGACCAGCACTACTGTATGCCGCCCCATCATGGTCAACGCTCTGCATGACGGGGAAAAGCAAAATACAAACATATCAAAACAAATTGCTACGAATAATAACTAAAGCACCATGGTTTGTACGTAATACTACATTACACAGAGATCTTAAAATGAAAACGATTCAAGACTACATCACGAACACCAGCAACAATTACTTCAACATAGCAGAACAAAGCCAGAACCCGCTAATCCGCCATTCCCACCAACCACAACACCAAGCAGGTCCATACAGGCTACCACGACAATGAGGGACCCAGGTTCAAACCCCTCACATAACACGAACATAATGTACTAGTTTCAAGCTAATGTTTTATCAATAATTAAGAGGAGTTATAGGCCTAGCCTCGCTTAAAATTTTAATCAATGAAGATCCTAGTCCAATTAGCCAGACCACCACTATTTATTAAAAAGAACAAATTTTAGAAAGCAGTAATTGTAAAGTGTTTAACTTATTTATCATGTATTTGTCGAGTGATTCAGAATTAGAGTGTGAAAATATGTCAACTAAAATTATAAAAAATATTAATAATATACTGGAAAAAAGAGCTTTTATATAAGACCTAAAAAAAAAGCAGTCAGCCATTGGCCGTACTTTATACGAATAAGATCGTTATCGTAAGAGCGTACGCCACCCCTCCATGGGGTGCACGATGTTAAAAAAATAGATTCCAGCCCCGATAACGCAGCTCCATTAGTTCCTAGCACTTAATTGTTATCTCCCTAAATTGCTCGTTTCCTCCCACATTTTTAACTTTTTTACTTCCGTAACCTATAATTTTGTGGTTTTAAAAATAAAACTACAGGAAACTGAAAAAAGCCTAGGTGGATGTTCTCTTTATGGTATTTATTTAACGAAAAAGTGAAATAATCTAATCGAGTGTAGTATTTTACAACATACTACTGCTTATATTTTTTTAGCATCAATTCTTATTGTATATTGGTAATGACAATGTCACCCCATTAATTCTTGTTAGTTATCGGCAATGATAATGTCACCTTATCAAATCTTGTTGTATAACGGTAATGACCATGTCACCTTATCAATTCTTGTTGGATATCGGTAATGACAATTACAGGGTGCTACAAATTCGTGTGCGTACAAGGGGATCTTGAAAACGGTAAGAGATACGACGATGGTTAAATTGACGCAAAGTTGCCTATTTTGGGGCTTAATAATTTGGTGAAAGAAAATTGTAAATATTCCGAATACCTTTGGGTATGTTCCGAAATTTGCTGTTTTGGTTTTTAATTTTTTGCGCCTTTTTTTTGACTTAGGAAAGAAAGAAAACACTTTCTCATAGCCGTTCTACAAGATGGCGTTATAAGTTTTCCAATTGGACGTGTTTACATTACAAGAAGTTATGGTGGCCGTTTATTTTGACCATAAGATTTACCGTCACAACACTCTAGGTACTCTAGGAAGTAAACAAGTTTTTAAGACACGAGAAGTAATTCTATTTTTTGTTAGTATTTTATTAATATAACGTATATCTTAAGTCCTATGGTTTTTGGCCTTATACCTAGACCGAAATACTGTAAAATAGAAAAAAAATAATGCTCCCGAGTGAAGAAAAGGTAACTAGAGTGTTAGTCTAGTTATATTACTGTGATGCGCTTATGTTTGTTTCAAAAACAATTTTTTTTTATAGTTTAGAAGATCTGATGATTCTAGTTTCAGGCGAAACATGTAACAAAAATAAACAGACAGAAAAATATTTGAGGTCGAGACTCTAGGTCTCTTTTCTTACAAAATATCAAATATCAGGACTCTTTGAGTAAAAATGGAAGGATTTTTCAAATCAGAAATCTTTTGGTTTTTTTAGTTTGGATCTAAATGTTCAGGACAGTAATGAAATGAAAAAGATAATTTGAAAAATGTGTTATTAGATGACAAAACGTTAAAATTTTAAAAACTTGTACATTGTATTAAATTTCTAAAGCTTAGAAATCCCTAAAACTGTATTTAAAATTCCAGGTCCATATTTAAAAAAATTGATTTGAGGTTGGTAACTAAAGAACGAAACGTCAAATTTGAAAACTAGTAACGCTATATTGTAGAACATAAAAAACGGCTATGAAGAAGTGTTTATATTTTTTCCCCAAGTCAAAAATGAAAGCGCAAAAAATTAAAAACCAAAAATGAAAATTTCCTCTTGTACGCACACGAATTTGTAGTACCCTGTATAGGAATAATATTTTGAAAGAGTATGGGTATCGTGCCACCTACCGCATTATATACTCTCGCAGAAATGGCTGAATTTTGCATAATAAATTGAAAACTTCCCAAAAGCAAGAGATTCGAAAATCTTCTAAGAACTTTTTTTCTGTGTAGCTACATTTACAAATGTAAACGTTAAATAAACATTTAATTTCAAAATTCTTGTTTAGATTAAAAACAACAATATAATTTTATAAACCCCGATACGCCCGGTGTGTCTGCGTATACCTTCAGGGGCGCCAGCGACGACAACGCCGGTGTCGCGTATCCGATTTCCCATCATCCCAGTTATACGATGTTTATAAAGCGATTAAAGCCGTTTAAAAGATAAATATTAAAAGCCATTAAGTTTTATAACAGTGTGCAGACTGCAGAGCACAGGCCATACAATATATTTCTAATTTTAATTAGTGTTCGTGTTTAGCCTAACCCCCGTATCGTACGGAAGCGATACCGGAAAATTTACTTCTATTTGACGTCGAAATAAAGATAAATATTGGTATTAAGTTAAGCTCTCTGCTACTTTGCTTTATTATTGTTTTAATTATTGTTATTGGAGATATCTTTGGGTGAGAATGGAAGATAAAAGGAGAAAAATATTTTTATAATATGAAGCAGGTGAGGTGCGGCTTGTCCATAAGTTCATTTGGTCAATGACCTAATTAACTTATCTTTCAAAACAAATAAAAATGATTATCCTTCAATAGTATATTACATAACAAGTGATGAAAGTGATACTATTCAAACGAGGAGATATTTATTTTTTATTCTCCGAGTTTTAATAATCACTTTCACACGAGTAATGAACACTATTTTTCCTACGACCATAAAGAATTATTAAAAAAGACTTTAATTTGTTAGAAAAATATTTCAGGCAAATTTTAGCTTGGTTCGATCCACTTAAATGATAAAAATTGGTTGCTTTCATAATAGATACAACACGTTATTAAAAAACAGTAAGAAAACGCAATGTTTTCCGAGAAAACACCGAAACAGAAGTCGTCTGGAATGCCTTTTAATCTCGTAGTTTTTAAACCGCGTTGTGCATACACTCAAGATATAGTTTTAGAAAACAGAGAAATAGTTTAGGAAAGTTAGCGTTTCCGGTATAATTTTGAAATTTATGGCCCTTGTGCTGTGCACGCAGGGGCATCTTAGTTTAATATAAAGTGTATACTTTGCTTATAAAGATAAAGCAAACTCTAAGCGAAAAGTAAATAAGTACAAGCCGAAAATATTAAACTCAGGGGCGTAACTAGTAACTTACCTTAGTGTTCGGAGGGGGAGGAGTGTAGGTGTACGCATAAACGGGTAGTTATGTGTTATCGAATGTTTTAACTTTTAATTGTGGATAGATAACGATTTGTTCATTTATTAATGTTTGTGCCAACCTTGTATTTTTCTAATAGATTTATTGACCTCTAAATAGGATTACCATCCGTCCGGGTTTCCCCGGATTTGTCCTAGTTTGGTGGGTGTCCGGGGAGCGTCCGGGCGGAGTTTTCTTTACAGTCCGGGTTGTCACCACTTGCCGCCTACAGGCAGTTACGGAACGACATTATACAGGGTGTTCCTTAATGACGTGCTAATATTTTAGGGTGTGATTCCTCAAGTCATTTTATGAAGAAAAGTTCATATAAACATATGTCCTAAACGGCTAAAAGGTTAATGAATTTTGTAAAAAAAAAGGTTCTATGACAAAAGTATTGTAATTATTAAGTTAATTAGTTACCACAAATTATTTCATGTAGTTTGAAAATAATATTCTCTGTTGTTAATAAATTTAATTGGGAACCGAGAGAGCTAAAATTTGCCTTGTTAAACTGCTCTTCTTCTTGACTAGATTTACAAAAAAACTAAACAAATTTTGAGTTTTTTTCACCAATGAAAAATTGTTTTTTTTTGTAGCTGCGGGAAAGTTATTTTCATGCAAAAAAATCGAAGAAAATGATTTTCCCATTAAAATCATAAAAATTTAAATTAGACGGGCGGGGCGGAAGTAAGCCTATTAATGAAGGTGGTCATTTCCAACAATTTTTATAAAACAAAATTTTGCATTATCAATGTTAATGATAATAAATAGTAGAGCTAATTTAATTATTTTAATTAAGAACGGTGTGCCTGAGGAGAAAAACGCAAGATACTATTTTTATGCAGAATTGACCAGGCTAATCAGAAATAATATCCACATGGAAAAATGTCAGTGGCGTACCATTTTTTTAATAAAAAATATCAGAGGACATGTTTGCAGGGACGCCACTGGTGGGACAAAAAAATAACTTTTATAACTAAAATCGATGGTTTTACATCCTATTAGCACATGCCAAAATTGAAAATATTATCTAAAGTACTTTCGGAGATATTACAAAAAACGCATTAAAAAAAATAAACACCCTGAAGCAAAAAATTAAAGCCATTTAGCCCATATGTTTATATGAACTTTTCTTCATAAAATGACTTGAGGTATCACACCCTAAAATATTAGCACGTCATTAAGGAACATCCTGTATACTCTCCTCCACGGTGTATTCTATAAAATAATAGTTTAGGAAGATGTCAAATTAGAAGAATTTTAATTTATTGTATTAGTGTAAGATGAAAATTTTCTAGCAGAAATATCCGGGGTTAAAGCTAAAAAATCCGGGGTTTTCGAGCTTCTTGTCCTAGTTTAATGATTTTACAGATGGTAACCCTACCTCTAAACAACCAAGTGTCTTGTCAACTTGTCATTTCATGCCGTGCAGCTGTGTTTATAAATCTACCAATAGCGTGCGGGGCAATTTTATTAAAAATAAATGGTGAATTTTCTCTCCTATTATAGAAAAGCGATAATATTTTTCCTACGACCACAAAGAGTTATTAAAAAACCTTTGATTTGTGAAAAAAATATTTCAACACTAGTGTTGAAGAAAAATATCAACAATAGTGTTGAAATTAGCATACTTAGGATTATGTTCCACTTAATATCTGGTTTCATAGTTTGTCAATAGAGGCTTTTCCTTTATTTGTAGTTTAACTTTTTCATTTTTTCATATTTTATATATCATAGGAAGAACTAATCCTGGATTCACTTCTAGATTAATCAGAATGAAAAATTTTAAATTTAATCAAGGAAAGATGCATTAAACATAAATTAAAAAAATTCACCCAACAAGGAAGATTTCAATTCAAAACAAATATATAAATTATTTAATGTTTTTATAAAAAGAAGTCTAATACTCCCGGTGGAATTTGAACCTGTGACCTTACGATCTGTAGGCTAGAGCTCTATTCTCTACGCTATCGCTACCAATAAAGGTTTGTTGTTTAATACATGACAGTTATGACACTCTCTTCAGCGCGATTTGTTTTTTCTGGTAATAGATTTTCCAGTATATTATTAACATTTTTTATAATTTCAGATGGCGTATTTTTACACTCTAATTTCTAATCACTCGACAAATACATGATACATAAGTTAAACACTTTATAATGACTGCTTTCTAAAATTTATTCGTTTTAATAAATAGAGATGGCCTGTCAAATTGGCACCATATGTTAAAATTAAATAGTGTGCTTTGTATTTCAACAATAGTGTTGAAATATTTTTTTTCAGCGCGCGTGTGATATACGGCGCTTTCTCATTATTATAGATGGTCATAGGAAAACATATCTTTCTGCAATATATTTTTTATATCAGCATTTACGGGCTTAATAAATTTATATAATTAGTCATTTTCGTAACAGCTTTTAAACCTACTTACTGTGTAGGAAGTAATAGAGGTTTATAGACAGGAAGCAATATAAAATAGGGGAGATAAAATTAAGTGGTATTCTGTGTATATCTAATTAAAATCAAATTTTTTACGCGAATAAAAAAAAAAGTGATTAATATCTTGCAATTATTTTATAAATAACAAATATTTAACTGCCATTTTCGTTATCTGTGTTTAGGATTTATTTTCTATCAATGAAAGCCCTTATTATATCTAAAAAAATACATTGCATAATCAGGAATTATTTTTTCGGTATATATAAGCAATATTTCCATGATTAAGTAATATTTTCTTACGGATATTCTAAATTTAAAACTTTTATGAAAATTTACTAGCCAAAAATATTTTTTCCGGTATTTGATATGCAAAATTAAAGCTATTTATTTCTTGAAACAATAATTTTTTAGGTTTTTCGTGTGGGAATACCAAGCGGGCGCTAAGGGCTATATACAATCCAAAAACGTTAATATCATGAGCTTTAGTATAAAAACTTTCGCTTGGTATGGTATGAACACCTACCGTGTACTGAAGAAAACAACAGAGTTGGAAACCTGTTTGCAGGTGATGACATGCTACCAATAGTAAAGTTACACTTTGAGGGTGGTTTGAAATTTATTTTTCATGCATTTCTTGAAAAATGACAAAGACCTTATGTACAATTACTATACAGGGTGATTCTTAAATTAATACTTCTTTTTTAGCTGTGTATAGAAGGCATTAAGATAAACAACATTCTTAAATATCTTTTTTCAAAAAACTTTTAAATAGGCGACATACAGAAGTAAAAAATCTAAGTGCGGGCCTGGTCATCAAAACGTAGCCTGCTATACTTTATGTTGTTTGTCTTATTAGTCATGCAATTTACGGGTCGGTGGTGAGTTATTTTGCAATACGCTGCGGTGTGGTTTTCTGAAGAAAGTTAATTTTAAATTGGTGACACGTGAAAATGATAAAATTTGAAAACAATGAACTAGTAGATATGGTGCTAATTTACGGTGAGTATTGTTAAAGTGCGGCTGCTGCTTCGAGATTATACGCAGAACGCTTTCCCTTGAGGGCTCATCCTACACCCAGAAGTTCTCTTAATGATATTCCACGGGCAAGTTAGGCAGGACCGTATGTGTAATAAATGAATGTAAGTACTTTATTTTTGAGTTTTTTGAAAAAAGGTATTTGAAAATGTTGTTTATTTTAATGCCTTCTATAGACAGCTAAAAAAAGTATCGACTTAGGAATCACCCTGTATAAATACCATACAAAATTATGTACATAAAATCTACGGAAATTTCCTACTCAACTAATAGTGTAATATTTTTTTCCTACGACCACCTATGAAAATGAGAAAAAAAGCACGGTTAACTTGGCTCGAAAGCGCCGAATATCACAAGCGTGTTGAAAGAAAATATTTCAACTCTAGAGTGGAAATACAAGGCACAATATTTAATTTAAACATATGATGCCAATTTGACAGACCACACCTATTTATTAAAAAGAACAAATTTTAGAAAGCAGTTTAGTTTATTTATCACGTATTTGTCGAGTGATTCAGAATTAGAGTGTGAAAATACGCCATCTGAAATTATAAAAAAGTTAATATACTGAAAAATTTATTACCAGTCAAAACATGCCCCGCTGAAGAAAATGTCATATATTAAACTTAAGCAGAAAATGTTTATGGGTCGCCATAGCGTAGAGACTAGAGCCATGACCTACGAATCGAAAGATCACAGGTTCAAATCCCATCAGGACTTGACTTTTTTTTATGAAGACATTAAATAATTTATAGAATTATTTTGAATTGAAATCTTCCTTGTTGGGTGAATTTTTTAAATTTATTTTTAATGCATCTTTCCTTGATTAAATAAAAAAAAATCATTCAAGAAGGAAGATTTTAATTCAAAATAATTTTATAATTTATTTAATGTTTTTATAAAAAAAAGTCAAGTACTCCTGATGGAATTTGAACCTGTGACCTTGCGATCTATTAAATTGGCATCATATGTTTAAATTAAATAGTGTGCCTTGTATTTCCACTCTAGAGTTGAAATATTTTTTTTAGCTCTAGAGTTGAAATATTTTTTTTACAAATCAAAGGTTTTTTTAATAATTCTTTGTGGTCGTAGGAAAAATAGTGTACATTACTCGTGTGAAAGTGATTATTCTAAAAGTATCACCTTCATCACTTGTTATGTAATATACTATTACAGTAAATGTTATGGTAATAAATTATCAACGATAAATAGTGTAATTATTTTACCCAGGTGCAGGAATAATAATTTCTCTTTTCGCGTTTACAGTATTGCTCTTATATCGATTGGTGTTGGAGCTCCGTTATCGCAAAAAACCAAAGGTAAATAAGTACGAACGTTCATTTTATATATACATTTTATGAATTCAATCTTGTAGTAATTGTCTAAAAATAATTTTAAAACTGAACATTCTTCAAATACAAAACGCATTTGTGCAGAAATATTTAGTTCGGTCGAAAAATACTTAACAATAGTTTGATTGTATATCCTCAATTTTCACAACAAAACGTTCCAATTAAATCAGCGCACCCTGGCATTATTCATATTAATATACAAGAGTTGTGGTTGCCGGTGTAATGCTTCAACACCTTTAACGTCTTGAATTTCCATCCATCCTAGACATAATATAAAATTAACTAGATAACAAACCAGAGCCATCAGGTGAGCTTTCAAATATTAACACCATGTAAAAGAAACCGGCCGTCCAGCCGTGTGTGCTCCGAAACCTTATATCGAAATGAGCAAGTCATCGAATTTCACACTGTCCTCTCTCCGCTCTCCATTTCTTTCTAATGCATTATCCTGAGACCCACAAAGACTTAAATATTCGTTTACGCTTCTAATGCCCTTTTAAATGAAATCAATGAACATCGGACTGATTTGCTGTCAATATGAATTAAATTTATCAGTGTGGGTTTTGGTTTAGGTGTACTTAAATTACGGGGATTGTTCGATAACCTTTGGTAATTACTTTAGTCTACGTGCATTTAAAAATTTAGTTCATTAACTAACAACACTTTTTTGAAATAATTTAGACCAAATCCAAGATTCATTTTTTGTGCGGCGTACACCGCAAAATGATTTTAACAAGTCATTCAAACCAGCCATTACTATTCAGATATCTGCTCAGTCGACCAAGTTGTAAGTCGCTTATTTCCTCCAGACTATTGAAAAACGGTTCACCTAGGGCAGTAAACCTTCTTGCGAGGCCAGGACATTCACACAGAAATTCTTGAATACTTTCTTCCTCATCCTCATCTCTGCAACTTCTGCAAAGGTCGTTAGTGCGTATTTGCATAAGTTCGGAATGTCTACCGAAGAGGCAATGTCCGGTGACAACCGCACGTCTTTCCGACCGTGCTTCAATAGCTCTGCAGTTCTCTTTTTATCGAATATGGGCCACAGTTGCCTGGATGTGCTACATGTTATTAACTCTGTCCATCTGTTTTGTGCAAGCTGCTTCGCCGTGTAATCAATTTTCTTTTTAACTAATTCCAGTGGTGTGTTCTCCGTATTGTCTGCTAGATCAGCTGGCATGCCTGCGCCCTCTCTCGCGAGCGCATAGGCAGCCTCTCTCTCGAGCACATCGGCAGCCTCATTGTCATCTATATTGGAGTGTCCAGGAACCCAGCACAGAGTAACCCGATATTGGTTGCCAAGTGTGCATAGATTGCTACAGCATTGCTTTACGAGCTTTGAGTTGACGCTACTGGAACAGATTGCCTTAATCGTCGCCTGACTATTACTGAAGGTGATAATTGACGAGGCTACTCTAGAGTACCACTAACAATGAAAGAAAATATTCTGCAGTCAAGTAGATGGACTACGAATAGAATAACTTAAAACTAAATCAACAGTTCATGATCAATAAAGACAAATCCTGAGATTAATTTTTTAGCTACTAAGTCGAAAGCATATCTACTAATATTCCTGCGAAAGAAGCACCTGAATGTTCAAAATCAATCTTTAAAACATACATTACAGCATGAATTCATGCCATAATAGAATGTACCTACTTGAATATTGGAAGCCACTATTTCAAAAGAAAGGAGATATTATGCAGTCAAGTAGATGGCTATCGATGGCTGGGTTTCAATCCCAGGAAATCCAGAACCTAAGAAGAAGCCTCGTTTAAGATATGATGACTATACGTTTATTATTTAACACGACCCTAGACAGATAACTAAAAGAATACAGAAAATATATTGATGAAACATTAAGTCCTGTTGAAAAAGAGTCACATCATACCCAGGACACCCAATGAGAGCAGAGACAGAAAACTCCAAGGCAATGCTTGGACATGGGGCCAGCCATTGCCTTCTTTACTTTATCAGGGGGTTGACGGTCAGCACATGATATGGTCTAGAGCCAGCAACTCCACCTACACAGAGGGCAATACTAGAAGAAGTGCAAGGATGCAGCAGCTGTAGAGTTCAGTCCATATTCTGTTTATAAGCCCCTCATTAGATATTATCAACATTTGGATATAATTACTTTTTTAAGTAAATATCCTGGGACTCTTAGCTTGGTACACAGTATTCATCTGAAGATGACTGAAGATACAAACTGGCTGATTTAAACTTATCTTAGAATAGACAGTTGAAATGCTTCTTTAAGTGATCATTCCCCCTATACTTGTCTACACTATTCAATATTGGATTAAAGGTAAAGATATATCTAATCTAATACGTTCAAGACCCTTATTTAATTAAAATTTATATATTATTTGTACCTACAGGAAATTCATAGAAAAGATATTTATAGTAGTTAAATACTTACAAGAATTATAAAGGACGTATGCCTTGATGGTTCCACACAAAATGCCGTTTAGATCATCATTACAGAAAAATTAAAAATATGAGAATTAATACGAGATTTCTCGCTATAGATAGGAAACTTTTAACCATTATAGACGGAAGATAAGAGTTTAGTGTCTAAAATTATAGACTTCGTTAAATTATTATTATTTACTAGATAGAAAAATGTCTTAATAAGTACCCGTATGTTAATATTTATTAGTATTCTTTTATCATGCTGGAAGTAAGAAAAAGTTGTATAAGAAAAATAACAGGATCTTCATGATTAGTTTTAAATCAATAAACTTTTTGATCTCAATAAAATGAAGTCATGAAGTTCAAGTGAATGACTTGTACATTTATTATTTATTTATTGTACAATAAAATAATTAATATCTTTACACTAAATGACATCTTTTACAGACCTGGACTACTGTTTTATAATATCGTTACATTATAACGTGTGGCGCCACTAGACACTTATATCCGGGGGGGAGGGGGTCTTAAGCCCCATATACTCATTTCCCTACGATGTCTTTTAAAAAAAAATATGTTGAAAAGGATGTAAAAACAAAGGCAAAAGCATATGTATAGTAGAGTAATAAAAGCTCATTAGGTATGCAAAATGACCACAGAACCCAACGAATATTTAAGCCACTTTCATAATTCGGCATTGGTTTCATTGCAAAATTCTTTATTTTCATTAAGTGCAGGTAGCACAGTAGTAGGGCCATTTTATGGGTTTTGCCTATTGTTATCCATTCACAAACACCGAAAATGGTGTGACAAAGGCTTGCATTATGTAAATAGCATTAGGTACATTTATTTTTTGTTAAACATTATAAAAAAAAATTCAAAAAATACCTTATACAGAAATTAAATTATAAAAAATCATAATCTTCTTCATCAACTGAGAAACTGTCATCTCCTCTTGACGTTATAATTAACGGGTTGACGGTTCGATCGATCAGGTAATCAAGATACCACATTTTCTCCTCTTTTTTAATGACATGATGGACTGCGTTTTGCCAGTTCTCTGGTATCACTTCCTTAATGGCTTGATCAACCAGTAGCTTAACGTCTTTCATTTTGAATGTCGTGTTGTGTCTTGCTACAAATCCTTTTACTTGCGCCCATATAAGTTCTATAGGATTTAGTTCGCAATGATATGGCGGTATACGCAGCACAGTTACATTATGTTTTTCAGCTATATCTTCTACGGCATATTTCATAAAACGATGTTTGTGTAAATTTGTTATAGCTAATGTTTCCTTCTTTATCAAATTATCTTCTTTTTTTCTTCTCTGGTTAGTTATCATAAATAATTTAATGCACAAAATTTACCTGCGCCTATCGCCGTCACCGAAATTGGGTCGAACTGGACGGAATTTCCCATTTTATTACTTTACACCTTTCTGAAATAGACTATAGTACACTAACTCCATAAGAGTAATAATAAATAAACGGCTGATTTAAAGATGGCGAAATCAACGTTGATTAATATTAAATACACTCTGGATTACAGTTATTTTATTAATTATAAAAATGGCTTGATTTATAATAAATACATATAAATAGGGAGAAATAATACTCAAAATCAACCTTCACTAAGATATATTTATTAAGAAAATTTCTAGTTACTTAGTTCTACATATTTTGAAGTGGCCTATTAGAAGATCTCGAAAACGAGTAAACTTATCTTTCTAAAAATTTGACAGCAGGCATAATTGGCTTTGAGCTCCTAAAACATTATATTTTGACGTTTTTATTACTGGTTATTCCATCTATCCATCATCGCATTAACACAAACAGAAATTTTAAGATTTTTTATTTAAATTGCTCAAAATTCCAAAACGACTAAAAATGTGGATTGTAACATATTAGGCATTTAGATAGGAAATTTAATTCTCTACGCGTTAGTAAGCTAAGAAATGGGGTGTTCCATTTGCAAAAATTGACTTATGCACATTTATCTATATGGAAACATTGGCACAATTTTAAGAACTCCCTGTATAAAGAACGTGAAACCTAAGTAATTTAAACTAAAGATCTATGTATTACTTGAAAGCTTACAAAATTTTAAATGTTTACCTTTATTAGTTTCAGAGTTACCAAACTTTCTTCTCGGAGCGTTTTTACACAAAAAAATCCTTTTATAATTCATAACTCAAAAACGGCTAGAGATAGGAATAGATTAATAATAACAAAAGTAATTTCGATTTTAATAACGTAATCAAAAATGCTATAATATATAGGGTGTTCCATTTGAAATAGCAAAGTTGGCATTAACTTCCGGTATAACCGGAAGTAACAAAAACGTCAAAAGATAATGTTTTAAGAGCTCAAAGCTAATTATGCGTGCTATCAAATTTTTAGAAAGATAAGTTTACTCGTTTCCGAGATCTTCTAATAGGCCACTCAACGTGAATCACCCTGTATTTAGAGAATTCTAGGCGCAGTTTTAGTTCAAGAAAACCCCGTTATTGTCTTTCTACTAACGTCATTAGCAAAAATCGATCATTATCAGATTGTTCGTACCGTTTTACCAAAATTTTCCCCGTAAAAATGATAAAAGCCTATAATAACTTGATTTCGAGAGTCGATAACATTATAAATTGCCAGAATTGCAGAAAACTTGGCCAAATTTGAAAAGGTGACTATTATTGAGGCTATTAAACGGGCGAAATGTCGTTAAATCACGGCTCTGTGGCATCATTTTTGGGTTAATACGCATTTTATGGCTTTATTGCCGATTGGGAAATTTAGTGTAATAATAATTGGGTAATTTTAAAGCCATATTTTAAAGTTAAAATAATTTCACGGCGTGCACATTTCTCTGTAAAATCGTTCAATACACCGAGTCCATTAATTTATTATTATGAAATAGGTTAAAATATACTTGAATCTGAAACTCATATTCAAGATGTTCTGCTATTTGAAAAAACTTTAAAATTTCCGCCCTAGTTTTTTTTTCAAGGCTCTACGGATACATTTTGTTGATATTATATTGTAAAGTGACCTGTGTCACTGTCAACCATTCCAAGAACAAGGCGTACACTCTTAAAAATGACTTGGTATTTGGTACTAATTTTTATTTGTTCCCGTGTTTTCGTTACCAAAAATAACTATTTTTAGTTAGGAAAACAAAAAAGATTTTTTTCTTGGTTATATTTACCAAAAAATGATGCCATCAGAACAAAGAAAATATCTTGTTTTCATATTAGTTGGCAGAAATAAAATATTTTGTTTAACTGAATTTTACTCTGTCTATATCCTATTTAAATGTTACATCAAGGTTCCAACAAACTTGTATTTATCAATTAAGCTTGTTGTAATAACACATTATGAATTTGTAGTCCCTATCATTTTGTTAATTTTGATTAAGATACATTCTTAGTTACCAGAACTAACTTTTCTTTTCAAGTAATATTATTCTTCATATAAATGGTAATATGGTTATAAATTTTATAACTAACGGCATCAACAGAGACTTGACGCCCTTGCCCGGTGGGTGACAATATTTGGTGTAATTTATTTGGGTTTATTGTCTTTCTTGTGTACGTTTTTATTGGCAGAAGGAAGTTAAATCATAAGTAAGTAAACATTTTATTTTTTATCATCGCAGTTGTAGGTACATTAGAAAGTTTAAATGAGATTTTTATAAAACATGGCAAGGTAACCCGATGAGAAATAACTTAAAAAAATTTTTTTTTGTATTGTTTTTGTTCTATGTTCCATTTCTATAAAAGAACGTCATATTAACTTTTTAATCTGACCAAGTACAACAAATTTCATATAGCTGTATGTTTTAAATAGAAAGTCCAGGGGATATTTTTTGTTTTTTAATAATCGCAGTTGCAGATAAGAAAATTTAAATAAGAACAATTCAGTTCTATAAGCAATTGAACAACCCAAAAGGTTGATTAAAATAAGTTAAAAATCTAGTGTTTCTGTTTTGTATTGCATAAGTATGTATTATGAAGAACATGAGAGAACAAGGACATTGGAAATAATTTTTTTTAAAGAAACCATAATATCCCTGATAATTTATTTAAATTAGTTACCAAAAATAAGAGTGTACTCTTAAAAATTATTTAATTTGAAAGCATTTTCGAAACTAAAAATTCCTAATAATGTCTAAAGGGACAATTTTTATTTTTACTACTCCGATTAATACTAATAATTTATAACTATTACTTCTACAATTGGTTCTACCATTTCACCCCAGTGGCGCACATACAATATAGTCAAAAAAGCATTGCCTACCCTTGGAACAATAAAACAATCCAACTTTGGCAATTTATCTCTACATTAAGATAATAAATATTATTATAGGATTGAAAACTTAATCCTATATCATTTTCACGAACGCATTCTTTGCTTATTATATCGTAAACTAGATCCCTGTATAAGCATTCCGTAAGACCGTTGTAAAAGCAAAGATCTCGCTGTACATTAGCGTCTTATGCAAAAACAAAAGAACTGCTTTTGTACGAGTGAAAGCAAATGAGAGAACCGGTAGGGAGTAGTGTAGAAAGAGATGTAACAAATAAACCCGTCGCAACCTTCGACCTTTCTTCATCTATCAGCCCGCGCCAAGAAAACACGCGTTTGGTAAGTGCATTAGCCAATTTTCAAATTTTACCGTAGTTTGGAAAATATGTACTTCGCTTTCTCAATATAAAATAGGAAACACGCCTCCATAAGTTTTATTATTAATTAGTTTAGTTAGGATATTCTTAAAAGGATAACGGATATCGTAAAATAAGAAGCAATTTTGTGAAAATTCAAATAATTTTTGCTGATAGGTTCATAATATTTAATAACCAGTAAGCTTATCATCATATTTCACATAATAATTGACCTCGTTTTTGGCAACATTAGTTCAATCAGGTAAATGATAGCTTTTTAATTTATAATTAGTGTTTTCGGCCTTTTGCTAGACTTCACACCGTCGGGTTTCGGAAAAAAAAGAAATGTGGAGGAGTTAATTGTTACTATTCAGGCTAGCGGCGCATCTGCAGAACGATCCTTTTCTGGATTAAAAATAATTCATACCTATTTACAAGACACACAGGGAGAGACACGCTTAAGTGAATTGACTATAATCTCTCTGGAGAGCGACCTTTTGCAGGATTTAAAAACGCAAAACCAATTTTTATGACGATGTTTTAAAATAATTTTTACGTAAAGACCGCCGTGTTGAACTAATTTAGAAATAATGTAGTTTTATTCTTCTTCTGTCAGTATTCGTTCCACAAACTCACAAAAACCAAACATTTTGTGACAACATTTAAAATTTAGATGCTTGAATGCTACGGAAGTAAATTTTTGTCTTAAATGCAATTTTTACCTACCCTGGTTAAAACAGCATTGCACGTCACTGCTATACAATAATTTTTTGTTAAAAAAATCCTAATAAGATATAAAAAAAACATTCCTATTTCATGTAGGTGCACTAAGTTCTAATTCAGAATTTCATGCCATCGTGTAGGTATATTTAAATTGCATTTTGCGGAAAGTTATTTCAAACTATTTCCGCGGATATGGGGTAATAAAAACATTATCCCGGCTAATAAAGACATCAGATTTTTATAAGTCCCGCCAAAGTATGCACATATAAACGTTTATAAAGTTTCGCGGGTGATTTGGCTCACGTCCAGCGTTCTGCAGCCATTTTTATTCATGGCGGCTCGAATTTATGGCCTATTTTGAAAACTTCTATACCTGAGTACACGTTCTGCATCTATTATTTTTAGTTTAACATCTTTGTTAATGCATTATTCAGATGTGTTGGTTGGGACTACTTTGACTTCTTTTTAAACACAAAGTTTGCTTTTTAAAATCTTCAGTTGCACATGAGAAGAGTACCTACTTTTGAAATGTAAACATTTTGACTCCATTTTAATGCCAAAATTGGCCTTTGCACTATTATTGTGCACAACACCATCCATGTCTCAATAATAAAAACGTGTGTGTGTTTGTTTTATGGCTCTGGTTGAAACAAAATGGTCAGCTTCTCTCTTTATTTTCCAATTTTTCGAAATATGGCATTTTACAAGAAATAACTTACCTAATTTTTATTTTATTTTACTACTTCTTTTCATTTTTTTCCCCTTATTTTTGTTTTATTTTTTTCCTTCGTTTCCCTCTTTTTTTCCTTTTTTTTTTATTTTTTTTATTTTTTTTTTATTAGTTATATACATAATAAAAATCTTCCTAGAGTATCACAAACATTTTCTAGAAACAATTAAACACACGGCTCGAACGTAGGAAGTTTAAAAACATAAGATGTCATCCTATTAACCGTGCAATTCTTTTATTTACCAGTCGTGCGTTCGATTATATTGCTGTCTTTATTTCACTAACTTAAATAGACAAAGACAGTTTAGAAACACGAAACCAGCCTCGAAACCTCAGTCAGGTAGAAGCAGGGGCGGTTCTAGACCCAAAATATTGGGGAGGCACCACATTGGCTTAGCCAGAAAATATGCTCGGGGGGGGGGGGGGGGGGGGGCTGGGTGGGTGTAAGTAGGACTTTTTTTTTCTAAAGAGAGGGATAGTCGGGACTATATGTATTCCATGGTATTGTACCCAGCGAAGAAGGCGGAAAAGCGCCGCAGGCGAAAAATTTTCGGGGCCACGCCCAAAGATCGTTTAAAATTCACCTAACTACTATTAAATTTCGAAAATTAAATTACTACCTCTCCCCCTTTGCACGGTTGGATTAAATTTTTTTTTTAATGTTTTTTTTTTTGATATTCCCAGCTGGCTCTTTATTTAAAAAAAAACATTTTTTATAATTGTGAAAAATATGAATATTGGTGTCAATCCACAATTTTAACATAAGACTTATGTATGACTCTAACCAGCGTTTTCCGGGCTCGGTTTTTCATGATTAAAAAAAAAAAGTAAATATCGCTCACCACGCCAAAATTGATGATTTTTTCAGAAATCATGTATTTTAGGAGCGTAGATCTAAAAGCAGTTTTTGGTGCAAATGCTTAGATTTGGAAATACTTCTTCTTAAGTGTCGTATATTTATATTCCTAATAAAGCATTCTCATTTCATCCCGCACTATTTTTTTTATTATAAATTATCACACTTCTTTCATAAAAAATGTTTCAATTGAAATGTTTACCTTAATTTTTCTCTTAAGAAATAAATACCTAATTGTTTTTGTTGTAAAAATATTTTATTGCTTTGGGTTATATTTTTGTTGATTTAAAATAGCTCTAAAAAAGGGAAAACGTATATAATAGAAAAATTCTATAAAATATTATTCTTTTCACTCGTTTCCTTTAAAATTGCATTAAAAATCAATAACTAAAACGATATGCGTGTGAAACCTTAATCTCTATATAAAAGGGGACTTTTAGAAGGAAAAGTTTAAAAGCTAAACGTTTCCTACAAGACCTTTGTAATCTAAGCCAAGAATACATTATTTAAATTAAGAGTCCATGCGTGAGATGAAAATGCAGCCCGACAGCTCCTCCCCCCCCCCCCCCCCCTTATATACGCCACTGGGCGCAGCCACAATTTTTGGTAGCCTTCGCAAGCAAATAACCCCACAGCCCAAAATTTTTTAGGATCACGCTCAAATTGTATCAAATTATGTAAATAATAAAGCACCCGGAATTTTTTTTTATCAGTGGCATACATTTTATAGTTTTTTTCAGAAATGTTGGGGGGTTCTGGGCCCCCCAGGCCCCCCCGTAGAACCGCCCCTGGGTAGAAGTATATCGTTCACAGAGTAGCCCGCTATTGCCACTGCATAAAATTGTGCGACGTACTTTCGTCGTTGCTCTCACATGACGCAAAATCGGAATTGTACGCTGGATAATCTAAAGTTTTTTTAGTGATTT
This sequence comes from Polydrusus cervinus, assembly GCA_935413205.1. NCBI lineage: Eukaryota > Metazoa > Arthropoda > Insecta > Coleoptera > Curculionidae > Polydrusus > Polydrusus cervinus. The sequence continues at coordinate 34,598,353 of OW284517.1, read as the reverse complement.
GAATTTTAATGATTGAAGTTTTTATGAACTAGTGCATTAGCCCGATGAAAATAGCATGTTTCTAGTCTTGAATTTGAGAAAGACATACTTCAGTGTACCAGGAGAAAGCATGTTAATGCTGACTATTTAGATCAGCAAGTGCTGCGTCGTCTGTTATATCCCTCATAACGTTATGTGTCAAAATTTTTAATATTTTTTAAACAGTGTGACTCGTGAAGCCTACTTTAACTATCCCTGAAAAAGGAAATATATTTTTCGAAACGTCGACAAATTAAAATTGTGTTACATTGGCTTCTTAAGCCTAGAAATGTAATGTGTAATTCCATAACTTCCTGTTCATTGACTTACTCAATAAACTTTGACATGACCTACGCCTTAAAAAGAAATTAGAAACGTTCCCATCTAAAAATAATACCACATTTAAAAAAAAACTCGCAACTGTTTACATTGAACCCGCAAGACCATCTGTTACACCGTCAGTCCGTCTCCCAGCTTCTCAGACAACAAAACATAACCGTAACACCTTCTTATGCTCTGTATACTTTTTACTTTCAATCTAATACTAAACAAACACTTTTCAAATCCATCAAAATTCCGCCCTGTTAGCTTGGGATAATCACATAGACACAAAGCACACTATAAATAACTATATAGAATTTCTCTTCGGCTCGGATTTAAAGGATATCATTCATTTTAATACCTTTTGTTCATATAAACTTTTTTTTTAAATGATGCCAAATAAATATGTGCGAAGTACTGGGGTTTCTAATCGTACCTATAAAATAATGCTCTTAGATTGGATCGAAACATCACAGTCATGGCAGGACACGCAATTCCCCTGGCACCGTCTATTAATTTGCTGGGGGTCAATCTGGGAGGTAATATGTCTTGACATGATCACGTTGCCGCAATTGCCAAGGCAGCTGCACAGAAACTTGGTGTACTTTTCCGCACCAAAAGGTTGTACACACCTCATCAACTTTTGACACTCTACAAAGCCCAGATTCGACCATCATTAGAATATTGCTCTCATGTCTGGAGCTCTGCACCCAAGCACACCCTTCGGCTACTGGATTCCATTCAAAGGAGAGCCGTTCGTCTGATCGGCGACCCCGAGCTGACCAAGACCCTCGATAGCCTGGAGCATCGAAGACAGGTTGGTGATTTGGCTCTCTTTTACAGATATTTCCATGGCAGGTGTTCGACTGACATTGCCCACTTGATTCCACCTAGAGCAATGCAAAACAGAAATACACGGCGAACCACTGCCGCTCATCCATATGTTGTTTAGCTTAGTACTCCTCGAACTTCATTGTTCAAAAATTCTTTCATCTGGAGAACGTCATCTTTGTGGAATGATCACCACTTTCTATTACTTTCCACGCAGCTTCTCCGCCGACTGTGCTGGTTCTCCTGGTACCTTGCTACATATAAATAAAATAATAGATAGATTAGGATTATTTATATATTATATTATAAAATTAGGAACTAAACCAATACAGACATGGTGTAATCAAGTAATGATAAGGAAATAGAAGAGAAAATAAAGGAACAAATTACACAGATTTTAAGAAAGGAAAAAATCGAACGGAAACTGCAATAATTATATTAGAATTTCTCAACAAGCGCATATCCACGTGTCGAAATCAATTTCATAGCTTTAGCAGTAAAAGTAAACTTTATAAATGCAAGTCGCGAATGGACAATATTAAACAAATATGACAAGCGGAAATATTTTTGCTCTAAAATGAATCTATTAAGTTTCTGTTAACGTTTTAATTTAATTCTAAATAAATTTCTCTAAAATCCATCGGAATTCCGTCCGATTGGCTCAAGATAATATCAGACACAAAACATAATAATTGAATTTCTCTCGATACTATAGAGATGAACGATATTTACTCTCACGTATCGATATACATATTGCCTATAGTCTGTTTCAGAAAGGTGTAGAGTAATAAAAGCTCATTAGGTGTGCAAAGAGACTACAGAGTGACCCGGCGAATATTTTAGCCACTTTCATAATTTGGCATTGATTTCATTGCAAAATTCTTTATTTTCATCAAGTGCAGGTAGTACCTATCACCCGGGTTTGGGTCAATTAATGGGTTTTGCCTATTGTTATCCATTCTCAAACACTGAAAATGGTGTGACAAATGCGTGCATTATGTACATAGTATTAGGTACACTTATGTTTTATTAAACAATATAAAAAAATACAAATTACAAAAAATACATTATACAGAAATTAAATTATAAAAAATTATAATATACTTCGTCATCTGAGAAACTGTCATCTCCTCTTGACGTCATAAGTCCGATCGATCAGGTGGTCAAGATCCCACATTTTCTCCTCTTCTTTAATGACATGATGGACTGCTTTTCGTCAGTTCTCCGGTGTCACTTCCTTAATAGCTCGATCAAACAGTAGCTTAACCTCTTTCATTTTGAATGTCGTCTTGTGTCTTGCTACAAATCCTTTCACTTGCGCCCGTATAAGTTCTATAGGATTTAGTTCGCAATGATATGGCGGTGTGCGCAGCACAGTTACACTATGTTTTTCAGCTGTATCTTATACGATATATATCATAAAACGATGTTTGTGTAAATTTCCTATAGCTAATAGTTCTTTCTTTATCAAATGATCTTCTTTTTTTCTTTGGTGAGTTTTCATAAATAATTTAATGCACAAAATTTACCTGCGCCTATGGCCGACACCTAAATTGCGCCAAACTAAACGGAATTTTCTATTTTATTTCTCTACACCTTTCGGAAATAGGCTATAAATAATATATCAATAGTTAATATCGAGCCATGGTTTTCGATCTGTCAACAGTACGACAGTGAAATCTATTAATTTTCGGTCACAAGAATCTAATTTAATGCAAGAGCTTTACAAATACTTGCGAAATAACAATAGAATAAACATAAACAACAAGAATTTTCATAGGAAAAGTGAAGTATTTTATAAACATATCGATAAATATCAAATATCGATACTCTTAACCGATTGGATATTCAGATCTCTAGATAATATCGATAACTCTCTATACATCGAAAAAGTTGCCATCCTTATTTCGGACAAACTTAGAGCTTTTAAACCTGGATTTGAAGTTGTCGGCGTCAGCGATACAGTTTGAAAACAGCTTTTTGTACGTCTCAAAAGTTTCTCTCGTTCCGATTTTACTTTAATGGGGTAAAGCGGGGAAAGCAGGTCGATTGGTAATGGAAACCCACTTGCCGTTTTTTTTTTTTTATGATAAAACGCCTGCACTGTAGGAAAAATCCTTTAAGGCGCTCTAGGAGCGGTGCGAGTGCGAAAAAAGCGATTAACGTTGGTCTTAAAACGTTGAAGATTATATTCATTGGGAAACACGACCTCAGGAAGATCATTCATAATGTCATAATTAACCTTGTAATTGGATACTTTATTTTAGTTTTCTTCAGATTAATTTGTACTCATAAATACACCTTTAATATTTTCGATGTACGAGTTTTTATAACAATAAAGCACACATTTCAAAATGACCACTTAATTTGACAGTCATCTTTTACCTTGACTGGTGCCCGCAAATACGGGGCCATAAAAAGGAGAAATAGTTAAAAAGAAATCGGCGATAACCCGTAAACGGGCTCATCAAAAATATCTAAAGTTATTCTTTTGAATGTGGGTTTTAGTGCTCTTTAATAAACCTAAAGAGAATTTTTATCTAAAATAATTAGGGAAGCCAATAATTGACCCCATTTAAAATTACATGGGATTTCCTATGTCCCGCTCGACGATGCAACACCCGGTATGTGGTGGTATCTCTACATTTGTTTCTAAAAAAAAATGGTGTAAATGTAAAACGTTACCGGGAAAATAATTAAAAGCAATGTTGAACTCTTAAAAACAATTACATGAAGATATCATTGATCGTAATACATATAGACCACTATTACCCCCACTCCACCCCAAATGGCTTTTATTCGATAAAACTATTTTGGACTAACAAAGTTATGATAAATTAATCGAAATTGATACAATTATTTTCCTTCAACTGCTGTAGACAGTAAAATAACTGAAAATGAGTTTTATGACATTTATAGATTACCGCTGTTTTTGTCTACGTTTGAGAGTTTAATAATAAAAAATTGTTTTCCAATCAAAATTAGAAAATTAAACGGTGGATGGCAGTAGCGCAAATAGGGGAGGGTTACCCCCCCCCCCCCCCCCAGTGGCGGCGCCAGTATTTTTGGGATGGATGGGCACAAGTGGGCCCAAAGATTTTAGGGAGGGCACTACCCTAAAAAAAGGTCACCGTCTCCCCTACGCTCTATACCGCCGTAAGCGGGGGAAACAAGACTCTCCTTTTGTCCAAACTGCGTCTAAAAAAAATGTCATCATCGTTCTCTTTATCTCTTGTTACATTATTACATCCTTCTATATTATTACATCCTTCTATAATACTACTCCTTTCTCATCAAAAAATGTATAGTACCCACGGATATTCCATTACAAAACCGAATTCCTCAATTTTTGGGTGGGTACTAGAGTGGCACCCATGTTTTTAGGGTGGGCTGGTGCCCACCTCCCCCCCCCTGGCGCCGCCCCCTACGAAACTCGAAATTAACGCCTCTATAGACCGGGGAGTGTGCCCTCTGTACGTCGATTTGAAAATATATACAATACAGGGTGACTCCTAAGTTGATACTTCTTTTTTAGCTGTGTATAGAAGTCATTAAAATAAATAACATTTTCAAATACCTTTTTTTCAAAAAACTCAAAAATAAGGTACTTACATTCATTTATTACATTATGGATCAAATGCGGTCCTACCTAACTTGCCCGTTGAATAACATTAAGAAAATTTCTGGGTGTAGGATGAGCCCGCAAGGGAAAGAGTTCTGCGTATAATCTCGAAGCAGCAGCGGCACTTTGACGACACTCGCCGTATATTAGCACCATATCTACTAGTTCATTGTTTTCAAATTTTAACATTTTCACATGTCACCAATTTAAAATTAACTGGCTCCAGAAAAACATACCCCAGTGGAATGCCAAATAACTCACCACCACGTTAATTGCATGACTACAAAGAGATAAGACAAACAACATAAAGTATAGCAGGCTATGTTTTGATGACCAGGCCCGCACTTAGATTTTTACTTCTGTATCTCGCTTATTTTTAAGTTTTTTGAAAAAAGGTATTTGAAAATGTTGTTTATTTTAATGCCTTCTATACACAGCTAAAAAAGAAGTATCAACTTAGGAATTACCCTGTATATTGCTTACGCCGTTCTAGAATAAGTTGCGGAATAGTGCCAATTAGCAATAAGTGTTATAATAATAATTTCGGAGGCGTGTCTCTAACATTGTTACAGTTTAAAGAAGTTATTGGTATTTTGCCAGGTATTTCGTTGTTACTTAATTTTTTAACAAGTCTTTGCTCTCTCATGCCGATCGGTATCACGTATTGTAACTTTTTGCCATTTGACTTGATTTATTATATTGAATTTAATGTAAGATTAGTATTTTATTTAAATAAAAAATTGAAATATGGGAAAGAGAGCATTAAGAGACAAACGTTTTTGCACAGACCTAAGGCCCATTGTAAACTCGTAGAAATGTCAGAAATGGTCGATTTATAAAGGTTTGACAGCAAAGTTTAATTTAAGAGTAATCAACCTGGTCATAACTTGTTTCGTTATGTTACTTTAGAATTTAGATAAAGTAATAACCTGGTAAATCACTTTTAACTTGAACTTTGCTGTGAATCTCACATAATAAAATGACCATTTTTGGACATTTCTTCGATTTAATCTAGACCTCGGCTTAAATCATAGATGTTCTTATGCCCAATTTTATTAAGTCGATTTAAACCGAGGTCCAGTTATAATCGACTTAAACACAGCGCGAAAGCTGGAAGTTTATAAACACAAGACGAGAATATACGTCGTTCTATTCACTGCGCAATACTTTTATTTGCGAATGGTGCGACCGCCTACATTGTTATTTTTTTTTAATAACTTAAATAGAAAAGAACAGATTAGAAACATAACACAAGTCTCGAGAGATCCGTCAGGTCGGAGCGTGTCGAATGAAAGCTGTCCTGGACCATAGGGCCAAGAAAAATAGTAATCTAACATGGCAAATTTTAGCGCGGTTTTTGTCCGTCTATAAACAGACGCGTAACTCGTCGATTAAAAAAAGATGGAGTATTTATCTAGGACACCAATGGGGTCGCCCATTTAAATATGCTGCGTCAATTCCATACAACACCTTGTATATATAATATTAAAGGAGATTTCCTCTTAACATTTTTACTTATTTCTATAAGTTTGTTAGAGGTGCTGGTATGCTCAAGAGTGTCTAATAACGATACAGATGGCGCTCCGTGCCACATCTTACTGGTGTGTCCCACCACTGTGCTGCCATAAGCAGCTTTGAGTTCTCTTTGTTTTGTCGGATCCTAGCTCTACTGATGAGTCATGATATGACGAAACGCGTCTAGGGATGGATCTGACGAAATAAAGAGAAATTCTTCTTCTGTATAATATTAAAGCTAAAATAATTATAAATTTATTTAAATTCTATACATTTCGAGTGTAATACCATAACACACAAAGGGAAACTTCACACGACAAATTATCACATAGCGCGTTTTATTGTCAACAATAATTATTATTAATGCTGTAATAATATTATTAGCGCCATATTCATACACGGGCGTATTCAAAACAAAACTAAATACTGAATTTTGAATTGCCAGAGTACGTATTGACAAACTGACCGCTGTAAAACAAAAATTTGCATATCGCTTTGACAAAGTTTCCTCTTTACGAGCGGCGCGTGAAATATGCGAAAAGCTCTTCAAATTCAGTTTTCAGTGACGTGGTGACAAAAATAATTGTATCTGGAGCAATTGTAATATCACTATCCTACACAGAAAAATAATTATGGTATTGTTATTGACTGCCTTTAAATTGTCGCAATACAATATTAAAAGCTTAAAACAATAATTTATATTTAAAGTAATAAAATTAAAATATTTTCATTAATTATACAATTAATATTGATCTGTTTAAGAAAATATTATTTAATCAATCAATACTTCTGTTTTTCCAATTACATATTAAAAACCGATAAACTTTAAGATGGCCTGTAAAACCAATAAACAATTGTATCAAGAGCATACCTAATTCATATAATAGTACTGTAATTTAAATAAATTACATATTGTTTTAAGCAAATGATTATATATTATCCAATCAGTAACTAGCAAATATTAAAATAAATTTAATTTCTTTAATTTCAATGGTACTTATATTTAATGCAATCATAGAAAAATTAGGAAACACTTCTTCACCTGCGTAGCAGGGATGAACGACATATTTCTCTTTTGGCTGATGTCGCGTCGTCGCGTCGTCGCGTCGTCGCCTTGCCTCCTATAGTATTTTTCAATGCGTTGTTGCTTTATTTACTTAGTAAGAATAAGCTAGTTCTATATTAGTGCATTGTGTTATGAAAGATTTACTTGCCTGATGGGTCTCAATTCTTCAAGCGGTAGAATTTATTCCCTTGGGGAAATAATTCGGTCGCAATGTCCCCACGGAGTTAAACTATAGTTCCAGTGGTCTTATTGGAAATGTTCCATACGAAATGTGTACTGTGTGAATACGAGATCGCCATTTTCATGAGAGAAATTGTATATCCCCATGGGAAAATCTACTTTCATGAACCAAGAATTGAGGTCCTGTTGGGGATTTCAAGAACTGAAACTATAAAAGTAATCCTACAATATAGTAAATATTTGAATGCATTGTAGCTTGTTTTGCCACAATCATAGCTTGGTATTGAAAGCCAATGGTGTTTATATAAAAATGTTTTTCAATGAATATTTTCATTAAAAACCAATGGTTCATATAAACCAATGAGATCTTATAGTTAAATAAATGAGAATCGTTATTATGAAACAACTATAGGTTAAGCATTAAAACAAATGGAACAGTTATTCAGGAATAGCAAATGCAGTCTACCATTGATTTAATGAGTTTCTTTTGATACTACAATACTCTAAATTCTTCTTCAATTTGCTATGTCTCTTTTCCAAGTTTACCACGTGGTAATTCATCCTAAACTAGCTGGTTGCATCACGTAATACGCTTCGGAGAAGGGTATAAAACGAAAATCTGATCATAACTCATATCTCGCCGCACTCTTAAAAATGACTTGGTATTTGGTACTAATTTTTATTTGTTCTCGTGTTTACGTTACCAAAAATAACTATTTTTAGTTAGGAAAACAAAAAAGATTTATTTCTTTCTTGTGTACGTTCTTATTGGTAGAAGGAAGTTAAATCATAAGTAAGTAAACATTTTATTTTTATCATTGCAGTTGTACATTAGAAAGTTTAAATGAGATTTTTATAAAGCATGGCAAGGTGACCCGATGAGAAATAACTTAAAAAAATTTTTTTTTGTTTAATTTTTGTTCTATGTTCCATTTTTATAAAAGAACGTCATATTGATGACTTTTTAATCAAACCAAGTACAACAAATTTCATAAAGCTGTATACTTTAAATAAAAAGTTCAGGGGATATTTTTTGTTTTTTAATAATCTCAGTTGCAGATAAGAAAATTTAAATAAGAACAATTCAGTTCTATAAGCAATTGAACAACCCAAAAGGTTGAGTAAAATAAGTTAAAAATCCCTAGTTTCTGTTTTGTATTGCATAAGTATGTATTATAAAGAACATGAGAGAACAAGGACATTGGAAATAATTTTTTTTAAAGAAACCATAATATCCCTGATAATTTATTCCAATTAGTTTACGCATACCTAATAGAGTAGTAATACCAAGGCATTTTTTTATTTAAATGGGGACCTAGGAAGGAATATTTTTCGTTACTAAGTATAAATTACATATGACATTTTTTTTTAGAAAAAATGAAAGAGACTTTTTTTAAAGTTATTTCTATCAAATCAACTTGCTAATTTTGCCATGCGTTATAAGCAGTTCATTCAAACTTTCTAATGTGCAACTGCAATGACAAAAATATAAAATTTTTACTTATTCATGATTCAACTTCTTTCTTACAATTATAAAGTACAGAAAAAAGATAATAAACACAATGTTGTGACTACATACGTAATTGTTACTCTATGAAAATTTCAAGTTTGGCCCAAATAAATGATTGCTTTAACAGTATTTGTAGATTGCATCATTAACAAAAAAAAATTTTGTTTAAAAAAAAAATTTCAATTTTTCCCATTTACACATTAGTTGTGACAACTAATTTTAAAAGCGGGAGTACTATATAAATTTAGTTATCCGTATATAAAATTTCGTTGTGACAACTAAAATTTGTAGTTTGGGTTGGTTAATGTTATTAATTAGTTCAACAGTTTAATGACAACAATTTATTTTTGGTTGTACCAACTAATTTTTGTGTTGAGTCGATTTCAGGAAAATAAATAGTTGTCAAAACCAAATTTTAGTAATCAATACCATGTTATTTCTAAGAGTGCGATGTTATTCGTTATGCAATCGTGTAGTTGACGTTCTAAAAGAAAGAAAAAACGTGTTCTGATACATTGCTCGAGTTTGAAATATCCCATCCCCCTCATTAAAGAAGTTTTCATCTGCCACTGGTTCGGCGGTACGTATTTTTCTCTATTTTTGTGTTTGTACACCTCCACACACATTACGTGCATTGCGATATACAATATACAAGCCCAGGCTCGTTCAGTTCAAAAGCTTTCAAAACCTAATCAAAATTCCGTTTTTGTACAAAACTAAATTAATCTCTATATTCCGGTCAGGATTTTCTGTTATTATTGTTGTATATTATGTGGCTTTAAAAGCGTTTATTTGTCCAAGGGAATATTATATTTTCAAGGAACGTTTATTTACTTCGTTATGCTGGTTTATTTTTATGTAAGCGTATACATTACTGGTAAAGTGGATAGAATTCTAATGTTCAGGTGTACGGTTATTAGTTTTCTAAACACCTGGCTTTAAAGTTTAATTTTTAGGAAAAAAAAACAGGTTAATTTGAAAACAAACAATGAGAGTTATAGAAGTCGATATATTGTTATACATGTTTAAATTATTCAATCCTTTTTCACGGTAAGTTCTTTGATTTTGCGTGCACATAATTTATGAACCTATTCGGACCAGTGGCGTATTAAGGGGGTGAGAAGGATAAGCCTAAGAGCTCGGGTCTAAAAGTCTAATTGCAACCTAATTTTTCGTCTCACGCTTGGACTCTTAATTTAAATTTTTAAATAATGTATTCTTGACTTAGATTACAAAGGTCTTGTAGGAAACATTTATTTTTTAAACTTTTCCTTCTAAAAGTCCTGTTTTATATAGAAATTAAGATTTCAGACATGTCGTTTTAGTTATTGATTTATGATGCAATTTTATAGGAAAACTAGTAAAAATAATAATATTTTATAGTATTTTTCTATTATATACTTCTTGTCTGTTCCGGTTTCCCTTTTTTAGAGCTATTTTAAATCAACAAAAATATAAACCAATGAAATAAAATGTTTTTACAACAAAAACAAAAAATAATTAGGTATTTATTTTTAAAGAGAAAAATTATGGAAGAAGTGTGATCATTTATAATGAAAAAAATAGTTAGGGAAGAAACGAGAATGCTTTATTATGAATATACAAAACGGCACTTAAGAAGGAGTATTTCAAAACCTAAGCATTTGCTCCAAAAACTGTTTTTAGATCTACGCTCCTAAAATACATGATTTTTGAAAAATCATCAATTTTAGAGTGGTGAGCGATATTTACTTTATTTTAAATTTAATTATTTAAATTTCCCTATTTTTCACAAATATAAAAAAACAATTTTAATAAAGAGCCAGCTAGGAATATCAAAAAAAAACATTTACAAAGAAGTCATTGAATTGATCAGGGGAGATGGACGTCGGTACGACTGTTTTTGGAGGGACGCCTCTGTGTTAACTTAGTATTTGCCACATTTTTAGTGGGATTTGAAGAGTTCGTTATTAAAGTAATTAAATATTAGCATTAGTGGTCATTGGGTGAATTTTTAACGAACTTTGGGCGTGGCCCCGAAAATTTTTCGCCTGCGACGCTTTCCACCTTCTTCACTAGGTACAATCTCATGAAATACATGTAGTCCCGACTATCCCTTTCTCCAGAAAAATGTCCTAACTTACGCCCCCTGAGCCAACCCCCCCCCCCCCCCCCGAGTATATTTTCTGGCTACGTCATTGATTCGGACTGTACAAAATTAGTGACTATACAAGAAAAATATAGACCTAGGTTATGGTTTTTTTTTATTACGGTAAGTACAACAAGGCATATAACTATTTTTATCGCTTCAAAATTAAAGTTAGTTTCAATCAAGCCCACAAAACGCTGCAATTTACAAGGGGGCTAATATGCTGAAAATACTAATAAAGCAATTATATTTCCAATGCAATCAAACACCAGCGCACTGTGGGGACAGATGTGAGTTATTCAAAAAATAAAATTATGTCTTTACGGCTTGTTTTGGTTTTTTTTTTTTCAAAACACATATTCACTAAAGGTTTGACAGTTCTGGTTTTAAAATGGCAAGTACTAAGTAAAATGGCCTCAATCATTGAACCTCTTAATTATCGGCTTGTAGATAATAAGCATGGGAGGGCGCAGATCTATGTACGCAAAATTGAGTGCCTGCGGATTTTTTCTAATTTTTGAGGAATGTCTAAAATGCATGACTTATAAATTTATATAAAATACATTAGTTACAAAAATTGGCCTTGATGTGATTCACGTTTGTTTATTTTTTTAGAGCATCCAAACAACACTCTTAAAAATTAATTGTAAAAAATAACATGGTATGGATTACTAAAATTTGGTTCTGACAACTATTTATTTTGGTGAAATCAGACTCAACCCAAGAATTAGTTTGTACAACCAAAAAAAATTGTCGTTATTGAACTGTTGAACTAATTAATAACATTAACCAACCCAACCTAACAAATTTTAGTTGTCACAACGAAATTTTATATACGGATAACTAAATTTATATGGTACTCCCGCTTTTAAAATTAGTTGTGACAACTAATGTGTAAATATGGAAAATTGAAAAAAAAATTTCAAGGAAATATTCTTTTTGTTCATGATGCAATCTACAAATATTACCACAGCAATCATTTATTTGGGCCAAACTTGAAATTTTCATAGAGTAACAATTACGTATGTAGTCACAACATTGTGTTTATTATCTTTTTTCTGTACTTTCTAATTGTAAGAAAGAAGTTGAATCATGAATAAGTAAAAATTTTATATTTTTGTCATTGCAGTTGCACATTAGAAAGTTGGAATGAACTGCTTATAACGCATGGCAAAATTAGCAAGTTGATTTGATAGAAATAACTTTTAAAAAAGTCTGTTTCATTTTTAAAAAAACTGTCATATGTAATTTATACTTAGTAACGAAAAATATTCCTTCCTAGTTCCCATTTAAATAAAAAAATTCCTTGGTATTACTACTCTATTAGGTACCTATGCGTAAACTAATTGGAATACATTATCAGGGATATTATGGTTTCTTTAAAAAAAATTATTTCCAATGTCCTTGTTCTCTCATGTTCTTTATAATACATACTTATGCAATACAAAACAGAAACACTAGATTTTTAACTTATTTTACTCAACCTTTTGGATTGTTCAATTGCTTATAGAACTGAATTGTCCTTATTTAAATTTTCTTATCTGCAACTGCGATTATTAAAAAACAAAAAATATCCCCTGGACTTTCTATTTAAAATATACAGCTATATGGAATTTGTTGTACTTGGTCAGATTAAAAAGTCATCAATATGACGTTCTTTTATAGAAAAGGAACATAGAACAAAAATAAAACAAAAAAAATGTTTTTAAGTTATTTCTCATCGGGTCACCTTGGCATGCTTGATAAAAATCTTATTTAAACTTTCTAATGTACAACTGCAATGATAAACAATAAAATGTTTACTTACTTATGATTTAACTTCCTTCTGCCAATAAGACCGTACACAAAAAAGACAATAAACATAAATGAATTACACCAAATATTGTCACATCCATTTTTCACACGGGCACGGCCATGAAAATGGCCAATTATTGCCTTAAAAATACGAAAAAATGGACACGGAACCGCAAAATCACCCTAACATAAACATTCTGACAGTCCTGGCTAGAATGATGTCACATGTCACCCACCGGGCAAGGGCGTCAAGTCTCTGTTGATGCCGTTAGTTATAAATGTGAAGAATAATATTACTTGAAAAGAAAATTTAGTTCTGGTAACTAAGAATGTATCTCAATCAAAATTAACAAAATAATAGGGACGTCATAATGTGTTATTACAACAAGCTTAATTGATAAATACAAGTTTGTAGGAACCTTGATGTAACATTTAAATAAGATATATACAGAGTAAAATTCAGCTAAACAAAATATTTTATTTCTGCCAACTAATATGAAAACAAGATATTTTCTTTGTTCTGATGGCATCATTTTTTGGTAAATATAACCAAGAAAAAAATCTTTTTTGTTTTCCTAACTAAAAATAGTTATTTTTGGTAACGTAAATACGAGAACAAATAAAAATTAGTACCAAATACCAAGTCATTTTTAAGAGTGAATATTTCTAAATTCCAACCAAATAATATCTATATCCATTAAAACATTGGGTTCTCTTGACGCGAATCCTGGCTAAAGTTTATTAATGGATTTCAAGAAAGGGTTTTTAATTTGGACTCACATAATATATTGAGGAATGTGAGAATAGTTATTTACGATATAAGTGTTGTAAAGATTCATATTACAACACAAGATTGTCAAACGAGGCGTCAGCCGAGGTTAATAAAACATCAAGTGTAGTAATATGAATTTACAATAAGAATATTGTACAAAATTATATCTACTTTCATCTATGAACAAAAATATTTGGCAAAAGGCATTTTTAGAAATAAAAATGCACCTGCTATTAAGTTTACTAATCAAGATTTTTATATTACCTTTCGCATCGTTACTGTCGAAACTTTGTTAAACAAATTCAAAAATATAAAAAGCGTTTTTCAAAATGAGCGATTCTGATGGAAGTTTACCCTCTGATATAGAAGCAGCGGCAAACGAAACGATCTCAAGTTTAGTTCCGACAAAATCCAAGGCGCAGTATGAGTTGGAGTATCAGAAGTTTGAAGATTGTTGCAAAGCTAACAAAATAAAGAAGGTGTCTGAGAAAATCCTTTTGGGTTATTTTTCCGTAAAGCAACGCTCCCAGAAACCATCTACACTATGGACTCACTAGTCAATGTTGAGAACTATGATTTCAGTCAAGAAAAATCAAGATATAAGCAGATTTTCTCAACTAATCACATTTTTAAAAAGAAGTTTAGAGGGTTACAAGGCCAAAAAGTCCAAAGTTTTCACAAAGGAAGACGTATGTAAGTTTCTTTACTGCAGATGATGAAACATATTTACTTATGAAGGTTGTTATGATAATCGGCATTTTTGGGGCTTGTCGGCCCGAAGAACTAGCTAAGTTAATGTTGGATCATATTGAACACAATATATATAAAAATTGTGATTCCATTCTCGAAAACCAAAATTATGCGAGAATTTGTTATAACAGAAGGAAAGGTGTCAACAAGTATTTTTCGAAAGTATACTAAACTTCGTCCTCTTAATGCAACTTACAGGCGGTTTTTTGTATTCTATGGAAAAGGAAAATGCACCTCCCAGTCTGTCGGAATTAATAGTTTTGGAGTTATACCAAAAAAGATTGCAACAAAACTTGGATTGAATAATCCCGAAGGATACAGTGGACATTGTTTTAGGAGGTCCTCAGCCACCATTCTAGTTAATGGTGGTGCAGATATGCAGATGTTAAAGCGTCATGGGGGCTGGAAATCCTCTTCTACGGCAGAAGGCTACGTTGAGAATTCTTTAGAAAATAAGAAACAAATAGCAAAGAAGATCATGGGGTCAGACACACACACACACACACAGAAAAAGGGTGGTTTTATTTAACAGCAAAATTGTAATAAAACCGTTTTTTTCCATTACAGCACTAGTGCTGTAAATGCAATACAATACGATTTACAGAACTGTAAAATTCATATTACTAAATAAAAGTTAGTATTTTCATTAAAAAAAAATTAACTTCAAATATTATTTAGCAATACAATAAAATTAAACAATGATTTTAATGGTTTTCATTGGCCTATATTTTTTTCCCGGATTTTTTTTTGCATGAAAATAACTTTCTAACACTTACATAGATACCACCTTTCCATTGGTAAAAAAAGAAATTCAATATCTTGCTTAACCCTGTTGTAATTGGGGTAAAAAAGCCGCTATTTTACATAGCAAATTTTAACGCGGCCTGATCCACTTGCCTCGTCTCCCTCTATACGTTAGTGATTTGCCGTTGGCCACGAAGCCTTCGTGGAGAAAAAAAAAGAGATTTCGGCCTGTTTTCAGTCACTCAGGGCTGGAATAGAGCCGTCCAAGGTCACTGTCGCAGAGAATTCGGTACCGAGCGCATGAGGGCGCGTGGATTAGTATGTAACGAAGGTGGTAAGAGGGTCGCTGGCAGTGTTGCCAATCCTTCTGAAGAATCGGTAAATCTACTAAATGTATTTATTTTTTGACGATGAATTAAATAACAAACATGATAAAATAAAATTAACGTATTTTTTGCAGGGGGGGGGGGGACGAGTCCATGCGGCCTCAAGGACGAGACGCCACTGCTCTAAACTAAGAATTAGTGTAGACTTTTCCTGTGTTTTTTATTAGAGCGCGTATTTGGTTTAATTATTTTCTCAGGTAATAATATTTGAGAGAATTTAAAACCTGAAACCTTCGAAAATTTATTTTTTTCTTGCTCTATAAAATGGGTTTAGAAACAGAATTTAGTAAAAACCCCCCATTCTTGAAAAATGTTGGGCGTGGTCCCAAACATTTTCGGTGTATTGCCTGCATCACTTTCCTACCGTTCTGTTTTCCATTTAGTGGCTGACTCCCCCTTTCCCGTTGCAGAAAAAACAAAATCCTAAATATCCCATTGAGTTAAGGGCTTGAGTCCCTCCAGATGAGGCGTCTCTTGTTTGAGTGTTAAGAGAGACAACTTTTCTAGACCGATAATTTGAAACAGAGATTTTTCTGTGCCCTTTTTGTTTATTTTGTCGCATTTAAAGTGGGACCGGGACCTCTGTGCTGCGGCACAAATAGATTAAAATTTTCAATTTACCTCTTTGACATCTCGTGCGCGCATTTTGATTGATTATTGGCTGACCAGTTGTGTTTAACCAAAATTTACATAACAAAGATGACAAATTTAAATAATGCTTAAATATTTATTTAAATTAAGTTAATATTCGGGTAATAACCTTCCGTTTCTGGACGACTTAATGTAAAAATTATTATTTAATAATGGGTTTTTATTATATCAAATTGTTGTAAACATTGAATGTTTTTGCATATTTAAATATTTTTAGTGGCAATAAATTATAAGATTAATAAATAATACATAAACTTTTAAGCCTCAGCCATACTGCCTCTATTGCAAGCAAGCATAGGAAGATCAATGAAAAAAAAATCGCGAAATTTAAATAATTCAGTCAAAGAGGCAATTAAATATACTCTTCTAACAATTTAATAGAATTTAAAATATAATTATACAGGGTATTTTTTTATTGAGTGCCGGTACTTAAGGTTGTGAATCCTTGGGTGATTTTAAGAAGAAAAGTTAATATTAACATATGTCCTAAAGCTCTTCATTTTTGAGCTACAGCGTGTTAAAAAAATTTTAAAAATATAACTTTTTAATCATAATTATTATATCACTCTTAGATATTTTTATGAAATTTTGTACACCTCTTAATCATTAAGGATCATTTTTTGACTTAAAAGATTTTTTTAAATTTTAACCAATGACGTCCGTACGGGGTTTGAACTGAATATTTTTAAAGAAAAAAATGGTACGCCACTGATTTTTCTAAAAACCAAACTTATATTTAAAATCATCATTTAATTTGGAGCAAATTTGGTTCATAGACTTACTTTCGTATGATGCACCCTTTTTGCATAAAAAAATAAAAACCAAAAAAATGTTTAAAAATCGCAATTCATTTAGTAAAACGATAAATTCCAAACCTTAAATCTAAAGCTGAATCACAAGAGAAGAAAAACTAAATAAAGAACCAACATTAATTACAGTAATTGTTGGAAGTGTCCTCCACCCACACGTATGCAAGCATCTACTCGTCTTCGCATAGACTGACGCACATTTTCTAAGATTCCTGGGGTGTTTCTTATGGTTTTGCAGCATAATATTATACGATTTCGTAACACTTCTTCGGTTTGAATCGGCACTGCGTACACTAAGCTTTTTAGATGCTCCCAGAAAAACTATTGAGTCAAAATATACTCCTTAATGATTAAGAGGTGTGTACAAAATTTCATAAAAATATCTAAAAGTGATATAATAATTATGATAAAAAAGTTGTATTTTTTAAAAAATGTTAACGCCCTGTAGCTCAAAAATGAAGAGCTTTAGGACATATGTCAATATTAACTTTTATTCTTAAAATCACCCAAGGATTCACAACCTTAAGTATCGGCACTCAATTAAAAATCACCCTGTATATAAGCAACCAGCTTAAACAAACTTAACTAAGCAGAGGCGTTGCCTTAAAAGGGGTAGAGGCAGTTTCGTATTTCGGCTGCAGCCCCCCCCCCCCCCCCCCGGCCTAGGAGCTCGGGTCTAAAAGTCTAATTGCAACCTAATTTTTCGTCTCACGCTTGGACTCTTAATTTAAATTTTTAAATAATGTATTATTGGCTTAGATTACAAAGGTCTTTTAGAAAACGTTTAGTTTTTAATCTTTTCCTCCTAAAAGTCCTGTTTCATATAGAGATTAAGGTTTCGGATGCATGTCGTTCTAGTTATTGATGTATGATGCAATTTTAAAGGAAAGCGAGTAAAAATAATAATATTTTATAGTATTTTTCTAATATGTACTTGTTTGTTTCGGTTTTCCTTTTTTAGACCTATTTTAAATCAACAAAAATATAACCCATTGCAATAAAATATTTTTACAGCAAAAACAAAAAACAATTAGGTATTTATTTTTTAAAAGAAAAATTAAAGTCAGAATTTTAATTGAAACATTTTTATGGAAGAAGTGTGATAATTTATAATAAAAAAAATAGTGCGTGAAGAAACGAGAATGCTTTATTATGAATATACAAAACGGCGCCTAAGAAGGAGTATTTCAAAACCTAAGCTTTGAACCAATAACTGCTCTTAGATCTACGCTCCTAAAATACATGATTTCTGAAAAAATCATCAATTTTGGCGTGGTGAGCGATATTTACTTTATTTTTAATCATGAAAAACCGAGCCCGAAAAACGCTGGTTAGAGTCATACATACGTCTTATGTTAAAATTTTGGTTTGTTATCAATATTCATATTTTCACAAATATAAAAAATGTTTTTTTTTTAATAAAGAACCAACTAGGAATATCAAAAAAAAAGTAAAAAATAACATTTACCCAAACAAATTTAATCCAACCATGCAGAGTGGGAAAGGTAATAATTTTATTTTCGAAATTTGATAGTAGTTAGGTGAATTTTAAACGAACTTTGGGCGTGGCCCCGAAAAATTTTCGAATTTAACAGGGCATGGCATCCAAAAAATGCAACTTTTTTTTAACTTAATAACCTTAAACCCCCCCCCCCCCTTCCATGGATAACGTCTAGCTACGGCCCTGGCTACGCCAGTGACTTCTATCCTTCTGTGTAAATACATAGAAACACAGACGCGGGAATGTCGACTCGCACTTGTCCCGTCTTATTTATAATTTATTGAAACGTCATATTTACTTTTTTATGGCTTGAGCATGCAGTAATTCCCTAAGGTTTACAACCCAATATTTTCACCGTTATAAATAATATCGAACTCCAATAAAATATTTTTGTTGCTCAACTGGGTGTTGTGATATTTATGTCCCCGTCAACTGCCCAAAATTTATTAATATTTTATTGTTCTTTATAAAACAAATTAATAAATTGCCTTGTAGTCGAAGCCTCCGCTACGATGACTAACCGTAAAACACAACTGCTTATAAATACACATGGCCTCCAATCATATTAATACATAAATTTATTGGAACTCTTTTTTTTGTGTAATTTTTTCCTCTTCGTTGGCTTCCAGGGCCATTCCCGAGGGGACCTACAGCTTAACGTACCACGATGCTCAGTCATGCCACACCCTCCAAGGGCTATTAACCCTTGGCTTCCTGCCATTGCATGACCTACCGATTGGGGAGTGTGTACCTTCTTCCGCACCCCACGAGATGTCCGATCTCATCCAGCCTGGTTACCGGCGTGAATGGGGTGGGTTGGGAGATGATACATTTTACAATCTTCCCTGCATTCTTAAACCTACTAAAATTCGGACATACTTTTTTTATTGTGCGTATGCCCACTCCGAGGATCGAACTCGGACCGTCACGGTCGAATGCGAGTAACCCACCTCTGAGCCAGCAGCGGCGCCAGGATTTTTGGGATGGGTGGGCACAAGTGGGCCCGATGATTTTGGAGTGGGCACTACTTAAATCAAAAGTGACTTATAAAAAAAAAAAGGTCGCCTTCGTCCGCCAAGCTCTATTACGCCATACCCGGGGACGAACAAAACTTCCTTATTATCTAAAGTGACGTCTAAAAAAAAAAAAAAAAGTCATGGTTCTTTTCAAAATAACATACATCACTCTTTTCTCATAAAAGCTTTCATTGCCAAGTCTCTTTTCCCCCTGGAAATTCCATTACAAAACCGAATCCATCAATTTTGGGGGAGCACCAGGGTGGGCACTCATGTTTTTAGGGTGGGCCAGTGCCCACCCTGCCCCCCCCTGGCGGCGCCTCTGCTCTGAGCCACTGCCGAGGCTTCTTGTAACTCTTGTAACTCACTTTTAATACCTCATAATAATTATGATATTATACCTAAATATGTAAATACTTTTGAGGATGGCCGGTGACAAACCTTAATGAAACACCCTGTATATGTTTACGATCACAATATAGTTTTTCGGTGTAGGAAATGATATAAAATATGGTACCCAGTATCGCCATCTGTAGGAATCGACTTCAATGCAGAAGACAAAGCCACCGGACGTGAAAAAATAAAATATAATATAACACTGTAGAAATAGTGCTTTTATGAAAAAATTAAAAAAATGCTCCGCAGGCAAAAAGTGTAGGAATAATTTAAATAAAATCAAGTGAAGTGGGAATAAAATCAAAATTATTTTAAAGAATTTTTACACCGCAACGGTATTCTTGTAATAGATGATAATTGTTTGTCAAGCCAAAGGGAGAAGTACACACCCTTCTACTTCTTGTACCCCCATCTACCTAAGTTCATATTCTTCTGGCTCATCTGCTAACAATGGTGACTACAGTCTATTTCAGAAAGGTGTGAAGTAATAAAAGTTTATTAGGTATGCAAAGGGACTACAGGGTGACCCAACGAATATTTAAGCCACTTTTATAATTTGGCAATGATTTCACTGCAAAATTCTTTATTTTCATCAAGTGCAGGTACTACCACCCGGGTTTGGGTCAGTTTATAGGTTTGAGCCGAACTGGAAAGAATTTCCCATGTTATTACTCTACACCTTTCTGACTATAAGTTTTATATTATTTAAGCTCCTCTGGTAACATTGGTGACTAATAAAAAGGACTCCCGAATTAATTTAAAAAACAACCCAATTACCCACCACCAGATTTTTATAAAGTAATTTACAACCGCATTAAACATGCGATTTAAGTAATTAAGTACCCAAAAATATATAAACAAAAATAATGCTGACATTAAAAGACCCTCTACAAAAGTTAATTTATTATCTGATTATTAGATAATTATTTAATAAACGTCATATCTGGGCCGCGGGTTTTGAATAACGGTCTACTTGCATACAAAGAGTTCGGGCACAAGTCGGCATCTACGAATTTACGATGTTATAATTCATGTTTATTCCCAACCCCATCTGGAACATAAAAACTAATTATAAACAAACATAAAATAGCGACCCGAGAGAATTTCTTTCGGGTAACAGGGACGTATGGAACGAAACAGACTCGGATCGAGAGACACCCGGCGTCGCCCGAGGCTTTGAATTTCAACATTTAAAGAAAGCCGAATAGATAAGCGCACTATGATCACATATATATACATACACTATATTGCTAATACCATAATTCAATGATGCCACCACTGTAAGCAGATGATCAGGGGCCGTTGAGTTTGCGCAGATCGGAAATTTGCTTCTTCATGTAAACATTTGACAGGGCCGACTTTCAAAATATTTTTAAAAACTTTTATTTAAATTCACCCGTTTAGTTCGGGTGTGTACAGTTTATGGTCAAATAAAACTAAGTAACCAATATTTTACATACCTGAAATACCTTATTCCTGGTATTGAACCGCGATTCGTGCAAAAACGGATCTTGCACTTTTTTCTACCCATCTTGAGACACAAGTCGCTAACAATAACAAAATGTCTGGTAAAGTTTTATACCTAAATTCGCACCCAAAACTTAAAAATAATATCCACAATCACACACGAAACATCCGAACGAATACAACGTAAAAATAACTGGAAACGACTACAACCTAACAAAAAAAAATGTCTAAAGTAAAGTTTTATAAATATTAACACCCAAAACTTGGAAATTATAACAACACACGAATAAACGAAACAAAAGATGGCGACAAATAAGAATACAACGGCAAGCCGGTTCTGTTCAAGAGACCTTGGTGTTTACGTTCTGTTAGAAATCGTGTGGGTTGCCTAATTTTTTCCTTACTGCGCAAGCGCCACTGCCCCCAACTCAGGTTATTTTGAATCGCACGATGGGTGTATTCTTGCTTCGTGCGGCTGCTTTTATTGGCAATATAGTGTATGTATATATGTGACTATGTTTCATTCGCTACGTAAGAACCGACGTGACTTCGGAGCGCGCCGTCTTTTATTGCATAAAATTATACAATATCTTGTGTCTGAAATCGATCGAAAATGGAGACAAACATTAGTTCGTCTCCAATAACGGTTGCCACATTTTTGCACTGATCTGTCGTTCTTTAAATATTAAAATTCAAAGCCCGAGGTCAGAAAATGTAAGATTCTCCCATCGAAATATTAAAGTTCTTTGCCGCACGAAAAATAACCCCTTTTTTCCTTCCTGTAAGGACTATTCAGATTGACTTTTTATTTTCGAAATATGCGGTAGTTTTCGCTGTAAAAAATTATCGTAAAATTTCACATTTTTTTTTCACTATACAGGATGTTTCACGGTGGATGGAACGTTAGACGTTTATGGAAAACGGGTGATACGTTTTCTTCAAAAATTTGGTTACTTAAATAAACAACCATGGTCTATCGTTTTAAAATATTTTCAGCAATACGGCGTGGCCGCTTTTGCCCGAAACGGGTGGCAACATCGTTATTTTAAATGGAACACCCTATATATTATATTATTTTGTAATTCCCTATATAATTCCACATATATTTTGTATAAAATGACATATGTCTAAATTCAATTGTTCTTGAGATATTAACGTTTAAAATATGACATTTTCAGATTTTGACAGGTTGTAGCATTGGAATGGCGCATCTAAGAGAAAAATGGTTTTTACCTCTATATCTCAGTTTTTTATTCTCTATCCAAAAATACCAACTTCCGGTTCAAAAGTTCAAACTTTTAGATAGAGAATAAAAAACTGAGATAGGGAGGCGCACCTCATTTTTCTCTAATATGCTCCAGTGCTACAGCCTGTCAAAGCCTGAAAACGGCATACTTTAAACGTCAATATCTCAAAAACAATTGAATTTAGACATATGACATTTTATACAAAATATACATGGAATGGTATAAGGAATTAGAAAATATAATATATAGGGTGTTTAAATATTTAAAATAACGATGTTGCCACCTGTTTCGGTCCGAAGCGGCAATGCCGCATTGATAAAAATATTTTAAAAGCGTATCATCCGTTATATATCAACGTCTAACGTTCCGTCCACCGTGAAACACCCTGTATATAAGCTAAATTTTAAGTAATATTTTTTTACAGATATTATAAATTTAAAGCATTTAAGATAATTTATCAGCCATTAATATTTTTTCAGGTATTTATTATGCAAAATTACAGCTATTTATTTTTTAATGAAAATAGTTTTTGAACTAATAATTTTTTGTATTTTTGGTATGGGACTGCCAGGATATGGCTTTAAGGGCTATATACAACGCCAGAAGGTTGATAGCTTAAGCTTTAGTATCAAAACTTGAGGTTTTGTAATATGATTTAAAAAAAATTGGATATAGTATATTTCTTATGGTTCATTTTTGAATTTATAGGAACAAACATCTTTATAGCAGTTCTTAATGTTTTACAAGTTAACGGTATAATTTTTAAAATAGGACGTTTTCTTTTTCAAGTAATTTTTTTAAATACTACTTTGAATTGGATTTAAACGTTTCGTTACTAAAAATCCATCATTAATAGTTTCGGTTAGTATTTTTTATCATGACGGTTCTGATGTTTTGTTAGAGGATTTTTGATTTTTGGGAGATCCAAAAATAGTATTATATTTTGATACCCATAAGTAAAAAAAAATGTTGAACGGCAGTAGAGTTTTGGACTTGCATTGTGTTTATTTGTTTAGAATCACTACGTTTCAACTGGTAAGCATCTCCAGTCGTCTTCAGGTGAATACTGAATAAGTACGGTAACTACAGGTCTATTTATACTAGGCAGGTGCTGTGACGCATGACTAGTGGGTGTAGCCATGCGTGTTGCTAGGTGATGACGCATAACTGGATGAGTCATGCTTGATGAGTTATGCTCGATGAATCATGCGTTTAACTCTTGGGTGGTCTTATTCTAAGATTACATTTACTTAACAAGGGTTTCCAGACGTTTCTCATATCTAATGAAGGCTTACTAAAGCAACCTGGATTTTGGTGTATGGTCGCAGCTTCCTTAAACTTCCTCCAGTGCGGTTCTTTTTGCAGGATTTCCACTTTTGTCCACATGATATGATGGCCGTGCGTCCAGGCGTGGTCAGCTGCACCTGATTTTTCGGTCTCTCCTTTTTGGGTGTTATTTCTATGTTCTTTAATCCTTACTTCTAGTGGTCTTAGTGTCTCACCAATGTAAGATTGGCCGCATTCGCAGGGGATCTGGTAGACACAATTTTTCTTGTCTTTTTGGCTTGCTGGTTTCGTCTTCTTTAGGTGGCTTCTTAAAGTGTCTCTAGAGCTGAATACTGTGTTGATGTTGTATCGTTGTCCTAGTCTTCTTATTTTCTCGGATACTCCTTTGATATACGAAATATTGAGTATTGGTTGTATCTCTTTCTCTGCTTTACGTGTGTTTGGCCGATTCTTGCGATTTTCCACTAGTCATGCGTCACAGCACCTGCCTAGTATAAATAGACCTGTAGTTACCGTACTTATTCAGTATTCACCTGAAGACGACTGGAGATGCTTATCTACCAGTTGAAACGTAGTGATTCTAAACAAATAAAGACAATGCAAGTCCAAAACTCTACTGCCGTTCAAGAAACGTCATTGTCTCTAACCTTTAAATAGACACTAAAAAAATTGTATTATTATATACAGCTCAGAAAATATAAAAATGTTATATTAAAGAGTACAATAATTACCACGTAGTCCTTTGTGACTAACTATCTTGTCAAATAATTTTTCTTGCACGATATAAAAAAGTATGATACACCGATTTCTGTCTTGATACATCAGTACAATCAAGAGGGACAAGATTATTGTTACCTCTTTTTAAAAAATTACGAAAAATATCCAAGAATGAAAATATTCGGTTGCCCTCAAACTACTGCAAATTTTAGAACGGTCGGTCTAGTTAATTTTGGAGCTTCCGTCAACACATTTCCACACATCTCTCTTAGTCCGGCCCTGTAGATAAAGTTATTGTGCCATTGGGTCGACTATACAGAGATAGAGGGTGTTACATTTATCAAAACATTTTAATAAAGGACATAAACTAATAAACCTATCTAGGTTACGTTTTGAACTTTTGGTCCAATTATATCTTAAAAGACCAATATAAAGTTAGTGCCATTCTGGTAAATGATTAGATAATCGTAGTTTGTACAACAAGAGTGGATATACGAAGCAAACCGGCTTTATTATAACTGATGGTAATTTTTTTTTTAATTCTGTATACAGGGTCCTGCGCCTCACCTCCCGACTTCTGTAGCTTACTTATTAATTAAGTTAGGATTATGACGTTTTGCAGACTTTACCTGTATTTTAGGGCGCATTTCAGGAAAATATTTTTGTTTATACAGGGTGTTCCAAAAAAGTGTGACGTCATGAGGATATGTTTTTTTAGATTGCATGCCATATATTTTCTTACTTATTTGGATGCATCTTGTAGTTGTCTACATACCCCTAAAATTTTAATGAAATCGGTTCAGTATTATAGGCGAAAAAGAAATAAAAACTAAAAAAAATCAGTTTTGCACCACTGGTTTTAAAAATTAATAAAAAACAAAAATAATGCCTCGTTATTAAAATTATACAAAGTTACTTAATAAATAAGGTCCTAAAGTCTCGTTAACCCAGTTTGATTAATACGAATTGTACAGGGTGTCCAAAATTTAGTGTTAAACTTTGCAAACTTTAAAGCAATTTATTTTTCTTATTTCAAATTGGAACCCCTGTATATTATTATGTCATTCGATGCAGAATTACAATTCAAACATTTGTTCTTATTACAACCCTATCGCAATTTCTAACGCATTAAGACTTATTTACAGAAAACTCGTTTTATCAACCTTTCCACCAGTCATTATTATATAATAAATATCAAAGGTGGCTTTGAAAAACAATTTATTGGTATTAAAGTGACAAAAGCCCATTTTGACTTTAGTTATTTTATAATTTCAAATATTATTAGATTAGTATTAATTATTTAAGCTATATTATTTTTTGTAATGTAATACAACCAAGAAAAGCTCGTAGTTATGATTTTCATATTAGGAGCATGCTAAAAGAATTTTTATTTGTCCTTTTAGTAAACTTTAATATCAATAAATTGTTTTTAAAAGCCACCTTTGATATTTATTATATAATAAAGACTGGTGGAATAGTTGATAAAATGAGTTTTTTGCAAATAAGTCTAAATGCATTAGAAATTGCGATAGGGTTGTAATTAGAATAAATGTTTGAATTTTAATTCTGCATCGAATTACATAATAATATACAGGGGTTCCAATTTGAAATAAGAAAAATAAATTGCTTTAAAGTTTGCAAAGTTTGACACTAAACTTTGGACACCCTGTACAATTCGTAATAATCAAACTTGGTTAACGAAACTGTGAGACCTTATTTATTAAGTACCTTTGTATAATTTTATTAACGAGACATTATTTTTAATTTTTATAAATTTTAAAAACCAGTGGTGCAAAACTGATTTTTTTAGTTTTTATTTTATTTCGCCTATAATACTGAACCGATTTCATTAAAATTTTAGGGGTATGTAAGCAACTACAAGATGGATCCAAATAAGTAAGAAAATATATGGCATGTAATCTAAAAAAACATATCCTTCTGACGTCACACTTTTTTGAAACACCCAACGTCATAATCCTAACTTAATTAATAAGTGAGCTACAGAAGACGGGAGGTGAGGCGCAGGACCCTGTATATAAATGGGGAGAAATATTACTTTAAGTCAACCTTTACTAAGATATATTTGATAAGAAGCCTTTATTTTATTGTACTCTACATGTTTCGAACGTATAAACGTTCATCTCCAGGAGAAGTATAGCTTATGTTAAAATAAATATTAGGAAACTGTGAGTGACACCCTCATAGAGCTTTTGAGGAAGTTAATTTATTAAAGAAAAGTAATGAAGAACTTCCATAGAAATAGGGGAAGAAAACATACTACGAAATTATATAGATAAAGATGGGAGAATGGATATAAATATACGTACTATTAGAAGTTATAATAAATATGATATAACGAAACGCGTCTAGAGATGGATCTGACGAAACGAAAGGAAATTCTTCTTCTGTAAATATTATTATATTTCTTATAGGTTGTATCATAAATTTCCCTTCCTGTATATCTTTTAAAAAATTATTATTTATTAAAATTGTTTTAATTAGATCATATTTCATTTTTAATTCGAAAAAATTCCAGATACTTGTCCGGGTGACTGATAAGTTCACTTTTAACGACTTTTTGATTTAAAATCTATTTTAGGGTAAGGGCGTGGCAAGAACAATAAATAAGGCCATAAATTTTGAAGAGATAATTATAATTTTATAATTTAATGTCGCTTAATTACTGCCGATGCTGACACATTTCAAAATCGTAACTAAAGCGGCAACGAGGGAGTTGTTATGGCAAAGTGTTTGACGGGACGGGTAAGGACAAGCGGATCTCCGAAATGCTGCGAACGACCGGAAATTATTGCGAGCTGTCTAATGTGACGGACAAGGTTTTTTTTTAACATAATATATACAATATTGTACGGCATGACAAAAGTTATGTCCGAATACAAAGTCACGGCCTGCTATTTAAAATCGAAAAAAATACTTATTTTTTTGTCTTACACTGTATAAAGGCTAGATTTTTTAAATTAAATTAACTTTTATAATTGTGAATAGATTTTTGAATTAATTTAAGAAGATCCCGAACATATTGTCTATAGTCTATTTCAGAAAGGTGTAGAGTAATAAAATGGGAAATTCGCTCCAGTTCGGCTCAATTTCGGTGTCGGCCATAGACGCGGGTAAATTTGTGCATTAAATTATTTATGATAACTAACCAAAGAAGAAAAAAACGAAGATAATTTGATAATAAGAAGGAATTATTAGCTATAGCAAATTTACACAAACATCGTTTTATGAAATATGCCATGGAAGATATAGTTGAAAAGCATGGTGTAACTGTGCTGCGCACACCGCCATATCATTGCGATGAAATCCTATAGAACTTATATGAGTACAAGTAAAAGGATTTGTAACAACACATAACACGACATTCAAAATGAAAGACGTTAAGCTACTGTTTGATCAAGCCATTAAGGAAGTGACACCCGAGAACTGGAGAAAAGCAGTCCATCGTGACATTAAAGAAGAAGAGAAAATGTGGGATCTTGACCACCTGATCGATCCAACCATCGACCCGTTAATTATTTAACGTCAAGGGGAGATGACAGTTCCTTAGATGATGAAGAACATTATGATTTTTTATAATTTAATTTCTGTATAATGTATTTTTTGTATTTTATATTTTTCTTTTAATGTTTAATAAAAAAATAAGTGTACTATGTACATAATACACGCCTTTGTCATATCATTGTCAGTGTTTGTGAATGGATAGCAATAGAAAAAACCCATAAGTTGACCCAAACCCGGGTACACTTGATGAAAATAAAGAATTTGCAATGAAATCAATGCCAAATTAAAACAGTGGCTTAAATATTCGTTATGTCACTCTATAGTCCCTTTGCATACCTAATGAGCTTTTATTATTCTACACTTTTCCGAAATAGACTATAAAATAAACTTTAGTTTAAATCTAGTTTATTCAAAAATAAACGAAATAACGGGAAATTTAAAGTTTGACCAATATTCTAAAAGTAAACATTAAAAAGATATTTTAAAAATAATTTGATCTTTTCAATCCGGTTCAAAAAAAATAATGTTATTTCTCAAAAATTAACTATACCATCGACAAAGAGGTTATCGTCGCTCAATCGTAAAGATGAATAATATACGACCAACAGTAAGTGCTTTATATAGATAACCACCACATATTCCACAGGACCCGGCACAATTGTAATGTTAATGATAATGGCGGCTTAGATAACTGCCAGATAAGCCGAAATTATTTATTAGGGTTATTATGAATTTTGGCTTTTATTAGGTTTTAATTCTTTTCGTGATAAGGGAGTTGTCAGTGTGTTTTCAACCCCCTTTGTCCGGGAAAGTATTTATGTCGGCGATTATAGTTATAATTTGTCTAAGGGTCAGAAACTACGAATAAATTTAAAAGGGTTGCACGTACAAAGTTTACATTTTTATTAAATCACACGCGTGTTTTAAGGGCTACTTTTCTAAATAATTTATGGCTTTGGTGCTTGTTATTATGAATATTTTTAAATTTAGGGCAAGCAGATAAAGGGCCGCTTTTCGAAGAAAAAACAGTAAACATAAATCAGTTTATTTTTATCCATTTTAAAATTCAAAAACATAATTTCTTGTTTTGCATTAATAATAAGTCGAAAAAGATATACTGTCATCATAAACTTATACAGGGTGGCCCGCACTCAAAGCAGGATTCCACAGCATCTATTATAGTCTATTTCAGAAAGGTGTAGAGCAGGGGTTCCCAACCTAAGGAGCGCGCCCCCCTTGGGGGGCGCTAAGCAGCATTAGAAGTGGCACGAGAGCTCTGAAAAACTGCAAAATTAATACAACTTGTATCTGTATAATGGAGGAAGAGGGAGGCGCGACCGTTTCTTGATTCCCAAAAGAGGGCGCCATAGAAAAAACTTTGGGAACCCCTGGTGAAGAGTAATAAAATGGGAAATTCCGCCCAGATCGGTTTAATCTCGGTATCGGCCATAGGCGCAGGTAAATTTTGTGCGTTAAATCATTGATGATAACTAACCAAAGAAAAAAAGATGATAATTTGATAAAGAAGGAACTATTAGCTATAGCAAATTTACACATACATCGTTTTATGAAATATGCCGTGGAAGATATTGCTAAAAAACATAGTGTAACTATGCTGCGCATACCGCCATATCATTGCGAACTAAATCCTATAGAACTTACGTATATGGGCGCAAGTGAAAGGATTTGTAGCAGCAAGACACAACACGACATTCAAAATGAAAGACGATAAGCTACTGTTTGATCAAGCCATTAAGGAAGTGATATAGAGAATTGGCGAAAAGTAGTCCATCATATCAATAAAGAAGAGGAGAAAATGTGGGATCTTGAACACCTGATCGATCGGACCGTCGACCCGTTAATTATAACGTCAAGAGAAGATAACAGTTCCTTAGATGACGAAGAATATTATGATTTTTTTATAATTTAAATTTATGTTTAATGTACTTTTTGTATGTTTAATAAAAAATAATTGTACCTAATACTATGTGCATAATGCACGCCTTTATCACACCATTTTCTGTATTTGTGAATGCATAACAAATTACTAATATTTTTATTTTAAGCTAAGTAGCTTATTCTTTATCAAATTAACTTATTTTTTTTTCTTTGGTTAGTTATCATAAATAATTTAACGCACAAAATGGACCTGCGCCTATGGCCGACACCGAAATTGAACCGAACTGGACGGAATTTCCCACTTTATTACTTTACACCTTTTTGAAATAGATTATACTACTTATCACATCTACCTGTTGCTTGTTGCAAGATTTTTTAAAACGGCTCTATCAAAATCCAATTTTCTTTTTAATCTCTGTCGGATATTTTCTCTGACTTGCCTTTAATTGACACTTTATTGCTGTGAAGATTTAGATGCATTCGATGCATATCACCAATTATTTAAATTAACCAATTAAAAATGTATGTTCCCTTGTAATTGGACAGAGTTTCGGTTTTAGAGGTTAATTTCAAACACCAGAGCACTATAACAATTCGCTTTAGTCGATCGTTTTTCGTAAAATAGATCGTTAACATTTTTATTGGGCAATTTAAAAATGTGGTAGTAAAAACGCCATGTTTGGTTAGAACCATCAGACTAACCGCTATTTGACTATGAACGAAATTACACCCAGAAAAATGTTCTATTGATTTATTTGAAGCGTCATACATAAAAAACATATAATAAATATACTGCATCCGTTAATTGTGGAATAAAAAATGGGTTAATTTTCTTTTAAACTTTGGGTTAAAAAATTACTAGAATTTCAAAAACTCATATTCTCTTCAAAACTATGTAATTAATTGGGTTCATTTTTAAAACACACAACTAAGTAGGTACCTACACTACTGAATTACACCGAAAAATAAAAACAAAACCTTTTAATCACACAGTAAATCACGTAAAAACGATATCTATAACCGTAAGTTTCGCGAAGGGTCAAAATAAATCCCTTAAGGTTAGGCGAACCAATGCTAAAACAATTGCCCTTCATTATATTGCAAATTGTTACATGCTGTTTGCGTAACTGACGTCTCGTAACCATAGCAACGGTGAATATCAAAGCCATGTTGGGCGTTGGTTCTTCACTTGCTTTGAGCTAACGGACACGGTCGCTGAGGCGCGCCAAAATGCTCGAGTGGCGTTTATAATTATTGTCCATCGGAGTTAACCGTGGCCCTATTATGCATAGCTACATTCGGATTAAATTACCATTATTAATTCGAACATAATTATTTTTTAAGGGTTAAAATGGTAGCTGTATTGGTACATTAATATTTAATATTGTCGAAAAACTTTCCTCCGGGTTTTATTTTTTTTTTGGTGAAGAGCCCCTTCACCTACTTCACTTAACAAGCCGCCACTGTTCTATCGTATCAAGATTTTGATGTGTATCAACACCATAAGATCCAGAATCCTTACTAAGTTCAACGGCACCGACGTCATCCCATTGAGGGTTACAGGAACGACTTTTTTCACATTTGGTAAGAGGAGAATATTTTATGCCAGAGAAAACATTGTTCTATAGAAATCACTTTTTTATAACACAAAATTACTGGCGGTATGTGGTGACAGCCGAAGGCATTCAACTATTTTTGAAATTATTTTTCCTTGAAGCTATTAAACAAATAGAGGAACGCTATGTTAAACACATCAGTAGCTGCCTAATCATCTTTCCCGATCGCAAGCATTCCTGCAATAAATATTCAATCAAAATATCATTAATAATGGGTTAACATTCTTAATTAATATGCAATCGTTTTGTTTTGATTTGATTTATTTTAAGTCGGAGATTAAATCTTTAAATTAAAAAATTAACCCAAGATAAATGCCGTGGGAGGAGAGTGTTTTATATAACACAACATTTACATTTTTTTTATTTGGCGTTAAGGTGAATGTCCTAATATCAATGTTTATTGACTATGGTTGACCATAACCAATTTTATTTGGAACCTACTTCATGTTTTTGAAATTTGAGAACGCAATGTTTATAATATACAGGGTGATTCCTAAGTTGATACTTCTTTTTTAGCTACGTATAGAAGGCATTAAAATAAACAACATTTTCAAGTAACTTTTTTCAAAAAACCCAACAATAAAGTACTTACATTCATTTATTACACTACAAAAAAACTAAAAAGGATAACTAGTGCATACACGTGGTTCGGATTCCACGTTATGCTGTAGGTCCCGTCTGGCTGACATTACCCAGACGATAGGGGATACAATGGGCCTCATATAGGTCTAAGTATACTGGCTCTTTTGCCAACCCCAGCAAAAAAAAATTAGCTCTAGCTTCTTTATCAAATGATCTTCTTTTCTTTTCTTTGGTTAGTTATCATAAATAATTTAATGCACAAAATTTACCTGCGTCTATGGCCGACACCGAAATTGAGCCGAACTAGACGAAATTTTCCTTTTTACACCTTTCTGAAATAGAGGTCCATTTTTCGAAGCTCTAAAGTATAAAATTACTGGTAAGATCCTGACATTATTACCCGACGGGACCCTTTGTTACCGGGCAAAATGGCAACCCGTTCGTTCTTAAAGAAACTGCACAAAAACCTTTTTCGAATGCATTTATAAATTTCATTATTGTTTGTTTCTTTGTGCGAGAAGCGAATGGAGAACATCAGAGAACGCAACGCGGTAGCCAAGAATATAAATGCAGTTTTGCTAGTTTTTGTCAAGGTAGCTGCAATCCGTATTAATGGTAAATAAGAGACATTAAACCTAAGTTAAGGCAAAATAGAAGTTGACTTGACTGGTATTATTTGTACTTTAATGTGTTGATTTGCAAAGCTTTCTAGCAAATGGCTTTAACGAGATAAATAAGTAGTTTGTTGTCGGTAAATAAAGTTCCTGCTTTTTGCAGTTTTGCTCGCTAAAAGAAAATTAGAACCATGGTTTCAATATCCGCACATGGTTTATAGTTATATTTTATAAATATTTTTTACCGTACATAGCTAATGTACAGGGACATAGCATGTATGGCTCCGCCATAAAAAATTACGTATCCTCAGAAAAAATTGATTTTTTAATCACAAAGCTTCTATTTTTTATTGGGGTGAGATACTTAAAACACATACTCATACAAAGCAGTTTTTGATACGGTCGTATTTCGGTAAGGGTTGGAAATAAATATCAACAACTATATATTTTTGAAATCGGATCGCGAAATGCAATACATTGGTGTAGTTATAAATGTGGGTTGCTATTTAAAAAAATTCAAAATGGCGTCGTAACTGTCATTTTCTGACATCTGACATATATGACAATAGCATGGGTGGCCCCGCCATAAAAAATTACGTATCCTCAGAAAAAATTGAGATTCTAATCTCAAAGCTTCTGTTAATTCGATGATAACAAAATCACCAACTTCGAAGCCTCGTATCTCCGGAACGGCTGAAAATAAATATTGACAACGATATATTTTTAATGTTGGAACAAATAGGCGAATGCAGCTGGCTTACTATAAGATAGGGTTGCCATTTAAGAAAATCCAATATGGCGTCGTATCTGTCAAATTTGTAAACATAGATTTTTTTTGACATCAAATTTGGCTTCTTCACTAAAAGCTGTTAGGGAATACATAATATTTTTTTTATTGTGGTCGATAGCAAAGTCGCCAATCGGGTGAGACACTTAAAATAATGTCCCTGTACAGGGTGTCCCAAATTTGATGATCATTATGGATACCTCGGAGACTATAAAAGATACAGTATCGGTCAAATGAGAGCAAAGTTGCGGAATTTTGTGCTCAGTAATATTTAAAAAATATTTGAGCTTTATTTTTAACTTTTTTAAATATTGAGTTTTCGTTTTTTTAATTTATCTGACTAATTTTTTTGCTACCGAGAAACAAATACAACATTGTTAAAGCACTTTTTTAGCTTTATACTACGGTGTTTTTAGAATTCCGGTACGTTTCGTTTTTGGGGAACTGTTATCAAATTTAATTTTTTAAATACAAACCTACATTTTTTATTTTATTTTTTGAATTCTCTTTACGCCCTAATTTTAACCATATTTTACACTTAATAATGTTTAGACGTTTTGAAGTCATTTTTACATAATTGAGAATTTGATAATTACTTTTAAATAAATAAGGCCCTGGCAACAGTTTAAAAAATTAAAGTTAATAACAATTCCACAAAAACGAAACGTTGAACCAAAATTCTAAAAACACGTTAGAATAAAGCTAAAGAAGTTGCTTTAACAATGTGGTATTTAAACTTGAAGAAATAGTCCATACTTAAAGTCGAGTGGGAATATAGAAGGTAAAAATAAGAACAAAAAGTCTTCCTCCACTGATATATTATAGAAATATTTTAATCAACTTCTCTACATGTTTCGAATGCAGAAGCATTCATCTTCAGGAGAAAAATTAAAAGAAGAAAAGACCAGTAGATATCACCCTAACTGAGCAACACAATTATAGGTTCGGTATAAAATGAGTGGAACGAAGAGGAAACCGAGACACACATTGCATTGTTAGTAAGAAAAGTATATAGGTTTGAGGCTTAAGGCACTGTGAAAACTTTGAAGGTAGAATGAAAGATTTAACATCTTGGTGTGAAAGAACTGTCGAAAGATAAGATTGAAGTGAAAGGGAATGATCATTAAGCAAAAAAAAAAGGCTATTAGCTAGTCATTAGAGAAAAAAAAATATGGAGAAGAAGTGAATGTAAGTGTGAGGAAGACTATTAAAAAAAAATTTAAGTAGAAATTAGAATTTACATCCACATTAGGTTTACATCCAGTAAATTCTAATTTCTACTTAAATTTTTTTTTAATAGTCTTCTTCCTCACACTTACATTCACTTCTTCTCCATATTTTTTTTTTCTCTAATGACTAGCTAATAGTCTTTTTTTTTCTTAATGATCATTCCCTTTCACTTCAATCTTATCTTTCGACAGTTCTTTCACACAAAGATGTTAAATCTTTGATTCTACCTTTAAAGTTTTCACAGTGCCTTAAGCCTCAAACCCATATACTTTTCTTATTCACAATGCAATGTGTGTATCGATTTCCTCTTCATTCCACTCATTTTACACCGAACCTATAATTGTGTTGCTCAGTTAGGGTGATATCTACTGGTCTTTTCTTCTTTTAATTTTTCTCCTGAAGATGAATGCTTCTGCATTCGAAACATGTAGAGAAGTTGTTTAAAATATTTCTATAATATATCAGTGGAGGAAGACTTTTTGTTCTTATTTTTACCTTCTAATGTGGTATTTGTTTTTCTGTAGCGGTTAAATTAAGTCAGAAAAATTAAAAAAACAAAAACTCAATTTTATTTTTTTTTTCGAATTTTCAAAAAAGCCCAATTGTTTTTACTTACCTCTATTTTTCCCTAAACACCTCTATCTTACTTACGCAATTTTAACATATTTATCAAGTAACTTAACCATGGGTTTATCATAAAAATATATTAAGTAGTTGCAAGCTATTTAAAACTTTTCAATGATATGAGTTGGTTTAAGCATTAGCGTGTTGCACGCATATTTAAACACTTTTACCTAACTTGTTTTTTTAATCAAAATTAGGATGGAAACGAATTGACGGAAAATAACTAATGATTTATTTGTCATTTTCACCCAGTACGCTCAAGTCCAAAAACCTAATTTAAAAATGCATATAAAATAGGAATTTTGCTTTTTTAAAGAGTAGGCTGTGAAAACTCAAACTTCGTATTTTGACTAAGTTTTTAGTTTGAAATAATATGTAGGGTAAAAATATGGACAATATGGTAGAATTACCAAATCCCTTATTTTACCTTTATTATTAAATAACAAATTGTTATAAGTTACTGCTTAACATTGAACACCCTAACAAGGTTAAGTCAGGGGTTATAGTCATTGTCAGACGTGATGTGGTAATCACTCTTAATACTTATAACAATAATATTTCCTTCTAAACCAAAGGTAATTATTGTAGTTTAAAGTTAGTACGTAGTATAAATAAGACTGACTGTAATAAATATAGTAGGTTAGATTAGATTCATTAGATTCTATTAGATTCTATAAGACTTTATAAGTTAGATAAGGTTCATTATAGCTCTGATATAATGTAACTACTAGTAACAAATATAACCTTTTTAATACATAATCAGTAAAACAAGTATTTTACTTATATGGTGGCGTCTAAACTTTTATTTCGGATGTAATTGAATTTTTTTTCCAATTTATAAACGGAATCTCGGAGTTATTAATTTTTTACAAAGTCCCCACCATTTTCTGGAATATGTCATATAGTGGATACGTAAGCTATAGGTATAGTCTAACATCCCTTAAAATATGGTGGCGTCTAAACTTTTATTTCGGATGTAAATGCAATTTTTTTCCAATTTATAAGCGGAATCTTTTGAAATATGTCATATAGCTAGAAGTATAGTAAGGATTTAAGCTAAGCTTTATAAAAAAAATAGGTGTGTTTAATTAATTAATTAATTTAATAATTTCATTGATAGTAAAGTTAAAATTCGTTGCTAATTATTTAAAATTAAAAGATGTTAATATTTAAACTACCGTGGCCACATTTACACTTTTTTCAACTGATTAAGAAATTCGTGGATACAGGGAGATGTAACCATTTTCGTTGCTCTGATAAATCGTTGCCAAATATGCAGGCGCAATTGACAATTTAACGCTAAATTCGTGGCTAGGTTTTACGGTAAAAAACCGTTGCCGCTAATTTCCGTTGCTTTCTTCACACACATGTTTTCGAGCTGGGTTTCTCATGTTTAAAAATAAAATAAATATCTTTTTGAAAAAATGATTATTTCTTCAGAAATTATGTATTTCTGGAGCGTAGATTACGAATCTGGAGAGCCGTTTTTGTTGCAAATGCCGATCCGTATCTTCGAACCAAGTAGTTACCTTACATGGCGATCCTGCCAGTCCAACTACAGTACATGGATTTTCAGTAACTACCTGACATGGCGATCCTGCCAGTGGACTAAGGTCCTATGGCATTCCTGCCGGTGGACTAAGGTCCAAAGAAAAAAAAAGATTTCCTTATAAATGTCATTTCTTCCATAAAAAATGTTTCAATTAAAATTTTTACTTTAATTTTTCTCTTTAAATATAAACACTTAATTGTTTTTGTTGTAAAAATATTTTATTGAATTGGGTTATATTTTTGTTGATTTAAAATACCTTTAAAAAAGGGAAAACGGAACAGACAAGTATATAATAGACAAATACTTTAAAATATTATTCTATTTACTCGTTTTCCTTTGAAATTGCATCATAAATCAATAACTAAAACTATATGCGTCCGAAACCTTAATCTCTATATAAAACAAGACTTTTAGAAGGAAAAGTTTAAAAAATAAACGTTTCCTACAAGACCTTTGTAATCTAAGCCAATAATACATTATTTAAAAATTTAAATTAGGAGTCCAAGCGTGAGAAGAAAAATTAGGTTGCAATTAGACTTTTAGACCCGAGCTTCGGAAGGGAGGGGGGGCTGCAGCTGGACAGCCCCCCTTTCCTAAATACGCCTCTGTATTAAGGCATGAACCAACTTTAATCAAGAATAAAATTTTCAAGGAAATCGGTAATAAAAAAATTTCCCATTTGTTGCAAACTTTTTGGACACACTGTATATACTATATATTTTTATTAGTTTTATCAAGTAATCCAACCCGCGCGTGTATAAGGTACGAGCCGCCACTGGCATGAATAAAGTTTTCATCGTATTTAATATTTTAATTTTCACTGTTTTAATCAAGTTTAGCATTGTATTTAAACGAAATTTTCATTTTCCATCATTCCGAGAAGCTTTATATTAAATTTCTCCAACATGAATAATGTTTCAAGTTAGATGTTTTGCGTTAAATTTAAAAAAATGTAAATTAGCCTAATGTATTAAGAAAATAGTTTTGTAAGTTTACCTCGTGGTGGTTATATCAAGACGCAAACAAATAATAGTGGAAAATCAGGAGGTAAAATCTTCGTGAGGCCCGAATCCTGGCCATGTTTTTGATAGATTTTTTAAATTGGGACTAGTAATTTTCTAGAAATGAGTGGAAAACTGGAGATTTTTAAAATAAGAAAGTGCATCTGTGGTCAAATCTTTAGTTCGGTAATAAAATAACAATAGTTCGGTAGAATAATATTTTGGTATTAGGTATACCTTCAATTTTCGCACAATTTCGTGCACTCTATAGGAAAATATTATGTATACATAGAGTCTGGGACAAATATTTCGATTAAAATTAAAAAATAACAAATTTCATCTGACAGATTTGCTTATTTTTAAAGTATATTCTTAACCTCACTTCTGTCAGGTGTCAGAAAACGACTCGTAAAATTTACAACATGTAAATTTGGTTTCTTGACCACTGTAATTGGTCAGTTTCATATCCTAACTAGGATGAATATGAAATTATATCCGTTCAGTAAACAGGAATAGCCCACATTTCCAATAATATTAGTGTAAAGGAATAGTAGTTTGTACAACAAGAGTGGATATGATGTCCATATCGCACGAGGAAGTAAATTCCGAGGGCAATATGGACAATCCACTCGAGTTGAGCAGTATATTTTTTCTACGACTTCATGCTAAAAAATGTAAAAAAAAAGTTTGTAGGTTGCCTGGCTCGAACTCACGACCATTGGTTCCATAGTCCAACGCTTTAACGTCTGGACTATGAAAGCGTTTAGTTAATTATCGGAAAACCAACTGATAAATGATGCTACATGAAATTAATTTTCTATGCACATTCAGCAGGTTGCATTATTGATAAATCTATTATAAATGCGTCTAGATTTTATTATATTGAACAAATTAATAACAAATTGTACCATATGCATTTAAATTATATAATTTAATGTCTTGAAAAAGAAGGCGGAGCCTCAGTAAAAATAATATACTGTGATTGGTCAGTACTTTTAGAAACAACATGTCAATTTGGCTTCTTGACTAATGTGATTGGTCAGTTTCATTAGCTATCTAGGATGGATATAATATATTCCCGCACAGTTAATTGGAATAGCCTACTTTTCTTATCACTTCAGTGTAAAGGAAACAACAAGTTTCCATGTGGGAGTAGAAAAACAAATTTTCTTGTGGGAGTAAAAAAAAATACACTGCCAAGAAGGCAAAGTATTAATAATTACGATTGAAAGAAAGCTGAAACTTAGGCCTCCAATGGAACCACTTTAAAAGAAAATTTTCAATTTTCCTGTTTTAGGCGATTGGGTTAAAATACAAATTTAGTAAAACCCCACTTAGAACTACTTGTTTTATTTCTTTCGAATTTAGCTTTTTACCTCTTCGTTCGCTGCAAGGGCCATTCCCGAGGGGACCTACAACTTAACGTAGGTCCCGAACCATGATCCTCAGTCATGCGATACCCCCCTTCCCCCCCTAAGGGCTTAACCTCGATTTTTTGCGTCATTGTATGACCTACCGAGACCCCACGAGATATCCGATCTCATCCGGTCTGATTACCGGCTTAAATGAGGTTGGTTGGGAGATGATACATTTTACAATCTTCCCTGCCTGCTTAAACCTACTAAAATGGACATACTTTTTTTATTGTACGTATGCCCACACTCTTAAAAATGACTTGGTATTTGGTACTAATTTTTATTTGTTCTCGTGTTTACGTTACCAAAAATAACTATTTTTAGTTAGGAAAACAAAAAAGATGTTTTTCTTGGTTATGTTTACCAAAAAATGATGCCATCAGGACAAAGAAAATATCTTGTTATCATATTAGTTGGCAGAAATAAAATATTTTGTTTAACTGAATTTTACTCTGTATATATCTTATTTAAATGTTACATCAAGGTTCCTACAAACTTGTATTTATCAATTAAGCTTGTTGTAATAACACATTATGAATTTGTAGTCCCTATCATTTTGTTAATTTTGATTAAGACACATTCTTAGTTACCAGAACTAACTTTTCTTTTCAAG
The DNA here is from genome assembly GCA_935413205.1 of Polydrusus cervinus. Classification (NCBI taxonomy): domain Eukaryota; kingdom Metazoa; phylum Arthropoda; class Insecta; order Coleoptera; family Curculionidae; genus Polydrusus; species Polydrusus cervinus. The sequence goes on along the minus strand of OW284517.1, from coordinate 34,558,170 downwards.
TAATATTATTCTTCATATTTATAACTAACGGCATCAAAAGAGACTTGACGCCCTAGCCCGGTGGGTGACATGTGACATCATTCTAGCCAGGACTGTCAGGAGGTTATGTTTATGTTAGGGTGCTTTTGCGGTTCTGTGTCAATTTTTTCTTGTTTTTAAGGCAATAATCGGCCATTTTCATGGCCGTGACAATATTTGGTGTAATTTATTTGTGTTTATTGGCTTTCTTGTGTACGTTCTTATTGGGAGAAGAAGGTTAAATCATAAGTAAGTAAACAGTTTATTTTTTATCATTGCAGTTTTGTACATTAGAAAGTTTAAATGAGCTTTTTATAAAGCACGGCAAGGTGAACCCATGAGAAATAACTTAAAAATATTTTTTAAATACCTAAGAACAATTCAGTTCTATAAGCAATTGAACAACCCAAAAGGTTGATTAAAATAAGTTAAAAATCTAGTGATTCTGTTTCGTATTGCATAAGTATGTATTATAAAAAAACATGAGAAAACAAGGACATTGGAAATTTTTTTTTTTTTAAAGAAACCATAATATCCCTGATAATTTATTTAAATTAGTTTACGCATAGAGTAGTAATACCAAGGCATTTTTTTATTTAAATGGGGACTCTAGGAAGGAATATTTTTCGTTACTAGGTATAAATTACATATTATGACATTTTTTTTAGTTATTTCTATCAATTATTTTATTATTTTTTAAAGTTATTTCTGTCAAATCAACTTGCTAATTTGGCCATGCGTTATAAGCAGTTCATTCAAACTTTCTAATGTGCAACTGCAATGACAAAAATATAAAATTTTTACTTATTTATGATTCAACTTCTTTCTTACAGTTAGAAAGTAGAAAAAAAGATAATAATCACAATGTTGTGACTACATACGTAGTTGTTACTCTATGAAAATTTCAAGTTTGTCCCAAATAAATGATTGCTTTGGCAATATTTGTAGATTGCATTATTAACAAAAACAATATTTCCTTGAAAAAAATTTTCAATTTTCCATATTTACACATTAGTTGTGACAACTAATTTTAAAAGGGGGAGTACCATATAAATTTAGTTATCCGCATATAAAATTTCGTTGTAACAACTAAAATTTGTAGGTTGGGTTGGTTAATGTTATTAATTAGTTCAACAGTTCAATAACGACAATTTTTTTTGGTTGTACAAACTAATTTTTGGGTTGAGTCCGATTTCACGAAAATAAATAGTTGTCAGAACCAAATATTAGTAATCCATACCATGTTATTTTTAAGAGTGCACTCCGAGGATCGAACCCGAACCGCCACGTTCGAATGCCAGTGACTCACCGCTGAGCCACCGCCACAGTAACTACTTGTTTCCGATCACATGACGTGATACCGCAATACATAATACAGATACGCCAAAAAAAAAACTGACAAACCATACAGACAGACGTAATATTTGTCAAGCCCACACAACATCGTTTATAATATATTCTGATGGGTTAAATTCATTTCTGTTTTGAAATAAAATTTAAATCAGCAAAGAAAACAAATGCTTTATGGACCTTATCTGAACATTTGTGACAGGAATCTAAAATATTACTAAAAAAATCCGTTGTGATCTCTCAGGATTAAAAAGCAACTTCTGAATCACTTTTGTCATCTGAAATGTCACAAGTTTAATAACTCTACTTAATATTTCTGATGCATACTTACACTAATGTTTAGTAGAGACTTGGCGCACATACCTAAATAGATATTTTTAACGTTAAATGGATCAGCCGGCGCTAAAAAGTTCATTGCATTGTAAAAGAAATATTAAAGATATTTTTTTTTAATAAAAATAACTATCGAAACTTCAATATCTGTAGAGTGCACTCTTAAAAATAACATGGTATGGATTACTAAAATTTGGTTCTGACAACTATTTTCGTGAAATCGGACTCAACCCAAAAATTTGTTTGTACACCAAAAAAAAATTGTCGTTATTGAACTGTTGAACTAATTAATAACATTAACCAACCCAACCTACAAATTTTAGTTGTCACAACGAAATTTTATATACGGATAACTAAATGTATATGGTACTCCCGCTTTTAAAATTAGTTGTCACAACTAATGTGTAAATATGGAAAATTGAAAATTTTTTCTCAAGGAAATATTGTTTTTGTTAATGATGCAATCTACAAATGTTGCCAAAGCACTCATTTATTTGGGCCAAACTTGAAATTTTCATAGAGTAACAATTACGTTTGTAGTCACAACATGTCATATGTAATTTATACTTAGTAACGAAAAATATTCCTTCCTAGGTCCCCATTTAAATAAAAAAATGCCTTGGTATTACTACTCTATTAGGTATGCGTAAACTAATTGGAATAAATTATCAGGGATATTATGGTTTCTTTAAAAAAAATTATTTCCAATGTCCTTGTTCTCTCATGTTCTTCATAATACATACTTATGCAATACAAAACAGAAACACTAGATTTTTAACTTATTTTACTCAACCTTTTGGGTTGTTCAATTGCTTATAGAACTGAATTGTCCTTATTTAAATTTTCTTATCTGCAACTGCGATTATTAAAAAACAAAAAATATCCCCTTGACTTTCTATTTAAAATATACAGCTATATGAAATTTGTTGTATTTGGTCAGATTAAAAAGTCATCAATATGACGTTCTTTTATAGAAATGGAACATAGAATAAAAACAAAAATAAATATTTTTAAGTTATTTCTCATCGGTTCACCTTGCCATGCTTTATAAAAATCTCATTTAAACTTTCTAATGTACAACTGCAATGATAAAAAATAAAATGTTTACTTACTTATGATTTAATTTCCTTCTGCCAATAAGAACGTACACAAGAAAGACAATAAACACAAATAAATTACACCACAAAATATTGTCACATCCATTTTTCACACGGCCATGAAAATGGCTAATTATTGCCTTAAAAACACGAAAAAATGGACACGGAACCGCAAAAGCACTCTAACATAAACATAACCTCCTGACAGTCCTGGCTAGAATGATGTCACATGTCACCCACCGGGCAAGGGCGTCAAGTCTCTTTTGATGCCGTTAGTTATAAATATGAAGAATAATATTACTTGAAAAGAAAAGTTAGTTCTGGTAACTAAGAATGTATCTTAATCAAAACTAACAAAATGATAGGGACTACAAATTCATAATGTGTTATTACAACAAGCTTAATTGAAAAATACAAGTTTATAGGAACTTTGATGTAACATTTAAATGAGATACATACAGAGTAAAATTCAGCTAAACAAAGTATTTTATTTCTGCCAACTAATATGAAAACAAGATATTTTCTTTGTTCTGATGGCATCATTTTTTGGTAAATATAACCAAAAAAAAAAATCTTTTTTGTTTTCCTAACTAAAAATAGTTATTTTAGTAACGTAAACACGAGAACAAATAAAAATTAGTACCAAATACCAAGTCATTTTTAAAAGTGTGCAAATTTAAAAAGTGTTTAGAGGGTTGATTTAAAAAAAAATATGACTGCTCCTCTAAAATTCCATGGAGTCACCAGTCACTTATTTAAATGTAAGTAATGTCTGTAAAATTTTAACATCATCTGTTAGTTACATCGAACTTTCTATTTGTTACTTGGAAACTACGTTTCACACAGGGTGGCCTACATAAAACTGGAAAAAAGGGTCATTGCTTACCAACCTATGGTCTTTAAGAAAACAACACTTTTTAAATTAAAGTATACATTTACAGTTGCGCTACTGAAATCCTGCGAAAACTCTCCAGTAAAAGCGTCGACTGTCGCATCATTAAGAGTATTTTGAAAATATAATAAGCATAAAAAAACACGAGATTAAAGCAGTCAAAATTGGCCTTTGTATTTTATTGTGTGCCACTTTAATTTGTGTCCGCTGAGGCGCGTTAAAAGTGAATTTAGAAGAGCTATGAAAAATTTTGGTACTTTTCTAATTTATATAGTTAATATCGCGTCAGTGGCTCAGAGATGAGATACTGCCATTCGACCGTGGCACAATAAAAAAAGTATATTCCAAATTTAGTAGGTTTAAGAATGCAGGGAAGAGTATAAAATGTATCATCTCCTAATTCACCCCATTCACGCCGTTAATCAGACCGGATAAGATCGGAGGGTGATCGTGAGATGAAGAAGAAGGTACACAATCCCCAATCCGTAGTCATGCAATGGCAAGAAACCGAGAATTTATAGCCCTTGCGGGATGTCGCATGACTGAGGATGGTGGTTCAGAATCCACGTTAAGCTGTAGGTCCAAGAGCAAGCTGGCTGAATGCTCGAAAGGACAAGTGGCCATCAGTAACCCAGAACAAATAAACAATATTATACATAAGACAAAAATATAGACAGCTACCTATACAAACTATAGTCTATTTCAGAAAGGTGTAGAGTAATTAAATGGGAAATTCCGTCCAGTTCGGCTCAATTTCTGTGTCGGCCATAGGCGCAGGTAAATTTTGTGCTTTAAAGTATTTATGATAACTAACCAAAGAAAAAAAAGAAGATTTTTTGATAAGGAAGAAACTATGAGCTATTGCAAATTTACACAAACATCGTTTTATGAAATATGCCGTAAAAGATATATAGAGTGATTCACGTTGAGTGGCCTATTAGAAAATCTCGGAAACGAGTAAACTTATCTTTCTAAAAATTTGATATCAGGCATAATTGGTTTTGTGCCTTTAAAACATCATATTTTGACGTTTTTATTACTTCCGGTTATACCGGACGTTAATGCCAACTTTGCTATTTCAAAGGGAACACCCTGTATATTTTAAAATTTTTGATTACGTTATTAGAATCTAAATAACTTTTGTTAATATTAATCTATTCCTATCTCTAACCGTTTTTGAGATATGAATTATAATAGGATTTTTTTGTATAAAAACGCTCCGAGAACAAACATTTAAAATTTTGTAAGATTTTAAGTAATACATAGATCTTTAGTTTAAATTACTTAAGTTTCACGTTTTTTATACAGGGAGTTCTTAAAATTGTGCCAATGTTTCCATTTAAATAAATGTGCATAAGTCAATTTTTGCAAATGGAACATTATATATTTTTTTTTAGCTTACTAACGTGTAGAGAATTAAATTTCCTATCTAAATGCCTTATATGTTACAATACATTTTTAGTCGTTTGGGAATTATGAGCAATTAAAAAAAAAATCTTAAAATTTCTGTTTGTGTTAATGCGACATTATTTTTGAAAAGAACGCTTCGACTGGGATTTATTTAACTTTAAGCTTTGTTACCATTTGCTATTAAGCGCCTGTGTTTATTGCTTAGCTCTTTCTAATTTTCAAAGTCAAACGAAAATCCCAGTCAAAAATAATGTCGCATTAACACAAACAGAAATTTTAAGATTTTTTATTTAAATTGTTCATAATTCCAAAACCACTAAAAATGTGGATTGTAACATATTAGGCATTTAGATAGGAAATTTAATTCTTTACACGTTAGTAAGCTAAAAAATAGGGTGTTCCATGTGCAAAAATTGACTTATGCACATTTATTTAAATGAAAACATTGGCACAATTTTAAGAACTCCCTGTATAAAAAAACGTGAAACTTAAGTAATTTAAACTAAAGATCTATGTATTACTTAAAATCTTACAAACACACAACAAAATTTTAAATGTTTACCTTTATTAGTTTCAGAGTTACTAAACTTTCTTCTCGGAGCGTTTTTATACAAAAAAATCCTTTTATAATTCATATCTCAAAAACGGTTAGAAATAGGAATATATTAATATTACCAAAAGTTATTTGGATTTTAATAACGTAATCAAAAATGCTAAAATATACAGGATGTTTCGTTTAAAATAGCAAAGTTTGCTTTATAACCGCGGTATAACCGGAAGTAATAAAAACGTCAAAATATAATGATTTAAAAGCTCAAATCCAATTATGCCTGCTATCAAATTTTTAGAAAGATAAGTTTTCTCGTTTCCGAGATCTTCTAATAGGCCACTTAACGTAAATCCTCATAGCTGAGAAACATAGTATAACTGTGCTTCGCACACCGTCATATCTTTGCGAACTAAATCCTATAAAACTTATATGGGCGCAAGTGAAAGGATTTGTAGCAAGACGCAAGGCAAGACACAACACGACATTCAAAATGAAAGACGTTAAGCTAGTGTTTGATTAAGCCATTAAGGAAGTGACACCAGAAAACTGGCAAAAAACAGTACATCATGTCAATTAAGAAGAGGAGAAAATGTGGGATCTTGACCACCTGATCGATCGGACCGTAGCGTCAACCCGTTAATTATAACGTCAAGAGGAGATGACAGTTCCTCGGATGACGAAGAATATTATGATTTTTTATAATTTAATTTCTGTATAATGTATTTTTTGTATTTTATATTTTTTTCATAATGTTTAACAAAAAATAAGTGTACCTAGTACTATGTACATAATGCACGCCTTTGTCACACTATTTTCAGTGTTTGGGAATGGATAACAATAGGGTAAACCTATTTATTGACCCAAACCCGGGTGGTATACTACCTGCACTTGATGAAAATAAAGGATTTTGTAATGAAATCAATGCCAAATTATAAAAGTTGCCTTAATATTCGATGAATCACTCTGTAGTCCCTTTGCATACCTAATGATTTTTTATTACTCTACACCTTTTTGAAATAGACTATACAAACTTTGTCATAAGCAACGCTTCGTCTAAATACAAGCTAGTTTACATAATAGAATTAATGAAACTGGAAAGGATTTTCGTATTGAAATAAAAGCGGCAAAATTCCATAATTTAATTTATTCCAATTGAAACTTCATAAAGTTTTAAAATGCACTAAACAAATATTTCCATTTCGCCCCGATTTAAATATTCATCAGCGCCTCTAATAAAATGTCTTTATAAAGAGAATTTTTAATAATATTTTATTTTAATGTCATTTAATTCGACGGACATTTTAAAATATTTGCATAGCACAAAAATATTAAATTTGTACAAACTTTGTAATGACAGTGTTGAATGGCCATGGAAAAATATTAATAGAGGGGCCTTAAAAAATAGGTTATAATTTAAATTCATCTCTTTCCTTCACAGTAATAGTATATTACATAACAAGTGATGAAAGTGATACTTTTCAAACGAGGAGATATTTAGCACGAGGCATCAGCCGAGTGCGGAAATTCTCCAAGTTTTAGAGTAATCACCAGTGGCGAGCATACAATATAGGCAAAAAAGCATTGCCTACCCTGGGAACAATAAAACAGACAGAATTTTTTTTGTATTTTAGTTTTTATCCGTGTAATCCAACTTTTTCAATTTATCTCTACATTTTAATAATAAATAATAATATAGGACCGAAAAATTAATCCTACATATATCATTTCCACGAACGCATTATTTGCTTATTATATCGTGAACTAGAACCCTGTATAAGCAATCCGTAAGAAAATTTTAAAAGCAACGATCTTCCTATACAATGGCCTCTTATGTAAAAGCAAAAGCAGTGCTTTTGTACGAGTGGAAGCAAGAGAGAGAGCCGGTAGGCAGTATGATAGAAAGAGATGTGACAAATGAACCCGTCGCATCAACGTTCGACCTTCGCCAAGAAAGCACGCGTTTGATAGATGCATTGGTGCCAATACTGCCAATCTTCAAGTTTTACCGTAGTTTGGAAAATATTTCGCTTTCTTAACATAAAATATGAAACACGCCTCTATAAGTTTTATTATTAATTAGTTTAATTTTAGGATATTTTTAAAGGGATAACGGATAATGTATCGTAAAATAGGAACCACTTTTGTGACAATTAAAATAATATTTAATAATCAGTAAGTATCATCATATTTCACATAATGATTGACTTCGTTTTTGGCAACATTGGTTCATGATTCAATCAGGTGGATGATAGATTTTTAATTTATAATTAGTGTTTTCGGCCTTTTGCTAGACTTCGCGCCGTCGGGTTTCGGGAAAAAAATAAATATGGTGGCGTTAAATGTTACTATTCCAGCTAGCAGCGCGTCTGTAGAACAATCCTTATCTGGATTAAAAAGAATTTATGCCTATTTACGAAACACACAAGGAGAGACACGCTTTATTAATGATATTCTCTCTGGAGAGCGACCTTTTGCAAGATTTAAAACGGCAAACCAATTTTTATGACGATGTTTTAAAAGAATATTTACGTAAACACCGCCGTGTTGAACTAATTTACAAATATTGTCATTTTATTCTTCTTCTGCCACAGTGTTCTTTCTATTAACTCAAAAACAAGACATTTTGTATTGAGGCTAGGCCTATAACTCCTCTTAATTATTGATAAAACATTAGCTAAAAACTAGTACATTAAGTTCGTGTTGTGTGAGGGGTTTGAACCTGGGTCCCTCATTGTCGTGGTAGCCTGTATGGACCTGCCTGGTGTTGTGGTTGATGGGAATGGCGGATTAACGGGTTTTGGCTTTGTTCTGCTATGTTGAAGTAATTGTGGCTGATGTTCGTGATGTAGTCTTGGATCGTTTCCATTTTAAGGTCTCTGTGTAATGTGGTATTACGTACAAATCATGGTGCGTTAGTTATTATTCGTAACAATTTGTTTTGATATGTTTGTATTTTGCTTTTCCCCGTCATGCAGAGTGTTGACCATGATGGGGCGGCATGCAGTAGTGCTGGTCTTATGCACAGTTTGTAGATGGTAACTTTGTTGCGGATGTTTAGCTTGCTATTTCTATGTATTAGTGGATAGTACTGGTGTGGGAGCCTGTTTGCTTTGGTTAATGTTTGGGCCAGGTGTTCCTTCCAGATAAGCTTGGAGTCGAAGTGTAAACCCAGATATTTGGCTTTTTTGGACCATGTCAGTTGGGTGTTATTTAATATGATTTGCCTGGGTAGCGGTTTCCTAGATTTGGTGAATATAATGGCCTGTGTTTTTTGTGGGTTTAGGGTGATTTTCCATTTAGTCATCCATTTGGCTATTTCGTTTATGTGTCTTTGGAGTCTTACTGCAATGGTGTTCATATATATTGCTGTTGTAACCATGGCTGTATCGTCAGCGAACAGAAACAGTTGGTTTTCGGGATCATGTGGGATGTCTGCCATGTAGATGTCAAATTGGCACCGTATGTTTAAATTAAATAGTGTGCCTTGTATTTCAACTCTAGTGTTGAAATATTTTTTTTCAACACGCGTGTGATATTCGGCGCTTTCGAGCCAAGTTAACCGTGCTTTTTTTCTCGTTTTCCTAGGTGGTCGTAGAAAAAGTACTTATAAATTTTTTGTGGCCAACAAACACATACAAAAATAATTATTTAAATAAAATAATAATTTTTCTTTAAATTTTAATTAATATTGTTAGAGATAACAATTTTTGATATCAAATAAAGAGCTTTTTAAATACCACTTAAGCGCGGTTAATGAACGAGTGCTAACTTTAATGGGCTGTAACATTCATAATGTTTAAAATATCACATTTAATTTATAATGTGACTGGTAACATAAATTTGGTTTTAAAATAATTTTGTCATTAATATTAGGATATTTAGTTTTAGATTTAAAATTACTGGTATATAAGTGTCAGGTTTGTTCATTTGTTTATTTGTATAATAATTTTGTGTTATTAGTGTTCGCGGTGACAGTAGTCGATGGTCATCACGAGCAAATAGTGCATTTCCATCACATCGCTCATATTATTGTACCTCTGTCTGGCGATGTCAATAAAATGACTTTTTTTGTGTACAAAATATTATAAAAACGAATTTCATGAGAATTAAGTGACGGGGCGTCATGGAGATTTTTAAGATAACTCAAAAATGCAGTGACTAATTGGTACCTTAGAACACGTTTTAAGCATTTTTATATATCTCACGTAACATATTTCTAATTCCTTCCCTTCTACCAAGAAATTCATTGTAGTAAATGCCCTTTTGTCGTCGTAACTTCCCATATTAATCCCAAAATGGTCGCTAAATAGACATTGACACAATCCCGAAATTTGTCCCCGTTATTCGTTTTCTATTCAAGAAAGTTTTTTCTATTGTGTTGGGTGTTATTCTTTCACACCCCTGTATACAATAAGTCAGGGATAGTGCTTCTGAAACGTGTCTTATGGCCGGATTTCAACTCAGGAGCGTAGAAGTATAAAACGAATCGACCATGGCAGTTATTTTTATATTCGTTTTCAGAACGGTGTAGAGTAATAAAAGCTCATTAGGTATGCAAAGGGACTACAGAGTGACCCAACGAATATTTAAGCCACTTTCATTGCAAAACTCTTTATTTTCATCAAGTGCAGGCAGTGACACCCCGATTTTGGTGAAATTATGGGTTTTGCCTATTGTAATCCATTCATAAACACTGAAAATGGTGTGACAAAGGCGTGCATTATGTAGATAGTAGTAGATACACTTATTTTTTATTAAACATTACAAAGAATACAAAATACAAGGAATACATTATACAGAAATTAAATTATAAAATATCATAATATTCCTCGTCATCTGAGGAATTGTCATCTCCTCTTGAGGTAATGATTACCGGGTCGACGGTGCGATCGATCAGGTGGTCAAGATTCCACATGTTCTCCTCTTCTTTAATGACATGATGGACTGCTTTTCGCCAGTTCTCTTGTGTCACTTCCTTATTGGCTTGATCAAACAGTAGCTTAACGTCTTTCATTTTGAATGTCGTGTTGTATCTTGCTACAAATCCTTTTACTTGCGCCCATATAAGTTATATTGGATTTAGTTCGCAATGATATGGCGGTGTGCGCAGCACAGTTACACTATTTTTTTCAGCTATATCTTCCAAGGCATATTTTATAAAACGATTTTTGTGTAAATTTGCTATAGCTAATAGTTCCTTCTTTATCAAATTATCTGTTTTTTTTTGTTTGGTTAGTTATCATTAATAATTTAATGCACAAAATTTACCTCCACCTATGGCCGACACCGAAATTGAGTCGAACTGGACGGAATTTCCCATTTTATTACTCTACGCCTTTCTGCAATAGACTATAGGGTTAATGATATTATGTTAATGAGAACGAATTCTTAGGCATGAAAAATTGGAAGAAGAATGTTTATATAGTTTTTTTTATTTGTTAATAACCCTGAAAAAATAGGTACTGAACTCTCTTGCACATTTATTATTAGTGGAAAGAGACAATATATTTGTAGAGAATTTTCATTTGAAGGTTGGATTCAATGATGTTTCTTGAATGGCAGAAGAGTTTTAGACTTGTATTGTCTTTAATTGTTTTAAATCACAACTAGTAAGTATCTCCAGTCGTCTGCGGTAAATGCGATGTTGAACCTTTTTTTTACATATTAATCAGAGTAAACAAAAATTAATTTAGCTGATTATGTATCTCTAATAATAACGAAATTATCAGGAGGAATATAATTATAACGAGAACTTTTGGGTCAAGAACAAATAAAATAATTTAAGAAATGTTATGCTGCGCCACTGACCATTCACGGGGTGTACGAAACGTGTCTTCTTGCCGAATTCTAGGGTGTTTAATACGAAACAGGTATAAATTTTTCTACCGGACAACCCCCGGTGTTGTGTTGCCAAACAGATTAAAAATTTTCTGCTAAATGTGGTCTAATAAAAGCTCTGAGATGCGTAAAAAGGCAAGGTATTGTCTGGGACGATACAAACTGCCGAGCTGTAATATGGGGTCGGGTTTCTATAGATTTTTGTTTTTTTAGGTATTTTTAAAGGTAAAAAACTCCGTATATTGATTCTAAAAAATAATATTATTAGGAAAAGATTTTGAATCTTCTGCGGGTTAGTACTTCGCAGCTATATATGATGTGTGAGGTGTATTCGTCCTCTTCGCCGCAAAGTCTATATTTAATGGGTCCCCATTGTAAATTCCCATATGTCGTCGTAGATTTCTTAAGTGACAGTGGCCTGTCAGTAGACCAACCAGTTGTTTTAACTGGGTACACGTTAAACTTAAAAGTAACATTCCAGCAGATAGTTTCTTTGAGGATTTTCTAATTCTGGCACAAGAATTTGACCTGGTATTCTATGCCATCGAAGTAGGTGTAGGTTAGGTTGTCCCCATTTAATGTGGTCTTAGTTGCCTATTTAGATATACTAAGGGCGGGTTCAGGGCCCCTGAGCTTTTGATCAGATCCGGCTCTCACCAATTCAACTGCTTTTTGGTTGCCTGGTATTCGAGTGACCATCAGGAATCCAAAGGAGTTCAACCTTGTTGTTTCTTGCTGCTAGTTCTTTTAGGTCATTTATTGTCTATTTCAGAAAGGTATAGAGTAATAAAATGGGAAATTCCGTCTAGTTAGGCTCAATTTCGGGGTTGGCGTAGGTAATTTTGTGCATTAAATTATTTATGATAAATAACCAAAGAAAAAAAATAGATAAAGAAGGAACTATTAGCTATAGCAAATTTACACACAACATCGTTTTATGAAATATGCCGTAGAAGATAGTGTAACTGTACTGTGCACACCGCCATATCATTGCGAACTAAATCCTATAGAACTTATATGGGCGCAAATGAAAGGATTTGTAGCAAGACACACACAACACGACATTCAAAATGAAAGACATTTAGGTACTGTTTGATCAAGCCATTAAGGAAGTGACACCAGAGAACTGGCGAAAAGCAGTTCATCATGTCATTAAAGAAGAGGAAAATATGTGGAATCTTGACCACCTGATCGATCGGACAGTCGACCTGTTAATTATAACGTCAAGAGATGACAGTTCCTGAGATGATGAAGAATATTATGATTTTTATCATTTAATTTCTGTATAATGTAATTTTTGTACTTCTTTTTATAATGTTTAATAAAAAAATAAGTGTACCAAATGCTATGTACATAATGCACGCCATTTTCAGTGTTTGTGAATGTATAACAATAAGCAAATCCCATAAATTGATCTAAACCCAGGTGGCACTACCTGCACTTGACAAAAATAAAGAATTTTGCAATGAAATCAATGCCAAATTATAAAAGTGACTTAAATATTCGTTGGGTCACTCTGAGACGCTTTGCATACCTAATGAGCTTTTATTACTCTACACCTTTCTGAAATACACTATAAAATCTTTATCATAATCACCTAATCTAAACCCTTCAATTTATTCTCCGTAGCCTTTATCCATGCTCAAGCCGTGTATTTCTAAGCTTAATTTTTAAACAGAAGCAGCTTCCAGACAGTAGGTAAACAAAATGTCATAATTCATCATAATTTTATCCGAAGATATCCATCAGTGCAGTGAAGTTACAAACATAACGCCATTGTTCTCCGCGGTGGTCCAAGATTATGGGGGTAGTAAAACAAATTTGCTACCCTTCACTAACCCCAGATAATGCAGACGAAAACAGCACATTTATTTTATTGTTATAGCCGGGAATTACTTAAATTAATATTTTGACACGGGGTTATGGCCGTGTTTTCTGTCATTTTACGTATAATGGTACAATTTGGTGGGTGTTATTATACTTATGACGCAGCAGTGGCGGATCCAGGATTTTGCTGAGGGGGCGACTAAAAAAAATAACTTCTACTACTCTCAAAAACGTCATACAGGCTAGGTACATGTTTTTCATGATATTGTACCTAATGAAGAAGGCGAAAAAACGCCGAAGGCGAAAAAGCGAAAAATTTTCGGAGCCACGCCCAAAGTTCATTTAAAACTCACCGAACTACTATCAAATTTCAAAAATTAAACTATTACCTCTCTCCCTTTGCATGGTTGGTTTAAATTTGTTTTTGTAAATGTTTTTTTATATTTTTTTTGATATTCCTAGCTGGCCCTTTATTAAAAAAAAACATTTTTATATTGGTGTCAATCCAAAATTTTAACATAATCTCTCTCTCTAACCAGCGATTTTTGGGGCTCGGTCTCTCACGATTAAAAATTAAATAAATATCGCTCACCACGCCAAAATTGATGATTTTTTCAGAAATCATGTATTTTAGGAGCGTACCTAGATCTAAGAGCAGTTTTTGGTGCAAATGCTTAGGTTTTGAAATACTCCTTCTTAAGTGCCGTTTTGGATATTCATAATAAAGCATTCTCGTTTCTTCCCGCACTATTTTTTTATTATAAATTATCACATTTCTTCCATAAAAAATGTTTCAATTAAAATTTTTACTTTAATTGTACGCTTTAAAAAGAAATGCCTAATTGTTTTTTGTTTTTGTTGTAAAAATATATTATTGCATTGGGTTATATTTTTGTTGATTTAAAATAGCTCTAAAAAAGGGAGAACGGAACAGACAAGTATATAATAGAAAAATACTAAAATATTATTCTTTTTACTCGATTTCCTTTAAAATTGCATCATAAATCAATAAGTAAAACGACAGGCGTCCGAAACCTTAATCTCTATATAAAACAGGACTTTTAAAAGGAAATGTTTAAAAACTAAACGTTTCCTAGAAGACCTTTGTAATGTAAGAAAATAATACATTATAAATTAAGAGTCCAAGCGTGAGACGAAAAATTAAGTTGCAATTAGACTTTTAGACCCGAGCTCCAAAGCTCACGGGAGGCGAGGGCTGTCGTGTGGCGGCAGCCCTCCCCCTAAATATGCCCCTGTTACGAAAGCCTGAGGAAGCACATAAGGAAATAAAATGTATTATTCTATTTTCGGCAGGTGATAGAAAGGAGAGCGACCACGTGGCGTCAAAGCAAGGCCGGCACTGGCTAATGGGTATATAAATAACAAAAATAAATTATTTGCGCAGTTTTAAAATTCTTTTCCACCTTATTACAGAAAATTTACGCCATTACCATAGAAAATAGACCGGTTAATCATATTTGAGACATAAAACGTTTCCTTGCGGCCTTATTTATTGAACAATATTGTAAGGCCATAGTGCTGTAAGCTATAATAGTAATTGTAATAAACCTTAGTAATAGCGAGTAATCTGGGTATAATTCCATGCTATAAAGCTGCGCCATTTCTATTGATGTACACATAATAAAATTTCGTAAATGGGGATAATTTTCTGTTAAGTGTTGCACTTAAAGGCCGGTCCAGACACAACGTCTTATCAAACGATTTATCGAATCAGACAAGTCGTATCAAGTAAAACGGCGCGTGTAGACCACAAAACGTACGACTTGCATGATCGAAATAGGGTTGTACGATAAGTCGAAAATTTGAAGTGCGAGGCATCATTTTATAAAAATCGATTCGACAAGTTGAAGCGTGTGGACAAACTTCAGTTTTATTGGAAATCGTTTAAAGTTATTTTCATTGTACGTCGGCATCGTACTGCTTGTTGCTTTGGGCAATATGTCTGATCTTCGGCAGTGTTCCCGCCAATTTTTAAGAGAATTTATTGAACTCTATCGTAGTTTCCCTTGTTTCTGGCAAGTTAAAAGTGCCGAGTATAGTGATCGGAATAAGAAGTCACAGGCATATGAAATAATGATTGAAAAATACAAGGAAATTGATAAAGTCTCTCATGAGCTGAAATAGCTTTTCTCATGCAGGTGTTTTGCCTTTTAATGTAAGGAGTAACAGATTCTAACAAATGGGTGTAAGTTTCAGTGTCCATCCTCATTACGCCAATCATCTGGTTCAAGTTCTCGTAATAATCTGACATGAGAAAATTCCTGTCTTTTTAACAACCATTCCCTCGACCATCTTAATCTTCGATTTTTTCGTATATTTTTGCTTTTTATTGCAATGCAAAAAGCAAAGAGCGACCAAAGAAGCGCTTCTTCCATGACCAAAAATGTCGCGAAACTAAAATATGACCGATTAGTTGGAAACGTGCGGACGCACTATCTTTTGTACTTTTTATCGAACGACTTGCATGACCATTTTATTGTTCGATAAGACGTTGTGTCTGGACCGGCCTTAAGGGTGCGTATATAAACTCATTTAAAGGTCCTACAATTAGTGCAAGCTAATAGGCAGATTTTGCATGTCAGAACGTTTTTCACGCTAACGCTATACTGAAAATGGTTGGACTAGTATACAAATTTGAGTTTTTGCAAAACACGATAAAAATATTTTCCCTTAAACGATATTCGTCTATCTCTTTCCAATTAAAGCATTCTGGAAGTGATAGATGACTAAGATGATACATAAAAGTGTTGCGAATTTAAAAATTGTACTAAATGGTTTGTACATTGTACTAAAAAACTAAAAAGTACTAAATTTTTAAGTTTTTAAAAGAGAAAGTGGCATCCGACCAATTTGATTGGAGGTATGTACGTTAGAAGTATGATTGGAGGTTTGGACACACATTACGGCAACCGGTTGTCAGCAAAGGTGTGGTGAAAAAATGTATGTTTTGTTCACTTTGAGCCAGGAAATTGAGAGGTGTCGAACCCGTGTCTGAAGTATAAAACATTCAGAGTGTCAGTTGCAAGAGAAGGTACTTGTGCATGATCGCCCATATATTTCAAGGATGGGTAACCAGCCAAAAACTCGTAAAACTTCTCTTTGTGACTTCTAAAAAAAAAGCCACTGGCGTTTTTGTCGAAACAAATGAAAGTGCTCTTTAAAAAAGAAGTTGCCGCTGCTGTATATCTACGCCCTTTCCCCGAACCCAAGGGGGCAACCGCTCCACCTTGCTCCTCCCTATGGGCGCCGATCATGTACTTTTGGGTTTGGGACAAAGCGTTTTTTGTGACTTTGAATAGGAGGACGGTTTCTGAAAACAAAGAACGTTGAGAAGTAATTTTTGATGAAAGGAAGGTATTTGAAACCAAGGAACGTTTTTTTAGAAGTAATTTCTTCTTTAAACCCCCCCCCCCCCCCCCACACACACACACACACACACATTCAGCAAAATCGTTGGCACGGATACACGATGTATGGAGGACAATATCTCTAAGTTTTATTGATCTGGTCATAAAGTAGGTTCCTCCTGTATATTTTCGAACTCAACCTTCCTCTCCTATCGAAACTATAATCCGACTCTGAATTTTTCAATACATTAGCCGGGGGCGAAGTCCACACTTGACTGCCCTTTTTTTCCTGTACCTTCTGTGGCTTTTTAGTCCCATATGCACAGTCTAAAGTCATTTAAGTATTTTTTTTATGATAACTTCCCTAGACTGTGAATTGGATAGAAGTTGTTTGACTGAATTTGTACATTTTACTGGTCGCGACAACCATGGCCACCGACCGCCTGACAGCGTTGCCATTGTTTTCTATTTGTCAAAGTTTACATTCGAATAAGAGTGGCAAAAATATAGAATTAAAAGTAATTATTAATCTAAACCTTTATAGCAAAATAAAATAAGAAGGTACTTGGGTGCCTGGGCACATATAAATGATGATGAAATGATAATAATATTAAATTATGCACAGAAAATCACCATTCTATTAACGTGAAAAGGAAATTTTAAGCCTAAACGTCACAACATAGCTAAATGAGTGGTTAAAGTGATTTTGAAACTGAACGTATGTCGTATATTATTCAGAAATATGATATGTCAATTGTATTACAATATGGCGGTCGGAAAAAAGCTAATTTCCTAATTTGAACATTTTTATTTGTTGATTGTTTAATTCTTAATAATTTGTGTGCATTTATTTACTTTCCTAATACGTTAAAGTGTTTTTCTTCGTCCCAGATCAAAGGAACTAGTTACCACTATTTTAAAAGGTATGTACTTGTTTTCACTGATAGGATTGTTTATAAGTTGAAAATACTATGTTTATTGTTTAGAACTTCTGGCAATTACCTTGGGAACTTATGTTCTTATCGTACTTATTTATGTATTGTATGACAACTCATAATTTATCAACCTTTCCTAATAAATTCACAATTAATTATGTAGCATTCTTCTATATACAAAGTACAGGTAGGTAGTGAATGTATAAGAAATGATGTGCTTACCTGCCCTTTTTGGTCTAATAATGTAAAATAATCCTTGTTGTTTTGTGATATACATACATAAGTACCATAATAATGTAAATAATAAAATTTGGTATAAGAAAATATCAACAAAGGCAAGAGAATAAAAATGAAAAATAACAATTATATTGTAGGGAGTCAATGTTTGCTGTTATAATTTGAAAATGAATGGAACAAGGCTTCTTGAGAAATGTCCATCAGTTTGGTCGTTTTAATATTCACACATCAGGCAAGTAGATTAATTATTATTATTATCAATAAGGTGTACCCAAATTATAGTGACCGGCTGACATTTGGGTTCACCTCGGGAAAATTTTAATAAAGAATTAGAGAAAACTTCTACACTCACTAAAACTAAAATATTCTGAAAATGTGCTTCTGGGTAAGGGCAAAATTTTAAATTACTGCTAGAGAATAAAAAAAATATTGACAGAATTGCTTTGTTGGATTGTATCTAATTGATGAGGCTGAAACTAATGTTTATGATTTTTTACATACACTTATAACATAGCACTAAGCACTTAAAGGGTTACAACAATGATTTTATCCCTTAGCAGACAGTTTTCAACCCTTTTCAAGGAAAAATCAGTAAAATTCATAATGATAATTTTGTCCGGCGCATTCGCCATTGCGTTTTGTGATCACTATTTTTGTAATTTAATCCAAAAATTGGCCAAACAACATTGCTAGAGCACAATTATTCAAAATTTAAAATAAAGAAGCTTATATTTATAAAATAAAAGCAGATGCTTCTTAAAGATAGGTGTTTTGCCACGTTTTTGATAAAACCCCAGCTCTTAAAAATGTTGATAAAGTCCTAGCTCTTAAAAAAAAAACTCCTACTAATTTGTTGTGTTTCAATAAAGACACTGCAGTGCAGAACACACTTGTCTATTAAAAAAATTGCTAATAGAAGAACTGGGTAAAAAACCTATTATATAGTAAATCATATGTATGTGTAAGAAGGTGGGTCATGTGCAAAATGTTACATAAGGCAAATTAAATTTAGTTTTAAAAATTATTTGGCGATTTGCTTTGTTTTGGATAAAAAAATCAAAAATTATATTGTTCCAGGGAAGAAAATATGCAGCACAAGTTGATCTATGGAAATAAGTTTGCAAGGATGCAATCCGTATTTTTTAGAGAAGCAAAGCAATATTTTTTGGATGAACATATGGTGTTTAGTTTTTAAAAGCATTGATATATACTGTAATTTTTGTTTTAAATAAATATTTTTTACTGAATTTTAATTTATTTATCGTTACCAAAAAAATAGTTTTTCTAAAATTTTCATTTACTTATAACCAAAAAAAAAATGTACAACTTTTTTAATTTTATTTTTGTCAAAATAAGGGGAGTTTTAGTTTACTCTTAGGATTTAATTTTTTTTTAAATCCTGGGTACAAAAAAATCAATATTCTTATTAAAATCCTTTATTTTCTTGAACAAACACACACATTTTTATACAGGGCGGTAAGTATTTAATTTAACACTAACGGTTTCTTATTTTATGTTTAACTATAAATGCATTTATACATACATACATACAGCATAGGTATTTTTTAAGCCCAAGAACATTTTAACTTATAACATAAATTTGAATTCTGGAAAAATATAGTAACATTAAGCTTTATATGTATAGAATACATTTCAGACTTGAGTGAACATTTTCCTTATTCGACGCTTCCTGTATTCGGTTGTTATAGCTCTATCCCTCTCTCCCAAAGTTTTGCTTTAGTAATGCTGGTCCAAATTTTCTGTGACAGTTGCTGTAATTTAACATATATTTCTTCTATTCCTTATCTGAAATAATAATTATTTAAAACAAGAATGAGAGTCTAGTAACGCTTTCGCCATTTCGTTTTTTGATCATTTATTTTTTTATCCAAAAATCGACCAAATACCCATATTTCAGACATAATTACCTACAATTTAAAGTAGAACAAGTTTGAATTTATAAAGTAATAAAAGCAAAATTAGAAAACTGAACCAATTTCACAAATTTTCATTTTTTGCTTTTATTAATTTATTATTAAAAATTCCTTTAGTTCAATACTGAAGGTATAATTGCTAATCAAGGACGGGTATTTGGCTCCTTTTTGAATAAAGCAAAAATGATAAGAAATATCAATCAAAAAATGAAATGGCGAATGCATCACAAGACTTATTCACTCCACCAGTGGCAATGGTGTAATTATATATATGATATGAAACCAAATATTATTGTGGTAGTGCCAATTTTATAGTCAATTTAAACCGAGGTCCAGTGTAAATCGGATATTGTCAAAAATGGTAATTTTATAATGTGGGGTTACACGGTGTAGACACAATTTTTTTTTCTAGAAGTCACCTTTGATCGGGAAGTACGAGAATGCCACCTTTTTTTTATAAATCACTTTTGTTTGGGGAAAATCTAAAAGCCACAGCATAGACTTCAAGTTAACAACAATAAAAAGGTGGCAGGCCTAGGTAAGAGTAAATTACCTGGTCATAACTTAATATAATAAAGCATAACATTACAAGTTATGACCAAGTTCATCACTCTGTCAATTCCACATTATAAAACAAGAAACAAGTCTTTTTGACATTCTACAATTTAAACCTTGAACCTCGGTTGCTTTTGAAATTGAACTTAAGGTACATACTTACTTTTTCTCTTCATTCCGTACTATCTGATAAACATTCCACATGGTCCTATTGCCTTTTGTTGTTATGGGCGTGATTATTTGTAACTAATTGTTTAGATTTTAGATTGTTGTCCCTGTGTGTTGTCCAGACTAAGTAGGTATGCAGAGCTTTTCTTCGGTTATACTGCGTGAATCTGTAGGTACACTTTCTTGGACATCTTAGGACACTCGTCCACTAGTTTCATGTGTGGGGAAACACAATCACCACAGTTTGTAATCACTTTTTTTAAGAAACACAAAAAATAAACTAACTGACCTAAAATAGAAATGTCAAAAGTGTCAAAACTGAAATCTGAAGACTTTCAAAATATTTTCGACGTTGCCGCTTTTCTTCCATCCAGCGGGACCAAGCGCTGTAGTTTCTGGCCAAAACAATTAAAAACTTTCTCGGTATATTTCAATATGCCGAAAATCACACTCGAATGGGACCAGGGACGTTTCCCCTAACTTTTTATAGTGAATATATTTTAATAGTTATGGAATGCGGAAAAGACAAGTATTTACCCCCCCCCCCCCCCCCTGGATTTTTTATTAGACCGAACCTTCTTAAACGCACAATATATTGCAAAAGCTATACATCCTCAATAATTCAAGGAAAAATGTAAATGGTTACGGTTTTTTTTTAGAAGTCGCTTTTTATTTAAGAACAAATTTAAAGAAATTAACGCCACTGAATGGGACCTTCCTTGAACGGCAGTAGAGTTTTGGACTTGCATTGTCTTTATTTGTTTAGAATCACTACGTTTCAACTGGTAAGCATCTCCAGTCGTCTTCAGGTGAATACTGACCTTCCTATTGATTTGCTTCCAGAAATTATTCATATCATTTTAAAAACCAATTTTACTATGATAAAAAGTGACTTCTAAGCAAAAAGGTCGTCCGGTACCTCTCATTGTTCCGGCTGGAAGGACGAAGAAAATGACGTAAAACAACCCCTCGGTACGCCACTGTCTTCAAAAAAGTACAATGATTCATGCATCTTTTGACTTTACAATATATATACATATACTAATTAATTATTAAAAAAACGTTTGATAAATCATTTAAGTATATTAATGGAAGTCACAAAATATATATATGATATACTCTTTTTGTCAACGGCACTTTGAAGGAAAACCCGTGTCATC
Source organism: Polydrusus cervinus (assembly GCA_935413205.1). Taxonomy (NCBI): domain Eukaryota; kingdom Metazoa; phylum Arthropoda; class Insecta; order Coleoptera; family Curculionidae; genus Polydrusus; species Polydrusus cervinus. Next base: position 34,536,498 of record OW284517.1, on the reverse strand, counting down.
CCAATGATACAAGTAACAATTTTCATTTCAGTATTGTAATTTTTTTTATGATCATTTTCACATTTCAAACACTAATTGACTCATATCCCTTTCCTTTCACTACAGGAAGACAATTTTTCACTTCCTATTCCTATCCGAAACGAAAAATATTAGAAAAACATCAAATTGAAAAGACTATACTTACTATATTATACTATAATTTAGCGTTATATTACACCGTAATTCACATCACGGTAAATTATGTCGAATAGCGTGCACAGTGGGACCCGCAATACGCAAACAGGCGGCAACCTAGCATTTTTTTTTGACCTTCAAACTTTCAGAGAACGATTACGGGGTTTTCCATTTCCGAAACTGGTTTCGGGTGAGTGTATTCATATGATTTCTCTTTCTATATTGGAATACAGAAAGGACAAGGACGCAAATACACTCAGGTTAAATGAGTTGTTCAATTGATATCGATAAAATTACGGTGAAAAAGCGGATCACGCAAATATTTTTTCACACTAAACCGTTTATTGAGCGGTTTTGAGCGGTTATAGTGAAATTTTATCGTTAGCGTGAACATTTTTGTGCCTGCAAAATGTCACTAATTTTAGTTTAAATTACTTTAACTGTTATATTTATTTAGAATTTAATTAGTACTTCCACATTTTTAACCTAGTTTCAACGGGGGCTGGGACAGGCGCGGATCGGGGGGAGGGGGGTAGTGAGTTTATAATGCTTGTCAATGTCAGTTATTTCACAGTCAGACTTGATTGTTAGTTAATTGTGGTTAAAAATCTTTGTGCAACCCCAGTGGCGGCTCGTCAGGTGAAGTAGGTCAGTCACAAAAAAAAAAACCAGGAGGAAAGTATTTTGACAATATTTAATATTAATGTACCAATACAGCTACCATTTTAGCTCTTTAAAAAAAATGTTGTTCGAATTAATAATATTAATTTAATCCTAGTGTAGCTATGTATAATAGGGTCACGGTTAACTCCCATGGACAATCATTATAAACACTCGTGTATTTTGGCTCGCGTCGAAAGTGTCCGTTAGCTCAAAGCAAGTAAAGACCCAACGCCCAACATGGCTTTGATATTCACATGTAACAATTTGCATTATGATAAATGGCAATGTAAAAATAGATCAGTCATCTGCACCATTGTTTTAGCATTGGTTTACCTAACCTTAAGGTATTTATTGTAAGGCTTCGCGAAACTTACAGTTATAGATATCGTTTTTAGGTGATTTACTGTGTGATTAAAAAGTTTTGTTTTTATTTTTCAGTTAATTCAGTAGTGTACGACGTACCTACTTAGTTGTGTGTTTTAAAAATGAACCCAATTAATGACATAGTCGGTAATTTGTCGGAAACTTCATTCAGTCGTTGGACAGATGAGGATAAGAGAGACGTTTTATTACACGGGTTTTTAGTTAATGTTTGTTTAAGTACCCTCACTATACCTAGCTCATCACCATTTTTTGAGACCGCGAGCCGCCACTGTGCAACCCAACATTAGTCTTTTAGCCCGAATCCTGGCCACGTTTCTAATTGGATTTTTAAAAACTTTTTAAAGTTAGACCCTACAGATATTGTAAAAATATCAAAAATTATTATTTTTTAATAAAAATTATTTTTTGCTCTTCAATATCTGAACCACAATTAACTAACAATAGAGTTTGACTGTGACATAACTGACATTGACAAGCATTATAAACTTACAATCAAAGGTGCCTAATTGGTAAACCAAAAATTAAGGTAACCGGGCCAGTATGATTGGGAAATAGTATATTACATAACAAGTGATGAAAGTGATACTTTTCAAACGAGGAGATATTTAGCACGAGGCGTCAGCCGAGTGCGGAAATTCTCCGAGTTTTAGAATAATCACTTTCACATGAGTAATGTACACTATTTTTCCTACGACCACAAAGAATTATTAAAAAAAACCTTTGATTTGTGAAAAAAATATTTTAACTCTAGAGTTGAAAAAAAATATATCAACTCTAGAGTGGAAATACAAGGCACACTATTTAATTTAAACATATGATGCCAATTTGACAGATCAAAAGGCCAAAGGTTCAAATCCCATCAGGAGTATTTGACTTTTTTTTACAAAAAATATTAAATAAATTATAAAATTATTTTGAATTGAAATCTTCCTTGTTGAATGATTTTTTTTATTTAATCTAGGAAAGATGCAATAAACATAAATTTTAAAAAAATCACCCAACAAGAAAGTTTTCAATTCAAAATAATTCTATAAATTATTTAATGTTTTTATAAAAAAAAGTCAAATGCTCTTGATGCGATTTGAACCCGGGATCATTCGATCTGTAGGTCGTAGCTCTAGTTTCTACGCTATGGCGGCCTATAAACATTTTTTGTTTAAGTTTATTATGACATTCTCTTCAGCGGGGCTTGTTTTGACTGGTAATAGATTTTCCAGTATATTCTTAACTTTTTTATAATTTCAGATGGCGTATTTTCACACTCTAATTCGAAATCACTCGACAAATACTTGATAAATAAACTAAACTGCTTTCTAAAATTTGTTCGTTTTAATAAATAGGTGTGGTCTGTCAAATTGGCACCATAATGTTTAAATTAAATAGTGTGCCTTGTATTTCCACCCTAGAGTTGAAATATTTTCTTTCAACACGCGTGTGATATTCGGCGCTTTCGAGTTAAGTTAACCGTGCTTTTTTTCTCATTTTCATAGGTGGTCGTAGGAAAAAATTATTTCTGCCAATGTCATGTATGTCACAGTCAAACTTGCTGGTTAGTTAATTATTATTAAAATTCTTTGTGCAACCCAACATAAATGATTATTTATTAATCATAATCGAGATATTTATTCTATTCTAATTCCCTTTATTAATAATATAATATGTAAACATGATTACTACGGTAACATAATTTTGGGTTACAAGCATCTAAATAATGTTCAATTGTGAGATTAGATCAAATCAATTAGACATACAATTAAATGACATAATCAATTTGGACTGAGATGAGATCAGGGCCGCCTCGTGAAGAAAAACATCGGAGGATTTACAAAATTTGTAATATACTAATACACACATACCAAACTGAGAGTTCTTTAAGAAGGTTATTTATTACTTATTAGTGGCGGCTCGTGAGGTAGGTCCAAGGCACCATGGCCCCGACTGCCTTACTATTTGATACTGATAACGGTATCATTTCTTATTTTTTAAGCAATTGCAATAAGAATAAAAATCCTGATCAGCTTATTTATATTGATGCGGCAGTCGGAGCTATGGCACCAGTGGTGTATTTAGGTGGGAGGCTTACGAGCTGGAGCCTAAAAGTCTAATTAGAACCCAATTTTTCGTCTCACGCTTGGACTCTTAATTTAACTTTTTAAATAATGTATTCTTGGCTTAGATTCCAAAGGTCTTGTAGGAAACGTTTAGTATTTATACTTTTCCTTCTAAAAGTCCTGCTTTATATAGAGATTTAGGTTGCGGACGCATATCGTTTTATTTATTGATTTATGATGCAATTTTTAAGAAAAACGAGTAAAAAGAATAATATTTTATAGTATTTTTCTATTATATACTTGTCTGTTCCGTTTTCCTTTTTTAAGAGCTATTTTTAATCAACAAAAATATAACCCAATGAAATATAATATTTTTACAACAAAAACAAAAAACAATTAGGCATTTATTTTTTAAGAGAAAAATTAAGGGAAGAATTTTAATTGAAACATTTTTTATGGAAGAAGTGTGATTATTTATAATAAAAAAAAAAGTGCGGGAAGAAACGAGAATGCTTTATTATGAATTTCCAAAACGGCACTTAAGAAGGAGTATTTCCAAACCTAGCATTTGCACCAAAAACTGCTATTAGATCTGGGTAAGCTCCTAAAATACATGATTTCTGAAAAAATCATCAATTTTGGCGTGGTGAGCGATATTTACTTTATTTTTAATCGTGAAAGACCGAGCCCGAAAATCGCTGGTTAGAGAGAGATTATGTTAAAATTTTGAATTGACACCAATATTCATATTTTTACAAATATAAGAATGTTTTTTTTTATTAATAAAAAGCCAGCTAGGAATATCAAAAAAAATATATAAAAAAAACATTTACGAAAACAAATTTAATCCAACCATGCAGAGTGGGAGAGGTAATAATTTAATTTTTGAAACTTGATAGTAGTTAGGTGAATTTTCAACGAACTTTGGGCGTGTTCCCGAAAATTTTTCGCCTTCGGCGCTTTTTCGCCTTCTTCACTAGGTACAATATCATGAAATACATGTAGTCCCGACTGTCCCTCTCTCTAAAAAAAATTTTTTACTTACGCCCACTGTGCCCTCCCCCCTTAGCATACACCTACATCACCAGCCGCCACTGGCTTATATGCTTTGAGAGCAGCCACTGATGGAACCCAATATATATTATATATAATAATAGGTTTAACGACATATTTCAATTGAATAAATAAATATTGTATGTTTACACAATTTAAATTACTTGAAATCTGGGAAACCTGATGTCTTGTTGTCGTGTGTTGATTTAATAATTGACAATGATTGACATCATGTTGTAGCACATTAATTCCTACATAAGAAAGTATCAATATTAACTTAATGTCGTTAAGAGCACGTCAAAGCTGTTGGGTTTACTCAAAAACCACTAAAAGCTATCAAATTTTACGATATACCAGGAAAGATTAAAATATTCTGAATGAAATTAAATTTATATTTTATTTGCCTACACCCTTGCTCATATGTAAATTAAGATGCCCTAACTATTAAGGAAGGAAAATGGAGGGGGGGGGGGAGGCAAATGAGACCAGTATTATTTAATTTTTTTACATACTTGGCTTTTTTTTTTGGAAGGAGTAGAGAGGACCTAATTTTTTTTTTTACCACTTTGAGAAGAAAGAAAAGGTCGAGTAAGTCAAAGACCTATTTTTTAGAAGCCATTTTGGGAAGGAGGAGGATTCAGCACGGCGTACCTTAGCCTCCTAGACATTGTCTGTCGCATAAAACATTAGTATTTTACGTTACAAGGCCGGTAGGTGACTTATTACAGTACGAGTTGGTTTACAGACGAGGCGACGTAGGAGCCGAGTCTGGGATATAAGCGAGTGCTGTAATAACACCTAACGGACGTGTATCGTATGATATTTTATTTCATTTTGTCATTATAATCCTTTTTAAAAAGATTTAATAGAAATAATTATTACAAATTTTAAAATATTATTGGCAATATTAAATCACATGACCTTAAATTGTAACTGTCTTTTGCTTGTCACTGTCAAATAGATAAAATTATAATATTTAAGTAAGGAATATAAATATAGTTTAAATAAAATAAAAATTACTAACTTTAGTTAAGTAAACTATTTAAAAAATTGTAAAAGAGAGTCATTCTGTAGTTGCGTAATATATTTCATTTACTTAAGTTGGTAGAATAAATAATATTACAAGTTAAAGCATCTAAACAGAGTTACTTGGGATCGATAAGTATATAGTCAAAACCAAATAAAAATTACTAACTTTAGTTAAGTAAACTATTTAAAAAATTGTAAAAGAGAGCCTATTCTGTAGTTGCGTAACATTTTTCATTTACTAAAATTGGTAGTTGGTACAATATGTGTACTTGAACATTTTGTTTCCTATAATTTTAAGTGACAATTTTGTCAAAAATCCAAAGTATAAAGTCATTAATTCTAAAAACAAAAGATGGTTGCTAGGCAATACATTACAGTACCTGACACTGTAATGTTCCACTTACCGGCCGCAAATGAGTACATGGTAAGTTGATTTACTAGACAAAACGAAATAAAATATTTTAACTTAAAATATATTTTCTTTCTGTGTAGATGTTAATGTTCGGCTCCAAAATGTCATTATATCATTAATCCTGCAATTTGAGGACATTTTTATTTGTCTCGGTGCCAATAGAACAGTAATGTTTTACTGCATTACTGCATTTAAGAGTTAGCGGACGTTAATTTAATTAAAGCCGGAACTTTTAGTATTATAACTTCATTAAACATTGATGATATTAACCAAAATATAAAAACGGCACTTACTGACGTTAAATAGGATATTGGCCTGTCATTAACGGGTTTCCTGCAACTATACAGGGTGTCCCATAACTTATGGGCCGTAGAGTAACTGGAGATACTAGACATCAAACTAAGCCGATTATGTCATATAAGTTTTTTTTATAATTAAAATATTATTTTAATTATGTACTATGTTTTCTTATGCTTTGGAAAGTTTAAAGGGAAATATCTCGAAAACCGTTAAAGATATTAAGATCAATCAAGTACACCTTTTTGACTCAGAAAATGCCCTTCTTTAAGAAACTATAATTGAAAAACACCTAATATCATAGATAAGAAAAAAAATCATAGATTTATGAAGCCCAGTGCAACTAGCGCCCTCTAGTTTGAAACTTAAAAATTTCTACAAATTCTTATTTCTTGCTCATAAAAACATAATATTGCCAACTTTCAATTCGATTCATTAAACCGTTTTAAAATTATGGCTTATTTTCGAGAATAAACTTTTACTTTCAACACCCTGTATCTCTAGAACGAGTAACAATCCGAAAAAACTTATATGACCTAATCGGCTTAGTTTGATGTCTAGTATCTCCAGTTACTCTACGGCCCATAAGTTATGGGACACCCTGTATATTATATCAGTTAACTTAGCAAGTTGCAAGTAGGTATGTAAAATTGGTCAAATGTAGGCTTATAACCCTACACGGAGAGAATTTTTGTACGATCAAGGCTTTAAACTTCAACCGACTTGAATCGAAGATCACAATGAAGTGTCTGATAGTCTACTTCAGAAAGGTGTAGAGTAATAATAGCTCATTAGGTATGCAAAGGGACTATAAATTGACCCAACAAATATTTCAGCCACTTTTATAATTTGGCATTAATTTCATTGCTAAATTCTTTTTTTTTCATCAGGTGCAGGTAGTACCATTCGGGTTTGGGTCAATTTATTGGTTTTTTGCCTAATGTTATCCATTCACAAACACTGAAAATTGCGTGACAAAGGCGTGCATTATGTATGTACATAGTATTAGGTACACTTATTTTTTATTAAACATTATAAAAAAATACAATAAATACATTATACAGAAATTAAAATATAGAAAATCATAATATTCTTCATCATATGAGAAAGTGTCATCTCCTCTTGACGTTATAATTAACGAGTCGATGGTCCGATCGATCAGGTGGTCAAGATCCCACATTTTCTCCTCTTCTTTAATGACATGATGGACCGATTTTCGCCAGTTCTCTGGTGTCACTTTCTTAATGGCTTGATCAGTAGTTTAACGTCTTTCATTTTGAATGTCGTGTTGTGACTTGCTACAAATCCTTTCACTTGCGCCCATATAAGTTCTATAGGATTTAGTTCGCAATGATATGGCGGTTTGCGCCGCAAAGTTACACTATATTTTTCAGCTATATCTTCCACATCATATTTCATAAAACGATGATTGTGTAAATTTGCTATAGCTAATAATTCCTTCTTTATCAAATTATCTTGTGTTTTTTTCTTTGGTTAATTATCATAAATAATTTAATACACATAATTTACTTCCGCCTATGGCCGACACCGAAATTGAGCAGAACTAGACGGAATTTCCCATTTTATTACTCTACACGTTTCTGAAATATACTATAGTAGATTATTTTGGAATTTTTACTTATTTTCTTTCCAAATAGCCCTTGAAAACATTTTTACCAGGAGCCGCCACTGTCCCAAATTTTTTTTTCCCATATTCAGTACCTACTTTATAATTATTTTGCTCGTCACTTACTTCATTATTTGCGGTTTACACCATAGACTAGACAGCTTTCTGCCTTCATGAGTCTTCATAGTACCTGCACAGAAGAAAAAATAAACTGTTAGGTATGATAACTATTACAGAGGATCATCAGTCCATCACATAAAAATCTCACAAGAGAAGGTAGCCGACGTAACCACGATAGACACCATAACACCGGAAGTGGACAGATGCCAAAGTTTTCTAGGCAGATCCGGATTCAAAAAATGTACAATAGTTTTTGTAATGTCACTTTAAAATGGTGGTTTCAAAATTACGGAAGGCTTCGATGTGGATTACATTTTTGGTATTTTATTTTTTTAAATTTCATTTCACTTTTTTTAAATTTGCTGTTAATCAATATACATACGTAGGGTTACCATCTATCTAGAATAATTTTCAGGACAAACAGGCCCGAAATTCCGGACAAAGTCCGGATATTTTTCTTTGGAGGCGCAGCAAATGAAAAACGAGATTTATTTTTTTATATAAAATTTGTCATTTTTTAACATATATTATACAAATAATGACATATACTACCTATATGTAACCTAGGTATACTTGGCCTTTCCTTTTACTTCTTTTAAAATATCTGGTAGTGACAGAAATTTATAAAACTCGTTACAAGTCATTGCAAAATTAAAGCTCGTCATGATAATCTGTTTTACAGAGTCCAGCAAAAGTATGTTTCGTTCTTTAGACCACTGGGCTGTAATTAGTGAAAAAACTCGTTCCACATTTGCATTATGCGCTGTTATAGCAAAAAAAAAATTGACACACCTTCAAAAGTTCTGAATACTGTTCTTCAGATAGACATTTTGCAAAACACACCACCCATTTTTTGTGTGTAGGTAGATGTTGAAATTCTGATTTCTTTTCTTTAATTATTTTTTGCAAAACACATATTTCATTAAACATTTTAGTATCGTCTACATCGTTGCCCTTTTCAATCATATAAGAAATAGATGGTGAAATTTTTTTTCCCAGTCCAGATTATCAAGATTTTCTAAACTTACCCATTTAAAACAGGAAAATTCTTGAAAAGGCTCCAGCCAACGATTTAAGTAAGTTATGGATATTTCATAACATTGAAAAATTTTATTTCTGAAAACTTGATTTTCTTGTGTGAACCATTTATCACTCATTTTTTTCAGTATGTCTTGAACTTTAAACGGAATAAATTTTTGCTGCAGTCTTTCATTTAGAATATTAATTACCGATTCTAGAATTGTTATGATTTCAATAATGAAGTTATCTTATTTCTCCATTTTTTCTATATTACTATGAAACACAGACATCAATGAATGTATGAAATATAGATATGGTTCAGAGAATCTATTCTCAAAAAAAGATTTTAATAAAAATGGAGGGTTAGCCTCTGAAAGAAAATATGATTTTAAGGGCTGAAACATCTAAAAGATTCTTTCTATTGCGGGAAATAAGAACAACCATCTACTTTTAGAATGATACAAAAGCTGTTCATATTTGGTACCCACAAAATCGCAAAAGTATTTTAGAGTTGACACTTACTGTATAAATATTAATAATATGCTTTCACGGCCGTGATCGGCTAAATTCCGGACCCGGTTTGCTTTTCCGGCCGGACCCAGTCCGGACGCCCCTAAATTCCGGACATGTCCGGAAAAATCCGGACGAATGGTAACCCTATACATACGTAAGGATGATGTTCGAACAAAAGGACAAAATGTTCTTGCATGCAGCGTCTTTAAAGCGAAAAAAAGGTTATATGCAAGAATAGCTCTGCCGACTAAATATCGCCTATAATCTATTTAAGAAAGGCGTAGAGTAATAAAAGCTCATTAGCTATGCAACGAGACTACAGAGTGACCCAACGAATATTTAAGCCACTTTCATAATTTGGCATTGATATGATTGCAAAATTCTTTATTTTCATCAAGTGCAGGTAGGACCACTCGGGTTTGGGTCAATTTATGGGTTTTGCCTATTGTTATCCATTCACAGACACTGAAAATGGTGTGACAAATGCGTGCATTATGTACGTGCATTAGGTACACTTATTTTTTATTAAACATTATAAAAAAATACATTATACAGAAATTAAATTATAAAAAATCATAATAATCTACGTCATCTGAGGAACTTTCATCTCCTCTTGACGTTATAATTAACGAGTCGACGGTCCGATCGATCAGGTGGTCAAGATCCTACATTTTCTCCTCTTCTTTAATAACATGATAGACTGCTTTTCGCCAGTTCTTTGATGTTACTTCCTTAATGGCTTAATCAAACAGTCGCATAACGTCATTGATTTTGAATGTCGTGTTGTATCTTGCTACAAATCCTTTCACTTTTGCCCATATAACTTCTTTAGGATTTAGTTCGCAACGAGATGGGGCTACGTTACACTATGTTTTTCAGCTATATCTTCCACGGCATATTTCATAAAACAATGGTTGTCTAAATTTCCTATAGCTAATAGTTCTTTCTTTATCAAATTATATTCTTTTTTTTTGGTTAGTTATCATAAATAATTTATTGCACAAAATTTACCTGCGCCTATGGCCGACACCGAAATTGAGCCGAACTGGACGTAATTTCCCATTTTATTACTCTACACCTATCTGAAATAACCTTTAATTTTATTTATTTAAATAAAATACGTATATTATTAAAAATATATCTCAAAAATACAAATTTTCCTAGAGTATCACAAAGCTTATCTAGAGACAATTCAAATAAATAATAAATAAATAAACCAATTCTTGATATTTTTTAAAGAACTTTGTTTATTACATCAATATAAATAACTCAAGTTTGTTAAAACCCCTTTAGTGGCAACAAACACAAGCTTATATTTCCAAATCCGCCCCTGTCACAAGATCTTTGTTATTGTGGAAATCCGTCACCTCATCATAGTGGTGTTCGGTGTTCAAAATCGTTTCGGACTGGTGAACGAGTCGACCATCGTAATTGATTTATTACCAGACAAATATTTCAAAATGGTGGTGCACTTCCCGGATTTCTGTGGGATAAATTCCGTCATTTTACATTTACACACGTTTTGTGACCGTTGGAGAGGTCCCTATGGAATATTTGGGACGATTGACCTAATCATCCAGAAATGGCGTAAATTTTGATGCAGAGTTATTTGCTTTATTAGGCAATTAGGGTGTATTAAAACAAAGGGAGACTGTACACCTAACCCAATATCAAAATAAATATTAAGAGCATTAAGTCTGACTGGAAACCTGGGAAAAATTAGGGAAATATGCGAAAGACGTTAGATTTTTAGTTTTTTTAGGTCAGGTGATATATTTCTTAAAAGGTAAAGTGTATCCTAAAGTATATCGTCTTGGTTTTTGCTTTTATTTAACACAATAATCCGTCCCAGGTAATAAAATGGGCCCCTTCTAGATATTTTACTCTAGGCGTCAGAGGTGGACTTCAGGTAAATGTAAAAAAGTGATTTATTTTTAACTAAAATTACCGTATAACACCGACCGACCCTTTTTATCTATTCCACCCCTGGGTAGCCAGGTAGGTAGTAATGATAACATTATTTAAACACCTAATTATGCAGTGACAATGGGTATGTTTATATAAACGATTTATTAGGGATAAAATCGAGACAAGTTCGCAGCCGGTCTGCAGGTTATTGCAATAGTAAAGTCTTCACTTATTGGCAATGCAATCTGATTTGTACTTTGATCTAACACAGTATTGACATAATTGTCATGTATTATTTTTATGCATTTTCCAAACTAATTAGTACTGGCAACAAAGATACTCTTTAATCTAACAAGCAGTTAGTCTGTTAATGACAAAAGTGACTATAGTTTATTTCAGGAAGGTGTAGAGTATTAAAATGGGAAATTCCGCCCAGTTAGGCTCGGTGTCTGTCATATGCGCAGGTAAATTTTTTGCATTAAATTATTTATAATAACTAACCAAAGAAAAAAAAGAAGATAATTTAATACAGAAATAACTATTAGCTATAGCAAATTTACACAAACATTTATTTATAAAATATGCCTTGGAAGATATAGCTGAAAAACATAGTGTAACTGTGCTGCGCACACCGCCATATCATTGCGAACTAAATCCCATAGAACTTATATGGGCGCCAATGAAAGGATTTGTATCAAGACATAGCACGACGTTCAAAATGAAAGACGTTAAGCTACTGTTTGATCAAGTCATTAAGAAAGTGACACCAGAGAACTGGCAGTCCAGCATGTCATTAAAGAAGAGGAGAAAATGTGGGATCTTGACAACCTGATCGATCGGACCGTCGCGTCGACCCGTTAATTGATGACAGTTCCTCAGATGACGAAGAATATTATGATTTTTTATAATTTAATTTCTGTATAATGTATTTTTTGTATTTTTTTTTATAATGTTTAATAAAAAATAAGTGTACCTAATACTATGTACATAACGCACGCTTTTGTCACACCATTTTCAGTGTTTGTGAATGGATAACAATAGGCAAAACCCATAAATTGACCCAAACCCGGGTGGTACTACCTGCACTTGATGAAAATAAAGAATTTTGCAATTAAATCAATGCCAAACTATGAAAGTGGCTTAAATATTCGTTGGATAGTCCCTTTACATACCTAATGAGCTTTTATTACTCTACACCTTTCTGAAATAGACTATAGATCTTTTTCTGCGAGTTTTTTTCTTCATTCCTTTAGTGAAAAAAAACACTCAATAGTTCATTTAGTTTTTTCTAAATCGGGCCAAGACGAACCGCAATTCAACACGGAAATTTTTAGCGACAAAGCATGTTTTTAGTTTTCTGAATACTTAAATGAAACTGGCATGTACTTTTCTTAAATTTGGAGCAAAAAAGTGTTAAAATTGAAATTCCGTGTCCTCGTGGAATGCAAAAGGCATTTTATGTTAATATTATGCCTTTTCGTATTCTGTTTACGCGGGTATCTCCAACTTTCCAGACGTATAAAAACCCGTGAAACAGGCTCTTTAATTATCACATTTTCACATAATGGAACGCTTTCGTTTGTTATTTATTTCGAATTAAAGTCACTGATCTTTTATAGATAAAGTGTCTGACAAAGCGTATCGTCAGCTTAATCTTCTGAACCAGTTCAAAAATATTTACTGGGAGCAGAAAAACATTTTCCTACTCCCACATGGAAATTTGCTGTTTCCTTTACACTTAAGTGGCGAGTGAAGTAGTCTATTCCAGTTAACTGTGCGGGAACATCTCATATCCATCCTAGATAGGTAATGAAACTGACCAATCACATTGGTCAGATTCTAGAGAAGCCATTGTTGTATATAAAAGTACTGACTAATCACAGTATATTATTTTTACTGAGGCTCCGCCTTCTTTTTCAAGACACTAAATTATATAATTTAAATGCATATGGTACAATTTGTTATTAATTTGTTCAATATAATAAAATCTAGACACATTTATAATAGATTTATCAATAATGCAACCTGCTGAATGTGCATAGAAAATTAATTTCATGTAGCATCATTTATCAGTTGGTTTTCCGATAACTAACTAAACGCTTCAATAGTCCAAACGTCAGAGCGTTGGACTAGGGATCCAATGGTTGTGAGTTCGAGCTCGGCAACCTACAAACTTTTTTTTGCATTTTTAGCATAAGGTCGTAGAAAAAATATACTGTTCAACTCGAGTGAATTGTCCATATTGCCCTCGGAAGTTTGAGCACTCCGCCTACGGCGTCGTGCTCAATTTACATCCTCGTGCGATATGGACATCATATCCACTCTTGTTGTACAAGCTACTATTTACAATTATTGTTTTATGAAATAGATAAGAAAAACCCGGATATCATTCTATCTAGAAATAAATAGTCTGTGATTTTGAAGTACTTTTTGAGAAGATAAAGTATTTATTTTTCCTACGACCCCCTATGAAAATTAGAAAAAAAGCACGGTTAATTTGGCTAGAAAGCGCCGTAATTCATACGCGTGTTGAAAAAAAAATATTTCAACACTGTAGAAATACAAGGCCCACTATTTAATTTAAACCTATGGTGTCAATTTGACAGACCACCCATTAATTGTAAGTGTTTAACTTATTTATAATGTATTTGTCGAGTGATTCAGAATGTGAAAATACGCCATCTGAAATTATAAAAAATGTTAATAATATACTGGAAATCTATTACCAGAAAAAACAAATCGCGCTGAAGAGAGTGTCATATATTAAACAACAAATGTTTATTGGTAGCGATAGCGTAGAGAATAGAGCTCTAGCCTACAGATCGCAAAGTCACAGGTTCAAATCTCATCAGGAGTATTTGACTTTTTTTTATAAAAACATTAAATAATTTATAGAATTATTTTGAATTGAAACCTTCCTTGTTGGGTGGATTTTTAAAATTTATGTTTAATGCATCTTTCCTTGATTAAATTTAAAATTGTCCATTCTGGTTAATCTACAAGTCAATCCAGGATTAGTTCTCCCTATGATATATAAAATATGAAAAAATGAAAAAGTTAGCTACAAATAAAGGAAAAGCGTATTGACAAACTATGAAACCAGATACTAGTGTTGAAATATTTTTTTCACAAATCAAAGGCTTTTTCATTAATTCTTTGTGGTCGTAGGAAAAATAATGTACATTACTCGTGTGAAAGTGATTATTCTAAAACTCGGAGAATTTCCGCACTCGGCTGACGCCTCGTGCTAAATATCCCCTCATTTGAAAAGTATCACTTTCATCACTCGTTATCTAACATACTATTATAAATGTGTTTGTGTATATGGACTTACAAATTTTCCCTTTTTTTAAATATATTTTGAACTAACGGGATTTTATTACTAACAGCGAAGGGTAAAAAATGATATTATAATTTTACTTTGATTAATTTATTATTCACCTAACGCGTGGCTGAAAGTGCATGTGGCGAAGTCGCCGACTAGATTTGGCGTTTTCCCGTCGCTTTTTAACTTCCGACAGCGCCTATGTCCGTTGTGCCCTTAATTTACAATTCACTTATGGAATATTCTAATTCCATATAAGTCCATAATGTCAATCATGAGCTTATGTAAAAAATTGACCCGGGAGGTGCTTCGATCTGTATTGGGGAGTTTTCGCATAACACATTTTGGAACATTTGCATTTTTTGAGAATAATAATTTTTAATTATTTTGAAAAATTAATTAATTAGGTGGGTCATTGACCAAATGTCTTTATGGACAACCAACGCCTGTTAGTTATTAGGGTAAATTAACAACTATTTTAAACATTACTCACCACAGTTAAGTGGCGGTTGAGTTTCGAATAGTCTGGCAGTCTCTTTGTTCAGCAAACGTCTTTAATCTTTACTTTATTCATTCACTCCCGTTTGATCTGATTTAGCATAAAACCACCACAAAGACACCCGTGCTCTGCCTTTTTGTCAGTCGAAAATTCTACTTGAGCTAAAAATCATAAAATGGAACTACGGCCGGTTTGCAGTGAATACGAATTTTCTATTGGTATGGTACAGTGTGTTATGGAAATAATCCACTGCATAAATGGGTAGTTGTGTTGTAAAAGTATTAAATTTAATGTTGTTTAAAGTTTTTTTGCAGGTTGGCAAACCATTTACATAACATTCTGTATAGGTTGTTAAAAATAATTGCGTTTTTTCAAAATCTCAGAAGAATACATATTTACAGGGTGATTCCTAAGTTGATACTTATTTTTTAGCTGTGTATAGAAGGTATTAAAATAAACAACATTTTCAAATACCCTTTTTCAAAAAACTTAAAAATAGACGAGATACAGAAGTAAAAAATCTAAGTGCGGGCCTGGTCATCAAAACGTAGCCTGCTATACTTTATCTTTTTTTTTGTCTTATTAACCATCCAATTTACGGGTCGGTGGTCAGTTATTTATTTGTCAAACTGCTGCGGGCTGTTTTTCTGAAGCAAGTTAATTTTAAATTGGTGACACGTGAAAATGGTAAAATTTGAAAACAATGAACTAGTAGATATGGTGCTAATTTACTGTGAGTGTCGTCAAAGTGCGGCTGCTGCTTCTAAATTATACGCAGAACGCTTTCCCTTGCGGGCTCATCCTACACTCAGAAGTTTTCTTAATGTTATTCAAAGCGCAAGTTAGGCCGAACAGTATTTGATGCATAGTGTAATGCCGTGGAAGATATAGCTGAAAAACATAGTGTAACTGTGCTGCGCACATCGCCCTATCATTGCGAACAAAGTCCTATATAGGCGCAAGTGAAAGGATTTGTGGCAAAACACAACACGATATTCAAAATGACGTTAAGCTACTGTTTGATCAAGCCATTATGGAAGTGACACCTGAGAACTGGCGAAAGGCAGTCCATCATGTCATTAAAGAAGAGGAGAAAATGTGGGAACTTGACCACCTGATCGATCGGACCGTCGACCCGTTAATTATAACGTCAAGAGGAGATGACAGTTCCTCAGATGACGAAGAATATTATGATTTTTTATAATTTAATTTCTGTATAATGTATTTTTTTATTTTGTAATTTTTTTATGATGTTTAATAAAAAATAAGTGTACCTACCTAATACTATGTACATAATGCACACCTTTGTCACGCCATTTTCAGTGTGTGGGTATGGTAACAATAGGTAAAACCCATAAATTGACCCAAAACCATGTGGTACTACCGGCACTTGATGAAAATAAGAATTTTGCAATGAAATCAATGCCACTAATTTAACAACAAAATATTAGTTGGGTCACTCTGTCACTCAGCTTTTATTACTCTACACCTTTCTAAAATAGAATATGCCTAATACTTTTTTAAATATATTCACCGTTACCCAGTTGTAGCTTTTTTCAAAGCTACATAAAATACAAACCACATCTAACACAAGAAAACGAAAACAGAGCGTTGAATAGAATTAAATTTATGCTTCGTTGGTGTTCTTAACTTTGGAAGAAATTCCACCATTTCTTAAATAAAAATCATTTTATGGATAAAGGGTATCGGATATCAGTCCTCGTGTTTCGAATTTTATTGGATTTTATTAGGCTTGTAATAATGTCGTCGAGATATTTACTGTTACTGTTTGGTTGTTTTTCTGGTGCCCATTTACAAATTCTTTGGTAGGTATTCCATAATTAAAAGCTTGATCGATTGCCTTGAATTTTTGAGTCTATTGCCAAATCTTTAAAACAGAGCCTATTTTTCATTTTAGGGGGCCCTATCTCCCTGTATTTTAACCACTAATAGGCTCTTTCACCAAATTTTGATTTTAGTTGTAGTGTATAAGGAACAAAATATAAAATTTTCTGTTTTTGTACTTTTTGATATTTTTAAGGCATGACTGAGAAAATAAACTATTGGAACAAAATCACGGACTTTATCGTTAACACGTCATGAGAAAACGGCAGCTTGACAACAGTAGCGTAGCCAGAAATTTAGTTTGGGGGGACCCAAAAGAATCTGAAACTAAGTAAAGGCGAAAATTTTTTCGGGTGCCATGTCCAAAAAAACCTTTTATCTACTTTTATTTAGTAATATGAATTTTACAGTTTTGTAAATCGTTTTGTAAGGGCATCTATTACAGCACTAGTGCTGTAATAGATGCCTTTACAGCACTAGTGCTATAATAAAAAAAAAACGGGGTTATTAAAATTTTGCTGTTAAATAAAACCACACTTTTTAGAAGAATGATTTATTATTAACAATTATAAAATTAATTACCAATTATTAATTAAAATATAACACTTAAGGTTTATTATAACATTAATAATACACTTTTTACAGTTAGAAACTTGTATACCAGAAGTGAATGTGACGGAGCCCTTTACGTTCGAATTTCCAATCATTAAATCCGTGTCTGACCCCATGATCTTCTTTGCTATTTGTTTCTTATTTTCTAAAGAATTCTTAACGTAGCCTTCTGCCGTAGAAGAGGATTTCCAGCCCCCATGACGCTTTAACATCTGCATATCTGCACCACCATCAACTAGAATGGTGGCTGAGGACCTCCTAAAACAATGTCCACTGTATCCTTCGGGATTATTCAATCCAAGTTTTGTTGCAATCGTTTTTGGTATACTTCCAAAACTATTAATTCCGACAGGCTGGGAGGTGCATTTTCCTTTTCCATAAAATACAAAAACCGCCTGTGAGTTGCATTAAGAGGATGAAGTTTAGCATACTTTCGAAAAATACTTAAACAGTTGACACCTGTCACATTTTCTTCTGTTATAACAAATTCTCGCATAATTTTGGTTTTCGAGAATGGAATCACAATTTTTATATACAAATCATTGTGTTCAATATGATCCAACATTAACTTAGCTCGTTCTTCGCGCCGACAAGCCCCAAAAATGCCGATTATCACAACAACCTTCATAAGTAAATATGTTTCATCATCTGCAGTACTAAGAAACTTACATACGTCTTCCTTTGTGAAAACGTTGGACTTTTTGGCCTTGTAACCCTCTGAACTTCTTTTCAAAAATGCGATTAGTTGAGAAAATCTACTTATATCTTGATTTTTCTTGACTCCATAGTGTAGATGGTTTCTGGGAGCGTTGCTTTACGGAAAAATAACCCAAAAGGATTTTCTCAGACTTCTTTATTTTGTTAGCTTTGCACCAATCTTCAAACTTCTGATACTCCAACTCATACCGCGCCTTGGATTTTGTCGGAACTAAACTTGAGATCGCTTCGTTTGCCGCTGCTTCTATATCAAAGGATAAACTTCCATCGGAATCGCTCATTTTGAAAAACGCTTTTTATATTTTTGAATTTGTTTGGCAAAGTTTCGACAGTAACTATGCTAAACAGTAACTATGCGAAAGGTAACATAAAAAACTTGATTAGTAAACTTAATAGCAGGTGCATTTTTACCATGCCTTTTGCCAAATATTTTTATTCATATATGAAAGTAGATCAAATTTTGTACAATATTCTTGTTGTAAATTCATATTACTACACTCGATGTTTTATTAAACTCGGCTGACGCCTCGTTTGACAACTTTAACATCTCGTGTTGTAATATGAATCTTTACAACACTTATATCGTAAATAACTATTTTGGACCATAAAAAAAATTTCAAATTGGAAAAAATATATAACATTTTTATAAAAACTTGTAGGGAGTTATACCAATACACTAATATAAATAATTTAAATCTTATTAAAAACTTTATGAAATAAGCATAAGTGAGCAAAAAAATATTAAAAATAAGGTTTATTTTTTATTTATTGAAAACCAAAAAAATATATATTAACTTTAATCGATAACTATTAGAAGTCATAGTCATGTAAAGATTATGCATGCAAACACCAATAAAACTTTTTAAATTAATAAATAAAATCCGAAGAGGGTGTCGCGCGCCGCGGATGTATTTCAAAGTTTTAAGATTTGCGCAGACATCAGTTTGTCTTGCAAGAATTTTGTTATGTAAGATGATGTTTTATTTCATTTGGTGCGTTATTATGATAGGTTTCCCGTAATTTCGTTTTTCAATTATATTTTAGATCTTCTGGTTTTTTGGTTTTCAAGGGAGGGGAGGGCCCTTCACATGTGGCAACACCGAAATTATTGACAGAAGACCAAGCTAATGAGATGAGAGTTGAAAAATGTCTAATCTAAGTTATTTGTCAATCTTTCTGTTCTTTGTGAGCAAACAAATAAAAAGAATAGTTATTTGAAACAAAAATACATCTAAATTCAACAATAATTGGGATGTAAACAAAGTAACCGATATGACAAGTGAAAGATCGGTAATGATGCTCACTGTAAATTGTTATTGTATAGACGTCATCGAGTAATCGCGTCAGTTTTGCGTTTAAATTTTTTGGAAAATTGTGTGTATGTTTTCAATGAGCTGCAAAAAATGCATGGTATGACCTATCAATAGTTTTATTGATGATAAACTCCTATTATAGCACCGACTTAACAATTTAAATGCCAAAACTATCAAATATGAGAATAGCGAAAGAGCTCATTAATCTCGGAAAGTCCTCTCTTCACCATTTAGTAAAATGGCTAAAATAGATTAACTTTTTTTTATTACTTTATTCAGTCCTAACGGTAGTCTTTTCAAGTTAAAGATAAAGATAGACGAATAGAATTAAATAATCCAGTCTTTATTGTTATTGGTTGATTTCTATGGGGACCAAAATAATGGTTATTAGTCGGAGGAGGTAATGGAATTATATTATAATACCAGACTGGCTCTATTTTTAACCTGTATGGGTCATTTGGGCACAGGATGGTAATTGTTTGAATCTCCTGAGTAAGTATATCCTTAGGTTTTTATAAGTCCCCTGCCTTATATGTATCATATATAGAGGGTCTCCCATAACTTATGGGCCGTAGAGTAACTGGAGATACTAAACATCAAACTAAGCCGATTATGGCGTGCATTACGTACATAGTATTAGGTACAATTATTTTTTATTAAACATTATAAAAAAATACGAAATACAAAAAACATATTATATAGAAATTAAATTATAGAAAATCATAATATTCTTCGTCACCTCCCCTTGACGTTATAATTAACGGGTCGACGGTCCGATCGATCAGGTGGTCAAGTTCCCACATTTTCTCCTCTTCTTTAATGACATGATGGACTGCTTTTCGCCAGTTCTCTGGTGTCACTTCCATAATGGCTTGATCAAACAGTAGCTTAACGTTTCATTTTGAATATCGTGTTGTGTCTTGCCACAAATCCTTTCAGTTGCGCCCATATAAGTTCTATAGGACTTTGTTCGCAATGATAGGGCGGTGTGCGCAGCACAGTTACACTATGTTTTTCATCTATATCTTCCACGGCATATTTCATAAAACGATGTTTGTGTAAATTTGCTATAGCTAACTAATAGTTCCTTCTTTATCAAATTATCTTTTTTTTTTCTTTTGTTAGTTATCATAAATAACTTAATGCACAAAATTTACCTGCGCCTATACCGAAATTGAGCCGAACTGGACGGAATTTTCCTATTTATTACTCTATACCTTTCTGAAACAGACTATAGTAGGTATTATCTTTATAAAATGCTTAGATAACTGCCTTCAACATTTTTTAAAAGTTTTACTAATACAGTTAATTCAATAAAAAAAAGTGTTTTTTTATTGTGTTACTAAAAGAAAAATGGGGCCGGCGCGCTAGTGACTAATCCTACTTTATCTCATACGGGATTAAAAGATATTCCCCATTTAGATACGGCTACTTTGTTTTATTTTTTATTGACGATTTGTTGAATCTCTTTAGATTTTTTATTGGATGGCTAATAGAGTTGCTGGTCACACAATTATACAGGATGACAGAAAACTTTTAAGAGTCCATCATCAGCATTTGGTATTTTCCACGAGCGCTTTGCATTCATAGCGTTTACTCAAAAAACGAATAAAGCAAATTTATTTGTTTCAATATAAGATAAAGTACCCAACTAGTGACCATCCACCAATAGTTGACAATTTTTTTTTATATTGCTTAAATAAAAATAGTAAAGTAGGTGAGTAAATAGTAGTTTGTACAACAAGAGTGGATACTGTCTGTTTAAAGTTTGGAGACAATGACGTTTCTTAAACGGCAGTAGAGTTTTGGACTTGCATTGTCTTTATTTGTTTAGAATCACTACGTTTCAACTGGTAAGCATCTCCAATCGTCTTCAGGTGAATACAGTATTCAGGAGATGCTTACCAGTTGAAACGTAGTGATTCTAATAAACTCTACTGCCGTTCAAGAGTGGATACGATGTGTATATCTCACGAGGAAGTAAATTAAGCACGATGCCGTAGGCGGGGTGATTAAACGTCCGAGTGCGATATAGACAATCCACTCTAGTAGAACAGTTTCTTTGTTGGAAATTTTCATTTGGGAGTAGAAAAATCATATTACCCTATTTTATTACTCTAAATATTTTGTACTATAATTTTTTTTTATCGTTAATCCAATCCGTGTCAAGCAAACAACGAACATTTCATCGAAATCATCAAAAACTGGGTACTCGATATATACAGTCCACAACTTAACAAATCTTACCGTTTTTATGCAAGACGGAACCACTAAAACTGTTCCAACTATAGAAAAACATTAAACGACTGCCTCTTAAACGGTACCAAAGTACTTAACACTCATTTATCTTTCTCTTCCTATGTTAAACTATCTTCCATCAAGAGCCATAACAATGGCCTGCTTTGATTCGTTCAATTAACCATCCTGCGCGACGTACTGACAATACTTTCGTGACACCCTGTATGTACGAACTACCATATAAGTTATTTTAATTGCACGAGTCGCGCCGCGTCTGTATTTGATTTGCATAAACTAAGCATTATTCAAACGGGTTAGATAATTAAGGAAACGATCTTTTCACGACGGTTATTGACAGCGCGATAGAAAGAGACGGAGAGTGATCAAAGTAGCTGCGTGATGATATCCGATAAATCCGATGAAAATTCAGAGGGTGATTTTACCAAAAATATACCGAGTGTTTTGTCTACTTTCCTTTTGTTCGGCTGCAGCCCCATAGCCCCTCCCCTGGATTCGCCACTGGAAGGGCTCATTCCGGGACCACTATACCGAGTCAGTGGCGGCTCGTCAGATAAAGTAGGTGAAAAAATAAAATAAAAACCAGTAGGAAAGTTTTTCGACAATATTAAATATTAATGTAGCAATACAGCTACCATTTTAACCCTTAAAAAATAATTATGTTCGAATTAATAATATTATTTTAATCCTAATGTAGCTATGCATAATAGGCACTCTTAAAAATGGCTTGTTATTTGGTACTAATTTTTATTTGTTCTCGTATTTACGTTACCAAAAATAACTATTTTTAGTTAGGAAAACAAAAAAGATTTTTTTCTTGGTTATATTTACCAAAAAATGATGTCATCAGAACAAAGAAAATATCTTGTTTTCATATTAGTTTGCAGAAATAAAATAAGTATTTGGTTTAGGTGAATTTTACTCTGTATATATCTTATTTAAATGTTACATCAAGGTTCCTACAAACTTGTATTTATCAATTAAGCTTGTTGTAATAACACATTATGAATTTGTAGTCCCTATCATTTTGTTAATTTTGATTAAGATACATTCTTAGTTACCAGAACTAACTTTTCATCTATCTACCCATCATCATTCTAGCCAGGACTGTCCGGAGGTTATGTTTATGTTAGGGTGCTTTTGCGGTTCCGTGTCCATTTTTTCGTGTATTTAAGGCAATAATTGGCCATTTTCATGACCGTGCCCGTATGGAAAATGGATGTGACAATATTTGGTGTAATTTATTTGTGTTTATTGTCTTTCTTGTGTACGTTCTTATTGGCAGAAGGAAGTTTAATCATAAGTAAGTAAACATTTTATTTTTTATCATTGCAGTTGTACATTAGAAAGTTTAAATGAGCGTTTTATAAAGCATGGCAAGGTGACCCGATGAGAACTAACTTAAAAATATTTTTTTTTGTTTTGTTTTTGTTCCATTTCTATAAAAGAACGTCATATTGATATCTTTTTAATCTGATCAAGTACAAGAAATTTCATATACTTAGCTGTATATTTTAAATAGAAAGTCCAAGGGATATTTTTTGTTTTTTATTAATCGCAGTTTCAGATAAGAATATTTAAATAAAGACAATTCAGTTCTATAAGCAATTGAACAACCCAAAAGAATCTATTGCTTCTATTTTGTATTGCATAAGTATGTATTATGAAGAACATGAGAGAACAAGGACATTGGAAATAATTTTTTTTCAAGGAACCATAATATCCCTGATAATTTATTCCAATTAGTTTACGCATACCTAATAGAGTAGTAATACCAAGGCATTTTTTTATTTAAATAGGGACCTAGGAAGGAATATTTTTCGTTACTAAGTATAAATTACATATGACAGTTTTTTTACAAATGAAACAGACTTTTTTAAAAGTTATTTCTATCAAATCAACTTGCTAATTTTGCCATGCGTTATAAGCAGTTCACTTAAACCTTCTGATGTGCAACTGCAATGACAAAAATATAATATTTTTAATTATGTATGATTCAACTTCTTTCTTACAATTAGAAAGTATAAAAAAATGATAATAAACACAATATTCGAAAAAATCGTCCATTTTCTCAAAGAGACCAAAGTAACAACATAAATAGGAAGACAAAAATCACAAAGTCATGGTCTCACTCAAGAGAAAAGAGTGAGACCATGACTTTGTGATTTTTGTCTTCCTATTTATGTAATAAACACAATGTTGTGACTACATACGTAATTGTTACTCTATGAAAATTTTAAGTTTGGCCCAAATAAATGATTCCTTTGGCAATATTTGTAGATTGCATCATTAACAAAAACAATATTTCCTTGAAAAAAAATTTTCAATTTTCCATATTTACACGTCATTAGTTGTGACAACTAATTTTAAAAGCGGGAGAACCATATAAATTTAGTTATCCGTATATAAAATTTCGTTGTGACAACTAAAATTTGTAGGTTGGGTTGGTTAATGTTATTAATTAGTTCAACAGTTCAATAACGACAATTTTTTTTGGTTGTACAAACTAATTTTTGGGTTGAGTCCGATTTCACGAAAATAAATAGTTGTCAGAACCAAATTTTAGTAATCCATACCATGTTATTTTTAAGAGTGGGGCCACGGTTAACTCCGACGGATAATAATTATAAACACTCGTGCATATTGGCGTGCCCAGCGACCGTGTCCGTTAGCTCAAAGCAAGTGAAGACCCAACGCCCAACATGGCTTTGATATTCACCGTTGATATGGTCACGTGACGTTAGTCACGCAAATAGCATGTAACAATTTGCATAATGATGTAGGGCAATTTAAAAATAGATCAGTCGTATGCACCATTGTTTTAGAATTGGTTCGGGTATTTATTTTGAGACTTCGGGAAACTTACGGTTATAGATATCGTTTTTACGTAATTTACTGTGTGATTAAAAAGTTTTGTTATTATTTTTCAGTTAATTCAGTAGTGTACGTACCTACTTTGTTGTGTGTTTTAAAAATAAACCCAATTAATGACATAATTTGTAATTTGTTGGAAACTCCATTTATTAGTTGGACATATGAGGATAAGATAAAGACGTTTTGTTACACGGGTTTTTAGTCAATGTTTGTTTAAGTACCCGCACTATACCTAGCTCTTCACCATTTTTTAAGACCGCGAGCCGCCTTTGACGTTATCAATCTCACGGTTCTAGTTCCTACTTACGCCCATTCTCTTGTACGCCCCTCCGAGCATATTTTCTGGTTACGCCACTGGATGTACAATAAATATTTGTTAAAAAAATTTAAGATTTGCGAACGCAGTAATCGATTCCTAACAATTAAGAGCTTTTAAATTTTTTAGAAGCACTCCGACAAAGTTATTTGGACTGGGTTGTGTAACTTTCGTAAAATACTCTCAAACTTCGTTAGCTTTTAAGTATTTGTTCAATTTTTTTCTATAAAGCGATCTAATGTTTATTTAAATTCTACAAGGCAAGTTACAGATACCGTCAAGTTTGAAAAACTATTTAAAACAGTTATGTTTTGTTTTAATGACTTGTATTCTTTATTGTTTGTTGACCAAATTAGTGTTATTATGGTCAGTTAAAAGTTTATGTTTTAACTACGACATTAGCGTCAATAGTTTGGTATATACTGGGTGGGCTACTATCAACGAAAAGTTTATTTTGGCTGGTAGTCACCAAAAGTCAGTATACAGGATGTATTTAAACCCGGAAAACATCCAAATGTAGGTGTTTAGAACTTGATTACCAGTTATGACGGGAACAGATTTTTTATTACACAACTATAGTCTATTTCAGAAAGGTGTAGAGTAATAAAATGGGAATTTCCGTCTAGCTCGGCTCAATTTCGGTGTCAGCCATAGGCGCAGGTAAATTTTGTGCATTAAATTATTTATGATAAAAAACCAAAAAAAAAAAGAAGATAATTTGATAAAAAAGGAACTATTAGCTATAGCAAATTTAAACAAACATCTTTTTATGAAATATGCCATGGAAGATATAGCTGAAAAACATAGTGTAACTGTGCTACGCACACCGCCATATCATTGCAAACTAAATCCTATAGAATTTATATGGGCGCAAGTGAAAGGATTTGTAGCAAGACACAACACGACATTCAAAATGAAACATGTTAAGCTACTGTTTGATCAAGGCATTAAGGAGGTGACACCAAAGAACTGGCGAAGAGCAGTCCATCGTGTCATTAAGGAAGAGGAGAAAATGTGGGATCTTGACCACCTGATTGATCGGACCGTCGATGCGTTGATTATAACGTCAATAGGAGATGACAGTTCCTCAGATTACGAAGAATATTATGATTTTTATAATTTAATTTCTGTGTAATGTATTTTTTATATTTTGTATTTTTTTTATTATGTTTAATAAAAAATAAGTGTACCTAATACTATGTACATAATGCACGCCTTTGTCACACCATTTTAAATGTTTGTGAATGGATAACAATAGGCAAAACCCATAAATTGACCCAAACCCGGGCGGTACTACTTGCACTTGATGAAAATAACAAAATTTCCAATAAATTCAATGCCAAATTATGAAAATGGCTTAAATATTCGTTGGGTCACTCTGTAGTCCCTTTGCATACCTAATGAGCTTTTATTACTCTACACCGTTTCGAAATAGACTATAGAAATTCATCTTTAAGGACGGAAGGAATATCTGGTTCTAACAGATGGCGCCCCCGCTTACTTTGGTTTACAAGTAGGTTAATTTTTGAACAAAATGTTTTCAAATCAGTGGATAGGGAGAAGTATCATCTTAATAAATATATTGATCAAACCCTATTTTTTTTAAATATACAAAAGGTTCTGTTTAAATTAACAGAGGTAGTATTTGTCCGACCAACTCTATACAATAAGAGAAACGCTTCCTAGGAATGTCGTTTTTAATTATACAGTGGGATTCCTAATTTGATACTTCTTTTTTAGCTGTGTATAGAGGGCATTAAAATAAAAAACACTTTCAAATACCTTTTATCAATAAACTCAAAAATAACATACTTACATTTATTTATTACACTATGAATCAAATACGGTCCTGCCTAACTTGCCCGTTGAATAATATTAAGAATACTTCTTGGTGTAGGATGAGCCCGCAAGGAAAAGCGTTCTGCGTGTAATCTCGAAGAGGCAGCCGCACTTTGACGACCGTAAATTAGCACCATATCTACTAGTTCATTGTTTTCAAATTTTATCATTTTCACGTGTCACCAATTTAAAATTAACTTGCTTCAGAAAAACCCCAGCGGATTGCTAAACAACTGACGACCGACCCGTAAATTACATGACTAATAAGACAAAAACAACATAGCAGGCTACGTTTTGATGACCAGACCCGCACTTTCTTTTATTTGAAAATGTTGTTTATCTTAATGCTTTCTATACACGGCTAAAAAAGAAGTATCAACTTAGAAATCAACCAGTATGAGTATGCTAGTTTTAAAAAAAAATTATCTTTTAATAACACCCTGTATAAATCCTTAAATTTTCCACTAACCTAAATCCAAAGAAGATTAGTCTAAGACTCCTTAATGAACAAACAAAGCCGTTCTCTTTGCTCTTTTACTTAACATCTATAATGTTATGTAAACAGCGCCCACACGCAGCACTTAGGCAAATTACATGGTAATATCTCATCACAAAGGGCGATCTGTCTGTGTGTGTGTGATTACATTACCTATAAGCTCAAATTGAAACTTTTTACAAATTATTACCTTAAATTACCCACTAATTTTGATGCTAATGGCCTAACAGGTAAATACCACGATTTGGAGGTAAACACATCCAAGTGAAA
Organism: Polydrusus cervinus; assembly: GCA_935413205.1. Taxonomy (NCBI): domain Eukaryota; kingdom Metazoa; phylum Arthropoda; class Insecta; order Coleoptera; family Curculionidae; genus Polydrusus; species Polydrusus cervinus. The sequence continues at coordinate 34,508,885 of OW284517.1, read as the reverse complement.
TGATGTGCGAAAATCAGGAGCTAACTTGCTTGATGATAATTGGTGAAAGTGTGTGAACACATTATTAGAGGAATGATTTTGTTAATGGAAAGAGAATAGGCAGTTTTTGCTAACAAAAAACCCCGCTATTCAAATTTTTAAACGCTAATATCTAAGCAGTTCTTCATAAGATCTGAACTCAGCCTAGATATCTCTAGAAATCTAGAATTATGAGTGCGCATGATCAGGTGTTACGTGTTTTCCGTGTTGCTGTACGGATGCGAGGGATGGACTCTCGATCCAACTAATGAGAAAAAAATTGGAGGCATTTGAGATGTATCTGTATAGACGCATGCTGAGAATTATCATGGGTACAAAGAGTAATAAATGAAGAGAAAAGTATGAGCTCCTCAGACTAATAATTGAGGGCAAAATTCAGGGTAGAAGATCAGTTGGAAGACGACAAAATTCTTGGATGAAGGATTTGAGATGATGGTTCAGTTGTACTTCCACAGACATATTCAGAGCAGCGGCTTCTAGAATTATGATTGCCAGATGGATCGCCAACCTTCGACAGGAGACGGCGAATTAAGAAGAATATCTCGGCAACTCCTGCACCGGTTTTTACCAAATTATTTGTGTAGTTTTATTCGCGTTTGAAATATGGTACACAGACAGCTCCAAAACCAAAGAGGGTACCGGAGCGAGGAAACACGGAGTAAGACCGGAGAAAAATGTGTTTTTCTCTCTGGGAAAGTATCCCACAGTAATCCAAGCAGAAATCTACGCCATATTACAGTGTGCGTATGAAAACAATAAGAGGGTTTTACCTCAATAAGTGGATCCATACATATTCTGACAGTCACGCAGCCCTTAGATTGCTAATATGTAAAAAGGTAACCTCAAGACTGGTATGGGAATGTCAAGAAGAACTGGAGGCCCTGGCAAAGGTAATACTACACTGGATACCAGAACAAGAAGGTATTACAGAAAACGAAAAAGCCGATGAACTTGCGAGGAAGGGCTCGGAAAATACATTCGTTGGTCCAGTACGGGCACTCGAAGTTCCAAGATGCACAGTACGGGATCCCATAAAGCGATGGATCAGGAAATGACACAGAATCCACTGGAGCAACAGACAGGGATTACACCACACTTCCAATGAAAAGGAATCAGCTGAGAACCATTACAGAATCCGACTGTACAATGGAGACCTTGACTGCAGATTATGCGGACAAGTCAGAGAAACTGTACAGCACATAGTTTGCCATTGCGAGTCACCAGATTCGAAGAGGCAACAAATATTCGGGCAACCAAAACTGAAACCAGAGGGCATACTTACCCTCTCCTCAGTTGACCTACACAAACTAGTGTAAGGAACTGGGATCACGGGGTGGGTATAACAACTAAACAGGGTGAGCACATTGGGCCAAACCTGGCCTAAGTGCATTCTGCGCACGGACGGGCCCTCGGAAAAAATGGTTTAGCAGGATTGTAGTTACTAGTTAACTAACCAAAACCAAAAATTATATATTACATTTTATTTTTTGATAATAATATATCTAAAGCAAGTAATTAAAATACAAATTAATATTTTTAATAAAAAATTAATAAATAAAAAGTAGAATTCAGCCTCACAAGGAACACTCAAATGTAAGATTTAATATAAATTATGACCCAGCTTGAAATAAAGCTAAACAAACCAATGGTGGATATGACGGAAACTTTATACCTACTTGATTTTTTGGCTTAATTATGTTGACAGATGTAGTGAGTAGTCACCTTTTTATGTTCAATGGGCGATATTTAAATTGCGGAGGCTTACTCAAAAATGCGTTCAAGAGGAAGAAGGACACTTCCTTGAACACATACGTTTTAGTTATTTTGCGATTATTAAAAAAAAATAAGCTCAAATTCTTTTACGATATTACTGGGCACAAGATTCCGCAACTATGCCACCATTTGACGGATATCTCCGAAAATATTCGGAAAATTTAAAATTTTCTTTCACCAAATTATTAAGCCCCAAATTACGCAACTTTGCCTTAATTTAACCTTCGTATCTCTTACCGTTGTCGATGGAACAGGATACCTGGTCATACCCAAGCGAGGGCCACAATTGGGAAACCCTCCAAAAGGCTATCAACTGGAATGTTGCCTCTAACGCGTACCCAGCTAGAAAAAGTGGTCGGCCTACTAACAGGCCACTGCCACTTGAGACAACAGCTACGCCGAGTAGGAATTTACAATGGCCCCATTGAATGAAGGCTTTGCGGCAAAGAGGACGAAACCGCCTCACATAGCATATATAACTGCGAAGCACTGACCCGAAGAAGACTCAAAATCTTCGGAGGTATCTAATGTGGGGATAACCTCCCGCATGACAAACTTGGTAGGAATTTGCTGGACCTTATAAAAGGAACAAATCTTTTCTAGCAAGATAGCGGAGCACAATAAGCCACTGCAGTGCAGGAAGCTTGGGCCGAACGCCCGACCCCCGCCTTAACTTGTGCTACCTGGACAAACGCATATTTTGCTACAGAATATTATGTGATATTTCTTAGAAGCATCTGACCAAAATTTATAATTTCTTCTTCAATTGATTGAACCAAAAATCACATTTATTGGATAATCCGAACATGAACTCATATTCTCCATTATTAAAAATTAGTAAGATTTAATTTTATATGTCGACTTTATTAACATTGAACTCTGGAACTTTGCCGCTGTTATAAAAAGACCTTAACTTTCTCCTAAAAACCCAAGCAAATTCGTGACGGTTTAATTTTTAGAATTAGAACAAAGGCATTGTATGGACTCAGGTTTTAAACAATTACTCCTTAAATTGTAGCCGCATGCTATGGTAAGCCGAGTTTACTTTGCGATCATTAAGGAGTCCGTAAGTTATTGTAAAGAAAACTCAAATTAAATCAGTTTAGACGGGTGGAAGCATGCCTATTAAGTGTCATTCCCAACAATTTTTATAAAGCAAAATTTTGTATTATCAATGTTAATAATAATAAATAGTAGAGCTAATTTAATTATTTTAATTAAGATCGGTGTGCCTGAGGAGAAAAACGCAAGAAACCATTTTTATGCAGAAGTGACCAGACTAGTCAGATATAATATCCACATGGAAAAATATCAGTGGCGTCCCACTTTTTTTCTAAGGAATATACTTGGTGTACTTTTCCGCACCAAAAGGTTGTACACACCTCATCAACTTTTGACACTCTACAAAGCCCAGATTCGACCATCATTAGAATATTGCTCTCATGTCTGGAGCTCTGCACCCAAGCACACCCTTCGGCTACTGGATTCCATTCAAAGGAGAGCCGTTCGTCTGATCGGCGACCCCGAGCTGACCAAGACCCTCGATAGCCTGGAGCATCGAAGACAGGTTGGTGATTTGGCTCTCTTTTACAGATATTTCCATGGCAGGTGTTCGACTGACATTGTCCACTTGATTCCACCTAGAGCAATGCAAAACAGAAATACACGGCGAACCACTGCCGCTCATCCATATATTGTTCAGCTTAGTACTCCTCGAACTTCATTGTTCAAGAATTCTTTCATCTGGAGAACGTCATCTTTGTGGAATGATCTTCCTGAGGTCGTGTTTCCCAATGAATACAATCTTCAACGTTTCAAGACCAACGTTAATCGCTTTTTTCGCACTCGCACCGCTCCCAGAGCGCCTTAAAGGATTTTTCCTACAGTGCAGGTGTTTTATTATAAAAAAAAGAAATCGGTCCTTCATTTAAAGTTTTAAAAATTATTCTATTGGCGATAACGCTGAAACGAACGGAGATATCGAGCTGCGGTTTAAATATTTTTTCTAGAAAATTTCATCTACTTTTCGATTATGGTATCATAATTATACCGTATGATTTATTTTTTCGGAGTAAAATCAAAAAAATGTTATTATTACAAATTGCGCCCTCTAGCATTTTTTTAAGAACTATTATGGACAACTAAATACGATTGGTGAAAGTGCATACATTTCTCTTCCAAACAGTCTTTAGTTTGCTAAAATCGGATAAGTCGTTTATAAGTTACAGCGATTTAAATGATTACACTTTCAACAGCTTCCCCCCCTCTTATTATAGTCGGTACGCTAATGAGCATAAGACAAAAATGATGCATAATTGTCCAAGCTTTCTAATGGTGTTATCAAAGATATACCTTAATGTGGAATTTTCGGAGATATGTAAAATTTTAAAATTTACTTTTTAATTACGCCCTCTTGCGGCCAAATATGGAACTTAAAAATTATTTCCAGGATTTTCTCATGGCCACTTTAGTTATAATTTTTTTTCCTGAATTTCTATGCTCAGTAGTTTCCGAGATATGGCCGGAATATCACCCTGTATAAATATAATTTCGCATTGAGCTGCTAATAATATATTAGTAAACTAACAAAATATACATTTTTACGGCAAAATTAAAATAATAACACAATTAAGGAATAGGTACTTATCATTGGACGGACATCGACTTTGGTCTTAATAAAACGAATAAATGTTGTTCCAACTCTTTGTAAAAAATTTGCGGAGTTCTTAAACCTCCGGTAATGTAGATTTAAAAATGATCATCGTGTACCAATTGTCTACTACCGTCTCCCTACAGCTCGGTTAATGTTATTTTGGCGAAAGCGCTAGAGACCTTTGACCTTTGATCTTGATTAATTCTGTATAGATCACAAGCATGTTGCATCGACTTAACTGGTTTGGTCAATTTATTAAGTTTATTTAGAGAAAGAGAGAAAACGTTTTAACACATTATAAGATCAAAAAAAAAACTTCGTCAAAGTGTGCCGCGAACTGTCAAGTACCTATTAAAGTTTTTGTTGTTTGAAAGGTACACGCATTTATATTTTATTTGTTTTTTATTTTTTAAATAACTTAAGTTTTGATTTAAATTCAATACGCATCAGGATATTGTTTCGCGTGTTATTTCGGCCGTGTTTTACCGGTAGTCAGGGCCCGCTCTAGGGGGGAAAAACCTGGGCCCCTGCCCAGGGCGGCAAGTTGGAAGAGCGGCATGATAATTCTAAAAAACATCATAAATCCCCGTTTTACCTACTTACGTTCCTACGTATATTTGAAGTTTGAACCATTCCAATTCTCAGTTAACAACATTAATTTCCTTTGTTTTGCTGTTTAATTTTTTAAGCAGTGACTATTTCAACCGATCCCTTTTCTTTTTAATATTATTAAAATATCAAGCAATTCCGCGACAAAGCATGCCGAACAACGCCGGCACCGGTGCTTTTTTCGGTCATGACGGCGTCGCAGCAAAGGGCTTAATTTTTTTAAACATAATATGTTTATAATGTGCAATTAGATTAGATTTTAATGTTTTTTTGTTAATTTTCACTTTGTTAGTATTTAGAATTTATTTATGTGCAATAAATACGCAATAAAAAAAAATTCAATATTTTTTTTAATTAAAAATACCTGGCAAGTGTTTTATTTTTTTAAATTAGAAAAAAACACTTTCGAAATTATGTGCGAGACTAGGAAAAAGGCGGCAATTTTTTGTTTTGCCCAGGGCGGCGTTATTGCTAGAGCGGGCTCTGCCGGTAGTGGGTCTGGAATTGCCGGTATCGAGTAGTCAAATGTGCGCGATGGACGCTGTCCATTTAGCTCGTGTCACGGCGGTGTACTAAAATTAAGTACCGCGCGCGTTCACGCTATCCAAGATTGCAACAAACAAACCAGGAGTTATCTTCAAGTGACGCCACAATCAGGTAAGTCTGGACCACTCCAGTCGTTTCGTCTTTTCTCCCTTTTTCAATCATTCGTAATTTTGGTCCTTCGAGCCGGATTATTTATATTAATTAAATAATTAAAGTTTCATTTTCCCTTTTTCAATCATTCAAAAGGCATACTTTAATGACTTTTTCTTATCTTTAATCTTACGTTATAGGAGGATTATTAAAACTCGTATATTGATATTAAAAAAATATATTACATGCCCAATTTTTATTTTCCGAATACACACCACCTCTATCAACTCTATTTACTCAAAGAAACGCCACGTTTTGCACCAGCATGCCTGGGAGTTTATTTATTGCCAGGGGGCCTGTGCTTATGTTATTTTAAATATTTGCACAAGATTTTATAATGCCGGTCGCATTCGCTATGTTGATAAGCTGATTGAAACAAGCCTTCCGACATATTTAATATGCAAACATCTTCGGGATTATCTCGATCAACAAACCGACAAGTTGGTAAACTTGCTTGAAGATTAGAAGTTGCAATTTTGCTTTTTGATACGTATGATTGTTTGGAATCGATAAGTAATAATAAATATTAATACAAGGTGATTCATTCTGAAGTTTTTTTAACAGTGTGTAGAAGCATAGATAACCTATAGTTTATTTCATAAAGGTGTAGAGTAATATAATGGGAAATTCCGTTCAGTTCGGCTCAATTTCGGTGTCGGCCATAGGCGTACGAGGGGAGATGACAGTTCTTCAGATGACGAAGAATATTATGATTTTTTATAATTTAAGTTATGTATAATGTATTTTTTGTATTTTGTATGTTTCTCATAATGTTTAATAAAAAATAAGTGTACTTAATACCATGTACATAATGTACGCCTTTGTCACACCGTTTTTAGTGTTGGTGAATGGATAACAATAAGCAAAACCCATAAATTGAACCAAACCCGGATGGTACTACCTGCACTTGATGAAAATAAAGAATTTTGCAATGAAAGCAATGCCAAATTATGAAAGTGGCTTAAATATTCGTTGGGTCACTCTGTAGTCCCTTTACATACCTAATGAGCTTATATTACTCTACACCTTTCTGAAATAGACTATATTATACATAAACAAAATTCTATTAGGATAGGAGGGACTTTAAGAAATAATAATTTATATTTTTTTGTATTTCCTTCTTTTTTGTTATATTTCTGGGGAACGTGTTGCAGAATTTGCCCGAAACCTATATAATTTTAAACCAATTAAAAATGACATTCTAATTTATATGGCGTAATAAAAATAAAATAGTTGATGGTCGCGATTCAATTGAAATTTAAAACAAGTTCCATCAATTTGCCTCACTCAACATGTGCCGTATTTAACAACGTCGAATAAAATTTTTAACGTGTTGTTAAAATTGTTTTATCCATCTGCTGGTGTTTATTTCTTCAATCGACAATATTATTTAATTTTAATTTCACTTTGCCCACAGTTACGCTGCGATGCGAACCGAGAGCAACAGCGACCGGCCTTTTCAGCCGTTCGTTGTGGAGCGCACAACGGCAAACGGTATCTAGAGAACAATAACAATCTCGTGGTTGTGGGTATTTTGTCGTTGAAGGTATTTTCTCAGGCCGGGGACCAAAGGTAACCTACGGTACTGTTGTGGCCGCCGTTCGCGTGTATGTATATGTCGTGGGACCGTTTGATTTTGACGGTGTCACTCATAGTTAGAACGTTTTCACACGGCACCATATATCGCGCGCGATAAATGGTCGCAATATTGCTTTACACCAAATTATGTGTTCTCTAATATCGATTGTGTGTGAAAATGGCTCATTCGAAAACACATAATTTGGTGTAAAAGCAATATTGCGACCATTTGTCGCGGGCGATATATGGTGCCGTGTGAAAACGCTCTTACGGTGCCAAGCCACGGTGGTATAGTATTTTTTAATTGACGCGGTCTCGAGGATCCCTTTGGCGTGTATTGATGATGAAAGAATAAATTATTGACTCATTAAGTTGAAAAGCGTTGTTGTTTTTTGAAAAAATATTTTATTATTATTAGAAACTTATAATGGTTGTGTGGATAGGTACTAAAATAGAGGACTTATCATTTTTATCAGTCACTAAATTAGTTTTAATCGAAAAATCACCAGGAACCAGCGATAAAAACATTTTAAATAAAAGAAAAAACTCACACTTCTAGGATTGACCAATCAGAGAAATTTTCTCGGTACTTTTTCCAATATAGCGGAAATCGCACCGAAAATTACTCTCAAAAATCATTTAATTTCGTTTAATTTAATTGACAGGCGATTTGAATTTAATAACTGGTTTAAGATTTCAAGGTCACAGATAGGAATGATAGATTATTTTTTTATTTCGACAAAGGATTTACTTACTTTTTTTTTGCAAACCTTCTACTCTAGTTAGTTCCCAGGTAACGGTCATTTAGTCGCGGTATTTTCTTGTCGCGGTATTTTCTTGTAGCGGTATGAAATAACACGTTCCCCTCCGTAACAGTATTTCCCACCTCTAGGACGCTCTGGTATTTGATCTGTTCTATCTTACACAATGGATTTATTCAAGACTCACCAAAATAAGGACAAATATATTCAACCAAATTCCAACAACAAAGGCCAGAACATTGTTACGACGTTTAAAAAAATTATTATAATTTTGTATTCACCTCACTCTATTCCGTTTTATATAAAATTATCTCTTACAGGAAATCTCTGCTCGTATATTGTTAATCTGACAAATAGGACAACAATATTATTATTATTATTATTATGCCTTTCTTAGCATCGTGATATTTTTGTTAAATAATACTAAACTGTTAATTTACATATTTTCAAAATAATTAAGCTGTATAAAACATACAGGGTTAAATAGAAATAAAGTATTTTAACTGTATTTACTACTGGGTTTTTAATTCAAATCACTCCTAAAATGACGGTTCTGGGTTTAAATTGATAAAGCATTTACATATACAGGGTGACTCCTAAGTTGATACTTATTTTTTAGCTGTGTATAGAAGGTACTAAAATAAACAACGTTTTCAAATACCTTTTTTCAAAAAACTGAAAAATAGGCAAGTTAGAGATATAAAAAATCTAAGTGCGAGCCTGGTCATAAAAACAAAGCCCGCTATAGTTTCTGTTGTTTTTCTTAGCTCTTATTAGTATTAGTCATATAGTGTTGAACAATACGCTGCGGTAGGTTTTTCTGAAGCAAGTTAATTTTAAATTGTGTGATACGTGAAAATGGTAAAATTTGAAAACAATAAACTAATAGATATGGTGCTAATTTACTGTGAGTGTCGTAAAAGTGCGGATGTTTCTTCGAGATTATACGCAGAACGCTTTCCCTTGCGGGCTCATCCTACACCCAGACATTTCCTTAATGTTATTCAACGGGAAAGTTAGGCAGAACCGTATTTGATTAGTAGTGTAATAAATGAATGTAAGTACTTACTTTATTTTTGAGTTTTTTAAAAAAGGTATTAGAAAATGTTTATTTTTATTCCTTCTATACGCAGCTAAAAAAGAAGCATCAACTTAGGAATCACCCTGTATACACATCAGTGGCACACCGAAAACTTTCCACCCAGGTTAGTTTTCTTGTAAATAAATAAAGCAAAATAAGCACACGTTATTTCTCAGGGGGCATATATTCTTGATATTTTCACCCCCCCCCTCTGCTAGTAAGTAACAAATTACTAAACTTTCCAATAGAATCAAATAATATTGCGTCATGGAAAATTAATTTGGTGTAGGCTCGCTTTGCGCCACTCTCCCCTGTAATAACTGTACAACAAAATGGTTTACAAGTAAATCGGGTCTTGAAAATCAAGAAGTCCGATGGATTATGATAGTCGATGCGGTTCAGCGGGTTTTCTGATATTTTCTTTTAATGGGTTATAAAACATATAAACCCATCCCTTTTCATGTCGAGGTTTACTTTACAGTAAATGGGCAGATTGGGTGCACTATTATTACTACGCGTTTACTGGGCTTATCAATTTTAAAAGTTATTTGCTTATAAAATATAGAAACGATAAAAAATTAAAGGATAAACGATTAAATTAAATTTTCCGAGCGTTTTGTCTAGTATTTCCTCCCCTGTTGACTTTAGAGCGGGGTTGCAGCGAGACTTTTTTAGGGTCTGGTGTCCGCAGCTTCACCTGTTGAATTTCAATGAAAACCAACCGCAATCCTATTCAAATAAGTTAAGATCGGGTTGTCCAAAATTGTTTAAACTCCGCATGTGCATTCACCACACAGAGACCCTTAAAATGTCTCGCTACAACCCTGCTCTAAAGCCAACATGGGAGCACATTTTTGGACAGTCTAAAACTTGCATGGGATTTTCTATGTTTCCAACCATGATGCACCACTTGGTATAGTTATCAAGATTCAATTATGAGCGATAAAAAAAAGTAAAATCTAGAAAAACGAAACGATTTATAGTCTATTTCAGAAAGGTGTAGAGTAATGGGTGTAAAAATGGGAAATTTCGTCCAGTTCGGCTTAATTTCTGTGTCGGCCATAGGTGCAGGTACATTTTAAATATTAAATTATTTATGATAACTAACCAAAGAAAAAAAAGAAGATAATTTGATAAGGAAGGATCTATTAGCTATAGCAAATTTACATAAATATCGTTTTATGAAATATGCTGTGGAAGATATAGCTGAAAACATAGTGTAACTGAGCTGCGCACACCGCCATATCTTTGCGAACTAAATCCTATAGAACTTATATGGGCGCAAGTGAAAGGATTTGTAGCAAGACACAACACGACATTCAAAATAAAAGACGTTAAGCTACTACTACTACCAAGCTATTAAGGAAGTGACACCAGAGAACTGGCGAAAAACATGCAGTCCATCATGTCATTAAAGAAGAGAAGAAAATGTGGGATCTTGACCACTTTATCGATCAGACCGTCGGTCGACCCGTTAATTAAAATAAAAAAGTGTAGATGACAGTTCTTCAGATGACGAGGAATATTCTGATTCTTTATAATTTAATTTCTTTAATTTTTTTATAATGTTTAATAAAAAAATAAGTGTACCTAATACTATGTACATAATGCACGCCTTTGTCACACCATTTTCAGTGTTTGTGAATGGATAACAATAGGCAAAACCCATAAATTGACCCAAACCCGTGTGGTACAACCTGCACTTGATAAAAATAAAGAATTTTGCAATGAAATCAATGTCAAATTATGAAAGTGGCTTAAATATTCGTTGGGTCACTCTGTAATCCCTTTGCATACCTAATGAGCTTTTATTACTCTACACCTTTCTGAAATAGACTATAACGTCATAACCCGCTAAAATATATTGTACAAACTTAAACTTTACACTGTGTATCTCAAAAATAAGTTTAAAGATTAATTAGTCTCAATTACTGACCCAACAAGTAAATGACAAGAAAAACAAGGAAGACAAATGTTTGGCTTTTTCGCTATAATATTAATATAAAAGAAAATTAAAAAGTTGCTGTAGAAATTTAACATATTTTACATAACAGAAAATTAAAATAAAACGCGTCCTAAATAAACAAGGGGTTAGCATTTCATTGCCAAGTTGATTATGTATGCTCAAAGTAGCGTAATAAAAGAAGAATTTTTAGCGAAAATTTCCAGTGTCAAAGCTTTACTCCCGAATTTAAACTGTTTTTTAGAATATATTTTGCGGAACCCTTTTTTAACGATGCAATCTTTTTTTAGATAAAGGGTACTGCGTCGGTGTGAGTGATTTAGAAATACTGTATGCAGTGGCGTACTTAGGGGGCTGCGGGGCTGCAGGGCTGCACCCCCCGAGCCCAGGAGCTCGGGGTCTAAAAGTCTAATTGCAACCTAACTTTTCGTTTTTCGCTTGGACTTTTAGTTTAAATTTTTAAAAATTGTATTCTTGGCTTAGATTACAAAGGTCTTGTAGGAAACGTTTAGTTTTTTTAACTTTTTCTTCTAAAAGTCCTGTTTTATATAGAGATTAATATTTCGGTAGCATATCGTTTTACTTATTGATTTATGATGCAATTTTATAGGAAAATGAGTAAAAAAGAATAATATTTTATAGTATTTTTCTATTATATACTTGTCTGTTCCGTTTTTCCTTTTTAGGGGCTATTTTAAATCAACAAAAATATAACCCAATGCAATAAAATATTTTTATATGAAACCAAAAAACAATTAGGTATTTAACTAAGAGAAAAATTAAAGTAAAAACTTTAATTGAAAGTATGGACTACTGCTTCCAATTTAGTTGAAACATTTTTTATGGAAGAAATGTGATAATTTATAATAAAAAAAATAGTGCGGGAAGAAACGAGAATGCTTTATTATGAATTTACAAAACGGCACTTAAGTAGAAGTATTTCAAAACCTAAGCATTTGCACTAAAAACTGCTCTTAGATCTACGCTCCTAAAATACAAGATTTCTGAAAAATTCATCAATTTTGACATGATGAGCGATATTTACTTTATTTTTAATCATGAAAATCCGAGCCCGAAAAACGCGGATTAGAGTCATATATACGTCTTATGTTAAAATTTTGGATTGACACTAATAGTAATATTTTTCACAAATATAAAAATTGTTTTTTTTTAATAAAGCGCGTTTTCGCCTTATGCACTCGGTACAATATAAATACATGTAGTCCCGACTGTCCCTTCTTCCAGAAAAAAATGGCCTACTTACGCCCATTGAGCCCCCGAGCACATTTTCTGGCTACGCAACTGACTGTATGCTAAATAAACTATTGACGAAATACGGTATGCAGGGTGTTACTAATTCTATGCTCATCACGGTGATCTTGCGTGATTACGAAATTTGGAGACGTCTAACAAGCTTTATACAAATTTGAAAAATTTCGAAGATATTAGAAAAAAAACGATATTTTCATTCCCTTAATTACATCTACCTGTACGAAATCAACAAGATGGTTTCTCAGCGGCAAAATTTTGATAAATATCTGGTAAAAACTATTGTTAGTGGGACAAATGTCATCCTGGTTTTGAAAAAGACAATTTAAACGAAAATGCAAGGTTTGGGTGCCTATCTGCCCAAGAGATTATTCCACTTAACACACGGAAGTCCAAGAACTCAATTTTGGCACAGTTCTCAGAGTTTCTAATGGCAAGAAATTATAAACTGGAAAAATGTATTACTGGGATGGAACTGGCGAAAATCCTTGAAGGTTACGTCTTTAACAAAAAGAAGGGTAATGGCGACGAACATAAGGAATCTTCTGTAAAGGCTATATGGAACACTACAGCAAAAATGATTCAAGAAAAGTATCCTACAGAATACGAAATAAAGATTGACCTTTTACGGATATTCCCGTTAAAAATGCGAGAATGGTATGAGACACAAAGAGAAAGCAGCTCTGTTATCTATTCACTAACACTGAAGATGGTGTGACAAAGGCGTGCATTATGTACATAGTTACATAGATAAACTTATTTTTAATTAAATATTATAAAAAAAAATACAAAATACATTATACAGAAATTCAATTATAAAAAATCATAATATTCTATATTCTTCGTCATCTGAGAAACTGTCATTTCCTCTTGACGTTATAATTAACGGGTCGACGGTCCGATCGATCAGGTGGTCAAGATCCCACCTTTTCTCCTCTTCTTTAGTGACATGATGGACTGCTTTGCGCCAGTTCTCTGGTGTCACTTCCTTAATGGCTTGGTCAAACAGTAGCTTAACGTCTTTTATTTTGAATGTCGTGTTGTGTCTTGCTACAAATCCTTTCACTTGCGTCCATATAAGTTCTAGGTATAGGATTTAGTTCGCAATGATATGGCGGTGTGCGAAGCCCAGGTGCTCTATGTATTTCAGCTATGTCTTCCACGACATATTTTATAAAACGATGTTTGTGTAAATTTGCTATAGCTAATAGTGCCTTCTTTATCAAATTATCTTTTTTTTCTTTGGTTAGTTATTATAAATAATTTAATGCACAAAATTTACCTGCGCCTATGGCCAACACCGAAATTGAGCCGATCTGGACGGAATTTCCCATTTTATTACTCTACACCTTTCTGAAATAGACTATAGTTTTTTATAATTCCAGGCAACAAGAACCTCATTTTAACACGGCAAAATTAAGCGCGATTAGATCCAATATGTTTATAAAAATCAAAATCTATTCAATTGAAAATAAGTTTGAAATATATTTTGAATAGTTATTCGGTGAATTTATATCAAATAGATTCAAGCCAATGCAATTAGTAAAAAAACTCTTTAATTAAGTCAAATTCAATTAATCGTACAATGTCCCACAAAGAGTTATTTTAACTAATATTCAAATTTAGCATTAATTTCGCGCAAACCCAATTTTGTTTCTAGATTATGAATCCGTATATAAATTTTGTTGAAATTAAATATGCGTTGCAACTATTGACAAATGTTCGTTTAAAAAATTTAATAAAATTGGATAATCACTGTCTGGGCGTATTTTAATACTGAATAATTCAAATTTTAATTAATGGTTAATAAATAATTACAGTCATAATTAAATTTATAGGGAATTTAAACGTGAAATTGCCGGTTCCCCTCGTCGCACTAAACGAATTTTAAATTGACAGCAAATTTTATGGTAAATCATTAACCTCACCCTCCTTATAAGGCATTCCATAATTACCTCATCTCATAAAAAAATGTCATTGTCAAAATTTGGTTAAGGTATTGTAAAAAGGTAATTTGTCGCAATGCTTTAGTTTAAGAGTAAAGTTTAGTGAAGCATTCGCCATTTCATTTTTTCATCAATATTTCTTATTCTTTTCGCTTTATTTAAAAATCGGTCAAATAGCCGTCCTTGCAGTGGCGGCTCGTCAGGTGAAGTAGGTAAAGGGGCTCTTCACCAAAAAAATAAAACCAGGAGGAAAGTTTTTCGACAATAGAAAAGAAGGTTTTTTAGCGGCAGGCAGACAATGTAGTGCATCTATCTTTTGCATTAAGTACACAGGGACGCCAAATGCAATGGGTTCCCTAGGGCACAGGTAGACAATGACAGGCTGTTTCGTTCTCATTAGAACTCATCAGAAAGCCATAACCTGTAAGCGACCCCCAGTACAGCAAGACTATGCTTTCAAGGCATTTTTAAGAAATAAAAACGCGATGAAAACCCAGTAACGCCATCTATAGGAATCAACTCAATGCAAAAGATATTCGTCGACAAAAGCAGGGAATCCATTGTATTTGGCGTCCCTGTGTACTTAATGCAAAAGATAGATGCACTACATTGTCCGCCTGCCACTAAAAAACCTTCTTTTCTATAAATATAAATATTAATGTACCAATACAGGTACCCTTTTAACCTTTAGAAAATAATTATGTTCGAACTAATAATAATAATTTAATCCGAATGCGGCTATGCATAATAGGGCCACGGTTAACTCCGATGGACAATAACTATAAACACTCGTGCATTTTGGCGCGCCCCAGCGACCGTGTCCGTTAGGTCAAAGCAAGTGAAGACCCAAAGCCCAACATTTAAGTTTTGGATGCGAATTTAGGTATAAAACTTTACCAGACATTTTGTTATTGCTAGCGACTTGTGTCTCAAGATGGGTAGAAAAAGTGCATGATCCTTTTTTGCACGAATCGCGGTTCAATACCAGGAATAAGGTATTTCAGGTATGTAAAATATTGGTTACTTAGTTTTATTTGACCATAAACTGTACACACCCGAACTAACGGGTGAATTTAAATAAAAGCTTGTAAAAACATTTTGAAAGTCGGCCCTGTCAAATGTTTACATCAAGAAGCAAATTTCCGAGCTGCGCAAACTCAACGGCCCCCGATCATCTGCTTACAGTGGTGTCATAATCGAATTATGGTATTAGCAATATAGTGTATGTATATATGTGGTTAGAACTTACTGACGCTTTTTTGTGCATTTATTTTAACATAACAGCATTACAGGACACAAAAGCAAACCAACAAAAACAAAACGTACCCACTATAGGTTAGAAAGAACATAAACAAATGTCAGGGAATTTTATATTTAGGTTGGTGTCTCATAAATCACCAAGAAATCCCCAGAAATGCCCTTGCAATTGCAATAAAAATAGGATCGGGGTTATATTTCTTGCAAGCAACACAAATGCGCCAGCTGATCACTAGAATCGATCTGCGCATACTCACAGGCAATCTTTTCTTGCGTGAAAGAAAAATTGCAAACTGTAAAGCGGCCTTATTGAATAAACGCAACCACCATAAAAAAAGGTTCATCGACTTTAAATTTCTCACCAAATATAACATAAAATTCGCCAAATTTAAATTTTTATGTGCAATATGTTTATTTTTACTCCTCTCGCCCAGTTCCAAAAACACTTTTTTTGTGCTAAATATAACAGTAAAATAAAGGTTTATACGACGGTTTATACCGGCCTTTTAACGACCAATGTGCTATTTTATTGTGAATAAAAATCGCAGGTTGATTTTTTATTTCCAGTATAAATAACACCAATTTATGGGTTATTTATAGGGATACTTTTCGTTTTCTTGTGACATTATTATGTTAGAGTTCGCAAAACGCACTGCCCGACCAGAGGCGCCAGAGGCGTAACAAAGAGGCGCCGACAGCGATGCGGCGCGAGCAGGATTTAAGGTTCGCTTGATAAAAGTAAGTTTTTTGTTGTCGTTTAAAAAATTAAACTTGTTTGCACAAACTATAAAAATCCATAAAAAAATTGCTAATAAAATTTAACTAGTAAATATACAGGGTGATCCTAAGTTGATACTTCTTTTTTAGTTTTGTATAGAAGGCATTAAAATAAACAACATTTTCAAATACATTTTTTCAAAAAACTTAAAAGTAAGCGAGATACAGAAGTAATCTAAGTGCGAGCCTAGTCATCAGAACGTAGCCTGCTATACTTTATGTTATTTGACTTATCTCTTATTAGTCATGCAATTTACGTGGTAAGTTATTTCTCAATCCGCTGCGGTGTGTTTTTCTGAAGCAAATTAATTTTAATAAATTGGTGAAAATGGTACAATTTGAAAGCAATGAACTAATTATGGTGCTTATTTATTGTGAGTGTCGTAAAAGTGCGGTTGTTTCTACTCTATACCCAGAAGTTTTCTTAATGTTATTCAACGGACAAGTTAGGCAGAACCGTATTTGATTTGTAGTGTAATAAATGAATGTAAGTACTTTATTTTTAGGTTTTTTGAAAAAGGTATTTGAAAATATTGTTTATTTTAATGCCTTCTATACGCAGCTGAAATAGAAGTATCAACTTAGGAATCACCCTGTATAATTCCTCTACTCACCGACCGGTCAGGCGTTCCCAAAAATGTTTGATGTCGAACCGACTAGTTGGCGGCAAGTCCATCACAATGCAACGTATTTTTATAAAAAAGAAACAGGAATTGGTTACAATAACACAGATTACTACTCTTTTCACCAATTCATTTAGTTATATTATCGACCATTACGCACACTATGCCCTTGTAAAAAATTTTAGACCTAGAAGAATGTATTTCTTTTAAAAGTGAATATTTATTGGGACCAAAAGGATGTATCGAACCCTACCCACTATGGATAGTTATAGGTATAGTATTAACGGGTCTACGATCCCATCGATCAAGTGGTCATGATCCCACATTTTCTCCTCTTCTTTAATAACATGATGGACTACTTTTCGCCAGTTCTCTGGTGTCACTTCCTTAATGGCTTGATCAAACAGTAGCTTAGCGTCTTTCATTTTGAATGTCGTGTTGTGTCTTGCTACAAATCCTTTCACATGCACCCATATAAGTTCTATATAGGATTTAGTTCGCAATTATATAGCGGTGTGCGCAAGACAGATTACTACACTTTTTATCAATTCATTTAATTATATTATCGACCATTATGCACATTATGTCCTTGGAATTTTTATAAATTTTTTAACAATAAAAAAAAACGAAACAAAAAAATTAATCAAATTCATAAAAAGAAAGTTAAGTAAATATAAAAAGATAATTACAATATTAAAGAGTTTTTAGTATTTTAATTTCATTCATATTCATACTTTAATGCGATTAAATTTTTCCTTCGTTACCGCTGCCATTTCTATTGTCTGTATTTTAGGGTTTTTGAGGATTCGAATTTTAATTCGAAAAGTAAAACAAAAGAATTGATTCATCAGTATTTATATTTATGTTAATCTTTTTATATCTGGAGAAACATGGCCGTACCACAACAAAATGAAGTAAAAATTGAATACGATTGGTTAAAATAAAAACAGGATTGATTTTGGACATATTTACTTGTAAAAAATTGTTTACGGCATATTTGGAAAAACAAAATTTGATGCCTGTTTTACGTGAAAGCGCAAAGCTCGTAAAGCGTTGCCGCAACAATCTATGCACACTTGGCAACCAACATCGGGTTATTCTGTGCTGGGTTCCTGGACACTCCAAAATAGATGGCAACGAGGCTGCCGATGCGCTCGCAAGAGAGGGCGCAGGCATGCCAGCTGATCTAGCAGACAATACAGTGAATAAACCACTGGGATTGGTCAAAGAGGAGATTGACTACACGGCCAAGCAGCTTGCACAGAACAGATGGACAGGGTTGACAACCTGTAGTACATCCAGGCAACTGTGGCCCGCATTCGATAAAAAGAGAACCGCAGAGCTATTGAGACACAGTCGAAAAGACGTGAGAAATATTACTGCGGTTGTTACCGGACATTGCCTCTTCGGTAGACATGCCGAACGTATGCAAATACCCACTAACGACTTCTGCAGAAGTTGCAGAGATGAGGAAGAGGAAGAAAGTATTCAACATTTTCTGTGTCAATGCCCTGGCCTCGCAAGAAGAAGGTTCACTACTCTGGGTGAACCATCTTTCGATAGCCTGGAGGAACTAAGCAACTTATTACTTGGACGGCTGAGCAGATTTCTGAACAGTAGTGGCTGGTTTGAATGAGTTGTTAAAATCCTTCTGCGGTTACGTCGCACTAACCATCAGAGATCTGATGTAGGTGGGTTCTACGGAACACGTGTGGTATCACAACGGACCTAATTAGGACTACGTGAGACTGTTTGGTCAGAACCAAAGGTCTGCCACTCTTACCTAACCTAACCTAACCTACGTGAAGGCGCATAAATCAGTGACTTCATCTAGGAAAGTTGGACTGGAGACGACTTATCTGTTTAGCAACAACAATTTCATGAAAACGATGTTTTGGAAACGGTTGTCCGCGCACCCAGAATCTCCAAATAATTTGCCTGAATGATCTGCCATTAGTATATGCATCCAGGGCGTATTTAAGGGGGGGGGGGGGGGGGGGGGCTCGGGTCTTAATGTCTTGTAGGCAACATTTAGTTTTGAAACTTTTCCTTCTAAAAGTCCGGTTTTATATAGAGCCTAAGATTTCGGACGCATATCGTTTAGTTATTCGATTTATTTAATTTTATAGAAAAACGAGTAAAAAGTATAATATTTTATAGTATTTTTCCATTATATACTTGTCTGTTCCGTTTTCCCTTTTTTAGAGCTATTTTAAATCAACAAAAATATAACCCAATGCAATAAAATATTTTTACAGCAAAAACAAGAAACAATTAGGTATTTATTTTAGAGAAAAATTAAGGTAAAAATTGTAATTGAATCATTTTTTATGGAAGACGTGTGATAATTTATAATAAAAAAAATAGTGAGGGAAGAAACGAGAAGGCTTTATTATGAATATACAAAACAGCGCTTAAAAAGGAGCATTTCACAACCTAAGCATTTGCACTAAAAACGGCTCTTAGATCTACGCTCCTAAAATACATGATTTCTGAAAAAATCATCAATTTTGGCGTGGAGACCGATATTTACTTTATTTTTAATCATGAAAAACCGAGCCCGAAAAATGCTGGTTGGAGTCATACATAAGTCTTCTGTTAAAATTTTGGATTGATACCAATATTCATATTTTTCACAAATATAAAAAATGTTTTTTTTTAAATAAAGGGCCAGCTAGGAATATCAAAATGAAAGTAAACAAAAAACAATTTAATCCGACCATGCAAGGGGGAGAGGTAATAATTTAATTTTCGAAATTTGATAGTAGTTAGGTGAATTTTAAACGAAGTTTGGACGTGACACCAAAAATGTTTCGCCTGCGGCGCTTTTCATGGGTTTTATGTAGTCCCGAATGTCCCTCTCTTCAGAAAAAAAATGTCCTACTTACGCCGACTGAGCCCCCCCCCCCCCCCCCCTAGCATATTTTCTGGCTACACCAATGCATGTATCTGTACTTAGTTTTAAAATATTTTAGGGATAAACAAAAAACTGGAGAAATTGAGGGCTTGGGTGAAAATTTCCCATTAATAAATTCCACTTAAATTTCCACCACTTCTTCTAAAAATGTATTTTTTAAACTTTGAACCAATTAAATCTCTTCCGCTTACCTTTATAAAAGCAATTTAGATCTGTCACTGCGTTTAAACGTTTTCTACCCGACGGAGAATAAATTTAAAGTAAGTAAAAATGCACCGAGTCTTACAATCTTTCATCCCTGATTACTTTTGGTTTTATTTTGAGGGTGTTTTAATTTTATTTCTCGTTCTTTTTCGGGATTATTTCTCCGGAATCCGCATTTTTATGTATTTATGCAAATACGAAATGAATTTAAAGTATTAGTTGCTGGAGTAAGGAAAAGTAACTAATTTTATGTAGATTTTTTGTAAGGGGTGGATTTTACACTTTAAAAAGATAATTACAATTAATTAGAAAGTCTGGATAAATAACATTGCCTTTAGAATGTGAGCCAAATTAAACTACAAATGTTAAAGGATTGTAAGCAGTGTTTTGTATTCCTCCGAACCGACCATACGCATAAATAAGTAGTTTTTATCGTGTGTGTAAAGGCCTTTTTACATTAGATGCAAGTTGCAAGTGAAAGTGGTCGTTTTCAATGGAAAAACTTGCATCAGCATTCCTTAAGACCGTTCTAAAAGCAAATATCTTGCTGTACATTAACGTCTTATGCAAAAGCACTGCTTCTGTACGAGTGGAAGCAAGCGAGAGAGACGGTAGGCAGTAGGGTAGAAAAAGTTGTAACAAATAAACCCGTCGCAACCTTCGACCTTCCCTCATCTATCAGCTCGCGCTAAGAAAGCACGAGTTTGATAAGTGCATTGGTGACAATCTTCAATTATTAATTAGTTTAGTTAGGATATTTTTAAAGGGATAATGGATAAGGTACCGTAGAATAAGAAGCACTTTTGTGACAATTTAAATAATTTTTGCTTATAGGTTTATAATAAGTATTTAATATTCAGTAAGCTTATCATCATATTTCACATAATGATTGACTTTGTTTTTGGCAACATTGGTTCAAACAGATTTTTAATTTATAATTAGTGTTTCGTCCTTTTGCTGGACTTCGCACCGTCGGGTTTCGGGAAAAAAAGGAATATGGAGGCGTTAGTTGTTACTACTCTGGCCAGCAGCGCGTCTGCAAAATAATCCTGTTTTGGATTAAAAAGAGTTCATACCTATTAACGAGACACACAGAGAGAGACACTCTTAGGTGAATTAACAATAATCTCTCTGGAGAGCGACCTTTTGCACGATTTAAAACACAAAACCAATTTTATGACGATGTTTTAAAATAATGTTTACTTAAAGACCGCCGTTTTGAACTAATTTACAAATAATGTAGTTTTATTCTTCTTCTGCCAGTGTTCTTTCCACAAACTCAAAAACAAGACATTTTGTGACAAAATTTGAAATTTAGATGCTTGAATGCTACGGAAGGTACATTTTTGTCTTAAATGTAATTTTTCCCTACCCTGGTTAAAACAGCATTGCACGCCACTTCTAGAGTGGAACGAGAAATGCATGATTAATAATTCCTCTATAATATATTTTAAGTTACTTTTAAGCCTTTTTAATTCTAAACATTAATTTGATTTCTAAATTAATTTAGATGCCCTCTTGTAACACAAAATTAGTATATAAAAAAATATTCTCATCCTTCTTCAGAGCCATCATAAAGTCGGCATTCCTTTACCTCGCGTCCAACAATTTAGGCTTCCCCATTGTTTATAACCGCGTATAAAATAATCATTTCAAGCGGACCTGTATGAGGCTTATTAGCATTCATAACTCAAAAGTAATATACCTTTGGATTTAATTTTAAACAATAATTATAAAGATAATCTTACACCCATCATGTCAGGTCATTTGAAGAAAGTAAACGGAGTTTGTGATGAAGATGGATCACAGCTGGCCGGGAAAATAATTATGTACAACGACTTTGCTGGTAAATTTTGAGTAGTTGTTATCATAATTTTGTAGTCAATCACTAAGAAACATAAAACACCACATTAAATTTAAAAAAATAAAAAAATGTGTTTTCTATTATTTCATCTGTTTAAAAAAAAAGGTCGCCGCTGTTTGAAACACTTCTTTTATCAAAAGTTACCTTTTTTATTGTAGCGTTGGCGGAAGACCCAGTATACTCAGGTCTTGGTTTGCTTGAGTGCTTTTTTAAAAGAAATATTTGTAAAATAATTTTCAAGTCCTAATAATTTTCTTTTGAGCCTTCCGGGAATGACCGGCTTGCCGGACCCGCCAAGCCAGTCGGGCTTGTTGGGCTTGCCGAGTTTGCCTGGCTATTCGATTCCTTACCAGGGCCCATATTCTCACTTTGAAATAATACGGCATGTCGGTCGTTCTAAAATGTAAAAAACTCTAAAATCAATTTTTAAGGGACGCTGTAGAATTTTTTACATTTTAGAACGACCGACATCCGACATGCTTCATTCATATGCATGTATTATATTTATTATAAGCAATGGCGTAGCCAGAAAATATGCTCGGGGGGGGGGGGGGGGCTGAATGGGCGTAAGTAAGTTCTGGAGAAAATGACAGTCGGGATTACATGTATTTCATGATATTGTACCTAGAAAAGAAGACGGAAAAGCGCCGCAGGCGAAACATTTTCGGGGCCACGCCCAAAGTTCGTTTAAAATTCACCTAACTAGGTACTAACCAATTTCATCAAAATTATTAAAATTGGTTTTTGTAAATGTTTTTTTTTTATTTTCCTAGCTGGTTCTTTATTTAAAAAAAAAACATATTTTATATTTGTAAACAATATGAATATTAGTGTTAATCCAAAATTTTAACATAAGACGTATGTATGACTCTAACACACGATTTTCGTGCTCGATTTTTCATAATTAAAAATAAGTAAATATCGCTCTCCACGCCAAAATTGATGATATTTCAGAAATCATGTATTTTTGGAGCGTAAATCTAGGAGCAGATTTTGGTGCAAATTCTTAGGTTTTGAAATACTCTTTCTTAAGTGCCGTTTTGTATATTCATAATAAAGCATTCTTGTTTCTTCCCGCACTATTTTTTTTATTATAAATCATCACTTCTTCAATAAAAAAATGTTTCAATTAAAATTAAATTAAAAATTTTCTCTTTAAAAATAAATATCTAATTGTTTTTTGTTTTTGTTGTAAAAATATTTTATTGCATTGGGTTATATTTTTGTTGATTTAAAATAGCTCTAAAAAAGGGAAAACGGAACAGACAGGGCAGGACAGGACTCTACCCGTATGAAGAAATTAATTAATTAATTTTATTTTTTACCAGGGCTCAATATTTTTTGCCAGGGCTTCGCCCTGGCCAGCCCCCCCCCCTACCTACGGCCCTGGCCCAGCCTGCCAGACTTGTCGAGCCTGATGTTGGCGGGTGGCAAAAACTGGCTATTTGGTTAAAGGCCTTTTTACATTGGGTGCAATTGCAAGAAAAATTGCTTGAAAGCATGCGCTTTGTCGACGTTTTAAACAGCCGATGCAGGTTTTAAATGGGAAAACGTGCATCAGCTGATTAAAACGTCGTCGAAGCGCATGCTTCCATGCCATTTTTCTTGCAATTGCACCCAATGTAAAAAGGCCTTTAATACTGAAGCCCAGTATCTGGGACTGACCGCTAAAAAAATACCAAACTTATCATAGAATTACGACAGAAACGATGTGACTTACGTCTCGAATTTTAAAATTTTATTATGAATATTTACGGCCCAAATCACGGCAGGATGTCTCGAAAATCAATAAAAAAGTAATATTCTCTCTCCTGCACAGTATTAAATTGTTTATAAAAAGTTATATTTTCCGAGCATAAAAAGCGTTTTATTGTTGTTTATTGGCCCGTTAAAAATGTTTACTTAACGTTTATTTGCTCCTTACTCGAACATTATTGTTCGTTTTGATTTATCCGATGATTTTATATGGTTTGTAAATCATGTTTTGTTTTATATGCGTATATAAAAAAAAGTAATGAACGAGTTTAATATGGCAGAAATTAATGAGGGAATTGTTTTTTTTAGCGTAGGTGTTTATTATAGGATTTTTCTAACTATGAGAAAGTATCACTAGCGTTTGGGTCAGTTTATGGGTCTTGTCTATTGTTACCATTCACGAATACTGAGAATGGTGTGATAAAGGCGTGCTTTTTATGTAAATACTGGGTCTCCCAAAAGTCCCGCATAAAATAATATCAATTAAAGGAAAAAGATCTAGGAAAAACGCTCGGACCCGTAAATTTTTATTTTTAATTGTACATTTTTTGGCATAAAAAAAGATTATACAGTATGTCTCATAGAACTGTCGTCACGTCTTTGACAATTTTTTTTAATGGAACACCCTATATATTGTATTATTTTCTGATTCCCCACAAATTTCTACGCTTATGTTGTAAATGTCATATATCTAAATTCATTAGTTTTTGAGATATTGACGTTTAAAATACGGCATTTCTTGACTTTGACAGGCTGTAACATTGGAACGGTTAATCTTGAAAAGCAAAATTTGAAATTTCTGTTTTTAGTAATTTAAAGGTAGGTAATATCTATGTAGGTGTAAGAAAGTTATTTTCATGCAGAAAAAAAAATCGACAAAAAAAATTTAAGCCAATGAAAACCCTAAAAAAAACACCAAAGCTCATTTTATTGTAAAAATATTGGGAATTATTATTTTAAATTAAAATTACTTTCTCACATTCTACCATATATGTAGAGTGCAAATTTAAAAAGGAAAAACAGGGACAGTATTCGGTTCAAGAGAACGCAATGTTCTTAATATACAGGGTGTTCTTAAAGTTGAGTCATTTATTTGAACAGATTGTAGAATTCGTAAAAATAAGTAATTGTATCAAAAATCATTTATACAGGGTGTGTCAGTAAGGTGTCTGTCTGGGATAGCACCTAAACTATCAAAGATAGGGAAAAAGCGTAATACAAAAGTTAAAGGGTTTTTTAGGATACATAATCTAAAAATATTTTCTAATCTACAGGGT
The DNA here is from genome assembly GCA_935413205.1 of Polydrusus cervinus. Classification (NCBI taxonomy): domain Eukaryota; kingdom Metazoa; phylum Arthropoda; class Insecta; order Coleoptera; family Curculionidae; genus Polydrusus; species Polydrusus cervinus. The sequence continues at coordinate 34,483,843 of OW284517.1, read as the reverse complement.
GGTCCTAAAAAGTGGTACTGAATAATAAAAAAGAAAATTAAATGGGACACTCAGTATTATTTATTAGAATATGATTCAATGGAATAAGGACTTTGCAACCCTATTAAAATTTTTAAAGTGAAATGCAACGTTGCCAAGTAATTAATTTTTTCCGATATTTTAATAATTTTAAGGGTATCGTTAAAGAATCATATCAACCTGTAGATTATCCCTAGGCAAATATAATTGACGTTGTAAGTACTTTAAGGTACGATATATTGATCTATAATAATGTTTTTGAAATCTCGTATACAGAGCGTTCATTACAAGTTGGACAACTCGATAGTTTTAAAAATGCTTTAGTTCAATTTTTTTAAATGGGACCCCTCTAATTTTTTTAGGCAAAAAAATTTACCTTTCGAAACCCTTACTTTTTTGTTAAACATGTCATATATCTAAATATCATAGTTTTTGAAATATTTTAGGATTTGTCTTAAATTAGGGTCAAAAAAGGAAGTTTAAATTAAACTATTTAGTCAAGATTGCTTTGGAACAAAAAATAAATAATTCTCCTTGTCACTGCTGTCATTGCAAAATTATTTCGCTAACATTTTGTGCTTTATTACTGTTTAAATTTTAGTTTCCTGAACTAACTTTATCATAACTCAAGACAGCTGTGACAGAGAAAATTGTTTATTTTTTCTTCCAAAGCAATCTTGACTAAATAGTTTAATTAGAACTTTCCTTTTTTACCCTGATTTAAGACAAATCCTAAAATATTTCAAAAACTATGATATTTAGATATATGACATGTTTAACAAAAAAGTAAAGTTTTTGAAAGATAAATTCTTTTATCTAAAAAAATTAAGGGGGTCCCATTTAAAAAAATTAAAATAAAGCATTTTGAAAACTATCGAGTTGTCCAACTTGTAATAAACGCTTTGTATAAGAGATTTAAAAAACATTATTCTAGATCAATATATCGTACCTTAAAGTACTTACAACGTAAATTATATTTGCCTAGGGTTAATCCACAGGTTGCTATGATTTTTTAACGATACCCTTAAAATTACTAAAATTTCGGAAAAAAATTAATTACTTGGCAACGTTGCATTTCACTTCAAAAATTTCAATAGGGTTGCAAAGTCCTTATTCCATTGAATCATATTCTAGAAAATAATACTGGGTGTCCCATTTAATTTTCTTTTTTATTATTCAGTACCACTTTTAAGGACCACCCTGTAGATTAGAAAATATTTTTAGATTATGTATGCTAAAAAATCCTTTAACTTTTGTATTACACTTTTTTCCCTATCTTTGATAGTTTAGGTGCTATCTAAGACAGACACCTTACTGACACATCCTGTATAAAAGTTGCAGATTAAAAAAGTAAACAATTGAAAATATGTAAAATTTTAAAACTAGACCTGACTTTTTGATATGAGAATATCGCGTGTGTCGTGGTCGAGAGACCACTGCGCTTAATTGTTATTGCAACTACTCACAATAAATCCATGCTTACCGGTAAAATGTATCCCGATGTTACAAACGTTGTTCAAAATTGTCACCATTTGTTCAGTTTTCGCAAAGTCACTACACGCCCAAAAAATAAAATCGAGGTGTCCACGAACAACATCACAAGCGTTTTCGATGCGCTGTTGTAGTTCTTGCACAGTATTTACTGACATGCTGCGGCTATATTTTATTGGCGCTCCCCGTAAATTAATATTATGTCCACTAGTTCATTTTTTCCATAAACCGGTGCCATTTTTATCGCACAAAATGCCCAAAAATCAAAAATATCACGCACTTTAGCGAATTATTTACCTCTGCACTGGTCAAACCCAAAATTCGCACTGTAAGCCGTACAATTATTGAAAGAATGATAAGGATGCGTCACTTGTATCCTACAAAAAAATGAGCCATACCAGTAAACAAAACATTGAAAACGCAGTGGTCGAAAATATCAAAAAGTCAGGTCTTAATTTTACATTTTTTCAATTGTTAGTAACTTCTTTACTCTGCATCTTTTATATAAATGGTTTTTGGTACAATTACTTATTTTCTAGTCCTACAACCTGTTCAAATAAATGACTCAACTTTTAGAACACCCTGTATATAGAAATAATTTCGATGAAACTGGTAATTTTGGAGAAGAATTTAGAAATTTTTTTTTTATGATAAAACACCTGCACTGTAGGAAAAATCCTTTAAGGCGCTCTGGGAGCGGCGTGAGTGGAAAAAAAGCGATTAACGTTGGTCAGCTCGGGGTCGCCGATCAGACGAACGGCTCTCCTTTGAATGGAATCCAGTAGCCGAAGGGTGTGCTTGGGTGCAGAGCTCCAGACATGAGAGCAATATTCTAATGATGGTCGAATCTGGGCTTTGTAGAGTGCCAAAAGTTGATGAGGTGTGTACAACCTTTTGGTGCAGAAAAGTACACCAAGTTTCTGTGGAGCTGCCTTGGCAATTGCGGCAACGTGATCATGCCAGAACATAGACTGCTGCCTGGGTTTTCTTAGCATTAAATTCGACTTGGTTACTGTCACCTCAAGCTAAAATTTCTTCCAGGTCATGGTTGAGGCGCAATACTTCATGCTGCCTGCGAAGATGTGCGTCGGCAGCGGATGTTTGGGGAGTCAAGGTAAAAGATGAGACAAGTGTGCTGTCATCAGCAAAGCTATAAATTGGATATTGTAAAGGTACACTTATCGGTTAGCTTATACTTTATTAAGGTTTTTTTTTCATGTGTACGCAGTTGTATACTGGGTCTCCCAAAAGTCTCTCATAAAATTAATATCAATTAAAGGAAAAAGATCTAGGAAAAACGCTCGGACCCGTAAATTTTTATTTTTAACTGTGCATTTTTTGACATAAAAAAATATTATACAGGATGTCTCATAGAACTGTCGTCACGTCTTTGACAATTTTTTTAATGGAACATCCTACATATTATATTATTTTCTGATTCCCCACAAAATTCTACGTTTATGTTGTAAATGTCATGTGTCTAAATTCAATAGTTTTTGAGATATTGACGTTTAAAATATGGCATTTTTTGACTTTTACAGGCTGTAACATTGGAATGGTGGATCTTAGAGAAAAACGGTTTTCACCTCCCTATCTTAGTTTTTTATTCCCTATCCAAAGAAACCAACCTCCGATTTATCATGTTAAACCGTTAAAACCGGTTTTTTTGTTTAACATGATAAATCGGAGGTTGGTTTCTTTGGATAGAGAATAAAAAAAGATGGGGAGGTGAAAACCATTTTTCTCTAAGATAAACCGTTCCAATGTTACAGTCTGTCAAAGTCAAAAAATGCCATATTTTAAACGTCAATGTCTCAAAAACTATTGAATCTAGATATATGACATTTACAACATGAGCGTAGAATTTTGTGGGGAATCAGAAAATAATACAATATATAGGGTGTTCCATTAAAAAAAATTGCCAAAGACGTGACGACAGTTCTATGAGACACCCTGTATAACATTTTTTTATGTCAAAAAATGCACAATTAAAAATAAAATTTACGGGTCCGAGCGTTTTTCCTAGATCTTTTTCCTTTAATTGATATTAATTTTATGGGGGATTTTTAAGAGACCCAGTAAAAGGCAGTAAGATAGACGCATGCTAACCCCGCGAAGCGGGGGGAAGGGTGGCGAAATGAAAGGCCACGACCCCCTAGTACGAATATTTAATTTCCAATTGCCGCTCCTTTGTTTAGAATAAAAGAAAAGATAGGTAAAATACAGTCCTTTCACTCCTTTTTTTAATAAGTATCGAAAGCACTTAGAATTTATAGCTTTACTGGATTTTTCCTAATTAAGTGCGTTTTCGGTTGACGCTTTTCATCATCCCCCTATACCGTTTTCTTCTTATCAAGGAGTGGTCCTTTTCAAATAGGGATTAGTACAGATTAAATCGAAATAAAGGGGTGCATAGAAATTAGTTTTCTAATCATGGAACGGTTGATTGACAGTGTATGCTTGCCTTTTTCTGTTTTGTCACTGTAAAGTTGTCCGTACACTGCTGTATTTTATTTATTAAATAAAACAGACTGAAGGTATGGAAAATTACTAACATGGCGCGCCCAAAAGATGTCGCCCCTCTCGCTTTTAGATTCTATAGCCTATTTATTTCAGAAAGGTGTAGAGTAATAAAATGGGAAATTCCGTCCAGTATGGCTCAATTTCGGTTTCGGTCATAGGTGCAGGTAAATTTTGTGCATTAAATTATTTATGATAACTAACGAAAGCAAAAAGGAAAGATAATTTGATAAAGGAACTATTAGTTATAGCAAATTTACACAAACATCGTTTTATAAAATATGCCATGGAAAAACATAGTGTAACTGTGCTGCGCACACCGCCATATCATTGCGAACTAAATCCTATTGAAGTTATATGGGCGTAAGTAAAAGGATTTGTAGCAAGACACAACACGACATTTAAAATGAAAGACGTTTAGCTACTGTTTGATCAAGCCATTAAGGAAGTGACACCAGAGAACTGGTGAAACGCAGTCCATCATGTCATTAAAGAAGAGGAGAAAATGTTAGATCTTGACAACTTGATCGATCAGACCGTCGACCCGTTAATTATAACGTCAAGAGGAGATGACAGTTCCTCAGATCGAAAAATAATATGATTTTTACAATGTAAGTTCCGTATAATGTATTTTTTGTATTTTTAATGTTTATACTATGTATACATAATGCACGCCTATGTCCCACCATTTTCAGTGTTTGTGAATGGATAACAATAGGCAAAACCCATAAATTGATCCAAACCCGGATGGTACTACCTGCACTTGATGAAAATAAAGAACTTTGCAATGAAATCAATGCCACATTATGAAAGTTGCTTAAATATTAGTTGGGTCACTCTGTACTCCCTTTGCATACCTAGTAAGCTTTTATTACTCCACACCTTTTCTATGAAATAGACATAGCTCGGCTACTGTTTTCTAAAATTGAACTAATGTTTATTGAATGCAATATGACACGGTTTCTTGCCAGTGCATTTCGAACAAACCCCTGACGTTTTATTAGGGGAAAGAAATGCTTATTAAATGTACATATTAACCATAAGTAAGTGATATTACAACAATCTCATTATTGATGATATCTTCAATTCATATCTTATTATTGATTACATTTTTAGTATTTTTAATATGATTCTCGGAATATAAAAGTATGTCCAAGAACCTCACAAATAAAGATATATAATTTAAACACAATAATCATCTTTTCAGAGGCCGAAGCCCCAACGTACCATTCCATTGTAATTTAGTATTTTAAATAATACACTACCCATAATACTTCTATATCTACCCCCGGGCTATAAGGATAACTATAAAGTTGAATTTTAAATATTTTCAGTTATTCCGTCAATGCCAATTTCGCTTTCGGATATGCCTTATTATGTCCAGCGTTGTTCAATTCCGCGGCGCAGTCAGTTTTGACATTACAAAAAAATACACGAATTTGAACCCATCGAAACTGGACGGAAGTATCGAATCTCTTAATATTCCAAAAAATATTTTATAACCGCGTCAAACTCTGCCTGTTGCGAAGCTTATCGGCTTCCGCAAATATTTTTTTTATGATTTATTTAGACAGACAATTTTTAGTGATCGATCAATTAAAAGATGAGTCGTTACTTTTTAAAAATTCATCAAGCTATAGTATATTTCAGAAAGGTGGAGAGTAATAAAAGCTCATTAGGTATGCAAAGGAACTACATAGTGACCCAACGAATATTTAAGCCACTTTCATAATTTGGAATTGATTCATTGCAAAAAATTTTATTTTCATCAAGTGCAGGGGGTACCACCCGGGTTTGGGTCAATTTATGGGTTTTGCCTATTGTAATCCATTCAAAAACACTGAAAATGGCGTGACAAAGGCGTACATTATGAATATAGTATTAGGTACAATTATTTTTTATTAAACATTATAAACAAAAATGCAAAATACAAAAATAAATTATATACAGATGTTAAATTATAAAAAATCATAATATTCTTCGTCATCTGAGGACCTGTCATCTCCACTTGACGTTATAATTAACAGGACGACGGTCCGATCGATCAGATGGTCAACATCCCACATTTTTTCCTCCTCTTTAATGGTATGATGGACTGCTTTTCGCCAGTTCTCTGGTGTCACTTCCTTAATGGCTTGATCAAACAATAGCTTAACGTCTTTCTGTTTGAATGTCGTGTTGTGTCTTGCTGCAAATCCTTTCACTTGCGCCCATATTAGTTCCATAAGATTTAGCTCGCAATGATATGGCGTTGTGCGCCGCACAGTTACACTATGTTTTTCAGCTATATCTTCCACGGCATATTTCATAAAACGATGTTTGTGTAAATTTGCTATAGCTAATAGTTCCTTCTTTATCAAATTATCTTCTTTTTTTCCTTTGGTTAGTTATCATAAATAATTAAATGCACAAAATTTACCTGCGCCTATGGCCGACACCGAAATTGAGCCGAACTGGACGGAATTTCCCATTTTATTACTCTACACGTTTCTAAAATAGACTAAGTATAAACACTAGTTCGTAATGTACGTTTCAACATTGGCATGCTAGAAAATTACACTGGCTCGTTAATGGTATATTCCCTTTTCAATATCTTATTCTTATTAAGTATATCGAATGATATTTTTATTTAAAAAAATTATATTGGACCTAACCATTAAAATATAAGCTTGTAAGGTACCAATTCTGGTTCTGCCTGTTATAATTTTTTCGTAATTATTCGGTTTATAAAATAACCCAGTGTTTCACATATATTTTACATAAATATCGGGTATTTATGCAGCTGTGTAATAAGATGGAAATTGTACGGGCATACAAAAGCCTCTGTTAAATGAAATAATTATTAAGTGCCCCTCGTCACATCACTGCCATCAATGCTACAAACATCTAAACTATACCGGGTGTTCCATTATAGATGGCCACCGGCCGTATCTCGGAAACTACTGGGCATAGAAACTCGGGGAAAAAATGATAACTAAAGTGGCCATGAGAAAATCCTGGAAATAATTTTTAAGTTCCGCATTTTGCCGCAAGAGGGCGTAATTGAAAAGTAAATTTTAAAATTTTACATATCTCCGAAAATTCCACATTAAGGTATATCTTTGGTAACACCATTAAAAAGCTTAGACAATTATGCATCATTTTGGTCTCATACTCATTGGCGTACCGACTTTAATAAAAGAGGGGGAAACTGTTGAAAGTGTAATCATTTAAATCGCTGTAACTTATAAACGACTTATCCGATTTTAGCAAACTAAAGACTGGTTGGAAGAGAAATGTATGCACTTTCACCAATCGTATTTAGTTGTCCATAATAGTTCTAAAAAAAAATGCTAGAGGGCGCAATTTGCAATAATAACACATTTTACTCCGAAAAAATAAATCATACGGTATAATTATGATACCAGAATCGAAAAGTAGATGAAATTTTCTAGAAAAAATATTAAAACCGCAGCTCGATATCTCAGTTCGTTTCAGCGTTATCGCCAATAGAATAATTGTTAAAACTTTAAATGAAGAAGGGGTTATATATTTTTCAGAAAAAAAGTGGGACGCCACTGATATATTTCCATGTGGATATTATTTCGGATTAGCCTGGTTAATTCTGCATAAAAATGGTCCCTTAATTAAAATAATTAAATTAAATTAGACGGGCGGAAGCATGCGTATTAAGTGAAGGTGTTTATGTCCAACAATTTTTATAAAACAAAATATTTCATTATCAATGTTAATAATAATAATAAATAGTAGAGCTAATTTTATTTAATTATTTTAATTTAGAACGGTGTGCCTGAGGAAAAAAACGCAAGAGACCATTTTCATGCAAAATTAACCAGCCTAATCAGAAATAATATCCACATGGAAAAATATCAGTGGCGTACCACTTTTTTTCTGAAGAATATAGAATAACCGCTTCTTCATTTAAAGTTTTAAAAATTATTCTATTGGCCATAACGCTGAAACGAACAGAGATATCGAGCTGCGGTTTAATTATTTTTTCTAGAAAATTTCATCTACTTTTCGATTATGGTATCATAATTATACTGTATGATTTATTTTTTCGGAGTAAAATCAAAAAATATGTTACGCCCTCTTGCGGCAATATGCGGAACGTAAAAATTATTTCCAGGATTTTCTTATGGCCACTTTAGTTATCATTTTTTCCCCCGAGTTTTTATGCCCAGTAGTTTCCGAGATACGGCCAGTGGCCATCCATAATGGGACACCCGGTATATACAAGAAGTTTTGTACAAAAAAATTATTAGAAATGAAACTAGAGTTTTTTGCGGCATCTTTTAGAATTCAACTTTTTCTTACCAAATTAATTAATCTGATACAGTAATTTCTCGGTTGATTGAAATGCAGGTACCTATTTTCACGAAAAAATGCAATTTTAACAGCTTGATGGTGGCGCTCTTAAGTTAAAATGCATCCTATTAATATTAATTTTCCTAAAAATAGTCATTTGACTCACCCCTGTTAGGGCTTAATTCAATCGAAATTATGGCCAAATAATATATCATTAGAATACAATAATATTACCCCTCTGGCCCTATATTTTAATAAAACTTATAATTCAATTTGCAATATGTTCTTGCCTACTCACTCCTGCGAATACTAAAGAGGGTTGGAAAATTCTTATGTAGAAAATTCTTATACGAGGGAATACCCATATTAAATATATTCTTCTCCAAAGTTACCAGTTCCAAAAACGTTGCGTTCTCTTGGCCCGAATCATGGTCATTATTAATATTATTACTACGTTTTCTGCTATGAGAAAAAAAAATTTGTTTAAAGATGTGTTTTTATATCGTCATAGTCTATTCCAAAATTTATTGTAATTTGTTAAGCGGCCTATATCCTTAAGTAACACCCTGTATAGGTAATTATTATTAAAACAAATATAGATTTTCCCCTCACTTCGCCAGATCCATCCCCAGACGCGCTTCGCAACATCATGACTCATCAGTAGAGCCAGGAATCGACGAATGATAGGAACAACTCAAAACTGCTTAAGCAGTACTTGGTGGGACACATCAGTAATATGTTTCACGGAGCGATATCTGTGTCGTTATTAGACCTTCTTGAGTATAATTATTATTAATTATACCAATGGGTACTTATTTTTTTCTCGTTTCTAGACATCCCCTGTAGATACAAAGATAAAAACGGGGTGTCATGTGGAGGGAGTCTTATCAGTCTAGATGGTGATTCATCTGATAAACACTACTCTAGGAGAGAGATGACGGTAATTTTCGTCCTTTTATTGTCCTTTCCCTTATAGGCTCTAAGGCCTTGGCACGTTGAAATGTATTGTGCGTGCTTGGATCAAGAATTGGAAAAAGCATGCCGTACACTATCAAAATTTCAAATGCCGCGCGGATATTCTACGGATGTATTATTATTATGAGTTATTCTTATCAGTGATACCAATTTCGCGTAAGTTAATAGCTCCGTACGAAATTTTATCTAGATAGGTATACTCTATATTACTGGACTGTAAGTAGTTTAAAACAATTTTGTATGACTCCGAACCGTCCCTGTGCATATGCGGACAAACTTCCAATTTTATGTCAAAATTTATATATCGCTTTAAGTTTAGGTGGCTGATGAAATCTTCGATTTTTGATTTTAAATTTTGAGCCAGTTTTGAAAATTTGAGGTAAGTTTGTTTTTTCTTTATCAAGTGTTTATTTGATAGTTTGTCATGTGGTGTTACCACTAGTAACGGTAGACCATACATTTTAAAAAACAAATAATTATTATTCTCACTTATACTGGTATTTCTTAAAATATAGCAGATATCAAAAATTTGACAAATTACTTTCTTTGCTATGAATCAGTGATTCAATTGACGTAGAGTGATAAAATTTAAAAATATTATTTTGAAAGTTACACGCCATTAAAATTGGAGCAAAAATCATCGTCTTCTTTAACACCCTGTATATAAAATTTTCTGACAGTTAAAGAAAATCCAACATTGACAACTGTTTCCCAAGGGATGAATCTATCAACCATTCAAAACCGTAGGTCGATTTCATATCTGATTCAGAAAATATTAACTGTTAAATTTAGGCGAAATTTTTCTTGCTCGAAAGCAATCGTCCAGCAGTTTATATAATAAGTAGTTTTGATAACACACCCTGTATTTTAAAGAAATTTAAAAACACAGTAGAAAGTTTGAAATATACGGCATTAAAGCTCTCTACTAGTTCTTGCAAGTCAAGTTTAGTTTATTATCGCATTGGACCAGTTGCGCCCAAGTAAAGAGGTCCAACAATGTGCCCACCCAAATTGTATGATTAATTTACTTATTATTTTTCTGCGTTTCTGGTAATTTTTTCTAGAAGTCACTTTTATACAATTGTGATTCCATAGGTCCACCCCAAATTATCGGGACCACTTGTGCCCACCCATTAAAATTTTTGCCGCATTGGATCAATTAATATCGCATTAAAAAAAATTTTAAAAATCATAATATGCAGACTTTATAATATGTATTTAATCCCGCGGATGGTTCTCACACCCGGTATATTATTAAAAAATTAACGACAATACAAGGATGGGTACTAAACATAAATTACCATAACAGACCTCATTTTGATATAGGCGGTCGGTACTCCGGTATTCTGTATGACATCGGTACCGGCATGCGCGGCGCTCCCTTCGTCATACCCATGGTAGTTCATGGTACCGCGAAGAATACTGAAATCATCCCATGTCACCGCGATAAATTATTACAAAGAAATAACTGTTTATATTTATTTTTATTTACCTTTTATCCTTTATTAAAATTTTACATTTGTAACCAGTCTTGGTTTTATTATTTTTTGAAACATGCCCCGAGCATTACGTGCAAAAATTTTATATTGCCGTCTGGGTATATTGAGAGCATTAAGGAGAGCGCACAATTTTTGTCAAATATTAATTATTTATTCTATTGTCTTTTGACATATAGAGCTGAAATTTGGTACAATTCTATTCAATAAGGAACAAACACCCGCGCGAGTACAATCGTATATTACATAACAAGTGATGAAAGTGATACTTTTCAAACGAGGAGATATTTAGCACGAGGAGTCAGCCGAGAGAGACAATTCTCCGAGTTTTAGAATAATCACTTTCACACGAGTAATGTACACTATTTTTCCTACGACCACAAAGAATTATTAACGAGCCTTAATAATTTTATAAATAATTTAATGTTATTATAAAAAAAAAGTAAAATACACCTGATGGGATTTGAACTTGTGACCTTGCAATCTATAGGCTAGAGCTCTATTCTCTACGGTATCGCTACTGATAAAGATTTGTTGTTTAATACGTGATACTCTCTTCAGCGCGATTTGTTTTTTCTGGTAATAGATTTTCCAGTATATACAGCTTGATCAGTTAAGAGTACTGAGCGGCCATATCTCGGAAACTACTGGGCATAGAAATTCAGGAAAAAAAAATGATAACTAAAGTGGCCATGAGAAAATCCAGGAAATAGTTCCGCATTTTGCCGCAAGAGGGCGTAATTGAGAAGTAAATTTTAAAATTTTACATATCTCCAAAAATCCCACATTAAGGTTTATCTTTGATAACACCATTAAAAAGCTTGGACAATTATCCATCATTTTGGTCCTATGGGGGAAGCTGTTGAAAGTGTAATCATTTAAATCGCTGTAACTTATAAACGATTTATACGATTTTAGCAAACTAAAGACTGGTTGGAAGAGAAATGTATGCACTTTTACCAATCGTATTAAGTTGTCCATAATAGTTCCCAAAAAAATGCTAGAGGACGCAATTTGTAATAATACATTTTTTAATTTTACTCTGAAAAAATAAATCATATGTTATAATTATGATACCATAATCGAAAAGTAGATGAGATTTGCTAGAAAAAATATTAAAACCGCAGCTCGATATCTCCGTTCGTTTCAGCGTTATCGCCAATAGAATAATTTTTTAAACTTTAAATGAAGAAGCGAGTGGGACGCCACTGATATTTTTCCATGTGGATATTATTTCTGATTAGCCTGGTCAATTCTGCATAAAAATGGTCTCTTGCATTTTTCTCCTCAGGCACGCCGTTCTTAATTAAAATAATTAAATGGGCGCAAGCATGCCTATTAAATAAAGGTGATCATTTCCAACAATTTTTATAAAACAAAATTTTTCATAATCAATAAATCAAAAAATGTGTTATTATTACAAATTTTTTTGAGAACTATACGATTGGTGAAAGTAGGTACATACATTTCTCCTCCAAACAGTCTTTAGTTTGCTAAAATCGGATAAGTCGTTTTCGTTTATAAGTTACAGCGATTTAACTGATTACACTTTCAACAGCTTCCCCCCCTCTTATTAAAGTCGGTACGCCAATGAGCATAAGACCAAAATGATGCATAATTGTCCAAGCTTTTTAATGGTGTTATCAAAGATATACCTTAATGTGGAATTTTCGGAGATATGTGAAATTTTAAAACTTACTTGTCAATTACGCCCCCTTGCGGCAAAATGCGGAACTTAAAAATAATTTCCAGCATTTTCTCTAGGACACTTTTGTCATAAAAAAAATTACCCGGATGCTGTACGATTACTGGTTTCTGAGATATGGCCGGCGGTCATTCTTAGTTAACCACCCGGTACATTCAAGAGTTTATTTTTAAAACAAAAGAAATAAAATGCTAAAGTTAATGCAATAGAGACTATCGTGTTCGCCTGTTATTGAAAAAAATTTGTTGTTTAAAATTCATCTACCTCCTGGGAGACTCCTTAAACTTTTAAAAATATGAAACAAAGAACCTTTATAATCTTCTTGATTTGTGAATAAAATACGCGACTAAATACACACAAAGAATCAAAGGTCTTTAGTGAATGCGATTTAAAATATACGGCTTATAAAAAGTCGCTATAACTTTTTGAAAGGCTTATAAAGGCAAGAGAAAAAGTTTTAATGACGCGTGCGAAATCGAGAAATGTAAACTTTGCGTTGTTGGTATTTTGGTAATCATCGTCATCTTTTAAACGCCTGCTTTAAAACCTTACGTGTGGGTTATTTCAAACCGTTTTTAAGTGGATCGGTTCGCGCTAAAATTTTCGGCGTTAAAGTGCGGTTCTTCTTGGCATGAATTACAAAAAAAGCTATACCTATAAAGTCTATTTTAGAAAGGTGTAGAATAATAAAAGCTCATTAGGTATGCAAAGGGATTACAGAGTGATCCAACGAATATTTAAGCCACTTTCATAATTTGGCATTAATTTTCATTGCAAAATTCTTTATTTCCATCAAGTGCAGGTAGTACTACCCAGGTTTGGGTCAATTTATGGGTTTTTCCTATTGTTATCTATTTACAAACACTGAAAATAGTGTGACAAAGGCGTGTATTATGTACATAGTATTATAGGTACACTTATTTTTTATAAAACATTATAAAAAAAATACAAAATACATTTTACAGAAAATAAATTATAAAAAATCATAATAATTATATTCTTCGTCATCTGAGAAACTGTCATCTCCTCTTGACGTTATAATTAACAGGCCGACGGTCCGATCGATCTGGTGGTCAAGATCACACATTTTCTCCTCTTCTTTAATGACATGATAGACTGCTTTTCGCCAGTTCTCTGGTGTCACTTCCTTAATGGCTTGATCAAACAGTAGCTTACCGTCTTTCATTTTGAATGTGGTGTTGTGTCTTGCTGCAAATCCTTTCACTTGCGCCTATATAAGTTCGATAGGATTTAGTTCGCAATGATATGGCGGTATGCGCAGCACAGTTACAGTCTTCTACGGCATATTTCATAAAACGATGTTTGTATAAATTTGCTAAAAATAATAGTTCCTTCTTTATCAAATTAGCTTGTTTTTTTTCTTTGGTTAGTTATCATAAATAATTTAATGTACAAAATGTACCTACGCCTATGGCCGACACCGAAATTGAGCCGAACTGGATTTTATTACACCTTTCTGAAATAGACTATAAGCAAATAATTATTTGTTTCATCAATGGAAAGGTGGATACCAAATCTCGTCGTTCTAGGTTCTGTAGTTTTGTAGTTTTCGAGATATTTGCATCGAAAGTTTTAAAATCAACACTCTGCATATAATTCTAGGTAATTTTCAATTTAAAAACAGGTACAGATTATTTGAACAAACTAATTTCGTCGGTTCCATACAAAAACAAAAGGCGTTTGCTCAATGACTGGAACCCTTTTAAAATCGTAGTTATTTTTGAGACCGTGAAAAATCGGTGACGATCTCCTAAAATACCGGACACCTGCGTATTATCTACTTTTTTGATGTAATACGACTTTTAGAATTTCACTTCCCCTCTGGTAAGGTCAATATTCGTTTCGCTAAATGAATATTAAGTGTCGAGATCAGTGGAGCACTCAGGTTTTCTTGGAAAGAAGGGGGGGGGGGGGGGTCAAATCATATATACAGGGTGTTCCTTAATGACGTGCTAATATTTTAGGGTGTGATTTCTTAAGTCATTTCATGAAGAAAAGTTCATATAAACATATGTCCTAAACGGCTTAAATTTTTTGCTACAGGGTGTTGAATTTTATTTTCTTTAATGCGTTTTTTGTAATATCTCCGAAAGTACTTTAGATAATATTTTCAATTTTGGCATACTATGCTAATAGGACATAAAACCACATTAAGTTGTTAAAGTTATTTTTTGGTCCCGCCAGTGGCGTCCCTAGAAACATCCTAATATTTTTTAGAAAAAAAGTAGTACGCCACTGACATTTTTCCATATGGATATAATTTCTGATTAGACTGGTCAATTCTACACAAAAAATGGTTTCTTACGTTTTTCTCCTCAGGCAAACCGTTCTAAATAAAATAATTAAATTAAATTAGCTTCATGCATGCCTATTAAGTGAAGGTGGTCATTTCCAACAATTTTTATAAAACAAAATTTTTCATTATCAATGTTAATAATAATAAATAGTAGAGCTAATTTAATTTAATTATTTTAATTAAGAACGGTGTGCCTGGGGAGAAAAACGCAAGAGACCATTTTTATGCAGAATTGACCAGGCTAATAAATGTCAGTGGTGTACCACTTTTTACACCACCACTTTTTTCTAAAAAATATCATAGGACATATTTGCAAGAACACCACTGGTGGGACAAAAAAATAACTTTTATAACTAAAATATGTGGTTTTATGTCCTATTAGCAAATAAAGTACTTTCGGAGATTTTACAAAAAACGCGCGCATTAAAAAAAATAAAATTCAACATCACCCTGTAGCAAAAATTTTAAGCCGTTTAGGACATATGTTTATATGAACTTTTCTTCAGAAAATTACTTTACGAATCATACCCTAAAATATTAGCACCATCATTAAGGAACACCCTGTACAATTGCAATAACTTTAAAATGCATTTAACTACTATAGCTACAAAGGAGTGATCTAACAACCAAATGGCGGATGTCTAGCTTTTAGGCAGTCCTCACCAGGCGCAAATCCAGGGATGGGGCGAAGGCAGTTTCGCCCCTCATCCCCCCGAGCTTTACAATTTTACCTCGATCCTTGAAAATTGTAGGACGCGTGAAGGGTCATAATTTTTTTTAGAAGTCACTTTTGAGAGTAAGATTTTTAGAGCTGGGATACGTTTTTTTTTAGAAGTCATTTTTTTAGTCGCCGCCCCCCTCAACAAAATCCTGGATCCGCCATTGGTCTTCACATGGGGAAACTTAAAAGAAACTGTAAGTAGAAGCATGGATACTGGAAGACTGGGCAACCAGGTCGCCCAGCGTAAACTGTTTCCATTTGCAGTGCAAAAGGCTGTTAAAAATACCGCAAAAATAACAAGCTAAAACATTATCTTAAAGATATTTATTTAACTTTGTCCAAACAAAACATTTTTAATTTTTTAACAGCTATTTAGGTATTTACAACTGAATTGTTTCAAGCTTATCGACAGCTTCTTTACTAGTCTGTTCAGTCTTGTCATCACTTCCCGCAGAGCTTGGTAAATTTGACTTATTTTTTGCTGAAGCCTTTTTCACCTCTCTGGCTGAAGTCCTTACTTCCGTTTGGAGTTTGTCCATGGTTTTATTGATTTCTTTGATTACTTCTTTGGTCTGTGGTTTTATCTAAAAGAAAAAGGTAAATTTAGACTTCAGCAATCAAAGTCTATAGTTTCCCTGTATTTTTATCATGTGTGGTAATTTTTTTTCCAAAAAACTTGATTTGTACATATTTTTTAATTCTTAACAACCTTTCATTATAACGTTTTCTCTATTTTTCTATATAAAGGTACTTTACTTTTGAACAATTTAATTATTTGTTGAACTGTTCTGTATGTTTATTTGACTTGAAGTCATTCTAAGTGCACCTGATATGGTTATCGAACATGCATCAACTTTCGGCGCTATTTAAACTTTTATTGTTCGACCACACTGTATACAGGGTGTCCCGAAAATAGCTTGCTATATTTCTAGGGCGTAAAGCACATCCAAAAATATGACAAAAATGTCCTATAAACATACCCCCAGAAATGCTTCTTTAAGGGGCTAGAGCCCCTCAAAGGGGGTCAAGGGAAAGTTTTATTTTGTAATAGCATGGATAAGATAAAGGCATGAAAATTGGTACATGCCTTACAACCGATTAGTTGTAAATTATAGTGAATTTAAAGTAACAAAATTTCTTCCAGTGAAGTCGCACGGAGTGGGGCTGTAAATTTTATCCTATATTTTTTATTTCTAAGATTATTTAATTTTAAAAGCAATTATTTGAAAGTCTAGAGTTTATTCTTAAAAAAAGATACTATTGTTTTATTTCGATAGGAAGCACCGTTTTCGAGTATATTAATTTATTACCCATGCTTTCTATCGAAATAAAACAAGGGTATCTTTTTTAAGAACAAACTACACTTTCAAAAAATTGCATTGAAAATTAAAAAATCTTAGAAACAAAAAATAAAGGATAAGATAGAGGAAGCCCCACTCCGTGCGACGCCACTGGCAGAAATATTTCCCTTTAAATTTACTGCTATTTACAAATCATCAGTTGTAAGGCATATATTAATTTTCATACAATTATCCTAAACGACCCTCTTTGAGGAGCCCCCTAAAGAAGCTTTTCTGGGGATATGTTTAAAGGACATTCTTGTCATATTTCTTTATATACTTTGCGCCCTTAAAATATTGCACGCTAATTTCGGCACACCCTGTATATGTACCATACCTATATGTTGAAAAAAAAATTAAAATTTTACTTACATTTTTTAAATCACTTTTCACCACTTTAGCTTTGGATTTCATCTTGAGGCTCTTGGCTCCCGCTACCTTGAACACATTTTTCGATTTCTTCTTGTTTTTGCCCATTTTCGTCTAAAAAAAAAGGCGTTGATCGCGTTTCGAATTCACGGTATAATGCTGTGCGGTCGTATGTACCGGGTGGTCAACTAAGAATGACCGCCGGCCATATCTCAGAAACTAGTAATCGTACAGCATCCGGTTAAATTTTTTTATGACAAAAGTGTCCAAAAGAAAATGCTGGAAATTATTTTTAAGTTCCGCATTTTGCCGCAAGAGGGCGTAATTGAAAAGTAAATATTAAAATTTTACATATTAATACATTAAGGTATATCTTTGATAATACCATTAAAAAGCTTGGACAATTTTGGTCTTATGCTCATTGGCGTACTGACTTTAATAAGAGGGGGGGAAGCTGTTTAAAGTGTAATCAATTAATTTCATTAAATCGCTGTAACTTATAAACGACTTATCCGATTTTAGCAAACTAAAGACTGTTTGGAAGGAAAATGTATGCACTTTCACCAATCGTATTTAGTTGTCCATAATAGTTCTCAAAAAAAATGCTAGAGGGCGCAATTTGTAATAATAAGACATTTTTTGATTTTACTCCCATATTTAATTAAGAACGGTGTGCCTGTGGAGAGAAACGCAAGAGGCCATTTTTATGCAGAATTGACCAGGCTAATCAGAAATAATATCCATATGGAAAAATATCAGTGACGTACCACTTTTTTTCTAAAAAATATATAATCGTAGTTTTAAAAATTATTCTATTGGCGATAACTCTGAAACGAACGGAGATATCGAGCTGCGGTTTAAATATTTTTTCTAGCAAATTTCATCTACTTTTCGATTATGGTATCATAATTATACCGTATGATTTATTTTTTCGGAGTAAAATGTGTTTTTATTGCAAATTGCGCCCTCTAGCATTTTTTTTGAGAACTATTATGGACAACTAAATACGATTGGTGAAAGTGCATACATTTCTCTTCCAAACAGTATTTTGCTAAAATCGGATAAGTCGTTTAAAAGTTACAGCGATTTTACTAATTACACTTTAAACAGCTTCCCCCGCCTCTTATTAAAGTCGGTACGCCAATAAGCATAAGACCAAAATGATGCATAATTGTCCAAGCTTTTTAATGGTGTTATCAAAGATATACCTTAATAAGGAATTTTCGGAGATATGTTAAACTTTAATATTTACTTTTCAATTACGCCCTCTTGCGGCAAAATGCGGAACTTAAAAATAATTTCCAGCATTTTCTCTTGGACACTTTTGTCATAAAAAAATTTACCTGGATGCTGTACGATTACTAGTTTCTGAGATATGGCCGGCAGTCATTCTTAGTTGACCACCCGGTACAATGCTCTGTAGATATTTTTTTAATGACATAATTTCAACTAGCACTATAAATAACAGATAGTTGTAATGAATTTGCTCATTAGAATAGGTAGAGTCATTAAAAATAGCATAATTTCACGTTATGATTGCAGAAATTTGAACAGTATGTCAAGACACTTATGGACACAAAACAACAATATTTTTCAGAAAAATTATATTTAATTTTCCCTTAACATCGGCATTCTGTTTTAAATAAAACTATAAGTAATTATCCTCCAAAAATGAGTATCAGGCTAATATATGGATAAATCGAAAAATTAACGAAATATTGATGTGTTACTAGATAGGTACATAAGTATAACTCTTAATCATAAATAATATCAAAGTTTGCCATTTTTGTAGCATATATTTAAAAAATAATAATTATAGGTTCCTGGACAACTCTCAAATAATTAACTCACCATTTTCCTCACTACAGCATATTTTTTTACCTCCTTCAGGACCACTATCCTCTTTCATCTTTCTTTTCTTTATACTACCAAGCAAAATATCTCTGTCTATACTTAAAGTAACTCTCATCATCTCTTTCATAGAGCTAACCGTCCTAACCCTAAACAAATCAGTTATTTTTGAGTTAACATCAATGTCAAGTTTTAAATTTTGTATTACTAGATTTTTTGCAATCTGTTCAGGGTTTTCCCCTTTTGAAAAGCAATATACAAATACTGTGATTGATTTAAAGCTTTCAGGAAGTTCAGTGTCTTTAAATAGACCAATGAATGCATCCAAAAATTCAACTGCCATTGCGGGTAAATTCATAACTATATAAACGTTATGGCTTTCACTATATTTTGGCAGATTTTCTTTCAGGACAGTTATAATAAACTCCCTTCCATCCAAGTCATATCCGATAAAATATTCATCCGATATTTTGTTGAGTTTTTTGTTATGCAATAACCACTTGAAGGACTCTGGATTTAAATCATTAGCAAAAACTTTGCACCGTTTTTTGGCTGCAGGTATAGAAAACGGCCCGACTCCAGCGAACACATCGAAAAGAACATCGTTGGGCCCTAAAAGTTTCACTATTCTTTCATGTTCAGTGCATAATCGAGAGTTCCAGTAGACAGTAGAAAAATCAAACTCGAATCGACAGTTGTTTTCTTTTAGTTGGGTTACCATGTTGTTTTCCCCTTTAAGAACTTCCATTTGAAAGTTACGGTAAGTATTGTCAATCATGTTAGTTTTGTTTACCACTGATTTGCAGCCAGATACTTTATCAAAAAGTACCTCACCTAAAAATTTAGAGTATTCAAATGCTTATACTATATTACGAGTATATAGCTAAAAATAGCAAAATTTAAAATGTATAACTAGTAGTATTTAACGGGTGTATGTTTACCTATTACACTTTTGTATGGTAGTAAGTGCTCCCTCAAATTAACATGAACAATATGACCAACTTTAGTAAAACTAGCCAGTCCTTCGGTTTCTTTGGGCAAAACTGCACGTAGAATATCATCAAAAGAGTAATTTTCATATTTAAGGACGAAGGGTTGTACTTTAAAGTTATTCTGGGTTATGCTCTGAGCCTCTAAGGATTTTCTTACATCTTCAGAAAAATCCGCCCAGTTACCAACGATTTCTGGGTTTAAATACACAGAGACTTTATCAGAATCGACATGGTCAATCGGTTTAAAATGTTCCACTTTAAATAGGTAGTTTTTTAATATTGGTAAAATAGATCGTAAGTTATTCTTTTCCGTGTTAATCACAGCAACTTTAATGGGTTTATCAAAGGCAGGTTTGTTTAAATGCTCCATTAAATAGACTTCGTCAGGTGGCTTTAAAATATTTTCCATTTTTCTCACTACTTCAGAGAAAAATCGTTTGTATATCTGGTTGGAAATTTTAATGTAGTCTTTTAAACAAATACGTATCATAAAATTATGAAAATCAAGGAAAATAAACTTAAAAATTACCTTCTTTTTAACACGATACGCAGCACTCAAAAGTCAGGTTAGATATTTAAAGCTTTGAGGTTATGTACGTTCCTTTCTGCTTTTTTTATGGACAGGCGTCAACTATAAGTAAAGTAGGCACAGAGGAAGAGTAGGCATTATGGTAGATATTAGTCATCTCACACAGGCAGCTTGAGCTTTATTTCAACACAAGCCGATTTCCCTTTTTCAGTTAAAGTAAAAAGTTAATTTCTGTAGTTTCGGACCGAGGACATGGGTAGGAATTTATGTATAATGAAACTTCGCTTTAGTGAATGCTCAGTGTTTATTTTTCTACGAGTAATGTTAGCTTGGCAAAAGTGTTATCCATTTTTACACCATTTAGTTACTATAGAGATAAAATCTTACCTTACACAGTATAATTATCATAAGTACCTAGCACTTATAGGTAAATATATGCAAATATTGCAAATTTTATGTACAAAACTTTAACAGAACTAATTTAATGTGTATTTACATTGTTTTAATCAGAAAAAGTTGCTAATCGTTACTAGACGATCTTACCTTCTTAATAAACTTTATTAAATCATATAAAATCAATTTTTATAAACTCTAAATGGTCCAAGTTCAATGTACTAAATAAATATTCACAATATGACACCTGCACCTGTTGCTTAATCGTCAGCTAAGGGACCTGCGCATCCAGTAGGAAAAGAGAACAAAATTTAAATATTTTCTTATTAACACCCTATATAAGCCACAACCACAATGAAGGTAAAATAAATACAGGGTGGAGCACCGAACAAGTTAGTTCTCAGGGGACATATTTTTTTAATCTCTCCACTCCCGCGTGCCTGAATTCTGACGACGGAATGGCTTTGACCCTCAAAATCTTAAATAAAAAGGGAGTCGAGTGATACTTTAGTATTTTAAACGGAATTGAATTGACTTTTCACCGGGACCCACCCCCCTTTCCATTCAAGGGTGAAAATAGCAAAAATATGTCTCCGTGAGAACTAACGTTTGGCGTTGATTTATTTATTTAGAAGAAAATAAAGTGGTTGTGGAGAGTTTCCGGTGCGCACACCATGTATAATTAGAGATCAAATGAATAAAAAAATGTTTTCGATAAAACGAATTATTTGATTTAAACTGATATAAATAAAATAAAAGATGCACAATTGCACATTCAGGAGTTTGTATGGCGACAAATGGTTGTAAGTAATTTTTCATTAAAATTACGGCTTAAAGAAAAATAATTCATACATCGACAATTATTATCAATAAATATTAATATATCAGTTCAGTCTTTATATGGCATTATGAAGTTCAAAGACTATAAGTTAACATTTTTATTTTTGTTTGTGATTTCTAATAAACCCTTAGACTCGATTTTTTAATGTTGTTAAAAAGCCAATCCGATAGGATGTGACAAAAAGTCAATAAAATTAAAAAGCAACTAATAATAAATTAATCTTGATGATTATGATCGTGTAGAATGTAATTTTAGAACAACCATTTACAATGTTAAAACTATGCGTGAAACAATATTGCTTGCCATACCGTGACCATGCCATGGTTAAACTTTTCGAAGGCGCCTTTAACTGACCCGAAATATGACAAAGTGCCATAGAGAAACTAGACCAAGATAAACCATCCAATATAAAAATTTACCTCTCATAATTTTGGACGCGCGTCCAAATCTGTAGCGAGTTAAGACAAACGTTGTTGCTAGTAAATGCGAATGTCTACAGTCACGTCCGTCGCTTCTCAGCATGTACATTTCTCCCTTTTAGATGGGATGTCTAGGTTTATGTAATTTATGGAAGTGCTGACGAATTTTCCCGATTATCCCAAGTATTATTATTTGTTTACTAGTTATGTCTCATCTGGTGTTTTCTTACCGTTATTCGGGTTTTCGATTTTATTATCATATTTCCTCTCATTGACAAAATAACAGTACAATGAAAAACCGAGCCTTAGGTCTGATTTTTTAATATGCCGGTAATTTACCAGTCAAAAAAATGTCAGGATGAGACTTTAATATCAAATGGTTCCAAACTTTAACTGCTGGGAAAATTGACCAGTAACCTAGAATTTGATGTTTATATTTGGACACAATAACATTCTATTTGAATGGTAGTTTAAGTAAAAAACCGGCATTCAAAACTAGGTTTGTTAAATTATTAATCAGACAAAATGCGACAACTATGACTCTCTAGGATGTTGAGTAGAAAGAGACAGATCTAGCCTTTGCGAAGTAGCATTTTAACGGATTCCCGAGCGGCGATGGTGAGGGACGTCAAACGAAAAATACCTTATACTTCTAAAAAAATGCTTATAAGTTAAAAAAATAAACTTTAAATGAAATTATTATTTAAATTAGTGATGAATAGAATGTAGAATTGACTTTGATAATAAACCCCGGACATCCCTCATCCCTCCAACCACTAATACCCTTTGCCATGCTCTGAGAATTCTGTCTTTGTCTTCACATACATCGTAAACGAACATGGTGCCAACCAATCACCAATGTCAAAATAAAACAACAAACCCGGCATGTATAGAGCCTAGAGTCAATTCCATCAAAATACTTTCATACAAATTCTGGAAGTAAATAGGTGTACAATAAAATGAGGTGACGTAAAAATTGTAAACGAACGTTTAGAGCGACACGGACCTCTCGTGGTCTTCGACAGATTCTTGTTAATCTAGCGAATGAAAATACAGGTTCATAGAGTCAGTGGCGTATTTATGTAGGGGGGGGGGGGGGGGTGCCGGGCTGCAGCTCCCCCCGAGCCTAGAAGCTCGGGTCTAAAAGTCTAATTGCAGCCTAATTTTTTGTCTCACCCTTGAACTCTTAATTTAAATCTTTAAATAATGTATTCTTGGCTTAGATTACAAAGGTCTTGTAGGAAACGTTTAGTTTTTAAACTTTTTTTTTTAAAAGTCCTGTTTATATAGAGATTAAAGTTTCAGACGCATATCGTTTTGGTTATTGATTTATGATGCAATTTTAAAGGAAAACTAGTAAAACGAATAATATTTTATAGTATTTTTCTATTATATACTTGTCTGTTCCGTTTTCCCTTTTTTAGAGCTATTTTAAATCAACAAAAATATAACCCAATGCAATAAAATATTTTACAACAAAAACAAAAAACAATTAGGTATTTATTTTTAAAGAGAAATTTTAAAGTAAAAATTTTAATTGAAACATTTTTATGGAAGAAGTGTGATAATTTATAATACAAAAAATAGTGCGGGAAGAAACGAGAATGCTTATAAATATACAAAACGGCACTTAAGAAGGGGTATTTCAAAACCTAAGCATTTGCACCAAAAGCTGCTCTTAGATCTCTACGCTCCTAAAATACATGATTTATGAAAAAATCATCAATTTTGGTGTGGTGAGCGAATTTTACTTTATTTTTAATCATGAAAAACCGAGCCAGAAAAAAACTGGTTAGAGTCATACATAATGTTAAAATTTGTCTCTAAAAAAAAAGTCCTACTTACGCCCACTGAGCCTCCCGAGCATATCTTCTGACTACGCCACTGCATAGAGTTAGAAATCGGGTATCGCAAAACAAAAACCTGTAAAGTACTTTGATAAAATTAGTCCAAGCTTTAAAAAAATTTTAAACTGAACCAATCCCGTTCATGAGCTAACCACATTCTCTGTAAATTGAATTCATGATGAACACTAACACAAAAAAGTCAATAAAATAAAATAAAAAGTGTGACCTTATTTAACGAATATTTACAAATCGAATTTTTCAATTTTGCATACTTCCAAACTAGTAAAATAAATCCTAATTTGTAATTTATCTTGCATGTAAAAGGGGGCAAAAAAACGTCACTCATAGTCAAAACTCATTTAGCGAAATCAGTTAAATGGAGGGTTTTTCGGTCATACCTCACATATGTGTATACAGGGTGTCCATGAAATGACTGTACAACGCTTCACTATAAATTCCTTAACCAGAAATAAGGCGATCTAGGCAAACTTACCTATATGCAATGTTGCTTCGTTTTGCCGCTACAGGGCGCTAAAGTTTTCAAATTAATTTTGTTTTTTCTGAATAATTTCTAAACGCCTGAATCAATTTCCACTAATTTTGGAACTAAGATTGACCACTATTAATAGCGTGTTTTGACGTATGCGTCATATTTTTTTAATACCTGCAAATTTAAAAATGGCGTTTGATTGGTAATTAAAAGTTCCTCTTTTTGTTACCGCCCGTATAAATGACTTGAATTATTTCTCTGACACTAGCTGACTTAATGTTGAAACTTTTTTGTCTCTTGTAAAATTTTAACCAGATATGCAGTTTCTCTGCAAAAAATTATTTACGATGCAAAACATGAAAAAGTTTCGAACAATTGTTATAAAAATCAAACTACTTGGTAGTTATATTTAGAAATAAAAATTTTTCATGTTTCTCGTTCTGAATAAACAGCAATGATGAATTACAAGATATCGTAAATAATTTTTTTGCAGAGAAACTGCATGTCTGGCTAAAATTTTACAAGAGACAAAAAAGTTTTAAAATGAAGTCAGAGAAATAATTTAAGTCATTTATACGTGGGGGTAACAAAAAGAGGACCTTTAATTACCAATCACACGCCATTTTAAAATTTGCAGGTATTAAAAAAAGATGGCGCATACGTCAAAACACGCTATTAATAGAGGTCATTCTTAGTTCCAAAATTAGTGGAAATCGATAAAGGCATTTAGAAATTATTCAGAAAAAACAATATTAATTTGAAAACTTTAGCGCCCTGTAGCGGCAAAACGAAGCAACATTGCATATAGGTAAGTTTGCCTAGATCGTCTTATTTTTGGTTAAGGAATTTATGGTGAAGCGTCGTACAGTAATTTCATGGACACCCTGTATAAATGCATTTGATAACTGAATATATTTTAGAGTACACATAATCTAAAATAAGTGTCGTATTTCACAATTTGTTTTATTGTGAGTACTTGTAAGTAATACCTTAGTAAATTTCGATTTATTTACATGTTGAAAACACTTTAACTCGTAATTAAATAGTAGTTTTTATTACAATGTCAATAAAATTTCATTATATTTACCTGTTTATCTCAAGTGGATTTTGACTATTTTTAATATGATTTGAAATCCATTAAAGTACTTAAAAAGGTCCCCCGGAGTAAGTGATGGCTTGCGGAAAAAGGGAATATTTTACCAACTATCTATTTTGGAATCAATTACCGGGTAAGTGAGACAAAAAAATTTTTAAGCCTAAATAATTTATTGATTGTTGGAAATGTTCCGGATTGTCGGTTTTCGTTTGTTGAACGTTACCTAAGTTTCTCTAAGTGTTCTGGCTTTGTCAAGGGGGTTAAGATCTGGCAATCTTGTTGACCGCTTAATTGTACCTACTATCCCTATCCACCCGTTAGGAAACACTTCATCAAATTTTTAGATCGGAGTTCTTTTTAACCAGTGGATAGGGAGAAAAGATACTGTCGGATATGCATTGGTATCCTTAAGGATTGATTACTCATCTAATACTTTGCTATGACGTTAAGACTCTTAATGGGTAATAAATAGGTATAGTGGAAAGATAATGCATAGAACAAGGATAAGAACATTTCTAGTTTCGTAGGAAGAGTTAGTAGACAAATGTTTATAAAAATAACTGTTTGTAATTGGTTGAAGAAAGGGTTCCATTTTGAATAGTACATTTAAGAAGCTTTTCTCCTAATGTTAATAATTCCTGACGCAGCAAAAAGAAACCCCTTCTCTATTTTGGTAGGGGTTACAAAACATTATAAAAACTCAAAGAAACACTCACTCAGTGGAGTTGGTTAACGTATTCAAGTGTAAGGGTAACCTCTGCCCGTTTGATCACCCAAGTCTCTCTAAATAATGTAGAAAACTAAATCTCAGAATCAGAGCAGTTTCCAGTCAGTGAGTAAGTAATCTTTGTAATGGTGATTTAAGTGTAAAACCGTTTATTTCTCTTTTGGCCTGAGTTGACTGTAGAGCGGAAATTGTTTCTTTTGAACTTACTTGAAATAGCATCGTATGTGAGTTTTAAGGGGACAACTCTTCTTTAGAGAAAACTCTCTAAATTTAATGATTCGACAACTTTATTTTTATTTCTTATGTTATTAACCATAATGTAATCGTAAATTGTTTTGCTTTGCTTCGCGTTAATAAAATCATTTAAAATCTTTAGTGTTTCAGTAAATAAATAGCGCACAACAAATTAAATAGGTTAAAACGTAATTTGAAACTATCTAAGTTACACGTTCCAGATTCCAGTCGCCTACCATTTTGATAGGCAACAATGCAATTGAGTGTCCGGTAAGATTGCCGGATTTTAATAGCCTTGATTAATTTCTTTGGGCTTAAAATTTTTTTGGGCTTAAACGTAAAGTTTAGGTAACAAAACCAGAAACTTTTGAGGAATTTTGACAACGAATGACGGACGAAACTCGACTATTCTATTATTTATTTTACTAGTTTAGGTTCCTGCAATACATTTCTTAAATCTACTTGCATTAATTTAAATATTTTAGAATTGGGTATTATCACTAACTATTCCAAATACGATATTCAGCCATTTTAGAAATGTATAAATTGGCAAAACTAATGCCCCTTAGTCTAAAAGCCGGCTTTGCTGGCAATATTTAACTTCAAAATAAGACTTGTACAATCATAATTTTCCAGAAAAGTAACCATCGATGTATTTTCTGAGTATACTTTTTGAAGTTAATTAAAACCAATAAAACAGGGCTTCATATTACATGGCTTCAAAATTGTTTTATATTAATCTACAAGTTCTATGTATAACTATTAAAGAGGATACTTTTTTTTAAATGTAATCTATGCATTTTCATTGGTCGTGTGAATGATAAAATGTGTTATCTACAAGAAATCGGCGTTCAGACATTAAATTTTAAAATTGATTTTTTTTTAAATCCATATACGTAAATATCAGCACTCAATAATATCTAATTGGTCTGATATAAACAAATAATTTATAAAGATTGGTAAAATTAATAAAATTTTATAAAAATTAATAATGATAAAACTGCAAAACAAATAATTTAACTAGATAATTTTTTTTTAATCGCATTCAATAATTTGAAAAAAATAAATATAAAATAATAATAAGTTTATTTTCAATATTTATAATACCGGGTCCGCCAACGTGGCGGGGATGGAAGATTAAATCATTATCGAGGAGCTTATCAAAAATACTAAACCAGCATAAGGTATCGACTTAAAAGCGGCATATTTTTAAAATATTTTATATTATACAGGGTGGCTCAAAAAAGTGTGGCGAACTAAACTTGCATTTTTTTAAATGGAACACCCTATATATTATATTATTTTCTAATTCCCTATACAATTCCACGTATATTTTGTATAAAATGTCATATGTCGAAATTTAATTGTTTTCGAGATATTGACGTTTAAAATATGACGTTTTCAGACTTTGAGAGACTGTAGCATTGGAACGGCGCATTTTAGAGAAAAATGGTTTTCACCTCCCTATCTTAGTTTTTCATTCTCTATCCAAGGAAACCAACCTCCGATTTACCATGTTAAACCAAAAAAACGGGTTTAACGGTTTAACATAGTAAATCGGAGGTTGGCTTCTTTGGATAGAGAATGAAAAACTAAGATAGGGAGGTGAAAACCATTTTTCTCTGAGATGAACCGTTCCAATGTTACAGCCTGTCAAAGTCAAAAAATGCCATATTTTAAACGTCAATTACTCAAAAACAATTGAATTTCGACATATGACATTTTATACATTTTTATTTATCTTCCCCAATAAACTTCTTCTTTGATCCCCCAAAAACGTGCTTTTTAGGGCAAATCTTATTTTAAATTATAAATATATAGGAATATTAAAATATGTTTTTAAGAATATTTGTTAATATTATATAAAAAATAAATTTCAAATAAAAAACGTTTAACTATATGTATATAAATATAAACGCAGTTTCTTTTTTAAGATATAGGATATAAAAATTTTGAAAAATATATTATTCATAACAATATTTATTATAACATTTCCAAAAAAATTTTTAAGTTATCTGTTTCTAATATCCATGCTTTTATTTGGACTTTATATATTTTTAATGAAATATATGTTTTAATCTTTGTTGGTAAATAATAGTTTTTAAATATGTATATTAAGAAGTTATAAATGTAAAGTTGTCTAATATTTATTTTTTTTTTGTTTCAGAATATAATTTTATTGAAGGATAAAGATAATCTTTATTAAATATAATTTCTAGAAACCTTTTCTGTAATATTTCTAATTTTTTAACTAAAGTTTTATTTATTCCTCCCCATCCTAAAATTCCGTAATTTAAATGAGTTTTAACTAATGCATAATATAATATTTCCATATGTTTTACGTTCGAAATTTTTTTAATGTTTCTAAAAATTGGTAGTAAACTTCTTAATTTTTTAATCAAATATTCTATGTGAAAATTCCAATTTAATTTACTGTCAAAGATTAAATTGGAATTTTCACATAGAATATTTCTAAATATTTTACTTGATTAACTTTCAAAATTTGAATGCCATTTATTTTAATACTATTCATATTTTGTGGTATGTTATTTCGATTTAAAGTAAAAGGGAGATAATTAGTTTTATCAAAATTAATTGTTAATAAATTTTTATCAAACTATTTTTTATTATTTTAAAATCTTTTTTAAATTTAATCTTTAGTTAACCACGCATACATTTACTGGCCTTTACTTATGTATGTAAATTGCAAGTACCGTGCCGAAACTTCGTGTATCTTAAAGCCTTTTTACATTAGGTGCAATTACAAGTTACAAGTGCAAGTAAATGGTTGTTTAAAACGGGAAAAATTGCATGAGCTGATTAAAAGCGCATGCTTTCAGGCAATTCTGCTCGAAATTGCACCTAATGTTAAAATCCCTTTAATCTTTTCGTGTAAATGTGTCAAATGTGTATCCTAATCCTAAATGTCTTGTAAAACAACGATTTTCTTCAAAAATTGTATGTGAAAATGTAAAAAAAAACGTGCTGAATATTTACAGGAATGCCATAAATTCATTTAAACTCTTTTAGTGTAATTTCTATTGCAAACCATGTGAAAAGCTCTTACCTTGTATATACAACTTTTATTTTTATTAGCTTATATATTATGTAGTAACCACAAGAACCGTACTAAAAATGTCTACAGTATAACTAGGACAAGAAGGTGACAGTGACAGTTGACCTAAACATAATTTTTAAAAATCTTTTCTAATTTTTTAACTAAAGTTCTATTTATTTCTCCACAACCTAAAATTCCGTAATTTAAATGAGTTTTAACTAATGCATAATATGGTATTTCCGGTTGTTTTACGTTCAAAATAAACAATAGAAACAGCTTTTATAAGCTGGCCGTTCAAAAAACACAGCTGTGGCAGCTAAAGACCAAAATGTTCATAACATGCTGATTTTAGATTCGCGTCTATATCCGAACCTATTTCCGGCACACTGCGCATGTCAGGCGAATAGCGTGATGGCGGAGAATTTAAAATATAGATAGAAACGGATTTAATATTTTTTTTACGTCACGGTGTTGAGTCATAGTCGAGGTATTAAGTTTTCTTACAAGAACAGTTTGCCAGTTTGTGGCCTTTTGGGGCATAATTAAAATGGAGGGGCAGGTTATTATTAATCAGTAAGTGTTGTTATGGCTGCGGCTGTCACAAATTATTAAATATTTTGTGGCGGCTGTCGTCAAGCACCTGTAAAGCAAAACCCTAACAGTCATTTTTTAAATTGTAGAACATTTTATGTGTACACAGACTGTGAAATGAAATGTAGTACAAAAACAAATATTAATCACATGAAAAGAAAACACCGTCTTCAAACGATCACCTTTAAAGACCATTACATGCCATACATTTCTAGTATTAATGCACTAAGAACAACAATAAGCCCTATGATTTCTTCTAACTACAACCCTTATAACAAAAAGTCGGAATTACAAAATCGTAGACTGTCAACACCGGTAACCACATCTTTGAATTCCTTAAAACGTAAAAGAAAAAGAGAATAAAGTGTTTGATTTAAAAATATAAATAAAATACCGTAATATTAAAAAATTAATTAATTAATTGCTATATCAATCATATTTTACATGTACTAATTGAACTCATTTCTACCTATGTAAATTTCAAATAGCCCGCTATCACGCTATCCACCTGACATGCGCAGTATGCCGGCAATAGGTTGGGATATAGACGCGAGTATATTTAGTGGGGATGACGGGCGCTTTTTATCAGCGACGACCACATTTAAAATTTAAAAGAGCCAATGAGTTCTGACATACAAAACTATCAATTAAATATAAAATCGAATTATTTTTTGTAGAATGTATGAATATAATCCGGTAACTTGACACGAAAATAAGTCAACAGTCACTTCACCCTCGAAAACAACCCCCCCCCCCCGTCTTTCCACTCCAAATTCACATTTCTAAAACGACCAAATTGTTTATTTCCTATACACTCCTCACGAAGATAGGATACTAAGGTTTAAACTTTACCAACGGTATGTTCTTCGTAGAGAGACACTTGTCACAAACCCATTCCGCGTACACCTCGGCTGTTAACAGCTGGAAGGCGTGTTCGGTGAGGCCCGTGCAACCCCTGTGGAACCAGAAGTTGCAACCGCTTTCGCAGAGGATGGCTTGGTCGTTGTCGTGGACCTAAAAAAATGTTTTACATTAATTATACAGGGTGTTCCTTAATGATGTGCTTATATTTTAGGGTGTGATTCCTAAAGTCATTTTATGAAGAAAAGTTCATTTAAACATATGTCCTAAACGGCTTAAATTTTTTGCTACAGGGTGTTGAATTACACTGGTCAACAAAATTTAAGATTTTTTTTGTCCCACGAGCTGAAGTGGGTGTACTTGGTAGTACTTTTTAAACATATTTCATATATGTTTTCAGAATTTTTCCATCACGCAGGGTTTTAAAGTGACAAAGCAATGAATTTTTGTGAACGTATATATTATAATATGGGTATAAGTTATGAAAAAATAAAGTACAACTTTTGTGCCACTCTGTAGAAGATTCCAGTCTTTTAATCTAGAACCTAGAAGTTCGGCTTGCTTCTTAGACAAGTTTAAATCGCGGACAAGGTCGTTAAGTTCTTCTTGACTTAGAAGATGCGGCGCACAAGAAGACGAATCTGGTGTAAATGTTGGATCCAGATCAATATTTTCGGCTGAAAAACTTTCGTTGTTTACTTCGTCATCGGCAGTTTCATCGTCGCTCGGTGTCATATTTTGTGGGGGGTCAGGCACAGGTAATTCCGGACTGTGCGGCACTGGTCTCAGTGCAGATGGAATATGAGGATATTTAACAGTATGTTTGGATTTAGAAGTTATACCACTGATATTTGTAAGACAAAAATAGCAATCGGTAATATGGTCTGATGGTTCCCTCCAAATCATGAGAATAGCAAAAGGCATATGTCGTTTACCTTTTGCCCACGCTGTAAGAAGTCTGACACACGTAACACAGCAAATATGGGGAGCCCAGCTTTTGTCTTGATCGCCGACTTTACACTTGAAATACTGTTCATAGCATTTATTAACGAGAGGAGTGAAAGACCGTTTTTGAGATTTAAATGTCAATTCACCGCAGATGTAGCAAAAAGAGTTCGGGTGGTTTACACAATTTCTTGGCATTTTTACAGGTGAGTTACACTACAATAGCTTAAAATGCACCACAGCACATTCTTCAAAACGTTAAAAAAGTCTGCGTATATGTTCATTCACCGAGCTCTAGCCGATAACTAAAACATAAAACAACAATAAATGTTATGTAGGACTCGGAACGGCTTGCAGGTCTCAACAAGCCAAGACATGTTCCGCGTGACACACAGAGCACACTTTGTTATTTCTAGTCACAACAAGTTATTGTTACAATACACAAATAATAAAATAGCAATGCCTGGCACAAGTTTTTTGTTAGATGACTCTTATAGTACAGACGTACAGACCTATGCGTGCATTTTATAGGTAAATAATCACATATACTGGAACATAAAAACTAAGGGTGATGGAGAAATTCTGAAAACATGATTGATTTCAGCATGCAAAATTATATTGAAATCAGACATTTTTGCGCTTGGGACAAAAATCTTGTTAACCAGTGTTATTTTTTTTTTAATGCGTTTTTTGTAATATCTCAGAAAGTACTTTAATTAAGAACGGTGTGCCTGAGGAGAAAAACGCAAGAGACCATTTTTATGCAGAATTGACCAGGCTAATCAGAAATAATATCCACATGGAAAAATGTCAGTGGCGTACCACTTTTTTTCCAAAAAATATTAGAGTAAATGTTTGCAGGGACGCCACTGGTGGGACAAAAAAATAACTTTTATTACTAAAAGATGTGGTTTTATGTCCTATTAGCACATGCCAAAATTGAAAATATTATCTAAAGTACTTTCGGAGATATTACAAAAAACGCATTAAAAAAAATAATTCAACACCCTGTAGCAAAAAATCTAAGCCATTTACTCTAATATTTTTTAGAAAATAAGTGGTACGCCACTGACATTTTTAATTAAAGTAGCCATTCTTAATTAAAGTACTTTCGGAGATATTACAAAAAACGTTTAAAAAAAAAATAATTCAACACCATTATATATAATAGCCATTAAGGAACACCCTGTATACACAGTGATTAACAAAACCGACAACTTACCTCTTTATGGCATACCCCGCAAGGGTATATTGGCGGCGCATTGGGATTCTGTGAGTTAAATACCATAGGCTGGTCGACCGGGTATATCTTCCCCGCACTGACCGGCATCGGCTTGGAATACATATTACCCATCGGCGACATCATGAAGTTGTTGTTCATCGGAGGGCCTGCAAAATAAAGGATACGCTCTGTTTTCTATAAATAACAGTTTAAAAACTCACTACATATAATATTATTATAAAAAAATGCAAGGTTTCTGATTTTTAATAAACTATTCGCTAAGTAAAAAAGTACTGAATCAACCGAAATTAAATGAATTTTAAAAACTTGTACCGTATGTGCTTTTCGTTAATAAAATACAGGGTTCTTTAAAAATCTCGCATATTATGCCTAATATTTTTTGTATATCCCTACTTTTAATTACTAAAAAAAATAGGATTTGCCCTTAACAAGCATGTCCTCATCGGGTTGAAGAATAAGTTTATTAAGGAAGATAAAATAAAAATATTTATTATAACTATTTAAAATAACTTGTCCATACTTGAAGTGAAGTTACGAGTTAACTGGGGAGAAATAATACTCTAAGTCAACGTTCACTAGGATATATTTCAAGGAAAAAATATTTATTTTACTCTGAACATGTTTCGAACGTATAAACGTTTATCTTCAGGAGAAGCATAATTCAAATTGAAAAAGTTATTAAGTTAGGAAATTATCAGTGACATCCTCATAGAGCTTTTGAGGAAATTAATTGAATAAAGAAAAATGTTGAAGAACTTTCATAGAAGTAGGAGAGAAAAACATACTACCAAGTTATACAGGGTGTTACAAATTCGACATACCAGCATTGGAATCTCGGAAACCATAGGAGTAAGAGAAACGGTTAAATGGGGGCACAGTTGTGTAATTCGGTGCTGATTATAATGCCCCTTTAAAAGTTTTCAAATTTCGAATACTTCCGATTTTATTCGAAAAAGACCGAAATTTTGCAAAATCGTTTTTATTTTTTCCTGAGCTCATTTGACAAGCTATTTAAAAATTAATGACACTTTGTCATTACCACTTTTTCTCCTCTGCAAAATGACGTTACTAAACCAAAGATCCGCCGTTTCGTCTCCGAGGGGCCATCACCTACTTTACTTTTTTAAATACGGACCTGAATTTGTTTAACCGATTTTTAAACTCTCGTACCCTCAAAATGTTATGGCGATATTACTTTCTCATAATGATGAGTTGTTCTTGCCTATTTTTTTAAATTCATATTTTTTACACTTCTTGTCAGTCAGGTCCTGGCAACGAATCACAATATTAAATAAAAACCTTATTTTATTTAAAACGTTCATACATAAGTAATATAATTTATTTTATAAGAATTTTCTAATACTTAATGCTAAATTTACTACTTATAAATCCTAATTCTCTAAATGTTCAAAGAGATTGCGGTTTTACTCAGTACAACGATCGATTTTTCTTCCAATTTTGGCGACAGCCCTTTCAACTGATCTTCTCCTTATCCTACCAAATGCAACCTCAATGCGTTCTTCGAGTTCTTCCATAGTATCTACGTCATTTTTATAAATAACATTTTTTAAAGCTCCCCATGAAAAGAAATCCAGCGGTGAAATATCTTGCCAGGACCGGACTGACAAGCAGCGTAAAAAATATGAATTTAAAAAAATAAGCAAGAACAATTCATCATTATGAGAAAGTAATATGGCCATTACATTTTGAGGGTAGGAGTGTTTAAAAATCGGTTAAAAAAATCCAGGTCCGTATTTAAAAAAGTAAAGTTGGTGATGGCCGCTCGGAGACGAAACGGCGGATCTTTAGTTTAGTAACGTCATTTTGTAGAGGAGAAAAAGTAGCAATGACAAAGTGTTATTTATTTTTAAATAGCCAGTCAAATGAGCTCAGGAAAAAATAAAAACGATTTTGCAAAATTTCGTTTTTTTTTTCGAATAAAATCGGAAGTATTCGGAATTTGAAAACTTTTAAAGCGGCATTATAATCAGCACCGAATTGCACAACTTTGCCCCCATTTAACCGTTTCTCTAACTCCTATGGTTTCCGAGATTCCAATGCTGGTATGTCGAATTTGTAACACCCTGTATAGATAAAGTTGGGATAACGGTTGATAATTTTCAAAACTTCAAAGTGACGAGGTGAGAACCTTTATGTGGAAATAATATTGAAAAATGAAAACGACTTTAGTGGTGAAGCATATTATTTAAGGAAAAGTCCCGTTAGACCAGGGGTTCCCAAACTGGGGGGCGCGCCTCCCTGGGGGGGGGGGGGCGCTAAGCAGCATTAGAGGTGGCACGAGAGCTCTGAAAAACTGCAAAATTAATACAACTTGTATCTGTATAATAGAGGGGGAGGGAGGCGCGACCATTTCTTGATTCCCAAAAGGGGGCGCCATAGTAAAAACTTTGGGAACCCCTGCGTTAGACGGTGCAAGAAGAAAAATCAAATGTGACGAAACAAACACATTGCAACAGCGACAAAACTATAGTTTATAATGTACTTATGTTTAAAGTAAATCGTTTTTCCTTTCTTGTACTTATGTTTGTTTTAAAGACAATTTTAAGATTTTTTAACTGTTGTAAGGTCTGGTGATGCCAGTTTGAGGCGAAACTTGTCACAACAAAAATAAACAGACCGTAAAAATTTTGAGGCCGAGACTGTGTGTCTTGTTTCTTACAAAATATCCATTTAAGTTGCTATTTATATTAAGGAAAAAATTCCGAATTAGGATAATAATAATTCAGTAATTTCTATGTAAATAATTCTAAGTAACGATTTAAAAAAATCACCTTGATTCTGTGGTAATCCCATTATGAATATATCAAGTTACCCACAAAACTTGCACTACCAACTGGCTAACAACAACTAGAAATCGAAAAAGCTATCACCTCTGCCACTAAACACATTTAAATACAGAACAGCTATTATTTACCATTAAAAATAAAGAACGCTATTATTAATACATTAAATATTAAACAGGATTTTTATGTATTCTCTTTTATCAATGCTTTTACAAATATTTAAGTTTTAATTAATGTATCTTGTAAAGTTTATTTAAAGAAAAAAGCCCTTTAATTGTTTTGCTGAGAGGTAAACCGTTTTAATTACTTTTATTAATGTTTATCTTGCGGTATAAATATAAAAAATACTGTATGCTTTTGAGAAGCTGGTACTTAAGTAATAATTTTGCTATATACAGGGTGTTATATGGAATTGATGCATTCTATTTAAATGGGTAACTATTTTAATCGGCCATCTAGAGAGTTAGGTAAGAACCAACGACGAGAAAGCAAAGATAGCCCCGCATCTCATTCATAAAACTACTTTTGCGCCGAGCCTACAACTCACTGTTTATAAGAGGGCGATAGCATGTGTGGACTACTATGAAATCCAGACACTCAATCGGTTATTATACAAACCTGACACTGTCCCACCATATTATTTTTTTTATAATTAACCAACAAAACTTTTAAACACCAAACTCTCACAACTTTTTATTTAATAAAGCTGGAAATAAATAATTTATGGTTCTTTATGTCAAAATTGTCATTTTTCATTTCCGTATTTTCAATTTCTACCGCTAGGAGGCAAACGTTGCCAAGTTTTGCACGATCGATCCGAAAAATAAATGTATTATGACTGTTCATTGACTGTACGTTAAAGGAAATTATAGAATGTCATTGTAATACTGATTCAATGTGTTTTAAAATGTATATTTACTTCTCGAATTCATGAAGAGTAAATGACTATGTAGTATACTCAAATCGTTTTGACAAGATAACTATTTTATAATTAATTTGTACAGGTCAGCTCAAAAGTTAGGTTAAGTTATGTCAAACTGACAATCACGTTCCAAGTTTGATTCTGTTGCAGTTTTCATTTAAATCTCGATACGGATACAATTACAAAATATGCCAACTCGACCTTGAATAATCGAACTCAATACCTGTGTTAGTGAAATTTTTAATTCGCTACGTGGATTGAGGTCGATTTTATCTCGATACGGATACAATTACAAAATATGGCAACTCGACCTTGAATAATCGAACTCAATACCTGTGTTAGTGAAATTTTTAATTCGCTACGTGGATTCAGGTCGATTTATGTAAATAGGTACTTCATGAAAATGTGATAAATTATTAGGAATACGACGAGAATACTACCTCTGGTGGCAGTCACAGAAGCTCTCTTAGCTGTCATTCTATGAGAAATTTTCTCGAAATGTTTGTCGTTATTAGTGTTTTGACTAGTTTGAGGTTAGAATATGTTTTAAGCCATCCAACGATGTGATTAATTAGGTATATTCTTTTTTTCACCAGTGAGTCCACCGGTGGCACCGGTTGAGCCAAATCGCGTTCTTAAATTGCCTATTGTATTACCGGTTGGACATAAGTATGTTCTTTTATTCATGGTGGATTTCTGGTGATTTCTATTAACGTCAACGAGAAAGAGATCGTAAAATAATACACCAAACGGTTGATGACGTCATTCCACCAGCTGTCAATCATATTATCTGTAATGTTACAGAGTTTTTGACACACGTGTGTGTGTGTTAATCGTAGAAAAGCTAAAATAATTTAAAAGAACGACTGGTTTGCCACCGCCATTTTACACCAACTCTTTTTGCTTGCGTGCCGTCAGCTGACGAATACAGAAGTTCTTCTACATGACACGCAAAAAAATCACCCATTTAAATATAATAAGTCAGTTCCGTTTTAGTTTATTTTTATTTATTTAACAAACGATTTGCCTTGTTCGTGATTAAACAAAGAATTTTCATTGACGTGTTATATTAATCTTTTGAGACCGTTTTAATAATTTTTTGAATTTAATGATATTTATTACTGCCACGGTGACCATGCAATCTAAATAAATCAATAAATTTACATAATAATATTAAAAATATTTTCTATACTTACACCTACCTATCGGCCCGTTA
Source organism: Polydrusus cervinus (assembly GCA_935413205.1). Classification (NCBI taxonomy): domain Eukaryota; kingdom Metazoa; phylum Arthropoda; class Insecta; order Coleoptera; family Curculionidae; genus Polydrusus; species Polydrusus cervinus. The sequence continues at coordinate 34,445,524 of OW284517.1, read as the reverse complement.
GGTCCATTCATTGGTCCCATACCACCTCCCGGACCTCCGTGTGGTGGACCGCCGCCCCCATGGTGTCCCCCCATCGGCCCAGGCCCATTCATGGGACCGTTCATGGGTCCATTCATTGGTCCATTCATCGGTCCGTTCATAGGGCCATTCATGGGGTTGTTCATAGGACTACTCATAGGACCGCTAATCGGTCCATTCATTGGGCTGTTCATCTGGTTACTTCTGTGGTCGCCTCCGTTCATGGGACTGTTCATGGGTCCACCCATGGGTCCGCCCATAGGGCCGCAACTTCCTGGACCCATGGGACCACCTTGCATGGGACCCATGCCGCCGATAGGACTGTGCATTGGTGGACCTGTAATACATATTCATTTTAGAGTAAAATTCCACTGGTACCAGCAGCACTGGGCAGTAGTGGGTACAGTAAGTACCTAAAATAAGGCTGTAAACAACACAATAATGAAATTTAATTTTTATAGCTTTGTATTTTAGAAATATGAATTTTAAAATCAGCATATTTTACACAGCTTGATATTTTAACCATCACCCTGTATAAAAAAAATAAAGTGAAGTCACACACATTGTACTTAGTGGTTCAAGAGACAGCCTATCCAATAAACTGAGAATGGAACGGATTAATTGAATTTTGATTAAAATATTGGCTTTTGAAAATCAAGTACTTTTTTGACTATTACATAATTAATAATAATAAGTTTATTTTCAATATTTATAATATAATAAATGAATTTATTTATCTTCCTCAATAAACTTCTGCTTTGATTCCCCGAAAACGTGCTTGTTAGGGGCAAATTTTAGTATTTTAAATTATAAATATATAGGAATATTAAAATATGTTTTTAAAAATATTTGTTAATATTATATAAAAGTTAAATTGCAAATAAAAAACGTTTATATGTATATAAATATAAACGCAGTTTTAGGATATAAAAATTTTGAAAAATATATTATTCATGACAAAATTTAGTAATACATTTCCAAAAAATTTTTTAAGTTATCTGTTTCCAATATCCATGCTTTTATTTCGACTTAATATTTTTTTAATGAAATATATTTTTTAATTTTTGTTGGTAAATGATCATTTAAATAAAAACATAAATATTTGAAATTTTGTTGTCCTATGGACTTATTTATTTTAGGTTTTATGGTTATTTCATTTCTATGACGTGTATTATGATTAGGTTTTTAAACTGTATAAGATTTTTATTTTTAAATATGTATCTTAAGATGTTATAAATGTAAAGTTGTCTAATATTCATTTTTTTTTTTTCAGAATATAATATTATTGAAGGATAAAGATAATCTTTATTAAATATAATTTTTAGAAACCCTTTTTGTAATATTTGTAATTTTTTAACTTAAGTTTTATTTATTCCTTCCCAACCTAAAATTCCGTAATTTCAATGAGTTTTAACTAATGCAATAATATAATATTTCCATATGTTTTACGTTCAAAATTTTTTTAATGTTTCTAAAAATTGGTAGTAAACTTCTAAATTTTTTAATCAAATATTCTATGTGAAAATTCCTAAATATTTTACTTGATTAACTTTCAAAATTTTAATGGACGCAGTGTATAACATATTTTAAAAATGCTCTAAATATTTTGAAAACATGGGTTTTCCTTGAAAACTTACCACTTAATAATTTTCTAGAACTCTGATACAAATGTTGAAACAAATACAGTAAAACCACACTTAATTATGTTTAAAATATTAGTGGTAATTTTTTATTACTGACAATTTAATTGTTATTAATTAGGAGATGCAAAATTATAGGTTCATAAAAAATTCCCATAGAGTGTTAAAAAACTATTAAATCCACATCATGATTTCATTTATGGGTGAATCAATTTATGCATTATAAAGTCATCATTTCTTTACATTGTTGTTAATGATAACTAAAATGTGTACCTACTTCCTACCCATCTAAATTAGTAGCAGTAAATAGTAGAAAGGTTCAATTGAACAGTATCACAAAGTTTTCAATTTTAATTTTAGGTGAGTATTGAAGAATTTAAATGTAATGTTAAAAACAGTCAGGGAAATAGAAAGAAAGTTTGTAGCGGCAGGCGGACAAAGTAGTGCATCTATGTTTTGCATTAAAGTACACAGGGATACCAAAGATAATGGGTGCCCTGGGGCACAAGTAGACAATGACAGGCTGTTTCGTCCTTGTTAGGACTCATCAGAAAACCAAAACCTGTCAGCAATTTTCAATACAGCGAAAATATGCTTGCAAGATATTTTTAAGAATAAATATATGATGAAAACCAGTATCGCCATCTGTAGGAATCAACTCAATGCAAAAAATAGCCATCAGACTAAAAAACATAAGTAACAATAAACCAAGTACGTTAGGCCAACACAAATTATTGTCCGCCTGCCACTAAAAACTTACTAATACAGACATTAAACGCTACTTTATTTTTTAAAAGTCGGGGAAATTTTTTATTTCAATTTATTAATTTAATTCACTATTGAAAAACTGATCAAGACATACACTTATGTACATGCTGTATGAGTATGAGTCACAATGGTAGCTCAGTGAATGAGTTAATTAAACCGTGATGGTCACAATTTGATCCTTTTTTTACTTTCTAACCAAAAACCAAATCTACCCAAACCTGACTTATACAACTAAACTGCTGGACAATTGCTTTCGAGCAAGAAAAATGTCGCCTAAATTTAACAGTTAATATTTTCTGAACCAGATATGATATCGACCTACAGTTTTGAATGGTTGATAGATCTATCCCTTGGGAAACAATTGTTAATGTTGGATTTTATTTAACTGTCAGAAAATTTTATATACAGGGTGTTAAAGAAAACGATGATTTTTGCTCCAATTTTAATGGCGTGTAACTTTCATAATAATATTGTTAAATTTTATCACTCTACGTCAATTGAATCACTGGTTGATAGCAAAGAAAGTAATTTGTTAAATTTTTGATATCTGCTATATTTTAAGAAATACCGATTTTTTTTAAAAACCTTGCTTTATTTCAACTTATTGGTAGCTAGATCTCACTGTGCGTTGTATCGTGCAAACTTTATGAGTGATTATTATACCTTATGAAAAGCTTGATTATGTTCAGTATCTAACAATAGTTGTACCTAAATGTTAGGATATACAGTGGCGTACTTATAAACACCTATATGTCTATGGTTTATGAGTATAGTGTTAGAAAGTTAGAAATTAATAAATACTTTTTTCCAAAAATTAAATTAAAAAAATTATCTTTGTTAAAATTTTGTAAACACACTGTATAATATACCTGTAGTGCGATATGAAAAACTGAAAAATAAGAAAAAATTCACCTAATCTAGGGGCGAGTACTTTTGCAATAAAAAACAATCGTGAAAAATTGTGAGATACTCATAAACCATAAACATATAGGTGTTTATAAGTACGCCACTGTACATCCTAACATTTAGGTACAACTATTGTTAGATACTGAACATAATCAAGCTTTTCATAAGGTATAATAATCACTCGCAAAGTTTGCACAATACAACGCACAGTGAGATCTAGCTACTAATAAGTGTAAATAAAGCAAGGTTTTCCAAAAAAATCGGTATTTCTTAAAATATAGCAGATATCAAAAATTTGACAAATTACTTTCTTTGCTATGAACCAGTGATTCAATTGACGTAGAGTGATAAAATAAAAAAATATTATTGTGAAAGTTACAAGCCATTAAAATTGGAGCAAAAATCATTGTCTTCTTTAACACCTTGTACCTATATAAAATTTTCTGACAATTAAAGAAAATCCAACATTGACAATTGTTTCCCAAGGGATGAATCTATCAACCACTCAAAACTGTAGGTCAATATCATATCTGGTTCAGAAAATATTAACTGTTAAATTTAGGCGAAATTTTTCTTGCTCGAAAGCAATTGTCTAGCAGTTTTTATTACCATTATCCAGTCTTAAAGTAAAGTTATTTTAAAATAAAGAATGTATAACTTACACAATAAATACGAACCTGTCATTCCAGGATGCATTGGTCCCCCAGGCCCAGGTCCATTGGGACTACTCATCATGTGAGGACCACCATGTGGCCCAGGACCTGGCCCCATGTGTCCCCCCATTCTAGGACCATTGGACATCATTGGGTTACCCATGGCATTGGGACTATGCATCATTGGGGAACCCATAGGTCCCATACCTAAGTTAAAAAAACCTTTTTAAGAACTCCATAAATATAAAAATGTAAATACCAACAAATAATTTGGTTAAAAATAATACCTGGTCCCATAGGAGGCCTGCCCATCCCCATATTACAAGCCATGTTTGGAGGCATTCCCATGGGTCCACCCATAGGACTCATCTGAGGTCCTCGATGCATACTCATATGATTTACAGTACTAGGACAATCGTCAAAAGGGTTAGAGGCTACTATGGTATCGCCATATCCACTGGGGGTAGGGGGCAATAAGTCTTGTACATTGGGTGCTGTCTGTATAGGCTGTGCTTGATTATTTTTACGCCTTTTCTTGGGGTTACTTGGGGGTCCTATAATGTCTTGGCCCAAATTGGGTACATTTAACCTAAAGGGTGACATATTGGCCATGTGTCTAGTTTAAAAATGACTATCTACAGTTGGTTATTTAAATTTAGGCTCTACCAAAACTAACTGGCCATTAGCAGTCTTTTTATAATTAAAAACAGGGGCCTTGCTACGATTAGACCAATATTTTGTTTCTTTCTTGCTTAAAATATCTTCTGGAGCTACTGCTACTTCTCTTAACAGATCTTCACTAACTTCACTATATCTACTAGATAGTTTATATTTTCTACTAGGTGTTACGGGTACTGTAAGTTGTATATCACAATTATTTCCCGTTTTTAAGAACTTTTTGGATTCACTAAACAATCTCACACCAGACTTGCGCTTATTCTTCTTGGGTAGGTTATTATTATCCTTAACGTCTGTTAGACGTCTTTGAATTTTATCTTCTAAAGTTTTAGACAATTGTTTCGCTACATAGTTCTGGAACTCTGGAGTTACACGAAACAAATTAAACTGTTCATCTTCATCTTTTGTTTTCCTTAGGGAGGGTAAGGTTTTGTTACTGCTAGATATATTTTCTTTTACCACAGATATATCTAGAAGGAAAATATAAATTAGAAAAAGAAAACCAGGGAGCAATAAAGGAACCATAAAACTGAAACTTACTGGTTCTCTCATTAAACATAGAGTCATTAATGAATTGGGAGTCAGTAGCTTCTCTTAGAAGATCTAAATTTTCATCATCGGAACTATCTGAGCTCATTTTCTTGGTAAAATCGATAGAAAAACTACTTTTTTAGCCATGACTTCAAGCACACACAAGATCCACCATTTTTAACATAAACATTCTTCTTCTTTTTTCTTATAGTGTCAAATGTCAAATTTTAGAGGAATAGTATTGCTTTTTAACACAAGAGGTCGGTAAAACATTACTAAGATGTCGCTATATATAACAGGGAAGACAATGGTCTCAAAGGTAAGACAAGTTTTTGATTTATAAAAATTCTCTGAACTGAACTGAAAGTAATTTGTATTTTCTAGCAGTTTCTATTATATTATGAAAAGGTTAACCAGTATTTTAGCGCCTCCTCCAAATTACCTATTTGCATTTTTTTTATTCGCGCCATGGCTTTCTATCTGTATGCAAAATGTCATGGTTTTAAACCCATTTTCGTTTAGAAAAGATTTTCGTTAGACTGACTGTGGGACTGTGGGATACGTCTGAGCTAATTTAGCTCGCGGGTCTACGTCGCTGAGCTTACCTATAATTATTTCTCTACAATTAAACTTGTTGTCACAGAGGAATGATAGGTCGATTGTTTCCATGACGTACGTATTCGTGTCACATGATGTCAGCAAATCGGAAAAACGTCACTTTTGGTGACATTTTCGTCCTAGAAAGGTCAAAGTTGCGGGGCCACCGGGTAATTTTTAAAAAACTAAAGAAAAATGTTCTCCAGACTTGTAAGACCCACTTTAGTTTCTGCCAGAAACTTCTCCACCTCAAAACAGGTAATTATTTAAACTTTTATGTATCTTTGTTTGCTGAAATTACTGTGGGTAACCATTCAACGTGGAATTAAAATTTAAAAAATCGCTTGCATGATAACTACGTTACGTTATCTCTGATGTAACGCTTATAATCATAAATTAAACATAGCATCTTCCAATATTACACATATTTCATTTTCTCAACATAAGATATGTAAAGGGGGAGCTTTATCTTGATAGTAAAATGTCTATTGCTAATTACTCCCTATTTTACTTATATTATTAGTAAAAAAGGCATTTTTTCTCTCATCAACTACCATTTTGCAAGAATAAGTTATTTATAGACAAGAATTTTCTAATTTTAGTAAAAAAATGGTTATGTAATAATAGGAATATTTGACATTTCACAAAAAATTATAACTGTGAGCTTATTTTAAGTACTTATGAATTCTTACCTTTCCTTTCCAGAACAACTACAAAGTAGCAGTATGCGGGGCTTCTGGTGGCATTGGACAACCCCTGTCTTTGCTATTAAAAACCAACCCTCTTGTATCCGAATTATCCCTTTACGATATCATCCATACACCTGGAGTAGCTGCTGATTTGTCTCACATTGAAACTGCTGCCAAAGTCAAAGGGTAAAAATAAAATATTTTAATAGAAAAATTATTTATTTTAGTTTTAATATTTTTTTTTAGGTTTAATGGTCCTGATAACCTTCTGGATGCCCTTAGAAATGCTGACGTCATTATCATCCCTGCTGGAGTGCCCAGAAAACCTGGTAAGTTTTTTGTTATGTTTATTTTATACCATTTTTTTTGTGTGTGTAAAAATATTTAAAATAACTTATACTAAAGAATACAGGGTATTCCAAGATGGGGTTACTTACCTATACTGTAAATGGATCTAAATTTTAATTTATCCAGAAAAAGTCACAAAAATAAAAAAATTATTAAGTTTTTCAGCCTCCTTTATACAATAATGAAACATCTATACCATAATCAAATAAAGTGTAATTATATCTCCCCCCATACAACCACAGGGATTTTGTAATGTCCTGCAATATTTTTTATCGGTATTGGCACAAGCTAGTTCTTTATCTTGGTAGACCCCCCAAAAAAGGGGGGTGTAGAACTGAGTAGGTAGTAATAAAATTTTACACTTTTTCTGACTTAAAAAAAGTTAAACTGTCACCCATATAAAAGTGACTTCTAAAAAAAAAGAAGGTTGCTACCATTTGTAATTGTTCTACTTCTGCAAAAACATTAATAAGTACCTCATATTAATATAGGGGCAGATTTGCTTGAGGAAAACAAGGGAGTGAAATTATTTTGGAAAAGTGTACACATCTACCCTGAGGTAACTTTGGCAACACTGTTTCTTGTTCTATATAATATTAATACATTACTACTTAGGTTGTTTATAAAATGTTTGTTATGCATGCAATTTGAAATTATGGTTTGATAATTATTTTTCCTTGTTATTGAGGCCATTGAATTATTTATGATAACACCAAACGTAAATATGAGATAGTAAGTAAAATTAAAATAAATATAATAACAGCATTGCTGACTGCAAAAAACTTTTAGGTCAGGCAATTTATTTTATGTTGCCAAAAATTTTGATTTTGGTATTATACCTGCACTATACCAGTTTTGATTGAATTATTAATATAAAAAACCTAGTCTAAATGTAAACAATATAATGTCCCTGGACAAAAGACGATTTTTTTTACAGTAAAGTTTATTTACCCTAAAAAATTACCTCTCTAAGGTATGACCAGAGATGACCTTTTCAACACCAACGCTGGTATTGTCCGTGACCTTGCAAAGGCCGCAGCTGAAGTAGCACCAAATGCATTGATTGGTATCATCACTAACCCCGTCAACTCCGCTGTACCAATTGCTTGTGAAATCCTTAAGAAGGTAAAATTGATAAATAAGTTAAAACTATAAATGTACAATTATTGTACATCAGTGATTGCTCTTTACATATTTTGCCAAAAATTAATATAAAATTTAAAAAATGTTTATTTGTATTAATCTTACATAGACATAACTTTTTGGTTTTGACTTAGAATAGAAATTAGAAGGGTAATTTCATTTTTAATGCAGGCTGGTAAACTAAACCCCAAACGTGTGTTTGGTATCTCCACCTTGGACATCGTCAGAGCTAACACTTTCATTGCTGAGGCCAAAGGATTGAATCCCAAAGATGTAAATGTACCTGTTATTGGAGGACACTCCGGTGTTACTATTATCCCCCTTATTTCTAGGTAATTTAAAAATTATTATTAAACTAGAATGCAGTCTTAACTTTAATCAAAAAAAAAATTGATGAAAATTACGCAGAATTAAAATAGCAGTACTCGCGATAGGCATGATGAATATCCAATTTTTTTTAGGGCCACCCCATCCGTTAGCTTCCCTGAAGATCAGTTGAAAGCTTTGACCGTAAGAATACAGGAAGCAGGTACTGAGGTTAGTATTGTTTTTACAAAATGTGTCCGTTTTCAGTGATAGCTTCTGTTTTTACGTTTGAAGGCAACATACATTAAAAAAAATACTCATTTGGAATTTTTTGGGAAACATTTTTTTCGACGATTGGCATCGAAATAAATGATTTTTTCGTTCTTTCCGCACTTATATTGATAAGAAAACGACTTTTTATTGAATTTTAAAATTGAAAATTTTTGGAAAATTTTTTAACTTGAAAAAATTACTGATTGAGAATTTTTATGAATTTTTTTTTTCGATTTTTTCTTTCTTTCCGCACTTAAATTGATAAAGAAACGACTTTCTAATAAATTATAAAATTAAAAATTTTCGGAATTCAAAAAAAAAAATTTCGGATTGAGAATTTTTGGGAAATTCTTTTTTACGACTATCATCACAATAAATGATATTTTCGTTCTTTCCGCACTTAGATTGATAAGAAAACGACTTTTTATTGAATTTTAAAATTGAAAATTTTTGGAAAATTTTTTAACTTAAAAAAATTACTGATCGAGAATTTTTAGGAATTTTTTTTTTTCGATTTTTTCTTTCTTTCCGCACTTAAATTGATAAGGAAACGACTTTCTAATAAATTATAAAATTGAAAATTTTTTTTTTACGACTATCATCACAATGAATGATTTTTTCGTTCTTTCCGGACTTAGATTAATAAGAAAACGACTTTTTAATAAAATGTAAAATTGAAAATTTTTTAACATTAAATTATGAATATTTTGAGAAAATTACTAAGTGGGAATTTTTTGGAAAAAAATTTTTTTCGACGACTAGCATTGAAATGAATGTTTTTTTCGTTCTTCCCACACTTAAATTGATCAGAAAGCGAATTTTTGATATTTTGTAAAGGTTTTTAAAAACTTTAATGTTGAGAAAATTACTTCCAAATTTTTCAATGAGGGGTAAGTAATTCTTTCCACACTAAATGTACTGGACTTCTACCTTCTCCATGGACTACATTGTCATAGTCAAAAAAATATACTTATTACTAGAATTTTTTAATTATATTCTTACCATTTACACTATTTCGTCTTTTTTCAGGTTGTAAAAGCCAAAGCTGGCGCTGGTTCCGCCACTCTTTCCATGGCCTTCGCCGGTGCCCGTTTCGCCAATTCCCTCCTCAGAGGGCTCAAGGGAGAATCTAACGTGATTGAACCTGCCTACGTCATTTCTGACGTCACCGAAGCCGAATATTTTTCAACACCGTTATTGTTGGGTAAAAATGGTAAGTCTATATAGGATGGTTATGAATGAAATAATAATTATTCTATATTGCGTGATTGTCGTCGGGTACGCCCCTGATGATTAAAATGTTTTTTTTCTACAGGTATTGAAAAGAACTTGGGATTAGGAAAACTTAATGAATTCGAACAAAACCTTCTAAAGGCAGCTATTCCTGAACTAAAGAAGAATATCCAGGCTGGAATCGACTTTGCCAATAAGTAAATTTAATATGGATTTTTTTAAAACTTTTTAAAATTTCTTTATTTATAAACAGAACAAACTAGTCCGCTTTCGACAGAATGCCAAAGGGTTCAAACTTTTTAGAATCAATTTTTTTAAAAGAATATACTTTATTTTTAGGTTCCAAAGTGAGAAAAGGAAGGCATTTGCATTTTAAGTTTAAATAATAATTCTTACAAGTGTTTTTTTAAAGTATATGCAAGTTTTGCGTATAAAAATTTGAATCGGAACGGTTTAGTTAACATTCATCGTTTTAGCTGATTTTTGTATGCATAATTTGTTACAAGAAAACACTGATCTTTGTATTTGTACATTGTTTTATTACTTTTATTCTTTTTTTAGTTACAAGCCCATCAATTTATCATGTAATATATATTATTTAAATAAAGTTCTTACAAACGTACATTTTTTTACTGTAGTTTGTAAAAGTTAATAAAAACATTCATGAAAGCGACAGCTCCTTGCACAAACCTTCAGCATCCGACTGCTGCAATGTTTTTATCCCAGGCGTGTCATTCTTCTTTAGTGTAGCCCGTTCCATATTGATGCTCCTCAGCCTATAAGCTTATAGGCAGCACATCTCTGACTACTATCATACAGGGTGTTTCACGGTGGATGGAAAGTTAGACGTTTATGGAAAACGAGTGATACGTTTTCTTCAAAAATTTGGTTGCTTAGGTAAACAACCATTGTCTATAGTTTTAAAATATTTTCAGTATGCGGCGTTCTTCTGCCCGAAACAAGTGGCAACATCGTTATTTTAAATGAAACACCCTATATATTATAATATTTTCTAATTCCCTATATAATGCCCCTTATTTTTGTAGAAAATGTCATGTCTAATATCAATTATTTTTGAGATATTGACGTTTAAAATATCCCATTTTCAGACCTTGACAGGCTGTAGCACTGGAACGGCTCATCTTAGAAAAAGATGGTTTTCACCTCCCAATCTCAGTTTTTTATTCTCTATCTAAAAGTTACAACTTCCGGTTTAACTTGTTACACCGTAAAACCATTTTTTTGGTTTAACATGTTAAACCGGAAGTTGATATTTTTGGATAGAGAATAAAAACTAAGAAAGGAAGGTGGAAACCATTTTTCTCTTAGATGTGCCGTTCCAATGCTACAATCTGTCAAAGTATGAAAATTACATGTTTTAAACGTCAATATCTCAAGTACAATTTAATTTAGACATATGACATTTTATACAAAATATACGTGGAATTGTATAAGGAATTAGAAAATAATATAATATACAGGGTGTTCCATTTAAAATAAAGATGTTGCCACCTGTTTCGGGCAGAAGCGGCAACGCCGCATTACTGAAAATATTTTAAAACGATAAACCACGGTTGCTTATCTGAGCAACCAAATTTTTGAAGAAAACGTATCACCTGTTTTCCGTAAACATCATCTAACGTTACTCTCTTAAATAATATTGATTAATGGGGTGAAGCTACACATTTTATTTTTTTTCCTTGGGGTAACATCTAAAAAAAAATTAAAAAGTTGTCTAATCGAAAACTTTTGAGAATAGCCTGGCGTATTAACTTAAATAATAACTCTTCGCGGCTCAAATATTCCGCTGTTAACTGAAAGGAGTGACAAGAAGAAGCGAATAGTTTACTTTGCACTCTTGGAACTTTTTGGCGGCGCGCATCATGTAAACAAAATAGAGGTAACGAGGAGTAGATACATAATGGACGAAATTGGATATTATTTATTGGTCTGAAATAATTTATTTACATTAACCTGTTTATATTTAACTTTGTGTGACTATAGACGTATTTACCTGTTACCCCGACAGCACAATACTGAAATTGAACCGAGATTAGCGTCATAACCTAACGCGGCGTTTGGGAAAAATGCCCCCTGTGAGTATGACTGTCTAAAATTTATTAGCATGGGCTTTTTTCCACTAAATTTTCATTTTGACCCTGTCGTATAGACCAAGAAAAAATAAAAGATTCCACGTACCAAGTACAAATTTACTTACTGATTTTTCTGCAAAATATAGCTCCGTCACTATGTCTGATAACTTCTTCTCTATAGTACCCAGATATATTTTTACATTGAATAAATTTATAGCAGCATTCTCACCTAAAAAAAAAGAACACCTTTATAGAAAATTTTTACATATTTGCTTCCTAAAAATAATTTTTATACCCAGTAATTTTAAGATGGGCCCAATATCGCACTCAAGAAGCTTAAATATGTCTTCAATTCCATGTAACACTGCGTTCAAGTTCTCTTCTGCCTTCCGAACTTCTTTTTCGTCTTCATCTGCCTGAAGAGGTAAATAATATTTTTACTAAAGCAATCAAGCAGAGTGAATCGTTTACTAAATTGTAGATGTTTTATATATAAGTAATTAGGAAACTTACTTGTTTAGTTGCAATTTCTAAATCACTTTGAAGAGAATTTATAGTTGCCTGTCTTTGTTTTGCTCGTTCTTTGCTGAGCTCTATTTGTTCATCTAAAAAATAAACAGAAACAATAGTTCACTCACTATCCTCCCCGTGGCTACGCCACCACTCTATGTAGGAACATTCTTACCAATTTTTTCGTGCAGATCATCCATAACAATGTTTAAGGTCTCAATCTCATGGCTCAATTCGTTCACATAATTAAATAAGGCAAAGTTTTCTTCTTCTTGCTTTAAGAACAATGCGGCGATTCTATCTACATCTTGTTCATCACAAAATTCCTGTAGAAATATTTAAAAGCTTTATAGGTATGCTACATGATATAATATGACAGAATTAAAACATCTTTGTACCATTTTTTATTGCTTCCAGTGCTCCCACACCACACGCCAAGTTGCTGAGAATGCAGAGGCTTTTTTATAAATAAATGTGGATTTTTAGCGTGCTTCACAGAAAAGGTTTTTTGAAGACGCGTTTATTATTCAAATTACCCATAAACTAATCTGAAAATTGCATTTGCTGCAGCTGGTTGTTTGGTAACATTTCTTTTTTGACTGAGCTTAGACGATAATTACCATGTAGGTCACAGAAGTTTTAAACGCCGAATATACGACGTGCGGAATTGATTCTACATTAAATTGGGAAAACATTTTTTATATATTACGATATTATTACCTGAATTTTTTTCAGAGTATTTTCGTATATAAGAAGTTGATTCTCCAACTCTTGTTCTTGCATTTCTTTTTTAAGTCTTTCTTTTTCTTCTAAATCTCTCAGAATCCTTTTCTGTCCTTTAACACACAAAAATTCTCTTAGCGTCATGTAGTGGTCGAGTTGTCTCTGTATTTCTCTCATTTCCTAGAAAAAAGTGCTATAAGAAATAAAGGAGCTATATACATATCGCTCGAAATGGGCGATATGTAAAAATAAATATCGAAAAATTATCACCCGAGCTGGTATATCCAGCAACCTAAAAGTTTACGACACATATTCATATTAACTTGTCTTAAAATCATATATTTATGTTTGTCTACGTGTACTTAAAAGAACACCCTGTATGAACCAACGAAACCGTATTTATGATATAAACTTTATAGTTCCGACTTCGTTGTTTAATCTATAGTCTATTTCAGAAAGGTTTAGGGTAATAAAATGGGAAATTCCGTCCAGTTCGTTCATAGGCGTAGGTAAATTTTGTGCATTCAATTATTTATGATTACTAACCAAAGAAAAAAAAGAAGATAATTTGATAAAGAAGGAACTATTATAGCTATAGCAAATTTACACAAACATCGTTTTATGAAATTTGCCCTGGAAAATATAGCCATGGTGTAACTGTACTGCGCACACCACCATATCATTGCGAACTAAATCCTATAGAACTTATATGGGCTCAAGTGAAAGGATTTGTAGCAAGACACAACGCGACATTTAAAATGACAACGATATAGCTACTTAGGTACTGTTTTATCAAGCCATTAAGAAAGTGACACCAGAGACATGGCGAAAAGCAGTCCATCATGTCATTAAAGAAGAGGAGAAAATGTAGTATCTGGACCACCTGATCGATCGGACCGTTGACCCGTTAATTATAACGTCAGGAGATGACTGAATATATATAATTTTTATAATATAATTTCTGTATAATGTATTTTGTATTATTTATATAATGTTTAATAAATAAATAAGTTTACCTAATCCTATAATACTATACATAATGCACGCCTTTGTCACACCATTTTCAGTAGGCAAAATCCATAAATTGACCCAAACCCGGTTGGTACTACCTGCCTTGATGAAGATAAAGAATTTTGCAATGAAATCAATGCCAAATTATGAAAGTGGCTTAAATATTCGTTGGGTCACTCTGTAGTCCCTTTGCATACCTAATGAACTTTTATTACTCTACATCTTTCTGAAATAGACTATAACAAAGACCACCTTTTAAATTGGTAGGTAATATTTTAATGTTTACCTCCGAATGAAGAAGAAAATCAACGTCTGCCCTCTTCTTTAAAGCCTCAAGTTTGGAACACCATTCTTCGCGTTGGTCAAAAGCTATCGTGGCCTGTTCAATAAAATCCACTATGTATTTTTTACCGGCGTTGATGTCCTTTAGAAGTTTTTCCCATATTTCGTTAAAGTGATTCCTGTTAAGGGTATTTTATTAGTTTGTAGTTAGATCCAGTAGAAAATATGCTCGGGGGGGGGGGGGGGGGGGGCTCAATGTGCGTAAGTAGGACATTTTTTTTCTAGAGAAAGGGACAGTTCGGACAACATGTATTTCATAATATTGTACCTAGTGAAAAATGCGGAAAAGCGCCGCAGGCGAAAAAAATTCTGGGCCACGCCCAAAGTTCGTTTAAAATTCACCCAATTAATATCAAATTTCGAAAATTAAATTATTAAAATTTGTTTTTGTAAATGTTTTTTTTTAAATTTTTTTTTTTGATATTTCTACCTGGTTCTTTTTTATATTAACTTATTTTTAGAGAGGTTCGTTTACTACCCTTACCCTTACCTTTCCTTCAACAGATGGTTGATTTCTTCTCTAAGCTCTTTATTGGTAGCCAAGATACCGCAAAACTTTTTCACCATATTGTCAAGACGATTTTGTAATATCTGCACCGCCTTTTGTCCACTTGTCAATCGATTTTGAAAATGGTTGTCTGTGACCGAGCTTTTAGGGCGAAGCTTCTTGATATTAGCTTCTAACTAAAAATAAGCGTGGACCTACTTATAATATAACATCTTTTTAGGATAAGATCATTTCTATAAATATGTTGTGACTTTGGCGTTGAGTATAATAATTGTTTTTACTTTTTTAATTTGGACGTCAATCTCCACGATCTCCTCCTTCTCCCTCCTAACTTTCTGACAATACTTCTCGTAAATGTCCAGCAGTTTGTAGATATCTTTCGATAACTTCTCGTCTCTTCTCTTTTGATTCCGACAGGTGGCAACTTTTATATCTTCGTAAAGTTTATCTTTTTCTTCGCGTAAGTGGTGGATTATTTTTCTTTGTTTTTCAAGTTTTGTGCTCGTTTCATCTGAAAACGCCATTCGATCGTCTTCCATTATGCGCAGCTAAAAGAAATTGAGCAGTTTCTACTCATTTATCCATAGAAATTTATCTCTGACGTTACCTCAAACTTTGTTCTCTATTCTCTAGCTAGACCGAAGAAAAGTTTTCTTTCATTTCGTCAGATCCATCCTCCTTAGACACATTTCGTCATATTGTATAATTGCTCAACAGTAACAGTAACGAGGATCCTAGGATTCGACGAAAGAAAAGAAACTGTGGACGTTGTAACAAGCATAATATAATGTAGTTCGACTAATTTAAACTTTTAATATTTAATATATTTTTTATAAATTAATATACCTACTTTTTTAATAAGTTATAATATTTTTACCTGTCTGTGTAACCTGGCCAATTCCTCCTCAGCCATGGCTATCATTTCCTTTTCGGTGGACGAATTGGGAGCTGTCCTAGTCACTTGATTCATTTTTATAAATGTTTTATTTTTATTGTATTATGTCTTTAAAATCGCTAGTTTTTAACTAGAGACCAATACGAATAAAGGAAGTTTGATCAATTCGACAGCAACTTATTCTTAGGAAGCGTCGCTTTGCTGCGCCGAACATGGTATAATTTGATTTTTGCGAAAACGAACAACAAATGTTTCTTTATTTTTATTAATTTTTAATAATGAATGAATACGACATTTTTAAGGACTTTTATAAAAGAAGCTATAAATCTTCTTACAGCATAACATTGTTTTATTAATCTTTAAATCTTGTAAGAGCAGGGGAACATTGGGTAAATGGTAATTACTTTAAGAATATAGGATTCACAATAATTTACCTGAAGAAACTAACTAAAGATTGCTCTTTTTTTAAAGGTTCTGAGCGGCAGATTTGAAACATGGTGTTACCACTTTTGCTGCTATAGAAGACTCCTCAATTTTGAATACAATTTTTCCTACAAGCATCCTGCATGGTAATTCAGTGAAAATAAGGGAATACGTGAGGTTAAGTGGGGAAACCTAGCTTCAACTTCGCTTTTTGTAATTTTTTCTTCCTAAATTACAATAAAGACATTTATTATTATTATAAATTCTAAAGAAAACCGTTGTTAAGACAATTATTTTCATGGAAATTATGGGGGGGGCAGGGCAACGCAGCCTTCTGCCCAGAACCCGAAGGAAGAACCCCCCTCCCCAACTTATGGGCGCCTATGCTAGCAGATCTTCGCATGCCTAATTCAATTGTTATTTATTTACTATGCCAGAACAAAGCCGCGGGCATCTTTTAGTACTAAAATAATGGTTCAGGAACACACCCTGAGGAACATATCGACCGTGACATGCCGGAAGTAAATGAAATCCAGAAACAAACTTAGAGGTTCTTCGCCTCACATGACAATAAGGTTCTCGATTTGATATTAATGCCGCTGAATGAAACTAGAGCCAAGCAACGTGGTTCCTTTTGATCAAGGTTCCCCTTCACCTGTGGGCCAACTCGCATGCGCCCAGGTGAGTTCGTTACCATGGTAGTGGGCGAAGGCGGTTTTTCAAACAACTGAATAGCGCTCGTTTATGTTTTAGTTCATTTCCAAAGCTTACGGAGTTTCTGTGCTGCTCGTGTCTGTGTTCCTTTCGTGTTTTTAAATTTGTGAGGTTATAAATTTGTAAAAAACCGTGGCAAATTTGAGGTGTTATTTTTGGAATTGTATTTTTTTTTAATGAAGATTTTAAATATTTTTAGCGGACTTTGTGTGGTAGAGTGATTTTTGTTTAAAGTGCATATTTAATAATAAGGATTATTTTATACATTTGACAGGTAAGCTAATATATCGTAATGTTTGTATTGAGTACGATAACATATAATGGGTTTAGGGATATAGGACCACTGACCGTTACTATACTGGTGTAGCTATATCATAATAATACGATGGCGAAGTTTTTCTTCACCTAATTATTAACCTCGCCATTAAAGAATAGGTAATAGGCAGTTTTAGAGGATTTAAAAAAATCTTCTTGGGGGGCGGGGGGGCATAATATTTGAATTTCTCCTCTACCATATTTTGAAAAAAAATACCAGCTCAATGCAAAATTATATTTCTTAATAAGTATATTAAAAACATGGTGTTATTGTGTTCTCTTGAAACGAATCCTGTCCATGTTTGTTAATGGATTTTTAAACACTGTTTAAGTTTGGACTCTACAGATATTGGAGTAAATTTTTATTAAAAAAATAATTCTCAATAGTTTTTTTGAAAACGATGAATTTTAGTATTTTTTTTTAGAGTTGGTATTGGCTTACTTATATATTTTTCTCGTGTTTTTTTTGCATGAAATTAATTTTCTCACACTAATATGTAGATTGGTGAAAAAAAGTTCAATAGTTTGGCTTTACGTCAGTGTCTAGAAAATGATCATGTGCGAATAAGCAACTTCGTCCCGTGGTCCGTTTTTTTTTTAGAAAAATACGTGAATAAGTGATTCTGAACACGCTAAAATTTTACTTGTTAAATTGCCGTCTTCTTGTCCCAAATTACATAAAAACTACAACTCATTCGAAACTGTATTTTTTTCCTCTGACTTGGTACAACCCGCTGCTCTCTATATGAAAGCGACGAGTCACTGATAGCAGTTTTGGACCTGGAGTATAGTTTGATTTAACTACGCAATACTTAAAAGAAATATAAAACATCGAGCATTGTACCCGTATTAAGAGTGAAGTGTAGTGATGCATTCGCCATTTCGTTTTTTGAATAATATGTTGTTACTTTTTCCTTTTATCCAAAAATCGTCCAAATACAATATTTGAAGAATAATTACCTATAATTTAAAGTAAAACAAGTTTGAATTTATAAAATAATAAAAGCAGAGAAAGAAAAATGTCCACATTTCATAATTTTTCGTTTTTTGCTTTGATTAATTCATTAATCAAAATTTCTTCAATTCAAAATTGTAGGTAATTGCTACTCAAAGATGGGTATTTGGCCCCTTTTTGAATAACGCGAAAACGATAAGAAATATTGATCAAAAAATAAAATAACGAATCATTATTCTTTTCTCCACTTCACTCTTAAGAGCGAGCTCTAGTGACGCATTCGCCATTTCATTTTTTGGTCAATATTTCGTTACTTTTTCCTTTTATCCAAAAACCGGCCAAATACCCATATTTGAAGCATAATTACCTACACTTTAAAGTTAAACAAGTTTGAATTTATATACCAATAATATCAGAAAAAGAAAAATGGACAAATTTCACAAATTTTCGTTTGTTGCTTTCATTAATTCATTAATCAAAATTTCTTCAGTTTAAAACTGTGGGTAATTGCTACTCAAGGACGGGTATTTGGCCCCTTTTTAAATAAAGCGAAAAGGATAAGAAATATTGATCAAAAAATTAAATGGCGAATGCATTGATCAAACTTCACTTTTAAGGAAATTAAATTGATCCCAGTATTGATCGTTAAACGAGCATCGCAGTCTTCAGTCAACACAATCATGCTTTAAATCCAGAAATACCATCGACTAATTTACCTGGTTTATTTTTAAATCGTATAATTAATTCTAAATGATCTTTCCTGCTTTCTCAACACGATGCTTGTTTTATTTTTTTTAAAGTAACAAGAAGCCAGATCTGTTTCCTTCATCGGCCCGACAGGGAAACCGAGCGTGTCTTTTTGTTCTTGGTTGCATCATTGGCAGTCGATTTTAACACGTTATTTACGTACCGCTAAAGAACATCTGGGTTTTCAATCTAAATTTTAAGTTACATCGAGTTACGATGATTTATAAATGCTGGATATGCTTGGAAAGAACAATTCAGTGATTCTTGCAAGAGGTCAGAGGGGTTCGATTTCTTAACTCTCGCATCCACGACACGGTGAGGGTGCCAACCAAAATGATTCAGTTAACTTTGATTGGGAACATTATTTCATTGTATAGTCTGTTTCAGAAAGGTGTAGAGTAGGTTATAAAATAAGAAATTCCGTCCAGTTCGGCTCAATTTCGGTGTCGGCCATAGGCGCGCATCTTGATGAGTCGTGGATTAATGATGGTTGTATAGTACCAAAATCGTGGCAAGACAAAAATATAACCAAGCTCGTCAAGCTTTCCTAGAAGGCCTGTCAGCGGGTATTAAGGTGCCTTCAGGTAAAGGAAAGAGACTAATAATCGTCCATATTGGAAGCGAAGAGGGATTTTAAAAGAAAGTTTGCTAACCTTTCAGTCATTCAATACGGGAAATTACCATGCACGAGGATATGAATTTAAATGTTTTTGAGAACTATTTTGGTGAAATGATAAAATATGTTCCAGCTGATTCAGTAGTACTATGAATAACACAAGCTATCATTTACGACGCACAGAGAAGACTCCAACTTCATCTTGGAGAAAACAAGAATGGATCACTCTATATAGTCCCTTGGCATATACCTAATGAGCTTTTATTACTCTACACCTTTCTGAAATAGACTATAGGAATACCATAAAACCTAAAAACAAATAAGTTGTTTAAATGGACAAGCTGTACTACTGGAAGAGTGATGCTAATGTTGCTAATAACAGTAATAATCTTTTTATAGTTGTAGGGATATAAAGATTTTATATTAAGTTTTTTTTGATCAAGTGTTATTGTCTGTCTCCTTTCTCTTGCCCAAGCAACAACATGAGTGGACAGTTTTTTCAGTTTGTATTATCGGAATCAAGGAAATCAAGAATCTATTTAGTTATTTCTACAACAAATGTACTTATTACATAATATGCCGGGTGGATTGTGAGAAAAGTATTTCTGCAAATATCATGTGTCACCATCAAAGTTGCTGGTTAGGCAATTATTGTCAAAAACCTTTATGCGATTCGATGAAAGACGTTTAAGTCTGATTCGTCGAGGTATGCAGTGAAAAAGAGGTTTTACAACAAAACTTTAAAAATTGTGTTACGATGCTACGAACCTTCATTCCAAGTATTGTCTACTCCTAAACTGTTTATTTTCCAAGTTTCTTTAGCTTTTTCTTCCACTTAAAGAAGGTTTGTCAGTTTTTATGTTAGCTTGGTAAATGTCTGGTAATTTGTTAATAACGGAGGAAATGTTAACACAGTGGCGGCTCGCGGTCTTAAAAAATGGTGAAGAGCTAGGTATAGTGCGGGCACTTAAACAAACATTGACTAAAAACCCGTGTACCAAAACGTCTCTTTTATTCTCATCTGCCCAACGACTAAATGGAGTTTCCAACAAATTACAAACTATGTCATTAATTGGGTTCATTTTTAAAACACATAACTAAGTAGGTACGTACACTACTGAATTAACTGAAAATAAAAACAAAACTTTTTAATCACACAGTAAATCACGTAAAAACGATATCTATAACCGTAAGTTTCGCGAAGCCTCAAAATAAATACCTTAAGGTTAGGCGAATCAATGCTAAAACAATGGTTCATGCGACTGATCTATTTGTAAATTGCCCTTCATCATAATGCAAATTGTTACATGCTGGCGCGTGACTGACGTCACATAACCATAGCAGCGGTGCAAGTCAAAGCCACTTAACTGTATGTTGTCTTCACTTGCTGCTCTGAGCTCACACATGGTCGGCTGGGGCGCACCAAAATCCACGAGTGTTTATAATTATTGTCCATCGAAGTTAACCGTGGCCCTATTATGCATAGCGACATTAGGATTAAATAAATATTATTAATTCGAACATAATTATTTTTTATGGGTGAAAATGGTAGCTGTATTGGTACATTAATATTTAATATTGTCGAAAAAATTTCCTCCTGGTTTTTATTTTTGTTGACGAACCGCCGCTGCGTTAGCATACAGAAACTGAATAACAATTTTAAAATAGTTTTACGCCAAATTTCTAAATATCTACATTAATTTCCAGCTATAAGTATGAAAAACCTCAATTTTATTAACCTTTGAACACACGTTAAAGATACATTTCCTTTTTATTTCAGACATTTCACCGAAAAATTCTCTAAAATGCCTTCCATCGTGTCACGGTTAAAACTAACAACAACCTCAACGATCCAAAGTCGGTTTTCGTTCACGAAAAACGACCAGATCTAAAAAAAAACACTAGAACATGCTAAGATCTTTAGAAGATTACGTAGTAGAAATGGAAAACCGTAGTGCCATAAACGAACAAAACGCTCAGCTTCTGAGTGAAGATATCTGGACTCAGCTGCATCAAAAGGATAACGATCTGCAATTGGCAGCTGAGTTGGGAAAGGCGTTGCTGGAAGAAAACGAGAAGCTAAAGCAACAACATGAAGCTGCGATTGAAGAGTATGCAAAAAAATTGGAGGTGAGTTTTTTTTTTTCAATTTTTATTTATAGAATTTTGTTGTATTAATAGTGCTTAGTCGTGGTTAGAATGAAGAAGAATGAGTACCGTTATACAGTAGAAGCTTTTTGCAACCGATTTTGGGCAAAACTGGAGCATACAGTTTCGTTATCCGTATTAACGGCTTCAAATGGACCAATCAATTTGCACAATATTTCTTCTTTTTTTTTTGAGACATTGATTGCCAATCAATGTCACTAAAACTTAACAAACAACGAAAAAAAGAAGAAAATATTGTGCAACTCGAGTGGATTGTCTACATCGCACTCGAAAGTTTGCAGATTATTTCCTCGTGAGAAATAGAGATCATATCTACCCTTGTTGTACAAACTACTAATTCCCAATCTTAAAATATAAATTATACTTAGGTACTGTGCGAAAAGTATCCATTTAAAATTTCGTTACGGCATTAAGATCGTGACCTACGACTTCTCGTGGTTAAGCTTTCTTCTTACGAACAATGGCGTCGTTGGAGTGACTCAAACTCAGTCAGGATCGAAGAAAAATTTGAAAGAGTTTTAAACGTTTGAAAATGTACCGTTCACGTTTTATTGTAAATATTTTTTTCTGGAAAAAAAATACTTTATCGAAACAAGGAAATAGGCTGGCAGTGTCGTAGATAAGATCTGTTAACTAGTCGATACCATTGGCCTGCATACAATATAGCCTAAAAAGCAGTGCCTACCCTGGGAACCATGAAACAAACAGAAACAATTTATTTTTATATATTAGGTTTTTATCCGTGCCAACTTTGGCAATGTATCTCCACATTAATATAATAGTGAATCCTCTATCATTTCCAAGGACGCATTCTTTGCTTATTTGCATCGTAAACTAGATCCCTGTATTGTATAAGCATTCCATAAGGCCGTTCTAAAAGCTAATATTTCGCTGTACATTAGCGTCTTATGCAAAAGCACTGCTTTTGTACGAGTGAAAGCAAGCGAGAGAGCCGGTAGGCAGTAGGGTAGAAAGAGATGTAACAAATAATCCCGTCGCAACCTTCGAACTTCCTTAGTATATCAGCCCGCGTCAAGAAAGCACGCGTTTGGTGTGTGCATTGATGCCAATCTTCAAGTTTTACCGTAGTTTGGAAAATACTTCGCTTTCTCAATATAAAATATGAAACACGCCTTTATAAGTTCTATTATTAATTAGTTTAGTTAAAATATTTTTAAATAAATAACGGATAAAGTATCGTAAAATAAGAAGCTGTTTTGTGACAATTAAAATAATTTTTGCTGAGAGGTTCATAATATTTAATAATCAGTAAGCTTATAATATTTTACATAATAATTGACCTCGTTTTTGACAGCATTGATTCAATCAGGTGGATGATAGATTTTTAATTTATAATTAGTGTTTTGCTAGACTTCGCGCTGTCGGGTTTCGGGAAAAAATAAATATGGAGGCGTTAATTGTTACTATTCCGGCTAGCAGCGTGTCTGTAGAATGAATCTTTTCTGGATTAAAAAGAATTCATACCTACTTACAAAGACACAGGGACAGACACGCTTATTAACAATAATCTCTCTGGAGAGCGACTTTTGCGGGATTTAAAACGCAATACCCTGATTAAAATAGCATTGCACGCCACTGGTCGATACTTACACAGAAAAAAGTCCAAACCTATTAGAAAATATTTTCTGTTTACCATTTACAGTAATTTTTTAACCTTTTCAACACAAGACTTGTGACCCATATGGAGGATTAAACCGGAATTTGCGGAGTTCAAATCATCTTGTAGATCATATAAATATTGAACAGGAACGGTGGAAACAGCAGCGGTGCCAAGGGTGGGCTAGTGCCAATTGTATTTAGGGGAATTATTTTACATATTATGTCCAGCGCTTGGGTAGCGAGGAGAGGTTTTTGGAGAAGGAGATACGTTTTACGTTACTTTTGATTAATATAGCTGATCCAGTGTGGCCATTTTAAAAATACCGAGTCCTTATTGGTCCCACTAAGCAAGAAACATCTTTCTAACGTTTGCTAACGTTAATTTAAAGGAACTTAAAAAACGTTTTTTCCCAAACAGTCCATTGACGTATTAATGACGATTTTATTTACGTTTAAAAAAATAACATCAATGACATGTTAATTTTAAGTATGGGATTATAACATTATTAACGGCACTTTTTAGTAGTGTAGCAATTATGTTAGACTAAAATACGTTTTGTTTTTACCATCACATACATGTTTTTATTTTAATTTCTTTGTTACGTTATGTATTAAACGTTTTTAAAAAGGAAATATCTTGTCTCGTCCAATAACGTAATTTTATTAACGTTCCTGAAACAGGTTTACTACAAAGAAATAATTATGTTAATAAATATCACCAATTAAATTAAAAACGCCCTAAAATGTATAAAATTTCGCAACAGTAATGTACCTTCCATTTTACTGATAACGTTCCGGTGCCGTTACTTTAGACACGACGCGCAAATGCGATGCGGTCAACATAACCTCTAACTTTGATTAGTTTTTTCTTTCTTGTCCATGTTTTATATTAAAACTTAGTTTTCTTAGTTTTCAATTTCAAAAAAAAGGGGGATAAGGTGAGTACCTATTAGATTCGTTTATTAATTTGGAAATCTCGATGTTTTGTAAATGATCACAGTTAAGTATATAGCTCATAGCTATTAAACTAAATAGAAAAATAATTTTCGGTAATTGCCGGCCATTTATTTTATGTAGGCGTAGGCCCTATTATGCCCCTATGCCAAAAATTGATATTTTTATAACTAATTAAATTAAAAAAGTTTGAGGCCTAGATTACGTATCTCGAAACCATTTTCTCTGGAAATGCCTTTAGTTTGTTGAAATATTCCTTTAAGATTCTATTGTAAAGGTTAGGTTTTTATTCAAAATGGCCTTCAAAATTAGCATTTCTTGGTAAGTTATTGTTAAATTTTCTAATAAAAGTAGTAGAGGTAGACGAGGATTAGAAATGGGTCATAACATAATCCATACAGTTTGGTACTTTTTCCCCTATTTTTCTTTCTTTGGATCAATTATTTACTAGGTATACTTTTATGTACAAATATTAGCTTTGCTTTTTAAATACATAGTACATATAGGGTTTTATAACAAAACATAAAAATTTAGAAACAGACCAAACCTGATATTTCCTGTTTTTTTTTCTGATATCTCGGAGGTAGAGAATATTTACAATTTTCTTTCACCAAATTAAGCCTTAAAATACACAAACTTTTCCTCAATGTCACCATCTTGGTATCGCTTACCGTTTTTGAGATAAAAAAAATATTTTTTTTTCAGAATACTGTATTTCAATATTGAAGCAGGACAATTTCGAGGTACCTAAATGGTATGATTTTTGTATTTTTTTATTTTACATGATTAATTTATAATGTTTTCATAAACTGTGCCATTTTAATTATTATCGAATCGAACTAAATAATTTTTAAATGAATCAATGAATATTAATACCAATATTATACTTTGTTTCAGGTATGGTTACCAGAACATTTTTTTTTTATTTATACAAAATAATGTAACTGTAATAATGTATAAATGTCACTAATAAAAAAAATAAAAACATTCCTTACAGAATTAACATCCTTTTATTTGAATTATTCTACCTGCATACTTACCATGAATTCAAAAATATGTTCAGTAACGTGACAACCTTATTTTAATTAGAAAGTGGCACTATAATCAAACATACACATGGAAAATGCAATAATATTTATAAAACCAAAAGATAACAAAAATATTTTATATATGTATATACAATACAATTAAAATTAAAGTACAGTCGATATCCATAGTTTTAGGTATAGATATACAGGGCCATTCACTATTTTCTTCAAACTTTGGGAGTTCATATTTTATACTTCCGATTATATCGAAAGTAGCTGTACATTTTGTTATTTTATATAAATGGGAAATAACAAAGTTGACGGCTACATCCGGTATATAACGGGAAGTAAAAGCAAGACGCCAATATTTTTGTTAGAGAGAACACATTAAAAAATATAAAATCCCAAAGTTTCAAGAAAATATTTTCAGTAGTTTTCCCAAAAGTTCCAAAAAACAACTGTAGTGAATCACCCTCTGTATGGATTAAGCGGGCTGTAAAATATTAATTTTAAGATAATTTCTATAGGAACTGACAAAATTAACATTTTAGAGCTACCTTGATCCATATAATTTTTGTTATCTCGTTGCGAAACGGTATGTGCCTAATTTACTATAAGAAATAATTACATTTAACGGTTTACAAAAATATTACATTGTCGAAGGATGAATCTACTTCGTCATCAATATAATGTTTATTGTGCCTGCATTTATTGCCTTTTTAAAACAAAATTAGTTTGTTATAGTTTCGTAGCAAGAACGTGTTATAAGCAACGTAATTGTAACTTTTTGAAAAGTCCTTAATATAAACATCTCAAAAACGAAACCAGGTTGTTTATAGTTTTCGAATCAAACACGTTGATTTCTAAATGCAACTGCGATTTTGTTATGTTGGCGGACATTACGACCAGTACGTTTCGAAATAGCGCCGTATCAAACCCCTTTTGTACAACGTAACAATGTAACGTAAAAACATGAATCTAACGAAATTGGGTTGTTTTTTTGCTTAGTGGGGTGCCCACACCCATTACAATTTTTCTGGCATCGCCACTGTAGAAGGCACTATATAGTAGTTTATAAAGACGCCAAAATTGTCCTAAATAGTTTTTTGTGCAAAACATGATTAAGATTAACGCAGAGTATATTTTATCTTCTTAAAAACCAAACAGCAACGACATTTAAAAGGTAAAAACCACTTGTGAGTCATTGGTTGGTCGTGATTCGTGTTTCCACATAACTAACATAAGTAACCGGACTTGACAATCTTTACGTGACCCTGTCTGAGTTAAAATGCCATGACAATAAAAATAAAAGCGACAAAAGACAAACACCTCGAACGAGGTGAATTTGATTATTTAAATAAATATTAATTCTTGTTTCCCACACTATGGCCATACTAGGAATCTAAGAAATTGATATTAAACGTGATGGTCCAAGTGTCATTATAGATATTACAGTGGCGGTGCGCGGTCCTAAAAAATGGTGAAGAGCTTGGTATAATGCGGGTACTTAAACAAACATTGAGTAAAAACCCGTGTTACAACACATTTCTCTTATCCTCATCTGTCCAACGACTGAATGGAGTTTCCAACAAATTACAAACTACGTCATTAATTGGGTTCATTTTTAAAACACACAAATAGGTACGTACCAGAGCTGTGAGTAACTTAAGTAACTAGATACTTTTTAGTAACTAGTTACTTAAAGTAGTTACTTAAAGTAACTTAAAGTAACTAGATACTTAGTAACTTAGTTCTTTTTTGAATCATGCCAAAAGTAACTGTAACTTCGTTACTTTTGAAAAGTAACTTGTATCTAGTTACTTTTTAGGAGTAACTAAGTTACTTTTAAAGTAACTAGTTACTTTTTAAGTGTATAGTTACTCCTAAAAAGTAACTAGATACAAGTTACTTTTCAAAAGTAACGAATAATGCACACCATCAGATGATGACCAAGGGACGATCGGCGGCCGTTAATCAGATTTTCACGAAGGGACGAGCGGCGAGTCGCGAGCGTTAAACAGCAAACTGGTTGGAACGCGAAATTTCTTGAAAAGCATTTTATTCTACTTTTTCGTTGTTCGAATTAACACTTCTTAGTTTAGTTTTCTGATGGTAATAGTGGTAGTGTGTACAGGAAAATGAATTATCACTACCTGGTAAATTTATGGTATCTAGTTCAAAAGCATCTTAGTAACCGTTAGAGTTTCGTAGTTACAATTAAAATAACTAGTTAGTCAAAAGTATCTTAGTTACTTTTAGTAACTAATTACAATCAAAGTAACTAGTTACTGTAAAAGTATTTTACTTACTATAACTAGTTACTTTTACTAAGTAACTAAGAACTAAGTTACTTTTAGGTAAAAGTAACTATTCCTTATAAGTATCTAGATACATTTGGGCAAAAGTATCGAAAAAGTAACTAGTTACTTTTACTAAGTAACTAAGAACTAAGTTACTTTTAGGTAAAAGTAACTATTCCTTATAAGTATCTAGATACATTTGGGCAAAAGTATCGAAAAAGTAACTAGTTACTTTTCTGAAGTAACTTTCACAGCTCTGGTACGTACACTACTGAATTAACTGAAAAATAAAAACAAAACTTTTTAATCACACAGTAAATCACGTAAAAACGATATCTATAACCTTAAGTTTCGCGAAGTCTCAAAATAACTACCGCAAACCAATACTAAAACAATGGTACATACGACTGATCTATTTTTAAATTGCCCTTCATCACCATATGGAAATTGTTACATGCTGTTTGCGTGACTGACGTAATCATAGCAACGGTGAATATCAAAGCCATGTTGGGCGTTTGGTCTTCACTTGCTTTGAGCTAACGGACACGGTCGGCTGGGGCGCGCCAAAATGCACGAGTGTTTATAATTATTGTCCATCGCAGTTAACCGTAGCCCTATTATGCATAGCTACATTCGGATTAAATTATTATTATTAATTCGAACATAATTATTTTTTAAGGGCTAAATGGTAGGTGTATTGACACATTAATATTTAATACTGTCGAAAAACCTCCTGGTTTTACTTTTTTTTGGAGAACCCCTTCACCTACTTCACCTGACGAGCCGCCACTGAGATATTACAGGGATAATAAAGGTTATCCAATAGTAATAGTTGCTTTGTAACCACGTGATACTTGCCTTATTACCGTGATAAATTTAAAATGTATCCATAAAAGTTATAATATACTCAAATCCACCTCAGACAATGCATTTTCTTCATATCATGTTGAACAACAACAATACTCGAAAAAGTGTTACGCGTCTGCCTATTTATTAAAGTCACTGAATTAACACAAAATAACCCAAATGCCTATTAGGAAGTAACAAATTTCCTAGAAATTTATTATACTTAAAATATATTGTATACGGTTATTGCTGTATGGCCGTGTATTTTCATAGTGCTGTGAGCAAAACCCCATTAAGAGAACGGTAAAAAATAATTCACTGCTCTTTAAAGCCATGGTATTGTAAAATACGGAATTGAAACTTACAGACAAGTATATAGTAATCGATCTATGTAAATCAGAACCAAGTATCACTACGTTTTTAGGGAAAAAAGCTCCAAATTATTGTGCGAAATGAAAATTAACAAATTAGGTTTGACAAAGAAAGCTTACAGTAAGATACACGAGGAGCAGCAGGTCAACTAATGCAATAATCTGCTAACAAGAATGGCAAACAGACATCGTCTAAACATGGTTGGGGTACCTACTTAACAGTCTTAATACGGGAATCCAAGGAAATTGGGTTGCAGGCAGAAAAAAAAAACGCGTGTCCTAGAAAATTAGAATAAGCCAAACTTCAAACTTGCAATAATCTGCTAACAATAATGGCAAACAGACATCGTCTAAACATGGTTGGGGTACCTACT
The DNA here is from genome assembly GCA_935413205.1 of Polydrusus cervinus. NCBI lineage: Eukaryota > Metazoa > Arthropoda > Insecta > Coleoptera > Curculionidae > Polydrusus > Polydrusus cervinus. The sequence continues at coordinate 34,416,227 of OW284517.1, read as the reverse complement.
TAACAGTCTTAATACGGGAATCCAAGGAAATTGGGTTGCAGGCAGATAAAAAGGAAACGCGAGTCCTAGAAAATTAGAATAAGCCAAACTTAAAACTTGCAATAATCTGCTAACAAGAATGGCAAACAGACATCGTCTAAACATGGTTGGGGAACCTTCTTAACAGTCTTAATACGGGAATCCAAGGAAATTGGGTTGCAGGCAGAAAAAAAGGAAACGCGTGTCCTAGAAAATTAGAATAAGCCAAACTTCAAACTTGCAATAATCTGCTAACAAGAATGGCAAACAGACGTCGTCTAAACATGGTTGGGGTACCTACTTAACAGTCTTAATACGGGAATCCAAGGAAATTGGGTTGCAGGCAGAAAAAAAGGAAACGCGTGTCCTAGAAAATTAGAATAAGCCAAACTTAAAACTTGCAATAATCTGCTAACAAGAATGGCAAACAGACATCGTCTAAACATGGTTGGGGTACCTACTTAACAGTCTTAATACGGGAATCCAAGGAAATTGGGTTGCAGGCAGATAAAAACGAACGCGTGTCCTAGAAAATTAGAATAAGCTAAACTTTAAACTTGCAATAATCTGCTAATAAGAATGGCAAATAGACATAGTCTAAACTTGGTTGGGGTACTAACAGTGTGGCGTAGCAACCGCTGTATCAGCTGTATCAATGATACAGGGCTCACTGGCCTAAAAATCTAGAAGGTGCCAAACTTCTATATGATCCAAATCTTTAATAACCATTATTATATTTCATATAACATAATATTACAAGGTTAAATTAACAATAATTCCATAAAATATCAGTATGCACCGAGTAATCAATACTGTTGTTTGCCTACTTTACATGAAATCCAATAAATGGATTAGTTGGTATTGGTAAACATGAGGTTATATAAGTGTTGTTTAAATATTGTCATTATCTGTTTTATGTTGATTAGATCAGGTTTGCCTTATGAATCATTATTCACTTTGGAATTAATAAAAAGGTTAGTCAGAGTGTATTTCAAATTTTACACATCGCGATGGGATAAGATGATCACATAACATTTGGTTCCGAAATATCCAAGGATAACTGTTTTTTTTTTTTTAAATAGGTATACCCACACAAAAATAAAAATCCATTAATTTTGTTTGGATATTATTGTTAACAGAGAAATAACCAATTAAGTGTAGGATGAGATGGACTGGACTGGACGAAGATGTACAAAAGAGATGAACATATCTAACAACCTGTAGCACTTCCAAACAATCGTGATTCCTTCTCGACAGTAGGAATACTACAGAGTTACTATGACAATTGAAGAAACTTAAGAAATATTACTGCTGTAGTTATAGGAGATTGTTTTTTTAGCAGGCACACAGAACCTAGGCTAATACCAGCTAATGACTTCTACAGAAGTTGTCGAGATGAAACAGAAGAAAGTGTTTAACATTTCTTGTGTGAATATCCTGGCGTCGTAATAAGACTTACTGTCATACTCCTTAATATATTGGAAGAAGGAAGCAACTTACAACTTGGTCGACTCACCACGTTAATCAATAGTAGTAGTTGGTTTGAATAAGTTGCCTAAGATCCTTCTGTGATAGAGGCCGCACTAACCATCAGAGATCTGTTAAAATGAAGGTGGAATACGTGCGATTTCACAACGGATCTTATAGGACGACGTCTATCATTTTAACTTAATCCAATAAAAAATAGACAGTAGATCATTGAAATTTATTAGTAGAAAAGACAGTAAAAACATCTGACATCTGTAAATGAGTTTTAAACATGTTATGTCAGTACTCAATTATAGAAATTGTATTTATTACTAGAATTGCTACTTAAATCCATACTACTGCAATTTTGATTACAACAAGCCGAATTTATACGAATATGAGTACATTTTTTTTGAAAGTTGCTAATTAAAATCGCAAGAACCCTCTAACATATGCATTAAAATTGATAATAATATTTAGAATAAACTTTTACTCTCGCTTTTGTGGCAAGTAGAAATCACGAAAATTTTTATACATTATGTATGTTGATATTTGCGATCCGTAACATCGACTTGTGGTATATAACAATGATTTAAACACTAGTTTTTTCTCTTAATGAATCAGCTAATAAAAATATAATGGAAGAAGAGGCGGTCGCAAGAAAGTAATAAAGATTTTGGCGATTGAATGAATCAATCAATGTCCAATGATTTCATTCTTCGTAACATCAGCTAGCTCGGTTTGAGATGATCACTTAAAAGGTTATAGTATATAAAAAAAAGTATGTTGTGTCATTATTTAAACTTTACCAGTACCTCTGGTAGATTAAAATGCAATTTTAACATATTTCCTTATGAGTAGTGGATTAGTGATAGAAAAAGTATAACAATTCAGTTCTCGCGGTAATGATTATTATTACTTATTCAAATGGTGTAGGACGCGCGTGTCGCAAATTTTATCACCGTTAAAGATAACGGTCATCATTATTGCTCAGGGATTAATATACTTACTCTTTTGATGTTATAGCAAGTGCAACAAATATTATTTTACCATTACCATCATTCGTTCTTGGTATATCGCGCGCATGACATCATTTCTTCACGATGACTCAAGTACCAGTTTTTTCATTTAGAAAGGAAAGACATCAGGGGAGAAGCGGGTACAAAGTAAATAAGGAAGTAATAAAAGAAGACTTGTTATGTTTATTGACACATAATTGCTACGGTCTCTAAACGACTAATGAGCTTCTGAACTCAATTGTTTTATCTGACCCAATTTTTTATATAATTAAAATTGACTCGGTGTTAGATAACTTGATTTTAATAAAAGGTATTTAGGATGGTGGTTTGTAATATTTTTTTTGTTGTAATTATTATATGAGGAATTGCATAAGAGGCTTGTTTTAAAATGCTTTTTTTTTTTGGTCTTTTTAATTACAATAATCTATGATCGTTCAAAGAGAAAATTGCTGTATTGATTAACCTGACCTTTTTCGTTCGGTTAGCGTGTTTAAAATACGTACCGGGTGATTCAATAAGAAAGGTAGCCGGCTATATCTCGGAAACTACTGGGCATAGAAACTCGGGGAAGAAAAAATGATAATTAAAGTGACCATGAGAAAATCCTGGAAATAATTTTTAAGTTCCGCATTTTGCCGCAAGAGGGCGTAATTGAAAAGTAAATTTTAAAATTTTACATATCTTCGAAAATTCCACATTAAGGTATATCTTTGGTAACATCATTAAAAAGCTTGGACAATTATGCATCATCTTGGTCTTATGCTCATTGGCGTACCGACTTTAATAAGAGGGGGGGAAGCTGTTAAAAGTGTAATCATTTAAATCGCTGTAACTTATAAACGAGTTATCCGATTTTAGCAAACTAAAGACTGTTTGGAAGAGAAATGTATGCACTTTCACCAATCGTATTTAGTTGTCCATAATAGTTCTAAAAAAATGCTAGAGGGCGCAATTTGTAATAATAACACATTTTTTGATTTTACTCCGAAATAATAAATCATACGGTATAATTATGATACCATAATCGAAAAGTAGATAAAAATGTGCTAGAAAAAATATTTAAACCGCAGCTCGATATCTCCGTTCGTTTCAGCGTTATCGCCAATAGAATAATTTTTAAAACTTTAAATGAAGAAGCGGTTATATATTTTTTAGAAAAAAAGTGGGACGCCACTGATATTTTTTCATGTGGATATTATTTCGAATTAGCCTGGTCAATTCTGCATAAAAATGGTCTCTTGCGTTTTTCTCCTCAGGCACACCGTTCTTAATTAAAATAATTAAATTAAATTAGACAGGCGGAAGCTTTCCTATTAAGTGAAGGTGGTCATTTTCAACAATTTTTATAAATCAAAGTTTTTCATTATCAATGTTAATAATAATAAAAATAGTAGAGCTAATTTAATTTAATTATTTTAATTAAGAACGGTGTGCCTGAGGAGAAAAACGCAAGAGACCATTTTTATGCAGAATTGACCAGGCTAATTCGAAATAATATCCACATGAAAAAATATCAGTGGCGTCCCACTTTTTTTCTAAAAAATATATAACCGCTTCTTCATTGAAAGTTTTAAAAATTATTCTATTGGCGATAACGCTGAAACGAACGGAAATATCGAGCTGCGGTTTTGATACTTTTTCTAGCAAATTTCATCTACTTTTCGATTATGGTATCATAATTATACCGTATGATTTATTTTTTCGGAGTAAAATCAAGAAATGTGTTATTATTACAAATTGCGCCCTCTAGCATTTATTTTGAGAGCTATTATGGACAACTAAATACGATTAGTGAAAGTGCATACATTTCTATTCCAAACAGTCTTTAGTTTGCTAAAATCGGATAAGTCGTTTATAAGTTACAGCGATTTAAATGATTACACTTTCAACAGCTTCCCCCCCTCTTATTAAAGTCGGTACGCCAATGAGCATAAGACCAAAATGATGCATAATTGTCCAAACTTTTTAACGGTGTTACCAAAGATATACCTTAATGTGGAATTTTCGAAGATATGTAAAATTTTAAAATTTACTTTTTAATTACGCCCTCTTGCGACAAAATGCGGAACTTAAAAATTATTTTCAGGATTTTCTCATGGCCACTTTAGTTATCATTTTTTCCTCCCCGAGTTTCTATGCCCAGTAGTTTCCGAGATATAGCCGGCTACCTTTCTTATTGAATCACCCGGTACAGACAATGCAATAATTGGTTTACCCGATCAGTAGACCAAACCCCAGACTAGATATCTACATTTTTGTTGTCACTTTTTATTTTCTATAACATTTTGTATCAACAACCATGGTCTATCATTTTAAAATATTTTCAGCAATGCGGCGTTGCCGTTTCTGTCCGAAACAGCTGGCAACATCGTTATTTTAAACGAAACACCCTATATATTATATTATTTTCTAATTCCCCAAATAATTTCACGTATATTTTGTATAAAATATACCTAATGTCTAAATTCAATTTTTTTTGAGATATTGACGTTTAAAATATGCCATTTTCAGACTTTGACAGGCTTTAGCACTGGAACAGCGCATCTTAGAGAAAAATGGTTTTCACCTTCCATCTCAGTTTTGTATTCTCTATCGGAAAGTTACAACTCCCGGTTTAACATGTTAAACCGTAAAACCATTTTTTGGTTTAACATATTAAACCGGAAGTTGGTATTTTTGGATAGAGAATAAAAAACTCAGACAGGCAGGTCGAAATCATTTTTCTCTAAGATGCGCCGTTCCAATGCTACAACCTGTCAAAGTCTGAAAATGGCATATTATAAACCTCAATATCTTAAATCCTATTTAATTTAGACATAATATATGACATTTTATACAAAATATACGTGGAATTGTATAGGGAATTGGAAATAATACAATATATAGAATGTTCCATTTAAAATATCGATGTTGCCACCTGTGTGTCGGGCAGAAGATTTGCAGAAAATTACTGAAAATATTTTAAAACGATGGTTGTTTATCTGAGCAACCAAATTTTTGAAGAAAACTCCATAAACGTCTAACGTTCCATCCACCGTGAAACACCCTGTATATACAAGTATTTTCTTATTTTAAGGGGGCATATTTACGGGCCACCGAAACGTGGCATAAATAAAAATACTCGCGAATAAGCAGATTATTTGAAAAAGCTCTGATACGTTGTTAAAACATTTGTATATTTATTAAAATAAACCTGGCAGAGCAAGAGCTTTAATTTTTCATAACCTCAAATATTATTACTTCGCTTTTTTTTTCGTTTCGATTTTCTTCTGTAATGTAGGCTTCTCATTTTTCTTCATTTCGGCCAATCGGGAGAGCATCTGTTGTGGAGGCATCGCTTTTTTGAATTCCCAAAATATATTTTTTCTTTCGAACATTTCCTTGTTGATTTTAAGGTGATCTGGGATTTCGTCTGGCATAATGGGGCCACTCCTCATCTTGTAAGAAGGTTTTACCTTTGACGGTTTAAAAGACGGAGGTGGAGTTTCTTTGGCTACACTCATCAATCTAAAATACAAGGTACATTAACATGCGAGCCTTATGAAACATTATTGTTGCTAGCGCAGAAACGTAATTGCTAAGTTCATTTCTTGTTACACTGTAACACGTAGGCGTTATTTACTACCTTACATTGTGATAAAGTTATAATGATGACAAAAAATAATATGAAGCGATATCCTTATATGTATATACTAGTTGGGTTAGTATACTAACATCTTATATGAAGGATGCAACTTCCTCTCATTCATGTCTATCAGACGTTTTTCAACGCTCTCGAACGGAGGCATTGGATCACATTGACCTTTCAACGAAGGATCTTTCAACATTTCGTCCAGGATTCTTTGTTCTGGATCGATTTTCACAACCGGTTTATCAACTATATCCTTTTGGAGGATATAGGCGGGACCACAGGTTCTGTAGACTTTTCCCCCCATTCCAGTTATATTGTCAATATCGCGTTCTATTTGGTCTTCGGGAACTGAAAGGTAACAAAAGGTTTATTTTAATGGTCAGGAAATGAAGTCATTGTCAGACATACATGTTGTACTATAATAGTATACCGGGTGACAATGCAATTACTGCTCAGCTTAAATAAAACATTATCATGAAACTTTGTTACAGCTGCGCCTCAATACAGTTTCAACCAAGAACTATGTGACGCCACTGATATTTTCTAAACAATTGCTTTATTATTACTTATCAGTCAATTTTAAACAAAAAGGTCTATTTTATCTTTCTCTTAAAACTTACAGTCTTAATGAAAATAATTAAGCATCCCTGATTGACATAATAATTTTTATGGAAATCTTTATTCATGTTTTTTTTAAGTGATTTGTAGGTTAGGTTAGGTAAGAGTGGCAGACTTTTGGTTCAGACCAAACAGTCCTATTAGGTCCGTTGTGATACCACACGTGTTCCGTAGAACCCACCTTCATCAGATCTCTGATGGTTAGTTCGGCGTACAGAGTGATTTGTATACCTAAATTGAATTTTTTTTATCGCAGACTGATTTTATGCAATTCCTTTCCTGCAACCCACTGGGTGATGTTAAAACCTCAACGTTAAAATTTCAAACAAAGAAATACTTTTAACACCTGTGTAATTTTTGCAAATCAATTCAGCCGTGCTCAATAATATAATTCCACTGATTTGTTTTTGCATAAAAATTAATACCAATAAGTGAAACTGTATTTGACGAGAGACGCATGCAAAAATGTTAATTTATTCGCAACTCTTGCGAGTCTTGCGTGACTAGGTGATATTTTTGTACGCATAAAAGTAAAAATACGAATTTGCCCTATCGTGTACTGGGTGTCAAAAAGTTTGGAATATTGCAAATATGTCAGAAACTATTAAATTAATTTACTTTTTTGAAAATTGATTCGCAGCAACCTGTCAACGTATCAGTATCACACAATTTATCAGTTTTTTTTTTTTTAAATTTTAACTGCTATAACCTCTCAATAAGCCAGCCCTCCTTTTTAAATAAGGCGCGTTACAAACAATCTTCTTAAAATAATTTTATTTTACAATATCCTACCAAGTCTTGGTGTTGCTACACAATCCGGTTTTTTCTTTTTCTCCTCGATACACTTAGTTTCTTTCTTTCCGAAAATTTTCCAAAAAGGCTTTTTCGGAGGTACATTTCCCTCCAAACATTTCGGTTTTTCCGATGAAACTGATGTGTTCAATTTTATGGGGCGATGCCTATATCTTAGTTGTTGGTGATGGTGGCTTAAACATTTATCTAAAAAAACCTTTCTGTCCAAATGGTGTATAACTTGAAAGACCAGCCTCATGTTTTGATAATGTACTATTTATGGGGTTTTTTTACTACATAATTTTTTTGACAGTGACATTTTAATGGCATAGACTTTTACCTGAAATACAGTGGGTCTATGAAATATTTCTCGATTTTAATTCCTTAATAACAAATCGAACGGTTAAACTGAATAGTTTTTGAGCTATACAGGGTGCTACAAATTCGTGCGCGTATAAGGGGATCTCGAAAACGGTAAGACATAGGTACGAAGACGGTTAAATTGAGGCAAAATTGCGTATTTTGGGGCTTAATAGTTTTGTGAAAGAAAATTGTAAGTATTCCGAATACTTTCGGAGATATCCAAAAAAAACCGAAATTTTTAGTTTTGGTTTTTAAATTTTTTGGGCCTTTATTTTTGACTTAGGAAAAAAAACTTTCTTACAGCCGTTCTTCATGCTCTACCAAATGGCGTTATTAGTTTTTAAATTGGATGTTTCGTTCTTTAGATACCAACATCAATTCATTTTTTTTAAATACGACCCTGGAATTTTTAAAACAGTTTTAAGGACTTTTAAGCTTTGAAAATTTAATACAATTTAAAGGTTTTTAAAATTGTAACGTTTTGATATCAACTAACACATTACTAGCATTTCAAATTATCCTTTCTTTACTATTATGGTCCTGGCAATTATTTTTTAAATATTAAAATTAAATAACTATTAATCATAATATTTTTCGTCATCTGAGGAACTGTCATCTCCTCTTGACGTTATAATTAACGAGTCGACGGTCCGATTGATCAGGTGGTCAAGATCCCATATTTTCTCCTCTCCTTTAATGATATGATGGACTGCTTTTCGCCAGTTCTCTGGTGTTACTTCCTTAATGGCTTGATCAAACAGTAGCTTAACGTCTTTTATTTTGAATGTCGTGTTGTGTCTTGCTACAAATCCTTTCTGTTGCGCCCATATAAGTTCTATAGGCTTTAGTTCGCAACGATACGGCGGTGTGCGTAGCACAGTTACACTATGTTTTTTAGCTATTTCTTCTTCCACGACACAAATTTATAAAATGATATTTGTGTAAATTTTTTATAGCTAATACATAGTTTCTTTTGCATCAAATTATCTTCTTTTTTCTTGTTTGGTTAGTTATCAGAAATAATTTAATGCACAACATTTACCCGCGCCTATGGCCGACACCGCAATTAAGCCGAACTGGACAGAATTTCCCATTTTATTACTCTATACCTTTCTAATATACCACCTTTCCATTGGTGAAAAAAAGCTCAATACTTACTTTGCTTAGTTTTTGTAATTCTGGCAAAGAAGAACCGCAATTTAACACGGGAAATTTTTACCCTGTCGATCTAAAAGTACTAAAGAAATAATCCTGCATTGTATCAATTTTATACGTTTTAAAAAGAATTTTAATAAACCGTTACACTTTCTGTCTCTTTGCATGGATGACATTTCCCTAAAAATAAAAATGAAGTCAAGGCATAAATATCAATGATCTTATCGATTTAACTTGAATAAAAGTTTTATAAGTAGGTTAGTTAGACCCCCATCCAGTACAGCGCTGCGTATTATTTTGCATAATGGAATTACAATGCAGACAAGCATAGTTAAGCTGTCAAGATTAAGCACCGAATGATGATGAAAATTAAACGTTTTGCAATTGGTGAAGAAATGTTTCCTGGTGTTGTAAACGATATTTGTTGTGTACTAGTAACAGTGACGGATTTACTTTAGGTTTGTCGCTTTACGCAACAAAACTAAAAATACAACCGAAAAAAAAATTTAAAAAAAAATACAAAATTTTATATTCTGCTTATACAGTATGTATACTCAAGGCAAATAATAGGGCCATTTGTTCCTATTCATGGACCCAGTGGCGTAGCCAGACAATATGCTCGGGGGGGGGGGGGGCTACATGTATTTAATGATATTGCACCTAACAAAGAAGGCGGAATAGCGCCGCAGGCAAAAAAATTTTGGGGCCACGCCCAAAGTTTGTTTAAAATTCACCTAACTACTATCAAACTTCAAAACTTAAATTATAACCTCTCCCCCTCTACATGGTTGGATTAAATTTGTTTTTTTTTTTTTTACTTTTCTTTTTGATATTCCTAACTGGCTCTTTATTAAAAAAAAAACATTTTTTATATTTTTGAAAAATATGAATATTGATGTCAATCCAAAATTTTAACATAAGACGTATGTATGACTCTAACCAGCGTTTTACGGGCTCGGGTTTTCATGATTAAAAATAAAGTAATTATCGCTCACCACGCCAAAATTGAAGATTTTTTCAGAAATCATGTATTTTAGGAGCGTAGATCTAAGAGCAGTTTTTGGTGCAAATGCTTAGGTTTTGAAATACTCCTTCTTAAGTGCCGTTTTGTATATTCATAATAAAGCATTCTCATTTCTTCTCGCACTATTTTTGTTTTATAAATTATCACACTTCATCCATAAAAAATGTTTCAATTAAAAGTTTTACTTTAATTTTTTTCTTTAAAAATAAATAATGATTTGTTGTTTTTATTGTAAAAATATTTTATTGCATTGGGTTATATATTTGTTGATTTAAAATAGCTCTAAAAAAGGAAAACGGAACAGACAAGTATATATTAGAAAAATACTATAAAATATTATTATTTTTATAAAATAGTGGAATTTAGTGTCCCTGTGCTCCAGGGATTCCATTACCTTTGGCGTCCCTGTGTACTTTAATGCAAAAGATAGACGCACTACTCTGTCCGCTTGCCGCTAAGCTTCTTTTCTTTAAATTATTTTTACTTTACGTTTTCCTATAAAATTGCATCATAAATCAATAACTAAAACGATATGCGTCCGAAACCTTAATTTTTATATAAAACTGGACTTTTAGAAGGAAAAGTTTAAAAACTAAACTTTCCTACAAGACCTTTGTAATCTAAGCCAATAATACATTATTTAAAAGTTTAAATTAATTAGAAGTCCAAGACGAAAAATTAGGATGCAATTAGACTTTTAGACCCGAGCTCCTAGGCTCTGGGGTGAGGGGGGGGGGTGCAGTCTGGCACCCCCCCCCCATATAAGTGAACCTACCTTGTACATAAACATACATTGTACATTCATATGTACATACATAAACCTAGCTTCTAAGTACCCCTCACGTACTCCTTGTTTTGTGATTGCCAAATCGAAATAACATATTTTTGAATACAATATTATACTATAACTATAAACCTAAGGCAATTCAACTGTTGAGGTACTTTTACCTTAGATTTAAGTATTGTGATTAGAGAAAAAGAATAACAAACATCACCTCGGGGTTTTCATATACAATTCTTTGTTTTTTAAATTGTGGTTCTGAATTTTCAAGGTTTTTCTTGGTAATTGTGTTTTGGTGCGTGCTGCGCTACTAGATAATTGGCGAAACAACACATTGTTATAAAATATACCCTATTGTGTCTTACAAGATGTTTACAAGGTCGTTATAGTTTTTTTGTAAGTGAAAAGTTTTACAAGAACCTAATTTTAATATTCCTCTAACAAGTGACACCTGGTCACCATTAATTACCAGACAAAGTAATAATAAACATAATGAAATTATTAGTGTCTGCTTGAAAGTTGAAGACAATGAAGTTTCTTGAATAATAGAAGAGTTTCAGACTTTGGAGATTGCCTTTATTTGTTTTACATCACAACGTTTCAACTGGTAAGTATCTCCAGTCGTCTTCAGGTAAATACTAAATAAGTAAAGTAACTACAGCTCTGAAATGGGTGCAGTCATGCGTTCAAATTCGTGTGCGGTATTTTAGAGAAATTATTGTTGTGGGTACACAGTTAAAAGTTTTGCGATACATAACCATACCATAAAAAGGGGGATCAATCAGGACGAGAGGAGAAGTGGATGAAATGGAATGGATACTATCTGTAAAGTGCTTTGCCAGAAGGATGCAAGTATTGTATTTTACCGCATCATTGATACCAAACCACTCCCTGGGTTCAATGAAAATATAAAAAAAATCATTTAATATGCATCGCATACATACCTATAAAGCTCATTTAGATATCGATTACACAAAACTATTAGAAACTAGGTTCGGCGGTAATACTCGTAAATTTCTTATATTCATCACCATCACGCAACATCATATTTTATTTTCCTTTATTATAGTACTCAACTAATCAGAATATAAAGCTTTTAATAATAATACGTTTAAAATATTCATTGGTCTTTCAAAACACTAAATAACAGTTTAGATGGGTTTTTAAAAGGCTGGGTTGAAGCGTATTTATTGCATATTACAATATTGCGTACATTATGCAAAGTTATTGCATTATTTCGTTATTTATTAAAAAGTCGCTAGGAAATTATTTTCCAAATTTTCGTCATAGTTCTGCAATTTTCCAAAGAACTTAGCGTTTCGACATTTGACAACCACAAAAGACAGCAACAGCTGATACTCGTTTCTTTGTAAAGTTCCCACCCAAGTTATTAAAAATTAACGTGAAATAGACTAGACTTTAACAGAGTGTGCATAAATGACAAGTGACTTGGCGAGATCTTTAATTTAACAGAACCGTGGCAGTTTCTCAAAGGCGAGTGTGAGTGACATTCGACCGTGGAGGTCCGAGTTCGATCCTCGGAGCGGAATATGCACAAGAAAAAGTATATGTGAAATTCAGTGGATTTAAGAATGCATGGAAGAGTGTAAACTGTAACAGCTCCCAACCCACCCCATTCACGCCGGTAACCAGGCCGGATGAGATCGGATCGTGGGGTGCGGAAGAAGCTACACACTCCCAATCGGTAGGTAATGCAATGGCAAGAAACCTAGGGTTGGTAGCCCTTGGGGAGTGTCGCATGACTAAGGATCGTGGTTCGGAACCCACAAAAGGTGTAGGTTCCCTCGGGAATGGCCCCGGCAGCAAATTCAGATGAAAAAATTGGTACAAACAAAAATTTGTGTGTTAATTGGAATATATTTTAAAAAATAAAGTCACAGTCAACGTGCGTTGTCTTATCGGTCCCAGGCGCGAATTCAGGGGGGAATGGTATGCCCCCCCCCCATACTATAATTTTTCTGTTGCATTTCTCTCCGTGTTAGATATAATTGAATTGAGACTAGTCTAAAGCGTTCCGTTACGTGAAAAAAATAAAACCACTTCCTAATATTCATACGTTATTTATTGTTATACAAAATGGAAAAATAATAAACAATATAATGTATTATATTATGTGTGTCTGTAGTAATAACAGTACAATTATTTAAAAAATGATACAGCGAAGATCGTAAAGGGAAACGAACTCGCATTTCCGAATCGAATATATAATAAAGTTATTAAAGTTCATTCTACTGGTTGGGTTCAGTATTCTGCAATTACATTTTTTTAAATTGTACAATGTAATTACGTCGATGCACTTAAAATACCGGGTGACCGCTTTAAATCTGGAACGTAGAAAAATTTATCGTCATTGTTTATTTTATAGATTCTGGGTCAAAACACTCCTGAGTAGTTAGCTGACACTACAGATTTACCCCGAAAATAAATTTAAAACTGCTGCTCTCGGTCAGCGGCGGCTCGTCAGGTGAGGTAGGTGAAGGGCTCTTCACCAAAAAATAAAATAAAACCAGGAGGAAACTGAAATATTAATGTACCAATACAGTTACCATTTTAGCCCTTAAAAAAAATTATGTTCAAATTAATAATATTAATTTAATCCGAATGTAGCTATGCATAATAGGGCCACGGTTAACTCCGATGGACAACAATTATAAACACTCGTGCATTTTGGCGCGCCCCAGCCGACCGTGTCCGTTAGCTCAAAGGAAGTAAAGACCTAACGCCCAACATGGCTTTGATATTCACCGTTGCTATGGTTACGTGACGTCAGTCACGTAAACAGCATGTAACAATTTGCATTATGATGAAGGGCAATTTAAAAATAGATCAGTCGTATGCACCATTGTTTTAGCATTGGTTCGTCTAACCTTAAGGTATTTATTTTGAGGCTTCGTGTAACTTACGGTTAGAGATATCGTTTTTACGTGATTTACTGTGTGATTAAAAAATGTTGTTTTTATTTTTCAGTTAATTCAGTAGTGTACTTACCTACTTAGTTGTGTGTTTTAAAAATGAACCCAATTAATGGCATAGTTTGTAATTTGTTGAAAACTCCGTTCAGTCGCTGGGCAGATGAGGATAAGAGAGACGTTTTGATACACGGGTTTTTAGTCAATGTTTGTTTAAGTACCCGCACTATACCTAGCTCTTCACCATTTTTTAAGACCGCGAGCCGCCACTGCTCTCGGTCGTCTTCCCACACGTTTTCATAAAAGTGCAACGTTCGTCGAACCTCAAAAATTACTAGGCACTAGCCCTAACAGTTTCTTTTTCTGCGTCTTTCGTGCAAGTGGGCAGCATGCGTTTATTTCGCTCTTGTTCAGAGTATTTTTAATTAGGTACCTTATTATTTATCGTGATAATATGTTTCTAGTAACGCAGGAAATTTAAAACTGTTTTCATGTCATTTTTAAGTTAATTAGTTCTTTTTGTTTAATATCACATGATATAAAGAGACATTAGAGAATTTATTAACCGTAATTTTAACGTTTTGTTCCTTTACTACATGTATATGTTTATGATCTTTATTACTTGTTTATATTCTAATTATTGTTTTTATTTTAATTATGCGGTACTAAAAGATGTAATCACTCATCAATTAATTTTAGAGTTACGCAGAGTAGGTAATTTATTTTTTTAGGTTTCTTAACAATTTACTAAATTATTTTAAACTGTCGTGTAATAAAAACTAAATTCTTTATCTCGTGTACAAAACGATAGTTTGTTACAGTACTTAATTTTTAGAAAACTTTTTTTTATTTCATAATTTTCCATATTTGGCCGCTCATTTTATGCAGGGTCCTGTAATACTGCGGCGGGTTTCCATAACTTCTATACGAATATTGTCTTATAGGGTGTATGCCAGGAAAATATTTTGCCATATACAGGATGCCCCAATAAAGTATGTTAACAAAAAGTCGTATTTTTTTTAGAATAAAATACCCAGTATTTTATTGCATATTTAGATTCGTGTTAGTGTCCTTTATAACTGCCCAAAATTTTGTTTAATTTGCTTTGGTAATTTAGGAGATATAAATTAAAAACAAAAAAAGGTTGGTGTCCTGGTAAAAAAAAAATCAAAAATCCATCTAAAATCATTTTTTAAACCAAGGCATAGATTAGATTTATTACAAGGGGGTCTAGAGATACTATGAATCTAATAGTATTTATCTATTTTATACAGGCTGCTCATGCAAGGGTTTCAAGGGCCAAATACAAAGATCATACTTTACACTCATCTTTATTAAAATTAATTTTAATTTCTTATAAATATACTTTATTGGCTTACCTCTAAGGAAGATTGGTTGAAATAATCCTAGCATCTCCACATCCTCCATTGCATACTCATACATAGTCTAACAAATGAGAGAAGGCGAAGATGCTGCGTATAATAATTGTTTTAGATCAATTGACATACCTATAAGCAGTGGCAGCTCGTCAGGTGAAGTAGGTGAAGGGGCACTTCACAAAAAAAATAAAACCAGGAGGAAAGATAAATAATAATGTACCAATACAGCTACCATTTTAGCCCTTAAAAAATAATTAGGTTCGAATTAATAATATTAATTTAATCCGAATGTAGCTATGCATAATAGGGCCACGGTTAACTCCGATGCTCACTGAGCTGACCGAGTCCGTTAGCTCAAAGGAAGTAAAGACCAACATGGCTTTGAAATTAACGTTGCTATGGTTACGTGACGTCAGTCGCATAAACAGCATGTAACAATTTTCATTATGATGAAGGGCAATTTAAAAATAGATTAGTCGTAAGTACCATTGTTTTAGCTTTGGTTCGTCTAACCTTAAGGTATTTATTTTGAGGCTTCGCGAAACTTACGGTTATAAATATCGTTTTTACGTGATTTACTGTGCGACTAAAAAATTTTGTTTTTATTTTTCAGTTAATTCAGTAGTGTACGTACATACTTAGTTGTGTGTTTTAAAAATTAACCCAATTAATGACATAGTTTGTAATTTGTTGGAAACTCCATTCAGTCGTTGGACAGATGAGGATAAGAGAGACGTTTGTTACACGGGTTTTTAGTCAATGTTTGTTTAAGTACCCGCACTATACCTTATAGCTCTTCATCATTTTTTAAGGCCGCGAGCCGCTTATAAAGAAAATTGAAGAAGACACATTTTTGTAGCTTTCAAGATATTATATAGAATATAGATAAATGGGAGCTTTAAACCAGCATCTACCATTTATATCTAACGATTTACGGTGCCACTATTTTTATTTAAAAAAATTGCATTAAAAGAGAGTATAGGTATTAAAATAATTGCAAAAATCTCATCAGCGCACATGTTGCAGAGTGTTGAGCTAAATAAGAGTGAAATGAATCTTGTTATTTAATTAGGTTATTAACTACACGTTGTACAGATGTGATGAGATGAGTTTTTAAGTTAATTAGTAAAATTACCAGTGGTTGGACATTAATAACTTCTAAGTGCAGTACTGAGATTATTTACTTTTACTTGTACATAATTTAATAGATACTTTAAACAAATTGTTGTTACAAAACTCTACTTTACTGGTACCACCGGTGGTACTACTGTACCAGAAACATTGACTGTAGTGAGAATGATGTCCTATACAGAGTGATTTCTAAGTTGATACTTCTTTATTAGCTGTTTATAGAAGGCATTAAAATATACAACATTTTCAAATACCTTGTTTCAAAAAACTCAAAATAGGGACTTCATTTATTACCCTATGGATCAAATACGGTCCTGCTTAACTTGTCCGTTGAATAACATTAAGAAAACTTCTGGGTGTAGGATGAGCCCGCAAGGGAAAGCGTTCTGCGTATAATCTATAAGCAGCAGCCTCACTTTAACGACACTCACCGTAAATTAGCACCATATCTCCTAGTTCATTGTTTTCAAATTTTACCATTTTCACGTGTCACCAATTTGAAACTTGCTTCAGAAAAACACACCGCAGCGGATTGACAAATAACTTTTCACATAAATTGTATGGCTAATAAGAGATAAGACAAACACCATAAAGTATAGCAGGCTACGTTCTTATGACTAGGCCCGCACTTAGATTTTTTACTTCTGTATCTCGCCTATTTTTAAGTTTTTTGAAAAATGTATTTAAAAATGTTGTTTATTTTATTGCCTACTAGACACAGCTAAAAAAGAAGTATCAACTTAAGAATCACCCTGTATTTCAAATCATTTATGTCCGGTATTAAAAGGTACGCGACCTTATACCGGTCCATGTGGCACTCCAAAATAATTTCTGTTTGTGGGCCAGCACTTGGAAGCTTTATTATTTATATACGAGTCTACAAAATATTAAGTATTTTAGTTATCACTAATTTTATTGACAAATACTGCATTACACAATGGCAATAAATAAAAACATTAGTGGTACATTACAAGAACAACTGAATAATGGATTCCTCAAGAAAATTGCCCATTTCCTTCAGGTATGTTGCTTTCTAAGGAAGTTAATTATGGGCAACAACATTAAATAATGCAAAGTACTCCAGTTACCCAATTTTTGTTCTTATGTTTTTTCTTTAAATTTTAATTGATAGGATGTGAAGTATCTCTTGGGATCTTCAATAGATTTACACAATTATAATTGTTACAAATACTAATTGACTATATAATATAATTGACGGTTCGTTAGGCTAGCGTTAATTTTTTATTATTTAGATATGATAACTGTTCGGTAAATCGACCACAAAACATTAGTAGGCTGTTTTGTAACAAAAGTAATTTAATGTAATAATTTTTTTTAAGTTACTTAAAATTTATGGTGGTTTGTATGTGCATTGTAATATTTTCCGATTTAAAAAGACTTATCTGTATTTGTTTACTTAGTTTCTTCCCTCTCCTCAGGATCTTTTGGTCAGAAATACAGTGGTGGCTCGCGGTCTTAAAAAATGGTGAAGAGCTAGGTATAGTGCGGGTACATTGACTAAAAACCGGTGTAACAAAACGTCTCTCTTATCCTCATCTGCCCAACGACTGAATGGACTTTCCAAGAAATTATAAACTATGTCATTAATTGGGTTCATTTTTAAAACACACAACTAAGTAGGTACGTACACTACTGAATTAACTGAAAAATAAAAACAAAACTTTTTAATCACACAGTAAATCACGTAAAAACGTTATCTATAATCGTAAGCTTCGCGAAGCCTCAAAATACATACCTTGAGGTTAGACGAACCAATGCTAAAACAATGGTGCATACGACTGATCTATTTTTAAATTGCCCTTCATCATAAGGCAAATTGTTACATGCTGTTTTCGTGACTGACGTCACCTAACCATAGCAACGGTGAATATCAAAGCCATGTTGGGCCTTGGGTCTTCACTTGCTTTGAGCTAACGGACACGGTCGGCTGGGGCGCGCCAAAATGCACAAGTGTTTATAATTATTGTCCATCGGAGTTAACCATTGCCCTATTATGCATAGCTACATTCGGATTAAATTAATATTATTAATTCGGACCTAATTATTTTTAAGGGCTGATGGTAGCTGTATTAGTATGTATTCTCTAACAAGGCAGATGTGTTGATGTACAGTAAGCTGGAAGACTGCGCCATTGGCGCAAAGAAAATACATCCACACTGGACTTGTAGCATGAAAATATGTTGAAGTGAAGCCGAGGCTTTAGATAATTGTAGGTATCCAGCTCAGTTACTATTATCAGGATGGAAAACTAGGAGAGAACTTGTTAAACCTGATTAAAGAAATGTGTTTTTTTAACAAGTAAGCTAGGAAACTGCACCTTCGGTGCAAATAAGATGCAACTACCAAAGCACTGGATAAAATATGATAGATTTTTTGAGTACTCTCTCAAGATGAAATCAAATCTGGCGTAGGTGTTTTCTTACGTGGCAGTGGCCTGTTAGTAGGCCGACCACTTGTTTTAGCTGGGTGCGCGTTAGAAGCAACATTCTAGTTTATAGCTTTTTGGAGGGTTTTCCAATTGCGGCCCTTGCTTGGGTTTGACCAGGTATTCTGTTCCATCGGGATAGGTGTTGTTGTAAAGGCACATGAATTCTGGTATGTTTACTTTCCATAACGCAATTCACAACGAGGCTAATTACGGCTTACTAAAAATCTCGGGAAAATACGAGGTCCCGGTATCAGCTGTTCGATGACAAATTACTGTTGTCGTCTATCGCGAAACGAAAGAATTGGTTGCCCAGATTATAGGAATGACACTGGACTCATAGAGTGAAGATTATTAAGTGAAACATTAAATATCTGGAGAGATCTAGCTTGTCTACAGCCTGCAGCATGGAGTGTGGAACCGTGGGTGTAGGATAAGGGTGAAGATGAACCCGTGGTCTGCTGGGCAAAGAATATTTAATTACCAAAGCACTAATGGATCAAAATTTGTGTGGGAACCCATATAAAATTTAATTTTTAGTATATTATACTGGTATTCGTTCTTTTACTCATTGGCATAAGTTGCGTAATATTTAAAACAAAATACCTATATTATTTGAAACAAAAAGAAACAGATAAAGCATAAACTGATACCCACTGGACCATAATATAATAACTTAGTTCAAAAAATATGTAGACTAAGACGCAAATCGCTGGGTATACTTGAGGTATTACTTAAAGTGAAGTAATTTTGCACACCTTTCACTAGTTAAAGTTTAAAGTATTAATCATGGTTATCTGTGGAAACGTCATTGACAAGGTTCCTTTTTTATACAGTGTTTTTTAGGTTTGATTCTTATACAACAAAAAGTTTTTGGTCGTTGAGTCGATTTGCTAACATCCGAGTGGTTGCAAGAATGTTAATAACCGGGTCAAGTTCGATGGCTTATAAATAATAAATAATTTGGAACGATTATTAAGCTGCAAATTGAAGAAAAAACGTTATTGCCTCTTTTATAAAATTTTTTCAATGATCTGTAAAGTATGTAATATAAAAAACAGCAGTATGTATTTCTTCAAGCAATTACAAACAGATATTTTTTTAAACATTGGTCTACTGACTCCTCCTACGAAACTAGAAATGTTCTGGTTCTTGTTCTATATGCACTATCTTTCCACTACACCTATTTTTATTAAACTCTTCACCCATTAAGAGTCTTAACTTCACAGCGAAGTATTAGATGAAAAAACGTTATTGCCTCTTTTATAAAAATTTTTCAATGATCTGTAGAGTATGTAATATAAAAAACAGCAGTATGTATTTCTTCAAGCAATTACAAACAGATATTTTTATAAACATTGGTCTACTGACTCCTCCTACGAAACTAGATGTTCTGGTTCTTGTTCTATATGCACTATCTTTCCACTACATCTATTTTTATTAAACTCTTCACCCATTAAGAGTCTTAACTTCACAGCGAAGTATTAGATGAAAAAACGTTATTGCCTCTTTTATAAAAATTTTTCAATGATCTGTAGAGTATGTAATATAAAAAACAGCAGTATGTATTTCTTCAAGCAATTACAAACAGATATTTTTATAAACATTGGTCTACTGACTCCTCCTACGAAACTAGATGTTCTGGTTCTTGTTCTATATGCACTATCTTTCCACTACATCTATTTTTATTAAACTATTCACCCATTTAAGAGTCTTAACTTCACAGCGAAGTATTAGTCCATCCTTAAGGATAACAATCCATATCCAATAATATAAAATACAGTATGTAGGAGACTTTGTTTTTATGCGCAAAGCCACTTTTATAGCTAGATATTATTCAGAGATCTAGTTAGATGAAAGTCAACGGTCGTCGGTCGTAACCCCTGAAACTACTTCAAGTTACCTGCCTATGAATGCAGTCTACACAAATCCGTTATTTATACTTTTATCAGAAATATCCTATAAAATTAACTTAACCCCATTATTCCATGTAAAAATGGATATATATGTCGACTACAATGCCCACATATATCTTTTTTCTCTATGAATTTAATTAAAATAGTCTGAATCATATTGCAAATCCATTTTGGTAGTTATACGTTGTTGACCTACTCCTTCCTACTTATTATGTGTATAAATAAATTTATTTATAATTTAGACAATAATTAGCTTTCTTTTTTTATTGTTAGTAGTTGTTAGTAGCTACATGAAGACAATTTACAACAATTTTTGTTTACTATTTTTGGTGAAAAGAAACATAATTTTGGGAAAAATTCCAAATATTTATAGCTTTTTTTTTAAATGATCTCTAACCAGTAGCAGCCGTGCCTTAATAGTGTGAAAGTTGATGGGGGGAGGGAATGATGATGATCTGAAAACCAGGATTTTCATGCAATTGGCATAAAAATAAACAAACCATGATATATTCTTTGTTGGACAATTCGTTATATTATTTACCATTGAACAACCTACATAAAAAAAAAAGTTTTAATCAACGACCCACGTTTGCAACATTAATTGCTACAACTAGTTATACTAGAAACAACTAAAAAGGACAATAAAATTAATTGGTTTACTATATTGTGACTGAGAACGTTTAATTATTCCATTGCAGCCAAGGTTACGTAGGATATATTTTTTCTATAAGAACAATATCAATTTTTTTCTGACCATGTCATACGACTATTATTTTTCTACTCTCACATGGAAATGTTTTCTAAACACTAAAGTGATTGGACAAGTGGCCTAGACCAGTTAACTGAACGGATATGATTTCATATCCATCCTAGTTAGGATATGAAACTGACCAATCAAAGTATCCAATTACAAAGAAACCAAAACCAAGTTAATTAGTCGTTTTCTGACACTTGACAGAAGTGAGGTTAAGAATATATTTCAAAAATATCTTAAATTTGATCTTTTTAATTTAAATCAAATCAATTATCCCAAAGTCTACGCATACACAATTTTTTCTTAAAGAATGCACGAAATAGTGTAAAAATTGAAGGTGTAATAGTAATATTTTCCTATATAGGCAAGGGCCTGTCGACATATTAAGCACCGGTTCCCGCATATCACCGAAGTTAAGCGGTGTCGAGCGCGGTTAGTACTTGGGCGGGTGACCGCTTGGGAACACGGCGTGCTCTTGTCTCGGGGAAGAGTGTAAAATGAATCGACACCTAGCCATCCTATTCACGCCGGACAGGCCGGATGAGATCGGATATCTCGTAGGATGAAGGTGCTGTTTCACACTCCCCAGTCGGTAGATCACATTTGTGGTCGATGACCGGTTCAAGATGGCCTACGTAGTCGGCGAACCGTAAAAAAAAAATTCCTATATATTTTGAACGGTGATCCAACCCAAATCGACCTTAAAACTTTTATTATACGCGACAGATATAGAAAAATAATACTTACAGTATTGCCACCTCTCTATCCACATCAACAGTGTTGCTAGTTTGTAAACTGGAAATTATTTTGAAAAAACTTTACCAAATCGAACGTTTAAAGTTCATATTAATGACCAAAACCCGTTTTTAACTGTTGAAAACGAATTCTACAGCTATTTTGTTTTACTTTCGGAGTTATAATTCTTACACAAGCAGAAAAAACCTCGACAAACCTTTTTTTCTTCTGTGCATTTCAGCAGAACAATTTAAGCAAACTGGCTGTGGTTGAGAAAATAAATTGTTCATTTTTTGTCTGTTATTTTGCATGCAGGGTCGAATGTGAGAAAGATAGATGTATTTAAAGTGATCGTCGATACCAGCCGTTACGGAAATACGTTAATTTAGTTTTGTTTTCGATTTATAAAGAAAACAATATTTTTGAGTTGTTTGTCATCGTATTAAAAAAATCCATATAGTTCCCAAAGGCAACACTCTTGACGCGAATACAACAAAATTAAAAAAGTGAAAGCAATCAAGTTGTATTACTTGCTTGAAAGAATTAGTATGTAAACCTTACCAACGCCAATCCCAAACAGTATGATTCACTTTGTAACTTTAAATTTAAATATATTGTATCTAGATCTGATTTATACCGGGTGTTGCATCGTCGAGCGGGACATAGGAAATCCCATGTAATTTTAAATGGGGTCAATTATTGGCTTCCCTGATTATTTTAGAGAAAAATTCTATTTAGGTTTATTAAAGAGCACTAAAACCCACATTCAAAAGAATAACTTTAGATATTTTTGATGAGCCTGTTTACGGGTTATCGCCGATTTCTTTATAACTATTTCTCCTTCCCCCGTATTTGCGGGCACCAGTCAAGGTAAAAGATGACTGTCAAATAAAGTTGTCATTTTGAAATGTGTGCTTTATTGTTATAAAAACTCGTACATCGAAAATATTAGCCATGAATTACACTTCTGAAGAAAAAATATTGATGATTAAATGGTATTATCAAGGAAATAGTTATCAAAATGTGTCTGACATGTTTGCTGCTCTGTATCCGAATAGACCGATACCTGCATAATCTACAGTCGAAAGGACTATCAAGAAATTTGAGACAAAAGGCACTGTAATAAATAACTGCAGATGTGAAGAAAGGCAGGAACAAAGAAGAGATGCAAGAAATGATAGGGACTTGCAAAGGTAGGAACAAAGAAGAGATGCAAGAAATGATAGGGACTTGCAAGTTTTATTGTGCGTGGAAGAAAATGATGGGAAGATCAGTACAAGGAAACTTGAGGATGACATAGGATTAGATCACACCACAGCGTTACGAGCTTTGAAACGACATAAATACTATTATGACAAATATGAAAAGCACCAAGAATATATTTGAACATCTTCTTAAATCCTAAAGTTCTAACAATTTAATAGTACCTACCTATTAATTAGTAAAATATTGAAACATGTAAAATGTCATAATTAACCTTGTAATTGGAAACTTTATTTTAGTTTTATTCAGATTAATTTGTACTCATAATTACACCTTTAATATTTTCGATGTACGAGTTTTTATAACAATAAAGCACACATTCCAAAATGACAACTTTATTTGACAGTCATCTTTTACCTTGACTGATGCCCGCAAATACGGGGAGATAAAAAGGAGAAATAGTTAAAAAGAAATCGGCGATAACCCGTAAACGGGCTCATCAAAAATATCTAAAGTTGTTCTTTTGAATGTGGGTTTTAGTGCTCTTTAATAAACCTAAATAGAATTTTTCTCTAAAATAATTAGGGAAGCCAATAATTGACCCCATTTAAAATTACATGCGATCTCCTATGTCCCGCTCGACGATGCAACACCCGGTATATACATTTTTGCTAAGAAGGTGAAATGAGGCTATCTATTTTGCGAAAAATTCTCAAGGGATTTTGGCGCAGGTAATTGTCAAGGGAGATGAAAATAGTAGGTCCTTGCTGGGCTCTTCTAGAGCTGTCCCCACGAGGAAAGAGATAGATGGTCTTGTCCATTCGTCAAATTAAATTTGACCTTAACTTCTAGTATAACCTTAGGAGACATAAATTTCAAGCTTTTTTTTATGTTCAGAGTAAATTACGACCAGTGTCAAAGTTCCAATAAGATAAGTATCTACTAGTTTTCTAGAGATCTTCTATGTCACAGGCCGCTCAACCGTGTTAACCGAAATCAAGATCACTGAGCCTAATCTCCACGGTTTCAGGTTGAACTTTTATAGAAATATGCCCCAAAATGTCAGTCACGCCATATCTATGTACCATGACATCAGTTTTAACTTATTCACTACTCACATGCGTCATAATAAACAATTTTTTCTGACCAGTTTAATCGTTGGATCTCGTAAAACAACCATCACCTTTCAAATATCATGGCCATCTACTGCTACTGTTTTCGGTGAGTCAATAACATTGGTGCAATTTGTGAGTTGTGAATATTTACTATGAAAATTGTTAAGCGTAAATCCGTTTTCTTTTGTTTGTGGAATTAGGCGTAAGAAGATCTACATGACCAGTTGTATACTTTAACCTCTTTTAACGTTTTTTTAAGATTTGATTAATCAATCAGTAATTTTTTAAGCAAGCGTAGAGTTTAGTGAGGAATTAGAAAATAATACAATATAAACTGCTGGACAATTGCTTTCGAGCGAGAAAAATTTCGCCTAAATTTAACAGTTAATATTTTCTGAACCAGATATGATATCGACCTACGGTTTTGAATGGTTGATAGATTGATCCCTTGGGAAACAGTTGTCGATGTTTAGTTTTCTTTAACTGTCAGAAAATTTATATATATTATAAAGAAAAGGATGATTTTTGCTCCAATTTTAATGGCGCGTAACTTTCATAATAATATTGTTAAATTTTATCACTCTACGTCATAGTATATAGTATATAGCCATAATTACTAAACATCTCTATTTATTTAAAAATATTAATAGTAAAATTTGTATTCACACAATGTGCCAAGTTAATTGTAGGAATCGAATTTAATTCTACATTAACATCTTGGATATTCGTTGTAGTAGATGTAGATGAATATGTAGATGTAGATACTGCCCCATTGCGTATATACGGCTGACCAAAAGGATTTTTCTGGATCGCCTCTGATATTTTTTTTGCTCTTTCCATTTTATTTTTCATTGAGTCATTAATATATCCTTCTGCTACCGCCGTGGATTTCCACCACCGTGTCTTTTCAATACAGGTATATCCCCGCCTGCGTCTACAAGTACCTACACTAACAATACGGATTCTGAAAAAGAACTCGTTTTCTTATCAATCCTCCATTTCACAAACGAATCATAAGCAGGCACATAAAGTTTTTTCGATTTTTCTGGTAATAAACCTAAACTTGCTATTTTTGCTGCTTCCTGTATATCTGGTGGGGTATAACAAATCTCATCTTCACTATCTCTAATCATTTTGTAAGTTCTTTTAATACAATTCTTAACTTTAAAGTTGATGAGTTGAACTATATTTTGACGTTTAAAATTAAAATTACAAAGCCCTTCGACTTGACAATTTATGGCATGTTTGAATCTTTCATCATACACACAAAATCGTGTTATGGATAGACCTTACAGGGAAAACGAATGATATTTTTTGATTTCAAATCGCATTACCTGTGGATTTCATTATTCACTAGTGAATTATGAGTTCATTATTCACTAGTGAATAATGGGTATTATTATTATTGAGCAAACACATACAGGGTGATTCACGTTAAGTGGCCTATTAGAAGATCCCGGAAACGAGTAAACTTAGCTCTCTAAAACTTTGATTGCAGGCATAATTGGCTTTGAGCTTTTAAAGCATTATATTTTGACGTTTTCATTACTTCAGGTTATACCGGAAGTTAATGCCAACTTTGCTATTTCAAATGGAACACTCTTTATATTTTAGCATTTTTGATTACCTTATTAAAATCTAAATAACTTTTGTTAATAATAATCTATTCCTATCTCTAACGGTTTTTGAGATATGAATTATAAAAGGGTTTTTTGTGTAAAAACGCCCCGAGATGAAAGTTTAGTAACTCTAAAACTAATAACAGTAAACATATTAAATTTTGTAAGCTTTCAAAAAATACATAGATCTTTAGTTTAAATCACTTAGGTTTCATGTTTTTTATACAGGGAGTTCTTAAAATTGTGCCAATCTTTCCATTTAAATAAATGTGCATAAGTCAATTTTTGCAAATGAAACACCCTATTTTTTTGCTTATTAACGTGTAGGGAATTAAATTTCCTATCTAAATGCCTAATATGTTACAATCCTCATTTTTAGTCGTTTTGGAATTATGAGCAATTTAAATAAAAAATCTTAAAATTTCTGTTTGTGTTAATGCGACATTATTTTTGAAAGGAAGGCTTTGACTGGGATTTTCGTTTTAAAATAATTTTGGTCAAAGCCTAATTTACAAATTGGCTACAAAGATCAAAGTCAAATGAATATTTTAAAAGCTCAAAACCAATTATACCTGCTATTAAATTTTTATAAAGATAAGTTTACTCGTTTCCGAGATCTTCTAATAGGCCACTCAACGTGAATCACCCTGTATATAATGAACATATTATACAATAGTCGTGGACAAAACACTTTAATAAAAAAAAAATCCGTTTCGAATAAGTGTTTTATTACAGTCCAGTAATTTATTATATCTGTCCGCAGGCCGTAACTATCTGT
The DNA here is from genome assembly GCA_935413205.1 of Polydrusus cervinus. Lineage (NCBI taxonomy): Eukaryota > Metazoa > Arthropoda > Insecta > Coleoptera > Curculionidae > Polydrusus > Polydrusus cervinus. The sequence goes on along the minus strand of OW284517.1, from coordinate 34,389,353 downwards.
AATAATTTTAGTTCAATGTAGGTATAATGATAAATATGATATTCATAAACCATGCAACGACTATGTTTATGATCATCATAAAGGAAATCTCGAAAATATTTTATTGTTTTTATGTCTTCCATAATGCATTGTTCCACGTTGTTACGAATCACTCATATAAAACTGATATCTTTTGTCGCTATCATCGCTATAGATCACTGTAGTTTCTATCTGTTTGCGAAGCATTTAAAGAAAGTACCAACTTAAAACAATTAGAGTGATTACGCAGATAAGCTAAGCATATACACTTATGTACATTCATGGGGCTAATTATTTTATAAAGTATAATTTTATATTGTTTGGAAACAAATCGGTTTAACCTAATTTGTAAAAATAATTTTTAGAGAAAGTGTGTTTTATGGCCTCTTAAAAAATTTATATGAAATAAGATGGGAAAAATTATATGAACAAATTTATAAAATTTTTGTTATTTTGCAATGGTGGAAAGTGTTTTATAAAGAAATTGAAAAAATTAGAAAACAACGGCTTTAAATAAACATTTATTTTTTTACAAAATTTCCAAACCGTATTTTTAGTAAAGACAAAATAAATCCTAAATATGTATTTTGAAAAGAAAAAGTAAAAGATAATTATTATTAATAGCCAGCAAGGTAACGTAATGTGGAGATTTAATTAGAATGCCCCATAAACTTGACGTTGGGTATACATTTATGTACTTTATGACTGGGTCCAGTATATTTATTTAAACAAACATTGCTGCACGCGCCACCTCCTCCAGAACCGGTTATAACAAGATGGGGAACTTGGTTAGACGTTGCAACATGCTATAATCATTTTTTTGACAATATAATAGTATAATATTATACAACAACCATATAATGGTGGCTATTATTCATGCGGATAAAGTTTATGACACGAACCGTAGGCGAGTTTCATATTTTATCCAAGTGAATAAAAGCCATTATATGCGAGTAGAATACTATACTTTGTCCACGACTATCCAATAATAATTTTAGCCAGAATTACTAAACATCTTTATTTATTTAGAAATATGAATAGTAATATATGTATTCACACAATGTGCCAAGTTAATTGTAGGAATCGAATTTATTTCTACATTAACATTTTGGTTATTCGTTGTAGTAGATGTAGATGAAGATGTTTATGTAGATACTGCCTCATTGTGTATATACGGCTGACCAAAAGGATTTTTCTGGATCGCGTCTGATATTTTTTTAGCTGCTTCCATTTTATTTTTCATTGAGTTATCAATAATATCCTTCTGCTACCGCCGTGGATTTCCATCCATCGTGTTTTTTCAATGCAATTATATCCCCCCTGCGTCTACAAGTATAGTGGCTGAAGATCTGCGAAAACTGTGACCAGAATGTTTCTCTGGAGTGGGTAATTGCAGAAATATTGCTAGTTGTCTCCCCATTTGCGTAAATTTATTAATTCCTATCCTTTGTGAGGTACATTTGCCATTTTGATAATTGAAAAAAAATATTAGATGTGCCGAAAGATGAACGAAGGCTGATATACTTCTTGCAAATTAGGTAATAATCGTCTGATATTGTAAATTTGGGGGTAAATTCGATTTTTCTGGTAATAAACTTAAACTTGCTATTTTTGCTGCTTCCTGTATGTCTGGTGGGGTACAACATATCTCATCTTCACTATCTCTAATCATTTTGTAAGTTCTTTCAATACAATTCTTAACTTTAAAGTTGATAAGTTGAACTATATTTTGACGTTTCAAAATAAAATTTCAAAGCGCTTCGACTTGACATTTTGTGGCATGCTTGAATTTTTCATCGTATACACAAAATCGTATTATGGATGGACCTTACAGGGAAAACGACTGATGATATTTTTTTATTTCAAATCGCATTACCTGTTGATTTTATTATTCACTAGCGAATTATGAGTTCATTATTCACTAGTTTGGGTATTATTATTATTGAGCAAACACTTATATAATGAACATATTAGACAATAGTCGTGCACAAAGTTAGTTTCAGCAGTTGGAGGAAAGTACAGCCGTATCAATTGCTATACAGGGTGTTCCTTAAGTAGGTACAGAAACTTTAAGGGATTATTCTTTGATTGATTTTAAGACAAAAAGTTCATATAATTATACAGGGTGTTCAAAATTGAAACAAAAATAAGATTCTTCCATATATTTTTTAAATGGTGTCAGCTACTTCATTGAATCAGCTGAGAACCATTATAGGAATTCTGACAGGATACATGGGTGTCAAGAACCATCTACAATGGAGAGCTTGACTGCAGATTATATGGACAAGACAGGGAAATTGTACAGCATATAGTTTGCCATTACGAGTCACTGGATCGGAAGAGGCTACAAATACTCGGGCAACTAAAACTGGAACCAGAGGACATCCTTACCCTCTCCCCAGTTGACCTACATAAACTAGTGCAAACAAAAATAACAATGTAATAGGTCGCGCGAATGGCAAAAAAATAATTGCGCGGTTAATAGGATGGCGTCCCTTTCTTCTCATCTTATGTCTTTAAACTTCCAGCTTTCGGGCTGTGTTTCTATGAAGATTCTTATTATTGAGATATATTTTCAATAGGTTCTAGTTTAGGATGTTATTGCTGACTGAATAAATTTGATTGTAGTGAAAAACCCTATTGTCTGGTGGAGAAGCAAGCGGTATAAATAACCCTTGAAATTTCATAAAAAATCATATATTCTCTGTACCATCTCCCCTCCTGTAACCCCTGTGGTTCTCCTAGTAAGTAACACCTAAACTTCTATTAAAATACAATTATTGTTCAAACCAGCGTAAAAATAATTATATCGAATAAACGTATAATTATTATCATTTAAAACTTAAACAATAATAAAACCTAGTTGTGTTTAGATCAATAACTTTGCAGTTTATTGACCTGCCAAGTTAAATAATGACAAACTACACGCAACCGAACTTATTTGATTTTTCTCTACTATTTGTTTGTATATTTGGAAGTTTGATAGAACCCCCATTAAACTGGCTATAAAGTATAAATGTAGAATCTAAAAATAAGATTGTAAGTCTTTGTTGCCCTTTTATACTATTGGATGCCCGGTATTTAGACATGTATCAGCTATTTTTGTCCTGGATGTTTCATTACTTAACTACAAAGAACTTGTGTCTATTGGAAGATTGGAGACAATAAAGTTTCTTGAACGGCAGTATTTATTTAACAAATAACGACAATGCAAGTCCAAAACTCTACTGCCGTTCTACAAAGAACTTTATTGAAATATCATCTATAATCATCCTTTTCATACATGATGTAGATTGGTAAACTTTTTTTTAATGTATAGTAGTGGGTTTGTTTCTTCGTTATACTATAAAAACACATCAGCATGTATTGTACCATCCAGTGGTGGCTCGCGGTCTTAAAAAATGGCATTGACTAAAAATCCGTGTAACAAAACGTCTCTCTTATCCTCATCCGTCCCACGATTGAATGGAGTTTTCAACAAACTATGTCATTAATTGGGTTCATTTTAAAAACACACAACTAAGTATGTACGTACACTACTGAATTAACTGAAAAATGAAAACAGTAAAAAACAATCGCACAGTAAATTACGTAAAAACGATATCTATAACCGTAAGTTTCGCGAAGCCTCAAAATAAATACCTTAAGGTTAGACGAACCAAAGCTAAAACAATGGTGCATACGACTGATCTATTTTAAAATTGCACTTCATCATAATGCAAATTGTTACATGCTGTTTGCGTGACTGACGTCACGTAACCATAACAAGGGTGAATATCAAAGCCATGTTGGGCGTTGGGTCTTCACTTGCTTTGAGCTAACGGACACGGTCGGCTGGGGCGCGCCAAAATGCACAGGTGTTTTTAATTACTGTACATCGGAGTTAACCTTGGCCCTATTATGCATAGCTACATTCAGATTAAATTAATATTATTATTTCAAACATAATTATTTTTTATATATATATATTAATATTTAATATTGTCGAGAAACTTTTCTTCTGGTTTTATTTTTGGTGAAGAGCCGCCACGGGTACCATCATAATGAGACTATACACAAAATAATTACCAAAAATACATACTCGTCACTCATGTAACATGTATTTAAGTCAAAAATTTTAAGGAACTCTACATAGATGTCTAACCTCTCCATTTTATTAACGTGTTGCTTAACGCTAGTTTTTAAACGTCCCTTATAAAATCTGCTATCACCCTCTATCAACGAGCCAAAAGCCACAACTTCAGAGAGTGTTTTTCCGTTTTTCCTTCATAAATTACGCAACTCAAATAAAGTATGTTGTTGTCTTGTGCTATTTAAATAAGTATAGTGTCGCTCAGGGCCGAACGCTAGGCCCTTCTAAAGGTGGGACCTCATGCCCGGGCCTATTGGATAAATGGGCCATGTATGTTGATATGGCTAAGTAGAATATTTAGGGAGGGAAATATTAAGCATATTCAGGCTACGATGAAGCTGCTGTAGGTGTAAGCTATCTGCATCACGGGGCTAAACCAAAGGCTACAGCTTTATACTGCAGAAAGTTCATAGTTTTTAAAATAATATTCGATACTTAAAACCTATTTTCATAATAAAACCAATTAGGCACGATAAATAACAGTTATAAATTCTTAACCGGTAATAAATAAATAACGAAAATTAATAAAACTGCTTGCACAAGATATGTGTAAGTTTCTACTTTTCCGAAAACAATGGAACACCTTTGGACGGGAACTGGGTTAATTGTGTGTTTATTTATTACAATTAATTGAAATTAAGGTTTTGTCCTAAATTTTTACCGAAGAAAAAGGTCTTGAATGTTGGTGTTAATACATTGTTTCGGTCATGAAGTCTTAAATCGCGCCGCAAAAGATATAAATCAAACAAGAAGCCCTTACGGTAATGTCACATAGCTAGAAAAATGGTCTAACTAGCAATGATAGCATCAACAAACTATATGGCCTGTTAATGCTTAATAGGGACCTTTTTTTACTCCTATAACAGTATATAGGGATAGGGACTAGGCATATCATATTTTAATATTAAATATTGGTTTTGGTGGGGTCTTGAATCAATTAAAGACTATAAAAGGTATAGTAGTTCTGAGGTAGAGGTGCCCCAGGAAACCCAGGTTCGATCCCGAATGGAAGTATGCTTAATAAAAAAAGTATACTACAGATATTAGAGGTCTAAGAATTCAGTATGTCACTGGTCGACTTCCAAATATGATCCCTGCCTTTAGGGGACTGACTCTAGGTCACATATATACATACCACTATATTGCCAATACAAGCAGCCGCACGAAGCAAGAATACACCCATCGTGCGATTCAAAATAACCTGAGTTGGGGGCCGTGGCGCTTGCGCAGTAGGGAAAAAATTAGGCAACCCACACGATTTCTAACAGAACGTAAACAGAACCCAAGGTATCTTGAACAGAACCGGCTCGCCGTTATATTCTTGTTAGTCGCCATCTCTTATTTCGCTCATTCGTGTGTTGTTATAATTTCCAAGTTTTGGGTGTTAATATTTATAAAACTTTACTTTAGACATTTTTTTTTTTGTTAGGTTGTAAGTTGTAGTCGTTTCCATCTCTTTTACGTTGTATTCGTTCGGATGTTCCGTGTGTGATTGTGGATATTACTTTTAAGTTTTGGGTGCGAATTTAGGTATAAAACTTTACCAGACATTTTGTTATTGTTAGCGACTTGTGTCTCAAGATGGGTAGAAAAAAGTGCATGATCTTTTTTTGCACGAATCGCGGTTCAATACCAGGAATAAAGTATTTCAGGTATGTAAAATATTCGTTACTTTGTTTTATTTGACCATAAACTGTATACTGTACACACCCAAACTAAACGGGTAAATTTAAATAAAAGCTTGTAAAAATATTTTAAAAGTCGACCCTGTCAAATGTTTACATCAAGAAGCAAATTTCCGATCTGCGCAAACTCAACGGCCCCTGATCATCTGCTGTCATCATTGAATTATGGTATTATGTGCTCTAGGTCCGATCTAGCTGAAATTACCCAGACGTTGAACAAAAAAAATACATGTTCTGTTGCAGTATAATGTCAATATGTACTTTAATGTCTTTAATTGACCTAAAAAGGGAAAGACCCCTATCTTATAGACACCACCAATGCTAACAGGATAGAGACAACAATCTTGAAGATTAAGTTTCTATTGATAAAGTAAATGGAGATAGAAAGTCCGTTTTGCCGAGCACAATTATAAAAAAAATACCTGAAATGGGACGATGGGTGCCCGCTTGGTAACCAGTGGCGGTTCGCGGTCCCAAAAAATGGTGAAGAGCTAGGTATAGTGCTGGTACTTAAACAAACATTGACTAAAAACCCGTGTTACAACACATTTCTCTTATCCTCATCTGTCCAACGACTGAATGCAGTTTCCAACAAATTACAAACTATGTCATTAATTGGGTTCATTTTTAAAACACACAAGTAGGTACGTACACTACTGAATTAACTGAAAAATAAAAACAACACTTTTTAATCACACAGTAAATCACGTAAAAACGATATCTATAACCTTAAGTTTCGCGAAGTCTCAAAATAAATACCGCGAACCAATGCTTAAACAATGGTACATCCCACTGATCTATTTTTAAATTGCCCTTCATCACCATATGCAAATTGTTACATGCTGTTTGCGTGACTGACGTCACGTAACCATAGCAACGGTGAATATCAAAGCCATGTTGAGCGTTTGGTCTTCACTTGCTTTGAGCTAACGGACACTGTCGCCTGGGGCGCGCCAAAATGCACGAGTGTTTATAATTATCGTCCATCGGAGTTAACCGTGGCCCTATTATGCATAGCTACATTCGGATTAAATTAATATTATTAATTCGAACATAATTATTTTTTAAGGGCTAAAATGGTAGCTGTATTGGCACATTAATATTTAATATTGTCGAACAACCTCCTGGTTTTACTTTTTTTTGGTGAAGAGCCTCTTCACCTACTTCACCCGTTGGTAACACCGTTCATATCAGGCTATGAGCCAAAATTTTGAGATGGTGGAATTTTGGGCCAGACACAGTAACCTTTAACCTACTGAATTTTTTTTTTCAATAGATTGATTTAATAATTCTAATCAGCTTTCACAAATTTTATTCAGTTAGTCATTATTTTGCTTTTAAAGGCAGCGAAATAGCGTTCTTGTATATTTCTTTGTTTAGGAAATTTGTTGTGGAAGAGTAATTTTGCAAAATAGGTATTAGTCATCCGGGTGGTGGTGCGGAAAATGGAACAGTAACAAATTCACTAATTAGCGTCAGGTTAATTAGAAAGAGCTACCTTGCCTTTGAGAGCTTAATTTATTTGATATTTTTCAATTAATTTATTTTAATAGATGGTTTTAAAACATAATTGAACCAAGATGACCATGTATGATGTTAGGCATTTGAAGATATCATTAATCATTATTGTACAAGTAAATACTAGCGTTTTTAAAAGATCTCATGTAAGACACAAAAGTAACTATTACTATTTCTCAATGTCTTAACTTAAATTTTTTATGGGGTATCAGACTGTGAACATAAGGCCCAATTAAATAAAGTCCTCTTAAACCTAAGTTTAAACCTAGGAGGAATAATTCTAAAATGGACTCCTTTACTGAATTTTTATTTTAGTTGTAGGTTATAAAGGAACAAAAAATAAAATAAAATAGTAGAATTTAGTGTTCGTTAAAATATATAAAGAAAAGAAGCTTAGCGGCAAGCGGACAGAGTAGTGCGTCTATTAAAGTACACAGGGACTCCAAAGGTAATGGAATCCCTGGGGCACAGGTAGACAATGACAGGCTGTTTCGTTCTTGTTAGAACTCATCAGAAAGTCGTAACCCGTAAGCGACCCCCAGTACAGCGAGCCTGTTCTTTCAAGGCGTTTTTAAGAAATAAAAACGCGATGAAAACCCAGTAACGCCATCATAAGGAATCAACTCAATGCAAAAGATATAGCTATCTAACGTGAAAACGTAGAAATATAAATAAATCTAAATAAATCAAGCACGGAACGGCCACTTCACCAGTATAGGAAACATTTTTCGCTTCTCCATACATCTCCAAGCTTTGTGGATTCAGATCTAGATCGCGCTGCAGTCACCCACTGGTTTTGCAGCACTATTCCGTAAATGCCGTGTGTAAGTATAAATAAAATAGTAGAATTTAGTGTCCGTTAAAATATATAAACAAAAGAAGCTTAGCGGCAAGCGGACAGAGTAGTGCGTCTATCTTTTGCATTAAAGTACACAGGGACTCCAAAGGTAATGGAATCCCTTCCCTATCTTTTGCATTGAGTTGATTCCTTATGATGGCGTTACTGGGTTTTCATCGCGTTTTTATTTCTTAAAAACGCCTTGAAAGAACAGGCTCGCTGTACTGGGGGTTGCTTACGGGTTATGACTTTCTGATGAGTTCTAACAAGAACGAAACAGCCTGTCATTGTCTACCTGTGCTCCAGGGATTCCATTACCTTTGGAGTCCCTGTGTACTTTAATGCAAAAGATAGACGCACTACTCTGTCCGCTTACCATTTGTTTATAAAAAATAAAATGTTCTGTGTCTGTACCCTTTGATATTTTTAAGCATCACTAAGAAAATCAATAAATAAAAAAACTATTGAAACAAAAACACGTAGTGGCGTATTTAGAGGGGGGGCTACTGGGCTGCAGTCCCCCCCTCCCCCCCGAGCCTAGGAGCTCGGGATCTAAAAGTCTAATAATTGCAACTTAATTTTTCGTTTCACGCTTGGACTGTTAATTAAAATTTTTAAATAATGTGTTCTTGGCTTAGATTACAAAAGTCTTGTAGGAAACGTTTTTTAAACTTTTCCTTCTAAAAGTCCTGTTTTATATAGGGATTAAGGTTTCGTACGCATATCGTTTTAGTTATTGATTTATGATGCAATTTTATAGGAAAACGAGTAAAAAGAGTATTTTTCCATTATATATTTATTCCATTTTCCCTTTTTTAGAGCTATTTTAAATCAACAAAAATATAACCCAATGCAATAAAATATGTTTACAACAAAAACAAAAAACAATTAGGTAGGTATTTATTTTTAAAGAAAAAAATTAAATTAAAAATTTTAATTGAAACATTTTTTATTGAAGAAGTGTGATGATTTATAATAAAAAAAAGTGCGGGAAGAAACGAGAATGCTTTATTATGAATATACAAAACGACATTTAAGAAAGAGTATTTCAAAATCTAATCATTTGCACTAAAAACTGCTCTTAGATCTACGCTCCTAAAATACATGTTTTCTGAAAAATCATTAATTTTGGCGTGGAGAGCGATATTTACTTTATTTTTAATTGTGAAAAACCGAACCCGAAAAACGCGTGTTAGAGTCATACATACGTCTTATGTTAAAATTTTGGATTGACACCAATATTCATACTTTTCACAAATATAAAAAATGTTTTTTTTAAATAAAGACAGCTAGGAAAAAAAAAAAAAGTAAAAAAAAACATTTACAAAAACAAAATAATTAATAATTTTGCTGAAATTTGTTAGTAGTTAAGTGAATTTTAAACGAACTTTGGGCGTGGCTCCGAAAATTTTTCGCCTGCGGCGCTATTCCGCCTTTTTTATTAGGTACAATATCATTAAATACATGTAGTCTCGACTGTCACTTTCTCCAGAAAAAAAATTTCCTACTTACGCCCATTCAGCCCCCCCCCCCCCCGAGCATATTTTCTGGCTACGCCACTGAAAACACGGACTGACTTTATCGAATATACGTCATGAAAACGGCAGCTTGACAATTTTGCCAACGTTCTCCAATATTTTTATATTATAATACAATGACAAAGTCTGAAAAGTAATCCAATAGAAATAATTGTCCAAAACGAACGTATGCGGAAAAAAAATCATCATATTATTTCTAAAATGTTATCTATATTTTTTCTTAAAATAAGTTATTACAGTTCTAGGAACAAAATATATTATTTAACTAGAATAAAAGGTTTCACTATTGGCAATACCGAAATTATTGACCAAAGACCAAGCTAATGAAATGACAGTTGAAAAAAGTCTAACCTAAGTTGTTTGTCGATCTTTTTGCTCTATGAGCAAATAAATTAAAAGAGCAGGTATTTTAAACAAAAATACAACAAAATTCCACAATAATTCGAATGTAAGTGGGATGTAAACAAAAACTCGACGTGACAATTGAAATATGGGTAACGATGCTTATTGTAAATTTTTATCGGTTCGACGTCATCAAGTAATTGTACCAGTTTCGCGTTTTTAAAATTTGAAGAAATTGTCTCTGTTTTCAACTCGAACTTTGCTGTCAATCCCACATTATAAAATTACCATTTTTGACATTTCTTCGGTTTAAACTGGACCTAAGTTTAAATCATAGATGTTCTTTTGCTCAATTTTATAAAGTCGATTGTGTCGGGTTGGTAGTTATACAGGGTGATTCCTAACTTGATACTTTTTTTAGTAGTGTAGGCATTAAAATAAACAACATTTATAATACCTTTTTCAAAAAAATAGGCGAGATATAGAAGTAAAAAATGTAAGTGTCGGCCTGGTCATCAAAACGTAGCCTGCAATACTTTATGTTGTTTGTCTTATCTCTTATTAGTCATGCAATTTACGGGTGGTGTGGTAATTTGCGGTGTGTTTTTCTGAAGCAAGTTAATTTTAAATTGGTGACACGTGAAAATAGTAAAATTTGAAAACAAGAAACTAGTAAATATGGTGCTAATTTACAGTGAGTGTCGTCAAAGTGCGGCTGCTGCTTCGAGATTATCCACAGAACGCTTTCCTTACGGGCTTATTATACACCCAGAAGTTTTCTTAATGTTATTCAACGGACAAGTTAGGCAGAACCGTATTTGATCCATAGTGTAATAAATGAATGTAAGTACCTTATTTTTGAGTTTTTTGAAAAAAGGTAATTGAAAATTTTGTTTATTTTAATGCCTTCTATACACAGCTAAAAAAGAAGTATCAACTTAGAAATCACCCTGTATTTTGGTTACTCGTTGTCTACCGTGACGAGTAACACCCAAAATTACACCAATAAAAGACACTGATAACAAAGACAATGTCCGATTATATTATGTAATTTTTTCGGGTTTGTTAGAAACACAGTATCTCCATCAATTAGCACCTAATTATTTTATCTCAAGGTTAAACATAGCCCATAAAATATAATCGCCGATGTTAATGAAACTTGGTCCGACCGGGTTTAGATTTACACGTTATGGATCCGGTTACTTCATAGACGCTCCTAATTAGCATGACTAGCCGTAAGAGGATCCGACCACTTTAAAATTTTGCCTTGTTAAATTGTGGTTCTTTTCGGGCTCGAATTACAAAAAAAACCAAGCCAATTATTGAATTTTTTTGAATTGAAGCCCGGCCGGCCCACATATTATATACATACACTATATTGCTAATACCATAATTCAATGATGACACCACTGTAAGCAGATGATCAGGGGCCGTGTGTTTGCGCAGCTCGGAAATTTGCTTCTTGATATAACCATTTGACAGGACCGACTTTCAAAATGTTTTTACATGTTTTTATTTAAATTCACCCGTTAGTTCGGGTGTGTACAGTTTATGGTCAAATATACCAATATTTTACATACCTGAAATACCTTATTCCTGGTATTGAACAGCGATTCGTGCAAAAAAGAATCATGCACTTTTTTCTACCCATCTTGAGACACAAGTTGCTAACAATAACAAAATGTCTGGTAAAGTTTAATACCTAAATTCTAACCCAATACTTAAAAATAATATCCACAATCACACACGGAACATCCGAACGAATACAACGTAAAAAAAGATGGAAACGACTAACAACAACTAACAAACTAACAAAAAAAATGTCTAAAGTAAAGTTTTATAAATATTAATACCCAAAACTTGGAAATTAAAACCACACACGAATGAACGAAACAAAAGATAGCGACGAATAAGAATACAACGGCGCAACGAGCCGATTGTGTTCAAGAGACCTTGGGTTTTGTTTACGTTCTGTTAGAAATCGTGTCGGTTGCCTAATTTTTTCCCTACTGCGCAAGCACCACGGACCCCAACTCAACTTATTTTGAATCGCACGATGGGTGTATTCTTGTTTCGTGCGGCTGCTTGTATTGGCAATATAGTGTATGTATATATGTGGGCCGGCCCGAAAAGCACGATCAGCCCGAGAAGCCCGGCCGACCCGGAAAGCCCGACCGGCTCGGAAATAATTTAGATTAAGCGACCCGAACCCGAAAGTCGGACCGGGTCACGGCTTAGAGGCCCGAGATGAAAACCCGGCCCGGCCAGGCCTCTAGCTGTCAGTGTACTTGGAATTATTCAAATAAGGTGCAATTAGGAAATATTTCTTTAAATTCCGCACCGATAAAAATTATTTAATTAATTTTAATGTTATAGTAATTAAGAACGGCATACTTCAAAAACAATGCGAGATGAATAGGAATCCAATGAGAACAATTTTTTTCTTTGAATGAAATTATAATTTTTTTTCTTGTTCTTAGTTTTACACCTTTAATTAACTGAGATGTTCAATTAAATACAAGGCTAAACATCAGATTTTATTGTAAATTTTTATACAGGGTGTAATGGAAATTACTTATATAGACAAATACAGGGTGGTCAAACGAAAAGAAAACAGCGTTCATCCTCACTGGCAGATAGTCCACAAGAAGTGTCATCAAATCACTCCAGAAATTCTTTACAATATGCGACGAAAACTTTAATCCCATTTTCGTCAAATTTAAAAAGTGTTGGTTATGCTATAATAAAGGACAAAGAGCTTTAAAATAAGGTACCACTTGATCCCTTGCCTTTTCAAATTAAATCAAATATAGCTTTATTATCATAAGAACAGCTTCTCATTGACAAAGCAACTTAAAATTATTAATTAAAGATCCAATCAAGAACCAAACATGATTACAGTTAAAGATAAATTAAAATAAAAAATACATTGACCAGCTAAAAACACCCTAAAAACAAACAAAAGACTGTCTGATATCTGTCCGAAAGATAAGACTTAAACCAAGCTAGAGCAGTGCCTTTAAAGCCGTAGACTTCAAGTTTGCCCAACCCTATCCCGTGATCCACACAATCAATTGTTCCTTGATGCCATTTAACATTTTAGAGGTTTCTCCACCCATCTAGGGTTGCCAACTTTTTATAGTTGTTCACCGTGAGTTTTATATTTCCTCCAATCAAAAGTGATTTTTAAAAAAAAGTCGCCCCCCTCCCATGTTCTTATGGTAGTTTCCAATCAAAGGTGACTTCTACAAAAAATGGTAATCTCCCCGATAACCTGGAGTCAAAGTGTTTCGACCTGGACATACCGTTCCAACCTGGAGCCACCAAACCTGAACACTCCAGGTCAAACCTGGAGGGTTGGCAATCCTAACCCATGCTCAGGGGATAAAGAAAAAACGTTGCAAATAGCTAGTTTTTTTAAATATTTAGCTCAAGTGCTTAAAGACAACCCTGTTTCGTTCTCGTTTGAATATAACTGAATGAAACACGGACTAAAATACGGGGGAAGTAAACAGAATAAATGAATAATCCCCTCCCCCCTCCACCCAAGAATAGGCATAAATAAGTCCCCGAAATAAAATAAGTGATGATGAGGAATTATAATTCCCATTTACAAGTTTTTGACAACATACATATAATTACCAGCCATAATTACTAATACACAACACATTATTAAAACAAGCCATTAAACTTGGTAATAGTACCGATATAAAACTAGACATAATGACTCCTGTTAAGTACCCTAGTACAACTACTTGTTGCGAAATAGTAGTACCATTATTTCCCAACATCAGGCTCTAGTTGTTCCCACAAAAACCGGAAGTGTTAGTGTTTTATGGGATGGTGTGTTCGGCACGATTAAGGGGCCATTGCCTGATGTTAATCTGGTTAGTTTGGTCGTTACGAAATGTTAGGAAATATTTTTATAAGGTTCTCTGGTTGTTTACGTCTTACATAGTGTGTTTAGGTATCTGAAGTTTAATCCGTTTCGTTGTGAATTCAGTTTAGTGTAGTAATTGAGTTCTATCTAATTTCTAACTGAACCCAAGTATTCTAGCATAAGTACGGTTGTTGCCAGCGAGAAGTTCTGTTTAGCACAATTAACTATACCTACTCAGATTACATATTAAAATTTTACAACATCAATAAAATGCGATAGTTTGGTTCGATCAACGTCAATTTAAAAACAAGGTAACAATGAATAATATTGCAACCGCAAAGATGATGCTTTTAAATATTTAAATCATGTATGGAACTTGTTAGGCAAGAACCGTGACTAAGCCCGATCGATTATATCATCAGTAAAAAAAGTTTTACAGGTATGATAAATAGTAGGATCCACAAATATGTGGTAACCGATGTACATCATATGATCAAATTTACCCCTCCTACTTCCATAGATTTTCACAAAATTCAGGAAACACTTTCTTGTTTCAAATTGAAAAAATAGTCCACAGAGTAAGGTACGGTAAAAGGAAAAAATGAGAGTGTTTCTCCACGAATATATTAATCAAGAAATTAAGTATGTTGATGGAAAATTGACGAAATCGTCACCTTAATAGAGCTTTAAGGTTAAGTTAAGACATTTTTATTGATATGAGTAAAGAAACATAAAACCAAATTCAAATGATGCAAGTTATGGAAACGTGACTGTCTAAAATATAAAGGTGGTCATTAAAAAGGGTGAATTTTAAGGTAGTATTATGACAATGCAAAGGTACTACAGAGTGTTCCAACGAATATTTAAGCCAGTTTCATAATTTGGCATTGATTTCATTGCAAAATTCTTTATTTTCATCAAGTTCAGGTAGTACCAACCGAGTTTGGGTCAATTTATGGGTTTTGCCTATTGTTATCCATTCAAAAACACTGAAAATGGTGTGACAAAGACGTGCATTATGCACATAGTATTAGGTACCTACACTTATTTTCTATTAAACATTATTAAAAAAATTCAAAATACAAAAAATACATTATACATAAATTAAATTATAAAAAATAATAATATTCTTCGTCATCTGAGGAACTGTCATCTCCTCTTGGCGTCGGGTCGACGATCCGATCGATCAGGTGGTCAAGACCCCACATTTTCTCCTCTTCTTTAATAACATGATGGACTGCTTTTTGCCAGTCCTCGGGTATCACTTCCTTAATGGCTTGATCAAACACTAGCTTAACGTCTTTTATTTTGAATTTCGTGTTGTGCCTTGCTACAAATCCTTTCACCTGCGCCTATATAAGTTCTATATGATTTAGTCCGCAATGATATAGCGGTGTGCGCAGCACAGTTACACTATGTTTTTCAGCTATATCCTCAACGGCACATTTCATAAAACGCTGTTTGTGTAAATTTGCTATAGCTAATAGTTCCTTCTTTATCAAATTATCTTCTTTTTTTCTTTGGTTAGTTATCATAAATAATTTAATGCACAAAATTTACCTGCGCCTATGGCCGACACCGAAATTGAGCCGAACTGGACGGAATTTCCCATTTTATTACTCTAGACCTTTCTGAAGTAGATTATAGAATCTCCACATCTTCCGAATTGATAAATCTTCAGAAGAGCAACTTGAATAAAGGAAAGGTGAATAGCATCTTAACGGAGCTTTAGACTTATATGGTTAAATTAATTTATGTTAAAAGTTTTAATGAAGGAAAAATTGGAAGAAATATACTACCAAAAATAAGGTAGAAAATGTAGAAAGGGTGGTTTCGTAACGCTGGCAGGCTTTAGAGATTTAATCGCACAGATTATATGGAAATTATATTTATTTACATGTTCACTCCTTGTCCACTGACTTAGTTACACTTTTTAAAACTTTTATTGACCTAAGTTTTGCTTGACTTCATTTCCCATAAATATTTCATTGCGCGATTGTTTTTTACAACTTTTACTTTCAAGAAATCATCAGAGTTGTGATAATAAATTATGCTTTAAATGTAAATAATTCAATTTTAGTTACTGCTAATTTACGTTTCAAAGTATAATGAAAACATCACGCATTGAATCGATTTGTTATCAGGGCCGGCGGAAGAGGCGGGTACGGTGGGTGATTACACCCACCTGGAAAATTTGTAAGTGGGGAATTACCCACCGGAAAATTTAAGAGAAAAATTTAAAAAATCTTATGTTATTCGTATTTGATTTTCGTAACTAAGCGCGTAATATCGTCTCTAATTGTCTTGGATTCATCACGTTTCGCCTGCACTGTTTGTATTAATAATTTCATGTTGTTACATGGATTGTTTCAGTTTTTTGTAGTATGCTTTTAAGCTGTCTTGATGAGATGTCTGTGGGCGTAAGTAGGACATTTTTTTTTCTGGAGACAGGGACAGTCGGGACTACATGTATTTTATAATATTGTTCCTAGGGAAGGCGGTAAAGCGCCGTAGGCAAAAAATTTTCGGGGCCACGCCCAAAGTTCGTTTAAAATTCATCTAACTACTATCAAATATCGAAAATTAAATTATTACCTCTCCCCCTTATTAAATTTGTTTTTGTAAATGTATTTTTTTTGATATTCCTAGCTGGCTCTTTATTAAAAAAAACATTTTTTATATTTGTGAAAAATATGAATTGGTGTCAATCCAAAATTTTAACATAAGACGTATGTATGACTCTAACCAGCGTTTTTTGGGCTCGATTTTTCATGATTAAAAATAAAGTAAATATCGGTCATCACGCCAAAATTGATGATTTTTTCAGAAATCATATATTTTAGGAGCGTAGATCTAAGAGCAGTTTTTGGTGCAAATGCTTAAGTTTTGAAATACTCCTTCTTAAGTGCCATTTTGTATATTCATAAAAGCATTCTCGTTTCTTCCCCCACTATTTTTTTTATTATAAATTATCACACTTCTCCCATAAAAAATGTTTCAATTAAAACTTTTACCTAAGTAATTGTTTTTTTTTTCTTGTAAAAATATTTTATTGCATTGTGTTATATTTTTGTTAATTTAAAATAGCTCTAAAAAAGGGAAGACGGAATAGACAAGAAGTATATAATAGAAAAGTACTATAAAATATTATTGTTTTTAGTCGTTTTCCTTTAAAATTGCATCATAAATCAATAACTAAAACGATATGCGTCCGAAACCCTAATCTCTATATAAAACAGGACTTTTAGAAGGTAAAGTTTAAAAACTAAACGTTTCCTACAAGACCTTTGCAATCTAAGCCAAACACACATTATTTAAAAATTTAAATTAAGAGTCGAAGCGTGAGACGAAAAATTAGGTTGCAATTATAGAGTTTTAGACCCGAGCTCCTAGACTCGGGGCTGCGGCAGCCCCCCCCCCCCCCTAAATACGCCACTGTTCAGGACTGTCAGTCCGACTGATAATGCGTAGAGTCTGCTTTAGAATCAAGACTAATGTGTGAATGACGAAAAAGGACTGATATCATTCCGGATTGCCTTGTCAATGTTTTTGTTTACATAGGAATTATTGATTGTGGAACCAAAGACCTGTAATCTGTTACTGTTACTGTTACAAATAAAACTTTTTAAATGTCCCTTGTAGCTGCAAAAGGTGCTACCTACAAATAACACACGTGACGTGAAGCAGGCTCAATATTTCTCACTAATACCCACCCTCTATAATAATTCAACACAGACAAAATTGCGGAAGCGCTAGATATATTGCGGAGGGGAACCACCCGCAACAACCGGAAGTGCCTGTACAACTATCTTTTAGATCGTATTGTCGCTCCACACCCCAGTAATTTTATTTGGGTTTTCTATGGGGCTTCATACTTTGTCTATTCATTCATGAAGATAAGGTATCTGTCGTCGATGGGAGTGATTCGATTTGATTGTTCGGGGGAAATTAACGATGGAAGCTTTGCCCTCTCGTTGTTGATATGTAATTGAACACAAAAATTTATTGACATGAAGCACAATGGTACGAGTAATGGGGAGAACTGGATAAAAGTGTGTATAGTCTATTTCAAAAATGTTTAAAGTAATAAAATGGTAAATTTCGGTCCAGATCGGCTCTGCCCTTGATGAAAATAAAGAATTTTGAAATGAAATCAATGCCAAATTATGAAAATGGCTTAAATATTCATTGGGTCACTCTGTAAATCCGTTGCATACTTAATGAGCTCTTATTACTCTACACCTTTCTGAAATATACTATAATATCATTAAAAGACCCACAGTTCACAAAGAAATGTTTTTTTAATCCTCCGGAAGCTTTGCGATTGTGACGTCAAAGCGTACTACAATACATAGCGCACACGGCAAACTATATAATTTTGTCTTACCAAAGATATCTCTTCATATGCTCCAGATGTTCTATGTGGTTATGGAACACCTGTCCTTTTTTATATCGGCATAAGGATCCGACAGAGTATCATATTACCTGTGTGCTCCCGTTTTAAAAATACATGAGATACAAGATGCGCTTTCTAATTGGGACGAAAAGGAAATCGTTTAAGAAACATAAGTGGTCAGGGGGAAGCCCCCCTAAGCAAGTAAAAGATATACAATTTCCTCAAGAGGTCATCACCCTATGTGAAATAAATGTCAAAGTTGGATAATTTAACTATAAAATTATCCTTTAACAACACATCAGATTTGCCTGCCATAATGGTTAAATGTTTTATGTTTTGTCTCATAGCAACCTTTAATTTATTATTTAAATTCCGTCTGATCATATGAATATGTTTGATGATGTCACAACGTTCTACAACAAAATATTTTTTGGATAAATTGAAGTGATTTGAGTAAATTGAAGTCATAATAATTTCATCGGCTCATATTTCTGATTATTACATTTTTAGTATTGTCGTAAGTTAAAAAGGATCGAAAATTCTAGTACCTCAAAAACGTGTATTGCATAATTACACGAAAAATAATATCAGGTGTCTGTTAAAGTTCAGTTTTGTCAATCAAAATTTTGAAAAATGTATATTTATTACATATCGCCCCTAGATACTTACCTACGATTATTATTATTACTACTGACACCAAAACCGCCGACATAAAAATCTATCATTCATTCTCTACACAGGAAGTGCTTGTTTACCATAGGAAAACGTGAAAATATTTAGGATTTCCTTTAGTCACTTTAGATGTACGGAATTAAACAGTTTATGTGTGCTTAATAGTTGGTTTTGACGATTAATTTTTATTCTGCTTTCGAGCAAGAAAAATTTCGCCTAAATTTAACCAGATGAATGAACCAGATATGATATCGACCTACGGTTTTGAATGGTTGATAGATTTGTCCCTTGGGAAACAATTGTCAATGTTGGATTTGCTTTAACTGTCAGAAAATTTTATATACAGGATGTTAAAGAAGACGATGATTTTTGCTCCAATTTTAATGGCGTGTAACTTTCACAATAATATTTTTAAATTTTATCACTCTACGTCAATTTAATCACTTCATAGCAAAGAAAGTAATTTGTCAAATTTTTGATATCTGCTATATTTTAAGAAATAACGATTTTTTTGGAAAACCTTGCTTTATTTTAACTTATTGGTAGCTAGATTTTACTGTGTGTTGTATCGTGCAAACTTTGCGAGTGATTATTATACCTTATGAAAAGCTTGATTATGTTCAGTAACAATAGTTGTACCTACCTAAATGTTATGATGTACAGTGGCGTACTTATAAACACCAATATGTCTATGGTTTATAAGTATAGTGTTAGAAATAAATAAATAAATTTTTTCCAAAAATTAAATTAAAAAATTTATCTTTGTTAAAATTTTGTAAACGCACTGTATAATATACCTATAGTGCGATATGAAAAACTAAAAAATAAGAAAAAATTCACCTCATCTAGGGGCGAGTACTTTCCAATATAAAACAATCGTGAAAAATTGTGAGATACTTATAAACCATAGACATATAGGTGTTTATAAGTACGCCACCGTACATCATAACATTTAGGTAGGTACAAATATTGTTACTGAACATAATCAAGCTTTTCATAAGGTATAATAATCACTCGCAATGTTTGCACGATACAACACACAGCAAGATCTAGCTACCAATAAGTTAAAATAAAGCAAGATTTTCCAAAAAAATCGTTATTTCTTAAAATATAGCAGATATCAAAAATTTGACAAATTACTTTCTTTGCTATGAACCAGTGATTCAATTGACGTAGAGTGATAAAATTTAAAAATATTATTGTGAAAGTTACACGCCATTAAAATTGGAGCAAAAATCATCGTCTTCTTTTACACCCTGTATAGATTTTCTGACAGCTAAAGAAAATCCAATATTGACAATTGTTTCTCAAGGGATGAATCTATCAACCATTCAAAACCGTAGGTCGATATCATATCTGGTTCAGAAAATATTAACTGTTAAATTTAGGCGAAATTTTTCTTGCTCGAAAGCAATTGTCCAGCAGTTTAGATTCAATTTGTTATCGTTGATTTTTATAAATTTGTAATTTCCATTATGAATCTAGCCAATGTTCGCGAGGAAAAGCCTTATATTTAAATTTTCTCTAAAATCGATTTTTCCTTTCTCGGCACTGCTGAATCAATTTATCAAAATGGCGATCAGACATTGATTAATGAGAAACATATATATGCGATAATTCGTGTAATACTTTTTCCGGATAAGGTTGTTGCTCTATATTTTTACGAATTGCATAATTACTTTCATAATATATTCTGTCTTACTTGCGTGCCACTTTTATAAGCATCTTTGCCATATTATACTGGGGCGGATATGATTATTTATTTCCCTACATAATAACTGTTCAAGGTATGTACATTGTACATACTACCAATATGATACATGATGTTTGTAGATAAAAGTACCGTACAGCTTACCAAATAGGAAGTTGTAAATATTGAATATTTCCATTTTAATCCATGAGAAAACGTATTTTTTAAAGAATGGGGTTTTCACTAAATTTTGATTTTTTATTTCCAAGGTTTTTTAATTTTAAATGCAATTTTTTGAAATCTAGTAATTGTTCTTAAAAAAAGATACTCTTGTTTTATTTCGATAGAAAGCACCGTTTTCGAGTAAATCAATTTTAAAAATAACGTATTTATGAATAATCCATGCGAGATCAGGTAATTTCGAAAGTTATGTTACAAAAAATAACATACAGGATGATTCACGTTGAGTGGCCTATTAGAAGATCTCTGAAACGAGTAAACTTACCTTTTTAAAAATTTAATAGCAGGCATAATTGGCTTTTAAAACATTATATTTTGACGTTTCTATTACTTCCGGTTATACCGGAAGTTAATGTCAACTTTGCTATTTCAAATGGAACACCCTATATATTTTAGCATATATGATTACCTTATTAAAATCTAAATATCTTGTGTTAATAATAATCTATTCCTATCTCTAACCGTTTTTGAGATATGAATTATAAAAGGATTTTTTGTGTAAAAACTCTTCGAGAAGAAAGTTTAGTAACTCTGAAACTAATAAAGATTTAAAATTTTGTAAGCTTTTAAGTAATACATAGATCTTTAGTTTAAATTACTTAGGTTTCAAGGTTTTTTTATACAGTGAGTTCTTAAAATTGTGCCAATGTTTCCATTTAAATAAATGTGCATAAGTCAATTTTTGCAAATGGAACACCCTATTTTTTAGCTTACTAACGCGTAGAGAATTAAATTTCCTATTTAATGCCTAATATGTTACAATCCACATTTTTAGTCGTTTTGGAATTATGAGCAATTTAAATAAAAAATCTTAAAATTTCTGTTTGTGTTAATGCGACATTATTTTTGAAAATAAGGCTTCGACTGGGATTTTCGTTTGACTTTGAGCTTTGTTGCCAATTTGTAAAGTAGGTTAGGTTAGGTTAGGTTAGGTAAGAGTGGTAGACCCTTGGTTCTGACCAAACAGTCTCACGTAGTCCTAATTAGGTCCGTTGTGATACCACACGTGTTCCGTAGAACTCACCTTCATCAGATCTCTGATGGTTAGTGCGACGTAACCGCGGAAGGATTTTAACAACTCATTCAAACCAGCCACTACTGTTCAGAAATCTGCTCAGCCGTCCAAGTTGTAAGTAATTTGTAAAGTAGGCTTTGACCAAAATGATTTTAAAGTTGTCACTTATCTTAGCCCTGTTGTCATATTCTAGTTAACTTATTTAAAATTACGTTCATTCTTGGTAATCTGAGAATGGCGAATTTTAATTATTAAAATAATTTTATTTAAAAAAATCAGAAATAGCTAAGCAACGAAAATAGGCACTTAATAACAAATGGTAATAAAGCTTAAAGTCAAACGAAAATCCCAGTCGAAGCCTTATTTTCAAAAATAATGTCGCATTAACACAAACAGAAATTTTAAGATTTTTTATTTAAATTGCTCATAATTCCAAAACGACTAAAAACGTGGATTGTAACATATTAGGCATTAAATAGGAAATTTAATTCTCTACGCGTTAGTAAGCTAAAAAATAGGGTGTTCGATGTGCAAAAATTGACTTATGCACAGTTATTTAAATGGAAACATTGGCATAATTTTAAGAACTCCCTATATAAAAAACGTGAAAGCTAAGTAATTTAAACTAAAGATCTATATATTACTTAAAAGCTTACAAAATTTTAAATGTTTATCTTTATTAGTTTCAGAGTTACTAAACTTTCTTCTCAAAGCGTTTTTACACAAAAAAATCCATTTATAATTCATATCTCAAAAATGGTTAGAGATAGGAATAGATTATTATTAACACAAGTTATTTAGATTTTAATAAGGTAATCAAAAATGCTAAAATATACAGGGTGTTCTATTTGAAATAGCAAAGTTGGCATTAACTTCCGGTATAACCGGAAGTAATAAAAACGTCAAAATATAATGTTCTAAAAGCTCAAAGCCAATTATGTCTGCTATCAAATTTTTAGAAAGATAAGTTTACTCGTTTCCGAGATCTTCTAATAGGCCACTCAACGTGAATCACCCTGTATTTTGCAACTTATGTTATTCGAAACATTGTTTATAGAAACTTATTATATTATTTTGAGACCTTTCAGACCTTGGTACATTGTTAAGAGTAACTTTTTGAATTATCTGAACTCATCTTGGATGGATTATACTTCCTTTTGAAAATTGCTTTATTTTTAAAATTAATTTCCTCGAAAACGGTGCTTCTATCGAAATAAAACAGAAGTATCTTTTTTTACAAACAAACTCTAGACTTTAAAAAAATGGCATTTAAAATTAAAAAATCATAGAAATAAAATATACAGTAAGCCCCACTCCATGCGACGCCACTGGGAGACATATTTTCACTTTAAATTCACTGTAATTTAAAACTTATCGGTTGTAAGGCATGCACCAATTTTCATGCCATTATCTTAAACGGTTTTCATGCTTTTACAAAAAAAAACTTTCCGCTCGACCCTCTTTGAGGGGCTCTAGCCCCCTAAAGAAGCATTTCTGGGGGTATGTTTGTAGGACATTTCTGTCATATTTTTTTTTTACTTCATGCCCTAAAAATATTGTACCCTAATTTTGAGACACTCTGTATATTTCGTTGTATAAAACTGAAATAACCGTGACCCTCATTTCCACAGAAAAATGTATTTAATAATCAATAAGTGGGTGTTTTTTCTCTTTTACATATATACATGGATTATTTATTTTAGCCTTTAACGAGGAAAATCGATATTTCCATTGCCACAAGGTGGTTTTAATTCAGTAAAACAATCCAATTATTGTAATCTAATAGTTAACGAAATATTTTGAAGGTTAATTAGTGGTATGTGGGTAAAGAAATAGGCACACAAACATACTTAAGTTTTTTTTTTAATACAAATACAAATATTGAAAACCAGGGCAATGTTTAAGGGGGTTATTTAGTGTAGAAAATACCTTATAATGAGGGTCTGAAGGTGGGGGTGGGCAATTGGCTTCGCGCCCTCCCCTGGCTAGCCAAAAAATTATCAACAAAAACACCGTTGGGGTGGTAACTTTTTCTAGAAGAATTTTATTTCCGTTTCACTTGAATTTTTAGGAATTTTTCGCATGCGGCTCATTTTTTCCGTGCATTATATACCAAGTATCGGTCCAAATGGAAGTATATATAGGTACGATTCCAATTGTCTATGGTACCAATAGAAATGAGAAAATGGGATGGCAATTAACTCTTAACTGGTCTACTTTGACGAAGAAAATACCTCGCCTAAGGATGCATAATACCACTCATAATATAACATAGTAAAAAATGCATCTATACAGGGTGATTCCTAAGTTGATACTTCTCTTTTAGCTGTTTATATAGAAGGCATTAAAATAAACAATATTTTCAAATACCTTTTTTCGAAATAATCAAAAATAAGGTACTTACATTTATTTATTACACTATGGATCAAATACGGTTCTGCCTAACTTGCCCGTTGAATAACATTAAATAAACTTCTGGGTGTAGGATGGGCCCGCAAGAGAAAGCGTTCTGCGTATAATCTCGAAGCAGCAGCCGCACTTTGATGACACTCACCGTAAATTAGCACCATATCTACTAGTTCATTATTTTTAAAATTTATTATTTTGATTTATTTATTGATATATTTAAAATTAACTTTCTTCAGAAAAACACACCGCAGCGTATTGCCAAATAACTCACCACCGACCCGTACATTGCATAACAAGAGATAAGACAAACAATATAAAGTATACCAGGCGACTTTTTGATGACCAGGCCCGCATTTAGATTTTTTACTTCTGTATCTCGCCTATTTTAAGTTTTTTGAAAAAAGGTATTTGAAAATGTTGTTAATTTTACTGCCTTCTATGCAGAGCTGTGAGTAACTTAAGTAACTAGATACTTTTTAGTATCTAGTTACTTAAAGTAACTAGATACTTAGTAACTTAGTTCTTTTTTTAATCATGCCAAAAGGGACTGTAACTTCGTTACTTTTGAAAAGTAACTTGTATCTAGTTACTTTTTAGGAGTAACTATACACTTAAAAAGTAACTTAGATGCTTTTAAAGTAACTAAGTTCCTTTTAAAGTAACTAAGTTACTTTTAAAGTAACTAAGTTAGGTACTTTTAAAGTTCCTCTAGGATACCAATAATGCACACGTGCCGTCCATCAGATGATGACCAAGGGACGATCGGCGGCCGTTAATCAGATTTTCACGAAGGGACGAGCGGCAAGTCGCGACAAAAATATCCTGACATTAACAATGTTTTTCTCAAATATAAGAACCCGTTGCCTTCTTCAGCTCCCGTGGAGCGTTTGTTTTCATATGCTACTTTCATTAATGCTCCTCGCAGACATGTCCTCTTAGATGAGAATTTTGAAAGGTTGGTACTTTTAAAAGTCACCGGGGTCTTTTAAAAACGTTCTGAATTTTTTTGGTTCCTTATTAAAGTTCCTAGTATATTTGGATTTGTTACTTCATTTATGTTTATTTAGCTTTGTTACTTATATTTATTTAATAGGTTTTTTGTTACTTATCTTTTCTTTCTACTTTTATTAGAAATGTATTAAGTTTGTAAGTATAATAAATTCGTATTTGTTATACACTTTTCATTTACATGTTATCACTACCTGGCAAAGTTATGGTATCTAGTTCAAAAGCCTCTTAGTTACTTTTAGAGTATCGTAGTTACAATCAATGTAACTAGTTACTTTATAAGTATCTTGGTTACTTTTAAATTATCGTAGTTACAATCAATGTAACTAGTTACTGTAAAAGTTTCTTAGTTACTATAACTAGTTACTTTAATTAAGTAACTAAGAACTAAGTTACTTTTAGGTAAAAGTAACTATTCCTTATAAGTATCTAGATACATTTGTGCAAAAGTATCGAAAAAGTAACTACTTACTTTGCTCTAGCTCTGCTTCTATGCACAGCTAAAAAAGAAGTATCAACTTAGGAATCACCCTGTATACTTAAATAATTATACACAGATCGTGATACAAATCTACTTAGATTATAAATCTTCTGTCAAAAAAAAAGTCCCAGAATAAACCCAATTCTGTTTTTTTTTATAAATACACACAGTGCAATCTTTTTATAGAACAGGAACGATAAAATAGAGGGGAGATAGATAGAAACTGACTGGAAATTTTGGTCTTGTCAGGAAATTTAATTTATTTTCTGTCAATGGAGATAATTTTGAACGAGGAAAAATTAGTTTTGAGAAGATTTATGAATGTAGGAAAAAATTATTGTTTTTCAAAGCAATAGAAGCATTACGTAAATAAATATTTTTTATTTGAAACTAATAGATATTCAGAGACTACATTTTGCAAGTATTAAGTCATAAAGTCCATCTCGTAATTTTTTTTGTTGAGTTCTGAGCAACTTTAATTCCCACTTAAGTTTGTCCATGTGCATGAAAACCGCCTTAGGAAATTTTCTCGAAAACCGTTCATCCTATCAAAAATTATCAAGAGACACTTTTTGTGTAGGTCTTACCTGGCTTACTCAATAATGCTTTAAAAGAGTCAGTAGCGTTCCAGAGTCAGTGGTGTGCCATTTTTTGCTCGAAAATTCTAAGAATGTTACCCATATGGTTGAACTAAACTGTTGGACAATTACTTTCGAGCAAGAAAAATTGCGCCTAAATTTAACAGTTAATATTTTCTGATCCAGATATGATATCGATCTACGGTTTTCAATGGTTGATAGATTCATCCCTTAGGAAACAGTTTTCAATGTTGGATTTACTTTAACTGTCAGAAAATTTTATATACAGGGTGTTAAAGAAGACGATGATTTTTGCTCCAATTTTAATGGCGTGTAACTTTCACAATAATATTTTTAAATTTTATCACTCTTCGTCAATTGAATCACTGGTTCATAGCAAAGAAAGTAATTTGTCAAATTTTTGATATCTGCTATATTTTAAGAAATAACGATTTTTTTGGAAAACCTTGCTATATTTTAACTTATTGGTAGCTAGATCTTACTGTGTGTTGTATCGTGCAAACTTTGCGAGTGATTATTATACCTTATGAAAAACTTTATTATGTTCAGTGACAATAGTTGTACCTAAATGTTATGATGTACAGTGGCGTACTTATAAACACCTATATGTCTATGGTTTACGAATATCTCACAATTTTTCACGATTGTTTTATATTGGAAAGTACTCGCCCCTAGATAAGGTAAATTTTTTCTTTTTTTTTAGTTTTTCATATCGCACTACAGGTATATTATACAGTGTTTACAAAATTTTAACAAAGATAATTTTTTTAATTTAATATTTTTGGAAAAAAATTATTTATTAATTCCTACCTTGTAACACTATTCCTAATATTAAACTTACATTGAACGGGATCCTTAACATTAAGTAACGCTAGTTTGATTTTGATGGGATTAATACCTTGTAGGCTCTCCTCGGATGGACGGGCTTTGGTTTGACGGTAGCTAGTGATATTTAATATCAAAGTCTCTTTCAATGTAAGTTTAATTTTAGGAATAGTGTTAGAAAGGTAGAAATTAATAAATACATTTTTTCCAAGAATATTAAATTAAGAAAATTATCTTTGTTAAAATTTTGTAAACACTGTATAATATACCTGTACCTAGTGCGATATGAAAAACTAAAAAATTAGAAAAAATGTACAAAATATCAAATATCAGGTCTCTTTAAGTAAAAATGGACGAATTCTTCGAACTTTATATGTATGCCACTGTACATCATAACATTTAGGTATAACTATTGTTACTGAACATAATCAAGCTTTTCATAAGGTATAATAATCACTGGCAAAGTTTGCACGATACAACGCACAGTGAGATCTAGCTACCAATAAGTTGAAATAAAGCAAGGTTTTCCAAAAAAATCGGTATTTCTTAAAATATAGCAGATATCAAAAATTTGACAAATTACTTTCTTTGCTATGAACCAATGATTCAATTGACGTAGAGTGATAAAATTTAAAAATATTATTGTGAAAGTTACACGCCATTAAAATTGGAGCAAAAATCATCGTCTTCTTTAACACCCTGTATATAAAATTTTCTGACAGTTAAAGAAAATCCAACATTGACAATTGTTTCTCAAGCGATGAATCTATCAACCATTTAAAACCGTAGGTCGATATCATATCTGGTTCAGAAAATATTAAATGTTAAATTTAGGCGAAATTTTTCTTGCTCGAAAGCAATTGTCCAGCAGTTTAGAAATAACTTAATACTTGCAAGATATAGTCTCTCAATATCTATTTGCGCGTTCTAAGCTTCAATGAAGTAGCTGAAACTATTATATATGGAAAAATCTTAAATTTGTTTTAATTTGTGGAAAAAAAACTTCAATTATTTTTTAAATTTACTTAAATTGCGATTTAATTCTTTTCAAAAATTCTAATAACTTCTTTTTTGTTGCAGGCAGTGGAACAGGACAGACACCTCTTACGAAAAAGATTGACAAGCAAAGAATCGGAACTGGATGCGAGAATATTGGAACTGGAAAACGACCTTACAGAACTAAAGGATAAATTATCACAAAAAGAAAATTTGTTAAAACAATGGGAAAGGGATAAAAGTGCATTGGTAAGTGCAAGTTTTCATTAATGAGAGAAGTTTTATTGGACGTGCATTGTCTTTGTTGCATGCCTAACGTACCTACATGAAAAATTTCATCTCTTTCGGTTCAGTAGTTTTGCCAAAACTGTCTATTATTTACAATAAAACATTTATGCGCAATAACAATACTTTTGTTCTTGCAAAAGAATTTATAACATTTTTTTAGGTGGAAGAAATATCCGCCCAAAATTCAAGACTTACCCAACAGTTAAAGGAAGCACAGTCAGTGGAATCGCAACTTAGACAACAATTAGATAGTTATAAGGAACAGCTCTCATTAGGAAAATCAAGTTTACAGGTACGTATCTTCTAATAGAGTTATTTATTTCATAGCCTCTAGTATACTACATATTATGTATGTACCTATATCCGTTTCCTATATGATTACGACTAGCCATTATCTAAATTTGTTACGACCACCTATGAAAATGAGAACAAAAGAAAGGTTAATTTGGCTAGAAGCGCCGTATGTCACATGCTTGTTAAAAAAAAATATTTCAACACAAGTGTTGAAATATCAAGGCATACTATTTAATTTAAACATATGATGCGAATTTGACAGACAACCCCTATTTATTAAAAAGAACAAATTTTAGAAAGCAGTAATTGTCAATGTTTAACTTATTTATCATTTATTTGTTGAGTGATTCAGAATTAGAGTGTGAAAATACGCCATCAGTGTCATGTATTAAACAACAAATCTTTATCGGTAGCGATAGCGTAGAGAATAGAGCTCTAGCCTACAGATTGCAAGGTCACAGGTTCAAATCCCATCAGGAGTATTTGACTTTTTTTTTATAAAAACATTAAATAATTTATAGAATTATTTTGAATTGAAATCTTCCTTGTTGCATAGATTTTTTAAATTTATGTTTAATGCTTCTTTCCTTGATTAAATTTAAAATTTTTCATTCTGGTTAATCAAGAAGTCAATCCAGGATGAGTTCTTCCTATGCTACTTATATAAAATAATATGAAGAAACGAAAAAGTTAAACTACAAATAAAGAAAAAACCTATTGACAAACTATGACACCAGATATTAAGTGGAACATAATCCTAAGTATGCTAATTTCAACACTAGTGTTGATATTTTTTTTCAATACTAGTGTTGAAATTTTGTTTTTCACAAATCAAAGGCTTTTTTAATAATTCTTTGTAGTCGTAGGAAAAATAGTGTATGTACATCACTCGTGTGAGAGTAATTATTTTTAAACTCGGAGAATTTTCGCACTCGGCTGACGCCTCGTGCTAAATATCTCCTCGTTTGAAAAGTATCACTTTCATCACTTGTTATGTAGGTACATACGTCTAAGGGTAATTTCGGTATACATATCCGTATAGTTTATAACTTCAAAAAAGGTGAAAAGCTCTTAAAAGTACCAAACTACCTACCAAACATTGTAAAAATTAGCCCATCAGGAAGTAAAGTTTAGTACCATAAAAATACAAGGTAATAAAATTTTTAGCGATCATCTTTATCGGCTTGCGGTCATTTCTATTATTCATGCTAAACCTGTATCTAAATAAAGGTGTTTAAAATAACTGTTAAAATTTACGGTTTAGAAGATTATAGCGACAAGAACTTTGCAATTTATACCTATAAAAGCTAAAAAATATATATTTTTAGTGTTAGTCTGTCTGACCATTGTTCCAGCACTTTTTTTTCTAGACGGGCATGATTGTATTTACTTTAAATTTCGAATCACGTGAAAGTCCCTTTCTTACAGTATAACGAACTTTCAGGTGGTTCAAAATTTATTTCTTTTCGAGGATCGATCGAAAATATTGACATTTTTGATAACATTTCCAAAAGAAAAAGTCGATATTCCCTTACACTTAGTCGTTGCTAGGCAACGGAAAATAACTGTTAGGAAATATTTATTATTGTACTGTAGGGAAATATTATTTCTCCACGACCATTACTGAATGCAATAATTCCAAAATCATTTTTGATAATGGAATGTAAAAATTCCCGCTCTTGAGTTGGAATATTTATTCTGAAACACTTGCTTCTTATGCGTTTTGCGTGTATTTTCATTCCATAACAAGATACGGAATGAATATTCTGTAATTCATCTAAACGACATAGGTTGCCATGAATTTCGAAACTGTTAATGTCAGCAGACAAATTTTAGTGCAAGTCAAAATATGAGTGAAAAATCGGATGAATCAGATATGGAACTGGATAATACTCCACCTAAAATTACAAATATTGCGAATAGTATTTTTGGTCGTGGAGAAAATATAGTCTGCTACTCGGTTAGAATGAAAATTCAATACTCCACTCGGATCAAATTTTCATTCCAACCTCGTTACAGAATCTACTATTCTGTACACTTGTAAACTAATATGTGTTAAGCTTGACAATTCAATATTACTGTGTTTCCATAGTTACAACACAAATATTTAATGGCATCCTTTATTTGTGAACAAAGTTAATAATATTTATTTCAAAATTTTAACAAGTTGATTGTAATAAGTTATGTCCTTTTAATAATTTTTGATTTACGGAAAAATAGTAGTATGTATACCTCGTAGAAAAAGCCAAACTCCCCGACTCCGTATAGTCAGTTTCGGCTTGCGCCTCGACATACAATCTTTACGGTCGTCCGGGAATGTTCAGCTTTTCCTACTAGGTATCTATACAATGTGCTATTTTTGCCATTTTTTAAGTAGTATTTTTTTATTGATTCTCTATTTTAGCAACATTTAAGCAGTGTAGATGTCCTAAGAGACGAACTCGAACTAGTCACAGAAAAAAACAAAGAGCTCGAGAGGAGACTCCGTGGGGCTGCGGAAGAAAGGGACAACTTTTCCTCCGCCTTGGAGGAAGCCTCCGATAGGATATTATTGCTAGAGAGGCACGCCAGAGAACAGGATATGAGGTACAGCCAAATAATCATTATTTTGCACTCACTTATTAATACTCTACTGTTGATTATTATAACAAATAGACTAAATAAAAACGTATTAATTCTGTCGCAGTATTGTCGTGTTGTAAAGTCCACACAACAACAATTTTAATCAGAAATCTTAAGAAAATCAAGAATTGGGTATTATCCAGGTATCTATATTATCACCAATTCCATTTTTTTTTCGAACTATAAAAATGGTTTTGAATTAGAAATATGAAGTGCAGTATACCTACAATAGCATCATATTATTAATATCCTATTTTTATAGGTATCAACAAAGCCTCAAGGAATATACTTTACCCCAAGAAAAGTTGTCTATAGAAGAACGATTGAGTGGTAAGTTGATCGATCATCTGCCTCAAATTTATAAATGTGTCATCAAATCATTGCATGCATAACGTCATCTAATTGTAAGTTTAAATATAAGTCCTCAACAACCTGTACGGGGAATACCACCTAACCTCAAATACCACCACTTCTTAAGAAAATGCTATGGGCTGTCTACTATAGTCTATTTCAGAAAGGCGTAGAGTAATGAAAGCTCATTAGGTACGCAAAGGGACTACAGAGTGACCCAACGAATATTTTAACCCACTTTCATAATTTGGCATTGATTTCATTACAAATTTCTTTCTTTTCATTCAGTGCAGGTAGTACCACCCGAGAGTGGGTCAATTTATGGGTTTTGCCTATTGTTATCCATTCACAAGCACTGAAAATGGTGTGACAAAGGCGTGCATTATGTACATAGTATTGGGTACACTTATTTTTTATTAAACATTATAAAAAAAAAATACAAAACACAAAAAAATACATTATACAGAAATTAAATTATAAAAAATCATAATATTTTTCGTCATCTGAGGAACTCTCATCTTCTCTTGACGTTATAATTAACGGGTCAACGGTCCGATCGATCAGGTGGTCAAGATCCCTTATTTTCTCCTCATCTTTAATGACATGATGGACTGTTTTTCGTTAGTTCTCTGGTGTCACTTCCTTAATGGCTTGATCAAACAGTAGCTAAACGTCTTTCATTTTAAATGTCGTGTTGTGTCTTGCTACAAATCCTTTCACTTGCGCCCATATAAGTTCTATAGGATTTAGTTCGCAACGATATGGCGGTGTGCGCAGCACATTTACACTATATGTTTTTCAGCTATATCTTCCACGGCATATTTCATAAAACGATGTTTGTGTAAATTTGCTATAGCTAATAGTTCCTTCTTTATCAAATTATCTTCAAATTCAATACTTTTGTTGGTTAACCAGTCGATAATTTCTTGTTTTCTCCAAAATGAAGTTAGCTGATTCTCTGTGTGTCGTTCATTACTTGAAATTTTAATATTACAACAATACTATTTTAACTTAATACCCGTTAACCTAATTCCCTATAATTTTTGTTAGTTATCATAAATAATTTAATGCACAAAATGTACCTGCACCTACGGCCGACACCGAAACTGATCCGAACTGGACGGAAGCTCCCATTTTATTACTCTACACCTTTCTGAAATATACTATAAAAGCTTGAATTAGCACGTCGCTTTTAAACCACCAGTGTAAAACCTTTAGTTTACAAGTTAAAATTGTTACTAACTCATTAGCGGAACTAACCCCCGGCAAATTTACTTAAGGTGACCACCGATCCCTTCTCGCAGAAATGGACGTTTCCGAGCCGACCCTCAGTCAAGAATGCATGTCAGTCTATCGACAACTTCGTTCTTTGGTACAGCAGCTAAAAAGTCATCAGGACGACGACAGTGGACTTCACTCTGACTGTTCTACCACTTCGTTGGATGATAGCAGTAGATTTTCGCCTGGGTTGCTCAGTGAGGTGAGTTAAAGAACTGAGGGAGGTTAGTGGTAACAGCCGTATAACGTCCATGGAAACAATTATGTTGGAAATGGTTCCCTGGGAAGTTATCTGGCTGTTAATATTAACACAGGATTAACGATTCTGATAATTAAGACTTCTATGATTTTTAATAGGTGGCCCAAGAACTAGTAAGCTTAGTATTAGATACAGATGTAGTGAGGATATTAGAACGATTAGAGCAAGCCAGAAGAGAGATTCAAGAGCGAGACGAAGAGCTACAGAAGAGGATGGATAGAATTGCTGAATTAAGTAGCCGGGTAAGTACCTATGTGACATTCACTTCTTATTTTCTATACGCAGTGTTTGTTAACATATTTATATGTTAAAAAACATAATTTATTATTTCCAATACATACTGACAAAATTCCGTATTACTCTATTCCCAGACTTCAGTATGCGAAGTAGAACTTCAATCAGCCCTAGAAGAAAGAGACAGAGCTAGACATGATGCCAATGACACTTCTTTAGCTCATGACGAAGTAGTAGTCCAAGCTAGGGAAGATAGAGACTTAGCTGTTCAAAGGAGGACGAAAGCAGAGGTCGAGTTAGCTAAAACTAGAGTGGAGTTGATGCAGGCCAACAGTCAGTTACTCGAGGTGATACAGCAAAAGGTGGAGATGAGTCAGCAATTGGAGCAATGGCAGGTATGAAAAATAAATAAATAATGATGCTTTATAAAGAACAACACCAAGTAGGTACCAGGAATACCAAAATTATCGTTTTATAATATTATATGCTAGTAAAAGTAAAAATAATAAATAAATACATATTTTTTTAGATGGATATGCATGAGCTTCTAGACGAGCAACTAAGAAACAAACTGTCAAAACAGGAGATCAACATGAGGAACATGGAACAGCAACAAACGCCAGTAGCGCCACCTAGAGGAAGACTGTTAAGGTTCTTTTTACAACGATAGCATATGAGATATTACTTAAGAATGATATAGTGATTTTCTAGGGATTTTTGTTACCAGAATTTAGTGAAACAGGTTTTGTAACGCTCATTAAAATTATAGAAAAACGTTTCCATGTACATTTTTTAAGTATCGGTACTTTCAAGTGCATACCGGGTGTTTCACGGTGTATGGAACGTTAGACGTTTAAGGAAAACGGGTGATACGTTTTCTTCAAAAATTTGGTTGCTCAGATAAACAATCGTGGTCTATCGTTTTAAAATATTTTCAGCAATGCGCCGTTGTGGCTTCTGCCCGAAACAGGTGGCAACATCGTTATTTTAAACGAAACACCCTATACAGGGTGATTCTCAAATTGATACTTCTTTTTTAGCTGCGTATAGAAGGCATTAAAATAAACAACATTTTTAAATACCTTTTTTCAAAAACCCAAAAATAAAGTAGTTACATTCATTTATTACACTACAAATCAAATACGGTTCTGCCTAACTTGCCCGTTGATTAACATTAAGAAAACTTCTGGGTGTAAAGAAGAAACATCCGCACTTTTACGACACTAACAATAAATTAGCACCATAATTAGTTCATTGTTTTCAAATTTTACCATTTTCACCAATATATTAAAATTAATTTGCTTCAGAAACCACACCGCGCAACGAATTGCCAAAATAAATAACTGACGACCGATCCGTGAAATGCATGACTAACAATACAAAAAACGGAGAAAAACAATATAAAGTAAAGGGCTACGTTTTGATTACCAGGCCCGCACTTAGATTTTTTACTTATGTAACTCGGCTATTTTTAAGGTTTTTAAAAAAAGGTATTTGAAAAAGTTGTTTATTTTAATGCCTTCTATACACAGCTAAAAAAGAACTATTAACTTAGGAATCACCCTGTATATTATATTATTTTCTAATTCCCTATACAATTACATGTATATTTTGTATAAAATGTCATAATATGTCTAAATTCACTTTTTCTTGTAATATTGACGTTTAAAATATGCCATTTTCAGACTTTGACAGGCTGTAGCACTGGAACGGCCCAACTAAGGGAAAAATGGTTTTCACCTTCCTATCTTCGTTTTTTATTCTTTATCCAAATATACCAATTTCCGGTTTAACACGTTAAACAGAAAAAAATGGGTTTACGGTTTAACATGTAACTTTTAGATAGAGAATTTAAAAAAAACTGAGATAGGGAGGTAAAACCCGTTTTCCTCTAAGATGCGCCGTTCCAGTGCTACAGCCTGTCAGTCTGAAAATAGCATATTTTAAACGTCAATATCTCAAAAACAATTGAATTTAGACACATGACATTTTATACAAAAATACGTGGAATTGTATAGGGAATTAGAAAATAATATAATATATATGGTGTTTCGTTTAAAATAACGATGTTGCCACCTGTTTCGGGCAGAAGCGGCAACTCCGCATTGCTGAAAATATTTTAAAACGATAGACCATGGTTGTTTATATGAGCAACCAAATTTTTGAAGAAAACGTATCACCCGTTTTCCATAAACGTCTAACGTTTTATCCACCGTGAAATACACCCTGTATAATATAAGTAAAAAAAAGTTATTTTAATTTGTAATCAAAATTGTACTGGACATGAACAATGTTCAAGTACTCGAGAATTGTTAAATTGGATTTTTGCTAACCAACAAATTTTATGTTTTTTTTAAAGGCAATTACCAACCGAGTACAAAGAATAAAGATTTAAAAGAATTTAAGTAGCTAAAGCAAAATGTTATACAGATACAGACTGCATTTGGCTAACAATGAAGAAATTTTTTAATTATTGTGCTGTTAACAATTTCTACTGTACACAAAGGCACTTCGATTTTTTGAATGCTCAAGTCCATGTTAAGAAGTGAGTAAGTAAAAAATGATTTCCAAGTTGAAAGAGATTATAATGTGCAGAACTTCGTGACATACAATATACAGGGTGTTCCTTAATGACGTGCTAATATTTTAGGGTGTGATTCCTCAAGTAATTTTATGAAGAAAATTTCATATAAACATATGTCCTAAACGGCTTAAATTTTTTGTTACAGAGTGTTGAATTATTTTTTTTAATGCGTTTTTTGTAATATCTCTGAAAGTACTTTGGATAATATTTTCAATTTTGGCATGTGCTAATAGGACATAAAACCACATCTTTTAGTAATAAAAGTTATTTTTTTGTCCCACCAGTGGCGTCCCTGCAAACATTTCCTGATATTTTTTAGAAAAAAAGTGGTATGCCACTGACATTTTTCCATGTGGATATTATTTCTGATTAGCCTGGTCAATTCTGGATAAAAATGGTATCTTGCGTTTTTCTCCTCAGGCACACCGTTCTTAACTAAAATAATTAAATTAAATTAGACGGGCGGAAGCATGCCTATTAAATAATGTAGATGGTCATTTCCAACAATTTTTATAAAACAAAATTTTGTATTATCAATGTTAATAATAATAAATAGTAGAGCTAATTTAATTATTTTAATTAAGAACGTTGTGCCTGAGGAGAAAGGCAAGAGACCATTTTTATGCAGAATTGACCAGGCTAGTCAGAAATAATACCCACATGGAAAAATATTAGTGGCGTACCACAGGAAATGGTTGCAGGGACGCCACTGGTGGGACAAAAAAATAACTTTTATAACTAAAACATGTAGTTTTATGTTCTATTAGCACATGCCAAAATTGAAAATATTATCTAAAATACTTTCGGAGATATTACAAAAAACGCATTAAAAAAAAATAATTCAACACCCTGTAGCAAAAAATTTAAGTCGTTTAGGACATATGTTTATATGAACTTTTCTTCATAAAATGACTTTAGGAATCACAACCTAAAATATTAGCACATCATTAAGGAACACCCTGTATAGGGTGATTCCTAAGCAGATACTTCTTTTTTAGCTGTGTATAGAAGGCATTAAAATTAACAGTTTCAAATACCTTTTTTTAACCCAAAAATAAGGTACTTACATTCATTTATTACACTATGGATCAAATATGGTTCTACCTAACTTGTCCGTTGAATAACATTAAAAAAACTTCTAGGTGTAGGATGAGCCCTCAAGGGAAAGCGTTCTGCGTATAATCTCGAAGCAGCAGCCGCACTTTGACGATACTCACCGTAAATTAGCAACATATCTACTAGTTCATTGTTTTCAAATTTTACCATTTTCACGTGTCGCCAAATTAAAATAACTTGCTTCAGAAAAACACACCGCAGCGGATTGCCAAATAAATAACTGACTACCTACCCGTAAATTGCATGACTAATAAGACAAAAACAACACAAAGTATAGCAGGCTACGTTTTAATGACCAGGTCCGCACTTAGATTTTTTACTTCTGTATCCCGCCTAGTTTTGAGTTTTTTGAAAAAAGGTATTTGAAAATGTTGTTTATTTTAATGCCTTCTATACACAGCTAAAAAAGAAGTATCAACTTAGGAATCACCCTGTATTGTTAATACCATACTTCAATAAAATTTACTTTTACACACACAAATGTTGACCCAAAGCATCGTCTGCACGACCTGTATAAAAAATTTAAAGTTGGTTTGAAACATGTATTTCTATTTCCCGTGTGTAAACAAGTGACAGATAGACCTGAAGTTGAGCAGAGTAGATACATAGATTGTATGCGGCTACGTTATAAAGGTACTCCATAAAAATTAGGAAAAACTAAAGAGTTTCATAGTTACTTTACCATATACATAGATAGTCTGAAGTCGAAATAATTTTAAG
Organism: Polydrusus cervinus; assembly: GCA_935413205.1. Taxonomy (NCBI): domain Eukaryota; kingdom Metazoa; phylum Arthropoda; class Insecta; order Coleoptera; family Curculionidae; genus Polydrusus; species Polydrusus cervinus. The sequence continues at coordinate 34,351,325 of OW284517.1, read as the reverse complement.
TATTTAAACCTAACTAAAAACTGTGATTTTATAAAAGTTTTTACAAGACAAGTATTAACAAAAATGTGTACTTAATCATTATTAACTTAATTTCTTTACATCAGTGGCGTGCGGTAAAATATTGATGGGTACGCACTATTAAAAATATTTTTTTTTACATTAATGTTCCGGTATACATGGTCCTGCACAGTGGCGTATTTAGAGGAGGGCCTAGGAGCTTGGGTCTAAAAGTCTTATTGCAACCTAATTTTTCGTCTCACGCTTGGACTCTTAATTTAAATCTTTAAATAATGTATTCTTGGCTTAGATTACAAAGGTCTTGTAGGAAACGTTTAGTTTTTAAACTTTTCCTTCTAAAAGTCCTGTTTTATATAGAGATTAAGGTTTCGGACGCATATCGTTTTAGTTATTGAATATTTTATAGTACTTTTCTATTATATACTTGTTCCGTTTTCCCTTTTTTAGAGTTATTTTATGTCAACAAAAATATAAACCATGCAATAAAATATTTTTACTACAAAAACAAAAAACAACTAGGTATTTATTTTTAAAAAGAAAAATTAAAGTAAAAATTTTAATTGAAACGTTTTTTATAGAAGAGTGATAATTTATAATAAAAAAACTAGAATGCTTTATTATGAATATACAAAACGGCACTTAAGAAGGAGTATTTCAAAACTTAAGTATTTGCACCAAAAACTGCTCTTAGATCTACGCTCTTAAAATACATGATTTCGGAAAAAATCATCAATTTTGGCGTGGTAAACGATATTTACTTTATTTTTAATGGTTAGGTAAAGAGCCAGGCTAGGAATATCAAAAAAAAAACATCTACAAAAACAAATTTAATCCAACCATGCAGAGGGGAAGCGGTAATAATTTAATTTTCGAAATTTGATAGTAGTAAGGTGAATTTTAAACGAACCTTGGGCGTGGCCCCGAAATTTTTTCGCCTGCGGCGCTTCTCTGCTTACTAATTTTACATTAAATAGCCAAATAATATACAGGTTATTGTTCCATTAAAAATTTTACCATTTTTCTAGAGAAAAATGAATTTAAAATGTGTCGTTTTTGAAACCTTTTTATGAACACCCTGTATAAAATAGATAAAAACTATTAGATTCATAACATGACCCTTTGTCATAAATCTCACTCAATCCCACGGTTTAAAAAATAAATTTAGATGATTTTTTTCCCGGACCATAAAACTTTATTTGGGGGGGGGGGGGGGGTTGCCTCCCCCCTGGATCCGCGCCTAATAATAACTAGGGGAAGCGGCGCTTCCATGATGTACCGCACGCCACTGCTTTGCATTATTAATATATTACTATGTAATTTATTTAACATTTAATTCGAAATGTGCTTTGTTTCTTGTAATTTTAAATTTACCAAAAATTAAATAATTTTTAGTGTTTAGACTAAATGCATTTTAGAAAAATTAATTCAACATTTTTAAGTATCTACGCTTGCAAAGGTTATTTTATGTTACAGCTAAAATGTTTTCTTTTACTTTTTTTTCTTTTTTGTTTAACAATTTCCTACAACAGTAACTGAAGTCTATACAGGATAAACTGGGATAAATTCAGTATTAGGAAGCCTCATTTGCTCAAAAACTACAGAACTACGGCTACGTTTATTTTTTTATTTTAACTTGTTTTTTTCAAATGTAAAGGTATGCTCGTTAAACAGAAAAAGGAAAAGTTGAAAAAAGGGAATACGACTCACTATTACTTTTTGCATTTCGGCAATCTAGGAAGCCTAAAAAAAAACTGAAGTCATGAAGACGCGATAAAAGTATGCCAAACTAAAACAAACGCAGCCGTGGTATTTTTTTGGCTAAAAAGAGGCTTTTTACTATTTAATTTATTCCAAGTAAAAACTCCACCCTGTATATTACTTACCTGTAACAAAAATTTTAACTTACGCAAATGTAGATATTTAAAACGGCATCTTTTTGAATCATTTATTTTATTGGGCAAACATATTACAAACTTTTAAATTGAAAAATGTTTGCCGGCGTGCAGACAAGATTAAAATTGAGGAAGTTATATGCCTCCGCGGGGAATCGAACCCAGAACCTCTCGATTAAGCCTCAACTGCGCTACGGAGGACCTGATATTCTCTCACCAACTTCGGTCATATCTGTGAATCATAGGAGATATCAGGTCCTCCGTAGCGCAATTGGTGGATGAGTCACCGCCGCAATATGATTCAAAAAGATGTATTATTATTAGGAATTATCGATCATTTTATCTATATTTTAAATTATAAGCTCCATCGGTATGACATATAAAAAAGTGTGAACGCCACAAGGACTTATAACTTGAAATAGAGAATATGTACTTATTTATTAGGATTTTGTGCAATTTTTACCGATATTAATGTTTCTACAAAATTTTAGGTAATAACTTTACTGCAGTATATTGTCAAAAACCTAAATATTTTTTTTATAAAATCCTAGTATAGTATAACAGTTTTAGAATGAGTCACTTTTTTTTTACTATGCATGTTCTTATGCATACAAGTTACAATTGTATATTTTATTTACTTTTTTGTGAATTATTTCTACAAAATAAGAAGCAAGTTCGGTTTTACCATCACATTTGTCAGATTACTCCACGCCCGTTCGTTTATAGCAGGGGTTCCCAAACTTATTTTGTCTACTGCCCACTTTAAGAATAAATAATTTTTTAGCGTCCCCATTTTTTCACCTACTTAAAAACCAATATACAGAGGTTCCCAAACTTATTTTGTCTATTGCCCACTTTGGGAATAAATTATTTTTTAGCGCCCCCATTTTTTTCTGGGTCTCTTACCGCCCCCCTTTAGGCCTGCAGCGTCCACAAGGGGGCGTTATCGCCCACTTTGGGAAAGGCTGGTTTAGAGGAAAATAAATCTGAATGTCGTTCGTTTATCATATCGACGAGCAAATGGAGGTACATATTTTTCGCCGGAGAATTTCGACGGATTTTAAAAATGAAATTTCCGAAAGGCGGGAATATTTTTAATCTAACCGTTGGTTGGCGTTGTTTATTGAAGAATGAAGATAACCTTACCTTTCGTGAAATTTACCAAGATAATATTTTATTGCACTTTACCAAAAATACGATATGAATCCGACCAAATATTTTGTTGAAACTTGTTTACGTACAACTTTACAAAATTCGTAGGTTAGAAAATAAAATAAGAACCATCAAGATCGTTCGGCAAGTACGAAGCCGTCTGAATCCTCCGTGATCACATGATCTAAAAATGTCATCGCTCTCGTCTCATCTGTGAGGTAAAAACCGAACGTGCTTATTAATTTTATGAGGATTTTATTTAAAAAAATACAATAGCAACGGTGCCGAAAAGGTGTTTTTAATCGGGTGCGGAAACAACACTTTCCGCGCTAGTTGCATAAATAACTATTTATCCGTCCAAAATTAATACAAACTAAAAATCAAAAACAGGCAGCCTTTAATGTACCATAACTTATGATTGTTTAAATAGTATATAATGTAAATAAAGAATATTTTATGAAAAGTGTTGTTTTTACTAAATGCATATAAAATTACTGAGCTGGTGCTAGTAAGTTAGTCGCCATTTAATTTTTCGATCACTTTTAGTTTTACCCATTGAGATAGAAGTTTATCTCGATGGTTTTACCAAATAAACAGCCAAATACTTATGAGCAGTGGCGGCCCCTCCCTGAGGCCGTGTTAGCGCGCACTCCTGGCGCCTGCCAAAAATGCGATCATTTTATATTATGTTTATTGTTGTTTAATTCATCGGGAAACAATAAATAAATTTGGTTGATCTACCTATAATTCAGGAGGATTGGCAACACTGCCTGCAACTCTCTTACCACCTCGTTACCTACTAATCCACGCGCCCTCATGTAACGCGCTCGGTACCGAATTCTCTGCGGTAGCTCCTTTCTAACTAACCCAAGCGAGAGTTATTTTAATGCAAAAAAAATGTCCAGGAAAAAATTATAAATTATAAAAAAAATTCAAAAATCCATCAATAATTATTTAGCCAAGATTCGGGTCAAGAGAACCCAATTTTTTTATACGGGGTGATTCCTAAGTTGATACTTCTTTTTTAGCTGTATATAGAAGGCATTAAAATAAACAAAATTTTCAAAAAACTTTAAAATAGGCTAGATACAGAAGTAAAAAATCTAAGTGCGGACCTGGTCCTCAAAACGTAGCCTGCTATACTTTATGTTGTTTGTCTTATCTCTTATTAGCCGTGCAATTGGTTGGTGGTCAGTTATTTGGCAATCCGCTGCGGTGTGTTTTTCTGAAGCAAGTTTTAAATTGGTGACACGTGAAAATGGTAAAATTTGAAAACAATGAATTTTGATCCATAGTGTAATAAATGAATGTAAGTACCTTATTTTTAGTTTTTTGAAAAAAGGTGTTTGAAATGTTGTTTATTTTAATGCCTTTTATACACAGCTAAAAAAGAAGTATCAACTTAGGAATCACCCTGCATAGATATATAATTTCGCATGGAGCGGGTCACTTTAGAGAAGAATTTAGAAATATTGTTAGAATGCTCTTAAAAATATCAAGAAACGTAAATTTTCCTAGCTAACGTTTTCGATATTAATTTGTAAGTCATGCATTTTAGACATTTCCTCAAAAATTTGAAAAATATCCGCAGGTACTCAATTTTGCAAAGCTAGATCTGACCCCTTCTCTATGTATTCTATAAAACGCCATTTCTTTTTTTTTGCATAAAATTTTTTTAGGAATAATATAGGGACTTATTCAAAGAAATAAAATGGAAAAAAATCAATATATTTCCATTTTCTTACTCCTTAAAATCTAAACATATCCATGTTTTGTGAAATTTCTCATTTATAGAGTCATCTGATTGTGGTATAAAAGGAATATGCCAAGTATTTTTATTCTTTTGAGCTATGACACTAAAGTGAGGTGGTATCCTAAAACAATAAAAAAAACTTAATGAACTTGCCACTTTTTTAGGGATCCAATTAAATAGAAGTCAATGGTGTAACCTCAGCGGTGATGGTTTGCATTCTTACCTAAACTTTGCTCTGTTGTCATCAGCTATATATAATAATAAATGCTGTCTTTGTGATAACCACCTATCAAACATGATTTTATATTTCCTTTCTTTCAAAAGAAACTTATGACTTCTCATAAGGTCCCTAGTTACTATGGTTGTATCTTGTCCCGAGTTTAACGCACAATATAATAAATACGGGTCATCCTAAAACAAAAAAATAGTACAGTGTCAAAATAACTATAATAAATCTTCATTCATTTTATTTACTGTCATAGTATTAATGTATTGTCAGCAAACATAATAAATTTACCATTTATAAAACTTGACACTATCTTTTTTAATGATTTAAACTAGTAAAGGACCAAGAACTGAACCTTAAGGTACTCCACAAATAATTTGATTATGTTACACTAAGAAAGAGGGATGTCTGTTTATCCCCTAACAAAATACCAAACACCATAAGTATTTTACCTGTGATATATTTTGTGTAAGAAACACAGTAGAGTTATTTGTGATATAATTCCAATTATTTTTAGGCCACCGTCTCATATGAACTCTACCTAACATCAGGACAGATTTATTCTGTTGGGCAAAATGGGAGACCACCGCTGCTACCTAAAAAAAAAATGCTTGTTAGTGTTTTAGGTAGGGTGCTTTATGAAAGGTAACAAAACGGGGTTTTATAATACGGTAACACACCTGCACGTGTGTCAGCGTTTTTTAAAAAAAATATATATACGGGGTGATTCACGACAAGCATTCGTTAGAACTGTGCGGCGGCGGTGATCTTGGATATAATTTGGAGAAGGCTATTTAACATAATAATTTCTCGTACCGCGTGGAGTAAATCCCGACCACTCCTAAACCTCTCCCACCGGTGGTTTCTAACTTTTATTCAAGTCACTATGACATAACACGCTACCACGTACCTGAGTAATTAAAGCTGGTTTTTTCCTACCGTTTTTCCAGCGAAACAAGCAAGCATTTTCTAAATAAATAAACAAATAACTTCAGTCTTTAAAGTTCAAACAAATTAAAAACTCACTCATTACGGTCATAGATTACTGAAACCTGCCGCTCTAAAGCGAACAAAAAGCCAGACCTTCCTTACCTGGGCCGAAATCAACCCCAGGCGCTTGCCTCGATGTGCCCTGGTTAGCAGGATCTAGGTTTAAGATATTTTATTATGTTATGTAATAAACATATTAGTTGTAAGGGAACTGACAATGTACAATTTATATTCAATGAATAAAATATGGTTTAACCTTAAGGTAAGTAAGTAATATTTTAGTTGTTTATTTGCAGCATCTTGAGACAGAGGGCTGTAAACTGATAATAAATACGGTTTATTGTATAGTTTAGTATTAATCATTGTTATGTAATGGTTTATTTGTCATTTTGTTTTGAAGTGAAATAAAGAGTGTCGGCAACGAGTCATACTAACTTTCGGTTTAACATGTTAAACCAAAAAAAAAATGGTTTTACGGTTTAACATGTTAAACCAGAAGTTGTTACTTAAAGATAGAGAATAAAAAACTGAGATAGGGAAGTTGAAAACATTTTTCTCTAAGATGAGCAATTCCAGTGCTACAGCCTGTCAAAGTCTGAAAATGGATATTTTAAACGTCAATATCTCAAAAACAATTGAATTTAGAAATATTATGACATTTTATATAAATTATACGTGGAATTGTATAGGGAATTAGAAAATAATATAATATATAGGGTGATCCATTTAAAATAACGATCTTGCCCCCTGTTTCAGGCAGAAGCGGCAACGCCGCCTTGCTGAAAATATTTTAAAACAACATATGAGCAACCAAATTTTTCCATCTACCGTGGAACACCATTTTTCCAGATTTTGGACATAATTATAAACTGTAAGTAATTGATTTTGTGATGAGTTTTAAGATGTCATAAAAAAAATAATAAACTTCTAACTTACCATGTTTGAAAATACGTGGGGTCCCCCTTTTACCCCCGCGGAATAAGCAATATTCAAACCGTCCAATACCACATCAAACTTGCCCATTTTTGCAACAAAATCTTGAAACTCTTGCATTTCAGCTGGATTTGACTTAATAAATATGTCTTTCCCCACAATAACATTTTTGAAAAAAGCTTCTTTCAATTCCGAAAATTCACTGTCATTCAGATCGAATTTTTTCAGTTTTGTTCCGCAGTTTTCACACAGTCCTGAAAATTTTACCTAAATAAATAGTAAATCTATGAAGTAGTCTGACGATTTTAACAGCCTAAGTACATATAAAAATAACTGATGACATTCAAATTTTGAAAGTTAATCAAGTAAAATATTTAGGAATAATCTTTGACAGTAAATTAAATTGGAATTTTCAAATAGAATATTTGATTAAAAAATTAAGAAGTTTACTACCAATTTTTAGAAACATTAAAAAAATTTTGAACGTAAAACAACTGGAAATATAATATGCATTAGTTAAAACTCATTTAAATTACGAAATTTTTAGGTTGGGGAGGAATAAATAGAACTTTAGTTAAAAAATTAGAAATATTACAGAAATGATTTCTAAAAATTATATGTAATAAAGATTATCTTTATCCTTCAAAAAAATTATATTGAAAGAAAAAAAAATGTATTTAAAAATAAAAATCTTATACAATTTAAAAACCATAATCATAATACTCGTCATAAAAATGAAATAACCATAAAACCTAAAATAAATAAGTCCGTAGGACAAAAAAATTTCAAATATTTATGTTTTTATTTAAACAATTAAGTATTTAGCAACAAAAATTTAAAAATATATAATTTAAATAAAAAATTTTAAAATTTCTGTTCAAAAATAATGCAACTTTATTTTTAAAAAGAAGGCTTCGACTGGGATTTTCGTTTGACTTTGAGCTTTGTTACAATTTGTTGTTAAGCTATTTCTCATTCAACGCCAAAAAAAGGCCCAGTCAAAGCCTTCTTTTCAAAAATAAAGTCGCATTATTTTTGAACAGAAATTTTAAGATTTTTTATTTAAATTGCTCATAATTCCAAAACCACTAAAAATGTGGATTGTAACATATTAGGCATTTAGATAGGAAATTTAATTCTCTACAAGTTAGTAAGCTATAAAATAGGGTGTTCAAGAATTGATTTATGCACATTTATTTAAATGGAAACATTGGCACAATTTTAAGAACTCCCTATATTAAAAACGTGAAACCTAAGTAATTTAAACTAAAGATCTATGTATTACTTGAAAGCTTATGAAATTTTAAATGTTTACCTTTATTAGTTTCAGAGTTACTAAACTTTCTTCTCAGAGCGTTTTTATACAAAAAAAAATCTTTTATAATTCATATCTCAAAAACGGTTAGAGATAGGAATAGATTATTATTAACAAAAGTTCTTTAGATTTTAATAAGGTAATCAAAAATGCTAAAATATACAGGGTGTTCCATTGGAAATAGCAAAGTTGGTATTAACTTCCGGTATAACCGGAAGTAATAAAAACGTCAAAATACAATGTTTTAAAAGCTCAAAAACAATTATGCCTGCCATCAAATTTTTAGAAGTTTACTCGTTTCCGAGATCTTCTAATAGGCCACTCAACGTGAATCACCCTGTATACTTAAACGTTTTTTTATTTGCAATTTAACTTTTATATAATATTAACAAATATTTTCATATTCTAATATATTAAAATATTAAGATTTGCCCCTAACAAGCACGTCTTTGGGGGATCAAAGAAGTTTATTAAGGAAAATAAATAAACAAATTTATTATATTATAAATATTGAAAATAAACTTATTATTATTAAACCAGCTTAAATATTTAAATTCAGGAATACTTCTCATCATTAGACCTATTAAAACAATGGCATATTTCCACAGGATCATCTTTAAACATTATATTAATTTTCTTACTACTAAACTATAAGCTAAATATGAAGAGAACCTGCCTTAATTAACTTACTGTTGCTATACTGCTTGAACTTTTACAAAACTCCAAAATATTGTTGGCCACATCTTCCCGACACATAACTTCATTTTCCTGAAAGAACAAAAATAACTTCTCCAATTTTTGTACAATATTTTCCCGTTTCTTTAATCTCTTTAATGTTTTTAGATACGACTGAAATGTTATGCTTAAGGGTGACTTCTCAAGGTCTAGCATTTCTGAGAGAAGGTCCCAAGCCAGCTGTTCCTCTTTATTTACGAATGCTGCAGCTATTAACACACTATAAGTGACTGCAGATGGAACAGCAGTGATTTTTATTTCCTAAAAGTTATTAAAATAATGGTATTCATGAAATTTTACATTATTTCAAACACTAGTTTGGTTAGTCAATATTTAATTATCATTAAAAATATGTCCATGGGTGCCCATACATTCTGGGTCGTCGGCAAGGGCTTTATTATTTTTTAAAACTCCAAGAAACCATTTTTTTACAAGTTACTTTTGATAAGAGCAGCTGAAATTTACTCTATGAGCGCCCATGAATATGTCACCAACCTTTAATATATCTAAACATTTCTTCCATTCTTTCGTTAGAGAAAGAGCCAAAATAATACTCTCCTGAGTTAATGAATCTAAAACTGGATTATTCTCTTGTATATCTTTACACAAATTCAAAATTTCTTTTTCCCCTTCCTTTGATATTTTTTCTACATTACTTTGGTATAATAATTTTAAATATTTTCCTATTGTCGCCAAATTTGGTTTGATATTTTGCTCCTCTAGATATTTTAAATATGTTTTAGCCATATCTAATCTAAAAATATAAGCTTTTATAGGATTTAGAGATAACATAGAACCAAATAAATGTGGCTCAATTATTCCATGATTTTTTGAAAATTGTTTCCATATTGGGGTATGCTGTTACAGTTATGTAAATACCTTTCCAACCATAGGACACGCAAAATGTATATATGTACCTACAAATAAGCAAAGTACAAACCTATTCAATCGATTGACGCAGCACGCCATAATCATACCATCAATGTTTTCAGAATTATATATGTTTCTCTTGTTCAGCTCGTGTTGTAAAATAAAGTCTGTGACTTTTTTCCAGTCGTCTGGTTTTTCTACAGAAATACTCTCCAATGCCATTCCAATAAGGTCGTCCTGCCGTTTTCTGTTCACGTCGGGATTTTTAAAGGCATACTTATTGTTGAATAGCCGGGTTGTTTTCATGGAGTTTTTTACCAGGTTCAAAGTTTTTGATATGACTCGAATATCAACGTTTCGAGAAAACATTTCTTGGCTAAGGAATATGTAAAAAAGCACCAAATACAAAGGAGGAAAATGATTGCAGATAAATAAAATTAAATATGAATATATCTGTATGTTTTTTCAATGAAATAGGTTATAATCACAAAAGAAAAAAAGGTTTATTCGGGTTATGATCACAGAACTCGAACAAAGGTTATGATGATGAGAGGGTTAAGTTTAAAAGTCCCTAACTTTGCAGCCTCCAGCCAAATTCTCGATACAACCGTTCTTTCGGTCTAGCCTTTATGAAGAAATAGTTGCTAGTTCATTTGACACAACTTAAAACATTCCTCTGTATTTTGGGAATTAATAACAGGAAAAGCAGATGACCATCGCTTGCCCTAACGCACTGAGCCGATATTCCCGGTTTTTTATCAAAACTATCAGGATCGTGAACTACCAAATTAATGATAAAATCAACTCCTGCGATCTGAGAAAAAGTGACAGAGATAATTTGATTCTTGCCACGGGGCCTACATTTAGACTTTTGCTAAGGCTAGTACATACCCAAACTAAATATTTGCCCAGGCTCTTCCGTATCTGAACTCAATGTCTCGCCCATTTCTCTAAAATCCAAAGGGCTATGAATAAAATTCAAAATAGTTACTAAAGCCATAAAATTCGTGATATGAAAATTGCACTTAAAACAAAAAAGGGGTCCATTGGTCAGAAAATTTAACTTGTTATTCCTCCATGCCTAAATGATTTTTACTTTACACCACCTAGAGGCACAAAGTAAATATAAGTGGTTATTTAAGGGCTCTAACCTACTCATATTAACCCTTAAAGGAGTGTTGACTAATAACTAATTTAAAAATACAATCTTTTTTAAATCTTTATTTGGTCAAATTATAAAATATACTACTTAAAGTTACTCGATGTCTTCATCCTCATCATCTTCCTGGTTGTTGATCTGGAAGTACCTCAATTCATAGGAATCTTTGCCGGAAGCGACGACACGGAGCCAATCTCTAAGATTGTTCTTCTTAAGGTATTTTTTTGTAAGGTATTTTAGATACCTGGGAAAAAAAACAAACATTTATAATCTAGTTTCTATAAATAAAAACTTATTTCAAATAGTTGGTAATAAACTAGTGAAAGTAACACAAGAACAATATTATTGTAAATGTAGCTGATGAGTGTCAGTTACTAGATAAGACATAACCTAGTAACATAGCTCTAATAGCACTGTTATTGCAGTGCTAAACGCCACTTCCAACTAAGTTATCGTTGTGTGGAGCTGGGACTGCTTATTGAATTAAAAAACATTTTGTAGCTCATGTAACCTAATATTTTGGTATGATTTATTAACAATTCATTGTGAAAATTTCACTAAATTGTTGTTAGTGAAGTTTTTTTTTAGAACATTAACAATTAAATAGAACTCTGGTAACACTGTTTAACCAGATATTAGATAGATTGAACTTTTTCAGAACATATATGTAGTATTGGCCAAACTCTAAAACACTAAAGGTTTTTTATTAATATGATAAGAAACAAAATTTACACAACTTTAAGGTAAGAAAATATTGAAAAATCTTTTTTTAATAATTTGCATTATTCATAGTAATTATAGCTATAAGAATTGTACAACTCTTACCTTTTTGAGAATGGAATTTCTGAGCTGAGAACAATTTTTGTATTTTTATCACGTCCTAACGTTACGGCATGCTGTCCAGACTTTCCACCTGAAAAGTTGTTAGTCTTTCCATTGATCTTAATCCTGGTTTTGAGGTAGTTTTCCTAAAAAAACCAACCTTAGAATTATTATTTAAAATTACTAAACATAGCAAATCAATTAATTTGTAAGATACTAGGGCAACAATTAGACAACTTCAATAGAGAAAAAATAAGCTTGAGTTCTAAAGATGGTATTCCAAGTGACCTAAGGATACCTTAAAGGTTTGCGTATTCATACAAAAGCCAAAATACAGCCATAAGAAAGAAGGTTACAGCCAATGAGTCTCCATATAACTCTAAATAAATAATGATATTTCTTTTAAGTAAAAATGTTGCTTGCCATTGTATTGTACTAGCCATAAACTGAACTAGCAAACATAGCGAGGCTCAGCAATAGTATAGCAGTACTAAACGCCACATCCAACTATGAAAATCATTGTGTGGAGCTGGGACTGCATACAAATTGTGAAATAAACGGTATTAAACTTACGAAATTCTGGACATCCAAAATGCTATCTTCAACAGGGTGTGTGCAATCAATAATGAACTTAAGGGACACCTTCTTCTTTTTAAGACCCTTGCCTCTTAATGGCTGCTTCTTGGGAGCAGTTTTTGGGGCTGCTTTACCAGCGGCTACGGCCGGTTTAGTCTGGAATCAACAAAATTAGTTTGTCTTTCAGCCAGACTATTTATAACGAAATTTAGCGGCCACATAGTCGAAGAACTAGTAGCACGCACCATCTAAAGAAAAACAGATTAAATGAAAACGAATAACATGTTGGGTAATCCTATTGTATTGGGACATAACTTTTTAACAACGCAGCCGTTTTAAATAAAGATATTTAATGCATTTTAATAAATTATGATTTCTGAGCTATATATGATTTTTAAATGTGTAGAAATACCCAAGATGTTTGAAATTTTTCAAGATTAATAAAAAAAAACTTACAGGAGGCATCTTGCACGTTTGAGGTTTGACGTAAAAAGAACAGAATATTTGAGATTTGACAGTGACGTTTGACGTTTAAACGGGATATATGACAGAAAGAAAAAGTGGGAGTAACAAGCAACGTGAAGTTATCAATGAGGCATTCGAACTACTATGATTTATTATTTTTTTAACAGGGTATACCAACAGCAACCTTACTCTGTGACTGGGTACAAAAACTGTAGGGCGAATTTTTAAAAGCAGAGTTATAAGGAGACAACTATAAATAAGCCAAAAGACCTTCTGCGGCTTGAAGTACGGTTTAGATGTATAGTATATAGAAGATGCCTGATTGAAACCTTCATATTAAACTTAGAATGTAAAATTGTACCTACCTCAAAAATTCAAGACTGACACAAAAATCCCCATTTTAATATATATATATTGCATATATAAATTGTTATTAATCGATACAAGAAGGAATTTATTTTCTCTTGCCACTTGCCATAGCCACATTATGCTTTAACCGCAAAACACAGATTAGTAAATCAGTGTTATAAATACTTTATAACACGTTCATTAAGTAATTCGGCATAAATAAATGTGCTTAATCACAGACAAAGCAAATCGTTTATTAAATACTTAATATAAGTTAAAACAAAAACTTTACCATATAATAATTCGTATCCATGACTCCTTTTGTATTCATAACGTGAATTTTCTCAAAATATTTGTGTATGTAATAAAATGTGAAAAACATTTTTTTAGGCCATCGCATATCAAGCTTCCCCTAAATCCAAATTCCACTAAACTAAATTTTATTTTGAACTTTTTGCTGGCCTTTTTCTTTAATAATAATTACCTAGTTCATCATAATACTCATAATAGACGCCTCAAAATACATCTCTGTAAATTCAATGGTTCAATATAATTAATTTATTCTAAAACTCTTCGAATTATATTATTATTGTTTGAATCAGGAATAATTATTTATTAATCTCTTTAATATATTATGCCGAAACAAAATAAACATTCCACCACTAAGCTTTCGCTTCAAGTGGTTTCAGCTTCAATCAGTTTCAGTCCCCAATAATAAATCCTCTCTTCCCCATCCCCAATCGATAAAATCGCATAGTTTTTAGATCCACCCTGTATTGCAACTCCCCTTCCCATTCAATCGACCAGCGGCGCGAGCGCCTCTATCGAACACTGCGCCAACTACGCCGCGGCAATCCGGGGAGTTGAGATCAACTCTGTTCCCGTCCATGACGTTTCGTGGTAATCTCTAATATAAATATATTTCGCGTTTATTTACTGAAATTTGAGTAAAAAGTGCGTTTTACCGGGTCAAATAACATTGCAGACATGCCTCTGGCGCGGGTGCTGTGCATATTAGTGCTTGGATATTGTGTGGCGGCTTCGGAAAGTCAAGAATATAACACAGGTAAGTTAGAAAATTTCACCTGTGTATTAACACGTACAATTTCTAAGTAAATAAATGCTCGCTGTGCAGTGTAAACAAACCTAAAGCACCGTCTGTTAGCCTATGGCCTTATCCAATCGTTAATCGTAAGAAAAATGCGTAAATAACACACAGTGTCTAATTAAAAACGCACATTTAAAAACAAATAACCTTCAGGTGCAAAATGGCGAGGTACACATTTTTACAAATTTCATTTGTTTTTGCAAATGGTCGCAGTCTCCAGGCGACATTCTTTTGTCAAAGAAATATACTTTTTCTTGCCCGAGGCCTCCTTAGTATAAATCGACCGACTTGTGTACGTTTTGATCGATATTTTGTAAGGATAAAGTCGGTCGATATTCATAGTGTGCATTTGTAAAAATAAATTCATTTATTATTAATGAAATAAAAATATCTTGTTAGTCTCAGCGTTGCGCTAAGAACTTGTGTAATCGAAAATATATGTATGGCAAGAGTACAAACTTCTTTTTATTGTCGTATTGTAGTCTTCTAAGTACTTACTTATACTTATTTTACACTCGTAAAAAGTAAATAATTACAACGATCGTCATAATTTTGAAATTACTCATTTCGGCGAAATGTCACGTTATGTAAGTGAAAAAACAACTGTTTGTTGACATTGAGGAGGTATTATTAATGAACTAGTTTTTATCGCATTTTTTATTTGATTTTTTCGATTATAATTAAAATAATCAGGGGAGTACTTATGCTTGTTTTCTTGAATGCAATGGTGGATGGTGTGTGAAAGAATAAATACTTATTTAAGAACATTCGACCAATATTTATAAATTCTTCTCCAAGATCACCATCTCCATACGAAACGACCTATACAATGTGTCTCGAAATTAGCGTGCAATATTTTTAAGGCGTAAAGTACATCCAAAAATATGAAAAAAATGTCGTATAAACATACCCAGATAAGCGCTTCTTTAGGAGGCTAGAGCCCCCCAAAGAGGGCCGGGGCAATTTTTTTTTTCGTAATAGTATGGCAACAGTTTAATATTTAAGATGGAAATAATTCTTCCAGTGGCATCGCACGAAGTGGGGTTTGAGGTAAATATTATCCCATATTTTTTATTTCTGAGATTTTTAAATTTTAAATGCAATTTTTTGAAATTTTTTATTCACTTAAAAAAAAAAAAAAATTATCAGTGTAACATAGCAATTGTTGAAAACGTGTCCCATGAATCTGTTAGCATAGACCAAACCGATGGTAGAACTCTTTCCTTACTCTTCTGACGTAATTAAATGTATCTCTGCCCGACTCCTTGTCTTCAACTCTTCCAGATTTCTAAATGTGGTGACATACCCTTCTTTGTAAATCGCATAATAAATAAAAATCTAAGGGTATAATATCCGGAGATTTGGCCGTCCACTCTATAAATTCTCGCAGTTCTATCCACGTATTTGGAAATGTAAGATTTAATGATTCTCTTACATTTCTTGCATAATAAGGCGGGGCTCCATCCTGCTGGAAAAATATCCTTTGGTCTAGATTTCAATAATTATACAGGGTGTGTCAGTAAGATGTCTGTCTTAGTTAGCACTTGTTAGTTTTGTTAGGATTTGTCTTAACTCAGGGTAAAAAAGGAAAGTTCTAATTAAACAATTTAGTTAAGATTGCTTTGGAACAAAAAATAAATAATTTTCTTTGTCACAGCTGTCATTACAAAATTATTTTGCTAACATTTAGTGTTTTATTACTGTTTAAATTTTAGTTTCCTGTACTAACTTTATCAAAATAGAAAAATATGAGTTAAGAATAAAGTTAGTTGCCTAAAAAAAATAGGGGGGTCCCATTTAAACAAATTGAAATAAAGCATTTTTAAAACTATCGAGTTGTCCAACTTATAATGAACGTTTTGTATAAGAGATTTAAAAAACATTATTATAGATCAATATATCGTACCTTAAAGTACTTACAACGTAAATTATATTTGCCTAGGATTAATCCACAGGTTGCTATGATTTTTTAACGATACCCTTAAAATTACTAAAATTTCGGAAAAAAAATTAATTACTTGGCAACGTTGTATTTCACTTAAAAATTGAATATGGTTGCAAAGTCCTTATTCCATTGAATCATATTCTAGAAAAATATACTGGGTGTCCCATTTAAGTTTCTTTTTTATTATTCAGTACCGCTTTTTTGGACCACCCTGTAGATTATAAAATATTTTTAGGTTTTGCATCCTAAAAAACCCTTTAAATTTTGTATTACACTTTTTTCCCTATCTTTGATAGTTTAGGTGCTATCTAAGACAGACACCTTACTGACACACCCTGTATAAGATATTCTTTGAGTTTTAGTGTTAAAAACTTAGGCAAGAGCTTTACCATCGGTTTGGTCTGTGTCAACAGATTCATGGAGCTTATTGACAACAATTGCTATGCTAAAACAGTGACATTACAGTTTTAAAGTTATGATTAATGTAATTGTCCCTTAAATTAGTTTTTATTAAATTTCTGACTCATGGTTTAACATATTATTATGTAGAAATAAATATATGGACAAATTCGTTTTTTTGATAAGCTTTTCAAAAGAAGTGGTATACACCTACTCTAATTTGAAAGAAAAAAGTTGTATAGGGCGGCGCCCCTTCCTGGGAGTCCCATTTTTTTACATGACAAAAGCGAGGCCCATAAAAAATCCTTGAGGACGTATTTTTGGATTTTAGAGAAATCTTATTCCCAGAATCTCAATAAGCAGCGTTCCATTTAAAATCCCCATTTTGTGTAGGTTACATTTATGTACATACGAAGTACGAAAAAGAAACAGATAATGGCACTCGTTAAAACATATAGTAATCCACTACTGCATTAACCTCACAAGGACCTCACAAATTTATTTTGGAACAGAAAAAAAAAACAAATCGAGAAGAATAGGTTTTAGTAGCTGTCCAGATTTCAAATATATTACTCGCCAGTTTCTCATTGAGCTCTCTCTTTGGATCGCAATAAAAGTTGACGTTTTATAGCTTATTCAGGGCCGGAGTAGAGCAAGCGACCCGTAGGAGACCAATTCGAGGAAAAAACACACAAATCAATGAATCGTCTTGAAGACGACCAGTTGTTAATGTAGACAAATTGTGTAAAGATACCGAGACATAATTCCGCGGTAGTGGCTTAGAGGTGAGTTACTGGCATTCGACCGTGGCGGTCCGAGTTCGATCCTCGGAGTGGGCATACGCACAATATAAAAAGTATGTCCGAAATTGAGTAGGTTTAAGAATGCAGGGAAGAGTGTAAAAATTAAATGATATAAATATAATATATAATACATATTACATATTATGACAAACCAACAGGACTTTCCAATATTATTTGTTTAATTTCTAGAAACTTTTATATAAACTGCTGGACAATTGCTTTCGAGCAAGAAAAATGTCGCCTGAATTTAACAGTTAATATTTTCTGAACCAGATATGATATCGACCTACGGTTTTGAATGGTTGATAGATTCATCCCTTGGAAAACAGTTGTCAATGTTGGATTTTTTTAACTGTCAGAAAATTGTATATACAGGATGTTAAAGAAGACGATGATTTTTGCTCCAATTTTAATGGCGTGTAACTTTCACAATAATATTTTTAAATTTTATCACTCTACGTTAATTGAATCACTGGTTCATAGCAAAGAAAGTAATTTGTAAAATTTTTGATATCTGCTATATATTAAGAAATACCGATTTTTCTGGAAAACCTTGCTTTATTTCAACTTATTGGTAGCTAGATCTTACTGTGCGTTGTATCGTGCAAATTTTGCGAGTGATTATTATACCTTATGAAAAGCTTGATTATGTTTAGTAACAATAGTTGTACCTATACGTCTATGATTTACGAGTATCTCACAATTTTTCACAATTAAGTAACGCTACTTTGATTTTGATGGGATTAATACCTTGTAGGCCCTCCTCGGATGGACGGGGTTTGGTTTGATGGCAGCTAGTGATATTTAATATCAAAGTCTCTTTCAATGTAAGTTTAATTTTAGGAATAGTGTTAGAAAGTTGGAAATAAATAAATGTTTTCCGAAAATATTAAATTAAAAAAATTATCTTTTTTAAAATTTTGTAAACACACTGTATAATATACCTGTAGTGCGATATAAAAAACTATGAAATAATAAAAAATTTACCTAATCTAGGGGCGAGTACTTTCCAATATAAAACAATCGTGAAAAATTTTGAGATACTCGTAAATCATAGACATATTATAGGTGTTTATAAGTACGCCACTGTACATCATAACATTTAGGTACAACTATTGTTACTGAACATAATCAAGCTACTGAGCATAATAGTCGCTCGCAAAGTTTGCACGATACAACGCACAGTGAGATCTAGCTACCAATAAGTTGAAATAAAGCAAGGTTTTCCAAAAAAATCGGTATATCTTAAAATATAGCAGATATAAAAAATTTGACAAATTACTTTCTTTGCTATGAACCAGTGATTCAATTGACGTAGAGTGATAAAATTTAAAAATATTATTGTGAAAGTTACACGCCATTAAAATTGGAGCAAAATTCATCGTCTTCTTTAACACCCTGTATATACAATTTTCTGACAGTTAAAGAAAATCCCACATTGACAATTGTTTCCCAAGGGATAAATCTATCAACCATTCAAAACCGTAGGTCGATATCATATCTGGTTCAGAAAATATGAACTGTTAAATTTAGGCGAAATTTTTCTTGCTCGAAAGCAATTGTCCAGCAGTTTATATGGAGTCTTCTTGGCAACGTAGTATAGCTCGTAGCGTGACAGAAAATTGGTGACCGTGATGCCCTAGATGATGATAGTTTATACGGCGTTCTGAGACCCGATTCGCATATTCTGTTTGTCGGAATAAATTTTATTATCTTCTGTGTAACCAAGGGGTAAAAAGGTATAAATGGAAATATGAAATGGGCTATAAAAATGCACAGCAGGCGCTTTATTAGCAATAATGCCTTTATTTTGAGGGCATGGTGAATTTTATTTCCAAAATATTGTTGTAAAAATCATTAGAATGCTAAAGAGCGACCTCTTTTATCAACCGGACGAACTAATTTTAATATTATATGTAATCTCAGACCATTTACCTTTGTTAAAACTATTTACATTTGGCCATGAGGACGTCCGATGTTCACATTCACATCACACAAAATAATAAATATTTATGCACCTTATTTTACTTTATACTTAATACTTATTCTACATGTTCAAGTTTCTAAGCAACTGACTATATACAGGGTGATTCCTAAGTTGATACTTCTTTTTTAGCTGCGTATAGAAGGCATTAAAATAAACAACATTTTTAAATACCTTTTTTCAAAAAACCCAAAAATAAAGTACTTACATTCATTTATTACACTACAAATCAAATACGATTCTGCCTAACTTGCCCGTTGAATAACATTAGGAAAAACTTCTGGGTGTAGAGAAGAAACATCCGCACTTTTACGACACTTACAATAAATTAGCACTCTAATTAGTTCATTGTTTTCAAATTTTACCATTTTCACCAATTTATTAAAATTAATTTGCTTCAGAAAACCACATCGCGCCGCGAATTGCCAAAAATAACTTACGACCGATCCGTAAAATGCATGACTAACAATACAAAAAACTAAGAAAAACAATATAAAGTAAAGGGCTACGTTTTGATTACCAGGCCCGCACTTATATTTTTTACTTCTGTAACTCGGCTATTTTTAAGTTTAAAAAAAAAAAGATATTTTAAAAAGTTGTTTATTTTAATGCCTTCTATACACAGCTAAAAAAAAAGTATCAACTTAGGAATCACCCTGTATATTTTTACATGTAAGCGACTGACAACACTAATACCTTATTCTTTGACCAGAACCATATAAAACCTGTCAACCAGGGGTATGAAACTTGGATGCGGAATATCGCATCAGTCAGTTATGTCAATGTCACTTGTCTGCCACTTCAAAAGATGTCTGCCGTTTTAGGATATGAAAGAGATTGGCTCAAATCAAAATACATATTTGAATAGCAACCAATCACGTTGCTCCACTTCTTAACCACCTTTTTCCTTGTGTCTTGTGTTTGGTTTTGTTATTTTATATGACATGGCTTGTTAAGAAATTATTTTGGGTTTTTATTAAAAATATCTCAAGATCGTGCTTTGAAAATGCAAAAGAAAGTCTTATTGCATGTCTGGGTAAGAAGTTATATTATTATATTTAAGAAAAATAATCTGAAAACAGTTTCAATTATTTTCTATCGTTAAGGTCAACGACCCTAAATTTCAAAACAATTTGTTCAAATTTTTACTTTACTTTTACTACTTTCTCTGCAAGAAATAATTCAAGTATCGTGATATGTATCTATTTGTTCACTGGCCGATTTAAAAAACATCTATTTTCATAATATATCAAATTTCTTATTGAAAACTTCAGTCAGCTTCTTATCGAGGTTAAAAAAAGGCTCGATGTTATTAAACATATTAGGGATAGGTAGTACATTACCCAATTTTTGCCAGCAACATTATATAACTATTGATATTATCAAGCTGACTATTTAAGGATTCACAAGAATTTAAATGAACAAAATAACCAAGGTAGTCTATATAAGTTCGTCACTTAAATATACAAAAGTTTTTGTAAAAGCAAAATAAACAATAAAATCTTAAAAGTTACATAAATTCTTCTTTCTTTGCCCCTTTTTTGACTTTGTACCTGATATGTGTGTTAACTAGTGGTAAGAGAAATAATTTGCCAATATTAGACTCTGTCGCTGTTCTCTTGTTTCATGATAAATCCTTCAGAATGTTGATGAACGTGATGTTAACCAACCGCCACTGGATTTAGACCTGAACTTGAAGATGCCCCTCACGGATACTGACCTCCACCTGATTTATTGATCTTCACTGGTACTGGATCTCGACCTATCATTCTCTAAATTCTGAACTTTAATAATTATTATGACCCTAAACTTATTTGTGTACCATAGATGTGTGATCTCAGTTATTTATTTTGTTAATAAATTTATTTATGCTGTGGGTGTTTGTCGAGGGTGGTATGTAGTATCTTGAGAACACTTTGACGCAGGGTTCCTTGGCCTCTGCTTTTGTAGAGATTAAGGAATACTTCAAAGGCGTTCCTTAAAGACTATTTTATATAAATTTAATGATTTTGTGCAATAAAAACGTTGTATTATTGATTGTTTTCCTAAAAATAATATATATAATATTTGTTATCGAGGTTAATTAATATTTTGACATTTAAAATTTGTTTTAAATAATTTTTTATAAAAATACGTTGTTATTACGAATCGTGCAGTGCAAATTGTATTTATTAGTAATAAAAACGTAATTAATAAAAAAAAATTTATTACAAATTTTAAATTTCAAAATATTAATTTAACCTTCAAAAAATAAAAACATATGGTGGCTTCCCCTACCCCCCTTCCGCCCTAATTAGTTCATCCCACTCCGCTTCTCGGTGTTAGCATCGCCCTAAAAGTCACAGCGGCATCTATCATTTAACACGTTAATAACTTTTCTCTTTGTTCGTGTTCTGTGCTGTCACACTGTGGATGGAACGTTGGAGGTTTATGGAAAACGGGTTATACGTTTTCTTCAAAAATTCGGTTGCTCCGATAAACAACCAGTATATTGTTTCAAAATATTTTCAGCAATGCAAATATACGTGGATTTGTATAAGGAATTAGAAAATAATATAATATATAGGGTGTTTTATCTTCTTTATTTCGCGCTGGTTCAATTTTTACATTTTGATTTTCAAGTGGGACCTCCAAGATGCGAACCTGACTTGAAAAATGTCCATGGTCGCCAATAGATGGCAGTCGTTATTTAAATTTTTATACATCGTCAATTAGATCATAGTTCACCAGTGATTAACTTTTTAATCTGCCACAATCTGCAGAAATAATTAAAAATATTTTTGGTGTAAGCTAATCGCCGAATAAAAGTAAGAAAGTATACTTGTACCATCTTACCTCTCGATCGGAATAATAAACAGATCCCCCTAATGACGCGTCCAATCACCGAGCCCCTTCAGGAAAATTTTATCTTAAAACTTAAATGCCATCGACCCGCGCTTCGGGCAGTTAATCTGTTATCTAGGTTGTTAGAAACGGCAGAGGAACTTTGAACATTGGACATTTATAGTGGATAAAACATAATGCATTATGGTTGTCCCCATATTTTTTACTGGTTCAGTTTTTTAAAATATTCAAATATAGAGAGAGAATAATTTAAAAAAAAAACGCTTTCCAATAAAAAAACGCGGAAGAAGGTAGCGACGTCACACAAAACCGGCAAAAGGGCCACCCGGGACAGACTTCATTCGCCACTCTCGGACCCACCTTCAACCTGACAAATCTCTCGATACTGGTGTTCTATTTCTAATCTGGTCTTTTCTATTTAAGTTGTCGGAACGAAGATAACAATATAATCGGGCGCACGACTCGCAAATAAAAGAATTGCGCGGTTAATAGGATGGCGTACATGCCTAGTCTCCTCATGGTTTTAAACTTGCAGCTTTTTCGCTGCGTTTTCAATTGTTTCTAGAAAAGGTTTGTGATACTCTAGGAATATTTTTATTATTGGGGTATGTTTTCAATATGTTCTAGTTCAGGATGTGATAGTCTATTTCAAAAAGGTGTATAGTGCAAAGGGACTACAGAGTGACCCAATGAATATTTAAACCACTTTTATAATTTACCATTGATTTCATTGCACAATTCTTTATTTTCATCAAGTGCAGTTCGTGCCATATTATTAGTATTTATAGTATAGTAGGTACATAATATTATGTACACTTATTTTTATTAAACATTATAAAAAAATACAAAATACAAAAAATTCATTATACAGAAATTAAATTATAAAAAATCATAATATTCTTCGTCATCTGAGGAACTGATCTTCTCCGCTTGACGTTATAATTAACGGGTCGACGGTCCGATCGATCAGGTGGTCAAGATCCCACATTTTCTCCTCTTTTTTAATGACATGATGGACTGCTTTTCGCCAGTTCTCTGGTATCACTTCCTTAATGGCTTGATCAAACAATAGCTTAACGCATTTCATTTTGAATGTCGTGTTGTGTCTGGTTACAAATTTGGGCCCATATAAGTTCTATAGGATTTAGTTCGCAATGATATGGCAGTGTGCGCAGCACATTTACACTATGTTTTTCAGCTATATCTTCCACGGCATATTTCATAAAACGATGGTTGTGTAAGTTTGCTATAGCTAATAGTTCCTTCTTTATCAACTTATCTTCTTTTTTTTTCTTTGTTTAGTTATTATAAATAAATTAATGCACAAAATTTACCTGCGCCTATGGCCGACACCGAACTTGAGCCGAACTGGACGGAATTTCCCATTTTATTACTCTACACTTTTCTGAAATATACATTGGTGCTGAAAATGATAGATTCACATTATATACATACACTATATTGCTAATACCATAATTCAATGATGCCACCACTGTAAGCAGGTGATCAGGGGCCGTTGAGTTTGCGCAGATCGGAAATTTGCTTCTTGATGTAAACATTTCACAGGACCGACTTTCAAAATATTTTTACAAGCTTTTATTTAAATTCACCCGTTAGGTCGGGTTTGTACAGTTTATGGTCAAATAAAACTAAGTAACCGATATTTTACATACCTGAAATACCTTATTCCTGGTAATGAACCGCGATTCGTGCAAAAAAGGATCATGCACTTTTTTCTACCCATCTTGAGACACAAGTCGCTAACAATAACAAAATGTCTGATAAAGTTTTATACCTAAATTCGCACCCAAAACTTAAAAATAATATCCACAATCACACACGGAACATCCGAACGAATACAACGTAAAAAAGATGGAAACGACTATAACTTATAAACTAACAAAAAAAAAAGTCGAAAGTAAAGTTTTATAAATATTAACACCCAAAACTTGGAAATTATAACAACACACGAATGAACGAAACAAAAGATGGCGATTAATAAGAATATAACGGCGAGCCGGTTCTGTTCAAGAGACCTTGGGGTCTGTTTACGTTCTGTTAGAAATCGTGTGGGTTGCCTAATTTTTTCCCTACTGCGCAAGCGCGACGGCCCCCAACTCAGGTTATTTTGAATCGCACGATGGGTGTATTCTTGCTTCGTGCGGCTGCTTGTATTGGCAATATAGTGTACGTGCAATGTTGCCAGGTCTGGTGATTTTTCACCAGATTTGGTGATTTTGAACCCCATCTGGTGAAAACTTAAAAAAGTCTAATTTCTGGTGATTTTTCGAGATGATAATGATTTACAGAATTTGTATCTGTTACTGTTTTATATATACTGTTTTTTATATAGTGATTTCTAAAAAAAAAAAGGTCGTACCTCGGAAATAACATACATCTCGTCTAAGGTCTTGGCACCGGGGTGCGCACTCATGTTTATAGCTTAAACAACATGAGTGCCCACCCTGGCGTCAAAACCTTAAATGAGAGGTATGTTATTTTCGAGGTATGACCTTTTTTTTTTTTTTTTTTTTTAGAAATCACAGCAATATATTTGATTTTACATTAATTATATGGTGTTGTATGTGATAATGCGAGAAATTAAGAATCTGGTGATTTCTGGCAACTTTTAAGGCAAGGGTCTGGTGATTTTTAATTTTTTGACCTGGCAACATTGTGTACGTGGATAGATTCGATTATAGTGAGCGAGCCCATTGGCAGTGCGCGATGGGCCTAAGTGTCTTGTGCTGCATCTATCCACATTTACTCCGCCCTTAAAAATACTAAGAAAGGTGCTTTAGGTGTTCGATAACATCTATTATTTGCCTTCAAAACCAGAGTTTAAAGCCGTCATTACAGCTCGTTACTAGTTTAAGTAAATAATAGGGTCGGAAGAATATAAAAGCAGTATTTTGTGAGCTTATATTTAAATCTTTATCTCCTCCTTTAATCCGACAAATTCAATTATCGGTATTTCTGTTAAATACCGGTATTTACCTCGACCGGTCACAAAAATTTTAACATAAGTCAAATAGCATTTACAACATTTACCACCAATAATATCTATTATGAACCTAAACTGTTTGTGTGCTGAACAAGGCCGAACACAAACATCCGAATGAACGAACTAGTCTGACAGTGGAAGCACTAGAAAGAGCCGCGTCAAGTAGCCTACTCGGTGGGTATAAAAACCAAACTAGAATAGGCCAAACCTGGCCGAAGTGCATCAGATACCTGGACGGACCTTCTGAAAAAAAAAACTACAACCCAGTTTGCTATATATGCAGTGGCGTGCCTTGCTGTTTTAACCAGGGTAGGCAAAAATTGCATTTAGGACAAAAATTTACCTTTTCGTAGCATTCAAGCAAGTAACTTTCAAATTTTGTCACAAAATGTCTTCTTTTTGAGTTTGTGGAAAGAACACTGGCAGAAGAAGAATATAAAACGACATTATTTGTAAATTAGTTCAACACGGCGCCGCGGTCTTTAAGTAAAAATTCTCTTAAAACATCGTCATAAAAATTGGTTTTGCGTTTTAAATCCTGCAAAAGGTCGCTCTCCAGAGAAATTATTGCCAATAAGCGTGTCTCTCCCTGTGTGTTTCGTAAATAGTTAGGCATTTTTTTTTCCAGAAAAGGATCATTCTGCAGACGCGCTGCTAACCGGAATAGTAACAATTAACGCCTCCATATTTCTTTTTTTTTTCGAAACCCGACGGCGTGAAGTCCAGCAAAAGGGCGAAAACACTTATTATAAATTAAAAATCTATCGCCCACCTGATTGAACCAATGTTGCCAAAAACGAGGTCAATTATGTGAAATATGATGATAAGCTTACTGATTATTAAATAATATGAACCTATCAGCAAAAATTATTTTAATTGTCACAAAAGTGCTTCTTATTTTACGATACCTTATTTTTTATCCCTTTAAATATATTCTAAAACTAAACTAATTAATAATAAAACTTATAGAGGCGTGTTTCATATTTTATATTGAGAAAGCGAAGTATTTTTCAAACTACGGTAAAACTTGAAGATTGGCACCAATGCACTGACCAAACGCGTGCTTTCTTGGCGCGGGCTGATAGATGAAGAAAGGTCGTGCGACGCGACGGGTTTATTTGTTACATCTCTTTCTACCCTACTGCCTACCGGCTCTCTCGCTTACTCTTACTCGTACAAAAGCAGTGCTCTTACTTTTGCATAAGACGCTAATGTACAGCGAAATCTTTGCGTTTAGAACGGTCTTACGGAATACTTATACAGGGATC
Organism: Polydrusus cervinus; assembly: GCA_935413205.1. Classification (NCBI taxonomy): domain Eukaryota; kingdom Metazoa; phylum Arthropoda; class Insecta; order Coleoptera; family Curculionidae; genus Polydrusus; species Polydrusus cervinus. The sequence continues at coordinate 34,324,716 of OW284517.1, read as the reverse complement.
TAGTTTACGATATAAATAAGCAAATACGCTCGTGGAAACGATATAGGATTAATTTTTTGGTCCTTTATTATTATTTATTATTTTAATGGAGAGATAAATTACCAAAGTTGGATTACACGGATGTTGTTGTTGTTTTATTGTACCCAGGGTAGGCAATGCCTTTTTGCCTATATTGTATGCACGCCACTGTATATCTGCTGTAATATGGCGGTAGAGAGTAGGGGGTAATAAAAAAAAAATCACGATTAATCCAGGAAATCTTATGGGGCTCGAGCTGCCAGCAAAATTACGGTTATGTTCATTGTTTGTACATGTTAAAAAATTCCAACAGGGGTCATGGTACGTCACAGCCTGGAAGAAGCAGATGATTGAGCAGGTGGCAACTGTGGGTAATCTAGTGCAATTTTATTTAATCTGGAATAATCTTATTTAATCTTGGGTAATCCTATTCAATCCTATGTAATTGTATGGGTAATGGCGCCATCCGAAGCAAATATGGAATCTTTGGTCTGCCAATATTTAATATCTATTTCAGAATTCCAATTATTATTTCAATTTAAAAAGTAGGTAGCAGGTAAAATTTTTTTAAACGTTTTGTCAAAATTTTGTAAAAATTGTTAGATCTAGAACTTACAAGTACGTCTTGTGATGATAACATATGGATCTGAACTCTGAAATAACTTCAGTGATACATTCAGAGCCCTAATAATCATCCCACTTATTATGGATGCAAGTCTGACTTTTTTTTTGTTTCGAAAATTCAATAAAACACAATATCTTATTGTCACGAAACATACTTTAGAAAAGTCGAAAAGACGGACATAAAACGACGAAAAAATATCGAGAGAAAAATACCGTTATTCTCGTCTAGCACGCAATCCTCCTTGGGAAGATTTAAAGAGTTCGACAAATGGCATTTTCCAACGAGATACGTCGTCTTTCCAAGGAGAAGGCCTTACGTCTTTCTTAAAACCCATTGTTCTTCTATAGACTTTCAGTAAATCCGCCCGTTTTCCAGTTCTTTATTAAAAAAATATTAAGGAACCAGTAGCGTGCACAACTTTTAAAGCAAGTTAGGTTAGGTAAGAATGGCAGACCCTTGGTTCTGACCAAACAGTCTCACGTAGTCCTGGTTAGGTCCGTTGTGATACCACACGTGTTCCGTAGAACCCACCTTCATCAGATCTCTGATGGTTAGTGGAACGTAACCGCGGAAGGATTTTAACAACTCATTCAAACCAGCCACTACTGTTCAGAGATCTGCTTAGCCGTCCAAGTTGTAAGTTGCTTAGTTCCTCCAGGCTATCGAAAGATGATTCACCCAGAGTAGTGAACCTCCTTCTTGCGAGGCCAGGGCATTCACACAGAAAAAGTTGAATACTTTTTTCCTCTTCCTCATCTCTGCAACTTCTGCAGAAGTCGTTAGTGGGTATTTGCATACGTTCGGCATGTCTACCGAAGAGGCAATGTCCGGTAACAACCGCAGTAATATTTCTCACGTTCTTTCGACTGTGTCTCAATAGCTCTGCGGTTCTCTTTTTATCGAATGTGGGCCACCGTTGCCTGGATGTACTACAGGTTGTCAACCCTGTCCATCTGTTCTGTGCAAGCTGCTTGGCGTGTAGTCAATCTCCTCTTTGACCAATCCCAGTGGTTTTTTCACTGTATTGTCTGCTAGATCAGCTGGCATGCCTGCGCCCTCTCTTGCGAGCGCATCGGCAGCCTCGTTGCCATCTATTTTGGAGTGTCCAGGAACCCAGCACAAAATAACCCGATGTTGGTTGCCAAGTGTGCATAGATTGTTGCGGCATCGCTTTAAGAGCTTTGATTTAACGCTGCTGGAACAGATTGCCTTAATCGCCGCCTGACTATTACTGAAGATGGTGATTGACGAGGCTACTCCCAAGTCAAGGTGTTCTTGCAGGATATTGACCGCCTTCTCTACTGCCAGTACTTCCGCTTGAAAAATACTACAATAGTTGGGGAGTCTATACGATTTCTGTATTTGTAAACTTTCGGAAAAGACCCTGGCTCCCACACCAACGTGCATTTTTGAACCGTCTGTGAAGATTGCGTGATCTGTTTTCGTTATATTCTGATTGCCTTCCCACTCTTCCCTACTCGGAATATCGAAGAATATTATTGGGACAGAGTAATCAGTCGGGTCTCGTAGATTATTCCCCGGGTGGATCTTTAGTATACTAAGCAAGTTAGCAAGATGCATCACATGCAGGTACAATTATGATAGAAGTAAGCCTTTCAACCTTAAAAGGACGCGCATGCATGGCTTATTTTGTTCTTACCGTAAAATGTTATTTCCGAGCTTAAATTGCTTAATTTCTTGCACACTTCTAACTGACATGCCATTTTATCACACACACACCTACAGTGGCGTGCATACAATATAGGCAAAAAAGCATTGCCTACCCTGGGTACAATAAAACAAACAGAAACAATTTTTTTGTATTTTAGTGTAATACAACTTGGCAATTATTTATCTCTGCATTAATATATTAAATAATAATATAGGACCTAAAAATGAATCCTATATCATTTCCACGAATGCATTTTTTGCTTATTTATATCGTAAACTAGATCCCTGTATAAGCATTCCGTAAGACCGTTCTAAAAGCAAAGATATCGCTGTACATTAGCGTCTTAAGCAAAAGCACTGCTTTTGTACGAGCAAGCGAGAGAACCGGTAGGCGGTAGGGTAGAAAGAGATGTAACAAACCCGTCGCAACCTTCGACCTTCCTTCATTTATCAGCCCGGGCCAAGATAGCCCGCGTTTGGTGTGTGCATTGGTGCCAATCTGTAAGTTTTACCATATTTTGACAAATACTTCGCTTTCTCAATATAAAATATGAAACACGCCTCTATAAGTTTTATTATTAATTGGTTTAGTTAAGTTAAGATAGATAAAATAAGAAGCACTTTTGTGACAATTCAAATAATTTTTGCTGATTATAATATTTAAATCAGTAAGCTTATCATCATTTCACATAATAATTGACTTCGTTTTTAATAACATTGTTTCAATCAGGTGGATGATAGATTTTTAATTTATAATAAGTGTTTTCGCCCTTTTGCTAAACGACGCCGTCGGGTTTTGGGAAAAAAATTAATATGGAGGCGTTAATTGTTACTATTCCGGCTAGAAGCGCGTCTGCAGAACAATCCTCTTCTGGATTAAAAAGAATTCACACCTATTTACGAAACACACAGGGAGAGACACGCTTATTAACAATGATCTCTCTGAAAAGCGACATTTTGCAGGACTTAAAACACGATACCAATTTTTATGACGATCTTTTAAATGAATTTTTACATAAAGACCGCCTTGTTAAACTAATTTACAAATAATTTATTTTTTATTCTTCTTCTGCCAGTGTTCTTTCCACAAACTCAAAAACAAGACATTTCGTGACAAAGTTGAAATGTAGATGCTTGAATGCTACGGAAGGTAAATTTTTGTCTTAAATGCAATTTTAGCCTACCCTGGTTAAAACAGCATTGCACGGCACTGCCTACCTACAGTACATATTAAAAAAATACTACAAAATTCAGCCCAATAAGAACCGCAATCTAACACGGCAATTTTTAGCGTGGTCGAATCAACTTAAAAACTTACGTTATTTCGGGTATATAAACTACGTTCTTCCTGACATTCATTTGTTCGTTTTCGTGACCTCTAAACCTGTGGATTCAATAAATTAAATGTTAGCGTATCGGGTATACGTGTGTGAAGCGGCAACAAAACATCTATTTACTCAATCCTAAAGAGACTATAAATCCCCCGACATCTAAGAGTGAAACTAAACCCCCATTAAATCCAAAATAATAAAATAACGTTCCTTTAAAGCAGATTTCGGTAATCTCTATTTGATTGAATTCGCTAGTCCTTTGCCCTTTTAGCTGTTCTTCGTTTGGGGCTGTTTCTCAGCTAAAGTTTCGAAAACTGATATTTTCGATAAAATTTAGTTTTGAAAATATGCCTTAATATATATAATTTATACAGAGCGATAAGTTGATATTTCTTTTTTAGCTGTGTATAGAAGGCGTTAAAATAAACAATATTTTCAAATAGCTTTTTTCAAAAAACTTAAATATAAGGTACTTACATTCATTTATTCGATTTATCGATCAAATACGGTTCTGCCTAACTTGCCCGTTGAATTACATTAAGAGAACTTCTGGGTGTAGGATGAGCCCGCAAGGGAAAGCGTTTTGCGTATAATTTTGAAGCAGCAGCTGCACTTAGCACTGTAAATTAGCACCATATCTTCATTGTTCATTGTTTTCAAATTTTACCATTTTCACGTGTCACCAATTTAAAATTAACTTGCTTCAGAACAACACACCGCAGACGATTGCCAAATAAATAACTAATTTCAATGGGAAAGTAAACAATCTTTTTACTATAATTCTACTATATTTGAAACTTAAACAAATTTTAATACATTCGACTAGTTTCGCTACACGGTAGCTTTATCAAGACTCCCCAAACATCCGCTGCCGACGCACATCTTCGCAGGCAGCATGAAGTATTGCGCCTCAACAAGGACCTGGAAGAAATTTGGGCTTGGGGTGACAGTAACCAAGTCGAATTTAATGCTAAGAAAACCCAGACAGCAGTCTTCTCCAAAAAGGTTAACATTGGAGAACCGGATATAGTCATGGCAGGACACGCAATTCCCCTGGCACCGTCTATTAATTTGCTGGGGGTCAATCTAGGAGGTAATATGTCTTGGCATGATCACGTTGCCGCAATTGCCAAGGCAGCTGCACAGAAACTTGGTGTACTTTTCCGCACCAAAAGGTTGTACACACCTCATCAACTTTTGACACTCTACAAAGCCCAGATTCGACCATCATTAGAATATTGCTCTCATGTCTGGAGCTCTGCACCCAAGCACACCCTTCGGCTACTGGATTCCATTCAAAGGAGAGCCGTTCGTCTGATCGGCGACCCCGAGCTGACCAAGACCCTCGATAGCCTGGAGCATCGAAGACAGGTTGGTGATTTGGCTCTCTTTTACAGATATTTCCATGGCAGGTGTTCGACTGACATTGCCCACTTGATTCCACCTAGAGCAATGCAAATCAGAAATACACGGCGAACCGCTGCCGCTCATCCATATGTCGTTCAGCTTAGTACTCCTAGAACTTCATTGTTTAAGAATTCTTTCATCTGGAGAACGTCATCTTTGTGGAATGATCTTCCTGAGGTCGTGTTTCCCAATGAATACAATCTTCAACGTTTCAAGACCAACGTTAATCGCTTTTTTCGCACTCGCACCGCTCCCAGAGCGCCTTAAGGGATTTTTCCTACAGTGCAGGTGTTTTATCATAAAAAAAAAAAAAAATCTTGAAAAAGTATTGTAGTGTGTTATTAGTGGAAAAAAATTGTATGGTTGAAACAGCTATACTGTTATCGCCCTCGCTCGACGCTCTGGCAATAAGGATAGCTGTCTAAACCAGTGGCGGATCGTCAGGTGAAGTAGGTTCACCAAAAAAATAAAGCCAGGAGGAAATTTTTTCGACAATATTAAATATTAATTGTACAGCTACCATTTTAGCCCTTAAAAAATAATTATGTTCGAATTAATGATATTAATTTGATCCGAATGTAGCTATGCCCGAATAGGGCCACGGTTAACTCCGATGGACAATAATTATAAACACTCGTGCATTTTGGCGCGCCTCAGCCGACCGTGTCCGTGAGCTCAAAGCAACAATTGAAGACCCAACGCCCAACATACAGTCAAGTGGCTTTGATTTTTACCCATGCTATGGTTACGTGACGTCAGTCACGCGACAACATGTAAAAATTTGCCTTAAAATAAAAGGCAATTTAAAAATAGAACAGTCGTATGCACCATTGTTTTAGCTTTGGTTCGCCTAACCTTATTAACTTTGAGGCTTCGCGAAACTTACGGTTATAGATATCGTTTTTACGTGATTTACTGTGTGATTAAAAAGTTTGTTTTTATTTTTCAGTTAATTCAGTATAGTGTAAAATTAGTCAATGTTTGTTTAAAGCTCTTCACCATTTTTTAAGACCGCGAGCCGTGGTCCAAACCTTGGTAAATAATATACTATAAGACCATAGAAAACTTGAATCGAGATATTTTTTTGTGTATAGTTCTAACGTCATGAGACGCCACTGCTATTAACTTTTGAAAGTTTCCAAATTTTTTTCCCTCTAGAATATGACCTATTGATTTTACACGAAACAAAGTTGACAAACAATAATATACATCAGACATTTCATTATCTGTATTATCATATCATTCACATAATCAGGTCATTATACTAATAAAAAATGCATGCACAAATAAATCAATATTATTATATTATCGCGTATCAGTACTCTACGTAGGCAATTTAGATATAAACAGACCCAATATGCCTAAACAGATGTTGATGCATGCAAAACATTACTTTATAAATAAACATTTTTAACGCTATCGACAGCAGAACCATTAGAGCCATTAAAAACATTTTTATTTTATGCTAAAGGTCCTGGGAAAGCGAAAAAAGCACTGGAAAAAAGGTACAACTGATGTTGTCAAGTTTTGATTTAAAAAAATCATATAAATAACGTACTACGGAGGTTATCCCTTTTTGTAATTTATACGGATTATACGATGTCCTTGTAAAGAGTGGAAAGTAACATAAAAAGAACACTAACGTTGTATCATCGAGATAGAATAAACAAGGAGGCGACATCACGTGACTAAAAGTGACCCTACCTGCGCCATATTGGTATGACACTTATGTCATTCGTGTAGTCAGCTGTTCGATCTATCATAATCGAGGTGGTTTTAGATTTTATGAGAAGTTTTTCAATTTTTGTGTAAAACTGTTGCGCTACTATGTGATATATATTAATATATTTCTTTTGCCGTGCGAAGTTAATCCAGCAGAAATGCTGTGGTTAAGAAAAAAACGGCGAAAACTACGTTTTATAGGTTAGTATAAATAAAGGGCAGGTCCTTATTTATAAATTTTGGGTGCTAATTGTTGCCTATGGTTTGTTTAGTTACAATTTTATTTAAATTAACAAGTACAAAATATACAAACATGTGTATATACAGGGTGTCTGGACTTTATGCAGTTTTTCATTTTCATTTTTAATCTTATTTTTTAAACACCCTGTATTAATAGTTATCAAAATATTATAAAAAATCTATTAAAGCAGGTCCTTTATAACAAGGAATCTCACTTAAATTAAATAAATAAGGCTTCTTTATAGAAAAAATTGATAATTATTCTAAGGCTTGCAAACGTCATTTATGACATAAAAATTCAAATATGTCAAAAACGTTTAGACATAGGTATAGGACATGGTATACAAAACCTGCCTAGAATCTCGCGTAGAATGCAAAAATGTAATAATATATAGGGTGTCACATTTAAAATAAGCAAGTTGACACTTACTTCCGGTATAACCGGAAGTGCCACCATTATGAAAATATTTTAGCCCGGTCGCCCCCGTCAGCATCAGCATACTGTCAAATTTTCAAAATTTTATTATGTATAGTTTTCTATATATAGATCGATTCGGTTCCCGGTGGGACACCCTGTATACCATTATCCGTTATTTCTATTACAAAGCTCTTCATTGCTTAATGAAATTATATTATTCTGACCCAAGCATTTTTAGAATTGTTCAAAATAAATTTAATCAGGCCCTTATGAATCCGCCATATTGGTATGACACTTAGCCCCGCCCCCTGGTACCGTTTTTCGCAGACGAAATTAAATGATAATAGCGCCTCCTTGTTTATTCTATCTCGATGCGTTGTATCAAACTTATATTAACGATTTATTCAGTGACCAGTGAATGACAATTTTATTTTTGGTGAAGTAACAGAAATGTTAACACGTAATGTTCAAATTGGATTTTTTTTTCTATACACTGTTAATTTTTAAATTAGCAACGCCGTTTGGATAAAAAAAAAAACAACAAAAAATCAAAATGGAATTACGAAAGTTATCCAGGTTTATCAACTGAAATGAGCGTTTCGTGTCTGACAACCTGAGGGAAAATCAAGCGTTAATTCCAGCTATCGATTTCGTTACGGCTAAGACTGTATCCTAATTCGTCCAGATACGGAAATTCCGTTCATGGACCGATTTTGACTAAAAAGCGAGTGACGATATAAAATTTGACCAAAGTACAAAATGTTCTTAAAATTTAATAGAATTTGGAAATTTAATACTTTCACGGTACCCGCCAGATCGACATTTTTAAAATTTACAGTTTGAAAGAAAACAATTAATAGTATATTACATAACAAGTGATGAAAGCGGTACCTTTCAAGCGAGGAGATATTTAGCACGAGGCGGCAGCCGAGTGCTGAAATTCTCAGAGTTTTAGAATAATCACTTTCACATGAGTAATGTACACTATTTTTCCTACGACCACAAAGAATTATTAAAAAAGCCTTTGATTTGTGAAAAATATATTTCAACACTAGTGTTAAAAAAAATATCAACGCTAGTGTTGAAATTAGCATACTTAGAATTATATTCCACTTAATGTCTGGTTTCATAGTTTGTCAGTAGGCTTTTCCTTTATTTGTAGTTTAACTTTTTCATTTTTTCATATTTTATATAGTATCATAGGAAGAACTAATCCTGGATTGACTTCCAAATCAACCAGAATGAAAAATTTTAAATTTAATCAAGGAAAGATGCATTAAACATAAATGTAATAAATCCACCCAACAAGGAAGATTTCAATTCAAAATAATTCTATAAATTATTTTATGTTTTTATAAAAAAAAATCAAATACACCTGATGGGATTTAAATCTGTGACCTTGCGATCTGTAGGCTAGAGCTCTATTCTCAACGCTATCGCTACCGACAAAGATTTGTTGTTTAATACACGACAGTCTCTTCAGCGCGATTTGTCTTTTCTGGTAATAGATTTTTCCGTATAATATTAACATTTTTTATAATTCCAGATGGCGTATTTTCACACTCTAATTCTGAATCACTCGACAAATACATAATAAATAAGTTAAACACTTTCTATAATTGTTCTTTTTAATAAATGTGGGTGGTCTGTCAAATTTTCACCATATATGTTTATATTAAATAGTGTGCCTTGATACTTCAACACGTGTGTAATATACGGCGCTTTCTAGCCAAATTAACCGTGCTTTTTTTCTCATTTTCATAGGTGGTCGTGGGAAAATAATCTTATATACAAAATGAACATTTTAAATAACAGAACGGGCAAGGGCCTGTCGACATATTAAGCACCGGTTCCCGCAGATCACCGAAGTCAAGCGGTGTCGAGCGCGGTTAGTACTTGGGCGGGTGACCGCTTGGGAACACGGCGTGCTCTTGCCTCAGGGAAGAGTGTAAAATGAATCGACACCTAGCCATCCTATTCACGCCGGACAGGCCGGATGAGATCGGATATCTCGTAGGATGAAGGTGCCGTTTCACACTCCCCAGTCGGTAAATCACATTTGTAGTCGGTTCAAGATGGCCTACGTAGTCGGCGAACCGTAAAAAAAAAAAAAAAAAAAAAAAAAAAAATAGAACCCCGCATTACTTTATTATTATGCTATAACACAGGGCTTCAAACTACATCTTATGGGGGAAGCCTGGCATTTTGCGTTAGCCACTGATAAAAAAATATGTATCAATGATAAGAAGAGAGAAATTATATAAGAATTTTGTAAATATTGTCATATATAGACATATGGCATATCTTTCTTTCTTAAATTCCCTTTTTTCTTATTATTTAAAGTTAATATTAAATATACCTACTGACCCAATTATTTGTTATTAAAACAAGCACACTACAAGAATGCTATCTAAGCATATTGCCGAGCTTGCATTTTGTTACCAATCAATAACTGGGTTAGTTTATTAATACTGATTGGTATAAATAGCAGGCCGGTACTATGCAAAAGGAGACCATTCGGGTTAGGACCATTCGGGTCTCGACCAGTTTGGTCAATACCATTCAAGCCGATCATTTGGTTAGAAACCACTCGGTCGACACCATTTTGGGCAGATACGACTCGGTCCAGATAAGTAATATTGGGTCAGTAGCAGCGCAGAGTCCTGTTCCGGTTATCAGCCCTTTGCCCTAGAGAGCTCGTCCCTAGTTAATAATGTTGTAAGTAAAACCTAATTTTATGTAACCGTTCAACTGTCGTTTTATATTATATAATAAAGTAGGTGTTATGGAGACTTGTCGCCTTTAATTCTTCCCCACGTGACAATATGAGGTAAATATCGTATTGTTTAGATAACATTATAATTACTTGTTTTGTACCATTACTACCGTGATAACCTAATCCAAATTATATAATCCTTTTAAATAATATGGATTATAATTAAATCTATGTAGTACATATTGAGTTTATTTAAAAGAAAAGTAGGTGCAAATAATTTCCGTGTTGCCACATAATGAATGGTTTATGAGTTAATTAGTTCATGTTGTTTATTTACTTATTTTAAGACAAATGTAGATAAATAATATAGTGATTTTTTTATTTTTCTAGCATAAGTCTGTTTTGAACAATTTTTAATCGATTACTTTTCAGACTCGACTCATTTCTGGGTATTCCTATAAAAGTTTTAAAGTAAAGCCTTTTTCACGATAAATGGTTATGATTTAATAACCTCAATAAAATGTGTGCTACGCCATTTGCATGACGTAGATTTGATTTGTATTCCGATCGTTTTTATTTATTTTCTCAGTGGTGGCTTAAAAATATTAAGAAGTAAAACCACAGAAAGAACCTATTCTACAGTCGGTATAGTAGTAAATCGTGATGGGTTAAGTTCGGACACGTCCAATATAAATCCGTAGCCCTGGACAAATTATTTATATCCAAGGACACTTTGATAACGAAACGGGAGGATTTATTTTGTTTTAATGTTTTTATTTAATAATTAATGTGAGCAACGTACATAATATAAAAAAAATATCCCGGGGTAAGTAGTGGTCATCACGTTTCCATTCCCACGCATGAATAAATAAATATTTTAGGTACACCTATTTTTTGGAAAAAATAATTTTCGGAAGAAAACATATTTATTTCCAGAATGTTAAAATTCATTAAAATTATGAAATTAGATCAAAAACATTGCGTTCTCTTGGCCCGAATCCTGACCATGTTTATTAATTATAATTAAAACTATTCGACTTTTAAAAATCATTTAAAATATTTTTCTACTTGGAAATTTCCTTTACACTTAAGTGGCGAGTAAAGTAGGCTATTCCAGTTAACTGTGCGGGAATATCTCATATCCATCCTAGATAGGTAATGAAACTGACCAATCACAGTAGTCAATTACAGAAAAGCCATTGCTCCACCTTCTTTTTCAAGACACTAAATTATATAATTTAAATGCATATGGTAAAATTTGTTATTAATTTGTTCAATATAATAAAATCTAGACGCATTTATAATAGATTTATCAATAATGCAACCTGCTGAATGTGCATAGAAAATTAATTTCATGTAGCATCATTTATCAGTTGATTTTCCCATAATTATTTTAAGGTTTCGATAGTCGAGAGCATTGGACTATGGAACCAATGGTTGTGAGTTCGAGCCCGGCAACCTAAAAACTTTTTTTTACATTTTTTAGCACAAGGTCGTAGAAAAAATATACTGTTCAACTCGAGTGTATTGTCCATATTGTCCTCGGAAGTTTGAGCACTCCGCCTACGGTGTCGTGCTCAATTTACTTCCTTGTGCGATATGGACATCATATCAACTCTTGTTGTACAAACTACTATTCCTTACATTACAATAATAAATATTTCCTAACAGTTATTTTCCGTTGCCTAGCAACGACTAAGTGTGAGGAAATATTGACTTTTTCTTTCAGAGATATTATCACAAAGTCAATATTTCCAATCGATTTTCGGAAAAATTATTTTCAATATTTTTTACAATACAAGAGGCTTTAATAATTTTTTTTAGGATTTTTATTGGCTTATATCTTTTTCTCGATTTTTTAATATAAGAATAAGGACTATTTTTAGGTGTACAAGTAGTCTAAATTTTGTTACAGAATCTCATCTTCGATAATTTCTTCATGCAAACAGAATCCTGTCTGTGGTCATGTCCTCATTTACTCCTCAAGGGGAGCTTCACAACGTTTACCATTTAGAGGTCCGGAAATTAATCTTAGTTAATTTTAATGTTCGCTAATAGATTGTCCATTTGAAAAGCTCATTTGAGCTCTCTCACTTCATAATAAAACAATTTCCGTCCCAGAGCGAACTGGACTAATTTCCGTATTAATTGAATTCGTCGCCCTCTTTGCCCATTTTGCTCATGTGTCCTCGCGTCAGAACAGCCAAATAGAAAAAATGGTGTATTTATTTTACATACTAGCGTTAATTGGCTGATTAGACATTTAGAAGAGAACATGGTATTATAGCCACAAAATTTTATTTCCAAAGTGACATTACAATGTATGGAATCTATTCGAAAAAATCGTCCATTTTCTTAAAGAGACCAAAGTAACAACATAAATAGGAAGACAAAAATCACAAAGTCATGGTCTCAATCATTTAATAAAAAAAAAAAAAAAAAACTAAGGTGTCATGTTTTGCTCTCTACGGAGCATCATCAGACCTTCATTAAAACCAATAAATGAAATAACACATTAAAAACAAGACAAAACAAACAAGTTACGATTAATCGTAACTTGTTTGTTTTGACATGGTACTCGTCTTGTTTTTAATGTGTTATTTCATTTATTGGTTTTAATGAAGGTCTGATGATGCTCCGTAGAGAGCGAAACATGTCACCTTAGTTTTTTATTAAATGATTGAGACCATGACTTTGTGATTTTTGTCTTCCTATTTATGATGTATGGAATCTGTCAATAAAAAAGTAGATACATCAACTGTAAATAACGTATTAACAATAAATATACAAAATACAAAAAATACATTATACAGAAATTAAATTATAAAAAATCATAATATTCTTCGTCATCTGAGGAACTGTTATCTCCTCTTGACGTTATAATTAACGAGTCGACGGTCCGATCAATCAGGTGGTCAAGATCCCACATTTTCTTCTCTTCTTTAATGATATGATGGACTGCTTTTCGCCAGTTTTCTGGTGTCACTTCTTTAATGGATTGATCAGTAGCTTAACGTCTTTCATTTTGAATGTCGTGTTGTGTCTGGCTACAAATCCTTGTGCTCATATAAGTTCTATAGGATTTAGTTCGCATTGATATGGCGGTGTGCGCAGCTTTTTCAGCTATATCTTCCACGGCATATTTCATAACACGATTTTTCTGTAAATTGGCTTCAGCTAATAGTTCGTTCTTTATCAATTTTTTTTTTACTTTACCTGCGCCTATGGCCAGCACCGAAATTGAGCCGAACTGGACAGAATATCCCATTTTATTACTCTACACCTTTGTGAAATAGACTATAAGAAGATTAATTCTAAACAGTGTCTTTTTATATACAGGGTGTTACAAATTCGACATACCAGCATTGGAATCTCGGAAACTATAGGAGTTAGAGAAACGGTTAAATCGGGGCAAAGTTGTGCAATTCGGTGCTAATTACAATGCCACTTTAAAAGTTTTCAAATTACGAATACTTCCGATTTTATTCGATAAAAACCAAAATTTTGAAAAAACCTTTTTATTTTTTCCTGAGCTCATTTGATTAGCTATTTAAAAATAAATAACACTTTGTTATTGCCACTTTTTCTCCTCTACAAAATGACGTTACTAAACTAAAGATCCGCCGTTTCGTCTCCGAGCGGCCATCACCAACTTTACTTTTTGAAATACGGACCTGGATTTTTTTAAACCGATTTTTAAACCCTCCTACCCTCAAAATTTAATAGCGATATTACTTTCGCATAATGATGAATTGTCCTTGCTTATTTTTTTAAATTCATATTTTTTACACTTTCTCAGTCCGGTCCTGGCAACGAATTACAATATTAATTAAAAACTTTATTTAAAAAAAAATGTATTTATAAAAATGACGTAGATACCATGGAAGAACGCATACAGGTTGCATTTGGTAAGATAAGGAGAAGATCGGTTGAACGGGCTGTCGCCAAAATTGAAAGAAAAATCGATCGTTTTATTGAGCAAAACGGCAATCTCTTTGAACATTTAGAAAATTAGGATTTATAATTAGTAAATATAGAATTATTAGAAAATTCTTATAAAATAAATTACATTACTTATGTATGAATGTTTTAAAGAAAAAAAAGTTTTTAATTAATATTGTGATTCGTTGCCAGGACCGGACTGACAAGAAGTGTAAAAAATATTAATTTAAAAAAATAAGCAAGGACAATTCATCATTATGAAAAAGTAATATCGCCATTACATTTTCAGGGTAGGAGGGTTTAAAAATCGGTTTAAAAAAAATCCAGGTCCGTATTCAAAAAAATTACATTGTGATGGCCGCTCGGAGACGAAACGGCGGATCTTTACTTTAGTAACGCCACATTGTAAAGGAGAAAAAGTGGCAACGACAAAGTGTCATTCATTTTTAAATAGCTAGTCAAATGAGCTCAGGAAAAAATAAAAACGATTTTACAAAATTTCGGTTTTTATCGAATAAAATCGGAAGTATTCGTAATTTGAAAACTTTTAAAGCGGCATTATAATCAGCATCGAATTGCACAACTTTGCCCCCATTTAACCGTTTCTCTAACTCGTATGGTTTCCGAGATTCCAATGCTGGTATGTCGAATTTGTAACACCCTGTACATATTTTTATTGTTTCTCTTTCGTCATATACGCTAAGTTTATTTTTAAACTTACTCTCTTCAACTAACTTTCTTTAAAGTACGTAATCGACAAGAAAACGCGTCAAAGCAACCTGCGACAAATTTTCTTCGGTCCCATATTATTCCCATCAGCTCCATCCGTCTGTATAAAACACAATTTTAAGACAAGAAGGCAGTTTAGGCCCTTCGGGGCAATTTCTCTATATTTAAAGGCAAATAACTTCGTAGGGGTGCGACGCGACATAAGACGCACCGGGGCGGAAAAGTGCCGTCGCTCTGGAACTTTGTTCGCTCCGGGGAGACAAATTAGACACAGTGTGTGGCGGTAAAACGGCTCAAAAGGGCGACAGGTTTCAATCAGTTCAGTGAATTATGACGGAGGTTATTGGAAAATGTAATAGTGCATTTTTATACTGACACAATTCAGTTCAAATTTTATTATCTAGTGTCCCGGTTGTCACCCCCCCCCCCCCCCCCCCCCCCCTCCAATTTTTATGGTAATTTTAGCAGTAAAGATTTAAAAATATGAAACGTTAATAAGTGTGTAAATTTCCATTTGTATCTCGGGCGCCACCCCTTGGAATAATGTGGTAAAAGGGCCCACATGCACCGGGAGCTAGTTACAGATTTATTTTTTCTGGTAATAGATTTTCCAGTATATTATTAACATTTTTTATAATTTCAGATGGCGTATTTTCACACTCTGAATCGCTCGACAAATACATGATAAATAAGTTTAACGCTTTACAAATACTGCTTTCTAAAATTTGTTCTTTTTAATAAATAGGGGTGGTCTTTCAAATTGGCACCATATGTTTAAATTAAATAGTGTGCCTTGATATTTCAACACTACTGTTGAAAAAAATGTTTTCAACACGCGTATGATATACGTTTCCATGGCCTACTCTTTACCACTTACCTTGTTTTATCAAAGTTATGGACATTTTAGAAAACAAAGGAAAATTGATCTAGGCGACCATTTTTAAAACAAATGATAAAGTGTGATATGTCATTGAAAAGAGAATTTTCTACAGAATTTAATTATCGAATAAAAAAGACGGGTTTCCACGAATTTTTACTTTTAAAATTGCGAAAAAAATTTGTGTTATCCGGTATACTTAAAACATCCAAAAAAAAAACGGTAATTTAGAATCTGTTTGCGAAAGCAAAATATTTTTAGTAAGTATCCGCTTCTTTAATCTCAAAATATATGTAGCTGCCGATATTTAAAAATACGACCAGAAAATCTCTTATAACAAGTTCTTAAAGTCCTCTTAATGAGCTTCTTAAGTTCCTTTTAATGTCTAATTAAAACCGTTAAGTTTATTATTTCTCCGGGATTAGATTTCATCCCGATCGATTTGTCGCTATCGAACAGTTCCGAGAGCCAAAACGAAGTTTATTTTGACTGCCATTAAATTGAATCATTTCGACGTTATATTAACAAATAAAGTTGAAAAGTTGAACGATAGATATATCGCAGAAGGCTGTTTTGTTTTTAAAATGTTGATTTTCTTTTTTATCTGTTACGTAACTTTTATGACTGTGAGGGAGTTGAAGGGAATTATTAAACGTTACATTTTCAAATAGATGGATTGGATTGCAAGAATTTATAGAGTGGCCGCCCGAATCTACGGATTTTACACCCTTAGATTTTTATTTATGAGGCGATTTAAAAAGAAGGGTATATGTCACTAGACCTAGAAATCTGTAAGAGTTGGAGGCAAGGATTCGGGCAGTGTCGGCCATAGGCGTAGGTAAATTTTGTGCATTAAATTATTTATGATAACTAACCAAAGAAAAAAAGACGATAATTTGATAAAGATATTAGCTATAGCAAATTTACACAATCATCGTTTTATGAAATATGCCGTGAAAGATATAGCTAGAAAACAAAGTGTAACTGCTGCGCACACCGCCATATCATTGCGAACTAAATCCTATAGAACTTATATGGGCGCAAGTGAAAGGATTTGTAGCAAGACAGAACACGAGATTCAAAATGAAAGACATTAAGCGCTACTGTTTGATCAAGCCATTAACGAAGTGACACTAGAGAACTGGCGAAAAGCAGTTTATCTTGTCATTAAAGAAGAGGAGTAAATGTGGGATTTTGACCACCTTATCGATCGAACCGTTTACCGGTTAATTATAATGTCAGGAGAAGATAACATTTCCCCATATGACGAGGAATATTTTGATTTTTTATAATTTAATTTCTGTATAATGTATTTTTTGTATTTTGTATTTTTTTATAATGTTTAATAAAAAATGAGTGTACCTAATACTATGTACATAATGCACGCCTTTTTTACACCATTTTCAGTGTTTGTGAATGGATAACAATAGGCAAAACCCATAAATAAATTGACCCAAACCCGGGTGGTACTACCTGCTCTTAATGAAAATAAATAATTTTGCAATGAAATCCATGCCAAATTATAAAAGTGGCTTAAATATTCGTTGGGTGACTCTGTAGTCCCTTTGCATATCTAATGAGCTTTAATTACTCTACACCTTTCTGAAATAGACTATAATAAATAACGTTCAAGAGAGTTCACTTTGGACCATGACCAAGAGCACCTATTTTTTCAGTGTAGGGCCACTTTCCTCACGCAAATAGGTGCGAGAAGAGTGTATTTTTCACACGCTTGTAGAAAAAAGTGTTAAAACCGATAAAAACCTCCTTTATTAGGATTTCTGAAATTTGCCTTTTCCGTTCGTTATTATTCACTTTCGCGGCGGACAAACGGATCGGTCCTAAATCCCCTAATCGACCCTTTCGGCGGAGTAATTAAGGCGCTCGGAATTGAAATGGATGGCTTAATGACAAAAAATCATTCTAATAAAGTTTTTTCAGGGTTTTCGGTCTGTAGCTGGCGAAAAAATGTGTTTTACTGTGTGATTAAAATTTAAATTAATTTTAAAATTGTTTTTCTACTCCTGCATGCATATTTTCTGTTTTCTTTATAATCTACCGAATGGACAAATAGGCTATTCTAGTTAACTGAACGAATTTAATTTCATATCTACCCTTGCATTGGCGTAGCCAGAAAATATGCTCGGGGGAGGAGCTCAGTGGGCGTAAGTAGAACATTTTTTCTGGAGAGAGGGACAGTCGGGACTACATGTATTTCATGATATTGCATCTAGTGAAGAAGGGGGAAAAGCGCCGCAGGCGAAAAATTTTCGGGGCCACGCCCAAAATTCGTTTAAAATTCACTTAAGTACTATCAAATTTCGAATATTAAATTATTACCTCTCCCCTCTGATGGTTGGATTAAATTTATTTTTGTAAATGTTTTTTTTTACTTTTTTTTCGATATTCCTAGCTGGCTCTTTATTAAAAAAAAAAACATTTTTTATATTTGTGAAAAATATGATTATTGGTGTCAATCCGAAATTTTAATATAAGACGTATGTATGACTCTAACCAGCGTTTTTCGGGCTCGGTTTTCTATGATAAAAAATTAAGTAAATACGCCAATTTCGATGATTTTTTCAGAAATCATGTATTTTAGGAGCGTACCTAAATCTAAGAGCAGTTTTTGGTGCAAATGCTTAGGTTTTAAAATACTCCTTCTTAAGTGCCGTTTTGTATATTCATAATAAAGCATTTTCGTTTCTTCCCGCACTATTTTTTATATTATAAATTATCACACTTCTTCTAAAAAAGGGAAAACAGAACAGACAAGTATATAATAGAAAAATACACATATTATTCTTTTTACTTGTTTTCCTATAGAAGGAAAAGTTTAAAAACTAAACGTTTCCTACAAGACCTTTGTAATCTAAGCCAAGAATATATTATTTAAAAATTTATTATATTATATATATAATAATAAAATTAAGAGTCCAACAGTGAATTAGACTTTTAAACCCGAGCTCCTAGGCTCGGGGGTGGTAGACCCCCCCCCCCCCCCCCCGGCACCCTTGTTATATGGGATAGGATAGAAATCTGACCAATTACAGTTTGTGCTTACTACTCAAGTAACTATTCATTTTATAATGTTGGTCCATTTTTTTCCATGTCTGTCTACGATGTAGGTACGCGAAGACAATGACAGGAACATGGCAAAGGTAAAAAAAAATGCAACATGTATTTGGGTGTCCGCCTGAAAAAATTAAGTAAGTTGTCATAACTTTTGGGCTTGATTCAACTGGAAATAAACAGAATTTTCAAATAGTCCATAAACATACAAAATATAAGCTCTCACTAAATATAAAAAAATCGTTGAAGTCTGTGTATGTTTTTTTAATGAATCAAAACAGTGTATTGGTTAGTTCTAAACTCGTCGCGTGTTGTGTATGCTACAGTCGTATTTTTTACTTTAAATAATAATTGTTTAATAGTAACAATGGAACATTATGAAGTGTTGAGAAAGTAGGAGGGGGGGGGGGGGGGGGTGATTCAGTGTGAATATTCCGCTACGGAACGAAATTATTTAAAAATTGTATTTACTTGTCCAATAAGAGCCTAGTTATGAACTGGTCACTGATTTAATTTCGTCTTTTAATTCGTGATTTGTGAGACACCCTGTATAATTTATTATATTGTTCTATGACCGCTCTATTATAATTTTAAATTTTAATTAAAAAGGGAAACAGGGTTTCCTACATACAACGGTGAAAATTTAAATCTAAAATTAATTTCACTATTTTTCTCCGTTGCACACCTGTGACAGTTTATTATTTAATAATATATTGATTGTATACTGGTATATGTTTATTGAATTCAGTAACATTCATTTCCTGCTGTTTGTTGATATTCCAAATGAACTGCAGATGAAATAAATTGATAAACATACATATACGTCAAATGAATTTAACTGTACATTTTAATATTTATCATAAAAATTTAATTTTACGTAAAAATAGCGCAAAACCTACACTGAATTTTTTTAGCGATGTATTGTAGACAGGGGTTTTAAAATAAAAAAAGTTTTATGCCTCCGCTGCGAATTGAACCCACAATCTCTCGATTACTGGTCGAGTGCTCTACCAATTGTGCTATGGAGACCCTGAAATATCACTGTTTAGAAGTCTCTGTCTGCTTCATGCAGATGTCGCACTATATCGACCACGTATTTGGATAAACTTTTAATAGATCTTAATGATCAGTGGTCGTAAATGAGTTCCCTTTCCCCTTATTAATGTTATAAGGGCGAAGTTGGTTGAGAGCATCTCAGGGTCTCCGTAGCGCAATTGATAGAGTGGTCGACATGTAAACTAGAGGTTCTGGATTAATTTCCTAGTAGAGGCATCCAACTTACCTTTTTTTAAAAGGGTAAATGGGGAGGCGGGGAGTGGAGGGTCCTACAAAGTTGAATTAGCGAACAAAGGTACATTATATCACACCTGTACTAAATTTAGTGCAAATATATTTTAACTACAATCCTACTGTATGCGAGTTCATGTGCTGCTGCAAATAACTACATTAAACATCGAATTTACCTTATCAACATGACTATTGTGTATTGTGTCCGGCATAAATGTTTTGTCTTGCATAAATAATGAGCCACAATACAATATTCCATTACAATCTGATTCTCGTAACAACAAATAACAATAAAGGCTTTATTTATTCAAATATCAACATATGTGATGGTAATATTGAAATCAAGAACAATATTATTGGTAATAAGCGCCGTGTTACAGTTCTTGTTTCTTTACGTTGTAAAATGTCATAGTTATACATGGTGATTTCTCACAGTTCCCTTTGTAATTTTTAATATACAGGGTGTTACATGGAACTGACGCATTTTATTTAATTGTAATAACATGGAGACTTGCTTGAATAAATTATAAATACGAAACGAAATCTCGGATTAAAAATCTAATTCCACCCACTTGTAGAGTCAAATAGAGTCAGAAAAAATAAAAAACAAATTCGCGAAAATTTTGTTTTGCCCAAAAAATATCTTCGAAAAAAATGGAAATTTTTTTTATTTGAAAACACCATCTTACAGAATTTAGTAGGGCCCAACTGTTTTCCAATTTAATGATCTCTATCTTATATGATTTTCTAGATCCTTGTAAAGTGTGTCCTTATGTGGGACACCTTGTATACAGCCGCAGAAGTTTGGTTTGTTTTAGTTTATTAATTTAATAAATGATTTGCTTTGTTCATGATTAAATTTTTTAAAAGTTTGTTCGTATATTAGATTCATAAACCTTTAATTATTTATTAAGGTGTACATTCTGTGCCATTCTAGGAATTTTGAGGTATAGTTTTAATTTTTATTAATCAATACTATGTATATTCGCTGAGCAACGCCTGATATTTACTTAGTTATTACGCGATTTTAACTCGCACTTTGTTTATCTTAAAAAGTAATTTTATAGTGTCAGGTACTTCTGTCAAAAACGATTTGTTTTGCTGTTATTATTTCTCTTCCTGCTCTAGAGAGCGGTTTATTTCAAATATATATTTTTTGTGAAATAAGATAAAAGAAAATCGCCTCAAGCTTATACCGAAAATCCTGAGAGAAACGACTTGACGTTTAATCTTCAGAAATTTACAGTAAATCGTTATACGCACATTTTTAAGTTGTGATGAGAAAAAAATAATATTGTAGAAAGAAATATTTTTTTATTGGCAACTAAAAGGAAATTTTTCAAAAGAAAAAATTATTTACAATATTTGGATTATGTTTGTGTAAAATCGGATCAGCATTGGCGTATACCACATATATACATACATACACTATATTGCCAATACAAGCAGCCGCACGAAGCAAGAATACACCCATCTTGCGATTCAAAATAACCTGAGTTGGAGGCCGTGGCGCTTGCGCAGTAGGGGAAAAATTAGGCAACCCACACGATTTCTAACAGAACGTAAACAGAACCCAAGGTCTCTTGAACAGAACCGGCTCGCCGTTATATTCTTATTAGTCGCCATCTTTTGTTTCGTTCATTCGTGTGTTGTTATAATTTCCAAGTTTTGAGTGTTAATATTTATAAAACTTTACTTTAGACATTTTTTTTTGTTAGTTTGTAGGTTATAGTCGTTTCCATCTTTTTTTACGTTGTATTCGTTCGGATGTTCCGTGTGTGATTGTGGATATTATTCTTAAGTTTTGGGTGCGAATTTAGGTATAAAACTTTACCAGACATTTTGTTATTGTTAGCGACTTGTGTCTCAAGATGGGTAGAAAAAAGTGCATGATCCTTTTTTGCACGAATCCCACTTCATTACCAGGAATAAGGTATTTCAGGTATGTAAAATATTGGTTACTTAGTTTTATTTGACCATAAACTGTACACACCCAAAACTAACGGGTGAATTTAAATAAAAGCTTGTAAAAATATTTTGAAAGTCGGTCCTGTCAAATGTTTACATCAAGAAGCAAATTTCCGAGCTGCGCAAACTCAACGGACCCTGATCATCTGCCTACAGTGGTGTCATCATTGAATTATGGTATTAGCGATATAGTGTATGTATATATGTGGCCTATACTCATTCCCTATCTCTCTTTTGTCTATCTCATTTAGATAACTCTTCCATTCGTGTAAACGTGTTGGTACTAGAATAGCAAGTAAATGTATCTTACGGAACCTGCACTACAATCCGGAACTGTGACTTATACAGGGTGTGTCAGTAAGGTGTCGGGCTTTAATAGCACCTAAACTATCAAAGATAGGGAAAAAAGTGTAATACAAAAGTTAAAGGGTTTTTTAGGATGCATAACGTAAAAATATTTTAAAATCTACAGGGTGGTCCTAAAAAGTGGTACTGATTAATAAAAAAGAAAATTAAATGGGACACCCAGTATAATTTTCCAGAATATGATTCAATAGAATAAGGACTTTGCAACCATCTTAAAATTTTCGAACTAAAATGCAACGTTGCCAAATAATTAATTTTTTTCCGAAATTTTAGTAATTTTAAGGGTATCGTAAAAAAATCATAGTAACCTGTGGATTACCCCTAGGCAAATATAATTTACATTGTGGGTACTTTAAGGTACGATATATTGATCGATAATAATGTTTTTTAAATCTCTTATACAGAGCGTTCGGTATAAGTTGGACAATTCGACAGTTTTAAAAATGCCTTATTTCAATTTTTTTAAATGGGACCCCACTAATTTTCTTAGGCAAAAAGATATATCTTTCGAAAACCTTACTTTTTTGTTAAACGTGCCATATATCTAAATATCATAGTTTTTGAAATATTTTAGGATTTGTCTTAAATCAGGGTAAAAAAGGAAAGTTCTAATTAAACTATTTAGTCAAAATTGCTTTGGAACAAAAAATAAATAATTTTCTTTGTCACAGCTGTCATTGCAAAATTATTTCGCCAACATTTTGTGCTTAATTACTGTTTAAATTTTAGTTTCCTGAACTAACTTTATCATAACTCATATTTTTCTATTTCGATAAAGTTAGTTCGGGACACTAAATTTTAAACAAAAATGTTAGCGAAATAATTTTGCAATGACAGCTGTGATAAAGAAAATTATTTATTTTTTGTTCCAAAGCAATTATGACTAAATAGTTTAATTAGAACTTTCCTTTTTTACCCTGATTTAAGACAAATCCTAAATATTTCAAAAATTATAATATTTAGATATATGACATGTTTAATAAATAAGTAAGGTTTTCGAAAGATAAATTCTTTTGCCTAAAAAATTAGGGGGGTCCCATTTAAAAAAATTGAAATAAAGCATTTTTAAAACTATCGAGTTGTCCAACTTGTAATGAACGCTCTGTATAAGAGATTTAAAAAACATTATTATAAATCAATATATCGTACCTTAAAGTACTTACAACGTAAATTATATTTGCATATGGTTAATCCACAGGTTGCTATGATTTTTTAACGATACCCTTAAAATTACTAAAATTTCGGAAAAAAATTAATTACTTGGCAACGTTGCATTTTAGTTCGAAAATTTTAAGATGGTTGCAAAGTCCTTATTCTATTGAATCATTTTCAGAAAAATTATACTGGGTGTCCCATTTAATTTTCTTTTTTATAATTCAGTACCACTTTTTAGGACCACCCTGTAGATTTTAAATTATTTTTAGGTTATGCATCCTAACAAACCATTTAACTTTTATATTACACTTTTTTTCCTATCTTTGATAGTATAGGTGCTATCAATGCCCGACACCTTATTGACACACCCTGTATATGTACGCTTATCGTCTAAGCTTAGTCCAAGAATTGTTACCAAATGACCATCCATAGCGAATGCAATCTTTTTTTTACTTATTTTGCATGTTTTTACGGTAGTTTTACCTCTCTGGACTCAATTCTCAATAAAAGAGAATGTGTAAAATGCACTTTTTTGTAGAGAAATCGATGCGATACTGTAATAAAACTTTGATAATGCCTTAACCTTAGATGATAATAGTATATTACGTACCGAGGTGGAAAGTGTTTCATTACTGTCGAGAGATTAGATAGTTTACCGAGACGCGAAGCGTCGAGGTAAACTATATCTCAGAGACAGTAATGAAACTTTTCACCGAGGTTTGTATACTATTTTATTTACAACCACATCCAACATCCACTTCTTATTATTTTGAGTTCAAATAATTATTAAAAGGTAAATGTCATTTTGACTTTTCCATTGCAAAAGTAGACAGACATTTAGAATTTCAAATAACCGCAGGTGATAAAATAACGTAGGTAATAATACACATCAAGATGGCAAATATCATTTTTGGAATATGGTTTCCATGTCACTAAACAATATATTATTTTTTTAAAACGTTAGTGTCAAAGTTTTTACAAAACACCAAAAAAATGCTCTCAGATGAGGAATTTGATTTGGCTGCTACTCCCCCAGAAATTCGAGAAGCAGCAAAAATAGTAGAAGAAGATCTTCTGCCAACTAAAATTGATTTCAAAGCCAAGTTCAAGTTTTACTAACACTACTTTAACTTCAAATAATCATGAAATAAACCTTTCAAAAGAAGAATTTCAGCAAGGTTTAAACATATCTGTGACTGCCTACAATAATGCCAATGTAATATTTAATGTAAATAAGTAAAACATAAACCATGTTAATTTTTTGTTTTTTATAAATGTCATTTAGGTATAATTCATTTAAAGAAATAAAAAATAAAATTATTGTTGTTGAATTTGTGTAATGAGTTGTGTGTTGGTGTGTTTGTATATTATTTTGAGATATCGATTTTTATTAAAATTTAAAAAAAAAAAAATTTACTATTTTGAGATATCGATTTTTAATAAAATTACAAAAAATAACAATTTTACTTTCCACCCGGGTGGAAAGTGAGCACTTTCCACCCGGGTGGAAAGTAAAAGTCAAGAAACGTCAACTTTCCACCTTTCAAAGATAGGTGAAATGTCATTATTACATACATGGTTGTAAATAAAATAATGTGCAGGGCTATATCTAGCAGGACAACACACTAATTGCATTTCTTGGAAGAATTTTTTGTTGATCGAACTTTGTCGTAATATGGCAGTTAGGGATGGTCACCACGGTCGTTTCTGCGATCTCACGCCACATCTTGCGACTTCTTATTATGACCACATGTAAAAACAGTATTTTTAAACCTCTTTTACATTTGGTGGTCGGTATTAAAATATAACTAGAGTAAATTATTTTTTATGAATGTGTTTATAGAGGTTAGATAATAGTAGTTTGTACAACAAGAGTAGATATGATGTCTATATCTCACGAATAAGTACGACGCCGTAGGCGGAGTGCTCAAACTTCCGAGTCTGGTATGGATAATCCACTCGAATTGAACAATATATTTTTTCTACGTCCAAACTTACGAACCTTATGCTAAAAAAATGTTAAAAAAAAGTTTGCTGGCTGCCGGGCTTGAACTTACGATCATTGGATACAAAGTTCGACGTTTTACCGTCTCGGCCGGAGGGTCATGTTAGAAATTATGATAAAATCAACTTAATAACAATGCTAATTTTCTATACACATTCAGCAGGTTGCATTATTTATGAAACTATTATAGATGCGTATATACTATGTTATATTGAACAAATTAATAACATATTTTATATAGATATAAATTATATAATTTAGTGTCAAAAAAAGCCAGAAATACAATAAACTGTGATTGGTCAGTACTTTATAAGAACGCCACAGATAATTCTAATTTTTATAGCGATGTTGTGCGGGAGTGGAAGAAATTATTTATCCTATTCAAACCTAAACAAATACGAATTCCTCAGTACGTTAAAATGCTGCCAGCTTAATAAACGGCGCGGCGGGGAAACCGCTCATGTCAGCAAACTTGCAGAATTATTCAATATATCCGGTGGTGATGATGGCGGATAGTTTATTTTTGTTATTTGCATTCGCTTCGTGAAAATAAACGCAGACGCTGGCAATTGCAAACTACCTGTCAGCGTTGCTGCGAAAGTGCATTGCAAGTTCGATAGATCGTTTTAGTGTGTTTTTGGATGTGTACAGAGTCTTGGTGGGTAAACGAAAAGTTGTAATTTTTTCCGCGACGGAACCGCGACCCTTCTGTGACAAGAAAAGTTAGTTAAAATAGTCTCAAGAGGAAATTAAGTAACGGAGACTACATTTTATTGCTAGGCCGATTCCGTCTTTGGTTACTGGTCACTTTTGCCATTTCTGTATGTTAGTTAAAAGAGTATGTTGGTTGCCAATACTAATTTGAACTTTTAAAGGTTAAAAAAAACTATCGTTTTGGCCGTAGGGCCTAAAAGTGTTAAATGGTCTGGCGCTTTTCGTGACGTCGCATATTTCCATATCTCCCATAAAAAGTATCACCGGGCTGCTTAAAACCAATCACAAATGCACTACACACAGACTGCGAAACTGAACCGACCGATATAAATAAAAAAACATAAAATGAAAATGGCGGGGTTGACGAGACAATCCTGAGAATCGAAAAATAAAGTATTGTATACACCACAGGCGAAAATTATTCCTCGGGCTAAAGGCCTTCTGGCTAGTTGCTTTCGCCTTCCGAGCATTATAGTCTAACAAACCCGAACAAAAATTTTCATTTTTGCTGCTGTCGCATCTAAGTCAAATTTTATTGGTGAAAGTTTATTTATTAAAACATTTACAACTTCTAAATAAAATCATTTCTCGTCCCACACATATTTGCTCAATTTTTTTCTGTCACCAATCAAATTAATGAGCACAAACGGGTTTCACCAAAATTTTTCTAGCTACTAATAAGTACACAATATACAAACATGTGAATATAATACCATTATCCGTTATTTCCATTACGAAGCTGTTCATTGCCATTGCTTAATGAAATTATTCTAGTTGACCCAAACATTTTTAGAATTGTTTAAAATACATTTAATCAGGCCCTTATGAATCGACCATATTGGTATGACACTTAGCCCCGCCCCTTGGTATCGTTTTTCGCAGACGAAATTAAATGATAATAGCGCTTCCTTGTTTATTCTATCTCGATGGGATCCGGTGACCAAAATTCCAAAAAGGACCAGAATTTTTCATCTCTAAGAAAGTTGCGGTGCAAAATCATGTATCTACTGGATAGATTAAGATTCGCCTAAGATACTTTGCGCTCTTGGCGATTGCGTTAAGTTAAATAATTTAACGCTGCAAAGTTAAAATTAAATCCTTAACGCCATATAATAACATCTCTCTTCCAGGTCCAGAACATCTCTCTTAAACCCGAGCTTCTTATCTGAAATTCTCTCTCATCGCCGTTGCGTTGTCTCCCCGGAGTACAGAATTAATTCGTCATTTTCGGGAATCGAGGGGCTCTCATTCCCATTACGGGGTGTACCAAAGACAAGGAAATGAAGCCTATTAACTAAGATCCGGCGAGAGGCTCTAATTTCACAATTCCCATCTTCAATCCTGTCTCAAATGAGGAATGAAGGGAAGACGTCAACCACGTCGTCAATTTTAAATTTACCTTATAAGAAATAATGGCTTTATATTTTTATTACTTTTGTCTGCACAGTAATTATTTTTTTCTTTAAGTAGTTTTAAATTACCGTTCTGCTTGGCCTGAATAACCAAAAAGTACACGAGTCTGAAAAGTCATCCCATAGAAATTGTTAAAAATCATGAGACTACACGGAAAGTTGGTTTCATAAACTTCGCTCGCGGACAGCGTATTGCTTTTAATAAAAAAAATATTGAGACTGGGGATAAAGACCGGGACACAAAAGGGGGCTAAACGTGTAATTTAATCCAACTTTAAAGCCTTTATAAAGCCTATTAACCCGAAGTGAAGAACCCGCGGCCATCTTTTAACCGGATTCCTTTTTGAACGTGACGTTCTCATAAGTTAAGGGATGTTCGGCTATTTGAGAGTTTCAGTCTTGCGTGTCTCTATACCGATCGGCAAACTTTGTAACAAAGAATCAGGCGGGGTAAGTACGGACGGAGGCTAATGTAGACGAAACTCAACTGGGAGACTATGCGAACGGCTTTAGGAAGACAGTGTCATTTATTTTTATAATAATTGTTATATCTGATGGTATAATCTATTTCAGAAAGGTGTAGAGTAATAAAATGGGAAATTCCGTCCAGTTCGGCTTGATTTATGATAACTAAACAAAGAAAAAAAGAAGATAATTTAATAAAGAAGGAACTATTAGCTATAGCAAATTTACACAAACATCGTTTTATAAAATATGCCGTTGAAGATATAGCTGAAAAACGGAGTGTAACTGTGCTGCGCACGCCGCCATATCATTGCGAACTAAATTCTATAAAACTTATATGGGCGCAAGTGATAGGATTTGTAGCAAGACACAACACGACATTCAAAATGAAAGCCGTTAAGCTATTGTTTGATCAGGCCATTAAGGAAGTGACACCAGAGAACTGGCGAAGAACAGTCCATCATGTCATTAAAGAAGGGGAGAAAATGTGGGATCTTCACCACCTGATCGATCCGTTAATTATAACGTCAAGAGGAGATGACCGTTCCTTAGATGACGAAGAATAATATGATTTTTTATAATTTAATTTCTGTATAATGTTTTTTCTTGTATTTTGTATTTTTTAAATGTGTTTAATAAAAAATAAGTGTACTTAATACCATGTACATAATGCACGCCATTTTCAGTGTTTGTGAATGAATAACAATTAGCAAAACCCATAAATTAATCCAAACCCGGGTGGTACTACCTGCACTTAATGAAAAGAAATAATTTTGCAATGAAATCAATGCCAACTTATGAAAGTGGCTTAAATATTCGTTGGGTCACTTTGTTGTCCCTTTGCATACCTAATGAGCTTTTATTACTCTACACCTTTCTGAAATAGACTACAGCTCCCGGTAATTTTCTAGATTCCATAAACGTTAGACGTTTGTAAAAATATGTGTGAAGAAGACCTTAAGACTTACGTTGCAGTAGAAGTATATCTTAATTTATTTTCAGGAATAACAATAAAAAAAAGAATAATCGATTTTTAATTCAAAACGTTGTTATTATTTATGTTCACATTGTCCCCATTTGACTCAACCTATATAGTTTATGAACTGCTGCGTAATTTATAGCGAATTTAATAAAGTTGAGTGCTTTTCTTGAAGTTATTTTAGTTAGAATGTTGGGTTAAACTTAGTCAGAGTTGGGTCAATTTTAGGAAATCATTATCGACTGTAGGGCAAGACAAAAAAAATTATGAGGTCAAGTGCGTGACGGAGTTTATTACTCATCCTATATTTTCAGAATTGTTGGTTATCTATTTTAAAATAAATATAAACTGACTGCATGTAACTATACCGAGAAGAGAACGTATTATAAAATAAGAAGAAGAATGTCAACTTCCTATTTGATTTGGCAGAAGTAAAAAGGATGGATGCCATCGGGATTTTACAAAAAGCATCAAAATAACATAATATCTAATAACGTTCTGCACGACCACTGTACCGTGATAAAGCGTAATATTCATAACGCCGACTTAGCAGTCGTACTTTGTTAATATATTAAATATACAGGGTGTCCCATAACTTATGGGCCTTAGAGTAACTGGAGATGCTAGACATCAAACTAAGCCGATTGATTATGTCATATAATTTTTTTTTGATAATTAAAAAATTATTTTAATTATGTAGGTACTATGTTTTTTTATGCTTTGGGATGTTTAAAGGGAAATATCTCGAAACCGTTAAAGATATTAAGATCAATCAAGTACACCTTTTGACTCAGAAAATGCCCTTCTTTAAGAAACTATAATTGAAAAACACCTAATTTCACAGGTAAGAAAAAAAATCATAGATTCATGAAGCCCAGTGTATGCAACTAGCGCCCTCTAGTTTGAAACTTAAAAATTTCCACAAATTCTTATTTCTTGCAAATAATAACATAATATTGCCAACTTTCAAATCGATTCATTAAACCGTTTTAAAATTATGGCTTATTTTCGAGAATAAACTTTTACTTTCAACACCCTGTATCTCTAGAACAAGTAACAATCCGAAAAAACTTATATGACTTAATCGGCTTAGTTTGATGTGTAGTATCTCCAGTTACTCTACGGCCCATAAGTTATGGGACACCCTGTATTATATTATATATTTTAATAACTTCTATACAGTTAAAAAAAAGTGTGAGGATCACCCTGTATGAATTATGTTTACAGGTCAATAAAAAATGTTTTCCTTAAATATTAAAAACCCCGCTTAAACAAACTCGTTGACGGCACAAGAACTTATTTATCCAGAACGGTTGATTGTTTCAATTTTCTTTGCAATTTTCCGCAAACTTTTTTTAATTTTCTGGTCCATTTCGTGTCTATTGTTTCGTTATAGCGTTGTTTTATGCCGGAATAAATTCAAAATAAAATAATTAAAGCAACGGTTGCTGCACAGCGACAAAGTTGCAAAATGCGAATAACCGCTTGAAGAAAATCGCGGAACGCTGATTTTATAATATACCAGGTGTTTTGTGTCTTCAGATAACAATGTTCTTTTAATTAAAATGTTTTAAAATCTTAATTATACAGGGTCCTGCACTTCGCCTCCCGTCTTCTATAGCTCACTTATTAATTAAGTTAAGATTTTAATATTTTGCAGTCTTTACCTGTATCCTAGGGCGCATTTCAGAAAAATATTATATATATTAAATTGTTCATTGCGCCTGCATATTTGGCAACGATTTATCACAGCAACAAAAATGGTTACATCTCCCTGTAGCCACGAATTTCTTAATTAGTTGGAAAAAGTGTAAATGTGGCCACGGTAGTTTAAATATTCACATCTTTTAACTTTAAATAATTAGCAACGAATCTTAACTTTACTATTAATAAAATTATTTAATTAATTAATTAATTAAACACACCTATTTTTTTTATAAAGCTTAGCTTAAATCCTTACTATACTTCTAGCTATATGACATATTTCAAAAGATCCGCTTATAAATTGGAAAAAAGTTGCAATTACATCCGAAATAAAAGTTTAGACGCCACCATATTTTGAGGGATGTTAGACTATACCTAGAGCTTACGTATCCACTATATGACATATTCTAGAAAATGTCGGGGACTTTGTAAAAAATTAATAACTCCGAGATTCCGCTTATAAATTGGAAAAAAATTGCATTTACATCCGAAATAAAAGTTTAGACGCCACCATATTTTGAGGGATGTTAGACTATACCTATAGCTTACGTATCCACTATATGACATATTTCAGAAAATGTCGGGGACTTTGTAAAAAATTAATAACTCCGAGATTCCGCTTATAAATTGGAAAAAAATTGCATTTACATCCGAAATAAAAGTTTAGACGCCACCATATTTTGAGGGATGTTAGACCATACCTATAGCTTACGTATCCACTATATGACCTATTCCAGAAAATGTCGGGGACTTTGTAAAAAATTAATAACTCCGAGATTCCGCTTATAAATTGGAAAAAAATTGCATTTACATCCGAAATAAAAGTTTAGACGCCACCATATTTTGAGGGATGTTAGACTATACCTATAGCTTACGTATCCACTATATGACATATTCCAGAAAATGTCGGGGACTTTGTAAAAAATTAATAACTCCGAGATTCCGCTTATAAATTGGAAAAAAATTGCATTTACATCCGAAATAAAAGTTTAGACGCCACCATATTTTGAGGGATGTTAGACCATACCTATAGCTTACGTATCCACTATATGACCTATTCCAGAAAATGTCGGGGACTTTGTAAAAAATTAATAACTCCGAGATTCCGCTTATAAATTGGAAAAAAATTGCATTTACATCCGAAATAAAAGTTTAGACGCCACCATATTTTGAGGGATGTAAGACTATACCTATAGCTTACGTATCCACTATATGACATATTCCAGAAAATGTCGGGAAAATTAATAACTCCGAGATTCGGCTATATTGTAGTTACGAAACCTGATTCTATTTAATTTGCCATTTTAATTAAGCCTTTATATTGCCGAAAACACTTTAGCAACGTTTGATTACGTTTTCTGTTGATTATTTCTCAGTTAATTATTTATTTAATAAATATTTTTTATATAAAATATGAAACAAAGAAAATACCCTTAAGCATTTGCCCAAAATTCTGTGGAAAGATTTGTATTTAATGTTAAAGATGTTTCGAAAACAATTTTCGTATAATTTACTTTTAATGACATGCCCTGGCTTCCCACGTTGTCATTTTTACCAACAGAGGCGTTGCGTTGGGGGGGGGGGGGGGGTATGTTTCAAGAAGTTTGGATGCCTAATTTAAGATTTGACCAGTATTTCTGAATTATTTTCAAAAGTTACCAGCTCCACACCCTAAAAAATGAGTTGGTCACTCAAGCTAATTTTTTCTAGTCTATTTCAGAAAGGTGTAGAGTAATAAAAGCTCATTAGGTATGCAAAGGGACTACAGAGTGACCCAACGAATATTTAAGCCACTTTCATAATTTGGCATTGATTTCATTGCAAAATTCTCTATTTTCATCAAGTGCAGGTAGTACCACCCGGGTTTGGGTCAATTTATGGGGTTTGCCTATTGTTATCCGTTCACAAACACTGAAAATGGTGTAAAAAAGGCGTGCATTATGTATATAGTATTAGAAACATTATTTTTTATTAAACATTATAAAGAAATACAAAAAAAAACATTATACAAAAATTAAATTATAAAAAATCATAATATTTTTCGTCATCTGAGGAACTGTCATCTCCTTTTGACGTTATAATTAACGGGTCGACGGTCTGGTCGATCAGGTGGTCAAGATCCCACATTTTTTCCTTTTCTTTAATGACATGATGGACTGCTTTTCGCCAGTTCTCTGGTGTCAGTTCCTTAATGGCTTGATCAAACAGTAGCTTAACGTTTTTCATTTTGAAAATCGTGTTGTGTCTTGCTACAAATCCTTTTACTTGCGCCCATATAAGTTCTATAGGATTTAGTTCGCAACGATATGGCGGTGTGCGCAGCACAGTTACACTATGTTTTTCAGCTATATTTTTTACGGCATATTTCATAAAACGATGTATGTGTAAATTTGCTATAGTTAATGGCCGCTTCTTTATAAAATTATCTTCTTTTTTTCTTGGGTTAGTTATCATTAAAAATTTAATTCACAAAATTTACCTGCGCCTATGCACTGAAATTGAGCCGAACTGGACGGAATTTCCCATTTTATTACATCTTTCTGAAATAGACTATAGTATATCTAACAATAATCTTTATTTTCCCAAACCAATTGTAGCTGTTGCTTGGTTGTTTTAAACAAAATTCTTTAGATTTGGTAACTAAATATTATTCCTAACTGTATGATAGTATTGGTAACCAAGTTGGCATGTTGCAACCAACAGACATTAGCTTCCTTAGTTCACACTAGTTTAAATATTTATCTTAACCGAGCCCGCACTTTGACAACCTTGCATAGGTACGCAAGAGAACGCGATTCACAGTGTCCCGTCAGTCACTACCCTCTGTCAACTCGCCATTTACCTGTTATGTTTGTTTATTCATGCCGGTCCTCGAAATGTAGTGCGTTTGTGTGTGATTTTTAAGCAGCCCGGTGATATTTTTTATGGGAGATATGAAAATATGACACGTGTGTTCCTTCTTTAGAAAGCTTCATCTGCTAGCGTTTAGAAACGAACTATCGGCATTAGTACCATTGTTCTTATTTCTTTGTTTCGTTCGGTCCTGGCTCGAAGCCGTAATTTGTATCAATAGTTTTGTTTAATCGAAAAATACATGTTTTTAATTAAGTACCGCCATTTTTTGAGGGTTTGATAAAAGTGAGGGGTGCTCTTGAGCTCTTTTATTCCGTGCACGTTACTAAACTCGTAAAAAAAAATTAATTATCTGTGGCAAATCCTCAAAGGAAAGAATCCATTAAAAATACTTGTTTTTTTGCATAAAATGTAAATTTCAAATTTCAAGTATAATAAAAAATTAAATTAAACCCTTGTTTACATGTCCGTGGCAATTTGATTCAGGAGAGATTTTTGCGAAATTACAAATCGCGAGCAGACGTTGATGGCGGAAGGCCCTGGACAAATAGAATGCTGCAATTATTCATTTTGCAGCACGGTTTAATGCACAGTTGGAATGGGCTAAATTTGCGTATGGATATTTTTAATTTGTTAAAATTTTCTTACTGTAGTATCATTTAGAATTCGTTAAGATCGCTTTAAGTCAGGCTTAAGTTGTCTTAGACATTAGAAAAGAACAACTTTTTTTTTTTTTTTTTTATGATAAAACACCTGCACTGTAGGAAAAATCCCTTAAGGCGCTCTGGGAGCGGTGCGAGTGCGAAAAAAGCGATTAACGTTGGTCTTGAAACGTTGAAGATTGTATTCATTGGGAAACACGACTTCAGGAAGATCATTCCACAAAGATGACGTTCTCCAGATGAAAGAATTCTTGAACAATGAAGTTCGAGGAGTACTAAGCTGAACAACATATGGATGAGCGGCAGTGGTTCGCCGTGTATTTCTGTTTTGCATTGCTCTAGGTGGAATCAAGTGGGCAATGTCAGTCGAACACCTGCCATGGAAATATCTGTAAAAGAGAGCCAAATCACCAACCTGTCTTCGATGCTCCAGGCTATCGAGGGTCTTGGTCAGCTCGGGGTCGCCGATTAGACGAACGGCTCTCCTTTGAATGGAATCCAGTAGCCGAAGGGTGTGCTTGGGTGCAGAGCTCCAGACATGAGAGCAATATTCTAATGATGGTCGAATCTGGGCTTTGTAGAGTGTCAAAAGTTGATGAGGTGTGTACAACCTTTTGGTGCAAAAAAGTACACCAAGTTTCTGTGCAGCTGTCTTGGCAATTGCGGCAACGTGATCATGCCAAGACATATTACCTCCCAGATTGACCCCTAGCAAATTAATAGACGGTGCCAGGGGAATTGCGTGTCCTGCCATGACTATATCCGGTTCTGCAATGTTAACCTTTTTGGAGAAGACTGCTGCCTGGGTTTTCTTAGCATTAAATTCGACTTGGTTACTGTCACCCCAAGCCAAAATTTCTTCCAGGTCATTGTTGAGGCGCAAAACTTCATGCTGCCTGCGAAGATGTGCGTCGGCAGCGGATGTTTGGGGAGTCAAGGTAAAAGATGAGACAAGTGTGCTGTCATCAGCAAAGCTATAAATTGGATTTTGGGTTTTTACTAAAACTTGCTTGTCTAATTGAAATTTTAATAGAAAATTTTAATTAGGGGTTCACAAGAACTTCTATAGTCTATTTCAGAAAGGTGTAGAATAATAAAAGCTCATTAGGTATGCTAAGGGACTACAGAGTGACCTAATTTTTAAGCCACTTTCATAATTTGGCATTGATTTTATTGCAAAGTTTATTTATTTTCATCAAGTGCAGGTAGTACCACCCGGGTTTGGGTCAATTTATTTTAGGCCTATTGTTATCCATTCACAAACACTGAAAATGGTGTGAGACAGGCGTGCATTATGTACATAGTATTAGGTACATTTATTTTTTATTAAACATAAAAAAAATACAAGATCCTATATTTTCTCCTCTTCTTTAATGACATTATGGACTGCTTTTCTCCCGTTCTCTGGTGTCACTTCCTTAATGGCTTAATCAAACAGTAGCTTAACGTCTTTCATTTTGAGTTTCGTGTTGTGTCTTGCTACAAATCCTTTCACTTGCGCCCATATAAGTTCTATAGGTTTTAGTTCGCAATGACATGGCGGTGTGCGCAGCACAGTTAAACCATGTTTTTCAACTTTATCTTCCACGGCATATTTCATAAAACGATGTTTGTGTAAATTTGCTATAGCTAATAGTTCCTTCTTTATTAAATTATCTTCTTTTTTTTTCTTTGTTTAGTTATCATAAATAATTTAAAACAGAAAATTTACCTCCGCCTATGGCCGACACCGAAATTAAGACGAACTGGGCGGAATTTCCCATTTTATTACACTACACTTGCACCTTTCTGAAATATACTATAGTAACAGTTTCCGTATATTTTTTCTGATCTGAAATCCATGATTTTTCTGGTGGGTTCAAAAGAAAAGTTCTTATCTTCAAAGACGGATAAGTAGTAGTTCCAGGAATTAATAGAAAGCAAAAAACAGCAGAACACAACGGAAAATTCTGACCCTAAAATATGAATTTTCTCTTTCGTAAACAATTTATTGTTTTTGAACTTCCGGGGTGCGTTATTATTTTTGTATGTTGTATAAAACTCAAACACATACAATTGCTGATACAATCTCACGCAAAGTGTCAGAAAAAAAAATGGCATTATTATTTTATAAAACGTTTTTGCCCTGTGCCTATACCTATTGTGCTTAACCTTAATCTCCACCGGTTTCTTTGTCGTGACAGTCGCATTTTGGCGCGTTGCCAAGTTTTGTTAAAAATACCGCAGTATAGCGGTAATTTAGAGCTCTTGTGTAGGCCGAAGCTTGGATCTGTTTGCTTTTTTTGGTAAATTACTCAGAACGCTAGGAAATAATGTTTCTTCCCGATAATGGAGCAAGACAATTTTTTACATTCGAAAAACTCGGTAATATTGCAAATATCGTGGGTCTTCTGAGGTAGTGGCGTATCTCAAAGAAATAAAACTTTGAGTCACGCCAGAATTATACAGAGCGTTCATTAAGTAAGTACAGAAACTTTAAGGGATTAATCTTTGATTGATTTTAAGACAAAAAGTTCCTATAATTATGGGTCCGCAACGGCTTCGCTTTCTAGATGCAGCAAAGGCATTTTGAGGTTTTTTTTTTATTAATACAGGGTGTTCCTTAATGACGTGCTAATATTTTAGGGTGTGATTCCTCAAGTCATTTTATGAAGAAAAGTTCATATAAACATATGTCCTAAACGGCTTAAATTTTTTGCTACAGGGTGTTGAATGATTTTTTTTAATGCTTTTTTTGTAATATCTCCGAAAGCACTTTAGATAATATTTTCAATTTTGGCATGTGCTAATAGAACATAAAACCACATATGTTAGTTATAAAAGTTATTTTTTGGTCCCACCAGTGGCGTCCCTGCAAACATTTCCTCTGATATTTTTTAGAAAAAAAGTGGTACGCCACTGACATTTTTTCATGGGGATATCATTTCTGATTAGCCTGGTCAATTCTGCATAAAAATGATCTTTTGCGTTTTGCTCCTCAGGCACACCGTTCTTAATTAAAATAATTAAATTAGCTCTACTATTTATTATTAACATTGATAATACAAAATTTTGTTTTATAAAAATTGTTGAAAATGGCCCTACTTCATTATTTAATAGGCATGCTTCCGCCCATCTATTTTAATTTAATTATTTTAGTTAAGAACGGTCTGTCTGAGGAGAAAAACGCAAGAGACCATTTTTATGCAGAATGGACTAGGCTAACCACATGGAAAAATGTCAGTGGTGTACCACTTTTTTTTCTAAAAAATATCAGGAAATGTTTGCAGGAACGCCACTGGTGGGACAAGAAAATAACTTTTATAACTAAAACATGTTTTATGTCCTATTAACACATGCCAAAATTGAAAATATTATCTGTGATTTAAAAAAAAGAACACATATGTTTATTTGAATTTTTCTTCATAAAATGGCTTTAGGATTCACACCCTATAATATTAGCACATCATTAAGGAACACCCTGTATACTTAGTAGGTTATACGGTAAAGTTCGAAGTACAATTACGGAAGTAAAAATTGATTGTTAAACAGACGCGTTTCGCCATATCATGGCTCTTCAGTAGAGCTAGTAAGCAGTATTTGGTGGAACACACCAGCAAGATGTTGCACGGAGCGACATCTGTGTCGTTGTTAGACACTCTTGAGCATACCAGTTTTAGTTTAATTTTCTACGCTGCAATTTTCCGGGATACTATTCGGGACTTGATCATACGTTGGATTAACAGCCGAGCTGGCAACGTTGTGCGACTAAATTGCATGGCATTGAAAGTTTTGACCGTCATGCCTTAGAACGACAGTACAATTTACCACTGTTTTCCTAAGGCTATTACGCAGCAAAAAACAGGAATAGTTTTTATACACAATTTTCTTACCGAATTGGCTAAACCATAAATAATTCGTGGAATCCAAAAGGGGCATTGTAAATTAATCTTTGTAAAAAGGGCCGTTTTCGGTTATTCCCCGACGTGTTGTATTTCTCTTGTCCGTGTACACAAGAGACGAAAAAAAATTGCTAAATCATCCGGCATCAAAGCAAGAATGAAAGGAGGAGTTGCGCTTTTTTATCTAGGATTCGGCGAAATTCGACCTTTTTTTCATCCACGTTTGCTACTCTATCCGAATTAATAATTTTTATACTACACGAAAAAAAACTCTAATCCCTAATCCAGTACAAGCTAACACTTGTAATTTAATGTTTAATACAAGTTTATTTTATCGGGAAACAATAAATAAATTTGGTAAATCTACCGATAGTTCAGGAGGATTGGCAACACTGCCTGCACCACCCTCGTTAATTACGCGCCCTCATGTAATGCGTACGGTTGTGGCTCGGTACTGAATTCTTAGCGGCAGCTTCTTTCTGATGAACGCGTAAAATCAGACATTTTCCAATAGATTTGCGGCCTCCTATACTCAATATCCACGACGAGGCGTTACTACTGTAAGAACTTCTCGGAGGCTTACTGAACTGTAACCGTATCCATTTTTGCTAAGCTCCGCTTATGAATAAACAGCGTTGAATGTAGGATTTCCATCGACTACACCACTAAATATTTGTGTTTCTCGATCAAACACCAAATGGTACAGCTGATCTCTATTTTACGTCTCTGTGGGGGTTTTGAACACATTTATATGCAAAATTATGCGCAATTTGCACTAAAACTGATGTAGTAAAAACGTGTTCAGTAAGCTTACTCCGCGGGGATTGCAAGTAGCATGTAAACAAGTATGGTCTCTTTGACAGTAACCTACATTATGGGTACGAATTGCGATGGCAATTTTTAGCTTTTCCTTTTTGTCTAGAGATGTTAGAAAAATACCGATGTATTATATTTATGGCTAGAATATTTACTTATTGGGTCATCCTTAATGTATTCACTACCTTACCAAAACTGCCCTTGCCAACATTTTCCTCTAAAATAGGATAAGGGCTTGTGCTTGTTTACAGGTTTCTGAAAATTACATATTTTGATATTTCTTGTGTTCCTAGAGAACGCTGTCGGTACTTTTTTTTTAATTGACGGTTTTAATTGACGAATTGGTCTTATTTAAATTGGAAATCTTAGCAAGAACTATACGGGCGATGTTTCTAAATCAATACAATACTGAAAAACTCTTAATTGGATTTTGTAACAATACTAAAAAAGTTGAGAAAATTATTCACTGTCTAGTGAACTTGTAGACTTCTGTTTTTCAATAGTCGGAGATACTTTAGTACTTGAAAAAAAACTTTATATTTAGAGGTAATTTAGCAGATTCTACACTAAAAAAATATATATTCTTTTAGGAACCTTCCATACCAGCGTGAAACGCGGCATCGTGTCCTGGCTTGTCTAATGATTGAAAATGTAATACAAAAATTTTACTAAGGGAAAGACAAGAACTTCTAGTTTGACGGATGATACCTTAATTTTTTTTTTCAAAAAAAATAGGTTCAACTTATATCATCCGCCATGCAGAACATAAGAATAAGAATAGAAATATTACGGCTATTCATGTTAGTTTCCTATTTTCCATTTAAATTACAAACGTTGCATGGATATTATTTTTAAAATCTTTACTGACGCCGCGCCATTTTATTCTCGTGATATTCGTTTATACAGGGTGATTCCTAAGTTGATACTTCTTTTTTAGCTGTGTATAGAAGGCATTAAAATAAACAACTTTTTCAAATACGTTTTTTCAAAAAACTCAATAATAGGCGAGATAGGGAAGTAAAAAAATCTAAGTGCGGGCCTGGTCATAAAAACATAGACCGCTATAGTTTCTGTTGTTTTTCTTGTCTCTTATTAGTCATATGGGTTGTGTTGAGCAATACGCTGCGGTGTATTTTTCTGAAGCAAGTTAATTTTAAATTGTGTGATACGTGAAAATGGTAAAATTTAAAAAGAATAAACTAATAAATATGGTGTTAATTTAATGTGAGTGTCGTAAAAGTGCCGATGTTTCTTCGAGGTTATACGCAGATAGTTTTCCCTTGCGGGCTCAGTCTACACCGAAAACTTTTCTTAATGTTATTCAACGGGCAAGTTAGGCAGAACCGTATTTGATTCGTAGTGTAATAAATGAATGTAAGTACTTTATTTTTGAGTTTTTTGAAAAAAGGTATTTGAAAATGTTGTTTATTTTAATGCCTTCTATACGCAGCTAAAAAAGAAGTATCAACTTAGGAATCACCCTGTATAATATTTTGTATATAAACAAATAAATTGTATTGCCATCGCCAGACGCAGGTAGGTACATTATTTTGTGGTGGAATGGTAGTTTGTACAACAAGAGTGGATATGATGTCTATATCGCACGAGGAAGTAAATTTAGCACGACGTCGTAGGCGGAGTGCTCAAACTTCCGAGCGTAATATGAACCAACAATTTTATACATTAAATTTTAAAGTAATTGTCTAGAAATGAGTGGAAAACGGGAGATTTTTAAAATAAGAAAGTGCATCTTAAGTTGGATAGAAATATATTTTACCCCTTTATTTATTATACCTTTAATTTTTTCACTATTTTGTGCACTCTTTAGGAAAAAATTGTGTATGCATAGACTCTGGGATAAATGTTTTGATTTAAATTAAAAAGAACAGATTTGCATATTTTTAAAGTATATTCTTAACCTCACTTCTGTCCAGTGTCAGAAAACGACTCGTAAAATTTACATGTAAATTTGGTTTCTTTGTAATTGACCACTGTGATTGGTCAGCTTTATATCCTAACTAGGATTGATATGAAATCATATCCGTTCAGTTAACCTGAATATTCCACTTTTCCAATCACTTTAGTGTAAAGGAAACAGCTAATTTCCATGTGGGAATAGGAAAAGGTAGATATTTTTTCTAGCTTTCCTCCTATACTATTGTACAATCGCATGCATCTAAAACACCGTGAAACAAAACATTGTTTCACGAAAATATTTAAATTTTGATGCACGTTTCTATCGTGTGTGAGCAGTCGTTTTGCCGCCCTTTGTGGAAATAATTCTGATGGAAAATACGCTTTAAATTTAATATAGGAACAAACTCTGCAACGACGTTGAAACGCGCGGACTAAATCATGCATGTAAGAAGGCAAAATCTTTACAAACATGTAAGCTCTAGCTAACAATTTAATACGCCCGGAGCTTTATGTCGGCCGCGTTAGAATACAGTGCATGATTTTTGAAAATAAAACTCGTTTTCTTTGGGTGAAAATTGAGAATTTAGTTGGGTTGCTAATAACTGATGCTGTATTGGATACTCGACTATACCACACTAACTAACTATAGTCTATTTCAGAAATGTAGAGTAATAATATGGGAAATTCCGTCCAGTTCGGCTCAATTTCGGTGTCGGTCATAGGCGCAGGCAAATTTTGTGCATTAAATTTTTTAT
This sequence comes from Polydrusus cervinus, assembly GCA_935413205.1. Taxonomy (NCBI): domain Eukaryota; kingdom Metazoa; phylum Arthropoda; class Insecta; order Coleoptera; family Curculionidae; genus Polydrusus; species Polydrusus cervinus. The sequence goes on along the minus strand of OW284517.1, from coordinate 34,283,009 downwards.
AATAACTAACCCAAAAAAAGAAGATAATTTGATAAAGAAGGTATAGCAAATTTTCACAATAATCTTTTCATGAAATATGCCGTGGAAGATACAGCTGAAAAACATAGTGTAACTGTGCTGCGCACACCCCATATCATTGCGAACTAAATCCTATAGAACTTATATAGGCGCAAGTGAAAGGATTTGTAGCAAGACACAATACGACATTCAAAATGAAATACGTTAAGCTACTGTTTGATCAAGCCATTACCGAAGTGACACCAGATAACTGGCGAAAGCAGTCCATCATGTCATTAAAGAAGAGGAGAAAATGTGGGATCTTGACCATCGGTCGGACCATCGACCCGTTAATTATAACGCCAAGAGGAGATGATAGTTCCTCAGATGACGAAGAATATTATAATTTTTTATAATTTAGTTTCTGTATAATGTATTTTTCATATTTTTATTTTTTTTATATATTAAAAAATAAGTGTACCTAATAACCATAATGCACGCCGTTGTCACGTTATTTTTAGTGTTTGTGAATGGATAACAATAGGCAAAACCCATAACCCAAATCCGAGTGGTACTACTTGCACTTGATGAAAATAAAGCATTTTGCAAAATTTATAAAATAATAAAAGCAGAGAAATGGACAATTTTCACAAATTTGGAGTTCTACTGTATATTTTTTCATCAGAATATACAGGCCTTTTTTCTTTACTCAAAAAAAAAACACCTCCACTAATGCACAACTTTGCATTTTTAAATTAACAAATTCAAATGAAACTCTCAATATTCAAATGTCTCGACTTTCATAAAAGTCACGAAAGTTTCTTCTTATATTCCAGGGAAATAAATTTTAAAAAACTTAGTTTTCTATTCGGAACTAGTTAAGCTCTGAGCCCCATTGCGCCTAACGGGCGAGAGAAAAACTAATTTAAAACTGCCTTTATTTAAGTGCGAGTGGTTATTCTTAGGGATTAAAGTGGCGTAAAGGAAAATGGCCTTAAGTGAAACAATTTTCCGTAAAAAGGGAATTATAAGCCAGAAAAATTATATCATCGCAAAGTGTTAAGTGATTGTATTCCGAATTTTCAACCTCACGCGGGGAGTAACGGCGATAGCGTCGCGTTTCTCAACCAAGAAAAATGGTCACGATATGATTTTTGTTTCTTTATTTTTTTAAGAGCATCCTAACAATATTTCTAAGCCTTTCTCCAAAGTAACCAGCTCTATGCGTAATTATGTATTAAAAACTCTTGACCCGAATCCTGGCTAATGTGTATTTATGGATTTTTGAAATCTTTTTAAAATTGGACTCACTCAAGTTCGTTTCTTTAAAGAATAGTTATTTACGATAGAAGTGTTGTAAAGATTCATATTACAACACGAGATGTTAAAGTTGTCAAACTAAGCGTCAGTCGAGTTTAATAAAACATCGAGTGTAGTAATATGAATTTACAACAAGAATATTGTACAAAATTTTATCTACTTTCATCTATGAATAAAAATATTTGGCAAAAGGCATTTTTAAAAATAAAAATGCACCTGTAAAAATGCACCTGCTATTAAGTTTGCTAATCAAGTTTTTTATGTTACCTTTCGCATAGTTACTGTTTCGCATGGTTACTGTCGAAACTTTGTCAAACAAATTCAAAAATATAAAAAGCGTGTTTCAAAATGAGCGATTCTGATGGAAGTTTACCCTCTGATATAGAAGCAGCGGCAAACGAAGCGATCTCAAGTTTAGTTCCGACAAAATCCAAGGCGCGGTATGAGTTGGGGTATCAGAAGTTTGAAGATTGGTGCAAAGCTAACAAAATAAAGGAGGTGTCTGAGAAACTCCTTTTGGGTTATTTTTCCGTAAAGCAACGCTCCCAGAAACCATCTACACTATAGACTCACTACTCAATGTTAAGAACTATGATTTCAGTCAAGAAAAATCAAGATATAAGCAGATTTTCTCAACTAATCGCATTTGAAAAGAAGTTCAGAGGGTTACAAGGCCAAAAAATCCAAAGTTTTCACAAAGGAGGACGTATGTAAGTTTCTTAGTACTGCAGATGATGAAACATATTTACTTATAAAGGTTGTTATGATAATCGGCATTTTTGGGGCTTGTCGGCGCGATGAACTAGCTAAGTTAATGTTGGATTATATTGAACACAATGATTTGTATATAAAAATTGTGATTCCATTCTCGAAAACCAAAATTATGCGAGAATTTGTTATAAGAAGAAAGTGTGACAGGTGTCAACTGTTTAAGTATTTTTCGAAAGTATGCTAAACTTCATCCTCTTAATGCAATTCACAGGCGGTTTTTTGTATTCTATGGAAAGGGAAAATGCACCTCCCAGCCTGTCGGAATTAATAGTTTTGGAAGTTTACCAAAAAAGATTGCAACAAAACTTGTATTGAATAATCCCGAAGGATACAATGGACATTGTTTCAGGAGGTCCTCAGCCACCATTCTAGTTGATGGCGGTGCAAATATGCAGATATTAAAGCGTCATGGGGGCTGGAAATCCCCTTCTACAGCAGAAGGCTACGTTGAGAATTCTTTAGAAAATAAGAAACAAATAGCAAAGAAGATCATGGGGTCAGATACGGATTTAATGATTGGAAATTCGAACGTAAAGGGCCATCCATCATCCACTTCTGGTATACAAATTTCTACCTGTAAAAAGTGTATTATTAATGTTTATAATAAACCTTAAGTGTTATATTTTAATTAATAATTGGTAATTAATTTTATAATTGTTAATAATAAATCATTCTTCTAAAAAGTGTGGTTTTTTTTAACAGCAAAATTTTAATAAAACCGTTTTTTTTTTCATTATAGCACTATTGCTGTAATAGATGCCCTTACAAAACGATTTACAGAACTGTAAAATTCATATTACTAAATGAAAGTAGATAAAGATTTTTAACAATACAATGAAATTAAGCAATAATTTAATATGGTTTTCATTGGCTTAAATTTTTTTACATGACAACCCCCCCCCCCCCCCCCCTAGACCTCATCTTTCCATTGGTAAAAACAGATATTAAATATCTTACTTAGCCACGTGGTCTCCACTGCAGTTTATGGATATCCATGGATAAACTCTTTATTTAATTGCCCTTTTTTTTTGAGACACCCTTTGTACATTTCGTGTTCTGTTTACAACGTTTTACATAATGATATACCACGAATAAATAAATGTAAGTACTCGAAAAACAATTTTCCTAAGTTAATAAAAGCCTGGGTGTTAAATTACTCAACATTTTTATAACGAGTTTGAAAGGTGATATCTCGATGGAAACTTATTTAAATGTGAAGAAAACGGGTCTGGTGAGTGCGGTGACAAACAGTGTAACATTATACCTTTTATTTTTATAAATTAATTATGGAATTTATTGGAGAAATAAGAAAAAGGTGCAAATGTATATAAAGCAAGAAAAAAATAAACAGAAAACTCGTCAATCCAAATAAGAAATAATGTTATATTAATCTCAAGAGAAAAATTTAAAACATCACATGTCATTGTCATTTAGACTGCAAAAACGCTCACATTTCCTTACCTTTGATTCAACTACTGGTTGAAATTTTGGGTTAGTTAAAACTAGCCCTCGGTTGGTCTTCTTTCTATTAGGGAACCCAAACCAAGTGAGTTTAATATCACCGGCAAAGCAGTATTTGCCGTCACCCGCCATTTTTGACACATCGTTGGATTGCCTAATTTGGTAATGGTCAGTCATAGCAGAGCTCAAAAAAACGGGATTTACGCCCATTACATCCATCTCCTGGTCACTTTACCAGTTATAATTTCTATGGAAGTAATTCTCTCAATAATGGTTTCTTTGGTAATCACTTTGCTAGTAAAGTTACCAGGAGATGAATATAACGGGCCTTTAAAATGTTTTATCTACTTTCATTTAGTAATATGAATTTTACAGTTCTGTAAATCGTTTTGTATAATACAGCACTAGTGCTGTAATGGAAAAAGGGTTTATTAAAATTTTGATGTTAAATAAAACCACACTTTTGAGAAGAATGATTTATTATTAACAATTATAAAATTAATTACCAATGATTAATTAAAATATATCTTTCTTTCTTTCTTCACTGAAATCATAGTTCTCAACATTGAGTAGTGAGTCCATAGTGTAGATGGTTTCTGGGAGCGTTGCTTTACGGAAAAATAACCCAAAAGGATTTTCTCAGACACCTCCTTTATTATGTTAGCTTTGCATCAATCTTCAAACCTCTGATACTCCAACTCATACTGCGCCTTGGATTTTGTCGGAACTAAACTTGAGATCGCTTCGTTTGCCGCTGCTTCTATATCAGAGGGTAAACTTTCATCAGAATCGCTCATTTTGAAAAACGCTTTTTATATTTTTGAATTTATTTGACACAGTTTCGACAGTAACTATGCGAAAGGTAACATAAAAAACTTGATTAGTAAACTTAATAGCAGGTGCATTTTTACAGGTGCATTTTTATTTTTAAAAATGCCTTTTCCCAAACATTTTTATTCATAGATGAAAGTAGATAAAGTTTTGTACAATATTCTTGTTGTAAATTCATATTACTACACTCGATGTTTTATTAAACTCGGCTAACGCCTCGTTTGGCAACTTTAACATCTCGTGTTGTAATATGAATTTTTACAACACTTATATCGTAAATAACTATTACAGCGAGCCGCAAAATGCTGTATACAGTAAGGCGTACCATACTTAGCGTAGCTTCATGAAGCAACTCTAGATTTGGGTCCTAGACTGTGTATTATATGTTATGTTTAGCTTTATGAGTGAATTCGGGAATCAGGTCCCAGAGAAATTATGACATTCTATTAAATATTAATTGGATGTTCGTGATGTCATGGCTTTTTAAAAAAATACAATGTTTACCTTGCATGTATCTTAATTATAATTAATTTTTATTAAAATTTTCAAGGTTACACATTACAGGTAACTAAAATTCAGTCTAGCCACGCAGTCTAGTAAGTTATCTAGCAGTTATTTAAGCGGTATTTTATTTAAACTGATAAATATATTCAGGAATGTAGAATAGGGAGATCGAGCTGTTCAATCAAATCAAGAAGAGGTCTTGAATCTTATCTTAGTTTAGATGTGTCTGTGAAAAGAAGTAACAACTACAGAGAAAACCGAAGAAAATGTTATGGAAAATATTGTCTACAAATCAAAGATTTATGAACTTTTAAAAACACATTTAAACTTCAAAATATTATTATTGTCGGTTGTGAATTATTATTGAGTTGTGCTTTTCTCGGTGTATATTATAATATTTTACTAATGGTATTACTGCTATCATCAGGTTTGTTCCAATCCAACCCTCTACGTAGAAGCAACCGAAAACTTAAAAATAAATTATGTCAGAACGGCCAGGAGAACCAAAACATTAACATTGTTTCATCTTCTAAAATTCAAATTATAAAATAACTCAAATTCGTAAAAGGGTAAAGTTTATTTATTTCTTTTTTATTAAATTCTTCCCTCCCATATAACACCATTTATTCATAGGAAATTAAAGGTCGCAAAACATCGTTTTCTATCCTCTTATCTTCACACTTCCTCCCTTATACCTAATACCGTACCGCTTTGAACAGGCGCTTTTAAAACCATCAATTTTTTCGCCGCGTTTCTTTCAATAAAAAAACCTTTTAGTCTCGAGTCAAGGGGTAATTATTTTTTCCACCTTTTTTCGCCCGATTACCCCCCCCGTAGAGAGGCTGAATTATGACGTTAGCGACGCCCACTCGATTGCTTTGTTCTTTCGCTGGAACTAGAACGAACAGGTGCGTGTGCATGTGACGAACGATTTTGCAGGGTTATGTTAGAAAATCCTTTTGTGGTTTTGAAATAGGACTTTCTTCGTCCAGTAGCGTGCATATAATATGAAAAAACATGTACTTGAAAATTCTAGTAGATTTTTATAAAAACAATACTAATCTATCCCAGTTTTCTTCTCTTAAGTACCTTAACTATTCTTATTATCCTGCACCACCCTGCTACTCCTGAAAATCGCGCCATCATTGTTACCACCCGAAACCAATGTAAGCAAATGATAGACCAAAGCAAAGAAGCTCATAACGAAAGAATCAAAAACAAACTTCTTGCCAGTCCTAACGGATCAAGGTCCTTTTGGTCAGTCGCTAAGGCCGTCAGCCAAAACTTTACAAAGTCAACTATTCCACCTCTAACACGTTCCGACGGCACAATAGCAACCACAGCCGGGGATAAAGCAAACCTACTTGCTGAACTGTTTTCCTGCAGAACCGGATATAGTCATGGCAGGACACGCAATTCCCCTGGCACCGTCTATTAATTTGCTGGGGGTCAATCTGGGAGGTAATATGTCTTGGTATGATCACGTTGCCGCAATTGCCAAGGCAGCTGCACAGAAACTTGGTGTACTTTTCCGCACCAAAAGGTTGTACACACCTCATCAACTTTTGACACTCTACAAAGCCCAGATTCGACCATCATTAGAATATTGCTCTCATGTCTGGAGCTCTGCACCCAAGCACACCCTTCGGCTACTGGATTCCATTCAAAGGAGAGCCATTCGTCTGATCGGCGACCCCGAGCTGACCAAGACCCTCGATAGCCTGCAGCATCGAAGACAGGTTGGTGATTTGGCTCTCTTTTACAGATATTTCCATGGCAGGTGTTCGACTGACATTGCCCACTTGATTCCACCTAGAGCAATTCAAAACAGAAATACACGGCAAACCACTGCCGCTCATCCATATGTTGTTCAGCTTAGTACTCCTCGAACTTCATTGTTCAACAATTCTTTCATCTGGAGAACGTCATCTTTGTGGAATGATCTTCCTGAGGTCGTGTTTCCCAATGAATACAATCTTCAACGTTTCAAGACCAACGTTAATCGCTTTTTTCGCACTCGCACCGCTCCCAGAGCGCCTTAAAGGATTTTTCCTACAGTGCAGGTGTTTTATCATAAAAAAAAAAAAAAAAAAAACCACCAGCAAAATCGCTGTATACTATTTTTCTCATATAGGTGCTCCATAAGACCGCATCGAAGGCGCTCAAAACTGCGCTTATATATTATTAGAACCAAACGGCACCTACACCAAAGCGAAGTTGCTACGACCGTGAGCGAGAGAGTTAGGACGATATTCCAGTGTCGTTCGGTACTCTGCTAATAAAATTGTTTGCCATATGTTGCGAACGTTTGCTGGCCACTGTATAAGGCTCAGTGCCGTCTCGGGGGAAGAAGAAGGGGGATCACTGTTCGCCTAAAGGTGTCACATACCCTAGAGACGGCGAGTAATAGGACTTTATACTCCTGTTGCATAAAAAGTAGATGGGTGTAGCGATATTCGGTCTTATAAATAAAATATAAGGCATTTCACAGAAATTACCGAATATAAAATTTTACTCTCTCCGCCTTAACTGAATTTTCAAAAATATATCCTTGCGAATATCTTTAGGCTATACCTACATGGAACCCATTAATTTTAACTTTACAACATTTTATAACTTGTGTACACCATCACCAAACATAAAATGAAGGATATTAAGGTGTTCGAAGTCTTTCTCTACTACATAGACACGAACACGATCAGTGTTGTTAAATATTGTTAAAGACCGCCGTGTTGAACTCATTTACAAATAATGTCGTTTTATTCTTCTGCCAGTGCTTTCCACAAACTCAAAAACAAGACATTTTGTGACAAAATTTCAAATTTACACTCTTAAAAATAACATGGTATGGATTACTAAAATTTGGTTCTGACAACTATTTATTTTCGTGAAATCGGACTCAACCCAAAAATTAGTTTGTACAACCAAAAAAAATTGTCGTTATTGAACTGTTGAACTAATTAATAACATTAACCAACCCAACCTACAAATTTTAGTTGTCACAACGAAATTTTATATACGGTTAACTAAATTTATATGGTACTCCCGCTTTTAAAATGAGTTGTCACAACTAATGTGTAAATATGGAAAATTAAAATTTTTTTTTCAAGGAAATATTGTTTTTGTTAATGATGCAATCTACAAATATTGCCAAAGCAATCATTTATTTGGGACAAACTTTAAAATATTCATAGAGTAACAATTACGTATGTAGTCACAACATTTTGTTTATTATCTTTTTTCTGTACTTTCTAATTGTAAGAAAGAAGTTGAATTATAAATAAGTAAAAATTTTATATTTTTGTCATTGCAGTTGCACATTAGAAAGTTTGAATGAACTGCTTATAACGCATGGCAAATTTAGCAAGTTGATTTGATAGAAATAACTTTAAAAAAAGTCTGTTTCATTTCTAAAAAAAATGTCATGTAATTTATACTTAGTAACGAAAAATATTTCTTCCTATAATAGGTCCCTATTTAAAAAAAAAATGCCTTGGTATTACTATTCTATTAGGTATGCGTAAACTAATTGGAATAAATTATCAGGGATATTATGGTTTTAAAAAAAAAAATTATTTCCAATGTCCTTGTTCTCTCATGTTCTTTATAATACATACTTATGCAATACAAAACAGAAACACTAGATTTTTAACTTATTTTACTCAACCTTTTGGGTTGTTCAATTGCTTATAGAACTGAATGGTCCTTATTTAAATTTACTTATTTGCAACTGCGATTATTAAAAAACAAAAAATATCCCCTGGACTTTCTATTTAAAATATACAGCTATATGAAATTTGTTGTACTTGGTCAGATTAAAAAGTTATCAATATGACGTTCTTTTATAGAAATGGAACATAGAACAAAAACAAAACAAAAAAATATATTTTTAAGTTATTTCTCATCGGGTGACCTTGCCGTGCTTTATAAAAGTCTCATTTAAACTTTCTAATGTACAACTACAATAATAAAAAATAAAATGTTTACTTACTTATGATTTAACTTTCTTCTGCCAATAAGAACGTACACAAGAAAGACAATAAACACAAATAAATTACACCAAATATTGTCACATCCATTTTCCACACGGACACGGCCATGGAAATGGCCAATTATTGTCTTAAAAACACGAAAAAATGGACACGGAACCGCAAAAGCACCCTAACATAAACATAACCTCCTGACAGTCCTGGCTAGAATGATGTCACATGTTACCCACCGGGCAAGGGCGTCAAGTCTCTGTTGATGCCGTTAGTTATAAATATGAAGAATAATATTACTTGAAAAGAAAAGTTAGTTCTGGTAACTAAGAATGTATTTTAATCAAAATTTACAAAATGATAGGGACTTCAAATTCATAATGTGTTATTACAACAAGCTTAATTGATAAATACAAGTTTGTAGGAACTTTGATGTAACATTTAAATAAGATATATACAGAGTAAAATTCAGCTAAACAAAATATTTTATTTCTGCCAACTAATATGAAAACAAGATATTTTCTTTGTTCTGATGGCATCATTTTTTTGTTAATATAACCAAGAAAAAAATCTTTTTTGTCTTCCTAACTAAAAATATTTATTTTTGGTAACGTAAACACAAGAACAAATAAAAATTAGTACCAAATACCAAGTCATTTTTAAGAGTGTGTCTGTGCGCAACGAGTATCATTCTTTGCTCGCATGACACTATGTTATTTACGAGCTCCTTAAGGCTCTTAAACAACATTTCATGCAAAATAGCCACAATATTACATATTACTCGCTTTACTGAATCTCTTCAAGGAGTCATAAATCTAAAATATCCACTTTAGGAAAACCAGTTCCCCGTACAGCTAAGATGCAGCCGATCTGGGTCATAATATCTCTTTTACGACCATCGAACGAAAATTTTATTACCTACACCTCTTATCGGTCATCGTTTCCATGAAAATATTAAGGTTTTAATAATAAATTTAAGCACTTTTTAGAATACGGACCTGAAATGTTTATTTAATTTATTAAAGCTCTCTCGGCCTAGTACGCAACTAAGTACTGCTTTTAGGAATTTAAACGACTTTCCTTTAAATTTCGGGAGTATACAGGGTGTTTCGTAATTGTAGGCCAGTTTCGAAAAGTCGATAATAAACTGCTGGACAATTGCTTTCGAGCAAGAAAAATTTCGCCTAAATTTAACAGTTAATATTTTCTGAACCAGGTATGATATCGATCTACGGTTTTAAATGGTTGATAGATTCATCCCTTGAGAAACAATTGCCAATGTTGGATTTTCATTACCTGTCAGAAAATTTTATATACAGGGTGTTAAAGAAGACGATGATTTTTGCTCCAATTATAATGGTGTGTAACTTTCACAATAATATTTTTAAATTTTATCACTCTACGTCAATTGAATCACTGGTTCATAGCAAAGAAAGTAATTTGTCAAATTTTTGATATCTGCTATATTTTAAGAAATACCGATTATTTTGGAAAACCTTGCTTCAACTTATTGGTAGCTATATATAGATCGATTCGGTTCCCGGTGGAACACCCTGTATATATTGGATGCACGCTGCTTGCTGAATTCAGACGCATTATTGTAATCACATCACGGGTACATTTTTTTTGTATTTTTCCGAAAATTACCGAAGCGTTTTAAATAAAAATCCGATCTATATGGACGACCGTGCCGACCTAACAGTTTTTCTTTCCACAATCCTCTGTGAAATAATCCAAAACAAACGTAATCTGTGGAAATGGCTTTTATATAGGTTAAATCCTGGGGCGGCTAAATTATTCAACATCTGGTTCAGTTGTGCTATATTCACCTGGTTTACAGGGAATGGTTAAATAACGCGCAGCGGGTATTATTTTCGGCACTTTCATAAAAAGGTTTACTTTTTATCGATCGATAAGACCGTTCCAGACCAGCGTGAAACGCGGCGGCATCATTTCCTGGCTAGTCTAATTCATAATGTAACACGACAATTGTATTAAGGGGTTCACAAGAACTTCTAGTTTGGCGAATGATACCTTATTTTTTTTTCAAAAAAAAAAATTGAGAATTTATTTTTTCTCTGACCACCTATGAAAATGAGAAAAAAGCACGGTTAACTGGGCTCGAAAGCGTTGAATATCACACGCGTGTGGAAAAAAATATTTCCACTCTAGAGTTGAAATACAAGGCACACTATTTAATTTAAACATATGATCCCAATTTGGCAGACCACCCCTATTTATTAAAAAGAACAAATTTTAAAAAGCAGTAATTGTAAAGTGTTTAACTTATTTATCATGTATGTATTTGTCGAGTGATTCAGAATTAGAGTGTGAAAATACTCCATCTGAAATTATAAAAAATGTTAATAATATACTGGAAAATCTATTACTAGAAAAACAAATCGCGCTGAAGAGAGTGTCATGTATAAAACAATAAATGTTTATGGGTAGCGATAGCGTAGAGACTAGAGCTCTAGCCTACAGATCGCAAGGTCACAGGTTCAAATCCCATCAGGAGTATTTGCATTTTTTTATAAACACAATAAATAATTTATAGAATTATTTTGAATTGAAATCTTCCTTGTTGGGTGAATTTTTTAAATTTATGTTTAATGCATCTTTCCTTAATTAAATCTAAAATTTTTCATTCTGGTTAATCTAGAAGTCAATCCAGGATTAGTTCAGTTCTTCCTATGATATATAAAATATGAAAAAATGAAAAAGTTAAACTACAAATAAAGGAAAGCCTGTTGACAAACTATGAAAACTATGAATTAAGTAGAACATAATCCTAAGTATGCTCATTTCAACACTAGTTTTGATATTTTATTTTCAACACTAGTGTTGAAATATTTCTTTCACAAATCAAAGGCTTTTTTAATAATTCTTTGTGGTCGTAGGAAAAATAGTGCACATTACTGGTGTGAAAGTGATTATTCTAAAACTCGGCGAATTTCCCTAAATAACCTCGTTTGAAAAGTATTACTTTCATCACTTGTTTAGTAATATACTATTAAAATTTGAATTATATGGGTTCAAACTATATCATCCGCCATGCAGAATATAAAAATAGAAATGTGCGGCTATTCATGTTAAATTCTTTTTTTCCATTAAAATTGCAAACGATGCCCCGATATTACCTTAAAAATCTCCACTGACGCCGCGCCATTTAATTCTCGTGAAATTAGTTTTTATAATATTCTGTATATAAAAAAAGGAATTTTATTGCCATCGTCAGATACAGGTGCAATATGCGCGTTTTGGTGGAAACGCACTATTTGTTCGTGACGACTTATCGACTACTGTTTGCTCTTAACATGGTGTGTTCAGTAATTTTTGTTTTTTATTTCATTATAAAGTAATTTTAGTTTACCAAGCAAATTTTAGCTATTACTTGGTTGGTTTAGACAAAGTTCTTTAGTTTTGAAACTAAATGTTATTCTTAACTATATTATAGTATTGGCAACCAAGTCGGCACGTTGCAACCAACAGATTAGCTTACCTATAGTTTCCATAACAAGTTTAAATATTTATCTTAACCAAACACACCAGGACTATCAAGAGATGGCGCTAAAAGTTATATACAACTCTAGAAGGTTTATGATGTTGTAATTTTTAGTATCAGGACTATCGTTTTAAAGGTATAGACACCTACCCTGTATGGACGAGTACGAAAGAGTTCGAAACCGGTCTGAATGTAGTTGCGTCCTACCAATAGTAAAGTCTTCCATTCTTGGTGCAATCTGATTTGTATTTTGACACAATGTTGACAAAATATGACCTTATTTAATGCATTTTCGATACAAATTAGTTCTGGCAACAAACATACTCTTGAACCTAACAAGCAGTTAGTTTGCTAATGTTAAAAGTGGCCAGTAACCAATGCCGGAATCGGCCTAGCAATAAAATGTAGTCTCCGTTACTAAGTTTCCTGTTGAGGCTATTTTAACCACATATATATACATACACTATATTGGCAATACAAGCAGCCGCACGAAGCAAGAATACCCCCATCGTGCGATTCAAAATAACCTGAGTTGGGGGCCGTGGCGCTTGCGCAGTTTGGAAAAAATTAGGCAACCCACACGATTTCTAACAGAACGTAAACAGAACCCAAGGTCTCTTGAATAGAACCGGCTCGCCGTTATATTCTTATTAGTCGCCATCTTTTGTTTCGTTCATTCGTTTGTTGTTATAATTTCCAAGTTTTGGGTGTTAATATTATTTATAAAGCTTTACTTTAGACATTTTTTTTTGTTAGTTTGTAAGTTATAGTCGTTTCCATCTTTTTACGTTGTATTCGTTCGGATGTTTCGTGTGTGATTGTGGATATTATTTTTAAGTTTTGGGTGCGAATTAAGGTATAAAACTTTACCAGACATTTTGTTATTAGCGACCCGTGTCTCAAGATGGGTAGAAAAAAGTGCATGATCCTTTTTTGCACGAATCCCGGTTCAATACCAGGTATAAGGTATTTCATGTATGTAAAATATTGGTTACTTAGTTTTATTTGACCATAAACTATACACTGTACACACCCAAACTAACGGGTGAATTTAAATAAAAGCTTGTAAAAATCTTTTGAAAGTCGGCCCTGTCAAATGTTTACATCAAGAAGCAAATTTCCGATCTGCGCAAACTCAATGGCCCCTGATCATCTGCTTACAGTGGTGTCATCATTGAATTATGGTATTAGCAATATAGTGTATGTATATATGTGATTTTAACTAACTTTTCTTGTCACGGGAACTAAGATTCTGGTATGGTATACTAGGCCAGTTTAAGAGTGTAGGCCATCAAATTATCAGATAAACTACCAGCTCCGTGCAAAATACCGCCACCGGGTTTGCCAATTTGCGTTGCTTGGGTTTCCTTCCCTCCGGACGTAAGCCGATACTTTTTTAATTTTTCACATCTGTGGTCAGGTTATTCCTTTTACCCATTTAGGGATAATGTATGTGGAAGTTAGGGGAATATGGGCTTATATGTATACAGGGTGTTCTTTAATGACGTGCTAATATTTTAGGGTGTGATTCCTCAAGTCATTTTATGAAGAAAAGTTCATATAAACGGCTTAAATTTTTTGTTACAGGGTGTTGAATTGTTTTTTTTTAATGCGTTTTTTTGTAATATCTCTGAAAGTACTTTAGATAATATTTTCAATTTTGGCATGTGTTAATAGAACATAAAACCACATGTTTTTGTTATAAAAGTTATTTTTTTATCTCACCAGTGGCGTCCCTGCAAACATTTCCTCTGATATTTTTTAGAAAAAAAGTGGTACGCCACTGATATTTTTCCATGTGGATATCATTTCTAATTAGCCTGGTCAATTCTGCATAAAAATGGTCTCTTGCGTTTTTTCTCCTCAGGCATACAGTTCTTAATTAAAATAATTACATTAGCTCTACTATTTATTATTATTAACATAGATAACACAAAATTTTGTTTTATAAAAATTGTTGGAAATGACCACCATCATTTAATAGGCATGCTTCCGCCCGTCTAATTTAATTTAATTATTTTAGTTAAGAACGGTGTGCCTGAGGAGAAAAACGCAAGATACCATTTTTTTGCAGAATTTACCAGGCTAATCAGAAATAACATCCACATGAAAAAATGTCAGTGGCGTACCACTTTTCTTCTAAAAAATATCAGAGGAAATGTTTGCAGGGACGCCACTGGTGGGACAAAACAGTAACTTTTATAACAAAAACATGTGGTTTAATGACCTAATAACACACGCCAAAATTGAAAATATTATCTAAAGTACTTTCAGAGATATTACAAAAAACGCATTAAAAAAAAATAACTCAACACCCTGTAGCAAAAAATTTAAGCCGTTTAGGACATATGTTTATATGAACTTTTCTTCATAAAATTACTTTAGGAATCACACCCTAAAGTATTAGCACATCATTAAGGAACACCCTGTATAATAGTGCCCACACTATAAATTCAATCTATTTACATCATACGCAACGTCTACGATAAGTCGGCACCCAGAAAGCGATAAGAAAATGCTCGTTTTATATTTTTTTCATGTTCTTCCACTTCTCGATGTATTAGGCCCGGTTATACAGGGTGAGTCAATGATAGAGTCAAGTTAATTTTCGCCTTTATCTTAAGAATTAGATAAAAATTCGAAATACAAAAGTTGTAGAGACCATTGAGGTGCACATTTTAAAATTATGCTGGAGTATACGGGGTGGCCCAAAAAAACGTGGCGAATATAACTTGGATTTTTTAAATGGAACACCCTATATATTGTATTGTTTTCTGATTCTCTACAAAATTCTTATTCTGTAAATGTCATATGTCTAAATTTAATAGTTTCTGAGATATTGACGTTTAAAATATGGCATTTTAGACTTTGACAGGCTGTAACATTGGAATGGTTCAACTTACAGAAAAATGGTTTTCACCTCCCAATCCTAATTTTTTATTCCCTATCCAAAGAAACCAACGTCCGATTTACCATAATAAACCAAAAATCCTGTTTTAACGGTTTAACATGTTAAATCGGAAGTTGTAACTTTTAGTTACAATAGAGACGCATTTTTTGCTGGAGTTCTTATACGAAAGACAGAAAAGTAAACAAGAATGTTATATTTGTGGCTCCTACTCTACCTGTCCCAACTTATTCTTTGCCCATTTTTCGCACAAGGGTTTCTATACCCGACACGCGTTGAAAATAAAGCAGGTGATAGAAAAAAGGGCTTTAAAAAGGGTTCAACCTGGAGCTGATTTAAATAAAGACCTGTTTTTGGCGCCACTTTATGCGTAAAATTGGAGGGTAGACATTGGTTATACGACGTATATCGTTTTGAACGGTTAAAATGTGTTTGTGCTGACAAAATAAAAAAGGTATAATAATATACAGATGACATCAGTGACATAAATACCTTTTTAAGTGTATCCGAACGCGTTAAAAACATGGACATGATTCGGATCAAGATAATGCAATGTTATTAATATATACAGGGTGATTCCTAAGTTGATACTTCTTTTTTAGCTGTGTATAGAAGGCATTGAAATAAACAACTTTTTCAAATACCTTTTTTCAAAAAAACTTAAAAATAGGCGAGATACAGAAGTAAAAAATCTAAGTGCGGGCCTGGTCATCAAAACGTAGCCTGCTATACTTTATGTTGTTTGTCTTATAAGTCATGCAATTTACGGGTCGGTGGTGAGTTATTTGGCAATTAGCGATGTGTTTTCTGAACTAGTAGATATGGTGCTAATTTACGGTGAGTGTCGTCAAAGTACGGCTGCTGCTTCGAGATGTTTAAGTTAGGCAAGACCGTATTTGATCCATAGTGTAATAAATGAATGTAAGTACCTTATTTTATAGTTTAAAAAAAAAGGTATTTGAAAATGTTGTTTATTTTAATGCTTTTTATACACAGCTTAAAAGAAATATCACCCTGTATAGATATAATTTCACATGGAGCTGGTAACTTTGGAGAAGAATTTAGATATATTGTTTGGATGCCCTTATACCGGGTCCGCCAACGTGGCGGGGATGGAAGATTAAATCATTATCGGGGAGCCAAAAAAACGGTTTTAACGGTTTAACATAGTAAATCGGAAGTTGGTTTTCTTGGATAGAGAATAAAAAACTAAGATAGGGAGGTGAAAACCATTTTTCTCTAAGATGAACCGTTCCAATGTTACAGCCTGTCAAAGTCAAAAAATGCCATATTTCAAACGTCAATTACTTAAAAACAATTGAATTTAGACATGTGACATTTTATACAAAATATACGTGGAATTGTATAGGGAATTGAAAAATAATATAATATATAGGGTGTTCCATTTAAAAAAATGCAAGTTTAGTCCGCCACACTTTTTCGAGCCACCCTGTATAATGTAAAATATTTTTAAAATATGCCGCTTTTAAGTCCATACCTCATGCTGGTTTAGTAATTTTGATAAGTTCCTCGATAATGATTTAAATTTCCGTCCCCGCTTCGTTGGCGGACCCGGTATACCTCACTAAATATTTCTAAAAAACGAAACGTTGTATCTGAAAAGAAATATTTTCTTGAGGAGCATAGCCTTAAGAAAATGGTCTTACAATTTAGTCACAAGTGTGATACATCATCAGTTTTGAGAGGTCAAAAGGTACTAAAAAAAAATTTAAGTTCATATTGATATTGGTAGGTATATAAAAAATGAAATTTCGTATCTGAAAAGAGAATTAAATTAGTTTATTGAAGGGGGTCTTGATTTTTTAAAATAATCAGTATTTTGTCTTTAAAGATATAATAAATTTTCCGTGTTTTTAAATAAAAAAAAATTATGTGATTGGTTAAAAGGGCTCCAAGCCTGCTTGCTTTACGCTAAACTAGCGAACATTTTGTTGGTTTATTATACAATTATTTTTAAATCAATTTCGTGTGGAAAACATACCCCAAACAAAATTAAGTGTTACACAAAACCTACAAACACGAAACTCGGTATCGTTTCAGCCGCGTCCGCACAAAGACCTATATCAACGTTGAACCCTCGTCCGGATTTTGTTTTGTGATTTTATTTGAATAATTAACATCTTTGTCTTTATCAAAGGGGGCTCTGGAAACTGTTATTTAAATAATACGAAACAGCGAAAACAATCAAACATCGCAAAGCCCTTTTTATTATATATAAAAAAATGTAAATTATAATTTAAGAGAGCAAACAGTAGTCATCACGAACAAACTGTGCGCTTCAGTGGCGGCGCCACGGGGGGGGGGGGAGGTGAGGGTGGCCATAGGCCCACCCTAAAAATAGGGGTGCCCACCCAAAATGGAGGAAATCGGTTTTGTAATGGAATTTTCGTTGGGGATAGGGTATATGAAAAAGGAGTAGTATTATAGAAGGATGTAATAAAAATTTTTTTTTTTAAATTTGTCCAATCATTTTTTTTAAATGTTTACTGACTTCAAAATGGTGAAATATTAAAATTAAGAAAAACGTCTCCTACGCCGTCATTTTGAAAATAAAAACATTGTTTGATACATCGTTGTACAGGGAATTTAGGGAGCTATCCAATTCTGAAATTTTAAGTCTTTACCAGCAGAATAACCGAACTAAAGTATGTAAAATGATTTCGTCGTCACGTTATATTATTTTCTAATGTATATTTATTATAAATCAAGCAATTTATAATATTAATAATTGAATGGCAGTAATCCAAAGTGTATTTATTATAAATCAAGGTTGATTTCACCATATTTAATTCAGCCATGTATTCATTAGTACTCTTATGTATTTATGATGAATAAATTCTTCGATCAGTGTGGCACACCGTCCAGTAATGGATCATTTTAATAATTTAAAAAGATAAAAAAAAGTCTTTTACCGCCTAAAGCGATTTTTTTCCACGAAACTTTGTTTCCTTTTACGTCTTTTATCTCTCCCGACTAGTCTCCATAAAAGTAGGCAGATCTACTTATTCCTCCCAGTTTCAGCTCTTAACACCTCCAAATTGGATCTGTCATTTTCCTTATTATCTTCAATTTTTCTACGAAGCAGAGACATTTAGAGCCCTCGCATTTTTAAGAATATTCCTTTAAATTGACGAGATAAATATAACTTTAAAAAAAATTTTGTCGCGCATTAAGGACGGAAAATTCTTTTAAAAACTTAAATAGGGGGCAAGGATTTTATTATCTTATGTTCTTTTTTTAAATCAAAGAACAATAACACAAAATAGATTTGACAGTGCAAATATACCTCAATTACGTTACTACAGTCTATTTCAGAAAAGTGTAGAGTAATAAAAGCTCATTAGGTATGCAAAGGGACTACAGAGTGACCCAACGAATATTTAAGCCACTTTCATAATTTGGCATTGATTTCATTGCAAAATTCGTTAGTTTCATCAAGTGCAGGTAGTACCAGCCGGGTTTGGGTCAATTTATGGGTTTTACCTATTGTTATCCATTCGCAAACACTAAAAATAGTGTGACAAAGGCGTGCATTATGTACATAGTATTAGGTACACTTATTTTTTTATTAAACATTATAAAAAATACATTATACAGAAATTAAATTATAAAAAATCATAATATTCTTCGTCATCTGAGGAACTGTCATCTCCTCTTGACGTTATAATTAACGGATCCACGGTCCGATCGATCAGGTGGTCAAGATCCCACATTTTCTCCCCTTCTTTAATGACATGATGGACTGTTCTTTGCCAGTTCTCTGGTGTCACTTCCTTAATGGCCTGATCAAACAATAGCTTAACGTCTTTCATTTTGAATGTCGTGTTGTGTCTTGCTACAAATCCTTTCACTTGCGCCCATAATATAAATTCTATAGGATTTTGTTCGCAATGATATGGCGGTGTGCGCAGCACAGTTACACTATGTTTTTCGGCTATATCTTCCACGGAATATTTCATAAAACGATGTCTGTGTAAATTTGCCATAGCTAATAGTTCCTTCTTTATCAAATTATCTTGTTTTTTTTCTTTGGTTAGTTATCATAAATAATTTAATGCACAAAATTTACCTACGCCTATGGCCGACACCGAAATTGAGTCGAACTTAACGGAAGTTCCCATTTTATTACTCTACACATTTCTGAAATAGACTATAATTATTTCTCAAATATTGAGCGTTGACGAAAACAAAATACTAACTCTTTTTTCTGTTATTTCCAGGTACGTCTTTGACGGGGGCCATCGGGGACTAGATGCATTAAGTCCGCATGAAAAGAACATAAAAGAGCAAATAGAGGAAACCCCGGGAGAAGGAGGACACTGAGGGCCCGAAACGGGCTAAGTTTTTTCTTTTACAATCCTGGAAAACTTTTGACAAATATTTAATGAAGGCTTCCGGTCCTTTTAAGGTGAAAGAAAGTATACCTGTCCGTCTGGGGATGGATAGATTACAAAGAGCATAGGCGTGCATAGGGTAAATTGTTAAGAATGAGCGATGAAATGTGACTTAGGTAGTTACTTTAGTACATAAAAAAGCCGCGATTGGTTCATTCTGAGCCTGCTGCGGGCTTTGAAAGTCTATAGCGGTGTAGACAGTGTTTGTCTCAGAAGCGGCAGCGACAGCCTTGTCTATAAGAGTTTCATGGAACAGCTCCGTAAGGAAATGTGCTCCTTTTTTTAGCGACCCTCATCACCACACCAAAAATGTCTGTCTTTCATCAGTAGGTATAACGATTCGGTGTCACAATAAAATTTATTATTTTGGCTTTATAATGTATGAACTTTGCTTCTCTTTTTTATAGTGAGCCGACTGGAAGCGCGACAATGTTATACATCGCAAGCGTCGAAACACAATTTTTTTTTCCGAGGGCCCGTCCGTGGGCCGAATATGTGATCGCAGTTCCCTGCACTAGTTTGTGTAGGTCAACTGGGGTGAACGTCAGGATGTCCTCTGGTTCAAGTTTTGGTTGCCCGAGTGTTTATTCCCTCTTTCGATCTAGTGACTCGCAATGGCAAACTATGTGCTGTACAGTTTCTCTGTCTTGTCCGCATAATCTGCAGTCAAGGTCTCGATTGTACAAATGCATTCTGTGCAGATGGTTCTTGACAGCCATGTGTCCTAGTTATTTTTTGTCCCACCAGTGGCGTCCCTGCAAACATTTCCTCTGATATTTTTTTAGAAAAAAAGTGGTACGCCACTGACATTTTTCCATGTGGATATTATTTCTGATTAGCCTGGTAAATTCTGCATAAAAATGGTCTCTTGCGTTTTTCTCCTCAGGTACACCGTTCTTAACTAAAATAATTAAATTAAATTAGACGGGCGGAGGCATGCCTATTAAATGAAGGTGGTCATTTCCAACAATTTATATAACAAAATTTTGTATTATCAATGTTAATAATAATAAATAGTAGAGCTAATTTAATTATTTTAATTAAGAACGGTGTGCCTGAGGAGAAAAACGCAAGAGACCATTTTTATGCAGAATTGACCAGGCTAATCAGAAACACCCGGTAGCAAAAAATTTAAGCCGTTTAGGACATATGTTTATATGAACTTTTCTTCATAAACTGATTTGAGGAATCACACCTTAAAATATTAGCACGTCATTAAGGAACACCCTGCATAATTTAATTAATTAACGTGGATTTGACAAGATTTCCCTTAAGAGGTGATGTCCACTCTGTATCGAATATCCATAGAAATAGATAAATGGTGAAGGGTCACAGGGATGGAGTTTCTTTAAGCAAATAGGGTTATTTTTCTTTTTAAGGGTCGGTTTTCTATTAAAGGGACTGGTTTTCTATTAAAAGGTTTAGTTTATTATTCTTATCACTTCCTTCTCTTATAAATGCTTACTTAAGGCGTTTTGGGCTTTAAAAATGTTTTTGGGTCTTCATGGAGAGTTAGAATGGTCGATATAAACATTGAAGACCGAGTTTTCTTAAACTCGATTTCCTTTGTTTAAAAAAATTATTATTTTATTTTAAAGTTTTATGACATATTCCTGAATATATGATTTTTGATCAACGAGGATCCGTTTTCACGGGACACAATGATAAATGTTACCATGATGTACCAAGAAATCATAGACTATTCATATAGTTCCGCAAAGCGCCGCACAATTCAAAGTTCAGTAAAGGCGCGCATTCTTTAACAGCGAGTCACGATAAAAGAATCATACATTCACAGTCGCGCCGCGCCATGGATACAAGCGAGCCGAACAACAACGAAGCCTGCTGAAAAAGGCTGGGCAAGAACCGGTAGCGGAACCCGAAAGATCAGTTCCTATAAGGTCTCAAGATGTGCGGCTTATGGTTTGATTGATTTTGGCTTAGATTAAAAATAAATTAGACTTTTGAGATCACCCGGTATATCTAACAATAACACTAAAATCTTTCTCCTTAAATCCCGAACTTATCACTTCGGGTTAAAAGCTTGGCTAAACCCTTGTTTGTGTAACCTAAAAAAAATATCTTTTAAACTTGGACCCCTCTAAAAGTTCTTTTGTTTTTCTTTTTTAAAGTTTTTGTAAGGATTATCTAAAAGCCCGTTTATTGCCATTTTGGAGGTTATTTTAAATACGATTGTTTAGATAGGTGTAAAAAATGCAGCAGCTGTTGACATATTTTATCGGGACTGCCGAAAAAGATCTTCAAATTGGAGTTATTCTATTAAATTCGTATTTTTTTTTAAATTTCCCCCCTACACCTCGCTAATACCCGTTGCCATGGCCTCATAAATATGCCTTTGTGTTTATGTATCATCGTAGATGGGTAAAATATTATCCCTTAAAAGTGATGTCTAGTGACGCATTCGCCATTTCGTTTTTTAATCA
The DNA here is from genome assembly GCA_935413205.1 of Polydrusus cervinus. Taxonomy (NCBI): domain Eukaryota; kingdom Metazoa; phylum Arthropoda; class Insecta; order Coleoptera; family Curculionidae; genus Polydrusus; species Polydrusus cervinus. Next base: position 34,260,873 of record OW284517.1, on the reverse strand, counting down.
ATATTTCGTTGATTTTTCCTTTTATCCAAATACCGACATTTGAAGCATAATAACGTACAATTTAAACTGAAACAAGTTGAATTTATAAAGGAATAAAAGCAGAAAAAGAAAAATGGATAAATTTTACAAATTTTTGTGTTTTGCTCTTATTAATTCATTAATCAAAATTTCTTTAGTTCAAAACTGTAGGTAATTGCTACTCAAGGACGGATATTTGGCCGTTTTTGAATAAAGTGAAAAGGTTAAGACATATTGATCAAAAAATTAAATGGCGAATGCATCATTAGACTTCACTCTCCAGAGCAAACAGTAGTCGATGAGTCATCACGAACAAATAGTGCATTTCCACCACATCGCGCATAATATCCTGTGTCTGGCGATGGAAATAAATAGTACATTGTATACCTAGTAGGAAAAGCTGAACATTCCCGGACGACCGTAAAGATTATATGTCGAGGCGCAAGCCGAGACTGACAATTCGGAGTCCGGGAATGTGGCTTTTTCTACCAGGTATACATACTATTTTTCCGTAAATCAAAAATTATTAAAAGGAAATAACTTATTACAATCAGCTTGTTAAAATTTTGAAATAAATATTATTAACTTTGTTCACAAATAAAGGATGCCATTAAATATTTCTGTTGTAACTATGGAAACACAGTAGTATTGAATTGTCAAGCTTAACACAGTTTAGTTTACAAGTAGCAGTACAGAAATAACATTTCCTTACAGTACAATAATAAATATTTCCTAATAGTTATTTGCCGTTGGCTAGCAACGACTGTGTGTAAGGAAATATTAACTTTTTTTTTCAGAAATGTTATCAAAAATGTCAATATTTCCGATCCATTTTCGGAAGATGTATTTTTTTATATACAACATATAAAAACGAATTTCACGACAATTTTCAATTAAACAAGCTAGGAAACGATGGTTATGGTTAAATCGTATATTTTGGGGTTTTTTCTTCTATACAAACATTATTTCCTCTTAATCCTGCATTTTACTTTTTTACAATAACTTTGTATAATTAATTGCTTTTAAATGCCGGCTCACCGACACTTAAAGGGGGCTTTGAGATAAGAGCAGATAAAAGCAAGAGAACTAGCGGCTCTAGCCACTATTGCATAATTCAAGAGATCGCCGAATAAAAAATTAGAATTGGAAAATGTAGGAAAACGGCCTTGTGGCTTTTGTGTTGCATCGCAAAGTGGGAAATATTTTTTAAAATATTTCGAAAAGTAAGGTTTGTAAATGACAGGAGTTTTAGAATCGTTTTAAAATATTGTTATAGCATAAAATGGCTGGTAAGTAGAAGCCACAAAATATAACGTTGTTTACATTTCCGTCTTTCGTAAAAAAATTAAGCGACAATGCCACCTGTTGATATTACACAGAGGTTTATTCAGTAAATTAATATAAATAAAACATTATACAGGGTGTCCCATATTTTATGGGCCGTAGAGTAACTGGAGATACTAGACATAAAACTAAGGGTGTTGAAAGTAAAGTTTATTCTCAAAAATAAGCTATAATTTTAAAACGGTTTAATGAATCGAATTGAAAGTTGGCAATATTATGTTTTTATGAGCAAGAAATAAGAATTTGTAGAAATTTTTAAGTTTCAAACTAGAGGGCGCTAATTACATACACTGGCCTTCATAAATCTATGATTTTTTTTCTTACCTGTGATATTAGGTGTTTTTCAATTATAGTTTCTTAAAGAAGGGCATTTTCTGGGTCAAAAAGGTGTACATATTTGATTGATCTTAATATCTTTAACGGTTTTCGAGATATTTCCCTTTAAACATCCCAAAGCATAAAAAAACATAGTACATAATTAAATTAATATTTTAATTATCAAAAAAAAACTTATATGACATAATCGGCTGAGTTTGATGTCTAGTATCTCCAGTTACTTTACGGCACATAAGTTATAGGACACCCTGTATATATATTTTATATTGGTTCATGTTTAATCCTACCTTTTATAATAGAATAGAACACTTCACCATTTCTTCCCCTCCTACAGAAATGAACGAATTACCACTTTTATCAAAACAATAAAATTAACCCTTTAAAACGTAAAATGTTCCAGTATGAATTTAGAAAATACGTATCTGTAAATAATAGCAGTCAACGTGGACTACAAGTAAGCCCCATCTAATGTATTCTAATAAATATTCTATTGGCCTTAAAAGCCCATATTCCGCTGTTCACTGGCTTAATTAGTTAGACATTGCAAAATTCGACTAATCGACAGTATTTCCGATCACGTGTAGCCGAAGTAACCGAAGCGCTGATACGGCTTTGCTCTGCTCTTATCTATAGCAGACTCTACACTATCAGCCTTACTGACAGTTCTGAATGATGTCAATCCTTGGTCATTCTTGCATCAGTCTTTTTTTAATGAGAATTTACATCAGTCCGGCCGTCAATCCTTGAAATTTGTCTTTACACGATCAGTATTCAGTCATTCCTTTCTTAAAACTATCAGTCTAAATGATCGTGTACGGTCTGCTATAAATTGTTGAATCCCGTGATATACAGAGTGATTCCTAAGTTAATACTTCTTTTTTAGCTGTGTATAGAAGGCATTAAAATAAACAACATTTTCAAATACCTTTTTTCAAAAAACTCAAAAATAAGGTACTTCGTCATTTATTACACTATAAATCAAATACGGTTCTGCCCAACTTGCCCGTTGAATAACATTAAGAAAACTTCTGGGTGTAGGATAAGCCTGCAAGGGAAAGCGTTCTGCGTATAATCTCGAAGCAGAGGTCCCACTTTGACCACACTCACCGTAAATTAGCACTATATCTACTATAGTTTGCGCAACCAATTCTCTCGTTTTCCGACAGACGACAGCAGTAATTTGTCATCCATCAGCTCATATCCGGGACCTCATAATTTCCCAGGATTTTTAGTGAACGTCACGTTGTGAATTGTGTTACGGAAAGTTAACATACCAGAATTCACTTATCTTTGAATCCATCTTGCGAGAGAACTGGAAAAATCTACTATAGTTCACTGTTTTCAAACTTTACCATTTTCACGTGTCACCAATTTAAAATTAACTTGCTCCAGAGAAACACACCGCAGCGGATAGCCAAATAAATAACTGACCACCGACCTGTAAATGGCATGACTAATAAGAGATAAGACAAACAACATAAAGTATAACAGGCTACGTTTTGATGACCAGGCCCGCACTTAGTTTTTTTACTTCTAAATCTCGCCTATTTTTAAGTTTTTTGAAAATAGGTATTCGCAAATGTTGTTTATTTTAATGCCTTCTATACACAGCTAAAAAAGAAGTATCAACTTAGGAATCACCCTGTATATGCTTCTGGTTCATTAAAGGCCGCATTCTTTGATGGAGTTTTTATACAGAATACAGAAATGTAAACAATAATGCTATATTTGTTGCGCTTACTCTACAAGATTGTTTAAATATACTAAAGTTTTAATTGTTCAAATCTATGATTCAATAATAATAAAAAAATTATTGGAAAAAATCCTAAATATTACATGGACACAAATAAATAAATAATTCATTTAATTACAAAATCATATAACTCAATGGAGGACGTTGGTTGGTTGGTTGGTTTAAGGCGGGGGTTGTGCGTTCGGCCCAAGCTTCTTGCACTGCAGCCTAGTGGCTTATTGTGCTCCCCTATCTTGCTAGAAAAGGTTTGTTCCTTTAATAAGGTCCAGCAAATTCCTACCAAGTTTGTCATGTGGGAAGTTATCCCCACATTGAATGTCTCCGAAGATTCTGAGTCTTCCTCGGGTCAGTGCTTCGCAGTTATATATGATATGTGAGGCGGTTTCGTCCTCATCGCCGCTCTCGATTAGACTTCAGCGCACCTGAGGTCTAATCGAGAGGTTTTGGGTTCGATTCCCAGCGGAGGCATAAAACGTTTTCAATTTTGATCGTGTCTGTATGTTAAAAAAAGTGTGTGGTTATGTTTTAATAATTTCAATACGTTTCAATTGTCTTTAGATAAAGTATACCAGACTAACAATATACGAGTATAAATTAATTGAATCATCCCGACTGGTTGAGAGTCGTATGGCCCCATTTTCCGGCCATACTGCAGTTAACTAAAGAGGTTAAATATACGTAGCGAATTAGGATCTGGGTCAAGATAGCCACAAATTTAACTACCCTATTACTAGTCACGCTGCGTTGCCAAGTCTGTTGCTATTACCTGCTCTAGGGTTATATCGGGAAAGTAAATGAGCGCACATGAGCACCCCTCTCTCCCTAATAGGGAAACCACACATAATTATCACATATACATAACCGTATTAAATTTTAAAAAACTCTAAATTTATAAATTCGTTTAACGTCCCTTTAAAAAATCTATTTTTGAAAAAACATCCGTAATAAGATCTGTTATCGTTCTTTACGAACAAGCGCTCCTTAAACTGTGCTGTCCATCACTGGCGTGCATACAATATAGGCAAAAAACCATGGGAACAATAAAACAATTTTTTTTGTATTAATTTTTATCCGTGTAACCAGCTTTGGCAATTTATCTCTACATTAATATAATAAATAATAATATAAGACCGAAAAATTAATCCTATATCATTTTCACGAACGCATTCTTTGCTTATTTATATCGTAAATTAGATCCCTGTATAAGCATTCCGTAAGACCGTTCTAAAAGCAAAGATCTTGCTGTACATTAGCGTCTTATGCAAAGGCACTGCTTTTGTACGAGTGAAAGCAAGTGAGAGAGCCGGTAGGCAGTACGATAGAGATGTAACAAATAAACCCGTCGCAACCTTCGACCTTCCTTCATCTATCAGCCCGTGCCAAGAAAGCACGCGTGTGGTAAGTGCATTGGTGCCAATCCTTAAGTTTTACCGTAGTTTGGAAAATACTTCGCTTTCTCAATATAAAATATGAAACACGCCTCTATAAGTTTTATTATTAATTAGTTTAGTTAGGATATTTTTAAAGGGATAACGGATAAGGTATCGTAAAATAAGAAGCACTTTTGTGATAATTTACATAATTTTGCTGATAGGTTCATAATATTTAATAATCAGTAAGCTTATCATCATAATATTTCACATTATAATTGACTTCTTTTTGGCAAAATTGGTTTAATCAGGTGAATGATAGATTTTTAATTTATAATTAGTGTTTTCGCCCTTTTGCTAGACTGAGTTTTGAAAAGTAAAGAAATAGCAGCGCATATGCAGAACGATCCTTTTCTGGATTAAATAGAATTCATACCTATTTACGAAACACACAGGGAGAGACACGCTTAAGTAAATTAACACTAATTACTCTGGAGAGCGACCTTTTACAGGATTTAAAACGCAAAACCAATTTTTATGACGATGCTTTAAAATAATTTTTACTTAAAGACCACCGTGTTGAACTAATTTACAAATAATGTCGTTTTATTCTTCTTCTGTCACAATGCTCTTTCCACAAACTCAAAAACAAGACATTTTGTGACAAAATTTGAAATTGTTTTATTCTTCTTCTGCCAGTATTCTTTCCCCAAATTCAAAAACAAGACAAAATTTGAAATTTAAATGCTTGAATGCTATGGAAGATAAATTTTTCTCTTAAATGCAATTTTTGCCTACCCTGGTTAAAACAGCATTGCTCGCCACAGCTGTCCATAAATCTATGTCTTTCTTTTTTTAATTCAAACTCGTTCTTTTTCTGTTTCTTGGGCACACATTTCTTGTGCCGCCGATTGAAAGAGGTGGGTGATTCGATCTTTGAAATATCCGTTTCAATTTCAATATATCAAATATCATTATTTTTGTGTACCGAAAATCATGTTTCAGGAGTTAGCAAATACCAAGATATTGACGCCTGAAAATTTAATTAGCGGGATTTTGCTGGTCGGCAAAAACTGACCAATATCTAAAATACCGTTTCCGCGGTATTTTTTCCGCAATGTGGCAATACGCAAAGTTGCGACTGTCATGACGAAGACGTTCTAGTATAGACTTTGGGTACACCTTTAATAACCTATTATCCTTGCTGTAACCCTCGGGATAGGGATGTTTGTGAAGCACTTCTCCCCATGAATTCGTAATGAATATATGAATATCTTGATTATTTTGTGGATTTTTAGTATGTTTAGTGGTAAAAACAATTTAGACCTTTTTGAGGAACCTGGAAGTTTGAATTTTACATATAAAAAAGTCATTTACAAAGTAGTTTATGTAAGTTATTTAAATTTATTTCACCAGCCCATTCCAAAGAAAGGCAAAAAGACCCTGCCAAGCAACTACCGACCCGTCGCATTGCTTTCAGTAATTTCAAAAGTAATGGAGAAAGCTATTAACCAACAACTCCTAAAGTATCTGGAAGGGCTTAACATTATCAGCGACCATCAATACGGTTTTCGTAAGTCCAGATCAACAGGTGACCTTCTGGCATATGTCACCCATCTTTGGAGCAACACCATCGAACATCATGGAGAATCCCGGGCTGTTGCACTGCACATCTCTAGGGCTTTTGATCGTGTTTGGCACGATGGGCTTCTAAGTAAATTGCGATCCTACGGTATGCCTAATGGATTTTGTTTATGGTTAACCAGCTTCCTTAAGAATCGTTCTCTGCAAGTGGCGATTGACGGGTTTCTCTCAGACACCTTCACCATCAATGCCGGTGTTCCTCAAGGGTCCATATTGTCGCCTACCCTCTTTTTACTGTATATTAACGACCTTCTAGTGAAAACCCAAAATCCAATTTATAGCTTTGCTGATGACAGCACACTTGTCTCATCTTTTACCTTGACTCCCCAAATATCCGCTGCCGACGCACATCTTCGCAGGCAGCATGAAGTATTGCGCCTCAACAATGACCTGGAAGAAATTTTGGCTTGGGGTGACAGTAACCAAGTCGAATTTAATGCTAAGAAAACCCAGGCAGCAGTCTTCTCCAAAAAGGTTAACATTGCAGAACCGGATATAGTCATGGCAGGACACGCAATTCCCCTGGCACCGTCTATTAATTTGCTGGGGGTCAATCTGGGAGGTAATATGTCTTGGCATGATCACGTTGTCGCAATTGCCAAGGCAGCTGCACAGAAACTTGGTGTACTTTTCCGCACCAAAAGGTTGTACACACCTCATCAACTTTTGACACTCTACAAAGCCCAGATTCGACCATCATTAGAATATTGCTCTCATGTCTGGAGCTCTGCACCCAAGCACACCCTTCGGCTACTGGATTCCATTCAAAGGAGAGCCGTTCGTCTGATCGGCGACCCCGAGCTGACCAAGACCCTCGATAGCCTGGAGCATCGAAGACAGGTTGGTGATTTGGCTCTCTTTTACAGATATTTCCATGGCAGGTGTTCGACTGACATTGCCCACTTGATTCCACCTAGAGCAATGCAAAACAGAAATACACGGCGAACCATTGCCGCTCATCCATATGTTGTTCAGCTTAGTACTCCTCGAACTTCATTGTTCAAGAATTCTTTCATCTGGAGAACGTCATCTTTGTGGAATGATCTTCCTGAGGTCGTGTTTCCCAATGAATACAATCTTCAACGTTTCAAGACCAACGTTAATCGCTTTTTTAGCACTCGCACCGCTCCCAGAGCGCCTTAAAGGATTTTTCCTACAGTGCAGGTGTTTTATCATAAAAAAAAAAAAACATTTTCAAAATTTGGAAAAAAATTATTACTTTTACAGTACTTAATAGCCCAGTTAATTTTTCTTTCTAAGCAAAAATATGATACATTAATAAGTTTGTAAAGTGCCATCTTTCGGCCAATTCAACCCTTCGAAACCAAAGTCAGCTTTTAAATTTTTAATGGAGACCCCTTATTTTTATTCGAGTTTAAATTTTATAAAAGTTCCCTTTTCAATGACATGACACTTTATCATTTGTTTTAAAAATGGCCGCCTAGATCAATTTGCCTCTGTTTTCTAAATTGTTCATAACTTTGGTAAAACAGGGTAAGTGGTAAAGAGTAGGCCATGGAAGCGGTAAAATGATTTATTTTAACCTACTTTATAACATAAATTTGACGTGCTTGAGAAAAATGTATTTGTTAAGGCTATTTTATTTACAACGTATTTTTTAAAAAACAAAGCGGAATTTCTCGATTTCTTAAAATGTCAACCCGTTTTTGTTTGATTATTCTTTCTAACGATGTATCACAAGTTAATAATTATTTATTTCGTAATAGTAGAAATTAACAAGAAATATCATAAATGTAATTTCTAGACCCGCATAAGCCATAAGAAGTTTTGTCAAGACCAGTCTAGTATGCCGTGGAAAAAAAAAACACTATTTCTGCTTTCATTGGACCAAAATGTCAAATGGTCAAGTCAATTTTATATTATAAAGCAGGTTGAAATTAGTATATTACATAACAAGTGATGAAAGTGATACTTTTCAAACGAGGAGATATTTAGCACGAGGCGTTAGCCAAGTGCGATAATTCTCCGAGTTTTAGAATAATCACTTTCACACGAGTAATGTACACTATTTTTCCTACGACCACAAAGAATTATTAAAAAAGCCTTTGATTTGTGAAAAAAATATTTCAACTCTAGAGTTGAAGGCACACTATTTAATTTAAACATATGATGTGAATTTCACAGATCGAAAGGTCTCAGGTTCAAATCCCATCACGAATACTTGACTTTTTTTTATAAAAACATTAAATAAATTATAAAATTATTTTGAATTGAAATCTTCTTTGTTGGATGAATTTTTTTATTTAATCAAGGAAAGATGCATTAAACATAAATTTAAAAAAATCACCCAACAAGGAAGATTTCAATTTAAAATAATTCTATAAATTATTTAATGTTTTCATAAAAAAAAGTCAAGTACTCCTGATGGGATTTGAACCTGTGATCTTTCGATCTGTAGGTCATGGCTCTAGTCACTAAACTATGGCGACCCATAAAGACTTCTTGCTTAAGTTTAATATATGACATTTTCTTTAGCGGGGCTTGTTTTGACTGGTAATAGATTTTCCAGTATATTCTTAACTTTTTTATAATTTCAGATGGCGTATTTTCACACTGTAATTCTGAATCACTCGACAAATAGGCGTTAGCCGAGTGCGGAAATTCTCCGAGTTTTAGAATAATCACTTTCACACGAGAAATATACCCAATTTTTCCTACGACCACAAAGAATTATTAAAAAAGCCTTTGACTTGCGAAAAAAATATTTCAACACTAGTGTTAAAATTAGCATACTTAGAATTCTGCTCCACTTAATATCTGGTTGCATAGTTCTTCAATAGGGTTTTCCTTTATTTGTTTATCCTTAATTTTAAATTTAATCAAGGAAAGATGCATTAAACATAAATTTAAAAACCCACCCAACAAGAAAGATTTCAATTCAAAATAATTCTATAAATTATTTAATGTTTTTATAAAAAAAAGTCAAATACTCCTGGTGGGATTTGAACCAGTAACTTTGCGATCTGTATGCTAGAGCTCTATTCTCTACGCTATCAGTACCAATAAGGATTTGTTGTTTAATACATGATACTTTCTTCAGCGCGATTTATTTTTTTTGGTAGTAAATTTTCCAGTTTATTATTTTTTATACCTATTATCAGAGGGCGCATTTTCACACTCTAGTTCTAAATCACTCGACAAATACATGATAAATAAGTTAAACACTTTACAATTACTGCTTTCTAAAATTTGTTCTTTTTAATAAATAGGGGTGGTCTGTAAAATTGGCACCATATGTTTAAATTAAATAGTGTGCCTTGTATTTCAACACTAGTGTTGAAATATTTTTTTACACGCGTGTGATATACGGCGCTTTCTAGCCAAATTAATCGTGCTTTTTTTCTCATTTTCATAGGTGGTCGTAAGAAAAGAATCATTTTAACATTTCCATGGCCTACTCTTTACCGCTTACTTTGTTTTATCAAATTAATTGACATTTTAGAAAACAAAGAAAAATTGATCAATGACATGACACTTTATCATTTGTTTTAAAAATGGCCGCCTAGATCAATTTGCCTCTGTTTTCTAAATTGTTCATAACTTTGGTAAAACAGGGTAAGTGGTAAAGAGTAGGCCATGGAAGCGGTAAAATGATTTATTTTAACCTACTTTATAACATAAATTTGACGTGCTTGAGAAAAATGTATTTGTTAAGGCTATTTTATTTACAACGTATTTTTTAAAAAACAAAGCGGAATTTCTCGATTTCTTAAAATGTCAACCCGTTTTTGTTTGATTATTCTTTCTAACGATGTATCACAAGTTAATAATTATTTATTTCGTAATAGTAGAAATTAACAAGAAATATCATAAATGTAATTTCTAGACCCGCATAAGCCATAAGAAGTTTTGTCAAGACCAGTCTAGTATGCCGTGGAAAAAAAAAACACTATTTCTGCTTTCATTGGACCAAAATGTCAAATGGTCAAGTCAATTTTATATTATAAAGCAGGTTGAAATTAGTATATTACATAACAAGTGATGAAAGTGATACTTTTCAAACGAGGAGATATTTAGCACGAGGCGTTAGCCAAGTGCGATAATTCTCCGAGTTTTAGAATAATCACTTTCACACGAGTAATGTACACTATTTTTCCTACGACCACAAAGAATTATTAAAAAAGCCTTTGATTTGTGAAAAAAATATTTCAACTCTAGAGTTGAAGGCACACTATTTAATTTAAACATATGATGTGAATTTCACAGATCGAAAGGTCTCAGGTTCAAATCCCATCACGAATACTTGACTTTTTTTTATAAAAACATTAAATAAATTATAAAATTATTTTGAATTGAAATCTTCTTTGTTGGATGAATTTTTTTATTTAATCAAGGAAAGATGCATTAAACATAAATTTAAAAAAATCACCCAACAAGGAAGATTTCAATTTAAAATAATTCTATAAATTATTTAATGTTTTCATAAAAAAAAGTCAAGTACTCCTGATGGGATTTGAACCTGTGATCTTTCGATCTGTAGGTCATGGCTCTAGTCACTAAACTATGGCGACCCATAAAGACTTCTTGCTTAAGTTTAATATATGACATTTTCTTTAGCGGGGCTTGTTTTGACTGGTAATAGATTTTCCAGTATATTCTTAACTTTTTTATAATTTCAGATGGCGTATTTTCACACTGTAATTCTGAATCACTCGACAAATAGGCGTTAGCCGAGTGCGGAAATTCTCCGAGTTTTAGAATAATCACTTTCACACGAGAAATATACCCAATTTTTCCTACGACCACAAAGAATTATTAAAAAAGCCTTTGACTTGCGAAAAAAATATTTCAACACTAGTGTTAAAATTAGCATACTTAGAATTCTGCTCCACTTAATATCTGGTTGCATAGTTCTTCAATAGGGTTTTCCTTTATTTGTTTATCCTTAATTTTAAATTTAATCAAGGAAAGATGCATTAAACATAAATTTAAAAACCCACCCAACAAGAAAGATTTCAATTCAAAATAATTCTATAAATTATTTAATGTTTTTATAAAAAAAAGTCAAATACTCCTGGTGGGATTTGAACCAGTAACTTTGCGATCTGTATGCTAGAGCTCTATTCTCTACGCTATCAGTACCAATAAGGATTTGTTGTTTAATACATGATACTTTCTTCAGCGCGATTTATTTTTTTTGGTAGTAAATTTTCCAGTTTATTATTTTTTATACCTATTATCAGAGGGCGCATTTTCACACTCTAGTTCTAAATCACTCGACAAATACATGATAAATAAGTTAAACACTTTACAATTACTGCTTTCTAAAATTTGTTCTTTTTAATAAATAGGGGTGGTCTGTAAAATTGGCACCATATGTTTAAATTAAATAGTGTGCCTTGTATTTCAACACTAGTGTTGAAATATTTTTTTACACGCGTGTGATATACGGCGCTTTCTAGCCAAATTAATCGTGCTTTTTTTCTCATTTTCATAGGTGGTCGTAAGAAAAGAATCATTTTAACATTTCCATGGCCTACTCTTTACCGCTTACTTTGTTTTATCAAATTAATTGATATTTTAGAAAACAAAGAAAAATTGATCTAGGCGGCCATATTTAAAACAAATGATAAAGTGTCATATGTCATTGAAAAGACACTTTTCTACAGAATGTAATTATCCAAATAAAATGAGGGGTTTCCATTTAAAATTTAAACGTTTACATCACTTCCGGTTAAACCGGAAGTGGGTTTGAATTGGCCGAAAAATGGCAATTTACAGACTTATTAACTCTACAAATTTTTAAATCTTAAGTTTTAAAAATTACGGAAAATTTTTTATTTCTAATATTTTACCCGGTAGACATATCGCCCTAAAGTAGCGATATGTAATAAATTCAAGGTGTCAAGTCGGTATACTGATATATAGTTTTTTTAAATATCGATATATTGATCGGTTGGCATGATCTAAAAATGATGCGACAACCGTCAATTGTATATTAAGCGCAAATTGTTTAATTCACGATCATAATATATATACTAGAAAACTATGCAATTTTTTTTTAAAAATGTCAGTTATTTCTACTTATTTTTTATTAAGAAATAAAACCTTATCTCGAAAGTACACAACAATAACACTATAAACAAAGGTATTTGTTTTTCCGCAGTGTTTATGTTAAGTATTCAAGTATTATGGTCTTTGAACTTACGATAAAATGCGCAGTGTTAGGGCATTAAATAGGATAACGATAGTAAATATTTACAAAGTACATAAGCAGACTGTTGCAGCGATGCAGTTTTACTGTTGAAACCCAAAGGGCTTTCCGGTTTAATGTTTACCGCGTGTATAAATAAGGATTTACACAACTATATAAGCTTTTTTTCGTGCTCCTTATGCTAATATAATATGAATCATTACGGAAGTGCTATCAAAATACTGAGTCCTATGATAACAAATTGCAGCAAAATAGTTTCAAAATATCGCTTTAATATAACAAGCTAGAAAATTCACCATTTGTCTTTTGAAATTTATTTTACGCCTTGATTGGTGGATTTTTAAAGGCAACGGGCGAAAAATGACAAGTAGAGGTAAGTAACAATTAAACATACCCCAAAAATCCAAACCTGGCACAAAATGTACAACCTTAATAAATAATAAACTGCTTGCAATTCTTTATTCGAGGGAACCTAGACGTTTCAATAAAACTACCGTAAGAGCGTTTTCACACGGCACCATATATCGCGCGCGACAAACGGTCGCAATATTGCTTCTACACCAAATTATGTGTTTTCTAATGAGCCATTTTCACACACAAGCGATATTAGAGAACACATAATTTGATTTAAAGCAATATTGCGACCATTTATCGCACGCGATATATGGTGCCGTGTGAAAACGCTCTTAGACTGGGGCTATTTCAGCATGCGTGGGGCTATTTCGACTCCTCCTGAATTCCATGGTTGGTTGGTTGGTTTAAGGCGGGGGTGGGGTCGGGCGTTCGGCCCAAGCTTCCTGCACTGCAGCCAACTGGCTTATTGTGCTCCCCTGTCTTACTTGAAAAGATTTGTTCCTTTTATAAGGTCCAACAAATTCCTACCAGGTTTGTCATGCGGGAGATTATCCCCACATTGGATTCCTCCGAAGATGTTGAATCGTCTTCGGGTCAGTGCTTCGCAGTTATATATGATATGTGAGGCGGTTTCGTCCTCTTCGCCGTAAAGTCTGCATTCAATGAGACCATTGTAAATACCTATTCGACGTAGGTGTTTTCTCAAGTGGCGGGGCCTGTTAGTAGGCTTTTTTGGGTTTTCCATGGTTACATCTAGGATATTAGAATGAAATTTATATTTCAAAAGAAAAATAATGTTTCTTTCCAAATAAATTTTTTTATGTGACTTCCTCTTAAAAAAAGCTGCGATCGCCACTGAACTTCTCATTTCTTACAAAAATAAAAAATGAGAAAGTTTTTGACCTGACTGAAGAAGACGTATTAGTTTTTTTTTAAATTTCATTTCCTAGTGGATAAATGGATAAGAAAATATTTTGCGTTTTTCCCTGTCTTACGTGAGTGACGCATTACTTCTGTAAGATATTAAGAAATACTCTTGAATAAATCCAGGTACGTAAATCAAATCGGCATAATAAATTGCTCTTTTTGTGGAAAAATTAGGTTGTCGTTTTTTGGAAAAAAAAATTGTTTAAAATATCCATGGAATTCGTATATTGAAATTATATTTGCATTCTGTGCAGATGATTCTTAACAGCCATAAGTCCTGTCAGAATTCCTGTAATAGTTCTCAGCTGATTCCTGTTTATTTGAAGCAGCCGTTTCGTTAGTCTCGGGTCTGGATTCCCAATGAAGCGTTTGTTATGGTGTAATCCCTGTTTTCCCGTGGATTTTGTGTTTATTCCTTATTTATCACTTTATAGCATCTCGTACCGTGCATCCTGTTACCCTGAGTGCCGGTTCTGGACCAATAAATGTCTTTTCTGAGCCCTTCTTCATCGGCTTTTTCGTTTCCTGTAACTAATACATTCTTGTCCTGGTATCCATTGCAGTATTACTTTGTTTACTCTTGCCAGGGCCTCCAGTTCTCCTTGACATTTCCATACCAGTCTTAAAGTTACCTTGTTGCATATTGGCGATCTAAGGTCTGCTTAATTGTCAGAATATACAGGGTGTCCCACCGGGAACCGAATCGATCTATATATAGAAAACTATACATAGGAAAATTTTAAAAAATTGACAGTATGCTGATGCTGATGGGGGCGACCGGGCTAAAATATTTTCATAATGGTGGCACTTCCGCTTATACCGGAAGTAAGTGTAAACTTTCTTATTTTAAATGGGACACCCTATATATTATTACATTTTTGCATTCTACGCAAGATTCTAGGCAGATTTTGTATACCATGTCCTATACCTATGTCTAAACGTTTTTGACATATTTGAATTTTTATGTCAAAAATGACGTTTGCAAGCCTTAGAATAATTATCAATTTTTTCTATAAAGAAGCCTTATTTATTTAATGTAAGTGGGATTCCTTGTTATAAAGGACCCGCTTTAATAGATTTTTTATAATATTTTGTAAGCTATAAATACAGGGTGTTTAAAAAATAATGAAATTGAAAAAACTGCAAAAAGTCCAGATTTTCAAATAGAAACACCCAAATTTTATAATTATTTCTTATTTAGCATTAAAAATAAGGGTAAGTTTGTGTAAAATTGTATATCTCAAAAATTTTTAGTTTTCGAAATATTGCCAATTTAGTATTTTTATATGGCGATCTTGCAGCAGATTTTAAGATCAGTTGCTCCTAGTTGGCTATGACGGCATTGAAACTGTCACTTGCCATTTGACAATAATAAATAACCATGCCGGGACGCTTCAATGCCGTCATAGCCAACTAGGAGTAACTGAACTTAAAATCTGCTGCAAGATCGCCATATAAAAATACTAAATTGGCAATATTTCGAAAACTAAAAATTTTGAGATATACAACCTTACACAAACTTACCCTTATTTTTAATGCTAAATAACAAATAATTATAAAATTTGGGTGTTTCCATTTAAAAATCTAGACTTTTTGCAGTTTTTTCAATTTCATTTTTAATCTTATTTTTTAAACACCCTGTATTAATAGTTATCAAAATATTATAAAAAATCTATTAAAGCAAGTCCTTGATAACAAGGAATTCCACTTAAATTAAATAAATAAGGCTTCTTTATAGAAAAAATTGATAATTATTCTAAGGCTTGACGTTTGCAAGCCTTAGAATCAACAAAATCTGCCTAGAATCTTGCGTAGAATGCAAAAATGTAATAATATATAGGATGTCCCATTTAAAATAAGCAAGTTGACACTTACTTCCGGTATAACCGGAAGTGCCACCATTATGAAAATATTTTAGCCCGGTCGCCCCCATCAGCATACTGTCAAATTTTCAAAATTTTCCTATGTATAGTTTTCTATATATAGATCGATTTGGTTCCCGGTGGGACACCCTGTATATGGATCCGCTTATTAAGGTAAGCCCTCCTAGTGTATCTTCAAAACTACTTACAGCCGCTTAGTGAAAATTTTTCAATTTTTGTACTGAGGGGGAGGGGGACCGTCAATAACATATAATACAAAACTCATTGAAATATCCCCCTCGATAACCTTTGTTGTTGCTTAGTAGCGATAAAACCAAATCATCATAAAATTAATATTAAAAAGGCTACAACAATAATTGTAGATATTAACTTTCTCGTCATATTACACAACTCGCTGAGTTTATACAAATATGGAACATTGTATTTAAATGGAATGTAATATTTATGCGAACGGGCTACATTGTTCAACGGCACGAAGTTGCTTTGTCTCTGGATTCTGTTTTTAAATGGGAAAATTTAAATCATAACCATGTTTGTAGTGGTAGCTTAATATAGAACATATTTGTTTTCGTAACAAGAATAATTTTTAATATACCAGTAGCGTGTTCAAATACCGTACACTTCAGGGGCTCGAGCCCCCTTCAAGGCGTCCTTTACAAGCAAAACATTAGGAAAAATTAAAAATAATTTAAATGCAATACGTACGTTCATAAAGTGAGCAAAAATATCTTATAAATATAAATAATAAATATACTATTTATTATCTTGGTTAAGTCAATTCCAAGGCTTCCGTAATCAAGATACTTAGGTATAGAAATCAATCGCTATAGTCTATTTTAGAAAGGTGTAGAGTAATTAAATTGGAAATTCTGTCCAGTTCGGCTCAATTTCGGTGTCGGTCATAGGCGCACATGGAAGCGAAGAGGGATTTTTAAAAGACAGTTTGACAGTTGAACCTTTCAGTCGTTCAATACGGGAGATTACTACGAGGACATGAATTCGAATGTTTTTGTTTTGAGGACTATTTTGGTAAAATGATAAAATATCTTCCAGCTGTTTCAGTAGTAGTTATGGATAACGAAAGCTATCATTTACGACGCACAGAGAACACTCCAACTTCATCTTGGAGAAAACAAGAAATTATCGACTGGTTAACCACCAATATTATGGAATTTGAAGATAATTTGATAAAGAAGGAACTATTAACTATAGCAAATTTACACAAACAGAGTTTTATGACATATGCCGTGGAAGATATAGCTGCAAAACTGCTGGAAAGCTGCGCACACCACCATATCATTGCGAACTAAATCCTATAGAACTTATTCGGCGCAAGTGAAACGATTTGTAGCAAAACACAACAAAACATTTAAAATAAAAGCTACTATTTGATCAAGCCATTAAGGAAGTGGCACCAGAGAACTGGCGGAAACCAGTCCATCATGTCAATAAAGAAGAGGAGAAAATGTCGAATCTTAACCACCTGATCCATCGGACCGTCGACCCGTTAATTATAACGTCAATAAAAGATGACAGTTCCTCAGATGACGAACAATATTATGATTTTTTATAATTTAATTTCTGTATAATGTATTTTTTTTTATAGTGTTTAATGAAAAATAAGTGTACCTAATACTATTTATATAATGCACGCCTTTGTCACGCCGTTTTCACTGTTTATTGACCCAAGCCCGGGTGGTACTACCTGCACTTGATGAAAATAAAGAATTTTGCAATGAAATCAATGCCAAATTATGAACGTGGCTTAAATATTCGTTTGGGTCACTCTGTAGTCCCTTTGCATACCCAATGAGCTTTAATTACTCCACACCTTTCTGAAATAGACAATTTCTTGATGAAAAATAAGGTTATTTGGAAATAATTCGAAAACTACTAAAGATATCAAAACGTGGTTTTCGTCAGAATGTAGGTATTTTTATGCTCTTCAAATATAATATTATGCAAAAAGTATACCGTTGCGTTAATTTTTTTAAAGAAAATTAGGAAAAACTGCTACTTTTATACATAGCGCCCTCTGTAAAACAAAATACGAATTAGCGACTATCAACAAAATTACTTTCTTATTAAGTGTAAAATTATCTTTCCAACCTTAACTTAATAGGGCTATTTTTAAAATTACTTAAATTTTGTCCCCTTAGTTACGCCCTCTAGCGGCAATCGTACAACTTTAAAAATTGGAGAAAAATTTAGAAATTTGGTTATTTTGACTTGGCCTTATTAACGCTTTTATAAAATAAACGACAGTTTTATTGATTGTGGTTGAAAAATGGACCCAGTGAATTTTTGATAGTCTTATTATCCCTATTTTTATCCCTTCGCTATTCCCTATAATTAAAATAGTTTAAATACTTTACAGCCTCATTTATAGTTTAAAGTTTGAAACTTTAATCTCCTTTTGGTTACTAAAACTTTTAATTTACCCCTTTAGAGTTGAGAATCTAACCATATTTGTTATTAATCCGTTGATAGTTCAAACTAAGTTTGTTCAGTGTTTTAACTAAATTCGGTAAGAGAGGCTTCTTGTTGTATAATCGAAAGTTTTAATGACGATTTAAATAGATGACACACAAAGGGTTCTAGGATGTCATTAAAGTCTGTAACAAATTATAAGGAACATTTTAAATATTTAAGTAATGATAAACTCTGTATTACTATCGGACTATTTAATTCTTTAAAAAAATATACGGAATGTTCTATTTAAAATAAAATACGTATAGTCTATTTCAGAAAGGTGTAGGGTAATGAAAGCTCATTAGTTATGCAAAGAGGATACGGAGTGACCCAACGAATATTTAAGCCACTTTCATAATTTGGCATTGATTTTATTGCAAAATTCTTTATTTTCATCAAGTATGGTAGTACCACCCGGTTTTGAGTCAATTTATGGGTTTTGGGTATTCTTATCCATTCGCAAATACTGAAAATGATGTGACAAAGGCGTGCATTATGTACATACTATTAGGTACACTTATTTTTTATTAAACATTATAAAAAAATACAAAATACCAAAAATACATTATACAGAAATTAAATTATAAAAAATCATAATATTCCTCGTCATCTGAGGAGCTGTCATATCCTCTTGACGTTGACGGGTCGATGGTGCGATCGATCAGGTGGTCAAGATCCCACATTTTCTCCTCTTCTTTAATGACATGATGAACTGCTTTTCGCCAGTTCTCTGGTGTCACTTTCTGAATGGCTTGATCAAACAGCAGCTTAACGTCTTTTATTTTGAATATCGTGTTATGTCTGACTACAAATCCTTTCACTTGCGCGCATATAAGTTCTATAGGTTTCAGTTTGCAATGATATGGCGGTGTGCGCAGCACAGTTACACTATGTTTTTTAGCTATATCTTCCACGGCATATTTCATAAAACGATGTTTGTGTAAATTTGCTATTGCTAATAGTTCCTTCTTTATCAAATTATCTTTTTTTTTCCTTGGTTAGTTATCAAAAATAATTTAATGCAAAAAATGTACCTGCGCCGAAATAGAGCCGAACTGGACGGAATTTCCCATTTTATTACTCTACACCTTTCTGAAATAGACTATAGTAATTCTTCTTACTTACCCTGTACAGTTGTACCATATGGATTTTCAAAAAATTATATTCCGTAGTTTTTAAAATATTTACAACTATCCACACTGTTTGGACACTCTGTATAGGTCTTTTGTTTTGAAATCTGTTAAAAAATTAATTTATTTTTATTAGAATCCAAGCGTTTGTTTAAATTTACATTTTAAAACGATATTTTAATTATAAAGGCCACGAGAAAGCTTAGACCACTTCAAGGTTAATTTTTAGACATTAATCATGCACGCCTAAACCCCTAAAAACTGGGTCATCCTGTTATCATGCGAAAACGCCATTAAGAAATTTTTTGCTCCCTATTTACGCCTTAATAGCCGATTTAATAATTTTTGCGCTTTTACCATAATTTTTTATTTTGTCTTTGGCATGCCGCCCAAAATTTATATGCTGAAATTGTAAAATTATACATTTCTTTCATTGAACAAAGCTACAACCTGTTGACGTTAGAACAACTACACCCATATAGATTTTAATATTTTTCCTACGACCACCTATGAAAATGAGAAAAAAAGCACGGTTAACTTGGCTCGAAAGCGCCGAATATCACACGCGTCTTGAAAAAAATATTTCAACATTAGTGTTGCAATATCTAGGCACACTATTTATTTTAAACATATGGTGCCAATTAGACATACCTGATCAAAACGGTCAGATCATTCCTAGCAGATAGAACCTTCATTGTAAAAGCAGACAATCACAAATCAGCCACCCAAAATATTCTAGCAGGAGTCCCCCAAGGCTCCCCTCTCTCGCCCCACCTGTTCAACATCTACATGGCAGACATCCCACATGATCCCGAAAACCAACTGTTTCTGTTCGCCGACGATACAGCCATGGTTACAACAGAAATATATATGAACACCATTGCAGTAAGACTCCAAAGACACATAAACGAAATAGCCAAATGGATGACTAAATGGAAAATCACCCTAAACCCACAAAAAACGCAGACCATTATATTCACCAAATCTAGGAAACCGCTACCCAGGCAAATAATATTAAATAACACCCAACTGACATGGTCCAAAAAAGCCAAATATCTGGGTTTACACTTCGACTCCAAGCTTATCTGGAAGGAACACCTGGCCCAAACATTAACCAAAGCAAACAGGCTCCTACACCAGTACTATCCACTAATACATAGAAATAGCAAGCTAAACACCCGCAACAAAGTTAGTATCTACAAACTATGCATAAGACCAGCACTACTGTATGCCGCCCCATCATGGTCAACACTCTGCATGACGGGGAAAAGCAAAATACAAACATATCAAAACAAATTGCTACGAATAATAACTAACGCACCATGGTTTGTACGTAATACCACATTACACAGAGACCTTAAAATGGAAACGATCCAAGACTACATCACGAACGCCAGCAACAATTACTTCAACATAGCAGAACAAAGCCAGAACCCGCTAATCCGCCATTCCCACCAACCACAACACCAGGCAGGTCCATACAGGCTACCACGACAATGAGGGACCCAGGTTCAAACCCCCCACACAACACGAACATAATGTACTAGTTTTTAGCTAATGTTTTATCAATAATTAAGAGGAGTTATAGGCCTAGCCTCGCTTAAAATTTTAATCAATGAAGATCCTAGTCCAATTTGACAAACCACTCCTATTTATTAAAAAGAACACATTTTAGAAAGCACTAATTGTAAAGTGTGTAAAACTTATTTATCATGTATTTGTCGAGTGATTCAGAATTAGAGTGTGAAAATACGCCATCTGAAATTATAAAAAATGTTAATAATATACTGTAAAATCTATTACCAGAAAAAACAAATTGCGCTGAAGAGAGTGTCATCTATTAAACGACAAATGTTTATTGGTAGCCATAGCGTAGAGAATAGAACTCTAGCCTATAGATCGCAAATTCACAGGTTCAAATCCCATCAGGAGTATTTAACTTTTTTTTATAAAAACATTAAATAATTTATAGAATTATTTTGAATTAAAATCTTCCTTGTTGGATCAATTTTTTAAATTTATATTTAATGCATCTTTCCTTAATTAAATTTAAAAATTTTCATTCCGGTTAATGTAGATATTAATCGAGGATTAGTTCTTCCTATGATATATTATAAAATATGAAGAAATGAAAAAGTTAAACTACAAACAAAGGAAAAGCCTATTGACTAACTATGAAACCAGATATTAAGTGGAACATAATCCTAAGTATGCTAATTTCAACACTAGTGTTGAAATATTTTTTTCACAAATCAAATGCTTTTTTAATAATTCTTTATGGTCGTAGGAAAAATAGTGTACATTACTCGTGTGAAAGTGATTATTCTAAAATTCGGAAAATTTCCGCACTCGGCTGACGCCTCGTGATAATTATATCCTCGTTTAAAAGGTATCACTTTCATCACTTGTTATATAATAAACTATTGTTCGACATTTTTTCTAGGCGACAGTTTTAAAGGTTCCACTATCCTACTCCTACAAAATCCATGTTTCACTATTTTTGTTCCTTTCTTTTTTCGTATAAACTGGACTCGAATGTCTTCTATAAGACCAATTAGATTCCAGCGAGAGCGAGAATTCGCTAGCGGATCTTTTGCTAACAGCCGTCTTACTTTTTCTTAACGTCAAGATAACGATATCCCCAGGAAACTGTCCGAAACACCTTTTGTGTCAGAGAAGAACAATAACTAAATTAATTGAGTTTCTTTTACTTCGATGTTTCGTTAGTCCTTCTCCTGAGCTTTTCATCTCGTAAGATTGGTGTCATAAAGGTTTTCCCATGCACGGATTGATTAAAGTTTTTAAAATAATTATTGTGAGCCATGTTTTTTAAGAGAAAGATCCGGGATGCTGTTGTGAACATGATCTTTTTGAATTTAGTTAACTCCAAAACAATATTTTATTGTTTGTATTAATGCTGTTAGTATATCGGTTGGTACGATTGAAGCTTAAGCCATGTGTGTTTATTCTGCGTATGCCCGTCTACTACTATAAAATAAAATAAACCTCGATGCGTGATTGCGTTTAGCAGGTTAACTGCGCAGATTCTATTGGTTAACCCTTAACTGGTATACTGGGGTCGTTCCTGACCCCAAGCGCATTAAATCTTAAGGGAACTTGTTAGTTTCGGCAACACGGCGCCGCGCCGCTTAGTACTCTCTTGAATCAGGACCGTTTAGTCGTATTGTGACGCGTGAAGCTTAAAGTTGTACAGTTGTGGAGATATAGTCCGTTGGGGTCAGTTCTGACCCCAATATACCAGTTACGTTTTTTTTTTGTTAAAAAATGACGCGCAAATTTTTATCTGACAAAGAACTTGAAGATATTTTAATGAATGATAGTGACACAGAAGAAGGGCCAAGACCGTCTGGAGAGTTTGAAGAGTCAGATGGCGATCTATCTGACGCTGAAACGGTGCATACAAATCATGACCCCGATTCTGAACAAGAAATTTCAGATGGAGACGAGTTACAATATGACTTAGACGACTCTGATGATGAAGTCGATCAAGGTACCTCCTCATCTAATTATTTTTATGGGAAAAGTAGGTTTAAGTGGGCCAAAAATCCACCTGGGCGTGGTGGCCGAACTCTTGCACATAATATAGTTACCCATCTCCCGGGCCTAAAGGGACCAGCAAAACTAACTAAGCCATCTAGTCCCCTACACGCATGGCAACTTTTGTTCACAGACGAAATTCTACAAATAATTTTGGAGCACACAAATGCGAAGATAACGGACTTAAGTGTCAAATATGAAAGTAAACCCATCTGCAAGCAACATGCTGAACAAAGATTGATATGTAACGCCTGCACCAATACATTGGAAATGTAAGACCGAACGTTCCTGTCATTTTTTTTACCACAAATCTAATTATGTTTTTGTTGGTTACAGGTTGTCTGATGAAGCATAAAGAAAGAAAAATAGGCTGTGTTGGGACCATGACATTCTCCGTTTGAGATTTAGGACCAATTTTGCAGAACCCTAAAAAAATGACGTATTTTTATTATGTGTTTAAAAATGTTAAATTTTTTTTGGTATGTAGAGTAAATATTTGTTTTCATTAATCAATATACTAATTATTTTGCTAAGAAATTATATTCTTTCCCCAGAATGCCTTTATCGACTTTTATTTTTCTGTTAGACCAGTTTTAAATTGGGGTCAACTGTGACCCCATAATACCAGTTACGTTTCAAAAAACGTGTATACCAGTTAAGGGTTAACTTGGATTAGCTTGCTCCTGCCCATGCGAACAAGCAGTGTGCATATGTTTATATTCGGTCTATCTTAGTAAATATATTTACCTACGACCACCAATGAAAATGAGATAAAAGCATGGTTGATTTGGCTAGAAAGCGCCGTATTTCACACGCGTGTTGAAAAAAAATATTTCAACTCTAGTGTTGAAATACAAGGCACATCATTTAATTTAAACATATGGTCCAATTTGACAGACAACCCCTATTTATTAAAAAGAACAAATTTTAGAAAGCAGTCATTGTTAAGTAGTTAACTTATTTATAATGTATTTGTCGAGTGATTCAGAATTATAGTGTGAAAATACGCCATTTGAAATTATAAAAAATGTTAATTATATACTGTAAAATCTATTTCCAGAAAAAACAAATCTCGCTGAAGAGAGTGTCATGTATTAAACAACAAATGTTTATCGGTAGCGATAGCGTAGAGAATAAAGCTCTAGCCTACAGATTGCAAGGTCACGGGTTCAAATCCCATCAGGAGCATTTGACTTTTTTTTATAAAAACATTAAATAATTTATAGAAATATTTTGAATTAAAATCTTCCTTATTCGGTGGATTTTTTATGCATCTTTCCTCGATTAAATTTAATATTTTTCATTCTGGTTAATCTAGAAGTCAATCCAGGATTAGTTATTCCTATGATATATAAAATATGAAAAAGTTAAACTACAAATAAAGGAGAAGCCTATTGACAAACTATAAAACCAAATAATAATTGGAACATAATCCTAAGTATGCTAATTTCAACACTAGTGTTGATTTTTTTTTCACAAATCAAAGGCTTTTTTAATAATTCTTTGTGGTCGTAGGAAAAATAGTGTACATTACTCATGTGAAAGTGATTATTCTAAAACTCGGAGAATGTATCTCCTCGTTAGAAAAGCATCACTTCGCAGTCGCTGTCACTTCGCAAGATATTTTTCATACCAATCAATACAATGTCCATCCTGTGCAGAATAGAAATCAACGTAGTACAAAATAATATAAGTGTATCAATAGTTGAAATTGAATAGTGTCATTCTCTTATTCTTTTGTCTCGTCTATTCTTCAATACATCTTCCAGACCAATTTGATTCGTTCGAGCGCTTCCAGAGAATTTGCCACAGTTGTATTTTATTTTTTTGTCGAGATAACGACATCTCCAGTAAACTGTCGTGAACACCTTTTGTGTTATAAGAGAACAATATCTTAATTAATTGAGTTTCTTTTCCTTGTATGTGTCCTTCTGGTCGTTCTCTTTGGGCGGCTTATCTCGGTCGATCCGTGTGATTATTTCCTCACAGCGAAGTTTTCGTTTTTGAAGTTGTGGTTACTACTGCAAGCCATAGGCGTGTTATAAACCTGTCATCAACTCTTGGTGCTGTGTAGTATCAGTTTTTTTTACTGGCCAGCTAGTATAGGGCACACTTAAAATTAGTTCACGTATTTACAATAAATTAGTATTAAATTCGTCACACATATTTACATTGTAATTGTAAGCTTTCCCTTTGTGAATAATAAACTCAACTTATTAAAACTACACATTATACATACACTATTTTACTATCTTTATTTAACAACTCTCCTGGTTGCAGCTATAAATCTGGGAACACTAATTAGTGTACATCAGTATCACACCAAAACCACTTCGGGAAAGGTGGTCTAGCGCTTTATCTCTGAGGGAGGTCTCACGGGGAATTTTGTATATTTTGCTCTCTAAACGATAATGTTGGAGAAATGAGTTAGTTTCAAACAGTGGCGTGTTGATTTCTTGACACCATAAAACATTATAAAATTTTTGAGATATATAAATAGACAAAATGGACCAATAAATAAAAAAAATAATGGTTTTGCTTACCCAAATCATCACCACCAAGTCTGCCAGTGTCTTTGATTAAAGTATAACTCATGAACACTATGAACAGTAATATCACATGGACAGTAATATCACGCCAAAACTAACGGAATGGTCGATGGGAACTATTTTGAATTTTTGCTAAATGATTTGAATATTCAAAGCTATCAATAAACATTATAGAGCGGTTCGAAGATCCCTGTTCTATCCAGACCAAACCCACCGAAGATTTCATTTTGGGCGGTGGCCGACGAATAGACGTATGTTTAAGGGGGATTTCTACTGTGATAGTCCTATTTTCATCGTTTCTTTACGATTTTTTAATAAAAAAACAGAAAAATAAAAAAACAAGTTTTCAATTCTTTATATTAAAGATAAGAGTACCAAAAAAAATGTTCAACCCCCAAAAAATTAAAAACTTGAGGATGCTACAGGGTGCTGAAGTTACCCCCTTAAAAAAAACGTAACTTGCCGGCGGACTTCAAATAAATTTTTCAAGTCAAAACTCGAGTAACTGTTAAAATGGCGTGAGATTTAAAATTTTTTTGAAAATATACCATTTTATTTTTGTATTTTAAGGGCCGTAACATTTTCTGTAATATCGCAAAATACTTGATTCTAGAGGGGGCTATAACCACTTGTATTCTGAGCGTTTTAAGACCAAAATCATTAAATTCTGATAATTTGAACATAC
The DNA here is from genome assembly GCA_935413205.1 of Polydrusus cervinus. Taxonomy (NCBI): domain Eukaryota; kingdom Metazoa; phylum Arthropoda; class Insecta; order Coleoptera; family Curculionidae; genus Polydrusus; species Polydrusus cervinus. The sequence goes on along the minus strand of OW284517.1, from coordinate 34,234,675 downwards.
CGAAGTACTTTCCGCTAGCGCGAATAACAGGGTTTCGAGAAAAACAACTTTAAGGTTTCAACGGTGGCTCACAACAAAATAATCTCACTGTCACTTAGTCTGCGATGCCTGGCCCGTAGATTACACCCTCCTCATCCTCGAAAAACGATAAACGAGCTGATTCTTCCTGCCTCTTTGCGAGCTTTGCCTTTTTAGCGCCCTCAGATACCCGTTTTTCAGATTGATTACATGCAGTATGCGCCTAACTCCTAACTAAGCTGCTAGTTGTGAGAACTGAGAGGCAATCATAAAATTGGATGTAACTTTTTTTTGGAGTAGATTTGGTAAAAACGATTACACACGGTTATTCTAGAGGCTATAGAGAGTCGAAAAACGTCGGAAAAAAAAAATTTCCATTTTTTGAAACCATCACAGTAGAAATCCCCCTTAATACTGATCGGGATGGATTAAAACCATTAGAGGACGCCCAGAACTATAGGATTTTGTGTTGCCTATAGTGGTACGCAAAGTAATAATGAGGAGCTCTGCGGCAAGATCCTTCACGTCGTACCCGTCGCTGTCTGAGTTGAATATTCTGAAAGTTTAGCCGACATTACCCTTATGTAAGACTTACTTGCCTGGCTTCAAATCTTTCCTTTTAGCCTAGCCCATGTTTTTATGGTTTTGCGTTTTCTGTTGATCGGCATAAGTTGATTCGCACCAAGAAATGTACAGACTGACCGTGGTAGGGAATTTTGAAATTTATATTTAAAAAATATTTGATGAGAGATGTAGATCCTTTTCGTCTGGCCGCTACTACTTACGTCTGTATGCCTGTTTTTTTAAATTTGGCTTTGTGATTCAATTTTTATAATGTTATTTTTTGATAAGTTTTTTTTTATTTCTTATTTATTTTTATTGAATAAAAAATGTTTATGACTATCATTCGTGGCAAGAAACCCAAAAGTATCTTCTGAAAAAAGATGTTTTAGAGCCTGTTATTTAGAGGTACGCCCCTGGATTAACTAAACAGGGTTAATGTACCCCAGTGCTGGGATTTCCCCCTTCAATCCCAGTCTACGATAGCTTTGCCATAGCGATATAGATAAACTTGCATGACGTTACTGAAAAAGGAAAACTATAAATGGACTTTTTGTTTTGAACACGTAGATTAAGATCGACTAACGTTTCATTTTGCCAATGTCTGGAGAGTGCCTAATAATTAAAGATTGTGATTTTATTATAGTTTACTTTAGAAAGGTGTAGAGTAATAAAATGGGAAATTGCGTCCAGTTCGGGTCTGTTCGGGTCTGGCGCAGGTAAATTTTGTGCATTAAATTATTTATGATAACTAACCAAAGATGAAAATTTGATAAAGAAGGATCTATTAGCTATAGCAAATTTACACAAACATCGTTTTATGAAATATGCCGTGGAAAAAATAGCTGAAAAACATAGTGTAACTGTGCTGCACACACCGCCATATCATTGCGAACTAAATCCTATAGAACTTATATGGGCGCAAGTGAAACGATTTGTAGCAAGACACAACACGACATTCAAAATAAAAGACGTTAAGCTACTGTTTGATCAAGCCATTAAAGAAGTGACACCAGAGAACTGGCAAAAAGCATCATGTTATTTAAGAAGAGGAGAAAATGTGGAATCTTGACCACCTGATCGATCGGACAGTCGACCCGTTAATTATCACGTCAAGACGAGATGACAGTTCCTCAGATGACAAAGAATATTATGATTTTTTATAATTTAATTTCTGTATATGTAATAGATTTTTTGTATTTTTTTATGTTGTTTATTAGAAAATTAGTGTACCTAACACTATGTACATAATGCACGCCTTTATCACACCATGTTCACTGTTTGTGAATGGATAACAATAGACAAAACCCATAAATTGACCCAAACCCGGGTGGTACTACCTGCACTTGATGAAAATAAAGAATTTTGCCATGAAATCAATGCCAAATTATGAAAGTGGCTTAAATATTCGTTGGGTCACTCTGTAGTCCCTTTGCATACCTAATGAGATTTTATTACTCTACACCTTTCTGAAATAGACTATAGAAGTAGGAAGTTTGTTTAAGTGTTTGTTGATGGCTCTGGAAAAATTTAATTTATATAAATAAAATTTCCAAAATAAATGTTTCTAAACAAAAAACAAATATGTGTACAATACGAAATGTATTATTACTTTTTTGAAGCTTGATGATTGATGCATTTCAATTAAATTTAATTTTAAAAATATAAAAATTTACAACAACCAATTTTACAAATTTTATATGCGATACGTTATTTCATGTAATCAAACATATGAATATGGCAATAAAATATCATAAAATAGAGTGTGCGGCCTACATAAAACGCTGATTTAAAAATGCAACGCAACATGATAAAGCTCATACATATTAAAATGTTTTTTAAAATCTCATCAGCTTTACGAAAGCCGTTTCACAGCTAAAGCTAAATTAATAGAGCTTTCTATTTTATAACAGCTTTAATTTTTTTAAATAAGGTGCATTTTAAATTGCATGCTTTTAAAATAAATAAAACTACAGCTCGTAGATATGGAGAAAAATGTTTTTATTAAAAATGAATGATGTAAGAGTTGTGGCCTTGCATTGTCTTTATTTGTTTTACATTACAGCTATAACTATACAGTGTTATTCCCAAGTTGATATTTCTTTTTTGGCTGTGTATAGAAGGTATTAAAATAAAAATTTTCAAATACCTTTTTTCAAAAAACTCAAATATAAGGTACTTACATTCATTTATTACACTATGGATCAAATACGGTTCTGCCTAACTTGCCCGTTGAATAACATTAAGAACATTTCTGAGTGTAGGATGAGCCCGCAAGGGAAAGCGTTCTGCGTATAATATCGAAGCAGCAGGCACACTCACCGTAAATTAGCACCATATCTACTAGTTCATTGTTTTCAAATTTTACCATTTTCGCGTGTCACCATTTTAAAATGAACTTGCTTTAGAACAATTTACCGCAGCGGAATAACAAATAACTCACCACCGACCCTGAATAAACAGCAATGATGAATTACAAGGTACCGTAAATAATGCATGTCTGGATAAAATTTTACAAGAGACAAAAAAGCTTCAACATGAAGTCAGCTAGTGTCAGAGAAATAATTAAAGTCATTTATACGGGTAATAAAAAGACAAACTTTTATTTACCAATCACACGCCATTTTTAAATTTGCGGGTATTAAAAAAAGATTGCGCATACGTCAAAACACGCTATTAATAGTGGTCATTCTTAGTCCCAAAATTAGTGGAAATCGCTAAAATAATTTAGAAATTATTCCGGAAAAACTATATTTATTTGAAAACTTTAGCGTCCTGTAGCAGCAAAACGACATTGCATATAGGTAAGATTGCCTAGATCGCCTTATTTTTGATTAAAGAATTTATGTGAAGCATTGTATAGTCATTTCAAGAAGACCTTGTATATTGTTAAATGGGTTTCTATAAGTTTTCTTACCAAAAAAAAAGCAGTAAGACACAAACAATAGCGAAGATAGCCTAACAATAACCCACATTTTGCACCGACCCAAACTCCTGTGCATTGAATAGAAGTAGATTGCAGCCAGTCATGACTAAATTATGTGCTCTCCCGTCTTCCCGATGATAAACGAGGACTTATACCAGGACATAAATCGGGCAATTGGCCGAAACGGACAAGAAAATATGGCGCGATGGTGATTTTCCCGGATTAGGGATTATAAAGGCGCGATCCCGCAAAACCCGTTTTGCAGTTATTCATATTACATAAGCCTTTAGTGTCAACACTCGGCCTGTTTTTCTAGGTTAGTGTCACATCATGGGATAATATAGTATTTTGGATGGTATTAGGGAGATAAACATATTTTTTCGAGGAGTACTAAGCTGAACAACATATGGATGAGCGGCAGTGGTTCGCCGTGTATTTCTGTTTTGCATTGCTCTAGGTGGAATCAAGTGGGCAATGTCAGTCGACCATCTGCCATGGAAATATCTGTAAAAGAGAGCTAAATCACCAACCTGTCTTCGATGCTCCAGGCTATCGAGGGTCTTGGTCAGCTCGGAGTCGCCGATCAGACGAACCGCTCTCCTTTGAATGGAATCCAGTACCCGAAGGGTGTGCTTGGGTGCAGAGCTCCAGACATGAGAGCAATATTCTAATGATGGTCGAATCTGGGCTTTGTAGAGTGTCAAAAGTTGATGAGGTGTGTACAACCTTTTGGTGCGGAAAAGTACACCAAGTTTCTGTGCAGCTGCCTTGGCAATTGCGGCAACGTGATCATGCCAAGACATATTACCTCCCAGATTGACCCCCAGCAAATTAATAGACGGTGCCAGGGGAATTGCGTGTCCTGCCATGACTATATCCGGTTCTGCAATGTTAACCTTTTTGGAGAAGACTGCTGCCTGGGTTTTTTAGCATTAAATTCGACTTGGTTACTGTCACCCCAAGCCAAGATTTCTTCCAGGTCATTGTTGAGGCGCAATACTTCATAGCATAGTCGAAAAAGAACATAATCATTTACAGTCGGTAAACAACACCTTACCTGTAACAGCAAGAAAGTATGAAAAATAACACTTTTTTTAATCCAGACATTTACATAACGACAGTTAAAAGCTAGACTCAATGGATCTTACTTTGTCTCCTGTGACCATTATTTCGCCTTTTTTCTTTTCTATAGCCTAAATACGTACTGTCTCTTTTGTCCCTTAAACAGCAATTTGTATTTTTAAGGGCGGTAAACCTTTTTGCTGATATGTATCTACATACTTTGCGTTAGAGTGTATTGATTGATGACCTATTTTGTCTGAACTCAACTAAAAATTCGCATACACTCTATATACGTCACGCCACTGCTTCCAACCAAAGTGGAACAAACATGGGGGTGACAATGATGTGGGTAACAAGGAATTTCACTTGAGCATCTCCAATGGACCATCAAGATTAATAGACAGTGGATTTTCGGAATATTTGGGATGTTCTATTATAGAGGCTCTTTTCGACAGAGATATTTGAAATCATCCTTTTAATTTTTTTTGTTTATAAAATAAATTAATGTGATTTTGAAGTTATACATTATAAAAACATTACCCATTTCAGTTAAAAAAAAATTAGTCTCTTGAAAGTGAGTACCGGGTGTCCCACTAAGAATGGCTCTCGGCCGTATCTCGGAAACTACTGGGCATAGAAACTCAGAATTTAATCTACTTTTCGATTATGGTATCATAATTATACCATATGATTTATTTTTTCGGAGTAAAATCAAAAAATGTGTTATTATTACAAATTGCGCCCTCTAGTATTTTTTTTGAGAACTATTATGGACAACTAAATAAGATTGGTGAAAGTGCATACATTTCTCTTCCAAACAGTCTTTAGTTTGCTAAAATCGGATAAGTCGTTTATAAGTTACAGCGATTTAAATGATTACACATTCAACAGCTTCCCCCCCTCTTATTAAAGTCGGCACGCCAATGAGCATAAGACCAAGATGATGTACAATTGTCCAAGTTTTTTAATGGTGTTACCAAAGATATACCTTAATGTGGAATTTTCGGAGATATGTAATCTTTTAAAATTTACTTTTCAATTACGCCCTCTTGCGGCAAAATGCGGAACTTAAAAATTATTTCCAGAATTTTCTCATGACCACTTTAGTTATAATTTTTTTATTCCTGAGTTTCTATGCCCATTAGTTTCCAAGATACGGCCGAGAGCCATTCTTAGTGGGACACCCGGTACATATAATTTGTTTGGGGTGTATTACTGCATCTCAAGGAAACCTGGACTACTCAAACCAAGTACGCAAGTTCTGACATTTATCCAAATAAACATTGAACGGAGCCATATCTCATATTGATCCCAATGAATTAAGATGTTCTATACCCTATAGAGAGTGCGAGCGTGGTCATTAAAACTTAGCCTGCTATACTTTATGCTGTTTATCTCTTATTAGTCATGCAATTTACGGGTAGGTGGTGAGTTATTTGGCAATACGCTGCGGTGTGTTTTTCTGAAGAAAGTTAAATTTAAATTGGTGACACGTGAAAATGGTAAAATTTGAAAACAATGAACTAGGAGATAATATGGTGCGAATTTACGGTGAGTGTCGTCAAAGTGCGGCTGCTGCTTCGAGATTATACGCAAAACGCTTTCCCTTGTGGCCTCATCCTAGACCCAGAAGTTTTCTTAATGTTATTCAACGGGCAAGTTAAGCAGAACACAGTTCACTGGAATGGCCTACTTTTCTCGTCACTTTAGTGTAAAGGAAACAGCAAATTTCCATATGGGAGTAGAAAAAATAGTATATCTATTCTCGTTTTACGAACAAACAATTTCGAGTGGAAGTTCCCGAACTCCCATTTACCTATCTACTAACTGAAATATGAATTATATTCCTATTCATAGAACAAAATATTTGGTTACAAAGGGCCAGAAATACCTCGCAAGTTTCTCTAAATTCCATTATCTACATATGTTTAATCCTTCTGGTTATTCCAAGTGTCAGCGCTCGTTATTTTGTTCAGCGGAATAATACCGTATTAAACCTTTCGACAATGGCGCACGTAGCAACACAAAGAAACAGAAGGCGGCGTTAATACTCTTAATTCGAAAGGATTTCTCTTTATTTCCATGCGGTATGTGGCAGCTGCATCGGCGAGAAATTCTGCTTTGCGACTTTGCGGTGCTATTGTCGAGAAAAATCCGTGGATTTTGTTTGTTGGGAGTTAAAAGCTTGTTGATAAGGCGATTACTAAATGTTTATTCGGGTAAAGAACAGAAAGTTAATAATGATTGTATCAATAAGTACATTAAACTCTGTTCAAGTAAACAAATATTAAATGAGGAGAAATAATACTCTAATGTCTGGTTGCACAAAGAATTTTAATAATTATTTAACCGGCAAGTTTGACTGTAACAGCCGTAACATTGACAGAAATAATATTCTCACAATCATACTGGCCGGGTTACCTTAATTTTTAATTTACTAATCACGCACCTTTGAATGTTAGTATATAATGCCTTAAAGTCATTTATGTCACAGTCAAAATTACCGGTTAAATAATTATTATTAAAATTCTTTGTGCAACCCGACATAAGTCAACCTTCACTAAGATATATTAAATAAGAAACCTTTATTTTATTGTACTCTACATGTTTCGAATGTATAAACGTTTATCTTCAGGTGAAGTATAGCTTATGTTGGAATAGATATTAGGAAATTGTGAGGAAATAGAACTTTTGAGGAAGTTAATTAATTAAAGAAAAGTGTTGAAGAACTTCCATAGAAGTAGGGGGGAAAACATACCACCAAGTTCTATAGATAAAGATGGGAGATTGGTTGATATATATCATGGAGAATCCCGGGCTGTTACACTGGACATCTCTAGGTTTTTTGATCGTCTTTGGCACGATGGGCTTCTAAGTAAATGGCGATCCTACGGTATGCCTAATGGATTTTGTTTATGGTTAACCAGCTTCCTTAAGAACCGTTCTCTGCAAGTGGCGATTGACGGGTTTCTCTCAGACACCTTCACCATCAATGCCGGTGTTCCTCAAGGGTCCATATTGTCGCCTACCCTCTTTTTACTGTATATTAACGACCTTCTAGTTAAAACCCAAAATCCAATTTATAGCTTTGCTGATGACAGCACACTTGTCTCATCTTTTACCTTGACTCCCCAAACATCCGCTGCCGACGCACATCTTTGCAGGCAGCATGAAGTATTGCGCCTCAACAAGGACCTGGAAGAAATTTTGGCTTGGGGTGACAGTAACCAAGTCGAATTTAATGCTAACAAAACCCAGGCAGCAGTCTTCTGCAAAAAGGTTAACATTGCAGAACCGGATATAGTCATGGCAGGACACGCAATTCCCCTGGCACCGTCTATTAATTTGCTGGGGGTCAATCTGGGAGGTAATATGTCTTGGCATGATCACGTTGCCGCAATTGCCAAGGCAGCTGCACAGAAACTTGGTGTACTTTTCCGCACCAAAAGGTTGTACACACCTCATCAACTTTTGACACTCTACAAAGCCCAGATTCGACCATCATTAGAACATTGCTCTCATGTCTGGAGCTCTGCACCCAAGCACACCCTTCCGCTACTGGATTCAATTCAAAGGAGAGCCGTTCGTCTGATCGGCGACCCCGAGCTGACCAAGACCCTCGATAGCCTGGAGCATCGAAGACAGATTGGTGATTTGGCTCTCTTTTACAGATATTTCCATGGCAGCTGTTCGACTGACATTGCCCACTTGATTCCACCTAGAGCAATGCAAAACAGAAATACACGGCGAACCACTGCCGCTCATCCATATGTTGTTCAGCTTAGTACTCCTCGAACTTCATTGTTCAAGAATTTTTTCATCTGGAGAACGTCATCTTTATGGAATGATCTTCCTGAGGTCGTGTTTCCCAATGAATACAATCTTCAACGTTTCAAGACCAACGTTAATCGCTTTTTTCGCACTCGCACCGCTCCCAGAGCGCCTTAAAGGATTTTTCCTACAGTGCAGGTGTTTTATCATAAAAAAAAATATATTATATAGAACTTGGTAGTATGTGTTTCTCCTCTACTTCTACTAATTCTTTATCACTTTTCCTTAATAAATTAACTTCCTGAACAGCTCTATGAGGTGTCACTCACCATGTCCTAATATTTATTTCAAAATAAGCTATAATTCTCCTGAAGATGAACGTTTATGCGTTCGAAACATGTAGAGTACAATAAAATAAAGGTATTCAATATATCTTAGTGAAGGTTGACTTAGAGATTATTTCTGCCCATTTAAGTTGCCACTTCACTTCAAGTATGTACTACTTTACTTCTTCAAACAAATATTATATTGCTACTTTTCAGTCATTTCCTAATTATTAATATCTAATTGATTTATAAAGTTATGTGTGCCAAATATTTAATTTAAAATAACCTGATTTTATCTATAGATAAAATCAGATTACGAAACGCGATGAAACCAAAACAAATTATTAAAATGTTGTATGTTAATGCAATTGTTAACTGATTATTGCGACTTCAATTTAACTATATTTTCGTTTGTGGAAGCTATTTTATTAATTTATTTTCCACTAATTTTTAGAGTAAAACTGCGCTCAAAGGTATTATAACAAATTTAATTTTAGTTCGGCACAAAATTATACACAAAGAACAACGGACATTATTGTCAAACAACCGAAATTCCTATAAACCTGAATTAAACAACCGAAATTCCTATCTATAAACCTAAAATAACATTTCACTGACTTTATTAAATTTCTATTTTAAGTTCGTGTTACGTGCTCTATGACTAACCAATGACTTATTTAGGGGGAGGAGGGCAAGTTTTTCTGAATGTCGATATACAGGGTGTCCCACCGGGAACCGAATCGATCTATATATTGAAAACTATACATAGGAAAATTTTGAAAATTTGACAGTATGCTGATGCTGATAGGGGCGACCGGGCTAAAATATTTTCATAATGGTGGCACTTCCGGTTATACCGGAAGTAAGTGTCAACTTGCTTATTTTAAACGGGACACCCTATATATTATTACATTTTTGCATTCTACTCATATACATTCTGTATACCATGTCCTATACCTATGTGTTAACGTTTTTGACATATTTAAATTTTTATGTCAAGAATGACGTTTGCAAGCCTTAGAATAATTATTAATTTTTTCTATAAAGAAGCCTTATTTATTTAATGTAAGTGGGATTCCTTGTTATAAACGACCTGCTTTAATAGATTTGTTATAATATTTTAATATCTATTAATACAGGGTGTTTAAAAAATAAGATTTAAAATGAAATTGAAAAAACTGCAAGAGTCTAGATTTTCAAATGGAAACACCCAAATTTTATAATTATTTCCTATTTAGCAATAAAAATAAGGGTAAGTTTGTATAAGGTTGTATATCCCCAAAATTTTTAGTTTTCGAAATATTGCCAATTTAGTATTTTTATAAGGCGATTTTGCTGCAGATTTTAAGTTCAGTTACTCTTAGTTGGCTATGACGGCGTTGAAAAACAATCAAATGCTAAAAAATCTATGAAGCGGTCACTTATCATTTGAGCATTCTCCATAAATAATAAATAAGTTTAAATAATCTTCGTTTGTATAATTTAAACGCCCAGGCATGACTATTAATAATGTTGAAACGGTAAGTGACAGCTTCATAGATTTTCTTAGCATTTAATTGTTTTTCAACGCCATCATAGCCAACTAAGAGTAACTGAACTTAAAATCTGCAGCAAAATCGCCTTATAAAAATACTAAATTGGCAATATTTCGAAAACTAAAAATTTTGGGGATATACAACCTTATACAAACTTACCCTTATTTTTAATGCTAAATAAGAAATAATTATAAAATTTGGGTGTTTCCATTTGAAAATCTAGACTTTTTGCAGTTTTTTCAATTTCATTTTTAATCTTATTTTTTAAACACCCTGTATTAATAGTTATCAAAATATTATAAAAAATCTATTAAAGCAGGTCCTTTATAACAAGGAATCCCACTTAAATGAAATAAATAAGGCTTCTTTATAGAAAAAATTGATAATTATTCTAAGGCTTGCAAACGTCATATTTGACATAAAAATTCAAATATGTTAAAAACGTTTAGACATAGGTAAAGGACATGGTATACAAAATCTGCCTAGAATCATGCGTAGAATGCAAAAATGTAATAATATATAGGGTGTCCCCTTTAAAATAAGCAAGTTGACACTTACTTCCGGTATAACCGGAAGTGCCACCATTATGAAAATATTTTAGCCCGGTCGCCCCCATCAGCATCAGCATACTGTCAAATTTTCAAAATTTTCCTATATATAGGTTTCTATATATAGATCGATTCGGTTCCCGGTGGGACACCCTGTATACTAAAGAAACTTCTCAGGAAGAACCATATTTCTTCCGGGAAGAACCGACCTGCTTTTGTTTGTATCTCGAACGAAGTTTTTTATTGTAAAAATTCTCTCCTACGAGGCTAGTTGTTTGTGCTTTTTCTATTGATTTTTTTTCACACAAACGCTGAGTATATACAGATTTCGGGTTACCGGTCCATCAACGAGGCTATATGATTACACCTTCTCTATCTTTTTCGACGACTACATTGGGTGGGATTTAAAAATTGTTTGGAACTCCCCCAATTCCAATTGACAAGTATATTTTGAAGATAGTTGGGAATTCATAACTTCACCAGAATCTGTAGCAATTAAAACATTCGTATTACCAAGTTCTCGGATTTATTGAACATTGACAATAGACAAGCATTTCTAATTTAATATCAATTAAGCTGGAATTGTTTACAAACTCTAGGTTATCCGGCTCCATGAAATGACTTGCCGTATTAAAAATGTTTATAATAGAATGTAGAATAATACAAAAAGAAGGAAATTTAATATTTTTAATTCTAAAGTTTAGAAGAAGTTTCACTAATACAATAATATAAAGAAAAATGTAACATGTGAATCATGCAGATCAGTTATAAGACAAATTTTGAACAGTAGTTCCTGAAACCTTTTTGACCATCTACTGACAATGCATTTTCATTTACTGAACAAAATAGCGGCAATTTTCACCGAATTCCAATATCTACGCGTGGTTAAGCCTTTTGGTTGGTTCGTTGGTCATTGCTCGTTATCCCTCTTTAACGAAATAGATAACGCCGAATTAATTCAACTAATAAATCGCACAAAGCAACAGAAAGCGACGTTGATACTTTTAATTCGGAAGTCATTTGCTTTATTGTCATGCAATATGTGGCAGCAGCCTCGACGAGAACTAGTTCAGACTCTAATGGGTTCGTCGTACGTGTTCAGGGGTTAACTCCATGCAGGAGGATAACTAGGACTTTTGGTTGATTCTTTTTTATAGATTTCGATTTTTAAATGATCAGTATGTCGGTCTGGTTCTTACGGTTAATATGTATGATGTTATTTGATGGTTGCCCGAGTATTCGTTTTTTTTTTTTGATTTAGTGACTCGCAATGGCAGACTATGTGCTGTACCGTTTCCCTAACTTGTCCGCACAATCTGCAGCTAAGGTCTCCATTGTACAGTTGCATTTTGTTCAGATGATTCTTGACAGCCATGTGTAATGTCAAAATTCCTGTAATTATTCTCAGCTAATTCCTATTCATTTGAAGCAGCTGTTTCGTTAGTCTCGGGTCAGGATGGTAATTCCAGTGGATTTTGTGTTTACTCTTGATCCATCGCTTTATGGCATCTCGTACCGTGCACCTTGGTACCCCGAGTGCCGGTTCTGGACCAATGAATGTAATTTCTGAGCCTTTCTTTGCAAGTTCATCGGCTTTTTCGTTCCCTGTAATACTTTACTAGTCCTGGTACCCACTGCAGTATTATTTTGTTTACCCTTGCCAGGGGATAGTAGATACCTTAATATCTGGTCTGCATTTTACTATAAGTTTATTCTATGCCGCTGGCCTCATGATATATTTTAATTAGGATTTATCAGTTACTGAATTATTAAACCTTACTTTTACAGAGCTTTTAGGCTTCTTATTCAGCCAATACATTACCTTGTATATACCTAAAATAGATAAGCTTATCATGGTTAGTTCAGGCTCTACGTTTTCTCTCAACGTATGCGTCAACTTATATTGGGTGAGAGATTATGAATTCCTCAACCCTCCAAATTACACTTGTCTATTGGTTTAATGGGCATGCCAAACAGTCTTAAAATACCGCCGAATAATTAGTCATAGAGAAATGTAGAAACGATGTCATGTCACGTAGACTGGATGATGGGCTCGTGGCCTGAACTCAAAATGGAAATGCTGCAAACTCTGTGAAATGTTATTATGTCATCGATTTAAGGTTTGTACAGGAATGTCGGTAGTTATTTGCGAGTAACAATGTATATTTGAGTATTCTGTTTGAATTGAGACTTTAATTTGTTATATTCCCTTTGATAATTTGTTAATATTGCGTTAAATATGGAATAGGTAAAAAAATGGTGGCCAAAACCTTGTAAAATCAATTGACTTTACTAAAGCACGAAGCAATAAAAAAAAACTTTCTAGTTTCATGGGAGGAGTTAGCGTAAAAATATTTATAAAAATAATTTGTAATTGGTTAAAGAAAGGGTTCCATTTTGAATAGTACATTCAGGAGACGTCCTTCTTAACAAAGTTTGCTAATAATTCCTGAAACAACAAAAGGAACTCCTTTCCTCATTTGGTAGGGGTTATACAATACTATAAAAGCTAAAAAGAACACTTCCTCCGTGGAGTTGTTAAAGTATTTAAATGTAACCTCTGCCCGTTTGGTTCCTTAAGTGCCAGTTTCTCTGAATAATGAAAAACACCACACACAACCTCAGAACCAGAATATTTTCCAGCTAATGTGTATTAGTGTATATTTCTAAGTAGTTTTTTTTTGGCCTGAGTTGACTGTAAAGCAGAACTAGTTTCACATTCGCAAGACATCATTTGCTGGTGGCTACCGCTTTAAAAAACATTTTAACAAAGAAGCAGTGCTCCACGAAAGTGTACCTAATAATTTTATTGATAACTAACAAGTTCATAACTGTATCGCCCTGAGGATGACTTCATAGAGGTCGAAACGTTGGCTAAATACAAAATTTGAATTTCTGGAACGGTTTTACTGACCAACTAATTCTACCCCTACATATTAGACAGTGTGGTCACTAATTATACCAATTTAGAAATGGTTTCTCTGGAACTTACTTGAAATAACCTCCTAAGTGTGTTTTAAAGGGAAAATTAGGAGATGGATATATAACTTACCATATATATTTACATGTACACAACAAAGATACACACTGAACACTCCAATCTGTTGCCCTTTGTTACATCACCGACATCGACTGCCGTTAGTATGCCATCTATTTCTTACGCTCTTGCCCTCGCACATCCCTTTCCGTACTCATCAATAGAGTTACCTTCTCTGCGTTCTTTCAATATCACAGAGCCGGTATTTATTCGTTTACGTGTTGAATAATAAATGCAATATTGTTGTTGTATTTGGTATTTTTAGAGATGATTTTGACATTATTTTGTTTGGTTATAAACTGTTGCATACGTATCCGTGAAGTGTTCTTTTTATGAAAAAGCAAGTAAATATATTGTTTATTTGGTTATTAACTATTACAGGAACACTAGTCTGACCCTAACCAAACTTTAAGTTCTGTAAAATAAATGTTACTAGAAATGACGTGTGTCATCGCCGGCCATAAAAAAAATACACTATAGTATACCTTTGTTAATCTCTGAAAACCGCTGAGCCAAAATAATATTTTTCAAAAAATGTATATTTTACCCTTCCCGTTTCCCGTGTATATTCAGCCTTGAACGTATATTTTATTTAAAGAATTCAGAAACCCTTTTAACTCTTCTAAACAAACAGAGACCGGGGACGCTGTTTGACACTTTAACTAAATCGCTGAAAATCCCAGTTTATAAAGTTCATAACGCTCTGCGTACAAATATTTAACTACCCGCTTGTCAATAACATCGCTTTAATAACCCTTAGGAGCACTTTATGCTCCATCATCAAATAAATGTTTCAACGGTTTATCCTTGAATTAATAATGACGGGCGATAGAGGTAAATACAGCGTTGTTTGAAACTGGACGGATATATTTTTACTTTACCTAAAGTTTACAACGATTTTTCTGGAGATCCCGTTAGACTAGTGTCGTCGGCATCCTTAAAGTAAGTGATAACGCTTCCGTTTATTCGATTATTCCGGCGGACTAATTTAGTTTAGGATTGTATGACCAGACCACACGCTCAGTGGTTGAGTTACGTGTATTCGACCGTGGTGGTCCAAGTTCGATCCTCGGACAGGGGCTATTCTTATTTAAAAAAGTACGTTCGGAACTTAAGTGGATAAACGAATGCAGTGACTGTAATGACCGCATGAGGCCCGCCGAGCCTTTGTGAGTGGCCCACCACTTTTCCGACTATGATAAAGGCTACTGAGGACCGTATCGATATTTCTGAGGAAAACTGTTTCTCAATTTTAACTTATACAGGGTCATTCCTAAGTTGATACTTCTTTTTTAGCTGCGTATAGAAGGCGTTAAAATAAACAAACATTTTCAAATACCGTTTTTCAAAAAACTCAAAAATAAAGTAGTTACATTTATTTATTACACTACGAATCAAATACGGTTCTACCTAACTTGCCCGTTGACTAACATTAAGAAAACTTCTGGGTGTTGGATGAGCCTGCAAGGGAAAACATTCTGCGTATAATCTCGAAGCACTTTGCCACACTCACAGTAAATTACCACCTTATCTATTAATTCATTGTTTTCAAATTTTACCATTTTTGTAAAATCAATAATTTAAAATTAACTTGCTTCAGAAAAACACACCGCACCGGATTGTTTAACACTATCCGTATGACTAATACTAATAAGAGATAGGAAAACAACAAGAACTAAAGCGGGGAATGTTTTGATGCCAGGCCCGCACTTTGATTTTTTACTTCTCTATCTCGCCTATTTTTTAGTTTTTTGAAAAAAGGTATTATTATATTATTTTAATGTTTTCTATACACAGCTAAAAGAGAAGCATCAACTTAGGAATCACCCTGTATAACTGCACTGTCAGACGAATTTCAAAAAAGGTTCCAAGATTTAAGGAAAATAGAAAAATATGTATTGCTTGTAGAACACCCATGGCATCTGGGAACGACGACCATCTCACAGCTAGCTTCAGTTCTAAGTTGTAATTTTGCAGAGTTGTTCGATGAGTTCATCGATTTTAAAAACGATACCAACCTAGAAGTTCTGTTTAAAGAAAAAAGGGGGAATATGTGGTATTTTGGAGCATTGTCCTGCAAAAATATAAAACCGTTCAAAAAAGTGCCCAAACTCTATTAACACTTTTTGGATCTACATACGTTTGCGAATCGTCGTTTTCGCGAATGAAATACGCAAAAAATGTGAACAGAAACAAACTTACGGACTCACATCTGGATGATGTAATAAGGTTGGCATGCAGAACCAAGCCCGATCTTGACCGAGTTTTGAAAAAGTGTTCACAATGTCAGAAATCTCGATAAAACCAAAATTTGGGATTGTAAAAGCTCTTTCCAAATTTTGTCTACCTTATATTATAAGACTTATAAGATCATCTTTCTTTGTTATTAAGATAACCAGTTATTTTAAATTACGTTTTTTATTAACACCTAAATAAATTTCTGTTTTGGCCCGCGGCACCTTTCCTAAAACGTCTATGTGGCCCCTATAAAAAAAAGGTTAAGTATGGCTAGTCTAATGCCTAATATAAAGACCGAGGGCGGCTGGGGTGGACCTTTGGTGACGTAAAATTAATAAACTACTACCCACACGTCTTTGGGATGCCACCCTAAGCTGTAGGTCCGTCTGGCTGATATTACCCAGACAATACAATAGGCCTCTTCGGCCTGAGTGTACTGGATCCTCCGCTGCAACGCAAAAAAAAAATGGCCTGACTACCAAAATATGCAGTACTGCGTCCGTAATATATTGCCAAATTATCTACTGCAAATAATTTTATTTGATTTTGTCCAGATAATCAACTTACCATATACTCATTTGCGGCCGGTAAGTGGAACATTACAGTGTCAGGTACTGTAATGTATTGCCTAGCAACCATCTTTTGTTTTTAGAAATAATGACTTTTTACTTTGGATTTTTGACAAGTTGTCAAATTATAGGAAACAAAATGTTCAGGTACGTACACATATTGTACCAACTACCAACTTTAGTAAATGAAAGATGTTACGCAACTACAGAATACGCTCTCTTTTACAATTTTTTAAATAGTTTACTTAACTAAAGTTAGTAATTTTTATTTTGTTTTCAATATATATCTATGGATACCAAATAACTTTGTGTAGATGCTTTAACTTGTAAAAGTATTTTTTCTACCAACTTTAGTAAAAGAAAAATATTACGCAACTACAGAATACGCTCTCTTTTACAATTTTTTAAATATTTTGCTTAACTAAAGTTAGTAATTTTTATTTTGTTTTGACTATGTATTTATCGATACCAAGTAACTCTATTTAGATACTTTAACTTGTAAAAAAAATTTTTCTACCAACTTTAGAAAATGAAAAATATTATGCAACTATAGAATAGACTCTCTTTTATAATTTTTTAAATATTTTGCTTAACTAAAGTTAGCAATTTTTATTTTATTTAAACTATATTTATATTTTTTACTCAAATATTATAATTTTATCTAAGTGACAAGCAAACGACAGTCGCATTAATATTTTAAAATTTGTAATAAACATTTCTATTAAATCTTTTTAAAAAGAATTATAATGACAAAATGAAATAAACTATCATACGATACACGTCCGTTAGGTGTTATTACAGCACTCGTTTATATTACAGACTCGGCTCCTACGTCGCCTCGTCCGTAAACCAACTCGTACTGTATTAAGTCACCTACCGGCCTTGTAACGTAAAATACTATATTTAAATAGAAAGTAAAGTTTCGGCTTTACCGGCACCATTCATGGTACATATCTTATGACGCGATGTCGAGTGTTAGCTCTTTGAATCAAGTGACAAAATCGGTGCTGCAGAAAATAATCCACGTATGGAGACTTCAAGTACTGATCTGGATAAATTGATACTATAATGTCGAGTATTATTAGCTCAGTAAATCAAGTGACGAAATCGTTGCTGCATAAAATACTTCATGTATAGACACTTCAAATATTGATCTGGATGAATTGAGGAACGTTTTAAACCTTAGATCGTGCAGATATTGTCAAATGAGAAACCTAATTACGAACCTGAGAGGTTCTGCAGCCACATCACGATATAAAGAGATATAAGGTTTAAAGTATGCGATTGACAAGAGGTAAAAACTCTTGGGTTGAAATGGTGGTTTGAAATTCAAGCAATTCGACCCACTGGAACGATTCCTACTCTTAATTATACCAAAACTTGTTTAGTAAAACACTATGACCCTCGCGCTTACAGAGAGTTTTCAAAAGCTGTAAACATTTTTATTCCCTTCTTAGATTAATAATTGTACAAAAAGTGCTTAAAATTGTGGATTTTCAAAGATCGGCCTGTCATATATAAAAATGTTGTTAAATTTCGGGAAATTTTGAAGCCACTTTCTAAACTAGGTTAAGCTCTCCCAGAAGTTTAGATTAAGAACCCTTAATTTTTCAACAAAATCTGAATACAAAAATAAATGTCATCAACCCCGCCGTTGCTAAAAAATCACATTTTCATCATAACGAAACCTAATATTAATTTAACTTGATAAATCCATTTGAATCCCATTATAATTTCGCGTACAAAGCCCTTGGGCATTTCATGTTGTAACCTAGTTAACTTCGTGTAAATGTAACTTGGAAACAAAATTCATCACGAAGAGAGCTTAGAATGCACAAAAGCAAGATTTATTAAAATAACCTGGGTTGTACAATTAAATTATTTCGGGAATATGGCGGTAGTTATTACACGTTTTGTTGACGAAAGAAAATTCGGATTTAGTTCAAAAACGACGTGTTTAAAAATTCTACCTTCTGCCATTTACGAGGGGAGGGGGTGGGAGGAGTTGTTCGTTACGTTTATCGCGTGTTTCTAAATTTAAAACAGAAACTGAAATAATTTATTATGTTTTTAAAATTCTTTATCCAGAACCACACAATCAATTTTATGCAACGGGGTTTATGCTAATATTGCGTTGAACTTTCTTTCGCCGTCGTTGATATCGATTGGCGCAGTAGCACAAGGATACGTTTTGCACTAAAGGTTCAAATGAAACCTCCTTTGTGGCGTTAATATAAGACTAAGAAAAATATAACTTCCCTTTCTACATTTAATTAACTTTTTTTGTAGCTTATTGCTCTCAGCGTTTGGGTAAGTTTCCAAATTCAGTCATTTTGAATCCACATTACTCAATCTTTCGCCAGTTTCAACGTTCTGTGTGTGATTTATATTATTATATATAATTAAACGTCTGGGTCGTCAATGCCTGCAAAACTTTGAACAAATATTAAAATCCAAGTGATCTGGAGATACTTGCCAGTTGAAACGATGTGATTAAAGATAAAAGCAAATCAAACATTTTTCTGTCATTTTCAGAAACATTATTGTATCAAACCTATAAACAGATATTAAAACCCAAATTGGATTTAAAAACTTACCCCATTCTCTCCCCTTTATATTATTTACCTTGACAATTGTTTTCTTTTCCAGATGACGCTCCCCATCTTGATATCGCAAATCTCGAAAACGGTTACCACGGCATCGTGAAAGAGAACGAAACGGTGGTAGAGGTGACCCCACCCATCAGAGCTACCGGGGCCGAAGTATGTCGTTTTCGGATAGTCAATAAACACCATGGAGAAGCTCCGTTCGAGATAGAGCTCCGTGAGGATGGACACGCCGAGCTTAGAGCTCGCAGGAGTTTAAACTGCGAGAAAAGGAAGAATTACAAGTTTGATATAGCTGCAGTAGGGTGTAACGGAAAACAAAGCATAAGGTAAGTGTGTTGAAAAACTGAATGAGTAGAGGAAGATGGGGGTTTGTGGATCCTCCGTCCTCGGGGGGATTTTGTATTGAGTTTACTAAATCATCGGGATAGTATTTGATTCGACTGCTAGATCGAAGATTGGAATTTTACCCGAACTAGGCCGACACCAACGACGAGAAGGCAAAGAAAGACCCCGCATCTCATTCATAAAATTACTATTGCGCCGAGCCTTCAACTCACTGTTTATACGAGGGCGATAGCATGTGTAGACTGCTACGAAATCCAGGCACTGAATAGGGTATTTTGCAAACCTGACACTATCTTGCCATATTGTTTTTTATAATTAATCCACAAAACTTTCAAACACTAAACTCTGACCACCTTTTATTTAATAAAGCTGGAAATAAATAATTTATTGTTCTTAAAATGTCACGGCTGTCGCCACTGGTTGAATCCACCGGTGAAAAAAAGAATATACCTATTTGAGCTCAAATAAAGCCCACAATGTAAGAATCTTTTGATCATTTGGCAATAGCGTTTTATACTGTTTCCATATGATTTCATTCATGGAACTCGTCAGAAACTAAGTGGTAGCTTGAATTTTAGTTCTTGTCGGTTTGTTTTGGTAAAGGGGAATGCGGGGTCTATCTTTGCTTTCTCGTCATTGACCGACACCAACGCAATTTAACCAGCAAAAAGTGTGTATAAAAAGCAATTCTGGGGACAAATGTAGACATGATGAATCGTTGAAGGACGCTCGGCTCGGTAAAAAATCTACTAATCCGTCCCTGGAGATACGTTTAAATAAAATAGAACAAATAAGGAATTATTTAATTTAAAAAATTGTAATTTCAAGATATTTTACTGAGACGAACGACGAGTAAAATGAAAATATTTAAATTAGGAAGCCAAAAGAAGCTTTGCCGGTACTTAACTTAGGCCGAAAAATCCTTATTTAGAAGCGTTTTCCAAAAAGGGAACATTAGTTAAATGTAAATTTCCTCCCGCTACAAACGTTCCATGTTAAATAAAATTCAATTTCAGTTTCGCAAATTTTGTAAGTTGTTTTAATGTATTCATTAAAGGAAATGAAAGCCTTTGAATATATTTTTAGAATACATTTTATAATTCGGAAAATCTTCGTTTTGTTCGAGTATCTTTCTTTGATGCATGAAAATGTAATTCTCAAATTAATTTTGCGCCAGCTTCGTATGAATTAGTCAAAGTCAATTTACTGCTCTTTGATAGCGTAGAAAATGTTATAGAATCGGCAGTATCATATTTGTATGCCGAGAGGTTTATATTAAAAATCTGGCTTGCACACCGAACATGCACATATTTGTTTTTTGTTAATTTCAGCTTTCGAGTTTGTTTCGTTTCTAACTTTGTAATTTTCAGTTTTAATTTAAATTACAAATATCACGCTTTAAATTGTACGAATTGTTGAAACTATAGTTTATTTCAGAAAGGTGTAGAGTAATAGAAGCTCATTAGGTATGCAAAGGGACTACAGAGTGACCCAACGAATATATAAGCCACTTTCATAATTTGGCATTGATTTCATTGCAACATTTTTTATTTTCATCTAGTGCAGGTAGTACCACCCGGATTTGGGTCAATTTATGGGTTTTGCCTATTGTTATCCATTCACAAGCACTGAAAATGATGTGACAAAGGCTTGCATTATGTACATGGTATTAGGTACACTTAAACATTATAAAAAAAATACATTATACAGAAATTAAATTATAAAAAAGCATAATATTCCTCTTGACGTTATAATTAACGGGTCGACGGTCCGATCAATCAGGTGGTCAAGATTCCATATTTTGTCTCTTTTTTAATGATATAGGACTGTTTTTTGCTAGTTCTTTGGTGTCACTTCCTTAATGACTTGATCAAACAGTAGCGATATGGCGGTGTGCGCAGCACAGTTACACTATATTTTTTAGCTATATCTTCCACGGCATATTTTATAAAACGATGTTTGTGTAAATTTGCTATAGCTAATAGTTACCTCTTTATCAAATTATCTTATTTTTTTCCTTGGTTAGTTATCATAAATAATTGAATGCAAAAAATGTACCTGCGCCTATGGCCGACACCGAAATTGAGCCGAACTGGACGAAATTTCCCATTTTATTACTTTACATCTTTCTGAAATAAACTTCCAATTAAATGATAATGTTTTAAACTGGGAATGTTAAGAGTTTTATATTAAATCATTAGCAATTTTTGAGATAACTAATGAACGAAATTAGGAACTTGTTTTTGGATTAAGTACCCTTTATTAAACTACCCAATACGTTTATCGCATCGGCGGCGGGTCGTCATTCGTTAGTCTACAAACAGACTTGGAAGAGGATGAACGCTACGTCGGGCCCACTTTTGGAGTTTGCAGTATCTAAATGGTGCATTTTAGGTAAAACGGGTTTTACATCACTATCTTAGTTTTTATTTCCTCTCAAAGTGGGATTAATGTAATTTTTAGATTTCATTAAATACTTTTTTTTTTTAATAAAAATCTCAAGATTTTTGTTTCAATAAAACTAGCTAAATTTACAAATATCGTTACTTAATGTAAAGAAATATTTTAACAGAATCTCGAAGACTTTTTTTCAATGTAGAATTTATGTAAGTATTTAGAGAATTGTGCACGCTGTGTATAAAATAAACGAACAGATCTTAAGTCAACACTAGAAATCGACCCAATCTAACATAAAGTTCGCAAAAAATAATAAAAAGGAAAAATAAAATAAATCACAAGGATACACATACCCAATCAAGCTTGGAATATAAATTTCCTTCTTTAGTCTGATCCGTTTGGCCGTCTAAAAAATCTATATTACGTATATAAAGAAAATGCTAACAACTTTTGTACATTTGATTACTTTAGAAAGCCTTTGTAAATACACATAAAATTACCAATATTATTTCCTCAAGTAAAAGAAACTCTTTTTTTATGGGACTGCTATGAGATGGCGTTAAAGGGTTTTCCTACGACCACCTATGAAAATGAGAAAAAAAGGACGGTTAATTTGGCTAGAAAGCGCCGTATATCACACGCGTGTTGAAAAAAAATATTTCAACACCAGTGTTGAAATTTCAAGGCACACTATTTAATTTAAACATATGGTGCCAATTTGACACAGTCCCTGTTTATTAAAAAAAACAAATTTTAAAAAGCAGTAATTGTAAAGTGTTTAACTTATTTATCATGTATTTGTCAAGTGATTGACGTTTAGAGTGTGAAAATACGCGATCTAAAATTGTAAAAACGTTAATAATATACTGAAAAATCTATTACCAAAAACGACAAATCGCGCTGAAGAGAGTGTCATGTATTAAACAACAAATCTTTATCGGTAGCGATAGCGTAGAGAATAGAGCTCTAGCCTACAGATCGCAAGGTCACAGGTTCAAATCCCATCAGATGTATTTGACTTTTTTTTTATAAAAACGTTAAATAATGTATAGAATTATTTGAAATAGAAATCTTATTTTGAATTGAAATCTTCCTTGTTGGATGGATTTTTTAAATTTATGTTTAATGCATCTTTCTTGATTAAAATTAAAAATTTTCATTCTGGTTAATCTAGCAGTCAATCCAGGATTAGCTCTTCCGATGATATATAAAATGTGAAAAAATTAAAAAGTTGAACTACAAATAAAGGAAAAGCCTATTGACAAACTATGAAACCAGATATTAAGTGGAACATAATCCTAAGCATGCTAATTTCAACACTAGTGTTGACATATTTTTTTTTCACAAATCAAAGGCTTTTTTAATAATTCTTTGGTCGTAGGAAAAATAGTGTACCTACATGACAGGTTATCATTTTGACAGGTTGTCATTCTGTCAGGTTAAAATCGGCCTAAAAATAAAAATCAAGCTCAAAGCCTAATAAAAACTTTTAAAGGGCTGTTTTTTGTGCACTCAGGTATATATAGAAATCATGCACAGAATTTTTTTTCTGCGTAACCTATTTCTACTTTTACATGGAAAGCCATTATTGTATAGCCGCCACATTTACACGCCAGGTTTACCCAAACAACCTTTTTTTGTCCTTATCTCATAGATTTTGCCAATTAGAGCAGAAAGAAATTAATTTTCTTAGCTCAAAATTTATTTATTTCCTACGAAAAAGTTTATTTTATTTCTGCTTTGATAAGGTTATTTTGTTTTAATAAGCTCACATTTTTTTTAATTAGCTTTTACTGAAGCTCTACCTGCCTATTTAAATATTAAAACGACATTTTCTGGCTATGGATATTGTTGGAAATAATAATTGGATAAATTACCTTTTTTTCTCTTCTCCAGCTTTAGATAAAATGACAGACTGATCAAAGGAATAAGCGTCTAAAAATAGCTAATTATATTTATTCCGCATAAAAAAAGTGCTTTTAATATATACAGTGTGACTCCTAAGTTGATACTTCTTTTTCAGCTGTGTATAGAAGGCATTAAAATAAACAACATTTTCAAATACTTTTTTTCAAAAAAATTAAAAATAAGGTACTTACATTCATTTATTACACTATGGATCAAATACGGTTCTGCCTAACTTGCCCGTTGAATAACATTAAGAAAACTTCTGGGTGTAGGATGAGCCCGCAAGGGAAAGCGTATAATCTCGAAGCAGCAGCCGCACATTAAAGACACTCGCCGTAAATTAGCACCATATCTACCAGTTCATTGTTTTTAAATTTCACCAGTTTCACGTGTCACCAATTTAAAATTAACTTGCTTCAGAAAATCACACCGCAGCGTATTGCCAAATAACTGACCACCAACCCGTAAATTGCATGAATAATAAGATATAAGAGAAACAACATGAAGTATAGCAGGCTACGTTTTGATGACCAGGCCCGCACTTAAATTTTTTACTTCAGTATCTCGCCTATTTTTAGGTTTTTTGAAAAAAGGTATTTGAAAATGTTGTTTATTTTAATGCCTTCTTTGCACAGCTAAGAAAGAAATATCAACTTAGGAATCACCCTGTATATATATATCAATTAATTAATATTCAAAGTGCAGTATTAATATCTTAAAATTAATATTGTATTACGTTCTTTCTAATTAAAAATTTAAACATGTTCTCAAATATTTCGAATGAAGTAGCGCTGTTTAAAAATCAATATTTGATTTGGCACTGAATCGTGTTTATTGGAACTGATTCTTATACTATCGAAAGAAAATTGCCCTCTTAACAAAATCTTCCCGAAAAACAAACTGAACACGGTGGCGGCTCGTGACCTGTTATAGGGACAGCGCTGCAGAAAAAAAACCTGCGCTTTTATATACAGGGTGTTCCTTAATGGCGTGCTAATATTTTAGGCTGTGATTTCCCAAGTCATTTTATGAAGAAAAGTTCATATAAACATATGTCCTAAACGGCTTAAATTTTTTGCTACAGGGTGTTGAAGTTTATTTTTTTTAATGCATTTTTTGTTATATCTCCGAAAGTACTTTAAATAATATTTTCAATTTTGGCATGTGCTAATAGGACATAAAACCACATCTTTTAGTAATAAAAGTTATTTTTTTGTCCCACCAGAGGCGTCCCTGCAAACATGTCCTCTGATATTTTTTAGAAAAAAAGTGGTACGCCACTGACATTTTTTCATGTGGATATTATTTCTGATTAGCCTGGTTAATTCTGCCTAAAAATGGTCTCTTGCGTTTTTCTCCTCAGGCACACCGTTCTTAATTAAAATAATTAAATTAAATTAGCTCTACTATTTATTATTATTAACATTGATAATGAAAAGTTTTGTTTTAAAAAAATTGTGGGAAAACCACCTTCACTTAATAATAGGCATGCATAAAGCTGAAAAAAACGTAAAGTATAGCAGGCTACGTTTTGATGACCAGGCCCGCACTTAGATTTTTTACGTCTGTATCTCGCCTATTTTAAAGTTTTTTGAAAAAGGTATTTGAAAATGTTGTTTATTTTAATGAATACTATACACAGCTAAAAAAGAAGTATCATCTTAGGAATCACCCGGTATAAATATTTTATATACACTAGCCGCCACTGGCCGAAAATACATACCAAGATATGGGTCATTCTCCCTAAAACAAAACCCTTAATAAAATACCCTTGACGACAAAACCTAAAAAATCCTCCTTTTGCGAAAACTTACCCACACATAATTACATTTTCTATTGACTGTTACTGTTCGACAACGCTGTATCAAATTTTATCGATTGAAAGACTTTCATTTGCTCTGTTTGCCAGTGTGATATTCAAATTCGAAAAGGGTCAATTTCCCTTCGGGGCTCGACCTTTTGATAATGGCAACTTTTCGTCCTGTCACTGTGATTTATTAACGTAACGTTCATTTAGAATACGGAAGGTGAATTAGGTGAGCATATAACATCATTAATAATTATATTTTTCCGGTGGTGACATAATGAGGAGACTTGTAAGCCGTAACTAATATTTTTTGTTGTTAAAAAGGTGTTTAAAATGTATTCGATTCTTTAATTCTTATTTTACTTAAGAGCTTCGACCAGTATTTCTAAATTTTTCTCCAAGGTCCCCGGCTCCATGCAAAATTATACCGGGTGTCATTATGGATGGCCATCGGCCGTATCTCGGAAACTAAACTGCTGGACAATTCAAGCGGACCGAGCTAATTGTTAGATGAACTTTGGAGTAAAATATTTTACGAACGAATAAAGCTATCGATGCGCGGTTTGCAAAATTTAAAAGAGAATTTAATTCTTAATATGCACATTTTTTCCGATTTTTTTTTTACTTCTAACCTTTAACTGTCTACAGGGTTCAAAGAGAAGTATGTTTTTTTTACCAAAGTTTCTAAGTACCGGATTACTACAAAAATAATATCAAACTATTTTGGATGGCATTTTCTTTATCTCCTATTTATAGAGAACAAAGGAAATTCTCAAATTTTTGATATCCCTCTTGGTTCATGAAATTTCGATTTTTTTCTCAACCCCTGTAAATTTCAGGTATTTTTGTAATTAGGCCTCACAATGTTTTGTAAGAACGGGTTTTAGTAAGTGATTATAACTTCTTAGGACCAACTCTTTTGCAACGAGTACATTTTAATTTCGTCGTGACCAGTGGCGTACCCATAGTCGGTTTTATTTTTATTTTTTTAATTTTATATGCCTCCATTTCCACACATGTCTGTAAGCCGTGTCGCCCGTGGTTGCAAACCGTTCTTTTAGCCGAATGATTGTGGCCTTCCCAACATTATACATATTGGCTACAGCCTCAACTGCCAGACCTTCATTAAGAAATCTTAAAACATTTGCGCGTTCGCTTCGGGACAATCGTGTCATTTTTAAAAATAATTAAGTGACTTAATGACATCTCCTGAATTAACAATGGTGTTACTATGGTACTTACTGCAACGTTATCCTGGCACGAAACACACGATGTGTGGAAATGGAGGCATATAAAATGAAAAAAAAAACGATTATGGGTACGCCACTGGTCACGACGAAACGCAAGAAATTAAAATGTACTCGTTGGAAAAGAGGTGGTCCTGAGTAATTGACGTTTAAAATATGGCATTTTTTGACTTTGACAGGCTGTAACATTGGAACGGTTCATCTTAGAGAAAAATGGTTTTCACCTCCCTATCTTAGTTTTTTATTTTCTATCCAAAAATACCAACTTCCAGTTTAACATGTTAAACCAAAAAAACGGTTTTAACGGTCTAACATGTTAAACCGGAAGTTGGTATTTTTGGATAGAGAATAAAAAACTAAGATAGGGAGATAAAAACCATTTTTCTCTAAGATGAACCGTTCCAATGTTACAGCCTGTCAAAGTCAAAAAATGCCATATTTTAAACGTCAATTACAATTGAATTTAGACATATGACATTTTATATAAAATATACGTGGAATTGTATAGGGAATTAGAAAATAATACAATATATAGGGTGTTCCATTTAAAAAAATGCAAGTTTAGTCCGCCACACTTTTTTGAGCCACCCTGTATAATGTAAAATATTTTTAAAATATGCCGCTTTTAGGTCGATACCTTATGCTGGTTTAGTATTTTTGATAAGCTCCTCGATAATGATTTAATCTTCCATCCCCGCCACGTTGGCGGACCCGGTATACTCACATTCAAAGGTGCGTGATTAGTAAAATAACAATTAAGGTAACCGGGCCAGTATGATTGTGAGAGAATTATTTCTGCCAATGTTACTTTTATCCCGAAAACTCAAATCATACGGTATAACTATGACATTATAATAGGAAAGTAGATTAAATTTGCAAGAAAAAATGTGTAGACCGCAGGTCAATATCTTCTTTTGTTTTAGAGTTATTGCCAAAAGAATAATTTTTAACACTTTAATTGAAGATGTGATTGTTTTCATAGTTGTCATCAAACATTCCACGACAATAAAATATTTTTAACTTTTATGATTATGGCCCAAAACTACTTATTAATCATATAATCATCGAATACTTCCAATTTGGACATTATTCGAATATGGTGTTTAAAAAAATAATTTAGATAGCTATAAAACAAAATTGGCAGGTTTCCATGAAGATAAATAAATTGAAATAGTTGCCAACTGATATAATTTTGACGGGTTGATTTTGTTTCACGGCCATCTATTTTTTTATGATAAAACACCTGCACTGCAGGAAAAATCCTTTAAGGCGCTCTGGGAGCGGTGCGAGTGCGAAAAAAGCGATTAACGTTGGTTTTGAAACGTTGAAGATTGTATTCATTGGGAAACACGACCTCAGGAAGATCATTCCACAAAGATGACGTTCTCCAGATGAAAGAATTCTTGAACAATGAAGTTCGAGGAGTACTAAGCTGAACAACATATGGATGAGCGGCAGTGGTTCGCCGTGTATTTCTGTTTTGCATTGCTCTAGGTGGAATCAAGTGGGCAATGTCAGTCGAACACCTGCCATGGAAATATCTGTAAAAGAGAGCCAAATCACCAACCTGTCTTCGATGCTCCAGGCTATCGAGGGTCTTGATCAGCTCGGGGTCGCCGATCAGACGAACGGCTCTCCTTTGAATGGAATCCAGTAGCCGAAGGGTGTGCTTGGGTGCAGAGCTCCAGACATGAGAGCAATATTCTAATGATGGCCGAATCTGGGCTTTGTAGAGTGTCAAAAGTTGATGAGGTGTGTACAACCTTTTGGTGCGGAAAAGTACACCAAGTTTCTGTGCAGCTGTCTTGGCAATTGCGGCAACGTGATCATGCCAAGACATATTACCTCCCAGATTGACCCCCAGCAAATTAATAGACGGTGCCAGGGGAATTGCGTGTCCTGCCATGACTATATCCGGTTCTGCAATGTTAACCTTTTTGGAGAAGACTGCTGCCTGGGTTTTCTTAGCATTAAATTCGACTTGGTTACTGTCACCCCAAGCCAAAATTTCTTCCAGGTCATTGTTGAGGCGCAATACTTCATGCTGCCTGCGAAGATGTGCGTCGGCAGCGGATGTTTGGGGAGTCAAGGTAAAAGATGAGACAAGTGTGCTGTCATCAGCAAAGCTATAAATTGGATTTTGAGTTTTCACTAGAAGGTCGTTAATATACAGTAAAAAGAGGGCAGGCGACAATATGGACCCTTGAGGAACACCGGCATTGATGGTGAAGGTGTCTGAGAGAAACCCGTCAATCGCCACTTGCAGAGAACGGCTCTTAAGGAAGCTGGTTAACCATAAACAAAATCCATTAGGCATACCGTAGGATCGCCATTTACTTAGAAGCCCATCGTGCCAAACACGATCAAAAGCCCTAGAGATGTGCAGTGCAACAGCCCGGGATTCTCCATGATGTTCGATGGTGTTGCTCCAAAGATGGGTGACATATGCCAGAAGGTCACCTGTTGATCTGGACTTACGAAAACCGTATTGATGGTCGCTGATAATGTTAAGCCCTTCCAGATATTTTAGGAGTTGTTGGTTAATAGCTTTCTCCATTACTTTTGAAATTACTGAAAGCAATGCGACGGGTCGGTAGTTGCTTGGCAGGGTCTTTTTACCTTTCTTTGGAATGGGCTGGACATCTAGATCTAATTAATAGTTTTAAAATCTGCACCTCAATGGTCTCTACAACTTTTGTATTTCGAATTTGTATCTAATTCTTAAGTTAAAGGCGAAAATGAGCGTTACTCTATCGTTCACTCACCCTGTACAATATCGGAGTTTAAAGCTCAACAGCCTTTGTTAAATAGGTTTTAAAATAACTGTTTTTTCAACGGATAAAAATCTGTCCCAACTGCTTCATCCAATATCTTTTATTTTACTACATTCGACTACAGCTTTTCAATAGTTCCCGATAGACTTTAGAAAAATCCCAACATCTATTCTACTTTTATTAGTTTTCAAACGGGTTTTATTGATGTCGCCAATCGTTTGTTTTTACGACTTTAAGGTGTGAACAAAAGACATTGGCTGGAAATGTTAAAGGAAATTTATTTAAGACGTCCTATTTGGTCCTGGACACGTGAATAATTAAAAAGTCTATCTGTGGAGCGAAGCGTCGCGACGCTGCGGGGGGAATAAAAAATGTTTTAAACTGCTTACAGAATTAAGCAATTATTACACTCTGTACCTACTTTTCACTAAAATAGAACAGGTATAGTCTATTTCAGAAAGGTGTAGAGTAATAAAAGCTTATTAGGTATGCAAAGGGACTACATAGACTCAACGAATATTTAAGTTACTTTTATAATTTGGCATTGATTTTATTGCAAAATTCTTTATTTTGATCAAGTTCAGGTAGTATCACCCGGGTTTGGGTCAATTTATGGGTTTTGCCTATTGTTATCCATTCACAAACACTGAAAATGGTGCATTATGTACAGGGTGTCCCAAATTCGAGCCTCATCATTGTGATCTCGGAAACTATAAGAGATACAGCATCGGTAAAATGGTGGCAAAGTTGCGGAATTTTGTGCCCAGTAATATCGTAAAAAAATATTTTAGCTATCTTTTTTAGTTTTAGAAATATTTGAAAAATACTAAAATTTTGAAGAAGTAGTCCATTCTTAAAGTGGAGTTAATTTATAGAAATAAAATAAAAAACATAAAGTCTTTCTCCACTGGTTTATTAAACATAAAGTTAGAAGGTGGTAGATGTTCTACATGTTTCGGGTGTAGCAACACCCATCATCAGGAACAAAATATAAAGAGAAAAATTTATAGAAAGGAACAGACGTAAATGGTGAGTGATAATGAACCTCGATGGAGCTCTCATCGAGCCATGGAAGATTAAATGTTGAAAAATGGGATAGTGATTAGAAGAAAATTGACATATTTAAGTCTTAACACTGACCATGGGCAACAGGTAACAGTGGTAAGAAGGGGCCCGTTTGGGCAAAGAGAAAAAAAAATTTTTAAGAAATGTAAAAAGTGGAGACTCACAGGTCAAGAACCCTCATCCCGGGAACCGTGGAGAGAAAGAAAATTTATTAGTTTAGCCCTCTTTTCAAGGGAAAAAAATAAAATATTTTAGTTAAGAAAAGTAAAAGGCATAGAACTGATGTAGAATCTTAGTTCATAGCCGAAAAATTAAAAAATTTTTAAAAAATTTTAAAGAAAATTTTTTAAAAATGAAAAGCTATGAACTAAGATTCTACATCAGTTCTATGCCTTTTACTTTTCTTAACTAAAATATTTTATTTTTTTCCCTTGAAAAGAGGGCTAAACTAATAAATTTTCTTTCTCTCCACGGTTCCCGGGATGAGGGTTCTTGACCTGTGAGTCTCCACTTTTTACATTTCTTAAAAATTTTTTTTTCTCTTTGCCCAAACGGGCCCCTTCTTACCACTGTTACCTGTTGCCCATGGTCAGTGTTAAGACTTAAATATGTCAATTTTCTTCTAATCACTATCCCATTTTTCAACATTTAATCTTCCATGGCTCGATGAGAGCTCCATCGAGGTTCATTATCACTCACCATTTACGTCTGTTCCTTTCTATGAATTTTTCTTTTTATATTTTGTTCCTGATGATGGGTGTTGCTACACCCGAAACATGTAGAACATCTACCACCTTCTAACTTTATGTTTAATAAACCAGTGGAGAAAGACTTTATGTTTTTTATTTTATTTCTAAATACTAAAATATTGAGATTTTGTTATTTTAAATGGGCCGACCTATTTTATCCGCTATAAAAAAACAAACACAACATTGTTAAGGCAACTTTTCTTGCTCCATATCGTTGTCTATTTAGAATTTCGTTGCAACCTTTCGTTTTTGTGGAACCATGATCAACTTTTTTAAATACGGACCTGTATTTTTTATTTTATTTTTTGAAATATTTTTAAGCCCTGAATTCAACCATGTATGCGCCTATGGCTGACCCCGAAATTGAGCCGAACTGGACCCCATTTCCATTTTATTACTCTACACCTTTCTGAAATAGACTATAATTGTTACTTTGACCACGCAATTTTCATCGAGAGAAGAACTCGACGGAATATACTATAAAATATTGTAATCCTTACTTAACTTCTTAGACTTCATAGAGTGTTTCCCTGGGACACCGAAAGAGTTACCAATTTAAGTACTATAATAACTCATTTATAACACTCTGTATAAGAATATTTTTTCTAAACAGTACAAAAATTTATTCCACACAAAATCAGACTACACTATATGCTTTTAAATGTTACCGCAAACCATTATTACCATGTTAAACATAAGTACTTTGCTTCCCGAACATCGGTCAGTGTTTTCTAGATTTCTCCTGAGGATGTTCAAGCCATATTTTATTACTGTTGACTTATAATGGGCATAATTTTAAACATGGTGACTTTTAGTTTATAATTTATGATCATAAGTTTTGGCGTGGGAAAGGCTGTTATCCTTGGCACATTTTTCTTTAGTAAATAATTCCTTGGTCTGTGAATATAAATATAAGTAAAACTTACCTCCTTAAGGCCTTTTTACATTGGGTGCAATTGCAAGAAAAATGGCCTGGAAGCATGCGCTTCGACGATGTTTTAATCAGCTGATGCACGTTTTCCCATTTAAAACCTGCATTTGAAATGATGATGCATAATTGTCCAAGCTTTTCAATGGTGTTATCAAAGATATACCTTACTGTGGAATTTTTGGAGATATGTAAACTTTTAAAATTTACTTTTCAATTACGCCCTCTTGCGGCAAAATGCGGAACTTAAAAATTATTTCCAGAATTTTCTTATGACCACTTTAGTTATAATTTTTTTTTCCTGAGTTTCTATGCCCAGTAATTTCCGAGATACGGCCGGGAGCCATTCTTAGTGGGACACCTGTATATGTTATCTGTTTTATAATACCTATATAAGTGTATTTGTATAACTCACTACAAGTTTCTTTAAATGCATGTATTTTTTTATTT
Organism: Polydrusus cervinus; assembly: GCA_935413205.1. Lineage (NCBI taxonomy): Eukaryota > Metazoa > Arthropoda > Insecta > Coleoptera > Curculionidae > Polydrusus > Polydrusus cervinus. The sequence continues at coordinate 34,201,805 of OW284517.1, read as the reverse complement.
TGAAATTTTTTTGATTGTCCAAAAAAAGGGTTTTTTGGGCGTGGCACCCAAAAAAATTTTCGTCTTTGGCGATTTGCCTGTGGCACTGGCTCGTCGGTTTCCTCACCCATTTGCCCCCCCCCCCCCCCCCCCGAAATAAAATTCTGGCTACGCCATTGTTAGAAACGTATCACTTTCATCACTTGGTATGTAATATACTATTATAGTGTTAGGTTATAGGCTGGTACACTTGCTATGATTTCTCGTCCAAATATAATACGCATTTCATGAAATAATCTAACGGAGTTGTGCATAAATTAACACCACATTAAAACATCAAAGGCTAAATTAACTGTTTCTGCACCTACAAGGCAAACTTTCATTAACATCATAATTTCATGTTAAACATGACTAGTTTCATCCTCGGTAAATGTTTCACAGATTACTCCTGAGGAAGTTGGCGCTATATCTTTTATCTTTCCCACATGCAAACTTCACGAGGCCACGTTATAAATCGACTGGAGGTCGTAAACTCAACTTTCGGTTATTATCTGGACTTTATGAGAAGAGTTTGCCGAAGTTCATTTGCAACTTGCAACTTTTAGCCCCTTCATCAAGTTTTTGTACAGGTTTTAGACGAACGAGACGGGACGGGGATGTTGAAAAGATGTTTGGCGTTAATTAAGTGTAATTTAAAAGTTTAGTTAATTTTTCTGCGTACTTGAGCTCGAGTTTTAGAATGGCTAGAGTAAAGTGCAAATCTGTTTTATATTGTCTGTGGATAAATGGCTAAGTCTCCTCGAAGTCTTCTTTGGTGGAGGGTTGGAAGGTTTAGTCTTTGCAGTATTTCCTGATAAGGTAGATTTTTTAGTTCCGCGGCTAGCTTGGTGGCTCTACGTTGAACTCTTTCTTTTGTGCTAATTTTTATTTGTTCTCGTGTTTACGTTGCCAAAAATAACTATTTTTGGTTAGGAAAACAAAAAAAAAATTTTTCTTCTGTATATTTACCAAAAAATAATGCCACTAGAACAAAGAAAATACCTTGTTTTCATATTAATTGGCAGAAATAATATATTTTTCCTACGACCACCTATGAAAATTAGAAAAAAGTACGGTTAATTTGGCTAGAAAGCGCCGTATATCACACGCGTGTTGAAAAAAAATATTTCAACACTAGTGTTGAAATATCAAGCCACACTATTTAATAACATATGGTGCCAATTTGACAGACAACCCCTATTTATTAAAAATAACAAATTTTAGAAAGCAGTAATTGTAAAGTGTTTAACTTATTTATCATGTATTTGTCGAGTGATTCAGAATTAGAGTGTGAAAATACGCCATCTGAAATTATAAAAAATGTTATTAATATACTGGAAAATCTATTACCAGAAAAAACAAATCGCGCTGAAGAGACTGTAATGTATTAAACAACAAATCATTATCGGTAGCGATAGCGTGGAGAATAGAGCTCTAGTCTACAGATCGCAAGGTCACAGGTTCAATTCCCATTAGGAGTGTTTGACATTTTTTTATAAAAATATTAAATAAATTATAGAATTATTTTGAATTGAAATATTTCTTGTTAGGTGATTTTTTAAATGTATGTTTAATGCATCTTTCCTTGATTAAATTTAAAATTTTACATCCTTGTTTAATAAAGCCTGAGGGTTTTCTACTTGGGAAACCTGCGGGTCAATAACCAAATTTAAATTGCCCTATTCTGGCGGAGGTGTATGAACCTGAGCTTCCGTAACTAATAAGTTAGGTCCCGTCTCAACATCTAAAAAGTTGAGGTAAATTAGGGTGGCCGAAGTATAAAAATCGTTGGGTTAAAATCATGAAGATTTTGGCGGCCATTCAACTGAATGCCTAAATTATGTGTTCAGAAACAACATAAATAACCCTACATTCAGTAGAATGCCCGTGGCCATTATAAAATATATAGTATCCTACCTGACTCATCAGAATCCGAGCTAAACATTTCGATTTGTTTTTGGAATTTTGCCATTTTTTTCTTTAACTTCATAAACTTTTCACGTTTTCTCGACTCACAACCACTATCCGAAATTTCACTGTGACTTCTTTTCGAGATAATTGTAAAAATTTTTAAGCACGAACCGGAGTCTATCGCACAAAACAATAAAATGAATAACATAACCCAGGACAAGCAGAATATCAGGTATTGGTGACGCATATTCGGTGATAAGAAAGAAATGTTTTCTTTCTTTAAACTTGTGAGTCATTGCACGGCGGCAATATAACTACAGTGTAAGCAAAAATGTTCGGAATAAGGGCGAAGGATAATATATAAAAAAATTAAACTACAAATAATATAAAAGCCTATTGACAAACTATGAAACCAGATAAGTGGAACATAATCCTAAGTATGCTAATTTCAACGTTAGTGTGATATATATTTTTTAACACTAGTGTTGTAATATTTTTTTTTCACAATTCAAAGGTTTTTTTAATAATTCTTTGTTGTCGAAGGAATAATAGTGTACATTACTCGTGTGAAAGTGATTATTCTAAAACTCGGCTGACGCCTCGTGCTAAATGTCTCCTCGTTTGAAAAGTATCACTTTCATCACTTGTTATGTAATATACTATTGTTTAGCTGAATTAGACTCTGTATATATCCTATTTAAATGTTACATCAAGGTTCCTACAAACTTGTATTTATCAATCAAGCTTATAATAACACATGATAAATGTATAGTCCCTATGATTTTGTTAATTTTGATTATGATTTGATTTTGATTTTTAGTTACCGGAACTAACTTTTCTTTTCAAGTGATATTATTCTTCATCGGCATAACTAACGTCATCGCTGTTTTGGCCACTTAACTATATTCCGAACAGAGACTGTTGGCGATGAACACACTGAGGACAGGAGTCGTAGTACGGGAGGATGTCGTTTCCATTTCCTTGTGTTTTCAAGGCAAGAATCGGCCATTCTCATCTTTATTTTCTGGTTATTGCACGCATGCTTGGCTGTGACAATATATGGTGTAATATATTTGTGTTTATTGTCTTTCTTTGTACGTACTAATTGCCAGAAGGAAGTTAAATCATAAGTAAGTAAACATTGTATTTTTTACCATTGCAGTTGCACATTAGAAAGTTGATTTTTTTTTTGGTTGTATAGATTAGTTTTTGGGTTGAGTACGATTTCACGAAAACAAATGGTTGTCAGAACCAAATTCTAGTAATTCATACCATGCTATTTTTAAGTGTGCAATCAACCAAGAAATCTTGGTGCAAGTAATGTGAAAACATAGATCTGTACACAAGCTACAGAGTTTAAAACTCTCGACGCTTGCAGCCATCATTACAACTTAATACGGGCTTACTGAACTTAGTTTAAAACTTAAAACTTTTAACGACTTTTAACCCTTGCTGAAGATTTTATTAGGTCTAAGCCAAGGATTTATAGGCGCTTCAGATCGTGTTTTATTTATTTTATTAAAAAGTATGAAGGGTCGTTATGCGCCGTAAACAAAGCTTTTTCTTTATTAGGACCCGAATGGATTAATTTTATTACTCTCTTAAGGTAGGGGTGGTTTCTGATTTCAAAAACAAAAAATGATAATCATTTTATTTAACCAACACTTTAAATTTTACAAATAAATTAAATTTAACATTTTTTAAAAGCTAAAAACATTGTCGTCAGAGCTGGACAATCCAGCACCAAGCCAGTGGCGGATTTAGGATTTGGCCTAGGGGGGGGGGGGGGGCAAAACGAAAGTGTCACAGAAAGGTAAAAGCGTTGCAGACAATGCGCCGCAGACGAAGAATTTTTCATTAGGTACACTTATTTTTTTATTATCATTATAAAAAAATACAAAATACATTATACAGAATTTAAATTATAAAAAATCATAATGTTCTTCGTCATCTGAGAAACTGTCATCTTCTCTTGACGTTATAATTAACGGGTCGACGGTCCGATCGATCAGGTGGTCAAGATCCCACATTTTCTTCTCTTCTTTAATGACATGATGGACTGCTTTTCGCCAGTTCTCTGGTGTCACTTCCTTAATGACTTGATCAAACAGTAGCTTAACGTCTTTCATTTTGAGTGTCGTGTTGGGTCTTGCTACAAATCCTTTCACTTGCGTCCATATAAGTTCTATATGATTTAGTTCGCAATGATATGGCGGTATGCGCAGCACGGTTAAACTATGTTTTACAGCTATATCTTCCACGGCATATTTCATAAAACGATGTTTGTGTAAATTTGCTATAGCTAATATTTCCTTTTTTATCAAATTATCTTCTTTTTTTCTTTGGTTAGTTATAAATAACTTAATGCACAAAATATACCTGCGCCTATGGCCAACACCGAAATTGAGCCGAACTGGATGGAATTTCGCATTTTATTACTCTACACCTTTCTAAAATAGACTATACTTAAATTCATTGTATTGTAAAAAATATTGAAACCTATTTTTTTTAATAAAAATAATTTTCTGACCCTCTTCAATATTTAAAAAGTTATTAAAAATCCATTAATAAACATGGCCAGGATTCGAGCCAAGAGAAAGCTAGTTTTTAATATATATAGATATAATTTCTCATGTAGCTGGTAATCTTGGAGAAGAATTTACAAGTATTGGTCCAATGCTTGCAAATTATTAATAATGAAAATAGTTTCTTTTATTTTCAATTCTTTATATTTACAGTCTCGTTTCTTTTTGGAAACTTTAGAAATCTCCAACTACGAGACGTTTGTTTCTTATCTGTTGTCCAGCACCACGATATTTATTATTTTCAATCCAGCTTTGGAAAACAACCATAAACATGTTCCCGGAAAACTTGCAGTAAAATATTATTTAATCTTACAAAATTATCTTTGAAAAAGTTTTAGCTACTTTGACTTTCGTACTCGATATTTTATTTCATTAAAATGTTCAAGATTAATATACATCTTTAGAATCCATAAATTTTCGAAAGTTATTAAGAAAATTTATCGCTTCCGAACTTTCCTTCTTTACGCGAGATTTCTAATTTTATTATAGAAGCTTTGGCATCTTTAATTTCATTAGGTTTAGAATCATTTCCTTTTTCGGTCAATGTAATTTTTTTAGAAGCTCTAAAAAGTGGAGAAGGATGATTAAATGTAGCCAAATAATTTTTTTTTAAGCTAAAGGTCTCGGAATCTTATCAAATTAAAAATGAACCTGCGACTTGTGGGTTTTAGGTTGTAAAAATTACATTTCGGGTTTTAAGGACTATACAGGGTGTTACAAATTCGACATACCAGCATTGGAATGTCGGAAACCATAGGAGTTAGAGAAACGGCTAAATAGAGGCAAAGTTGTGCAATTCGGTGCTGATTATAATGCCGCTTTCAGAGTTTTGATATTCCGAATACTTCCGATTTTATTCGAAAAAAACTGAAATTTTGCAAAATTGTTTTTATTTTTTCCTGAACTCATTTGACTAGCTATTTAAAAATAAATGACACTTTGTCATTGCCACTTTTCTCCTCTATAAAATGACGGGACTAAACTAAAGATCCGGCGTTTCGTCTCCGAGCGGCCATCACCTACTTTACTTTTTTAAATACGGACCTGGATTTTTTTAACCTATTTTAAAACCATCCTACCCACAAAATGTAATGGCGATACTACTTTCTCATAATGATGAATTGTCCTTGCTTATTTTTTTAAATTCATATTTTTTAAAATTGCATTTGCAAGGTTGCATTTGGTAGGATAAGAAGAAGATCGGTTGAAAGGGCTGTCGCCAAAATTGGAAGAAAAATCGATCGTTTTATTGAGCAAAATATCTCTTTAAACATTTAGAAAATTAGGATTTATAATTAGTAAATTTAGAATTATTAGAAAATTCTTATAAAATAAATATCTCCAGTCGTCTTCAGGTGAATACTATATACAATATTTACCTGAAAACGACTGGAGATGCTTACCAGTTGAAACGTAGTGATTCTAAACAAAGAAAGATAATGCAAGTCTAAAACTCTACTGCCGTCTATCCCTGGAATGATACATATTCCACGTTCCCAAAATATATCCACTACTAACACACATCACACCCCATAATATATTAGTCCATGTTATTCAACGATAATTTAAGTTCAAATGGACATGGATAGGGATGGAGATAAGGTGTAGAGTAATAAAAGCTCATTAGGTATGCAAAGGGACTACAGAGTGACCCAACGAATATTTAAGCCACTTTCATAATATCGCATTGATTTCATTGCAAAATTCTTTATTTTCATCAAGTGCAGGTAGTACCACTCGGGTTTGGGTCAATTTATGGGTTTTGCCTATTGTTATACATTCACACACTGCAACCGAACAAACACTAAGAAAGGTGTGACAAAGGCGTGCATTATGGACATAGTATTAGGTACACTTATTTTTTTATTAAACATTATAAAACAAATACAAAATACATTAATTTATATATATACTTAAATTATAAAAAATCAACTGCCATCTCCTCTTGACGTTATAATTAACGGGGCGACGGTCCGATCGATCAGGTGGTCAAGATCACACATTTTCTCCTCTCCGTTAATGACATGATGGACTGCTTTTTGCCAGTTCTCTGGTGTCACTTTCTTAATGGCTTGATGAAACAACAGCTTAACGTCTTTAATTTTGAATGTCATGTTGTGTCTTGCTACAAATACTTTCACTTGCGCCCATATAAGTTATATGGGATTTAGTTCGCAATGATGGCGCTATGCGCAGCACAGTTACACTATATTTTTCGCTATACCTTCCACGGCATATTTTATAAAACGATGTTTGTGTAAATTTGCTATAGCTAATAGTTCCTTCTTTATGAAATTATCTTTTTTTTTTCTTTGGTTAGTTATAATAAATAATTTAATGCACAAAATTTACCTGCGCCTATGGCCAACACCGAAATTAAGACGAACTGAACGGAATTTCCCATTTTATTACTCTACACCTTTCTGAAATAGACTATAGCAAATCTGGAATTGCTGGAATAGAATAACTAGTGCAATTATTTTTAACAGTGTGTATTGATTCATTTTCCTCGGTACATGCTGGAAGTCACCAATTTGCCACTTTTGCCATTATTGTTTACGGGTACCAGTCAATGATTGTCAAAGAATCATACAAAATTATTTAAAACCCTTGTGGGCAACAATATCCTGTAAAAAATTAATCCACTTAAGTCCATTTCCCTTCACACCATTTCAACCGGAGTAAACGTTCCAATTTAAATAATGGCACTTCCAAATTAGTTTCTTCTTACCCACTAGGAGTATAGCGCTTATAGCTTAACTAGCTGTTCCAAACGCAGCACTTTATTTTATTTATATACCTATGTACTAGTTTGTTATGCGAGTTGGGAACTATGAGAATTATAATGTTAAACGTATACACTTCTAAAAGAACTTGGTAATATTCAGTTATTTCACGTTGGTCAGAAATATACCCACGTAAAGTATACTAAATTTCGTCTAGGTTTTTAATGCTTTGACATTTCTCTTGTCAAACGCGTTGGCTAACATGTGATTTAAAAATTCAAGAGATTAGAACCTGACATCGATGCCGTTAGTATATGTATCACTTTCTTACGCTTTTGCCTTCGCATATCTCTCTTCCTCATTTCATCAATCCGCGTGTCTTTTCTGCGTTCTTTCAATATTGCAGAGCCGGCATTCATTCGTTCACGTGTTGAATAATAAATGCAATACTGTTGTTGTATTTGGTATTTTTAAAGATTATTTTGCTATTATTTTTTGCGTAGTCTTTCTGGTTATAAACTGTTAGACTGTGTGTATCTGTGAAGTGTTATTTTTATGAAAAACAAGTTAATATTGTTTATTTAGTAATTAACTATTACAGGAACACTAGTCCGGCCCTAACCAAACCTATATGGACAATCCACTCGAGTTGAACAGTATATACGACCAAACTTATCAACCTTACTATGTTAAAAAAATGTAAAAAGTTTGCAGACTGCCGGGTTTGAACTCACGACCAACCAATTTTCGCCGTTTCGGCCAAATGATCATGTTAGAAATTATGGTTAAACCAACTAAATAATAATGTTACTTGAAATTAATTTTTTTAACACATTCAGCAGGTTGCATTATTTGTAAAGCTATTAAACCAATATATGTTGTTATATTAAACAAATTAATTACCTATTGTACCATATACATAAAAATTATATAATTTAGTGTCTGACGCCACAGAGGAATCTTATTTTTACAACAATGTTGTCAGCTAATGGGAAATTTTCGGATTCGTGAGAAATAAAGATCCACAGCACAGAGGAATTATAGGGCGGCGCTGTCTCCAAAAGAAAAAGGAACATTTTTACGCACAGTGTTATGTTCGTAGGATATTCTTTAAGATTACTGATGGTTGTGATCAGCTTTAAAAGACTTTTTCAGTATTTTGTGCATTCGTGGATATTTTCTTTAAAAACGGAAAATATAATGTGAAGCACTGACAATAATTATATGAAATTTTGCCGTACAGTTAACTGGAATAGCCTAATTTTCTCGGTACTTAAGGACCCAGCAAATATCCATTTGGGAGTAGAAAAAATAATATTTCCCTTTTGGTGTAAACTGCTAGTGAGTGTGTAGTTTTTTATAGGATCCCCCCTCCCCCCAGACAAGAAAGGAAAAATCCCATAAAACTCCGCGCTACAAAGTAATCATCGGATTAGCAAGCGGACGGCGCACCGCTTAATTCTTATTTTCAGTAGCCGAAGCGCTCGCCGAATGTTTTTATTTCTGCACAATTTAACGCTCTCGATAAATTTACGGCCCTTTGTGCACCAGCCACACACGCGGAAGTATTCAAAAGCAATTTAACAACATTAATAACCCCCGCAATGACACGGTGTTCGGGCTGTTCCAAACTTGTACACACATGCACCGTAAATTGGAATTCGATTATAAATAAGGGCAATAAATAGTTGTGTCTGGCGTTTCCATTACCAGGTAATGGAGCGGTCCCGACGAAACTTGCTAATTAAAATGGAAATTGAAATTAGTTTTCGAAATCGGCATTAAATGCGCTAATTACTTTTCAAGAGCCAGATGGCTCCGTTCGGCGATGACGCGCGCGTCTCGCGTCATCCATATAGCATCATTTCGTTGCTGTTCTAAAGTTCCCTGCAACAATGTTTAACTAAGTTTGACTAACAAACTAACGAATATAACCAAGTTATGCGAGCACCTGCCGATGAAAGGCAGATTAATGCGGTAATCAGACTGATAGTTCGTGACAAACTAAATGCGAAGGCTAAAATTGAAAGGGCAACGGGGTTAGTTGCTTTGCTAGGACGATAACTAAATCATGTCAGATTGTTTAGGTAATTTTCAAAGACCTTACTTGTAGAAAAGATGTTAATTGTATTGTATATGTTGCTGATACCAAAATTTTCACTCTTTAAAAACTGGTCTAGTTTCCGCGACAAGAAAAGTTACACTCTTAAAAATAGCATGGTATGGATTACTAAAATTTGGTTCTGACAACTATTTATTTTCGTGAAATCGGACTCAAACCAAAAATTAGTTTGTACAACCAAAAAAAAAATGTCGTTATTGAACTGTTGAACTAATTAATAACATTAACCAACCCAACCTACAAATTTTAGTTGTCACAACGAAATTTTATATACGGATAACTAACTTTATATGGTACTCCCGCTTTTAAAATTAGTTGTCACAACTTATGTGTAAATATGGAAAATTGAAATTTTTTTTTCAAGGAAATATTGTTTTTGTTAATGATGCAATCTACAAATATTGCCAAAGCAATCATTTATTTGAGACAAACTTGAAATTTTCATAGAGTAACAATTACGTATGTAGTCACAACATTTTGTTTATTATCTTTTTTCTGTACTTTCTAATTGTAAGAAAGAAGTTGAATCATAAATTAGTAAAAAATTTAAATTTTTGTCATTGCAGTTGCACATTAGAAAGTTTGAATGAACTGCTTATAACGCATGGCAAAATTAGCAAGTTGATTTGATAGAAATACTTTAAAAAAAGCCTCTTTCATTTTTAAAAAAAATGTCATATGTAATTTATACTTAGTAACGAAAAATATTTCTTCCTATAATAGGTTTCCCATTTAAATAAAAAAATGCCTTGGTATTACTACTCAATTAGGTATGCGTAAACTAAACCACAAATAAATTACACCAAATGTTGTCACATCCATTTTCCACACGGGCACGGCCATGAAAATGGCCAATTATTGCCTTAAAAACACGAAAAAATGGACACGGAACCGCAAAAGCACCCTAACATAAACATAACCTCCTGACAGTCCTGGCTAGAATGATGTCCCCCACCGGGCAAGGGCGTCAAGTCTCTGTTGATGCCGTTAGTTAAAAATATGAAGAATAATATTACTTGAAAAGAAAAGTTAGTTCTGGTAACTAAGAATGTATCTTAATCAAAATTAACAAAATGATAGGGACTACAAATTCATAATGTGTTATTACAACAAACTTAATTGATAAATACAAGTTTGTGGGAACTTTGATGTAACATTTAAATGGGATATATACAGAGTAAAATTCAGCTAAACAAAATATTTTATTTCTGCCAACTAATATGAAAACAAGATATTTTCTTTGTTCTGATGGCATAATTTTTTGGTAAATATAACCAAAAATTCTTTTTTGTTTTCCTAACTAAAAATAGTTATTTTTGGTAACGTAAACACGAGAACAAATAAAAATTAGTACCAAATACCAAGTCATTTTTAAGAGTGCACTGTTACTATAATCCACTGGGCACCCATGTTTGTAGGGTGGGCCAGTGCTCACCCTAGCCCCCCCTGGCGCCGCCGCTGCCTTGTACATATAGGCCCGACTAGCCAAGGCACCGTACGAAGCTTCCTAAGAGGATATAAGACGTTTCTTAAAAAAATGATGGCCACGGAAGCCAATGCAGCTACTGTAAGTAATAATATTGAAAAAAAATATGAATATCACAGCAGTATTTTTTATTTACTTCAAGTTTCTGTTCTATCTAAGGGCAACAAAAGTAAATATTTGCCAAGGGCTGACCCGCGAGCTGCCACTGGAATGCAGCATCTTTCCCTTCCATCTACTATTCTATAATCACCATGTGTAAAGTAATTACCAAGAAAGTACTTCTAGGGACTACAAATTCATAATGTGTTATTACAACAAGCTTAATTGATAAATACAAGTTTGTAGGAACCTTGATGTAACATTTAAATAGGATATAAACAGAGTAAAATTCAGCTAAACAAAATATTTTATTTCTGCCAACTAATATGAAAACAAGATATTTTTTTGTTCTGATGGCATCATTTTTTGGTAAATATAACCAAGAAAAAAATCTTTTTTGTTTTCCTAACTAAAAATAGTTATTTTTGCTAACTTTAAACACGAGAACAAATAAAAATTAGTACCAAATACCAAGCCATTTTTAAGAGTGTAGTTAAGCCTCAAGAGGAAATTTAGTAACGGATACTATATTTTATTGCTAGACCAATTCCGGCATTGGTTACTGGTCACCTGTTTAGTGGTTACATCCACTCCGTGATCCAGTTCCTTGCACTAGTTTGTGTAGGTCAACTGGGGAGAGGGTAAGGATGTCCTCTGGTTCCAGTTTTGGTTGCCCGTCCGATAAATTTGTTGCCTCTTCCGATCTAATGACTCGCAATGACAAACTATGTGCTGTACAGTTTCCTTGACTTGCCCGCATAAACTGCAGTCATGGTATCCATTGTACAGTTGCATTCTGTGCAGATTCTTGACAGCCATGTGTCAGAATGTCAAAATTCCTGTTCTTAGCTGGTTCCTGTTCATTTGAAGCAGCTATTTCGTTAGTATCGGGGTCTGGATCCCCAATGAAGCTTTTGCTGTGTTGTAATCCCTGTCTGTTGCTCCAGGGATTTTGTGTTCACTCCTGATCCCTCGCTTTATGTCATTTCGTTGTGCACCTTGGTACTCCGAGTGCCGGTTCTGGACCAATGAATGTGTTTTCTGAACATTTCCTCGCAAGTTCATCGGATTTTTCATTTCCTGTAATACCTTCGTCTCCTGGTACCCACTGCAGTATTCCTTTGTTTACTTTTACCAGGGCCTCCAGTTCCTCTTGACCTCTATGTTAGGTAAAAGAGTATGTTTGTTGCCAATACTAATTTTGTTGTTAATTACAAGAATTATGGTAATGTTGTCTTGACAATCTTCTAATATGAATATTAAATATGGAATAAAATCAAAGTTAACGAGAAGATGTTTGAATTACATATACCATAGGATCTAGTGATGGTATAGAGTATAGGTGGTTGGAGTAGAAGAAATGGTTGCCTTCGATGTGCAGGATATCTGGACCTTTTCACAAATACTGCTAGTACTTATATAGCAACCAATTACTTCCAACCCTGTGGCATGGATTAAAAAAATTATTTTGACTTGAGTTTCTATATGAAGAAATAGAAGAAATCGTAATAACTTTAGTCGTACGTCTTTTAACATACCTACTGGTTTTCTAACTTTTTCATTAGTTTTTTACAACGTTGCTTGAGTGATATATTAATATAAATTTCTTAAACTATGTTTTGATTTGAGAAAATCCTTAATAACAGGTAATAGAACTTTAATTCGAGAAATTAAATATAAGCTTGGAAACAGCTGAAGCAGATAAAAATGTCAGCTGTGTTACCAAATTATTGCCCGATCTGAAACTGTAAATTTTTACCTTTTGTTTCCTGTTATCGGAGAAACTTTTAACAATACCTACATTTTAAATTTTATCGATAAAGTTGTAAATAACAACAGTTTCTGCAAAATTTAATGCTCCTGTGGAAAGTTTGCAAAAAGCACTTACCGGCACTTATATAAGTTTAGTTTTAAATTACAAGACACAACCGGTTAATTTTTTTTATTGTCTAACAGTCTGAACAATATTTTCTATTAAAGATATTAAGAAAAATGCAACATCTTGCTGGTGTGATCCACCAAATGCTGCTTAGAGCGGTTTTAAGTTACTCCTTTCTTTTGTCGGATCCTATCTCTACTGATGAGCCATGATATGGCGAAACGCGTCTGGGGATGGATCTGACGATATGAAAAGAAACTCTTTTTCTGTATTAATGGGCCCTTTCACTACACACATCACTACATTTTCATTTTGGTTTTAATAAAAACTGGTGAAAACGAACTTCTCAGAAATTTTAAAAAACTCACCATAATATTTTGAAGTGAAGCGTCTGGGGATGGATCTGACGATATGAAAGGAAACTCTTTTTCTGTATTAAGAAAAATGCTCCAAAAAGTTCTTAATGGGCCTTTTCACTACATTTTTATTTTGGTTTTAATAAAAACTGGTGAAAACGAACTTATCAGAAATATTTCCCAAGTATTATCTTTATATTTTGTCTTAAAATAAGTGAACACAGTTCTAAAAAGAAAATAAACAAATTATCTCATAAAACTTTGTTCATGTGGCAACACCGAAATTATTCGCAGAAGACGCGAATGACAGTAAATGAAAAAATCCCAACCTATTCGATTAGTTGACGTTTCGTCGTTTATTTCTTTCTATACAGCGTGTTAGAAATTGGATGCATTAGCATTGATATCTCCGTAAGTACAAGAATTAGATACAAGATTAAGATCCATATTATCCATCTCGTGGTAACTTTATTAGCAAGATAATTTCCAAAGAAACCATTATTGAAATTAGCTGGCTGGTAAAGTTATCCACCCAACAATGGTTTCTTTTAAAATGATCTTGGTGATAAAGTTACCAGAAGATGGATAATACGGGTCTAAATGGAGGCAAAGTTGCATATTTTAATGCTAAATAAATAGTTTAAAATACATTTTATAAATTCCGCTAACTTTCGGAGATATACGGAAAAACCCGAAAAAATACTGATTAATTTGAAAATCAAGAGCACTTTCTTCATACACTTTTTTATGCTAGAGAAAAGTAAACTAGTGGCGCCTCCTCTCGTGCCCCCCCCCCCCCCCCCCTCCCCCTCCCCCATCCCTTGCGCCTGCCGAAAATACCATAATGCGCTCCGACAGGGAATTTTCTGCCGTCGCAATGACAATGACGTAAAATAAGCGACTTCGCATGGCTCTCCTCGACACGCTGGCGCTGTGTGACCGAATTCCCGCTAATTGATCCGCAATTGAGTCGCGGCAATCCACAAAACATAAACTGATGCACTCATTTTTACATGAGATCTGCACGCTCCCCTGCACTCTATATCGACGAGCCTCCACTGAAGAATAATACCCTTAAGCAACTAGTCCACGAGCAAAAATTCTTGACGATCTTAAAAGAGGCGTTTTAAATTTTATAAAAACAGGTTAACACGAAAACTTTTAAACTGCTCGTTTTACGACCCACGGACGGGCCGTAAAGGGACACACACAATAACTTTTTGTTACACTGTAAAAGAAAATTTCTTGTTTAAGCAGTTTGAGTTGACCCGAGGTCGGGGCAATAATCGTAAAACACTAACGGAAAAATCGCATGATTTATTTTATAGTAATATTATTAGCGGTTATACGGTGTGACAGTGGCGTGCAATGCTGTTTTAACCAGGGGAGCATTAAAGCATCTAAATTTCAAATTTTGTCACAAAATGTCTTGTTTTTGAGTTTGTGGAAAGAACACTGTGGCAGAAGAAGAACAAAACGACATTATTTGTAAATAAGTTCAACACGGCGGTCTTTACGTAAAAAGTCTTTTAAAACATCGTCATAAAAATTGTATTTGCGTTTTAAATCCTGCAGAAGGTCGCTCTCCAGAGAGATTATTGTTAATAAGCGTGTCTCTCCCTGTATGTTTTGTAAATAGGTATGAATTATTTTTAATCCAGAAAAAGATCGTTCTGCAGACGCGCTGGTAGCTGGAATAGTAACAATTAACGCCTCCATATTTATTTTTTTCCCTAAACTCAACTGCTCAAAGTCTAGCCCGAGCTAAAGCTCTCGGGATCTTATCAGATTATAAGTAAAAATTACATTTCGTGAAAATTATCAGAAAATCGATTTCTTGTAAAAAACAGCGGTATTACCGATAAGATGCCTCCTCTATCGGTATATTACTGTTGAAAATACAAAACAGGTTCCAGATCAATATTCTTCTCAAAAATTTCTCCCCAATAAAAAGTTATCGAGCGCTAAATTAATGCGTTAAACGCAGTTGGCGCCCCTGGCGGACTGACAAGAAGTGTCAAAAATATGAATTTAAAAAAATAAGCAAGGACGATTCATCATTATGAGAAAGTAATATCGCCATTACATATTGAGGGTAGGAGGGTTCAAAAATCGGTTAAAAAAAATCCAGGTCCGTATTTAAAAAAGTAAATTTGGTGATGGCCGCTCGGAGACGAAACGGCGGATCTTTAGTTTAGTAACGTCATTTTGTAGAGGATAAAAAGTGGCAATGACAAAGTGTCATTTATTTTTAAATAGCTTGTCAAATGAGCTCAGGAAAAATTAAAAACTATTTTGCAAAATTTTGGTTTTTTTCGAATAAAATCGGAAGTATTCGGAATTTGAAAACTTTTAAAGCGGCATTATAATCAGCACTGAATTACACAACTTTGCCCCCATTTCACCGTTTCTCTAACTCGTATGGTTTCCGAGATTCCAATGCCGGTATGTCGAATTTGTAACACCCTGTATATACAACAAACAAATATTGCCCAGCTCAAAACCATAATTCTTCCTAAACCGCTTTAAATGCTCTAAACTTACCGTTCCGGCGGAAAAGCGTCGTCTCGTTGCACAGTAAATTCTAAAAAAGTTCAGTGTGTTTATATGACGTAAACTGTGTGAATATTTTAGCGACCACGGCGAAACGGCCTCCATTATCATAAGTGGTGCGAACGGTCAACTTAATTGCCCTTTTATATACTCGCGGGCAGATGAAAAATACAGCTTCCTCTTAATAATGTTAATGTTAATCAGCGAGATATTGCATGTAGCGACATCTAATGCCGTTACGAAATAGTGGCCATAAATATTATCTTGGTCGTATGAGACAAAATATGTTTTTAATTGTAAGAAACTTATACAGGGTGTCCCACCGGGAAACGCCTTGATCTAAACTGCTGGACAATTGCTTTCGAGCAAGAAAAATTTTGCCTAAATTTAACAGTTAATATTTTCTGAACCAGATATGATATCGACCTACGGTTTTGAATCGTTGATAGATTCATCCTTTGAGGAACAATTGTCAATATTGGATTTTCTTTAACTGTCAGAAAATTTTATATACAGGGTGTTAAATAAGACGATGATTTTTGCTCCAATTTTAATGTCGTGTAACTTTCACAATAATATTTTAAAATTTTATCACTCTACGTTAATTGAATCAGTGGTTCATAGCAAAGAAAGTAATTTGTCAAATTTTTGATATATGCTATATTTTAAGAAATACCGATTTTTCTGGAAAACCTTGCTTTATTTCAACTTATTGGTAGCTAGATCTCACTGTGCGTTGTATCGTGCAAACTTTTTGAGTGATTATTGGTACCTTATGAAAAGCTTGGTTATGTTCAGTGACAATAGTTGTACCTAAATGTTACGATGTACAGTGGCGTACCTATAAACACCTATATGTCTATGGTTTACGAGTATCTCACAATTTTTCACGATTGGGGGATCCTTAAAATTAAGTAACGCTATGTGATTAATACGTTGTAGGCCCTCCTCGGATGGACTGGGTTTGGTTTGACGGCAGCTAGTGATATTTAATATCAAATTATCTTTCAATGTAAGATTAATTTTAGGAATAGTATTAGAAAGTTAGAAATTAACAAATACATTTTTCCCAAAAATATTAAATTTAAAAAATTATCTCTGTTAAAATTTTGTAAACACACTGTAAAATATACCTGTAGTGCGATATGAAAAACTAAAAAATAAGAAAAAATTGACCTAATCTTGGGGCGAGTACTTTCCAATATAAAACAATCGTGAAAAATTGTGAGATACTCGTAAATCATAGACATATATGTGTTTATAAGTACGCCACTGTGCATCATA
Organism: Polydrusus cervinus; assembly: GCA_935413205.1. Lineage (NCBI taxonomy): Eukaryota > Metazoa > Arthropoda > Insecta > Coleoptera > Curculionidae > Polydrusus > Polydrusus cervinus. The sequence goes on along the minus strand of OW284517.1, from coordinate 34,184,786 downwards.
ACATTTAGGTACAACTATTGTTACTGAACATAATCAAGCTACGGAGCGTAATAATCGCTCGCAAAGTTTGCACGATACAACGCACAGTGAGATCTAGCTAACAATAAGATTTTCCAAAAAAATCGGTATTTCTTAAAATATAGCAGATATAAAAAATTTGACAAATTACTTCCTTTGCTATGAACCAGTGATTCAATTGACGTAGAGTGATAAAATTTAAAAATATTATTGTGAAAGTTACACGCCATTAAAATTGGAACAAAAATCATCGTCTTCTTTAACACCCTGTATATAAAATTTTCTGACAGTTAAAGAAAATCCAATATTGACAATTGTTTCCCAAGGGATAAATCTATAAACCATTCAAAACCGTAGGTCGATATCTTATCTGGTTGAGAAAATATTAACTGTTAAATTTAGACGAAATTTTTCTTGCTCCAAAGCAATTGTCCAGCAGTTTATATGGAAAACTATAAATAGGAAAAATTTGAAAATTTGACAGTATGCTAATGTTGATGGGGACAACCCAGCTAAATTTAATATTGTGGCACTTCCGGTGTAAGTGTCAACTTGCTTATTTTAGATGAAACGCCCCATATAATATTACCTTTTAAGATTTTACGTAAGTTTTTAACCTGATTAGAAATCAATATATGTATTTCGCATTGAGTTGGTAACTTTGGAGAAGAAGTTAGAAGTATTATTCGGATGTTCTTAATTTGGTGTTTCCGATTATGGCCAAAATTCGCCGTGTGGGTTGATAGAAACAGAGTATATTGTCTATTTATGTAATAAGAATAGAATTGTATAGCTAAAATACCAAATTTCACTATGTTCTTCCAAATAACACAACATTTGCATTAGTTATGATAGCTAATCAAAATTAATGGCAAATAATTATCCATCAGCCTGCCTGCCATGTTATATATTAACATGGAAATTGGATATATCACTTTCGAGTTAATAAATTATTTTAATCAGTATAATTAAAAGAGAATATGTATTCGCTTATCTGGGATTTAATTTGACAAATTATTAGTTGGATTTATAGTTCGGTTTTGTGATTTTTAAATAAATTAAAATGCGAGAGGCACTACAATAGTTTTTATCTTTAACAGCGTCAAATTCATGCTTTTGTTTATGATAAAACACCTGCACTGTAGGAAAAATCCTTTAAGGCGCTCTGGGAGCGGTGCGAGTGCGAAAAAAGCGATTTACGTTGGTCTTGAAACGTTGAAGATTGTATTCATTGGGAAACACGACCTCAGGAAGATCATTCCACAAAGATGACGTTCTCCAGATGAAAGATTTCTTGAACAATGAATTTCGAGGAGTACTAAGCTGAACAACATATGGATGAGCGGCAGTGGTTCGCCGTGTATTTCTGTTTTGCATTGCTCTAGGTGGAATCAAGTGGGCAATGTCAGTCGACCATCTGCCATGGAAATATCTGTAAAAGAGAGCCAAATCACCAACCTGTCTTCGATGCTCCAGGCTATCGAGGGTCTTGGTCAGCTCGGGGTCGCCGATCAGACGAACGGCTCTCCTTTAAATGGAATCCAGTAGCCGAAGGGTGTGCTTGGGTGCAGAGCTCCAGACATGAGAGCAATATTCTAATGATGGTTGAATCTGGGCTTTGTAGAGTGTCAAAAGTTGATGAGGTGTGTACAACCTTTTGGTGCGGAAAAGTACACCAAGTTTCTGTGCAGCTGCCTTGGCAATTGCGGCAACGTGATCATGCCAAGACATATTACCTCCCAGATTGACCCCCAGCAAATTAATAGACGGTGCCAGGGGAATTGCGTGTCCTGCCATGACTATATCCGGTTCTGCAATGTTAACCTTTTTGGAGAAGACTGCTGCCTGGGTTTTCTTAGCATTAAATTTGACTTGGTTACTGTCACCCTAAGCCAAAATTTCTTCCAGGTCATTGTTGAGGCGAAATACTTCATGCTGCCTGCGAAGATGTGTATCGGCAGCGGATGTTTAGGGAGTCAAGGTAAAAGATAAGACAAGTGTGCTGTCATCAGCAAAGCTATAAATTGGATTTTGGGTTTTCACTAGAAGGTCGTTAATATACAGTAAAAAGAGGGCAGGCGACAATATGGACCCTTGAGGAACACCGGCATTGATGGTGAAGGTGTCTGAGAGAAACCCGTCAATCGCCACTTGCAGAGAACGGTTCTTAAGGAAGCTGGTTAACCATAAACAAAATCCATTAGGCATACCGTAGAATCGCAATTTACTTAGAAGCCCATCGTGCCAAACACGATCAAAAGCCCTAGAGATGTCCAGTGTAACAGCCCGGGATTCTCCATGATGTTCTATGGTGTTGCTCCAAAGATGGGTGACATATGCCAGAAGGTCACCTGTTGATCTGGACTTACGAAAACCGTATTGATGGTCGCTGATAATGTTAAGCCCTTCCAGATACTTTAGGAGTTGTTGGTTAATAGCTTTCTCCATTACTTTTGAAATTACTGAAAGCAATGCGACGGGTCGCACGAAATATCAACTATAAAAACAAGTATATCAATGATTTAATTCCAGCGGCATCGCCACGTGCCACGTCATTTCATCCAGCAAACTCTAACATAATACAATGAAAAGTTGCATGAACTCACGACCATTGGATCATTGGATCCAAAGTTCGACGCTTTACTGTCTCAGCCAAAGAATCACATTAGAAATTATGGTAAAACCAACTCAATAATAATGCTACATAAAATACATTTTCTATACACATTCAGCAGATTGAATTATTGATAAAACTATTATAGATGTTTATATATTTTATTATATTAAACAAATTAATAGAATATTGTACCATATACATATAAATTATATAGTTTAGTGTCTTGAAATGGAAGGCGGAGCCTCAGTAAATACAATAAACTGTAATTGGCCAGTACTTTATAAGAACACTGCAAAGGAATGTAATTTTTATAATAATGTTGTCAACAAATAGTAAATTTCCGGATTCGTGAGGCAAAGCTCAGAGGAATGATAGGTCTTAGCTGTCTCCAAAGGAGAAGGGGTATTTTTACGCACAGTATTATATTCGGAGGATATTTTTTAGGATCACTTGTAGTTGTCACCTGCTAAAAACGACTTTTTCATTAGTGTGTGCATTTATGGAAAATTTCTTTAAAAATGGGAAATTTTATTTGGGTCGCAACGCTGTGCAGCACTGAACAGTAAGAATATGAAAATTTGCCGTACAATTAACTGATGGAAAAGCCTACTTTCTTTGTCACTTAAGTGTAAAGGAAACAGGAAGTATTCATGTGGGAGTAGAAAAAATACTGTCCCTGTTAAAAACATGCAAAATCTTATTTTTTTTATTTCTAAAAAAGCTTTGTAACACTATTAAGATTTTGCTGACTATAATAATTCCGGTCACAGTGAAAAAACCCATTGTCACAGTCACATACTGTGTCTACCAAGCTCTTTATTATGATAATCTCCCGGCCATCGGGTCAAACGAGAAGAATTAATTTTAACTCGCCCTGGTGAATTTTATTTTCCCGAATTACATTTATTTTCCCATGAAATAAACCACCTAAAAATTATTTTAATTGCCTGTGTGGATAGAAAATGTCACAACCAATTTCGCTTAACAAACAAAATGGACGAATAAAATGTAATTTATTTTGACACCGCAAAAATCATTGGGACCTTTAAGCGCTCATTTAAAACTGTGTATTGCTCTATTTCGATTTACTGGTATGCAATTAAAATTAGGTTCTCGTTATTGTTTTGGTCGGATTTTTTTTATTTTAAAATACAGTCTGTTTCTGTTAAGTTGATACTTCTTTTAAGCTGTGTATAAAATGCATTAAAATAAACAACATTTTTAAATACCTTTTTCAAAAAACTTAAAAATAGGCGAGATACAGAAGTAAAAAATTTAAGTGCTGGCCTGGTCATCAAAACGTAGCCTGCTATACTTTATGTTGTTTATCTTATTAGTCAAGCAATTTACGGGTCGGTAGTCAGTTATTTCGCAATTTGCTGCGGTGTGTTTTTCTGAAGCAAGTTAATGTCAAATTGGTGTCACGTAAAAATGCATTTTTCTATAAAAATAAGAAATTTTATTTTTAAAGGTTGCAACACTGTGCAGCCTATTATGAAATTTTGCCGTACAGTTGACTGGAATAGCCTACTTTTCTCGTCACTTAAGTGTAAAGGAAACAGCAAATTTTCATATGGGAGTAGAAAATAGTATATTACATAACAAGTGATAAAAGTGATACTTTTCAAACGAGGAGATATTTAGCACGAGGCGTCAGCCGAGTGCGGAAATTCTTCGAGTTTTAGAATAATCACTTTCACACGAGTAATGTACACTATTTTTCCTACGACCACAAAGAATTATTAAAAAAACCTTTGATTTGTGAAACACTCTAATTCGAAATCACTCGAAAAATACAAGATAAATAAGTTAAACACTAAACTACTTTCTAAAATTTGTTCTTTTTAATAAATAGGTGTGGTCTGTCCAATTGGCACCATAATGTAAATTAAATAATGTGCCTTGTATTTCCACTCTAGAGTTGAAATATTTTCTTTCAACACGCGTGTGATATTCGGCGCTTTCGAGCCAAGTTAACCGTGTTTTTTTTTCTCATTTTCATAGGTGGTCGTAGGAAAACTACTTTTAACGTATTTAAACCTTAAAAATAAAATTACTTAGAAATCGTGCAGCAACATGTACGCGATAATACTACAGTCGACCTAAATAATCTGCATAATACCTACCCCAAACCGCATTTGAAACAAAAGGGTTTGAAGCTAATATTGACTCGTACCTACTGGGCCGTCGCATAAACAAAAGCAAACGTGGACATAAAAGCATTTCCTTCTGCTTTATGACACTTTTCACTATTTACTGCCATAGACACGTCTCTATTATAACAAGCATCTGGGTGTATGCAAACTTGCTTACAATAGGATTATCGTTCAGTTAGAAAATTGAGCTTTAGCAGCAGAGTTTACGATAAAAAGATTTAGGAGTTTATAAGGTTGTGTTGAATAAATACTCTTTTGTTTTACCTCGGCTGTCACTCAGTTATATCTTAATTTTACATGTAGCATTTTCCTCCCTCGTCACTACAAGGTATTTTTTCTTTTGGCTGATTTTTTCATACAATTTCTCCCTCAAGATTTGGTATACAGAAAAAAAATGATGGTAATACAGTAGATTTCCGATTATCTGAAATGACCCATGAACCGGATTATCCGAAATGATTCTTGCTTTGCTTTAAAATTAAAACAAGTCCCAATTACCTCTTTCTTGAATTTATGAATATGAATACATACTAATGTACATACATAAGTATGGGAATTTATGAAGTATGTACAAATACATCTATAAAAGTACATAGATATAGTTACTTTTCCTATAGTTAATGATTTTCCTCAATCTCCGCATTATCCGAAATTTCGATTATCCGAAATCGGTCCGGTACACATTAATTCGGATAATCGGGACTTTACTGTACCAATAATAGTATTTTTATTGACTGCCTTTAAATTGGTTCAATAAAATACATGCTTAAAACATTAAATTAAATTTAAATCAATAAAATTAAACTATTTTGATTAATTATACATTTTATATTGACCGGTTTAAGAATAGTAGATTCTGTAACGAGGTTAGAGGAGTGGAAGGACGAGTATCGAATTTTCATTCTAACGGAGTACCAGACTATATCTTCTCCACGACCAAAAATACTATTCGCAATATTTGTAATTTCAGGTGGAGTATTATCCAGTTCCATATCTGATTCATCCGATTTTTCACTCATATTTTGACTTGAACTAAAATTTGTCTGCTGACATTGACAGTTTCGAAATTCATGGCAACCTATGTCGTTTAGATCAATTACAGAATATTCCGTATCTTGTTATGGAATGAAAATACACGCAAAACGCATAAGAAGCAAGTGTTTCAGAATAAATATTTCAACTCAAGAGCGAGAATTTTTACATTCTATTATCAATAATGATTTTGGAATTATTGCATTCAGTAATGGTCGTGGAGAAAATATTATTTAATCAATTAATGTCGGGTTGCACAAAGTATTTTAATAATAATTATTTAACCGGCAAGTTTGACTGTGACAGACGTAACATTGACAGAAATAGTTTTCTCAGAATCATACTGGCCCCGGTTACCTCAATTTTTAATTTACTAATCACGCGCCTTTGAATGTGAGTATATAATGCCTGTCAAAGTCATTTATATCACAGTCAAACTTGCCGGTTAAATAATTAATATTAACATTCTTTGTGCAACCCGACATAAGACTTGTGTTTTTCCAATTACAGTATATAGGGTGATTTCTAAGTTGATACTTCTTTTTTAGCTGTGTATAGAAGGCAATAAAATAAACATTTTGAAATACCTTTTTTCAAAAAACTTAAAAATAAGGTACTTACCTTCATTTATTACACTATGGATCAATTACGGTCCTGCCTAACTTAAACATAATCTCGAAGCAGCAGCCGCACTTTGATGACACTTACCGTAAATTGGCACTATATCGACTAGTTTATTGTTTTCAAATTTTACCATTTTCACGTGTCACCAATTTAAAATGAACTTGCTTCAGAAAAACACACCTCAGCGGAATGAAAAATAACTTACCACTGACTCGTAAATTGCATGACTAATAAGAGATAAGACAAACAATGTAAAGTATAGCAGCCTACGTTTTGATGACCAGGCCCGCACTTAGATTTTTTACATCTGTATCTCGCCTATTTTTAAGTTTTTTGAAAAAAGGTATTTGAAAATGTTGTTTATTTTAATGCCTTCTATACACAGCTAAAAAAGAAGTATCAACGTAGAAATCACCCTGTAAAAACAATTTTTACCCAAATACGTTCGACGAACTGTCACTGTTTTTATTCTACTAAAAGAAAATGAGTTTTGGTCGAGTTAGCAATCAAACTTTTTAGACCACAACTTCCCACTTTTATGTGCTTTTCTTGTTATAACTTGCTTACGGCGACTGTCTTCAACTTTCCCAAAATGATTTAATTAGTAATTATGGGAGAAACTCCCCCCGATGAAAGATCACTCAAAAGCTGTGCTCGGGTAACCTGATTAAATAAAATTAATCCGGGAATTCGGGGACATAACGGGGTCGGGCACGGGAGGCAGAGTTTCAGTTTCGAAATCGCCGCAATAACACGATAATAAAATCGGAAATGGGGGGGGGGGGGGGGGGATGGGAGTCAAAATTAATTAAATGTTTTATAAATCTCCTTAGGTTCTTGTGATATTGGAAATAACAGTTTCTTTCTGTAAGGAGAGTAGAGTCGAGTTACACCAACGAGGAGATATTTAGTACGAGGCATTAGCCGAGTGCGGAAATTCTCCGAGTTTTAAAATAATCACTTTCACACGAGTAATGTACACTATTTTTCCTACGACCACAAGGAATTATTAAAAACGCCTTTGATTTGTGAAAAAAATATTTCAACACTAGTGTTGAAAAATAGAACATCAACACTAGTGTTAAAATTAGCATACTTATTAGGATTATGTTTTACTTAATATCTGGTTTCATAGTTTGTTATTAGGTTTTTCCTTTATTTGTAGTTTAACTTTTTAATTTTTTCATATTTTATATATCATAGGAAGAACTAATCCTGGATTGACTTCTAGATTAACCAGAATGAAAATATTTTAATTTAATCAAGGAAAGATGCATTAAATATAAATTTAAAAAATTCACCCAACAAGGAAGATTTCAATTTAAAATAATTCTATAAATTATGTTTTTATAAAAAAAAGTCAAATACTCCTGATGAGATTTGAACCTGTGAACTTGTGATCTGTAGGATAGAGCTCTATTCTCTACACTATCGTTACCAATAAAGATTTGTTATTTAATACATGACACTCTCTTCAGGAAAGTCTTTATATTCGCTAATGGATCTTCGCTCTATGAAAAAACAATCATTTTAATTATTTTTATTAATTACCTGCAAAGCCTTCTGCGATTTGAAGAGTGAGTGAAACACAATACATATGGGTTATAAATAAAAGCAAGTGAATATTTGACGTTAACTTGTTTAAATTAAGTCTCAATATTTCACCTCCTAAAACTACGGAGAGCAAAATATTTACGAATTTTTAACTATACTATAGTCTATTTCAGAAAGATGTAGAGTAATAAAAGCTCATTAGGTATGCAAAATGACTACAGAGTAACCTAACGAATATTTAAGGCACTTTTATAATTTTGCATTGATGTCATTGCTAGATTCTTTCTTTTCATCAAGTGCAGGTAGTTCCACCCGGGTTTGGGTCAATTTATGGGTTTTGCCTATTGTTATCCATTCACACACACTGAAAATGGTGTGACAAAGGCGTGCATTATATAAATGGTATTAGGTACTCTTATTTTTTAATAAACATTATAAAATAAATACAAAAAACACATTATGAGTTTTTTAAGGCTATAGTTACATTAATAGTGAGTGTTTGGACATCATTGTGTCGTTATTAGAATCGTTATTAGTCGACAGAAGAGCTAAAGTCGTAAAAAAAAATATTATTTCTCACTCCATAAATAGTTGTATATTGAACAACAAGATGAAAAAAGTTGCGTACATTTTAACTTATCTCTGGTATGGCGACATATTTGTTTTTTTATTTATTGGCTTTGACTAAAAAAATATTTTTTCCCACAAGCCCCCAATAAAATTTGTTACAAAAAGGAAACCTTATCTGTGAAAATTCTCGTCAAAAATAGTCTCAATGACGTCATTCCTACCTCCCCTTGGGCCGTGTGGGCACCTCTTAAACATGACTTTTTCTTTCAACTTGGCTTATATCACTTTAGCCTGTCGTTGTCGCAAGGGAAAACAAAAGATTGAGTGTGTGCTTGGTGACGCATCCTTCGTATGTTTAGGACATTGCGGTTTAGAAAAAGAGAATTGAGAAATTTTCTGTGATTTGTTTATCAAGTGCGCGAGGCATATTGTTCTCGAGATAATTTAAAATGTATTTGGGGTGATTTGCGTCAATTCGTTCTCGTATTTGTCTGTTTTGCTAAATAGAATTACGCGTTTTGTATTGCAAATAAATTAATCTGATAATGACAGCTTTCAACGTAACGCAATGTTTGTGAATCAAAAAGGTTTATTTTTAGGCGCACATGCATATTTGCTGTTTCTTTTACACTTAAGTGACGAGGAAAGTAGGTTATTCCAGTTAACTGTACGGCAAATTTTCATATTCTTACGGTTTAGTACTGCACAGTGTTGCGACCTTTAAAAATAAAATTTCCCATTTAAAAAACAAATTTCACGAATGCACACAATACGGAGAAAGTCTTTTTAACAGATCTCCACCACAAAGAATATCCTACAAATATGACACTGTGCGTAACAATTTTCTTTTTACCTTTGGAGACAGCGCCGCACTATCATTCCTCTGTGCTTTGGGTCTTTATTTCTTACGAATCCGGAAATTTTTCACTAGTTGGCAACATTGTTGTAAAAATTAGATTCCTCTGTGGAGTCCTTATAAACTGACCGCCTTCTTTTTCAAGATACTAGATTGTATAATTTATATGTTATTAATGTGTTTAATATAACAATAGTACATTGTATACCTAGTAGGAAAAGCTGAACATTCTCGGACGACCGTAAAGATTGTATGTCAAGGCGAAAGCCGAGACTGGCAATACGGAGTCGAGGTATACATACTATTTTTCCGTAAATCGAAAATTATTAAAAAAACATAACTTATAAAAGGCAACTTGTTAAAATTTTGAAATAATTATTATTAACTTTGTTCACAAATAAAGGATGCCATTAAATATTTGTGTTGTAACTATGGAAACACAGTAATATTGAATTGTCAAGCTTAACACATTTTAGTTTAGAAGTAGCCGTACAGAAATAATATTTCCTTACAATACAATAACAAATATTTCCTAACAGTTATTTCCGTTGCCTAGCAACGACTAATTGTAAGGAAATATTGACTTTTTTTCAGAAATGTTATCAAAAATGTCAATATTTCCGATCGATTTTCGGAAAAATATATTATATACGCATCCATAATAGTTTCATCAATAATGCAACCTGCTGACTGTGTATAGAAAATTAATTTCATGTAGCATTATTATTAAGTTTTACCATAATTTCTAATATGATCATTTGGTCGAAACGGCGAACTTTGGATCCAACAGTCGTAAATTTAAGCCCGGCAGCCTGCAAACTTAAAAAAAAATATTATTTTATATTATTTTCTAAAATTCTTACATTAAAATACCGATAATATTTCAAACTGTAAATAATTATTTTATTTGAAGAGAAGAACTGCTACAGAAAGTCTATTTTACATTCTGATCCCGGTGATTCTTCACCGTTATTTTCCACCATAAGTTTTTCGATTTCGAAAACATTCTGTAACGTGCAATATTTATTTTTCATTATGGAAAATTCAGGCTCTACGTTATTTGTTTTTAATACAATATTTAACCCAGCCGTGCGAAACTGTAGCACGTACTTGTATAAAATGTGCTGCAATATTTAATGACATTTATTCCTAAAAAGGACATAACAAAAACGAAGAATTTAGTTAAGAGCCTGAAAACCACGACGGGCACGTTTTAACCCAAATGACAAAAACTGGGTTATTTATTTTTAGCTGCTTGGCCCAACCTGTAAATCAGCTGTGTTTAGGGCATGCATTCGACGAAATTTAACAAAAAATATAAACGTTATTGTTCGTTTTTCTCAACCCAACAGTTTGCCACTTGCGTTGTTAACTTAAACTTAGATTTAAGACCAAGTACAGACTGACCGCGGTAAAGAATTATATAATAAATAATTCGAAAGCGACGTTTTCGTATCTATAGTCTATTTCAGAAAGGTGTAGAGTAATAAAATGGGAAATTCTGTCCAGTTTGGCTTAATTTCGGTGTCAGCCATAGGCGTAGGTAAATTTTGTACATTAAATTATGTATGATAACTGGACATCGAACGTGTCACATTGCCAAGCCAGATCACTGATGAGCACCCAGAATCAAAAACAAGGATGACCTTACATTTCATTTTAAGTGAGGGCACGTTTTAACCCAAATGACAAAAACTGGGTTATTTATTTTTAGCTGCTTGGCCCAACCTGTAAATCAGCTGTGTTTAGGGCATGCATTCGACGAAATTTGACAAAAAATATAAACGTTATTGTTCGTTTTTCTCAACCCAACAGTTTGCCACTTGCGTTGTTAACTTAAACTTAGATTTAAGACCAAGTACAGACTGACCGCGGTAAAGAATTATATAATAAATAATTCGATAGCGACGTTTTCGTATCTATAGTCTATTTCAGAAAGGTGTAGAGTAATAAAATGGGAAATTCTGTCCAGTTTGGCTTAATTTCGGTGTCAGCCATAGGCGTAGGTAAATTTTGTACATTAAATTATGTATGATAACTGGACATCGAACGTGTCACATTGCCAAGCCAAATCACTGATGAGCACCCAGAATCAAAAACAAGGATGACCTTACATTTCATTTTAGGTGAGGCAAGGAATGTTAACATCAAATTAAATGACAGGCTAGCCATGGTACCATCACAAACCCGATGGACGTACCTATCGGTAAACGATTCGTTTATTGGTAGCTCTCCACGGCGTTGAGCATCCGGGGTTTGCACGCTGTGCACCCCTTCGTCTATTACCCGCTGTCCCCTCACCTTGTCAGTGGGGAATGGCAGTTTATGGTGTCTTTAGACTCACTGCTGACAACGGTATGCCCTGTCTTCTTCCGTTAACATCTCAATCCTTTCCTTGTTTCGTCCTACTGGGACTCATCATGGACGCGCGACCATCCTGAGGCCGCGGCCCGCAAAGGGTCTGCGCCTATAGATGGTCAATCGTCTGACACTGGCGTTATCTATCATCGTCATGGAAGGTAACAGTCTCCACACTCACGGACTTCCCTTCAAGGATCCGGACTGGGTCGGCTTTTGGTGAGCTTAGTTAAAGCCAATTGATGTTAACATTCCTTGCCTCACTTAAAATGAAATGTAAGGTCATCCTTGTTTCTGATTCTGGGTGCTCATCAGTGATCTGGCTTGGCAATGTGACACGTTCGATGTCCAGTTATCATATTGATCCTCTAGACTCCTTAGCTCATTGTTGTCGGTGATTTATTCGACACATGAGAGGTAGGCAGCTTCGCTGCTCCTGAGTTCTAGTTAAGGCTGATTAAGCCTTCTCATTCGATCAAATTATGTATGATAACTAACCAGAGAGAAAAAAAGAAGGTAATTTAATAAAGAAGGAACTATTAGCTATAGCTAATTTACACAAACATCGTTTTATGAAATATGCGCCGTGGAAGATATAGCTGAAAAACATAGTCTAACTCTGCTACACACACCGCCATATTATTGCGAACTAAATCCTATAGAACTTATATGGGCGCAAATAATTTGTAGCAAGACAAGACACAACATTCAAAATGAAAGACATTAAGCTACTGTTTGATCAAGCCATTAAGTGACACCAGAGAACTGACGAAAAGCAGTCCATCATGTCATTAAAGAAGAGGAGAAAAATTATGATCTTGACCACCTGATCGATCGGACCGTCGACCTGTTAATTATAACTTCAAGAGGAAATGACAGTTCCTCAGATGACGAAGAATATTATGATTTTTTATGATTTAATTTTTGTTTAATGTATTTTTTTATAATGTTTAATAAAAAATAAGTGTACCTAATATTATGTACATAATGCACGACTTTGTCACACCATTTTCAGTGTTTGTGAATGGATAACAATAGGCAAAACCCATAAATTAATCCAAATTCGGGTGACACTACCTGCACTTGATCAAAAAAAAGAATTTTGCAATGAAATCATTGCCAAATTATAAAAGTGGCTTAAATATTCGTTGGGTCACTCTGTAGTCCCGTTAGATACCTAATGAGCTTTTATTACTCTACACCTTTCTGAAATAGACCATAATCACGGTCATTTTGACAAAATCCCCAATCAAAACTAAACATAATTGGGCAACTCTGTATACTAATTTTTAATTAAAATTGGCAAATTTTCGTTATTTTGATCGACCTTATATCTTTTGGCGATTTAGCCATAGTGGTGGATATCACTTATTTCGGACACTCTTTATAACGTAAAAATTGTTATTTACTGTTTTAACAATATCCTGTTATTCGCTCACAACATGGCTGAGACAGGTACTGTCCGTAGGTTTCCCCCGTCAAAGACGTTGCCTCATCTGAATTCGTAAATGAGTCACAAAATTAAAGGGCTAGAAATTCTGTCTCAATCGCCTCTTTTAAATCGAGAAGGCTATGGCTCACAAGGACAGAAAATTTGATCAATAATTGACTTTCTGATTCGCAGCTCTAAATTCTTGAGTCAAAACTTGTGAAAACTATCGTTGCAGCTCAGGTAAATGTAATTTAACGTAGCTCTTGGCTTAAAACGACTTGCAACGTTCCTGTTTCAAAAGATATTGTCGAAGTAGCCAGTCATCTAATATTAAATTGTACAAATAAGATAAACGGAGAATCATACTTTTTAATTTTTTTCTAAAAATTAAAGGTTTTTTCGAACCAATAATTTTATGGTGACTTATACTTAGTGCAATATGGGCCCCTTGAGTGTGTTGAATATGGGCCGGGCCCATATTCAGACCAAACTATATTATATAAACTATTATTTGAAAATTTGTGCGAAAACAAGTGCGCAAAATGCTTATTTTATGATTAACAGTTTTCTTAAGACACTGGGAGAACTCTTGAGTCCAATGTTTTTTGTGTCATTTATAGGCACATAAACAGTGTTCCAGTGGTGCATCCAGAGTTTTAAAATGGGGGGGGGGGGGGGGGGGTCTAGTTTTGTAACACTTTTTGTTCATTTTATGTTCTTTTGCTGAAAAAATTGTTTTTTGTTTTAATTTACGTTTTTATAACAGTTTTTGAAGGGGCCCATATTCCATACCCTCTGGGCAAATGTCAGAAATGTGCACTTTGTTTTATTTTGTTTTTCATACATATATTATACGTTTTTGAGAAAAATTAATTTTGGGGTTTAATTACTAGGTCTTTATAACGTACATAAACCATTTTACATATCATCAGAAAGAAAAAATAAAAAAGTTATTTCAAAAAAATAAAATGGGGGCCCATATTAGGACCAGTTCCTCTATAATTTCCAGTCTTTTTGCAAATAATAAATAAAGTACATTATTCCGATGTGTATTATAAACTCCTTTTTCTCACTAATGCACTTCCTAAACTAGAGGCAACGCGATAACGTGCTTACCCGACCGACATTAGCATAAAGTTTCTCATTTTCTCTTTAAGGCGCGCGAGAAACAAAAGGCTTCAAACTAATATCGAGGCAAACCTATGGGAAACAAAGAAAAGGCTTTGTTTTCCTTGAATTTTCATTATTTGCTTTAACGAAGCTTATGTTACTATTGTGCTAAGTATTACGAGCAGTGAAAACCAAACGCGACATGGGATCGTGAAAATTTTCATACCTTCTCATATTAAGTACGAACTAGGCATAACAGCTGAACTTGAAAGATTCCTGAATTGCCAAAAGATGACGCTGGATTCTTAATTTAAATTTTTAAATAATGTATTCCTGGCTTAGATTACAAAGGTCTTGTAGGAAACGTTTAGTTTTTAAACTTTTCCTTCTAAAAGTCCTATTTTATATAGAGATTAAGGTTTCGGACGCATATCGTTTTAGTTATTGATTTATGATGCAATTTTAAAGAAAAACAAGTAAAAAAAATAATATTTTATAGTATTTTTCTATTATATACTTATATGTTTCGTTTTCCCTTATTTAGAGCTATTTTAAATCAACAAAAATATAATTTTAATTAAAACATTTTTTATGGACGAACTGTGATAATTTATAACAAAAAAAAATAGTGTAGTATAAAAAATGTTTTTTTTTTAATAAAGAGCCAGCTAGGAATATAAAAAAAAGTAAAAAACAAATTTAATCCAACCAAGCAGAGGGGGAGAGGTAATAATTTAACTTTCGAAATTTGATAGTAGTTAGGTGAATTTTAAACGAACTTTGGGCGTGGCCTCCAACATTTTTCGCCTGCGGCGCTTTTCCGCCTTTTTCACTAGGTGCGATATCATGAAATACATGTAGTCCCGACTGTCCCTTTCTCCAGAAAAAAAATGTGCTACTTACGCCCACTGAAGCCCTTTATAAAAAGTGATTGGTAATGGTATTTCGCAATTTCAGTCATTTAAAGTGCTTACAAGCACTTAAAATTACTTTTCTCGGTAAATGCAATCACTTAGAATCTTCAAAGTGACGAATACGAAGAAAATAATAATTTATATGGTTTAATACAGGGTGTCAAAATACTATGAAATATTGCAAATATTATAAAATATATTTTAAAAACTACAATTTTTTCATTACCCTGTATATTTTCTATGTTTAAATTTATTAAATGAACCTAAAATATAAGGCCTCGTATACTTTTATATAACTAGGTCAATTTAGATTTACTACAGCAATTTTTCTTTGATCTGGATTTTCCTTATAATATCATGAATAAAGTTACAAGTACGCATACATGGAGCGTCTCTATATAGCTTCTAATGAGCTGGTTTCGTACTTTCGTATTTTGATTTTAGCTATTAAAAGGCAATGATATTTTTTAACATACACTTGGTTCAACGCTAAACTAAGCTTAAGCCGTAATTGTACAATTTCAAAAGTAAAATACCAGGCAGCCTATACCCATTTATTTTCCTCTATAGCTTTGTACAAAATTTAGCCGTTTGTTTTCGAAATTCAAAAATGGGTAATAGTTCCTTTTGGGCCGGGGCGCTATGATTGTGAGAAAATTATTACTAAGAAAAACCTTTGCCGTTGAAACTTTTTAATAAAATTTAAAAAATTATAAAAATTAAAATAATCATATTTTTCCGTGTTTATTTTTGTTCTTGTTAATATCTCCGATTAAAAAAAAAAAATTAATTTTAGCTGTCAGTTTTTTAGGCTTTTATTCATCTTTGTAATGAGGTAAAATTAAATATACTATTGTATTTAAAACTTTGAAAAAATGTGCAATGTTTGTTAAGTTGTATGATAGCTCCCTCTAGCGCCTACTTTAAAAATCATATTGTCATAGTTTATCAGGATGTCCCATAACTTATGGACCGTAGAGTAACTGGATACCAGACATCAAACTAAGCCGATTATGTCATATAAGTTTTTTTTTTGATAATTAAAATATTAATTTAATTATGTACTATATTTTTTTATGCTTTGGGATGTTTAAAAGGAAATATTTCGAACACTGTTAAAGATATTAAGATCAATCAAGTACACCTTTTCGATTCAGAAAATGCCCTTCTTTAAGAAATTATAATTAAAAAACACCTATCACAGGTAAGAAAAAAAATCATAGATTTATGAAGCCCAGTGTATGCAACTAGCGCCCTCTAGTTTGAAACTTGAACATTTCTACACATTCTTATTTCTCGCTCATAAAAACATAATATTGCCAACTTTCAATTCGATTCCTTAAATCGTTTTAAAATTATGGCTTATTTTCGAGAATAAACTTTTACTTTTAACACCCTGTCTCTAGAACGAGTAACAATCCGAAAAAACTTATATGACTTAATCGGCTTAGTTTGATGTCTAGTATCTCCAGTTACTCTACGGCCCATAAGTTATGGGACACCCTGTATAGTGGAATATAGAGTAAGGAAACTTTTTTTAACATTTACTGAATTCTGCTGAGCCCACCCCGAGTTATGAGCATTTATTTAAAATAATGTTTAACCTGCCCCCACCGCTTTTTTTTATTTTAAAACTGACAAAGACTTTTCATAAGTGAATTTTGTTTAAAAAGCCTCAAAGTATACGAAAATGGTACTTTCAATACACCTTAAAGCAACTTTTGAAAATACTGGGTTTTAGTGATTTACCGTTACGGTTGCGCCCTCTAGCGCTCGACTGAGAAACTTTCCCAGCAAGACATACGACTAACACTTTCTGAGATACGACTGAGAGCCATTCTAAGTGGGACACCCGGTACTAATTTTCGTTACGTTCGAAAGAATTCGCAAAATTTAAAATTTTCTCTTACAAATATTCAATAACATAACCTAGTATTGTTAACTTGTGGTTTCCTTATTTGTTTGAATTTATATAAAAGTGAATGTTGTTATTTTCTTTTCCAAAACAATTTTCTTTCATCTTATTTTCCTTTAAATTATATAAGATTACAAGATACTGCAATAAATAAAAAAGCCCCCTGAAGTTTGGATCGAGTTTCAAGTAGCCTCCCATGAAATAAAAATACATAACGTGTATGTTATTTTGGTAAAAGGAACAAAAATAAATAAAATTTATATTCAGTAGAAGAAAAAAGCTCGTTATAAAAAATTAAAGAGATATTTGACGTTTTGTATGGAAACATTTTAGTTATTTTGAATTAGGATATTAAAAACTCTGTCGCCCAAATATCTTTGAAAGGATTGGGAGTTTTTTAAATTTGAAATCACAATGTGTGTTGTAGGAAAAGCTGAACATTCCCGGATGACCGTAAAGATTGTATGTCGAGACGCAAGCCGAGACTGGCAATACGAGTCGCAATACGGTCTACGAGGTATACATACTATTTTTCCGTAAATCGAAAATTATTAAAAGGTAATAACTTATTACAATCAACTTATTAAAATTTTGAAATAAATATTATTAACTTTGTTTACAAATAAAGGATGCCATTAAATATTTGTGTTGTAACTATGGAAACACAGTAATATTGCATTGTCAAGCCTAACACCTTTTAGTTTACAAGTAGCCGTACAGAAATAATATTTCCTTACAGTACAATAATAAATATTTCCTAACAGTTATTTTCCGTTACCTAGCAACGACTTAGTGTAAGGAAATATTGACTTTCTTTCAGAAATGTTATCAACAATGTCAATATTTCCGATCGATTTTCGGAAAAATAGATTTTTACCGCTTTATTTGCGTTTTACTGCTTTTTAGTTCTGTTTTTCATTTTTGTTATTTTTGAAACTATTAAATTTAATTTCGACGGGTATGATTTAAATGCAAATTCGAATATTTTAGAAACTTTTGACCACATGGTTTGTTTATTTAAGGTGATGCTCAGGGGAAATTATTGTAAATTGATAGTTAATTTTTTATACAAGTGCCAGATCCAATATACTTTTAAATTGTTCTCTTTTCTCAATAAAAATCCAAAACCACAATACACTCTAGAAAAAAAATTCTGTTATTTTTTTAACCTCTCTATACTAGAATATCCTATTACCTTTTAAATACGACCTATTGCTAGGGGCGTTTTAATTATTAAATTAACTTCGTTAATAACACGCACAATGTCTGCTTTTAGAACGAAATAATATTAAAAATTCATTAAGCTGTTACATTAATGAATTAATTGCAAAAAGCAGTCTAGACCTTACTTGATTACTTGATTTTACTACTTTAAGATTTTTTTATAGTGGTATTTTTCCCTAAAACATAGACATAGCAAGTACAAGAACTCACACTTGAATACAGGCGCGGATTCAGGGGTGGGGGCGAAGGCAGTGAAAATTGTTAGGCATATGAAGGGTCAGAATTTTTTTTTGAAGACACTTTTTTTTTGTCCCCTGCCCTCAGCAAAATCCTGAATCCGCCATTGGTTGAATATTGAGAGGAACGGGCCTAAATATAGTATAATTTTCTGAGAGCTATATTATCACTACTGTCATAAAGCTATCCACTTTTTGCTAAAAGTACCTTTTCCCATCAAATCATACCACGAATATGTCGTGAAATTAGTGCACTTTTTATATAACGTATAAATTTGATCTTTGCAAGTGGCGGAAAAATTTTCGGGCGTAACATAACAAAGCCACTTTCTTTGCAGCAATTCATAATTATAACACGAAACCGAATTGGTGACGTACCGTGACCATACAAAGCGTATTTCTCAAGTTTTTTCCAACGTATGTAATCTTTTGTAAAGGCAACAGATCAAAGGAAATCATTTTAGAGAAATTGACGTAACAAAATTGGGGAACGGAACGCCGCCCCCATATTTCAAATAAAATTGAGATTTTAGTGATATTTTTTTCCAGAATTTTTTTTATTTTATTTTGTAAGCCGTTCACGAAGTGAAAGGAACGCACGTTTACGTATTTCTTTTTGTTTTTTTTTATAGCCTGCAGAACTAAGAAAATGGTAATCTTACCGATTTAAATATTCTATGGAAGATTGATCGCCAATAACGTCTAGTCTAGACAATCCTGTAAAAAAAATTGTAACATAAAAACTTATTTAAAGTTTACAGCGAAGAAAAAGGTTACGTGCATAAGGATCAAACCCTTTACGTACAGTTACTGACGGAAAAAATTCCTACTTCTATTAACAATTTCTTTTTTGTTTTAGGTATGTAATATCGTCGTAGTTGCCGAGAAACTGGTAAGCGTTAAATTTGGAGTTTAATTTAAAAAAAATAATAATACAATTTATTGTCTATTTTACAAGGGTGTAGAGTAATAAAAGCTTATTAGGTATGCCATAGCTAATAGTTCCTTATTTATCAAATTATCTTTTTTTTTCTTTGGTTAGTTTTTATAAATAATTTAATGTAGAAAATTTACCTGCGTCTATGGCCGACACCGAAATTGAGCCGTGCTGGACGGAATTTCCCATTTTATTGCTCTACACCTTTCTGAAATAGGCTATAAAGGTTATGGTGTAAACTTTAATTTAAAAACCAACAAAACAAGTATGAACAAGCTTTATTTCAAAAATATGCCGCAAAAATAGCCAGTTTTGGCAAAGCAGCAAAACCCCGCTAATTGAATTTTCAGACGCTAAATTTTGGCATTCGCTAAATCCTGAAACATGATTTTAGGTCCTCTAAAGAGAATGTTAATTGCTGCTGAATATTTTGTGTGGTTCCAAAGAAATTCCCGTTGTAAACATCTTTTAGCGGGATTATTTAGTGTGAAATTTTTCTTATCTGAGACGGAGCTATACGCAGTGAAACGTTTTTATAAGCGAACATTTACTTGTCTCTAATTGTACCCGAATTATCGTCACTTTAGGACAACTTAAAACCATCACTGAGCCTATATTAATTAAATTTAACCCTTTATCTACCCTCGTCTTTATAACTGGGCCGTCTAAACTATAATATCCCTTCACCACCGCTTCAACTTTATAATATATGCTTAAGGGATTATGTGGCCCTACAAAATGAGAATGAGCTGATGATAGTGTAAACTCGGTTTAACAACGCGGCAACGCAACGGGTCATATTTTGTTGTTTTTCTCTTATTTTATTTAAAATATGACTCGGTGATAGTGACTTATGTTTTGTCTTATGACTAATAATGATCTAGATCAGGGGTCCCCAAACTGGGGGGCGCTAAGCAGCATTAGAGGTGGCACGAGAGCTCTGAAAAACTGCAAAATTAATACAATTTGTATCTGTATAATGGAGGGGGAGGGAGGCGAGACCATTTCTTGATTCCCAAAAGAGGGCGCCATAGAAAAAACTTTGGGAACCCCTGATCTAGATGGATTGAGGAACGCTTTGAACCCAAGATTTTGGTGTTGCAGTTACTGTTAAGGGATATCGGTCTGTGGTGGACAAGAAATGTAATTCCAGAACTGCGCCTACACCTGCATGCTGGTAAAATTACTGTGCATCCGAACCCATGTCTCTAGCTGACTATAATCGGACGAAAAATAAGTTTGGCCAAATGGTCTTTGGATTGAATAATGGTCTACGTGCCTACCACCAAGTCTTCGCCTTTCCTTCTACTACACTCTAAAATATGATTTGATCGCTCAAGCTAATTTTTCTGGCTAGATATAGACTATAGTATACCTAACAAGTTATATACAACCCTAAAAGGTTGATAGTATTGTGATTTTTAGTATCGAGACTATCGTTTGGGAGGTCGAGACACCTACCCTGTATGAACTACAACGAAAGAGTTCGAAACCGGTCTACAGGTGGTTGCATCCTACCAATAATAAAGTCTTCACTTCTTGGTGGTGCAATCTGATTTGTATTTTAACACAATGTTGACAAAGTATGATCTTATATTATAAGAAACTTTCAGGTGGTTGAAAAATTATTTTTTAAGCATTTTCCAAACAAATTAGTACTGGCAACGAACATACTCTTTAACCTAACAAGTAGTTAGTTTGCTAATGACAAGAGTAACTAATAACCAATTCCGGAATCGGTCTAGCAATAAAATATAGTTTTCGTTACTAAGTTTCCTTTTGAAGCTATTTGAACTAACTTTTTTTGTCACTGAAACTAAGATTCTGGTAATTTACTATCATGTCTCGTTTTCTCCTCGCAAATTCCTTTACTATTAACACCATTATACCGGTCGTTAAATAACAAGCCGTCTTAGTTGTTATATTGCTTTCCTGCTAATATCTTCTCTCCATACTTTGTTGTGCATTAGATAATTAGTGTCATACTTCAAACCGTCACGTAAATCCTGATTATTAAATTCCCTTCGCACGTACTTCAGCCCCATTAAGTAGATTATCCCTTTGCCGCATCCGCAATACACGCTAAATTATTATGCACCATGCAAACTACATAAGGAGGGCTTATATCTGGTTGGTGTATATCGCTCGTGAATAGCTCGGTGTATCAACGTGACACATTAAATGAACTCTTCTAGTTTGTGTTCAATGTAGGATAATGTTCGTGTGTCTAGTGTTAAATGTCAGTGTCTTAAGTTGGCTTATCGGTTACAAACGGAGCTCTAACGTTGTCTATTGCTGTTTTTAAACCATGACTATAAAGGAAGGTATTGTGTTTGTGTATTATAACTGCATATATCTAAAATCAACTAGCCGCATAATAGCAAATCCCAAAACAATGTCTTCTTGTCCTTATCAACATGGAGGCTAGGCCACGTCACCTCTTGATCAGAACCACTGCTTCCCGTGGAGGTTACTATACGATTTCCAGGTTGAGAAATATCTCCGTAGAGCTTTGGGTTTTAAAAAATTATTTGTTATAAGTAAACTTTAATCCGAGGAAACGAATTTTCGGCGGAATTTTCTAGTCTCTGGTAGAGTCTGTTGCGCATAACCATCAATGCAGTTAGCCCTTCAATAATATATGTTCCTCATAACGTCGAACTCATACATGCTAGGAAAACTTATCACGAGAAAGGTTCAAGGTTCGCCCTTGATTTTGGTAAGGTATTTGCTCTGTTTCGTCAGTGTTTATCACCGTACCACACAACTTTTATGATTGACCAACTCAACTTCCTGTCTCGCTCTTAGTCATAACACCGGTGACCTTTGGGATGATTCCGTAATCTATTTTGGGTGGGAGTGTGAAGAATTTTCTGGTTTGGTAAATATTTCCTATTGATAGAACTAAGAAAATGATCGCGTCTCTCCGAAAAGAAAAAAACGTATCATCAATTTAAGGCCTCAATACTCGCCTCCCCACGTCGATACATGGCGTAATCTAAGGCGATTTCTAACATGAAAGCTTAGAGATGCTGTAAAAAAGAATATTTTATTGTAATTTTTTTTTATCTACTTTCATTTAATAATATGAATTTTACAGTTCTGTAAATCGTTTTGTAAGGGCATCTATTACAGCACTAGTGCTGTAATGGAAAAAAACCTGTTTTATTAAAATTTTGCTGTTAAATAAAACCACACTTTTTAGAAGAATGATTTATTATTAACAATTTATATCTTGTTTTTCTTGACTGAAATCATAGTTCTCAACATTGAGTAGTGAGTCCATAGTGTAGATGGTTTCTGGGAGCGTTGCTTTACGGGAAAATAACCCAAAAGGATTTTCTCAGACACCTCCTTTATTTTGTTAGCTTTGCACCAATCTTCAAACTTCTGATACTCCAACTCATACCGCGCCTTGGATTTTGTCGGAACTAAACTTGAGATCGCTTCGTTTGCCGCTGCTTCTATATCAGAGGGTAAACTTCCATCAGAATCGCTCATTTTGAAAAACGCTTTTTATATTTTTGAATTTGTTTGACAAAGTTTCGACAGTAACCATGCGAAATAGTAACTATGCGAAAGGTAACAAAAAAACTTGATTAGTAAACTTAATAGCAGGTGCATTTTTACAAATATTTTTATTCATAGATGAAAGTAGATAAAATTTTGTACAATACTCTTGTTGTAAATTCATATTACTACACTCGATGTTTTATTAAACTCGGCTGACGCCTCGTTTGATAATTTTAACATCTCGTGTTGTAATATGAATCTTTACAACACTTATATCGTAAATAACTATAACTTATCTTTAAAATTTAAATTAGGTTTATTTCTGACCTTTCTTGGCTGTCTTGTCGTGTGTCACGTCATACATTAAGCCGAGGCAAGTGTATGTATGCACCTCGCAAATTTACCAAGGGTGTGTCGACCTTGTGTGTGGATTGTGTATAACTTGCGTGTGTGTCACGACCCTTCAGTGTATCATGTCAACACGTCTGCTAACGTTTCGTTACAACGAAGAGTCGCGACGACAGCAACGCCACGTGAAGGTAACCAACCTAACAACGTGTAATGAAAAGAGAAAGAAGATCAGTGGTGTGTACTAATTTGGGGAGTTTAAAAGGAAGCCAATGTTATTTTAGATAAATTAAAGAGATAGGGTGATGCAGTGAACAATCATTATGTTTTGGTATCCTTAGAAATGTTGTCACAAAGTCGAATCATTTATAAGATCTCTTTTATTATTATATTACAATACCAAGGACTGACACTTAATCTAATAGAAATTGTTCAAAACTTATGCCAGAAAAATAGTCCCCATGTGTTATACACGGTGTTATGGAGTTGATGTATTATATTTAAATAAATAATTCCTTGAATATCTTGAAGAAACACTCCATAATTTCGACCGTTTAAAAAGTTGGATAAAAACCCCTAAAATCGACTTGGGCGGACGCCAATGAGCGCTTCAATGTAATTGGAATTGAATGACGACTGATATTGCCTTTGACCTCTCGCCGTTTAATGACTTCAGTCTGATAATATCTTCCGCGTTCGGTTGTTTGTTTAGTTTTACCCTGTTTAAATGTTTATAGATAATTTTTAATATTGAGTCGCTAAAAAATATGTTATAAAGTCGTTTGGCACAGTTGGATTTTGTGTTGTAACACCGGCAGCGCAAGCGTTGTCATTTACAAATAACTTTGGCTTTGGGTCAACATAAAAAAACTAAGCAAAAGAAACTATTAAGTTAATTACAACAATATCTTTTTGTACTTTTATAGGCTCTTTTTAGTAACAGGTTAACTTAACTCCGCATTGGGCGTGTCCATTACCCGACCCCCTACAACATGACATTTATATACTGGAAACATCCCTTAAGGGCAAGATTGAAGTACTTAAATGAAACCCTCGAGAGTCAAGAGAGGTAAATATAGGCACCTAATTGCTCCCATTCAGCTAAAAGAGGGTATAGTGGTATTTAGGGCCATGGCTGCTAAATAGGGCTGTTTAAAAATTGTGTATTAGGCACGTAAGTGCACACTCATCTCGGATACATGGCGATATAATTTAATCGACGAAGAGTGCTTTCGCCGTATGTGTAATTTGGCCAAATATGTATTTAAATAATGTAAAAGTGTACGGCAAAGTCTATGTTGAAATACTCCATTTAACATGATGGCGTTTAATTTATATTTGTTTATTAAAAAAACTCGACTCAATCAGTGGCGTCTAGTCATATCTGGTCCTATCGTGCGGGTCATACGATATAAGAAAGACATACTCTCAGTTTTTGTTTTCTTTACTTGCGTTTAATTTTACCCTCTAAATAAAATACGTAAGATAAATGAGACAGACTTATTCCATTTTGACATGAAAAAAAAAGGATATGTATTTACTTTCCAGCGATTCTAAAAAAGCTACGCACCAGCTACGTTTTATTTTAAATATGCCAGTTTTGTGACTTTGACAGTTTGTGACAAAATTAAACAATTTTCTGGGTTTTTGCATCCCCAATCAAAAAAAATGGTACTTAATCTGATAAACTATTTCAAAAATGAAAGAAAAAGTGGAAATTCGCCAACCAATATTCAGGAAACAGTAGCCAAAGCACTGGGAATTAGTTTAAGGACTGTGCAGAAAATTGTGCATGAAACAAAACAAAATAATAATAATAATAAAACATAATACCCAAGAATACTAAAAAGTGTAAACGAAGAAAGCCAAAGACTGAGGATGTAAGCGAAAATATTAAAATTGGAGTTCGAAATGTGATTTACGATGTATACAAATCAAAAACCAATGTAACTCTTCCAGTTTTACAAAAAACATTAAAAATTCGGGGTGTTTTGGAAATTGGACTTTAAGCGTTATCAAAATTATTAAAAAATTTAGGTTTTCGCTATAAAAAAGACTGTAACCGAAGATTTTTATGTGAGCAGCCACAGATAGTCAGTCAGCGTGTTCAGTTTTTAAAAAAATATACGGACAATTACAAATCGAAATTTAGAAAAGTGATATTTTTAGACGAAACGTGGATTATATTATCAAAATAGTTTATCAGACTAAAATGCCATTGTATTTTAAGGTTTTAGTAGTAAAATTGTTAAAATAAATTGCACTGTTTATTATTGTCGTTTTTAATTAAAGGGTACAGTAGGTATATAATTAACGATTATATATTTTTTTTGTAACTTTTTCAACTCCCCTGTACATAATTTTTACAAAACTAATAATATTAGGTATATGTGGCTATCTTCGCGATGGCTAAAATAATGAAACTATTTTTCCTTCCTTCGGTATATTTGTAAATAATCTCACAACATTTTGATAGCCTCTGTGTTGTCTGATTTGACGCATATGATCAGTGACCTTTGGACCCGCACGTTAAGATCAGATGTGACTATAGCCAGAATATATGCTCGGAGGCTCAGTGGGCCTAAGTAGGACAGTCGGTACGACATGTATTTCATGATATTGTACCCAGTAAAGAAGGCGAAAAATTTTCGGGGTCACACCCAAAGTTCGTGTAAAATTCACCTAATTACCATCAAGTTTCGAAAATTAAATTATTACCTCTCCCCCTCTACATGGTTGGATTAAATTTGTTTTTGTATGTTTTTTTTTACTTTTTTCGATTTTCCTAGCTGGTTTTAAAAGAAAAACATTTTTATATTTGTGAAAAATATGAATATTGGTGTCAATCCAAAATTTTAACATAAGACATAAGTATGACTCTAACCAGCGTTTTCGGGCTCGGTTTTTCATGATAAAATAAAGTAACGCTCACCACGCCAAAATTGATGTTTTTTTTCAGAAATCGTGTATTTTAGAAGCATAGATCTTTTAGCAGTATTTGGTGCAAATGCTTAGGTTTTAAAATACTCCTCCTTAAGTGCCGTTTTGTATATTCATAATAAAGCATTGTCGTTTCTTCCTGCACTATTTTTTTTTTTATTATAAATTATCAAACTTCTTCTATAAAAAATGTTTCAATTAAAATTTTTACTTTAATTTTTCTCTTTAAAAATAAATACTTAATTGTTTTTTGTTTCTGTTGTAAAAATATTGTATTGCATTGGGTTATATTTTTGTTTAAGTTTAACATGTTAAACCGAAAGTTGTAACTTTTAGATAGAGAATAAAAAACTAAGATAATGTGAAAACCATTTTTTCTCTAAGATACGTCGTTCCAATGTTACAGCCTGTCAAAGTCTAAAAGTACCCTTTTTTAAATGTCAATATATCAAAAACAATTGAATTTAGACATTTTATACAAAATATACGTGGAATTTTATAGGGATTTAGAAAATAATATAATGTTTTGGGTGTTCCATTCAAAAAAAAGTACACCTGATATCAACATGATAAATTTTCAAAAAATCCCAGTAGTTTTCGAAATAATTTCAATATTCCCAATTTTTTCGACACCCTATTTAAAAAAATGACACCATGCCATTCCCTTAAACACGTTTACCATTTTGCCCGACCCTGCCCTGCGTTATTCGTCAAGGGTCGGGCGGAGTATCCAAATTAACCCCGTCCCTACTCAAGGGACATAAATAAGCGCCTAATTGCGCCATTTTGCCTATACGGAGGGTTCGGTAACCAGGGGTTACTAAACGAGAGCTTAAAAAAATATAATGGCGAATTGATTGTAATTGTGGCTGCATACTGTGTTCAAATATAGACGCGGTTTAATGAATAAATTACAGTTTACAAATAATCGTGGTCTTTATCAGATTCATATAGAGTTTGTTAATGTTTCTTTAATAGGTACAAATAACATACAGGAAAACATTATTGGTTTGTGAGTTGAAATAATATACTGTACAAAATTGTATATATTGCTCTCGAAAGTTTGAGCACTCCGCCTACGACGTCGTGCGTCTGCGAAGCAGGTGAAAAATTTTCGGGGCCACGCCGAAAGTTCGTTTAAAATTCACCTAACTAACTAATTTTTTATATTTGTGAAAAATATGAATATTGTGTCAATCCAAAATTTTCACATAAGACGTATGTATGACTCTAACCAGCTTTTTTCGGGCAGGGGTATTCATGATTAAAAATAAAGTAAATATCGCTCACCACGCCAAAAATTGATGATTTTTTTAAAAATCGTGTATTTTAGGAGCGTAGATCTAAGAACAGTCTTTGGTGCAAATGCTTAGGTTTTGAAATGCTCCTTCTTAAGTGCCGTTTTGTATATTCATAATAAAACATTGTCGTTTCTTTCTGCACTATTTTTATTATTATAAATTATCACAGTTCTTCCATAAAAAATGTTTTAATTACAATGTTTTAATGTAATTTTTCTCTTTAAAAATAAATACCTAGTTGTTTTTGTTGTAAAAATATTTTATTGCATTGGGTTATATTTTTGTTGATTTAAAATAGCTCTAAAAAGGGAAAACGGAACAGACAAGTATATTGTCTGTTTAAAGGTTGGAGACAATGACGTTTCTTGAACGGCAGTAGAGTTTTGGACTTGCATTGTCTTTATTTGTTTAGAATCACATGATGATTCTAAACAAATAAAGACAATGCAAGTCCAAAACTCTACTGCCAGACAAGTATATAATAGGAAAATACTATAAAATATTATTCTTTTTACTCGTTTTCCTATAAAATTGCATTATAAATCAATAACTAAAACGATATGCGTCCGAAACCTTCATCTCTATATAAAACTGGACTTTTAGAAGGAAAAGTTTCAAAACTAGACGTTTCCTACAAGACCTTTGTAATCTAAGCCAAGTTTAAAAATTTAAATTAAGAGTACAAACTTGAGACGAAAATATAGGTTGAAATTAGACTTTTAGACCCGAGCTCGAGGGGGAGGGGGGGGGGGGGGGAGGCTGCAGCCCGGCAGCCCCCTCTCCTATATACATTCGGGTTGTACAAACTACTATTTTGATTTTATGTATCTACCTATCCAAGGTATAGAGATGATGTGTAATCAATTAGTGTTCACTTATTTTTAACGCTGCTGAATCGAGGTTGACGAAATTAGAATCCTCAGCATTTCTTATATATGTATTTTTGTTCTATTTTCAAGCAGCTGTACCCATGCATCTTTTAGGTAAATTGGGTACAAAAATAAAATGCGGATTAATATGTTTTCTTATTGGATGTTGCTTTTTAAAATTAACTTTGAGAGGTTATAAATTTTCTAGTCGTTTTTTCAATCTAGGAAGTGGCATACACCGTCGCCTAAATTAAATTAGCCACTTAAAACGTAGGATATGTAAATAAATAATATACAGTGTGTCCAAAAAAGTATACAACATATGTGAATTTTTTTATTACCGATTTGTTTTTTTTTTGTTGTTATTTTTTTCTCTTCGTTCGCTGCCATGGTCATTCCCGAGAGGACCTACAGCAAAATTAATTTTTGTTCAATTGTTTTTTATTATCGTTCTCACAAGTTCATGGCCAACTTAAAAGACAAGTTATGATGCCTAATTTAAATAATTTTTTAAAATTCTTAGCATGAAGTTCGGAAGTTAAGTCGTAGAAAAAATATACTGTACAACTCTGTACAACTCGAGTGGATTGTCCATATTGCGCTCGGAAGTTTGAGCTTGTACTGTAAGGTAATATTATTTTTCTACTCTCGAAAGTTTGAAAAATTAGAAGAAATTAATTTTTGTACAATTGTTTTTTATTATCGTTCTCACAAGTTCATGGTCAACTTAAAAGACAAGTTATGATGCCTAATTTAAATAATTTTTTAAAATTCTTAGCATGAAGTTCGGTAGTTAAGTCGTAGAAAAAATATACTGTACAACTCGAGTGGATTGTCCATATTGCGCTCGGAAGTTTGAGCTTGTACTGTAAGGAAATATTATTTTTCTACTCTCGAAAGTTTGAAAAATGAGAAGAAATTAATTTTTGTACAATTGTTTTTTATTATCGTTCTCACAAGTTCATGGTCAACTTAAAAGACAAGTTATGATGCCTAATTTAAATAATTTTTTTAAATTCTTAGCATGAAGTTCGGAAGTTAAGTCGTAGAAAAAATATACTGTACAACTGGAGTGGATTGTCCATATTGCCCTCGAAAATTATTTTAATTAAAAACGCAAGAGACCATTTTTATGCAGAATTGACCAGGCTAATCAGAAATAATATCCACATGGAAAAATATCAGTGGCGTACCACTTTTTTTCTAAAAAATATATAATCGCTTAGTTTTTAAAATTATTCTATTGGCGATAACGCTGAAACGAACGGAGATATCGAGATGCGGTTTTAATATTTTTTCTAGCAAATTTCATCTACTTTTCGATTATGGTATTATAATTATACCGTATGATTTATTTTTTCGGAGTAAAATCAAAAAATGTGTTATTATTGCAAATTGCGCCCTCTAGCATTTTTTTTTAAGAACTATTATGGACAACTAAATACGATTGGTGAGTGTATACATTTCTCTTCCAAACAGTCTTTAGTTTGCTAAAATCGAATAAGTCGTTTAAAAGTTACAGCTTCCCCCTCTTATTAAAGTCGGTACGCCAATGAGCATAAGACCAAAATAATGCTTAATTGTCCAAGCTTTTTAATGGTGTTATCAAAGATATACCTTAATGTGAAATTTTCGGAGATATGTAAAATTTTAATATTTACTTTTCAATTACGCCCTCTTGCGGCAAAATGCGGAACTTAAAAATAACATCCAGCATTTTCTCTTGGGCACTTTTGTCATAAAAAAATTTACCCGGATGCTGTACGATTACTAGTTTTTGAGATATGGCCGGCGGTCATTCTTAGTTGACCACCCGGTACAAACTAACATTTCGAGGCAACAAGGAAGTTTCTTATTTAGGAGCGAGTATCATTTATTAAAGAAGTTAAATACAAAACAAGACTTGTTACTAAAATAATAAGAAAATGCCCATTTATCCGGTTAGAGCCAGACAATTCCCTTGTTAACTTGTTCATGATCACGGGATACTTTTGTTTCAAACACTCTCCTAAGTCAGACATGATTATTTCCGCCATTGAGGCTACGTTTCCCGTGTCTTCTACACATACGGGCAAATACACTTCTTTAAAATTCGACAAAATCTCCTCTATGTCTCCGTTAATACCGCCTATTTTCTTGGGCATTTCATTCTGGGCGCGTTCGAGTGGTCCTAATAGTGCGTCTAGACAGTTTTTTTTGTCATTTTTATTAGCTAGTGCATTACATCTATTCTTTTCTTTTGTCAGCTTATCTAGTTCAACTTGCAAGTCGTTGATGTCTTTTCTTCTTACATCCAAATAATTTTCGGTTTTCTCATATCTGATCTCAATACATGATTGCATATCTTCAGTTGCCCCTTCTGGTACTTCAGTTAAGTCATTCAGTGCTACATTGGCACAACTAGATATATCAACTCCTAAAAAATATATTTAATTGATGACAAATTTTTGATTTAAAAAAATTGCACTTGTGTTGGTCATGGGATTAAGAAAACGACGTTGTTCTTTTTTTAGAAGTCACGGAAATATCCAAAAAAAAAAGTAAAATTTTTAGTTTTGGTTTTTAGTGTTTTTCGCCTTCATTTTTGACTTGGGCAAAAAAACAAAAAACACTATGATAGCCGTTTTTTATGTTCTACAAGATGGCGTTATTACTTTTCAAATTCGACGTTTCCTTCTTTAGATACCAACCGCAAGTGAATTTTTTTAAATACGGACCTGGAATTTTAAACAGTTTAGGGACTTCTAAACTTTCGAAATTTAATACAATTTAAAGGCTTTTTAAATCTTAATGTTTTGTCATCAAACAACACATTATGAGTATTCCAAATGATCCTTTCTTTACTATTACGGTCATGGCAATTATTTTTAGATTAAAGAAAAAAAGGAAAGACAACAAAGTCTCGGTCTCAACAAATATAATTAAGTGGTTACACGTGTTTCACCCTTTCGGGCATCATCAGACCTAAAACAAAAGACCTAACTAACAGATACACGAATAATTAAAGACCACTAATTACCCAGAATTTAAAACAAAAAGAAACAGTTACAACATATTAAAATTTAAAAATGTAAATAACAAAAACAAAAAATCAAATGTCAGGGAGCAGCCGGGTCAATTGGATCAATAAGTCCAGTGAAACGAATGCGACGGGATCTAACTATGTTCAAATGCCTGAAAATATATATAATATAATTCATATTTTCAGGCATTTGAACATAGTTAGATCCCGTCGCATTCGTTTCACTGGACTTATTGATCCAATTGACCCGGCTGCTCCCTGACATTTGATTTTTTGTTTTTGTTATTTACATTTTTAAATTTTAATATGTTGTAACTGTTTCTTTTTGTTTTAAATTCTGGGTAATTAGTGGTCTTTAATTATTCGTGTATCTGTTAGTTAGGTCTTTTGTTTTAGGTCTGATGATGCCCGAAAGGGTGAAACACGTGTAACCACTTAATTATATTTGTTGAGACCGAGACTTTGTTGTCTTTCCTTTTTTTCTTTAATCTATATCCGGTCTCTTTGAGAAATATGGACGATTTCTTCAATTATTTTTAGGATTACTTAAATATTAGAATTACATTACAGGCAGTTATGGTTTGTGGGGTTTATTATTTCAATAACCACGGCAGTAAGTACGTAAGGCAAGAGAAGTAATTTTATTTTCGCCTTAGGCCTAGACCGAAATACTGTAAAACAAAAAAAATTAATGCTTTGGAGTGAAGAAAAGGTAACTGAAGTGTTAGTCTAGTTATACAGGGTGTGTCAGTAAGGTGTCTGTCTGAAATAGCACCTAAACTATCAAAGATAGGGAAAAAAGTGTAATACAAAAGTTAAAGGGTTTTTTAGGATACATAATCTAAAAATATTTTCTAATCTACAGGGTGGTCCTAAAAAGTGGTACTAAATAATAAAAAAGAAAATTAAATGGGACACCCAGTATAATTTTCTATAATATGATTCAATGGAATAAGGACTTTGCAACCCTATTAAAATTTTTGAAGTGAAATGCACCGTTGCCAAGTAATAAATTTTTTTCCGAAAATTTTAGTAATTTTAAGGGTATCGTTAAAAAATCATAGCAACCTGTGGATTAATCCTAGGCAAATATAATTTACGTTGTAAGTACTTTAAGGTACGATATATTAATCTATAATAATGTTTTTCAAATCTCTTATACAGAGCGTTCATTATAAGTTGGACAACTCGATAGTTTTAAAAATGTTTTATTTAATTTTTTTAGGCAAAAGAATGTATCTTTCGAAAACGTTCCTTTTTTGTTAAACATGTCATATATCTAAATGTCATAGTTTTTGAAATATTTTAGGATTTGTCTTAAATCAGGGTAAAAAAGGAAAGTTCTAATTAAACAGTTTAGTCAAGATTGCTTTGGAACAAAAAATAAATAATTTTCTTTGTCACAGCTGTCATTGTAAAATTATTTCGCTAATATTTTGTGCTTTATTCCTGTTTAAATTTTAGTTTCCTGAACTAACTTTATCATAACTCATATTTTTCTATTTCGATAAAGTTAGTTCGGGAAACTAAATTTTAAACAGTAATAAAGCACAAAATGTTGGCAAAATAATTTTGCAATGACAGCTGTGACAAAGAAAATTATTTATTTTTTGTTCCAAAGCAATCTTGACTAGATTGTTTAATTAGAACTTTCCTTTTTTACCCTGATTTAAGACAAATCCTAAAATATTTCAAAAACTATGATATTTAGATATATGACATGTTTAACAAAAAAGTAAGGTTTTCGACAGATAAATTCTTTTGCCTAAAAAAATTAGGGGGGTCCCATTTAAAAAAATTGAAATAAAGCATTTTTAAAACTATCGAGTTGTCCAACTTGTAATGAACGCTCTGTATAAGAGATTTAAAAGACATTATAGATCAATATATCGTACCTTAAAGTACTTACAACGTAAATTATATTTGCCTAGGATTAATCCACAGGTTGCTATGATTTTTTAACGATACCCTTAAAATTACTAAAATTTTCGGAAAAAAATTTATTACTTGGCAACGTTGCATTTCTCTTCAAAAATTTGAATAGGGTTGCAAAGTCCTTATTCCATTGAATCATATTCTAGAAAATTATACTGGGTGTCCCATTTAATTGTAATGCGTTTTTTGCAAAATCTCCGAAAGTACTTTAGATAATATTTTCAATTTTGGCATGTGATATAAGGACATAAAACCACATGTTTTTGTTATAAAAGGTATTTTTTGTCCCACCAGTGGCGTCCCTGCAAACATGTCCACTGATATTTTTTAGAAAAAAAGTGGTACGCCACTGACATTTTTCCATATGGATATTATTTCTGATTAGCCTGGTCAATTCTACATAAAAATTTTCTCTTGCGTTTTTGTCAAGCACACCGTTCTTAATTAAAATAATTAAGTTAAATTAGCTTCATTTTGCTTCGTATTGACGAATAATTTTTGATCACATAAATCTAGTTATTCTGGAAATAATTATTGACATAAAGTAAGTTGTTTATAACCATTCCATTGTATTATTTCTTCGATGTTTAGTGTTTAATTGAATCCATTTCATTTTTTTGCTGCTTTTATTCAAGTATTTCATTAAATATTGTGAATTATACGACAATTTTTATAAAACAAAATTTTGCATTATCAATGGTAATAATAAAAAGTAGAGCTAATTTAATTAAATTATTTTAATTAAGAACGGTGCGCCTGAGGAGAAAAACGCAAGATACCATTTTTAT
Organism: Polydrusus cervinus; assembly: GCA_935413205.1. NCBI lineage: Eukaryota > Metazoa > Arthropoda > Insecta > Coleoptera > Curculionidae > Polydrusus > Polydrusus cervinus. Next base: position 34,150,517 of record OW284517.1, on the reverse strand, counting down.
GTAGAGTTGACCAGGCTAATTAGAAATAATATCCACATGGAAAAATGTCATTGGCGTACCACTTTTTTTCTAAAAAATATCAGTGGACATGTTTGCAGGGACGCCACTGGTGGGACAAAAAAATAACTTTTATAACAAAAACATGTGGTTTTATGTGCTTTTATCACATGCCAAAATTGAAAATATTATCCAAAGTATTTTCGGGGATATTGCAAAAAACGCATTAAAAAAATTAAAATTCAACACGCTGTAACAAAAAATTTAAGCCGGACATATGTTTATACCGTATTGGCAAATTCGAATCTAGGGTGCGAAATCTCTAATGCGACCAAGAGAGAAGGCACATATGAGCTAAACCTTCAGTTAAAAAGAGACACCTAACCACTCCTACATTACTAATGAAAGGGGGGATATGTGTGTGGTGTGGCCGAGTCAACGTATCGATCGCTTCCGTGCCTGCTTCGACCGCGTGTTCTACAGAATGGAAGGTGGGAGATAGGGGAGCGTGTTCCCTGTTTAACGTGTTAAACGCTACTAATAATCTCTGTCTGATGCGTTTATATCGGCACCCTAGATTCCAGATTGCCAATACGGTATGAACTAAGCAATTGAACAACCCAAAAGATTGAGTAAAATAAGTTAAAAATCTAGTGTTTCTGTTTTATATTGTATAGGTATGTATTATAAAGAACATGAGAGAACAAGGACATTGGAAATAAATTTTTTTTAAAGAAACCATAATATCCCTGATAATTTATTCCAATTAGTTTACGCATACCTAACAGAGGAATATTTTTCGTTACTAAGTATAAATTACATATGACATTTTTTTTAGAAATGAAACAGACTTTTTTTAAAGTTATTTCTATCAAATCGACTTGCTATTTTTGCCATGCGTTATAAGCAGTTCATTCAAACTTTCTAATGTGCAACTGCAATGACAAAAATATAAAATTTTTACTTATTTATGATTCAACTTCTTTCTTATAATTATTAGAAAGTACAGAAAAAAGATAATAAACACAATGTTGTGACTACATACGTAATTGTTACTCTATGAAAATTTCAAGTTTGGCCCAAATAAATGATTGCTTTGGCAATATTTGTAAATTGCATTATTAACAAAAACAATATTGCCTTGAAAAAAAAATTTTCAATTTTCCATATTTACACATTAGTTGTGACAACTAATTTTAAAGTAGGAGTACCATATAAATTTAGTTATCCGTATATAAAATTTCGTTGTGACTACTAAAATTTGTATGTTGGGTTGGTTAATGTTATTAATTAGTTCAACAGTTCAATAACGACAATTTTTTTTTGTTGTACCAACTAATTTTTGGGTTGAGTCCGATTTCACGACAATAAATAGTTGTCAGAATCAAATTTTAGTAATCCATACCATGTGATTTTTAAGAGTGTACATCACTAACTACGGGCATCATTATATGAGTATTGTCTAGTTTTAACGTTATAAACCGCCAGTGTTCCTAACACGTGCGAGAAGCGTTAACGAACTGCTAACCAAGGTCTTCTTGTAGTTAATTAATGATACCTAATGGTATCTCCGCACTTACTATCACTATATAACTATAGTTGCACCTTGTCCTTCAGCGTCGTCTTTGGTCTTTTTCACAATGCCAACTAAATTCTTTAACCGATCTTCAATTTCTTTTAGCTTTTTAGCTAAGTAGTCATCGAGTTCTTTTTCTAGTTTGCCACGATCGTTTTGATTGTTTTGTTGCCCTTGGTTGTGGCCATGTCTACCATGTCCTCTATGACCACCTCCGTGGTGGCACCGGCTTTGCAATATCATATTGTTAGTATTCTGTAAGTTTGCATTAAGCTTGTCTAAATTAATAGGTTTTTTTAGTCTTATACCATCCTAAAAATAAGAATGCTGGGCTTATATTTAAATTTTGTATTTGGTTGTGGTGTATGCATAAAATAAAATGTCTATATTTTTACTTTTTAATATGTTTAGGTTAGTAACTAAATAAATAAAAAACCTATCGGAGCAACAACACGGATTTTATAAAATCTACGTCATGAAAATGGCTACTTACATTGTTCTCTAAAATTTTTTTTTATTTTTAAAAAGTGTATTGATGGGCTAAAAAATTATTTTATCAACTTTTATTTAGTAATATAAATTTTACAGTTCTGTAAATCGTTTTGTAAGGGCATCTATTACAGCACTAGTGCTGTAATAGATCCCTTTACAGCACTAGTGCTGTAATGAAAAAAACGGTTTTATTAAAATTTTGCTGTTAAATAAAAGCACACTTTTTAGAGGAATGATTTATTATTAACAATTATAAAATTAATTACCAATTATTAATTAAAATATAACACTTAAGGTTTATAAACATTAATAATACACTTTTTACACTTAGAAATTTGTATACCAGAAGTGGATGTGATGGAGCTCTTTACATTCGAATTTCCAATCATTAAATCCGTGTCTGACCCCATGATCTTCTTTGCTATTTGGTTCTTATTTTCTAAAGAATTCTCAACGTAGCCTTCTGCCGTAGAAGAGGATTTCCAGCCCCCATGACACTTTAACATCTGCATATCTGCACCACCATCAACTAGAATGGTGGCTGAGGACCTCCTAAAACAATGTCCACTGTATCCTTCGGGATTATTCAATCCCAGTTTTGTTGCAATCTTTTTTGGTATACTTCCAAAACTATTAATTCCGACAGGTTGGGAGGTGCATTTTCCTTTTCCATAGAATATAAAAAACCGCCTGTGAGTTGCATTAAGAGGACGAAGTTTAGCATACTTTCGAAAAATACTTAAACAGTTGACACCTGTTACATTTCCTTCTGTTATAACAAATTCTCGCATAATTTTGGTTTTCGAGAATGGAAACACAATTTTTATATACAAATGTTCAATATGATCCAACATTAACTTCGCGCCGACAAGCCCCAAAAATGCAGATTATCATAACAACCTTCATAAGTAAATTTGTTTTATCATCTGCAGTACTAAGAAATTTACATACGTCTTCCTTTGTGAAAACTTTGGACTTTTTGGCCTTGTAACCCTCTGAACTTCATTTCAAAAATGCGAGTAGTTGAGAAAATCTGCTTATATCTTGATTTTTCTTGACTGAAATCATAGTTCTCAACATTGAGTAGTGAGTCCATAGTGTAGATGGTTTCTGGGAGCGTTGCTTTACGGAAAAATAACCCAAAAGGATTTTCTCAGACACCTCAGAATCGCTCATTTTGAAGAAAGCTTTTTATATTTTTGAATTTGTTTGACAAAGTTTCGACAGTAACCATGCGAAACAGTAACTATGCGAAAGGCAACATAAAAAACTTGATTAGTAAACTTAGCAGGTGCATTTTTACAGGTGAATTTTTATTTTTTAAAATGCCTATTGCCAAATATTTTTATTCCCAGGTGAAAGTAGATAAAATTTTGTACAATATTCTTGTTGTAAATTCATATTACTACAATGTTTTATTAAACTCGGCTGACGCCTCGTTTGACAACTTTTCGTGTTGTAATATGAATCTTTTCAACACTTATAAAATCTACGTCATGAAAATGGCTACAACGATCTCTAAAACTTTTTTTTATTTTTAAAAAGTGTATTGATGGGCCAAAAAATTTTTTTTTGTGCTTGGTACCTAAAAAAATGTTCTTGTCTGCGGCAGTTTTTCTTTTTTCTGCATAACATTTTTTGTAAAAATTACACACTCTTAGCCATATGGCCAGTCCCGTCCACAAAACTAGCATCGTCACCCTTCCTTCTCGTCGAACAACTGACGTGTGAATTATCGCCATTTTATCAAGAAATATTTTTTGTTAACATAAGGCGTATGTATGACTCTATCCAGCGTTTTTCGGACACGGGTTTTCATGATTAAAAATAAAGTAAATAACGCTCACCACGCCAAAATTGATGATTTTTTCAGAAATCATGTCATTTAGGAGCGTAGATCTAAGAGCAGTTTTTGGTGCGAATGCTTAGGTTTTAAAATACTCCTTCTTAAGTGCCGTTTTGTATATTCTAATTCATAAGTATTCTCGTTTCTTCTCGCACTATTTTTTTATTATAAATTATCACACTTCTTCCATAAAAAATGTTTCAATCAAAATTTTTACTTTTATTTTTCTCTTTAAAAATAAATACCTATTTGTTTTTGTTGTAAAAATATTTTATTGAATTGGGTTATATTTTTGTTGATTTAAAATAGCTCTAAAAGAGGGAAAATTTTACTCGTTTTCCTTTAAAATTGCATCATAAATTAATAACTAAAACGATATGCATCCGAAACCTTTATCTCTATATAAAACAGGACTTTTAGAAAGAAAAGTTTAAAAACTAAACGTTATTTAGAAGACCTTTGTAATCTAAGCCAAGAATAAATTAGGTTGCAATTAGACTTTTAGACCCGAGCTCCTAGGTCAGGTAATTATTTTTTAAAATGGTAGCTGTATTGGTGCAATAATATTGTCGAAAAAATTTTCTCCTAGTTTTATTTTGTTTTTGTACTTCACCTGACTGCATCTTTCTACTTATCTCGAAGTCTATTTTTCTTTTCCATTTTCCATTTAGCTTTAAATAGATATTTGACATTTTCAACGTCTTGAAATTTCAATTTTTGTCCCAAAAAATAGACTCTTTACTAAAGTGTGTCATTCGCGTTAACATTCGTTTGTACTTACGCCTATAGTTATACTAAGTGAAGCTATAACTACCAAAATACTGACAATCTTCATTCAGTTTCCACAAAAAACTTCCCAAACTTTTTTATTAGGTATAAATCTGACAATTCCTTTGTATGGTATGTCAAATTTTCGAGATCCTAAATTTTCTTGGGGCACGTTTAGGTTGATACTCGTAACATTCCGAGCGTACTCGATTTGTTAGTTTCTGTTACCTTTGAAGTTCCGAGTGTACTCTTGTGCATTTGGACTTATTCTCTCTGAACATTTGAAGCGAGCTCTCCTTTCTCCGAGTTTTATAACGTGCCCGTCGAGTGTAGAATTAAAGCATGGGCTCTTGTTTTGTTATGATTTATTTTTAACCTCAAAAATTACTGTACTTGGCAGAAAATGGTGTTTGCTAATTGCATAATATGGATGGTTTAACCTCTCAAGACACATAAATTGGTTGTGAACCACGAAGAAGCTTTTATTTATGAAGATGATCAAAATCAGTCGTTATAAAATAGTTTTTAATTTCAAATAACCTTTTCCTCATTCTCATCGCTCTCTTGAAACAAGTAATCCCCAGGAAAGTGAGCAACAACTACAAAATTATTAAAATTTATTACAAGAAAAGTTGTAACATAACCTCAAAACAAATCGTCCACTCGGCCACGTTTGGTTTGGCGCCGCGTACTCAGCAGTAAATAGTAAAACAGTAAAAAATGCAAGTAAGGGACCAGTCCATGACCTTCTAGAATTTAAGGGAGAGTAAGTAAGAGACAATGCAGGCCAATTTATAAAAAAAAAAGTAGGGAAAAATTTGACGGTTACCACTGTGCTATACAGAAAACTAACTGGTGTCACATAACACTACACTATATAAATACGTGTTTATTTGCTTGTATAAGTAAAACCATATCAATGTCACCCATTTATGTTACCATTATATTTTAGGTGTTATGTGAAATTGACAAGCAAAACTATTCCAAAATATTGGTACACGTGACCATAAAATTAACAGTGCTGGTGGCATTTAACAGGTGACTTAATGCTTTTGCCATCCAACTGCCATATTGAATCACGTGGTTTGGATTCCTTAATAAGTCGTTGTCAACGCATTTACATTTTGTCATGATTTAACCAACAAAACTAACCTCAAATTATTTAGTTCTGGCTGCTGCCATGAAAGTCACCACTGTCCGTTAGGCTCCCGTCAAAGACGCTCCCGCACACCGATCTTTAAAAGTTTTCAAATGAAAGAATTAGAAATTCTGTCTCACTCGCTCCTTTTAAATACAGAAGGCTATGGACGAGATGCTATTTACGTTGAAACACGATATAACATTTTTATATAGATTATTTAATAACTATACAGGGTGTTATGGAAATAATTATTATATTTAAACTTTGAATAGGAATACTGCGAGCAGATTCAAACCTTTTTTTATTCCTCTGCACTATCCCTCTTCTTAAACTGAGTTTTAGATGTCAGTCATGATCAGTGTCGTTGTGGTTTTAAATTTGATTTTTTGTTTAGACTAGGTTTATAACAGTTTGTTTATTTATTAAGCATATACAGGGTGCCTGTGGCGTATTTAGGGGGGGGGGGCTGCAGGACAAATACATGTAGTCCCGACTGTCTGAGAAAAAAATGTCCTACTTACGCCCACTGAACCTCCCCCCCCCCCCTTCGAGCATATTTCCTGGCTACGCCACTGCTAAAAATCTAGTTCCTGTAAAACTTTTCATGTTTGGCACTTGTAAAATAAGAAAGTTTTTTTATATACCTTTTTCAATACTTTGTGAAATAATCTAACTTTCCAAATTTTTTAAAATATCTCAAATTTAACAGTTAAAAACGATTTTTTAAAAACATTTATCTATGATATTTCGCATTACTTTTAGAATAAAAACGGTTCCCTAAGTTATAATTTTTATTAATAAAAAATAATTCCCATATGATACGTAAAAAAATGGAGTCCTTTTTTTGGAGCCACAGTATACTTAGATGTTAAAATTTATTGAATGGTCACTGGTAGACATTCTTCGGTATTTTTATTTTAGCTCTAAGGTATAAATTTAGAGTGTCATTTTAATTTTATTTCCTGGAGCTGGAAAGTTTTGTCAAGATAATTTTTAAGATTTATAAAATAACGCTGGCAAGTGCCAAGAAACTTGAGACATTATAATATGAAGTAGATTGGTAAATGTTCTATATAGGGTGTCCGATAACTTATGGGCCGTAGAGTAACTGGAGATACTAGACATCAAACTAAGCCGATTAAGTCATATAAGTTTTTTCGGATTGTTACTCGCTCTAGAGATACAGGGTGTTGAAAGTAAAAGTTTATTCTCAAAAATAAGCCATAATTTTAAAACGGTTTAATGAATCGAATTGAAAGTAGGCCATATTATGTTTTTATGAGCAAGAAATAAGAATTTGTAGAAATTTTTAATTTTCAAACTAAAGGGCGCTAGTTGCATACACTGGGCTTCATAAATCTATGATTTTTTTTCTTACCTGTGATATTAGGTATTTTTCAATTATAGTTTCTTAAAGAAGGGCATTTTCTGAGTAAAAAGGTGTACTTTATTGATCCAATAACTTTAACGGTTTTCGAGATATTTCCCTTTAAACATCCCAAAGCATAAAAAAACATAGTACATAATTAAACTATTATTCTAATTATCAAAAAAAAATTTATGACTTAATCGGCTTAGTTTGATGTCTAGTATCTTCAGTTACTCTACGACCCATAAGTTATTACAGCTTTGGAAACTACATTAGCCACCACAATTCAACCCAGTACCATTGTGTCATCAGTTGTTCCAACCGAATTTTCCTATCTATATAAGTATATCCTATAAAATTAAAAATAAACACTGAAGATGCCGATGCTGAGAAGAGTAGATAAGTTCACTCTGTATATAAATAAAACATTTTTGACCTTAATAAATATATATTTTAACGAAAATATTATTTATTATTTATTTAAATCCAACCTATTTAATCCAAATAAACATTTATTTGGGCCAAATAGTGTTATTTGTGATAAACAATATTTTATTTCAATTAAATAACAGGAACTAGGTACAATTTGAAAAATTATTTAAAAGAAATAATTATTTTGTTAAGTCAAATAAATATTTATTTAATAGTAATATATATGATTTATAAGAAACAACGCATTGTTTGGATTAAATATCGCAGGCTTGCTGACAAATAAATATTTTGTTAATAGAAATAACTTATTATTTGCTATAAAAGCTTGTTTTCTCTATCAAACAAACATTTATTTTAATTAAATACCAAAAAAGGATCATGCACTTTTTTCTACCCATCTTGAGACACAAGTCGCTAACAATAACAAAATGTCTGGTAAAGTTTTATACCTAAATTCGCACCCAAAACTTAAAAATAATATCCACAATCACACACGGAACATCCGAACGAATAATACGTAAAAAAAGATGGAAATGACTAACAACTTACAAACTGAACGGCAGTAGAGTTTTGGACTTGCATTGTCTTTATTTGTTTAGAATCACTACGTTTCAACTGGTAAGCATCTCCAGTCGTCTTCAGGTGAATACTGAATAAGTACGGTAACTACAGCTCTATTTATACTAGGCAGGTGCTGTGACGCATGATTAGTGGGTGGAGTCATGCGTGTTGCTAGGTGATGACGCATAACTGGATGAGTCATGCTTGATGAGTCATGCTCGATGACGTCATGCTCGATGACGTCATGCGTCTAACTCTTGGGTGGTCTTATTCTAAGATTACATTTACTTAACAAGGGTTTCCAGACGTTTCTCATATCTAATGAAGGCTGTATGGTCGCAGCTTCCTTAAACTTCCTCTTCCTCCAGTGCGGTTCATTTTGCAGAATTTCCGCTTTTGTCCACATGATATGATGGCCGTGCGTCCAGGCGTGGTCAGCTGCACCTGATTTTTCGGTCTCTCCTTTTTGGGTGTTATTTCTATGTTCTTTAATCCTTACTTCTAGTGGTCTTAGTGTCTCACCAATGTAAGATTGGCCGCATTGGTAAGACACTAAGACCACTAGAAGTAAGGATTAAAGAACATAGAAATAACACCCAAAAAGGAGAGACCGAAAAATCAGGTGCAGCTGACCACGCCTGGACGCACGGCCATCATATCATGTGGACAAAAGCGGAAATTCTGCAAAAAGAACCGCACTGGAGGAAGAGGAAGTTTAAGGAAGCTGCGACCATACACCAAAATCCAGGTTGCTTTAGTAAGCCTTCATTAGATATGAGAAACGTCTGGAAACCCTTGTTAGGTAAATGTAATCTTAGAATAAGACCACCCAAGAGTTAGACGCATGACGTCATCGAGCATGACTCATCAAGCATGACTCATCCAGTTATGCGTCATCACCTAGCAACACGCATGACTCCACCCACTAATCATGCGTCACAGCACCTGCCTAGTATAAATAGAGCTGTAGTTACCGTACTTATTCAGTATTCACCTGAAGACGACTGGAGATGCTTACCAGTTGAAACGTAGTGATTCTAAACAAATAAAGACAATGCAAGTCCAAAACTCTACTGCCGTTCAAGAAACGTCATTATCTCCAACCTTTAAACAAACTTACAAACTAACAAAAAAAAATGTCTAAAGTAAAGTTTTATAAATAGTAACTCCCAAAACTTGGAAATTATAACCACACACGAAGGAACGAAACAAAAGATGGCGACGAATAAGAATACAAACAACCACATAACACCTAATGTGCAAACAACGGCGAGCCGGTTCTGTTTACGATCTGTTAGATATCGTGTCGGTTGACTAAGTTTTTCCCTACTGCGCGCAAGCGCCACGGGCCCAAGTTATTTTGAATCGCACGATGGGTGTCTTCTCGCTTCGTGCGGCTGCTTGTATTGGCAATATAGTGTATGTATATGTGGTTGACTCTAGCTTATTTTAGTTGTAACAACAAAGAAAATACTACACATTTGGTGTATCATTTATTAAAATATGTTACAACAAACTGGTGAAAAAACTAATAGTTGTAACCAATAGTAGACAAGGCCGTTTAAACGGATGATAATTAGATTCACCCTCGATAAGTCTAATCTTAATATGGGGATATCTTTGCTTTACACACCTCATCACCTTATCCACCGTTATTTCTCCCAATAAATTAAGATTTGCATTGTGTTCTTCCATACATGTGGGCAACAAAATATTTTTAAAACTTAAAAATATCTCGGCTACTTCTCCTTTCACCACATCCACTTGCTTCATAATGTCTTTTTTTAGGAGGTCTATTCGCTCGATTAGTATTTTAAGACACGTTAGTTTCGTTACGGATATCTTGTCTACCACAGTCTCACCTATTGTTACCAGTTTCTCTATCTTGTCTCTCAAAATTACTACTGTATTTCTTTTTCGTTCTAGGAGATCGTCCGTTTTTTTGAGCTTGTCGTCGATGCAAATTTTGATTGTTTTACGTGCCTCTTCTGGAAGTTTCTTATCTAATTTTTCCACCGCGGATTTGGTACACGGAGCAATATCCACGCCTGAAAAATATTAGGTTGTATATGTTACCGGCCAAACCCGATTTCAGGATAAACTAGTTTGGCCTAGGCCAAACCAGTCTATCCTAATAACAATAGGATGAACTAGTTTGTCCTAGTCGAAACTAGTATGTCCTGAAATAAATGTGAGGCTTTTAGGAAAAATTAGTTTATCCTAGTCTAAACTAGTTTTAACTCTAAAAAAATTGTACAGATGCTCTTTTTACGCACTAGAGCGCAAAAAATGCCAATTCGCACTAGTGCCTAAAGTAAATTGCGTATATTATTTATTATAAGAACTACATTTCTCCAAGTTAGCCTTGATTTTGCTTGATCTTTTGCTAGTCTTGATAACATTTTAACATTTGCAATCATTGACCAAAGTAGGGTGTGCCTTGTGCAATGAATTTATTTTTTAATACCAAAGAGGTAATTAAGTTACATAATTCACAAATGTACACAAAAACATTGGATCATTCGGAACTAACTGGCCAGAGCCGTCTTTCCGTACGGGCCCGATGACCTTTTTTTTTAGAAGTTACTGTGGAGGGAGCCTTATTATATTTAAGATTTATTAACTATTACATTATAATATGTGTATATTTAATAAAGGAATTTTTTTTTATTCGTTGAGATCCGGGCTCCAAGCCCCCAGAGCAATTCTGAAGTTCCGGCGCCTATGAGGGTAGGCATTGCTTTTTTGCCTATATTGTATGCACGCCGCTGTTTTTGGGTTGACTATGTTTGTTTAGGAATACGACTTTGAGTTTACTTAATAAAATTTCCAATAATATTGTCACGTAGCCTGTGTTTAGGGGGGTCAGATGGGTAAAATAAGGGTAGACAGGTTTTCAATAAAAATACTATAAATATATTAACCTAGAATAAACGGGTTACACTTAAACCTTGGTATAAACTTACGTACATTATATGATGTAGAGGCTGCTCCCAAAGGCGACGGTCGGGTGACGAGTGAAGACCCAGGTTATCAGACGCGTGGTGGTTGTGCGTGTACCACTGGTACCTACACTTCTACCTGTAGTGTCTGTCCTAGCGCCGGCTCTGCTATTTATATTACTTGAACTAGGTTGAGTTATTGATTGTAATATAAACAGTGCAAGCTTAGCATTTTTCTAGGACAGCATATTTTGTATGTTGAGAAACTGGGTCTTATAATAATGAAACTAAAAATTATTATTTTTTGGGAAAAATTACTCTTTTCATGACATATTTCCCTCGCCGATGAAAGCTGGCCCCTAGCTTTAAGTCTGACAGTAACAATTTCTGCAAAGCTTAAAACTTATTCATATAAATAATAATTGAAATATAAGACATCATAAAAAACAAAAATAAAATGTGAGGTGGTACAATATTTTGAGTATACAAGAGAAAACAATAAATAGTTATAATTAATACAATAATGTCAGATCTGTAACAGTATAAATGCTTGAAACAAATTTATTTTGAACATAACAATGGTTAATATTCTTTCGTAAAGGTCGCACTGAAGTCCCAACACACTTTTATTCAAAGAGTCTCGCGCGGAAACACACCCGATACATTTTTAGTCTTTTCAATCAGTTCTGTTAGTTCTTCCCCATTGGCCCGTCCTCTTTGAACGTAAGAGAGTACAGGGACGTTCCATGATTGCACATTATCCCATGGTTCCATGATTGTCCATTGGCCCATCCTTTTGCGGCGCTTGTTCTTTCATATTGTTTAAGGAAGCCTAACGCGCTTCCTGTGCAGGGGTTAAATGTAGAGGGACATAGAAATGTAGGGACAGCTGGAGATTTGGGGGCAGCTAGACTGTCTGCAAACGTAGTATTTGCCATTATGTTTGTCTGTCGATTCCCCAATTTCAATTTTTCGTCGTCTAGGGGCTCGTCTGTTGGCCCTTTGTTTATAGTCGTTTTTTCAAAGACCTTGTCTTCCGTGCTTTCGGAATCTGAAATGCTTGCTTCCCGTTCTAAGGGTAGGGGGTTATTTTCTATTTTTTCAGATTCTCTCTCTGAGCCGTTTTGTTTACTAACAATGGCACTTATCTCTGTAAAATTGCCCTTATTTTGGTCTTCAATGATCCCTTGGTTTTTATCTTCTGGGCTGGTTGTTGGTGGTGGTGAACGCGAGACGCGTGCGGACCTAGCAAAAGGGTCGGCCAACACTTCCGTATTACGATGCCTTGGTTTAAAATTGTTTGCCGAGTTGACTACTAGCTTAAAAGTATTGCTAGTCGACCTGGTTATGGGGCGTGATGGGGGGTCATTAGACATTAGGGGGAAAACAAATAATATATATGTATAAAAATTAATAGTTAATAATAAATAGGGGATAAATTTACCCAAAAAAAAATAAAAAATTTAAATAAACCTGTACCCGTAATATTTGTTTAAAGTTTTAATTGTAGTTAAACAATAACCTCATTAATGCATGCGTAATTATGTAAATAGACAAATAATTGCTCGCACTAACCTGGTTTTACTATTTGTTTATTCAGCAAAATATAAAAATAAATATAATATTACGAATGGTTTGTTTTTATTTAGTCGTCATCGCCGAACAGTTCAAGAAACCTTTTCCTTAATTTGTCTGTTAGTTCAGCGTTATTTTTTGTTTTGTGCAATTCTGCACCGGTTCCCTCAAAAAAATTGATATTAGTTATTGTAGGCGTTACTGGAAAACCTGTCTCCTTGTGGTATTTTATTTCTAGTTCTACGTTAGCTCCCGTTAAAAGTTTTAATTTATTTTGCCGTTTTCGTTCTCTTTGGTGTTTGTTCAATTTTTTCCTGGCCATTAAAACTTAAAAAAAATGTTATCTGTAGATTCCTGTCGTAAAAAAAAAACTTAAAATCGGCAAAACGGAAAAGTGTTGAAAGGGTTAGTTAGTGCCTTAATTTTTTACCAGCGTTAACGGGCACAAAATTACGTACTAACTTGTACTGTCGATAGTGACTTTAAAGCTCCGCCAGCGTGAACTAGGCACAGAGTAAAATCGCTATCAATCGTATGGGGTACAACAACCCTAATCTCGCCAGCGTTAACGGGCATAAGGTAGGTTTGTTTGTATTTGTTGGTCTGGATAACCCTAATCTCGCCAGCGTTAACGGGCACAAGACGGGGTTATATCAGAACTCTCAGGGGCTAGAAAATATCGTTTAGGAAAAAACACAAAAATTAAAGAAAAAATACCTATTATAATAATTCTAACCTCGCCAGCGTTAACGGGCACAAGGCGGAATTATTAATAATTTACGATTTATATAATGCTAGCCCGCCAGCGCGAACTGGCACAGGACAGAATTATAGTCAACCTCTCGGACACAAAAAAAAAATATTATTATAAAAAATAAAATAATGTCATTATATAGAAAAAATTAGAAATATAGGCACTATGAAGGTAAAAGCTCAAAAAAAATGAAATAATATTAAAACACTTGGTAAGTTAGGAAGAACTTACCAATGAGAACAAACCCGGCGCCTCCACCAAATGTCACGTAGCCTGTGTTTAGGGGGGTCAGATGGGTAAAATAAGGGTAGACAGGTTTTCAATAAAAATACTATAAATATATTAACCTACAATAAACGGGTTACACTTAAACCTTGGTATAAACTTACGTACATTATATGATGTAGAGGCTGCTCCCAAAGGCGACGGTCGAGTGACGAGTGAAGACCCAGGTTATCAGACGCGTGGTGGTTGTGCGTGTACCACTGGTACCTACACTTCTACCTGTAGTGTCTGTCCTAGCGCCGGCTCTGCTATTTATATTACTTGAACGAGGTTGAGTTATTGATTGTAATATAAACAGTGCAAGCTTAGCATTTTTCTAGGACAGCATATTTTGTATGTTGAGAAACTGGGTCTTATAATAATGAAACTAAAAATTATTATTTTTTGGGAAAAATTACTCTTTTCATGACAATATCATGAAAAGCGATTTTTTTTTCGATCCCGGGATCCTCCGGGTCTTCGTGTAGGTGTAGGTAGTAGATAAAAGTAATTTACCATCCTTGCCCATTGCTTCTTTTCTTGCATCTTCCAATAATTCGGTTACTTCTTTTAAATGCTTTTTAATGGCTTCCACTTGTTCGCGTAAATAATATTCAGATTCAGTGTCAAGAAATTCTTTATCTGGATCATCAGTGCCCTAAAATATAAAAGTTTGATTGATCGTTGATACACGAGTCTTATTATATTTACACCCATAACTTATTCATATAAATAATTATCGGTATTACCAGAAGAAATGATTCCAAATTAACAATATAAAACAAAATCAATAAAAAAAAATTATGGCGACATTGGAGATAAATTAAAAATGTGTGTACATGGACACGCCACTAATTTACCGTAAACAAATCAGCCATATTGAAATATTGTCCGATATGGATTGGTACTCTTAAGGATGAATTACTCATCTCATACTTCGCTGTAATGCTAAAACTCTTAGTAGGTGTTTAGTCTGATGATAAGAATAGGTGTAGTGAAAACATAGTGTATAAAACAAGGACAAGGACATTTCTAGTTTTATAGGAGGAGTTTGTAGACGAAAGTTGATAAAAATAATTGTTTGAATTGGTTGGGATACAGGGTTCCATTTTAAATAGTCCATCCAGGGAAATTCCCCCTTTTATTACATCGCTGACATAGCAAAAAGGAACCCCTTCTTCCATCTGGTAAGGGTTGCAAAACTTTATAAAATCTCGAAGGAACACTTACTCGGAGAGTTGTAAAAAATATTCAAGTGTAAGAGTAACCTCTGCCCAAATAACTACTCAAAGTCTAAATCAGCTTTCAAGCAATGAAGAGTACTGCTTCAGAACCAGTATACTTTGCTCCGATTGTGTAAGCGTTCTTTACATTTAATTGTTTATTTGTATAAAATTGTATTCTTCTCATTTTGGTCAGAGTTGTCTATTAAGAAGGAATTGTTTCTTTAAACTTGCTGGATAACACCTTCCTGAAGTAAGTAAAAAAGGGACAGACACAGACTAGAAAGTCGTTGAACGACTTTTTCCTTTCGCTATTTTTGTTCAAAACTTTAACGTTATCGTAAGTCGCTAGGGCCCATTATTACTCCTGAAAATTTCGAAACAAGGATTAGTAGACACTTACTTGTACAATTAAAATGTGGAAACACATTAATATTATTGTCAGAAACGTGGCGAGCTGCATTCGGTGTCCGAAATAGAAATCATAAATATTTACAACTTTTAATGCACCTAATTTAGGTTAATACTATGTCAAATTGACACATGGCATTCAGGATAAAATAGGCAATCCAACAGGGTTGCAATAAATCACGTTTTTTTTATTTTTATCAATTTTACTGATTTTTTCTTTAAATATTTACTTATGTTTTTACACTTACATAATGTATCTAAACACTTCGTTTTAAATAAACTATCTTCCTTTTTTTTAAATTTCCTGATTTATTTGCTTCGGCGAAATTAAAATTGAAAAAATCAGCTGATTTAAATCATGATTTAAATCGTCGCAACCGTGCAATCCAATGATGTGTCAAAAATGGAGGCTGGATGGCAAATATTGCTTTGTAATTGGTACACGTGACCATGAAAATAACATTGCTGGTGGAATTTAACGGGTGGCTCAATTCAATGCTTTTGTCATCCGATCGCCATATTGAATCACGTGGTTTGGATTCCCTAATGGGTCGTTATACGTGTCATACATTGGTGGAAAATTCATACTATACAGAGTGTCCCGAAATTAGCGTGCAAAATGTCCTATAAACATACCCCAAGAAATGCTTCTATCCATATGGATTTTATTCTTACTTTAAAAAAATACGTTATATTTCAAATTAATTTTACTCGAAAACTGTGCTTCCCATCGAAATAAAACAAGAGTATCTTTTTTTAAAAACAAACTCATTTTCAAAAAATTGCATTTAAAATTAAAGAATCATAGAAATAAAAAATATTGGATTATAATTACCTTAAGTCCCACTTTGTGCGACGCCTCTGGGCGAAATATTTTCATTTTAAATTCACTGTGATTTACAACTCATGGGTTGTAAGGCATGAACCAATTTTCGTGCCATTATCTTAAACGGTTTCTATGCTATTACAAAAAAATCCACATTTAAAAAAAAATCAAAATAGACTCTTAACAATAAAAATGTACTGCTAGAAAAACGTAAATTTCTGGAGCGTGATTAGAGAGGCAAAAATTTCAAAAATATCGATACCGGTCCGACGTCGATACTTTTTTTTAAATAATCGTTGCGATCTGATACTTATCAAAAAAGTATCGATACTCTAAAGTATCGTTGTCGAACCTAATCAAAAGTGATTTCTAAAAAAGAATAAAGCTCTCCTGACGACCAAAACCAGAGGCGACCTTTTTAAAAAGACGCTCAAAACTTCTTTTCGATCATATATTGACCTCTAAAAAAACTCTCTTCCTGTCGCCAATCAAAAAAATCATATTTTTTATTTCGATACCGCACCCCGATGGTATCGGTAAAATAGTATTGATACTTTTTTGCATCTCTAATCGTGATTTGATGTTTCATTCGTTCACAAAAGAGCAAAGACCCGACTCCTTTTAGTAGGAATAAGTTGACTCAATAATTCACTGTGCTGAGTCGACTCTTTGAGTCAATTCACTCATGAGTTACCCATTCCTACTGACGAAACGAAGGGAAACTCTTCTTCTGGCGATAATAAAATACTAATTTTAGAGGCTGGTATCATTTATTGATCAAAGTAAAAATAAATTGCTGAACAAAATGAATCGTTATGATCAGAAGGAAATGCCCTTTTATCGGAACAAAGCCACCCAAGGCGTGGAGTAGCTTCTCCTTGAAACGAGGATACTTTATCTTTAAACATTGCATTAATTTATCAATAATTATTTCCGCCCTTACAGCGACCCCTCTGGTCTCTGCCTCGTCCATACATTGTTCCAGATACACATTTTTGAAATTTGTGAATATTTCGTAAAGGCCAAAATTGACATACTCTATTTTCTTGTCCATTTGTGATTTGACACAGTCGATTCTTTCGTTAATGGCTGCGTAGCAGCTGTCTTGATTTTTACCCTCTTTTTCCTGGCATGCGTTCGCCCCCATTAACAACTCATCTATCTCATTTTGCATCTTCATAATTTTTTTTTTCTCCAAATTTAAAATCGTGTCTACTTTTATAAACTTGTATTGAATGCAATCTGTTATTTCATCGATTTCGTCTTGTGGAAGAGTTTGTAACTCCTCCAGCGAGTCACAGACACACTCACTAATGTCGACTCCTACAAAACAATTTATTTATTTCATTAGTAGAGTTGCGTTGCTCTCAGGGCGATATTTAAAATAAAGATATATACTTTGTAAAGTGCAGAACACTTGCAAAGAGAGAGGTATCAACGAGTCAATTGGTCGATGCTGCCGTGACCATGACAGGAGATGGCGATGCTACTCCGCGAACCGTAGTGGATCTGAACTAATCATCGAGATAAACAAGGAGGTGGTGCTATTACCATTTAATTTCGTCTGCGAAAAACTGTACCAAGAGGTGTCATACTGTCGGATATGGATTGGTATCCTTAAAGATGAATAAATCAGTTCATACTTCGCTGTGGTGCTAAGACACTTAATAGGTGTTAAGTCTTTGTTGGGTTAAAGGGTTCCATTTTGAATAGTCCATCCAGGGGAATATCCCCTCTTTAATAAATTGCTGACATAGCAAAAAGGAACCTCTTCTTTCATCTGGTAAGGGTTGCAAAACTTATAAAAAGCTCGAAGGAACACTTACTCGGAGAGTTGTAAAAAGTATTCAAGTGTAAGGGTAACCTCTGCCCAAATAACTACTTGAAGTTTAAAACAGTTTTCAAGCCATAAAGAGTACTGCCCCAGAACCAGTTTACTTTGCTTCGATTGCGTAAGTGTTCCTTACATTTAATTGTTAAATTGTATTCTTCTCATTTTGGTCAAAGTTGTCTATTAAGAACAAATTGTTTCTTTAAACTTGCTAGAATAAGTGAAAAGGGACAATTTCTCTTCTTATTAGAGAACTATCTAAATTAACCATTTTATAATCTTATAACGTAACATTGTATTTTATTCACATTATGATTATTGTTTGTCATCGCTTTGCTATTCATCTACCAGAATGTCAATTTTTAAAGGGTACTTCATTTTACCTTCTCCATCAGCCTCTTCTTTTAACGCTTTCAATATATCAGATAAACCTTCTATTTTACTTTCAATTTTCTCCTTTTTTTCCTCGGTAAATGACTGTATTTTGTCCTCTAGATCTAGGCGCTCAATCAAGATCATTGAATTGGCCAATTTAAGTTTCATGTGTTTGAGTCCTACAGTCTAAAAATATTGATAATAATTAGCAGACCTTACACCATCAGTCGGACTGACAATATTAAAATGTATCTATTAATTCAGGATTATCAGGAATACTGATCGTGTACTTTTGTGCATTAGGAAGAATGGACTTTTTCGCTAAATTTTGATTTTGACCCTATCGTATAGAGCAAGAAAAAATAATTCAACAAAATACGCTCTCTAATAAAAAAACGCGGAAGAGCGTACCGACGTCATAACGAAACCGGCAAATGGGCACCCCGGGACAGCCTTCATTCGACCCGCTTAGACCTGATTGAGTTCTGGAGACTGGTGTTCTAATCTGTTCTTTTCTATTTAAGTTATCGAAACAAAGATTTAATTGGTCGAACAAACATTTTTAATTTACACTAATATTTCCATATAAAATGTTGCCGCATTTGCTCCCTTACGCAGGTGAAATCTGAAATATGCATTTATAGTTATAAGACATGCACCAACTTTTATCAAGAATACAATCTTCTGAGAAATCGGTAATAAAAAAATTTACCAGCATGCTTTGGACACACTGTATATGGGAGATACTGAGTAATGCATATTTTACTCTGTGCAGTTGGAAGACTGTGCCCATTTTTAGTCGTCACGGCCTTATTAAGGCTTTAAATTGCGTTACGTTATTTTTAAATAGTAGGCGCTTAAATATTACACAAATTTGACAATCTTGACGTGACCTATTTTAACTTTAACAGCGATTGTATATCATTTTGCAAACTAAGAATACCAATAATTATACTTACTTCTACAGATAAACTGTGTGTTAACGTTGATATAACTAGCAAACAGGTAATAATGAGCTTCATTAGGTTTTCTCAAAATTAAATACACTTGATTATTATCTTATTCGTATTGTGTCAAATTGACAAGTAATACTGTTTGATGAATTGATGGACGTTATTTGTTTGAACGTTTTCGCGTCACTTCACGAATTCCAGTAGATTTCAGATTTATATGGTCTGCGAATTTAATTATTTGCTTTATGGTCGTCTGCGATCCTCGTAAAGGAAGGGACGATTCTAGCAGTTGTTCAGCGCGTGCCCCTCACGCGGGCGCCTAATATTAGGGACTGCCGCTTGCTCATCCCCTATTGCAAAGTCCCCACTTCAATTTCCTTGAGTAAGTATAAAAATAATCGGTTCGTATCTCTTCTCACCAATAGAATTCCGTACCGTCATAAACATGAATTTTTCGACATTTTTAAATCAACTCTGTAAAGAAAGTAAGTTTATTTTTTTAAATCTATCTATTCTTTCTTTATATTCTCTAGCTCTCTTTCCCGTTTTGACTACACTGCCGGTTTACATTAGGTGCAAGAAAATTATCGTTTAATTTTTGATATTTGCCCGCTTTTTAGGTCATATTAAAAAAAGGTTATACAACTCGCACTCTCGCAGTGACGAAATGCGCAGCCATGTTCAAAGTTCCATGAGGCCCCTGATAGCTCGAAAAAAATTATTAGAGCTTGAAAGCTATTTTACAAATATTTCTTTAAAAAAATCACATCAAACCAAGGCTGACCCGAAAGATCGGCTGGCCACAAAAGTCCGGCAGGCCCAGCGGACCGGTCAAACCCGACAGGCCCGAAAAAAATTAGTATGGCCCGAAAACCCCCGAAAAAAAAATTTAATCGATCAAGAAACGGATAGGATTTGGTTCAAGAGAACGCAATGTCTTTAATATATATAGATAATTTCGCATAGAGCTGGTAACTTTGGAGAAGAATTTAGAAATATTCTTCGGATCCACTGAAATAAAGGACAGTCATAATTGCGAAAATTGAACGAAATAATAGAATAAAGTTTATTTATTTCATTTTGTCCATAAAATCAACTTACCATGTACTTATTTGCGGCCGGTAAGTGGAGCATTACAGTGTCAGGTACTGTAATGTATTGCCTAGCAACCATCTTTTGTTTTTAGAAATAATGACTTTTTACTTTGGATTTTCGACAAGTTGTCACTTAAAATTATAGGAAACAAAATGTTCTAGTACACATATTGTACCAACTACCAACTTTAGTAAATGAAAAATGTTACGCAACTACAGAATAGGCTTTCTTTTACAATTTTTTAAATAGTTTACTTAACTAAAGTTAGTAATTTTTATTTTATTTTCAATATATATCTATCGATTCCAAATAACTTTGTGTATATGCTTTAACTTGTAAAAGTATGTTTTCTACCAATTTTAGTAAATGAAAAATATTACGCAACTACAGAAAAGACTCTTTTACAACTAAAGTTAGTAATTTTTATTTTATTTTGACTATATATTTATCGATCCCTAGTAATTCTGTTTAGATGCTTTAACTTGTAAAATTATTTTTTCTACAAACTTTAGTAAATGAAAAATATTACGCAACTAAAGAATATACCTCTTTTATAATTTTTTAAATATTTTGCTTAACTAAAGTTAGTAATTTTTATTTTGTTTTGACTATATATTTATCGATACCAAGTAACTCTATTTAGATACTTTAACTTGTGAAAAAAAATTGTCTACCAACTTTAGTAAATGAAAAATATTACGCAACTACAGAATAGAATCTTACAATTTTTTAAATATTTTGCTTAACTAAAGTTAGTAATTTTTATTTTATTTTGACTATATATTTATCGATACCAAGTAACTGTTTAGATGCTTTAACTTGTAAAATTATTTTTTCTACAAACTTTAGTAAATTAAAAATATTACGCAACTAAAGAATAGACCTCTTTTATAATTTTTTAAATATTTTGCTTAACTAAAGTTAGTAATTTTTATTTTGTTTTGACTATATATTTATCGATACCAAGTAACTCTATTTAGATACTTTAACTTGTAAAAAAAATTTGTCTACCAACTTTAGTAAATGAAAAATATTACGCAACTACAGAATAGAATCTTACAATTTTTTAAATATTTTGCTTAACTAAAGTTAGTAATTTTTATTTTATTTTGACTATATATTTATCGATACCAAGTAACTGTTTAGATGCTTTAACTTGTAAAATTATTTTTTCTACAAACTTTAGTAAATGAAAAATATTACGCAACTAAAGAATAGACCTCTTTTATAATTTTTTTAATATTTTGCTTAACTAAAGTTAGTAATTTTTATTTTATTTTGACTATATATTTATCGATACCAAGTAACTCTGTTTAGATGCTTTAACTTGTAAAATTATTTTTTCTACAAACTTTAGTAAATGAAAAATATTACGCAACTAAAGAATAGACCTCTTTTATAATTTTTTAAATATTTTGCTTAACTAAAGTTAGTAATTTTTATTTTATTTAAACTATATTTATATTCTTTACTCAAATATTCTAATTTTATCTGTTTGACAATGACAAGCAAACAACAGTCGCATTTATATTTTAAAATTTGTAATAAACATTTCTATAAATCTCTTTAAAAAGGATTATAATGACAAAATGAAATAAAATATCATACGATACACGTCCGTTAGGTGTTATTACAGCACTCGTTTATATTCCATAAACCAACTCGTACTGTAATAAGTCACCTACCGGCCTTATAACGTAAAATACTATTACTCGCTTTTCTAAAAAACTTTCCAGGCAGTGTTTCTTGTATCTCTTATCCTGCATGCTGAAAAGTTAGGTCGGCTTTTCAGCTCGTCTTAAATAGTTTAACATATAAACTTACCTAATGCATTTTGCTCACAATAATATGACTTTCGAAAGTACGTTTCGTTCGGAATAGAGCGAATTCCTTTTTTTCCTAGCTGAATTCAAAGTTGAAAGTGATAAAAGAGAAGGAAAAGTCGTTACGGTAAAAAGCAATCTAATTTTAGATAGCTCGGAATAGACAGATTTACAGTTCTAGTTCTCTATAAGTCATATTGTTCCTATTTATGAAAAACTCTATAAAAAACTCGTTAATAATAATGATATCACAGTGGCGGCTCGTCATATAAAGTAGATGAAGGGGCTCTTCACCAAAAAAAAAAAAAAATAAAACCGGGAGGAAATTTGTTCGACAATATTAATGGACCAATACAGCTACCATTAAAAAATAATTATGTTCGAATAATTCGAATAATATTAATTTAATTCGAATATAGCTATGCATAATAGGGCCACGGTTAACTCCTATGTACAATAATTATAAACACTCGTGCATTTTGGCGCGCCCCAGCCGACCGTGTCCGTGAGCTCAAAGCAGTAAGTGAAGACCCAACGCCCAACATGGCTTTGATATTCGTGACGTCAGTCACGCGAGAGCATGTAACAATTTGCATTATGATGAAGGGCAATTTAAAAATAAATCAGTCGTATGCACTATTGTTTTAGCATTGGTTCGCCTAATATTAAGGTAATTATTTTGAGACTTCGCGAAACTTACGGTTATAGATATCGTTTTTAAGTGATTTACTGTGTGATTAAAAAGTTTTGTTTTTATTTTTCAGTTAATTTGGTAGTGTACGTACCTACTTAGTTTAATTTTTATTGTGTCTTTGTACGTAATAAAAATATAAATTAGTCAATGTTTGTTTAAGTACCCGCCCTATACCTAACTCTTCACCATTTTTTAAGACCGCGAGCCGCCACTGTGATATCCAACAGCAGACAGGTTAGGATTCGTTTAATCTTGACAACTTTCTTTACTGTATAATTAAAAGGAAATTATTCAAGTCTTCGTCTAAATCTAAATAAACGGCTTGTACCAAATTCACTGTGGGTTCGTTTTGTTTATCAGGACTCATACTTTCAGAGTAACTCTTCCATGGTCTCCAAAAGCCCATGAAAATTATTCTTCCACGGTCGAAACACATTACTATTATATTTATATAATTATAGATTATAATTTTTTTTTAAATCGATGATTTAATTAATCGATTTTTTCGATTAATCGATTTTTTTCGATTATTAATTTTTTCGATTAATCGATTTTTTTCGATTATTAATTTTTTCGATTAATCGATTTATCCGGATATATTGAAGATTTCTCTCTAAGATGAAATAAATGCATTTTTGTAACAAAAAAAGTCAATAGGACAAATAATACAATATTCAATGCGGAAATATAACATTAATTATGCAACAGTTGCCATTGCATAAAGTGGACTTTATGGAACTAAAATAGAAACAATATCTTATGTTTGTTTTATTTTATTGACAGCCCAATTCATTAGTAATTTCTGGCATTCCATCACCTTAATTAGTTATTAAAAAAGTTGTAATATCACTTAAGAACATAAATTTCAATGTGGGTGACACAAGGCGACGGGAAATTTTGGCACCATGCCATTTGAATCTAGACGTTGTCAGGTATAATGTATACTCGGAAATACATATGTATTTAAATTATTATAGGAATTGCGTGACCTGGTAGTCAAACAAGAGGTTAAGTTAAAGGTTATACAGGATGATTCTTAAGTTGATACTTCTTTTTTAGCTCTGTATAGAAGGCATTAAAATAAACAACATTTTAAAATAACTTTCTTCAAAAAACTTAAAAATAGGCGAGATACAGAAGTAAAATATCTCTAAGTGCGGGTCTGGTCATCAAAACGTAGCCTGATATACTTTATGTTGTTTGTATTATCTTTTATTAGTCATGCATTCTACTGGGCGGTGGTTCCTTATTTCGCAATCCGCTGCGGTGTGTTTTTCTGAAGCAAGTTAATTTTAACTTTTTGAAAATGAACTAGTAGATATGGTGCTAATTTACGGTGAGTGTCGTCAAAGTGCGGCTGCTGCTTCGAGATTATACGCAGAACGCTTTCCCTTGCGGGCTCATCCTACATCCAGAAGTTTTTTAAATGTTATTCAACGGGCAAGTTAGGCAGGACCGTATTTGATTCATAGTGTAATAAATTAATGTTAGTACCTACCTTGTTTTTGAGTTTTTTGAAAAAAGATATTTGAAAATATTGTTTATTTTAAAGCCTTCTATACACAGCTAAAAAAGAAGTATCAACTTGGAAATCACCCTGTATACAACCCAAGAAGTTTGGTATGTTAGGTTTTCACATTTTATAAACATGTTTTGTTTTTCTGACAGTTTAAGTGAATTTAAAACATAAAAAAAAACAAGTTTTAAACAAAAAGAAAGTAATTCATTCACCTGAAGATACTTACCAGTTGAAACGTTGTGATTTTAAAACAAATCAAGACAATGCATGTCCAAAACTCTTCTATAGTTATACCATTTAAAAAAAAAGTAATTTATTTTTCCAACTCTGGTTTTGAGTAAAACATTTTGAATGCAAGGCGCGAATAGAAAATACGATGACTCCTATAATGCTTTTATTTTCGTAAAATGAGATAGGTTTTTGTGTGTATTACCAAGAATTTTTTTTTTATATTCCACCAAAAGGTAAGTATTCCAAACACGATTCTTAAATTCACATAATGCAGTTGTATGTGTTGCCAAAATTTCCTGGGTAATGGAACTGCTTGTTCCGACATTTTATTGTCATTTGTAAAAGGAACTGGGTCATCAGAAATATTTTTAAGCTTGTCATTGTGCCAGAAAACTCATTTTTCTTTAGGTAATCAATATTTATGTTTACCAAATAGAAATTTGGGGAAAACGGTGAGATAATATGATTTTTTTAAAAACGATTAGCTTGGGTAATTTTCAAAAAGCAAAAATCTTGTTTGTGGTGTCTGGTAAAAATAATTATAGTTGTTAGACGGGAATTATGCCCGTATTTATAGTCTCGACACTTAAGGAAGCCTCACGTACCAATACGGATTTTATAAACAAAAATTAGTCTTCAAGAAATCGCGCTGCAGTTCTGATGAGTCCCAATAAGGACGAAACGGCCTGTCACCCAGGGAACCCATTACCTTTATGGCGTCCCTGTGTACTTTAATGCAAAAGATAGACGCACTACTCTGTCCGCTTGCCGCTAAGTTTCTTTCGTTATATCCAAATATTAAAATTCGCTTACTTTGGTTTTATATTATCACACATTATGAGATTTTACTTATAAACACGATATACAGGGTGATTTCTAAGTTGATACTTCTGTTTTAGCTGTGTATAGAAGGCATTAAAATAAACAACACTTTCAAATACCTACCTTTTTTCAAAAAACTCAAAAATAAGGTACTTACATTCATTTATTACACTATGGATCAAATACGGTCCTGCCTAACTTGCCCGTTGAATAACATTAAGAAAACTTCTAGGTGTAGGATGAGCCCGCAAGGGAAAGCGTTCTGCGTATAATCTCGAAGCAGCAGCCGCACTTTCACGACACTCACCCTAAATTAACTCCATATCTACTAGTTCATTGTTTTCATATTTTACCATTTTCATAAGGATAACAATACAGGGAGATTCTTAAGTTGATACTTTTTTTAGCTGTGTATAGAAAGCATTAAAATAAACATTTTTAAATAATTTTTTTCAAAAAACTCAAAAATAGGCGAATCACAGAAGTAAAAAATCTAAGTGCGGGTCTGGTCATCATAACGTAGCCTGCTATACTTTATGTTGTTTTTCTTATTTCTTATTAGTCATGCAATTTACTGGTCGGTGGTTACTTATTTTGCAATCCGCTGCGGTGTGTTTTTCTAAAGCAAGTTAATTTTAAATTCATTTATTACACTATGGATCAAATACGGTTCTGCCTAACTTGCCCGTTGAATAACATGAAGAAAACTTTTAGGTGTAGGATGAGCCCGCAAGGGAAAGCGTTCTGCGTATAATCTCGAAGCAGCAGCCGCACTTTGACGATACTCACAGTAAATTAGCACCTACCATATCTACTAGTTCATTGTTTTCAAATTTTACCATTTTCACGTGTTTAAAAAAAAATTTAAAATTAACTTGCTTCAGAAAAACACACAGCAGCAGATTGCCAAATAAGTACCTGACCATGCATGACTAATAAGACAAAAACAACATAAAGTATATCAGGCTACGTTTTGATGACCAGGCCCGCACTTAGATTTTTTACGTCTGTATCTCGCCTATTTTTAAGTTTCTCGAAAAAATGTATTTAAAAATGTTGTTTATTTTAATGCCTTCTATACACAGCTAAAACAGAAGTATCAACTTAGAGATCACCCTGTATAAATTATAGTTATTAAATGCTCGTTAGAATATAACATCCGATAGGAGCCCAGCCACCGACCACACATTAACGGGCAAATTTAATACCCTAAAATGGTTGTTATTTTATAAAAATAAATAATTTTGTTGTTTGTATTCAAATCAACCACCACGAAAGCCTTTTTGTGTACCCCTTTTATGTCACCATTACTTTTTATAGGGTTATAAAAATACTAACTACCCTAAATTTTATTATATGCCCTTAAATTTAAATAATTTTACATTATTTCCTAATATATTGTATGTCCAATGTAGAGTCGCGGACGGTTTTGATTTATAACTGACATTCGCAGAAACGATTTTGTCATAGTAATTAATAAATCAAAAATTACCATAACCATGCCGTTTTGCGGGAATAATTATTACTGACTATATTATTTATCTACTTTCATTTAGTAATATGAATTTTACAGTTCTGTAAATCGTTTGGTAAGGGCATCTATTACAGCATCAGTGCTGTAATAGATGCCTTTACAGCACTAGTGCTGTAATGGTAAAAACGGTTTTATTAAAATTTTGCTGTTAAATAAAACCACACTTTTTAGAAGAATGATTTATTATTAACAATTATATCTTGATTTTTCTTGACTGAAATCATAGTTCTCAACATTGAGTAGTGAGTCTATAGTGTAGATGGTTTCTGGGAGCGTTGCTTTACGGAAAAATAACCCAAAAGGATTTTCTCAAACACCTCCTTTATTCTGTTAGCTTTACACCAATCTTCAAACTTCTGATACTCCAACTCATACCGCGCCTTGGATTTTGTCGGAACTAAACTTGAGATCGCTTCGTTTGCCGCTGCTTCTATCTCAGAGGGTAAACTTCCATCAGAATCGCTCATTTTGAAAAACGCTTTTTATATTTTTGAATTTGTTTGACAAAGTTTCGATAGTAACCATGCGAAACAGTAACTAGGCGAAAGGTAACATAAAAAACTTGATTAGTAAACTTAATAGCAGATGCATTTTTACAGGTGCATTTTTATTTTTAAAAATGCCTTTTGCCAAATATTTTTATTCATAGATGAAAGTAGATAAAATTTTGTACAATATTCTTGTTGTAAATTCACATTACTACACTAGATGTTTTATTAAACTCGGCTGACGCCTCGTTTGACAACTTCAACATCTCGTGTTGTAATATGAATCTTTACAACACTTATATCGTAAATAACTATTATGTCACAGTAAAAGTTATCTGGCAATTCGAAAATGCGTTTTCAAGCTTTATTTACAAAAGAAATAAGTGAGGAATACACCAATATCGCCATCTGTAGGAATCAACTTCAATGCAGAAGACACAGCCACCGGACGTAAAAACATGAAACTATAGTCTATTTCAGAAGGTGTAGAGTATTAAAATGGGAAATTCAGTCCAGTTCGGTTCAATTTCGGTGTCGGCCATAGGCGTAGGTAAATTTTGTGCATTAAATTATTTATGATAACTAACCAAAGAAAAAAAAAGATCATTTGATAAAAAAGGAACTATTAGCTATAGCAAATTTACACAAACATCGTTTTATGAAATATGCCGTGGAAGATATAGATGAAAAACATAGTGTAACTGTGCTGTGCACACCGGCATATTATTGCGAACTAAATCCTATAGAACTTATATGGGCGCAAGTGAAAGGATTTGTAGCAAGACACACACATGACATTCAAAATAAAAGACGTTAAGCTACTGTTTGATCAAGCCATTAAGGACCAGCAAACTGGCTAAAAAGAGTCCATCATGTCATTAAAGAAGAGGAGAAAATGTGGGATCTTGACCACCTGATCGATCAGACCGTCGAACCGTTAATTATAACGTCAAGATGACAGTTCCTCAGATGACGAAGAATATTATGATTTTTTATAATTTAATTTCTGTATAATTTATTTTTTGTATTTTCTTTATAATGTTTAATAAAAAATAAGTGTACCTAATACTATGTACATAATGCACGTCTTTGTCAAACCATTTTCAGTGTTCGTGAAAGGATAACAATAGGCAAAACCCATAAATTGATCCAGACCCGGGTGGTACTATCTGCACTTGATGAAATTTTGAAAAGAAATCAATGCCAAATGTGAAAGTGGCTTAAAGATTCGTTGGGTCACTCTGTAGTCCCTTTTGTGCATACCTAATGAGCTTTTATTACTCTACACCTTTCTGAAATAGACTATAAAAACAACCAAAACATGGTAGGCCACACATCACCTGCAGTTATTTGAAATTCTAATGTCTGTCTAATTTTTAAATAAAAAATTTAAAATGACATTTTGCTTTTAATAATAATTTTAATAACTTTAATTCAAAAAAATAAGAAGTGAATAAATTGGTTGTAAATAAAATAGAATACAAACCTCGGTGGAAAGTTTCATCACTGTCCATCCAATATCTGTAGAGTTCAATTATAAAAATCCATTAATATACATGGCCAGAATTCTGGCCAAGAGAACGGAATGTTTTCGGTCTAATTTAATATGTATAGATATAATTTCGAATGGAAGAATTAAGAAATATTGGCCGAATGCTCTTATTAAACTCTTTTATCAGTGTAAAACACAACAGATGTTTTACAAAAATTGTAACGTTGATTTGTTATTTTAAGTTAAAATAATATAACATAAAACATAATACAATGTAGTAGGTATATTATGTATATGCTTAAAAATATAAATCAATTTTTTTTTTACATTTTCATCAGTTTATCGCAAATATTTACGATATTTGCCTCGTCGAGGCCAAACAAGCAAGAATCGGGAGAAAAATCCTTTTTTTTATATGAAAATCTGGATATCCGTGTAAAAAAATCGCCCGAATGATGGATGAAACCTTTTTGCTTTTCGAGGAAAAACGACTAGTAGGAAAAATACCATTCGACGGAAGCAGATTTTTCAAATATACGGTTATGATAGCGCTTTAACGCGTTAAACTCGATATTCAATATCTATCCGTATTATGGGCCTTTATAGGAGCGAACTAACGATTTTTCAATATCTATCTGTGTCGAGAAAATGTATGCAATTTTAAACGTCTTGTAGTGAGTCAGTGGTGTAACCAAAAAATATGCTCGGGGGGGGGGCTCAGTGGGTGTAAGTAGGCCATTTTTTTTTTGGAGAGTGGGACAGTCGGGACTACATGTATTTATTTCATAATATTGCATCTAGTAAAGAAGGCGGAAAAGCGCCGCAGGCGAAAAATTTTCGGGGCCACACCCAAAGTTCGATTAAAATTCACCTAACTACTATTAAATTTCAAAAATTACATTATTACCTCCTTCCTCTCTGCATGGTTGGATTACATTTGTTTTTGTAAATGTTTTTTTTTGATATTTCTAGCTGGCTCTTTATTTAAAAAAAAAACATTTTTTATATTTGTGAAAAATATGAATATTGGTATCAATCCAAAATTTTAACATAAGACGTATGTATGACTCTAACCAGCGTGTTTCGGGCTCGGTTTTTCACGATTAAAAATAAAGTAAATATCGATCACCACGCCAATTTTGAAGATTTTTTCAGAAATCATGTATTTTAGGAGTGTAGATCTAAGAGCAGTTTTTGGTGAAAGTGCTTAGGTTTTGAAATACTCCTTCTTAAATGCCGTTTTGAATATTCATAATGAAGCATTCTCGTTTTTTTCTGCACTATTTTTTTTTTATTATAAATTATCACACTTCTTCTTTAAAAAATGTTTCAATTAAAATTTTTACTTTAATTTTTCTCTTATAAAATAAATACCTTATTGTTTTTGTTGTAAAAATATTTTATTGCATTGGGTTACATTTTTGTTGATTTAAAATAGCTCTAAAAAAGGGAAACCGGAACAGACAAGTATATAATAGAAAAATATTATAAAATATTATTCTTTTTACTCGTTTTCCTATAAAATTGCATCATAAATCAATAACTAAAACGATATGCGTCCCAAACCTTAATCGCTATATAAAACAAAACTTTTAGAAGAAAAACTTTAAAAACTAAACGTTTTCTACAAGACCATTGTAATTTAAGCCAAGAGTACCTACATTATTTAAAAATTTAAATTAAGAGTCCAAGCGTAGACCAAAAATTAGGTTGCAATTAGACTTTTAGACCCGAGCTCCTAGGCTCCTAAATACGCCACTGTATTCAGTGGCGTCTCGTGCGTGAGAAATTCGGGGGTTGCTTCAGTGGATATAATAATAATATATATAGAAAGTCATTATTAATTCTGGCGATTGTTTCGCTTCCATTAACTGCAAACAACAACGACTGGGTAGGGTCGACACTCTGCCTTTTGATCGGTTGTTTCGATTTTTAATGCGATGCGTGGTGCAGCAGTAGTTCGGGATAACGTTAAACCACCTTTGAAAAACGCCTCAACAAAAGTTAAAAGCTTAACGCGATATTTCAACGGGGAAAAAATAGTAAAAACTTCCTTATACTTGCTTCTGGCGCTGTCTCCCATCTAGTTCCACCACTGGACCACCGTGACACTGCTAATACGTATTAGGAAACTTAGAAAAAAAAATCAGTAAATATCTTTCTCCTAGTCAAAGTCCAAAAAATATTAATAGCTGTAAAATGACCTGCAATTTGCTAATCGCTGACTCATAATATGAAAAGTACGAAATCATACCTAATACGTTTATAATAATTCTTTCCCATTTGGTTTAACTATAAACTTAATATAAACAACTGTACATTGTTGTGTGGGTGTTTTATTATACACAAACCATATTGCCGTACCCAATTACCAATCCATTTATGTATACAAAATAACAACGATTTAATAAAATCATTATTATAAATCTTTAGGTTAATGCCTACATAAAATTTATAACATCTTCGGATTTATGGTCACATGTATTTTTTAAAGCGTATAACTTAAAGAAGACAGGTTAAGTTACTAAATATCTGAAACCAACTAAAAAGGAAAGCTAAAATACTTCCTAGTTTCAGACCCCAAAAATAAGTAACATCACAGCTTAACCGCGACGGTAGCTCAGTGGTGAGTTAGTGACATTCGACGGTGGCGTCCCTCGGAATGGGCATACGCACAATAAAAAAAGTATGTCCTAATTTTAGTAGCGTTTAGCAGGGAAGAATGTAAAATGTATCATCTCCCAACCTACCCCATTCACGCCGGTAACCAGTCCGGATGAGACCGGATATCTTGTGGGGTACACTTTTTAAAAAAATGATTAAATTTTAAATCAAAACCAAATCAGAATCGACTAAATCCAAGTCCACACCAAATTGATTAAGAAAATTAACTCTGCCTATTGATTTAATCAAACAGCCTGTGATTAACCGGTCTTAATCAATATTGATTATAATTTAATCATTTTTTACTAAATATTTTTAGTTAATAATGATTAAATTGGCTTCAGTGGGTAATCTTTTAATCACTTTTGATTTAAGATTAAATCAAAAGTGATTAAATTCCGTGTGGACCTGGATTTAGTCGATTCTGATTTGGTTTTAATTTAAAATTTATTCATTTTTTTTAAGAGTATATGATTGCAAAAAATAACAGATAGGTACCTACCCCATTCCGTAAAAAAGTATAAAAACAAAAACATTATTATTATTATTATTATTATTATTATTATTATTATTATTATTATTATGAGGTGATAGAATTTACGGTGGCGGTTTTGTGGGCGGGAACACCGAACACAGCTGACACATGTTTTACGGCGCATCTCTGGAAATAAGCATGTCTTGGGGGATATAGCGCTTGTAACTTGTGTGGTCACCAAAGAAAATATACCCTATTTAATATTTGCACAAAATAAAAAATTGAATTTTTCTTTTTCATTAAATCAATTTTGATTGGGGGTTAATTTGGCCCGGTCTATCTTGAAAATTATTTTTACTAAGCACCGATTAGCAAACAATGCAGTGGCGGATCCAGGATTCTGCTGAGGGGGGGGGGGGGCACTATAAAAAAAATGACCTCTGGAAAAAAAAGAGCGTATCCCGGCTCTAAAATTCTCAAAAGTGACCTTCCAAAAAAAATCTGACCCCTCACACGCCCTACAATTTTCAAGGCTTACAATAGAAAAACACCCATTTGGTAAGGCTCAGGAGGGGGGGGGCGAGACTGCTTTCGCCCCCCCCCCCCCCTCCTGGATCCGCGTCTGAAATAATGTACCCAAAAATATGTATAAATAACCGGCATGCACGAATATCGTGTAATATAAGTATCCACTGACCTGTATTTGTAAGTTCTTGCAGCCGTTCGTAGTTGTGCTCTCGGCAATTTTTGCATACTTTTTCGTATCTTTGAATATAAGTTTAACTA
This sequence comes from Polydrusus cervinus, assembly GCA_935413205.1. Lineage (NCBI taxonomy): Eukaryota > Metazoa > Arthropoda > Insecta > Coleoptera > Curculionidae > Polydrusus > Polydrusus cervinus. The sequence goes on along the minus strand of OW284517.1, from coordinate 34,117,558 downwards.
ACATTCTAAATGTCACAAATACTAAAATCACTATGTACTGCAATAATCACAAACACAAATTAACCGGCACAACGCCCGCATATCACCACAAAACAGACACTAGACAAAAGACAATCAATCAAACACCCGTCGATAACCGAAGCCAACTGATGACCTGCTCGCTTGTTGCATAAGTTAGGGACTTCTTTGGCATTTTTAAATCCGTCAAAATCAGATATGATTTAAAACATTGACATATTTTATGCAATTAATGAGTATCGATTTAAAGTAATCCAAGATGATTATTTTGTCTCAATAACAGTAAAAATCATACCACTGATTTAAAAATTGATTAAAAAATAAATCAAAAAATTAAATCAAACAAATTAAATCAGACATGCCTCGCTGTTAATCAATTGAATTTTTTACTGTATACGGAAAACGGTACACACTCCTCAATCAGTAGGTTATGCAGTGAGAGTGACGCAAGAAACCGCGGGTTCATAGCCCTTGGGAGAGTGTCGCATGACTAAGAATCTTGGTTTGGAACCCACGTTAAGCTTTAGGTCCCCTCGGAAATGGTCCTGACGACCTGGTCGCGCAGGCGCAGGTAAAAAGCCTAAGTAGAATGAAAGGCAAGAAACACATCACAGCTTAGCGCCATTCGTGCCTTTTTTAAACTTTCCAGTATTGTGCTCATTTTCTTAAAAATACTTTTATAAATAGCATATTTCATAAATAAAAAATTGGGGGTTTAGGCAAGGATGACGCTGAGCTACTCAATATGTCCCAATTTCGAGAAATTCGGTGACAGCGGCAGAATGTGTTCAAAGCAATAACTTATAACGGGTTGGTGATACATGCCATGTGAATAAATAGATTCTCTTTGTTTTAGGTGAGTTCAATATTCCAGAAGTAATTATATCCGTAATATGTGTCCATCAGGTAAGATGTATCGTTTTATTATTCTTGTTGATATCTTAAATAAATACCTACACCAGGTGAATTAGGATTTCTAAAATTTTCGACATTGAATTTCATAAATTTGAAAAAAAAATTAGAATCAAAAATGGAGCTAAATAGTCCTAAGACGCAAAATGCTCTTTATCGTTCGTTAAAAGATACTTAATATACAGGGTGTCGCAGATAAGGATGCACTCTACAGATATCTCGGAGAAAATAGGCAAGGCGCCACAGGCGCAAAAACTTTCGGCGCTGCAGCCGTAAATTTTATGACGGATAAGGGCCAAAACCTTAACAGATACCGTTTTTTTCCTATAAATTATATTTAAAAAAGTTTTATTTGCAGAGATTTAAAAAAATAACTTTACTTTTCCATTGCCATATTTTGTTTTCATAATACGATGCAGTAATTATTTTAAAATATAGGAAATCGTAAATAAAATTATTTTTTTTTACTGTAGATTTGTATGTAAATAAACTGCTGGACAATTGCTTTCGAGCAAGAAAAATTTCGGCTAAATTTAACAGTTAATATTTTCTGAACCAGATATGATATCGACCTACGGTTTTAAATGGTTGATAGATTCATCCCTTGGGAAACAATTGTCAATGTTGGATTTTCCTTAACTGTCAGAAAATTTTATATACAGGGTGTTGAAGAAGACGATGATTTTTGCTTCAATTTTAATGGCGTGTAACTTTTACAATAATATTTTTAAATTTAAGTACTCTACGGTAATTAAATCACTGGTTCATAGCAAAGATAGTGATTTGTCAAATTTTTGATATCTGTTATATCTTAAGCAATACCGATTTTTTTGGAAAACCTTGCTTTATTTAAACTTATTGATAGCTAGATCTCACTGTGCGTTTATCGTGCAAACTTTGTGAGTGATAATTATACCATATGAAAAGCTTGATTATGTTCAGTAACAATAGTTGTACCTAAAGGTTATGATGTACCGTCTTAAGAGTTCGCTCAAACGGTTCCTAGCAATTAAGCCTTACCCTCGCGTTGCCAATTAAGGCAGTAAACTACCAACTAAGTTAGCGAGCACTACCCCTGCGAGTCCAACACCATGTTGGGATGGCAATGCCGAAGCAAAGGGGCTCCATCCCCCCGCAGTACCAGTTTATAGCAGGTCAGTACCCTGCTACATAACGCACACTGGTCGGACGCCGAAGGATCAACCCAGTGGTGAGGAGTGGTCAACGGATACTAGGTCCAGCTTGAACGAGACCCGACACCTTGGCACTATATGTGCACGGCGATCACTCACACGACTTGGGCGAATTGCTCAAAAGCGCTAAAAACTTCGTCTCGGTTCTAGAGCGTATACAAGACGCTCCGACACCTCAAACGACGAGTTCCGGGCTTTATCGCACCTTCTACCAGACTGGCTTCCTGTTATGATGTACAGTGGCATACTTATAAACACCTATAATGTCTATGCTTTATAAGTATCTCACAATTGTTCACGATTGTTTTATATTGGAAAGTACTCGCCCCTAGATTAGGTAAATTTTTTCTTATTTTTTAGTTTTTCATATCGCACTACAGGTATATTATACAGTGTGTTTACAAAATTTTAACATTTTTTTAATTTAATTTTTGGAAAAAATGTATTTATTAATTTAGAGTACTTTTCGATATCGTGAAAAATTGTGAGATACTCATAAACCATAGACATACAGGTGTTTATAGGTACGCCACTGTACATCATAACATTTAAGTACAACTATTGTTACTGAACATAATCAAGCTTTTCATAAGGTATAATAATCACTCGAAAAGTTTGCACAATACAACGCACAGTGAGATCTAGCTACTAATAAGGGTAAATAAAGCAAGGTTTTCCAAATACATCGGTTTTCTTAAAATATAGCAGATATAAAAAATTTGACAAATTACTTTCTTTGCTATGAACCAGTGATTCAATTGACGTAGAGTGATAAAATTTAAAAATGTTATTGTGAAAGTTACACGCCATTAAAATTGAAGCAAAAATCATTGTCTTATTTAACACCCTGTATATAAAATTTTCTGACAGTTAAAGAAAATCCAACATTAACAATTGTTTTCCAAGGGATGAATCTATCAACCATTCAAAACCGTAGGTCGATATCATATCTGGTGCAGAAAATATTAACTGTTAAATTTAGGCGAAATTTTTCTTGCTCGAAAGCAATTGTCCAGCAGTTTAGATAATAAAATTTTGGATTATTAAGATATTATCTTAATATCGTTGTTTGTGAACTAAGTTTATTATCTTTTTATTGAGAATACGGTCCCATTGATTTTAGTGATTTTATTTTACTTCGCAATCGACATACGTTTTTTTTTTAATTGGAACTTTCATTAACTTTCAATTTATAATTTTTTCATTGCTAATTGTTTAATGCCATCCTACAGTTTTAATAATCTTTTAAACGGGTAAAATCCGCTGGATTAAAAGGGATTTTTAAATCAATTAATTTCACCTTTTATGAACATAAGGAATTAGGTCAGCAGTTAAAAATATGATAATTTAATTTATTTGTTCGGTTTTTTAAATTCAAAAAAAAAAATTCTAATGATTCATTGGAAGTTTTAACTAACCTAGTAAGTATATTACTAGCTTTAACTTTAATGCATGGTTATTGCCTTGTTGAACTTGAAACTTATTTTTTTTAACCCTGTATCATTAAAATAAACAAAGCTTTTAAATAACCTTTTTCAAAACATTCAATAAAAACCTTCTATTATGTTTTTACAAAAAACGTCCCATGCGGTCCTGCCTAAGTTAAATATCTCTTCAATACAACGTTCTGCCCGGCTTAACCACTGTTCCGTGACGGAGCGAAATATCTAATCAGCGACACACACGTCACACAATATTACAATTACAGATTTATTTTATTTTGAGAACATAATTAAACCAAATAAGCTCTCTGATAACAGCACGCGAAACTACTTACCGCCGTCACAACCATTCCAAGCAATGGCACGAGCCGATCGCTTTGTAAGCGACGCACTCCTACCTGACTGATGTCTCGAGTCTGGTTTCCTGTTTGCAAACTGTTTTTGTCTATTTAAGTTATCGAAATAAAGATAACAATACAGGGTGATTATTAAGTTGATACTTCTTTTTTAGCTGTGTATAGAAGGCATTAAAATAACCAAGATTTTCAAATACATTTTTTCAAAAAACTAAAAATAAGTACTAACATTTATTCATTACACTATGGATCAAATACGGTTTTGCCTAACTTGCCCGTTGAATAACATGAAGAAAACTTCTAGGTGTAGGATGAGCCCGCAAGGGAAAGCGTTCTGCGGATAATCTCGAAGCAGCAGGTGCACTTTGACGACACTCACCCTAAATTAACTCCATATCTACTAGTTCATTGTTTTCAAATTTTACCATTTTCACGTGTCACCAATTTAAAATTAACTTGCTTCAGAAAAACACACCGCAGCGGATTGCTCAACACCACCCGTAAATTACATGACTTATAAGAGATAAGAAAAACAACATAAAGTATAGCGGGCTACGTTTTGATGACCAGGCCCGCACTTAGATTTTCTACTTCTGTATCTCGCCTATTTTTAAGTTTTTTAAAAAAGGTATTTGAAAATGTTGTACATATATTTTAATGCCTGCTATCTGCAGCTAAAAAAGAAGTATCAACTTAGGAATCACCCTGTATAATTGATCACACGACTGGCACATAAAAGAGTTGCAATACATTCGCATAAACCCTGTATATAGAGCGATAGAAAGAAGTACCTTTGGATAAGAAAAACAAATGATTTATGGTAACTAGTTACCCGGTGAAATATGCATAGTGGGCATAAAATAACAAAGAAAACCAAAAGAAAATTGAGTTCGATCAAATATTTTATAAAAATGTTCGAGGAAAAATGTCCTGAAAAATCATGGAGATAAATTTTATGTTACTTCGCTTCACATTGCTTTATCCTCCAATGCGATAAAGAATTTTCAATTATTTAAATAAGTTTTCCTTTGACTTTTCCATTACATTTTTCTTCATGCACTACTTGGATATTACTATTTACTGGGACCTTTAAATATTTTCCGAGATATCACTCAATAATAACAACTTTATATTTACACTATGGGATTTTCGAAATTTGTATAGCGTAAAGTAGGTCTTTGGTAATATACAAAGTAATATACAGGGTGTCGCAAGTATGGGGCAAAGTCTCAACACAATGACAACTCACTGGTTGACAAGCCCAATCAATGCTGGTGTTCATGTGCACTCACCACACAAAGACCCTAAAAAAGTGTCCCTACAACCCTGCTTTAAAGTCAACAGATGAGAAAATATTTGGGCAGTGTAAAACTTGCATGGGATTTCCTATGTTTCCAACCATGATGCACCACCCGGTATAGATAAAACTGGTAACCTTGGAGTAGAATTTGGAAACATTCGTCGGATGTTCTTAAAATAAGTCTAGTATTTTCCTTTTCAATACTACCCCCTGAGACCGAGAAAAGAAAAAAATTCAAAAACGGCCTTTCATTTAATATTTTTTATTTTATTAGCATCCATCATGAAAGTGATTTGTCGGAGATTTTGTAACGGCGGAAAATTTTAAATTACACGTCCTTCATTCAAAATAAATTGCCGTAAAATTAAGGCGTTCCCATTATCTCCTACACGAAAACAATGCTGACTGGCTGGTTATTTACAATAATAGGTTTATTTTGTTTTTTTACGCAATGATTCTCAAAACTAAATACTCTTTATACTGCTAGTCATACTACCTAATACTGGAGTTTATATTAGACAAGAAATGCATTCAGTACTAATATTGCAACTTTTTCTTAAACTATAAATATGTATAATATAATATTAGTTGTACAACAAGAATGGATATGACATATAGACAATCCACTCGAGTTGAACAGTATATTTTTTCTACGACCAAATTTGCGAACCTTATTTAAACCTTTTTAAAAAATGGGGAGAAATAATACTCTAAGTCAGTCTTTTCCAAAGTGGGCGATAACGCCCCCTTGTGGGCGCTGCAGGGCTAAAGGGGGGCGGTAAGAGACCCAGAAAAAAAATGAGGGCGTTGTGTAGAGGCTTGGGGGGCGATTTGTAATTTCATCTAGCTAGGAGGACTCTTAGACACCGACTGAGCTTGTGAACTTCAACTACTATTAGTTGATATCTTTATATTAATTAAGAAATTGTTCAAACTAGGTTCGATTATTCTCTGTTTTATTGAATAAATAAAATAAAAATCATGTCAATCGGTCGCTCCGTTTCGAAATGAAAGTAGATACAAACAAGCAAATAAAAAGGCAACAGACACACTTTCGCATTTTAATAGTTATTAGTATTCCTAGATAGGTAATTTTCGTAGATAATAGACCGCAGGCAATCATGTTTTAACAAGTTTTTGTTAAATAACCCGATTTGTGCATTCCTGTATCAATGCGGTCGTTCTTGAGTAAATTGGAACCTGATATCAACAATCTTATTAACAAGATTCATCCTTCACATTCGTTTTTATATAAGAATCGATTATGTTTGTTTTATTTTGATACTTTGTCTAAATATTATAAATTTGCGTTTCAATAATCATTCTCATTGGCAGGTGTAGCCCGTAAGAGTTAACTTGAGACCTGAGCGCCGTTGTGTACTACCTACTGCGCTCAGGTTTCAAGTTAACTCTTGCGGGTTATAGTAAAAGTCTCGTTTAGAATGAATGTTTAATCTCCGCTAATATAGCTCACAATAATTAATTAATTTAATTTGAAGTTATAGTGGTATTTAAGTAGGTGAAAAAATGGGGGCGCTAAAAAATAATTTATTCTCATAGTGGGCAGTAGACAAAATAAGTTTGGGAACCCCTGCTCTAAGTCAACCTTCACTAAGATATATTCACTAAGAAATCTTTATTTTACTCTACATGTTTCGAACATATAAACGTTCATCTTCGGGAGAAGTATAGCTTATGTTGAAATAACAATAGGAAATTGTAATAATAATTTATTTCAATAAGAGTTACCGTTACAATACTCTAGGAAGTAAGTAAGTTTCTAAGGCCTGAGAAGTAATTCTATTTTTTATTAGTATATTATTTATTTTATTAATATAACTTCTTAAGTCTTATGGTTTTTGCCTTAGACCTAGACCGAAATAATTCAGAAAAAAATTAATGCTCCCCAGCAAAAAAAAAGGTAACTGGAGTGTTAGTCCAGTTATGTTACTGTAATGCGCTTAAGTTTGTTTCAAAAACAATTTAAATTTTTTTTACTGTTTATACGGTCTTATAATGCCTGTTTCTGGCGAAACATGTAACAAAAATAAACAGACAGAAAAATATTTGAGGCCGAGACCTTTGGTCTTTTCGCTTACAAAATATCAAATATCAGGCCTTTTTGAGTAGAAATGGGCGGATTTTTCAAATCAGAATTTTTTTTGGTTTCAGGACCGTACTGACATAAAAAGATAACTTGAAAAAATGTGTTATTAGATAACAAAACGTTAAAATTTTAAAAACTTTAAATTGTATCAAATGTGTAAGGCTTTGAAGTCCCTAAAACTGTATTTAAAATTTCAGGTCCGTATTTAAAAATATTAACTTGAGATTGGTAACTAAAGAACGAAACGTCGAATTTGAAAACTAATAACGCCATCTTGTAGAACATAAAAAACGGCTATGAAAAAGTGTTTTTTATTTTTTCTACAACTTGAAATGAAAGCGTAAAAAATTAAAAACCAAAAATGGAAATTTGGGTTTTTTTCGTATATCTCCGAAAGCATTCGGAATGTTAACAATTTTCTTTCACCAAATTATTGAGCTTCACAATACGCAACTTTCCCTCAATTTAACCATCTTCGTATCTCTTACCGTTTTCAAGATCCCCTTGTACGCACACGAATTTGTAGCACCCTGTATATATATTCTATTATTCTTCCCTACTACTACAAAGCGGGAAGCACAGAGAAATTATAGATCGGCGATCTGCTAAAATCTTACTTTTTTATTATAGTGTGCGTGCATTCGTGAAAAATTTCTTTAAAAATGATAAATTTTATTTTTAAAGGTCCCAACGCTGTACAGCACTGAACAGTAAGAATATGAAATTTTGTCGTACAGTTAACTGGAATAGCCTATTTGTCTCGTCACTTAAGGGTAAAGGAAACATCTAATATCCATGTGGGAGTAGAAAAAATGTATTATGTGGATACTCCCGTGGGTATCTTTTTACCTGTTTGTATCCCGGTGGACATCAATAAATAAATAATAATATTTCTAAATTTAACCAGCTACATTTTTATAAATTAGACCAAAAATATTGCGTTCTCTTGGCCCGAATTGTGGCCATGTTTATTAATGGATTTTAAAAACTTTTTAAAATTGGACTCCGGTAATTTTTATTTAAAAAAGTATTTTTCACTTTTTTTTACGATATGATATGTATTAATAAAAATACTTCAAAAGGAGACGAAGAAAAATAGTTTTCTTACAACAAAATCGTTATTCGGTCAGATATAAAATCATATTCTAAATAAGAAGGCAACAATACCTGTTTGTTTTTACATACATTTATTTTAAACGAAATCCAAAAATCTAAAAATATTTTTTTTTGTCAAACCCTGTATAGTAAATCTGATATTCGAAATTGTAGTTTTAGCACAAGCAAACGTTTTTATAAAGAATGACTTTTTCTTTTATATCTACTAATAATAATAGTATATTATTGACCAAGGTTTAGATAGATATTATTATTGACCAAGCGTCGATTTTAACGAGGGATTTAAGACGTTAGGGCAATAATAGTTGTCTAAACCGTGGTAAATATATTATTTTTTCCACTACTAACACATTTACAACATTAAATTATTACTTAAAGTTAACATACCTTCTTAGGGTTGCTTCTTTTTTTTCAGTCAAGTTACCTTTGCTTTGAAATTTGCAGCATTTTTTTTTATCTTGTAAGGCATTCTTAGATGTCATTCATAAAAAATTCAAATCTTTTTGATGAGAAAATGAGCGAAGAAACTATTATTGATACGTGCACTCCTCCAGAAATGAGGGTGGAAGCACAATAAATTAATGATGAGTTTGCTACTCCAAAAATCTAAGGTTTTGTATTTAAAAACCTACTCAGTATTTAAGAACTGGTGCCAAACAAAGAAAGCTGGAATACCTGGTTGTCTAAACATGACGTTTTCATATATTTTTAAAATAAAAAAAGGTCAAGTTGCCTGTTTTATATTGTTTTTGCCAGAAGCCTCTATTATCGACCATTGTCAATAACGACGGTCAATAATAATGGCTTCTGGCAAGGGGTAAAGAAAACGATTTCTAAAGTTAATTATCGGTCAATAATAAGTGATTTTAAAGTTAGTAGTGGAAAAAAAAGTTTTTCCTCTTCCAAACTCTATCCGTGGACACACTGTAGATACGACCTTTCCATTGGTGAAAAAAACTCAAGTATTTGCTTTGCCGCAAGAAGAACCCCAATTTAACACGGCAAAGTTTAACGCGGTCGGACCACTACACAATAAAAAAAATCATCATTTATGTTAAATATCGCACCAATTGCAAAAACGGAGGCAAATTGACTAATACTATTGCTTTTCCCTTCCTGTTAAATAATTTATATTATTTTAACAGGATGCAATAACGTATACAAAACATAAATTATTGGAGTACGTGTTAAATATAAATATTATTAGTTTTTATTTAAATATCCATTACCTAATTGCTTTGTGTTGTCCATTTTAATTAACGTTTAATTTGTTTGGTCTTCATTTTTATTAGTTTTGACAGCAGAGTAATAAAGTGTATGTACCTAATGGAATTATCAAGAGCCGTGCTGTGGCGTAATGTAATAATCACAGAAGTGTGAAAATGAGCTTTTATGATCGCTGTTGTTATAGGTTACAGTCAAGGTTGCTGGTTTTTACGCTGCCCTTCAATCAAAAAGTTCACATCATATTATAGGAAATAGTCGTTTGTACAACAAGAGTGGATATTACTCGGAGGGCTGCCGGGATGCAGCCCCCCCCCCCCCAGCCTAGGAGCTCGGGTCTAAAAGTCTAATTGCAACCTAATTTTTCGTCTCACGCTTGGACTCTTAATTTAAATTTTTGAATAATGTATTCTTGGCTTAGATTAGAAAGGTCTTGTAGGAAACGTTTAGCTTTTAAACTTTTCCCTCTAAAAGTTCTATTTTCTATAGAGATTAAGGTTTCGGATGCAAGTCGTTTTAGTTATTGATTTATGATGCAATTTTATAGGAAAGCGTGTAAATATAATAATATTTTATAGTATTTTTCTATTATATACTTGTCGGTTCCGTTTTCCCTTTTTTAAAGATATTTTAAATCGACAAAAATATAACCCAATGCAATAAAATATTTTTACAACAAAAACAAAAAACAACTAGGTATTTATTTTTAAAGAGAAAAATTAAAGTAAAAATTTTAATTGAAACATTTTTTATGGAAGAAGTGTGATAATTTATAATAAAAAAAAATAGTTTGGGAAGAAACAAGAATGCTTTATTATGAATACTTATACAAAACGGCACTTAAGAAGGAGTATTTCAAAACCTAAGCATTTGCACCAAAAACTGCTCTTAGATCTACGCTCCTAAAATACATGATTTCTGAAAAAATCATCAATTTTTGGCGTGGATATTTACTTTAATTTAAATCATGAAAAACCGAGGCTGAAAAGCGGTGGTTAGAGTCATACATACGTCTTATGTTAAAATTTTAGATTGACACCAATATTCATATTTTTCACAAATATAAAAAATGTTTTTTTTTTTTAATAAAGAGCCAGCTAGGAATATTAAAAAAAAGTAAGAAAACATGCCATGCAGAGGGGGAGAGGTAATAATTTAATTTTCGAAATTTGATAGTAGTTAGGTGAATTTTAAACAAACATTGGACGTGACCTCGAACATTTTTCGCCTGCGGCGCTTTTCCGCCTATTTCACTAGGTGCGATATCATGAAATACCTGTTGTCCCGACTGTCCCTTTTTCTAGAAAAAAATGTCCTACATACGCCCACTGAGCCCCCCCCCCCCCCCCCGAGCATATTTTCTGGCTACGCCACTGAAACCAGTGTAAGGTGATAAGAAAATTCCCTTAACAAATAATAGCAATATATCGCGATATCCTGTCATTGCAAGCGCATCGGTTCCCCTCTTCCTGTATCCACACAAGGATGTCACGTGAGGTGGGTGCCAAACGCGAATTAAATTGTAATTCATTAGATAAAGTCTAGACGTGTCAAAATAGTAAAGGTGTAGCGATGTTGCCAACCCGAATAAGATACACCAGGTTTTGTGGTTGAAGCAGGAATAGGTATTTACCTATTAACAAGTGCGGAAAGTGGCCTTTCAACGGAAGCCGTTAAGGGCGGTAACGGCACTTTCCGCACGTGTTAGGTACAAGATTTTTCCTTCGAGTAAATAATTTTTTGAACAAAAATCAAATTTAAAATAAAAAATTAATAAAAAGTAGCAAGCATTGATTGTGAAAAACTATAAATATTTTTTATTTATGCTTCGCGCGAATGCAAGTACATTATTTTAATTTTCCGAAAATCGATCGGAAATATTGACATTTTTGATAACATTCCTGAAAGAAAAAGTCAATATTTCCTTACACTAAGTCGTTGCTAGGTAACGGAAAATAACTGTTAGGATATATTTATTATTGTATTGTAAGGAAATTTTATTTCTGTACGGCTACTTGTAAACTAAAATGTGTTAAGCTTGACAATTTAATATTACCGTGTTTCCATAGTTACAACGCAAATATTTAATGGCATCCTTTATTTGTGAACAAAGTTAATAATATTTATTACAAAATTTTAACAAGTTGATTGTAATAAGTTATGTCCTTTTAATTATTTTCGATTTACGGATTAATACTATTGTAATGATATTGTCAGTCTCGGCTTGCGCCTCGACATACAATCTTTACGGTCGTCCGGGAATGTTGAGCTTTTCCTACTAGGTGTACACTGTGTATTTTAAATTTTTAATACAGTGCTGTAAAAAAGGAATTGAAAATTAAATGCAAAATTTAGGAAATGTCATTAAAGGCCTTTTTACATTGGGTGCAATTGCAAGAAAATTGGCCTGGAAGCATGCGCTTTGACGACGTTTTAATCAGCTGATGCACGTTTTCCCATTTAAAACCTGCATCAGCTGTTTAAAACGTGGACAAAGCGCAAGCTTTCAGGCAATTTTTTCTTGCAATTGCACTCAATGTAAAAAGGCCTTAAAGCATGGCATGGTATGCAATAATGTTTGAAGAAGATATAATATATTGCAAAATTTGCAGCGAAAAAATGTTAAAAAAAAAATTATTTTTTGAAGCATTAGGTACATAAAAATATAGCTAACTATACAGCACTGAGTGCGATAAAGTACTACTTACGACACGCAAATGAGTGCGGTAACGTGTACTTTATCGCACGCGATTAGGAAAACTTTTTTTTTACGGTTCGCCGACTACGGAGGCCATCTTGAACCGGTCATCGACCACAAATGTGGTCTACCGACTGGGGAGTGTGAAACGGCACCTTCATCCTACGAGATATCCGATCTCATCCGGCCTGTCCGGCGTTAATAGGATGGCTAGGTGTAGATTCATTTTACACTCTTCCCTGAGGCAAGAGCACGCCGTGTTCCCAAGCGGTCACCCGCCCAAGTACTAACCGCGCTCGACACAGCTTAACTTCGGTGATTAGGAAAACTTATTATTGTCAATTAAGCAAGCCGATTAACAAGCGAAATCATCTCTTAAAACGATGCTCTTATATGCTCTTTTTTCAAAACTTTCTCAACTTGCCGCATTGGCAACATTGGATTCTAAAATGGGCAGTTTGTCACCCATCTTGCCCATAATAAAATGCACGTTGAATACGTTTTACAACCGAATTGTTGTCATTAATTATTATTATTCATTCAAATTTATTTTTATTTGGCAGGTTGTACTGGGTGTCGCGTGGGTGTGCCACCAAAGTAATAGTTATGGGAGGTCTTAAATTATGTTACTTATAGATAGGTATATAGTAAGAACTTTAAAAAACTTTCTTTTATACAGGATGGTATGGAAATCATGGGTGTAAGCCAAGTAGAGTAATAAAAGCTCATTGGGTATGCAAAGGGACTACAGAGTGACCCAACGAATATTTAAGCCACTTTCATAATTTGGCATTGATTTTATTGTAAAATCGTTTCATCAAGTGCAGATAGTACCACCCGGGTTATGGGTCAATTTATGGGTTTGCCTACTGTTCACAAACACTGAAAATGGTGGGACAAAGGCGTAAATTATGTACATAGTATTAGGTACACCTATTTTTTATTAAACATTATAGAAACGATACAAAATACAAAAAATACATTATATAGAAATTAAATTATAAAAAATCACAATATTCTTCGTCATCTAAGAAACTGTCATCTCCTCTTGACGTTATAATTATCGGGTCGACGACGGTCCGATCGATCAGGTTGTCGAGATCCCACATTTTCTCCTCTTCTTTAATGACACGATGGACTGCTTTTCGCTAGTTTTCTGGTGTCACTTCCTTAATGGCTTGATCAAACAGCAGCTTAACGTCTTTTATTTTGAATGTCGTGTGGTGTCTTGCTTCAAACCCTTTCACTTGCGCCCATATAAGTTCTATAGGATTTAGTTCGCAATGATATGGCGGTGTTCGTAGCTCAGTTACACTATGTTCTTCAGCTATATCTTCCACGGCATATTTCATAAAACGATGTTTGTGTAAATTTGCTATAACAAATCGTTCCTTCTTTATCAAATTATCTTCTTTTTTTTTCTTTGGTTAGTGTCCATAAATAGTTTAATGCCAAAAATTTACCTGCGCCTATGGCCGACACAGAAGTTGTGCGGAACTGGGCGGAATTTCCCACTTTATTACTCTACACCTTTCTGAAATAGACTATACGATCCAGCAGCGAAGACATGTACAATGGATTCTGAACATGTTTGTTTTCTAGAAGCTATCCGACCGCTGCTACCGAATTTCAAAAAAGCAATGTATGTGTCTTGGCAAATCAGTCGTCGCAACTGGGTCGTAGTCGCCAGCGACTAGTGACCGTAAAGGAAAACGTACCTTTAGTTGCATCCTAATAATAAAACCAAACCAACATAGCTCGCAAAAATGTCTGCCCGTTCGCAGCGCATTTGCGTTGATTTGGGGGATCCTTATGCTGATCGTCGTTGTCCGTCTGCTGCGACGCGTTGCTAGTTCAACTCCATCGTTGCAGCTTTAGTGACCATTTAGGTATTTATATACATCGCCCTCGGCCATCGTTGAACGGCAATATGTGTAAAGGCCGGAAATTACCCCCGCATTTTAGTATTTTACGACGCTGCAATAAATAAACGGAGGTTATTGTGGGAATTGAAAAATTATTGGTTTGAAATTTGTCGATTTCCTCGCTTAAATAACATTGAAAATTCAATGGAATTTTGCGAAACAAAAAGGTTAACTGAATATTTGTTTATGACGTGGAAAAACGATTTGTATAGAAAAGGAAAATTGCGAGCGGTTTTTCGTAGCAGGTTTATATTTTAAATAAGTTAACGGAATTGTGGTTTATAAAATAATTGTTGTTAGTTGCTATATATACAGATAAATTATGGCTCGAGACAACTACGGGACAAGAAAGGATGCCGGCTTATCTAAGCGGGCCTCCATCGAGTTTTCGGGCGTCAGAGACTCTCTCTATAGTCTATTTCAGAAAGGTGTGGAGTAATAAAAGCTCATTAAGTATGCAAATAGACTACAGAGTGACCCAACGAATATTTAAGCCACTTTCATAATTTGGCATTGATTTCATTGCAAAAATTTTCTTTTCATCAAGTGCAGGTAGTACCACCCGGGTTTGGGTCAATTTATGGGTTTTGCCAATTGTTATCCATTCACAAACACTGAAAATGGTGTGATAAAGGCGTGCATTATGTACATAGTATTAGGTACACTTATTTTTTAATAAACATTATTAAAAAAATTTAAAAAATACGTTATACATAAATTAAATTATAAAAAATCATAATATTATTTTTTTTGTCTGAGGAACTGTCATCTCCTCTTAACGTTATAATTAACGGGTAGACAGTTCGATCGATCAGGTGATCAAGATTCCACATTTTCTTCTCTTCTTTAATGACATGATGGACTGCTTTTCGCCAGTTCTCCGGTGTCACTTCCTTAATGGCTTGATCAAACAGTAGCTTAACGTCTTTCAGTAAAGTTCAGTATTTCAAAAAATATTTATGGACGTCGATATTTATTACCTAGTCCTTACGGAAATACGTTAAATTAGTAAAGTTCTGTTACAACTTCCAGTTTAACATTTTAAACCGTAAAACATTTTTTTTTGGTTTAACGTGTTAAACTAGAAGTTGGTATTTTTGGATAGAGAATAAAAAACTAAGGTAGGTAGATGAAAACCATTTTTCCTACGACCACCTATGAAAAAGAGAAAAAAAGCACGGTTAACCTGGCTCGAAAGCGCCGAATATCACACGCGTGTTGAAAGAAAATATTTCAACTCCAGAGTGGTAATACAAGGCACACTATTTAATTTAAACATATGATGTCAATTTGACAGACCACCCCTATTTATTAAAAAGAACAAATTTTAGAAATCAGTAATTGTAAAGTGTTTTAACTTATTTTTCATGTATTTGTCGAGTGATTTAGAATTAGAGTGTGAAAATACGCCATGTGAAATTATAAAAAATGTTAATAAAAGAAAAAACAAGTCGCGCTGAAGAAAATGTCATATATTTAAACAACAAATGTTAACTGGTAGCCATGGACGCCATAGCGTAGACACTAAAGCTCTTGTCTACAGAACGGGAGGTCACAGGTTCAAATCCCATCAGGAGTATTTGACTTTTTTTTATAAAAACATTAAATCATTTATTGAATTATTTTGAATTGAAATCTTCCTTGTTGGGTGGATTTTTTAAATTTTGGTTTAATGTATATTTCCTTGAAATTTAAAATTTTTCATTCTGGTTAATCTAGGATTAGTTCTTCTTATGATATATAAAATATGAAAAAAAGAAAATGTTAAACTGCGAATAAAATAATAGCCTATTGACAAACTATATGAAACCAGATATTAAGTGGAACATAATCCTAGGTACGCTAATTTCAACTCTAGAGTTGAAATATTTTTTTTTACAAATCAAAGGCTTTTTTAATAATTCTTTGTGGTCGTAGAAAAAATAGTGTACATTACTCGTGTGAAAGTGATTATTCTAAAACTCGGAGAATTTCCGCACTCGGCTGACGCCTCGTGCTAAATATATCCTCGTTTGAAAAGTATCACTTTCATCACTTGATATGTAATATACTATTCCACTAAGATGCGCCGTTCCAATGATCCAGCCCGTCAAAGTCTGAAAATGCCATATTTCAAACGTCAGTATCTCAAAAACAATGGAACTTAGACATAATGTGACATTTTATACAAAATATACGGGTAATTGTATAGGGAATTAGACTATAATATATAAGGTAGGATGTTCCATTTAAAATAACGATGTTGCCACCTGTTTCTGGCAGAAGTGGCAACGTCGCATTTCTGAAAATAATTTAGAACGATACACTATGAAGAAAACGTATCACGTGTTTTCCATAAACGTCTAACAACGTTTCATCCACTGTGAAACACCCTGTATGAATATGAATAATTATTAATTATTATTGACTGCGACTATACCATTGATTATTTTACTCAAAATTAAACATTCAATTTTCTTGTTTTTTTTTTCTCAATGATAAATTATTCAACAAAACTGTACAGATGCCTACCCGTTTCAAATATAAAATTGACGAACCCTTCTCAAATTTCGCCCGAATAAATAATCGATCATTTGGAGTTAACCTTTCTCCATATATTTTTACAATTTTTTCTTGGTGTTGGCTTTAAAATTATAAAGTTTTGCCAAGTCTAACTTTAGGCTAGACGGCTGTTAGCTTATCTTTGGTCACAGAGTTTAAACGGTCTGGCTAGAGATTACAATTTTACCCAATAAAATGAACAGGCACAAGAAAACTTAAAATACCTTACTACAAACATCTATTGACTAAAACGTTGTTATAACATATTGAAAATATGTAATTTTTTGTTACTTCTTTTGAGAGTTCACCATCTGTTTTGGGTATTTTTCAATCGAGCATCGCGTATTTTTTATGTTTACCGAAAAACGACTTATAGATAATAGAGGCAGATAGAGCTAATAGATTTTAATGGTCTAATTTAATATGTATATTATACAGGGTTATCAAATCATTATAATGAACAACATTTTCAAATAACTTTTTTTCAAAAATCTCAAAAATAAGGTACTCATATTCATTTATTACACTTTGGATCAAATACGGTTCTGCCTAACTTGCCCGTTGAATAACATTAAGAAAACTTCTCGGTGTAGGATGAGCCCGCAAGGGAAAGCGTTCTGCGTGTAATCAAAGCAGCAGTCGCACTTTGACGACACTCGCCGTAAATTTGCACCATATCTACTAGTTCATTGTTTTCAAATTTTACCATTTTCACCAATTTAAAATTAACTTGCTTCAGAATAACACACCGCAGCGGATTGTCAAATAACTCACCACCGACCCCTAAATTGCATGAGTAATAGGACAAAAACAACATAAAGTATAGCAGGCTACGCTTTGATGATCCGCACTTAGATTTTTTACTTCTGTATCTCGCCTATTTTTAAGTTTTTGGAAAAAATATTTGAAAATATTTTTTTTAATGCCTTCTATACACAGCTAAAAAAGAAGTATCAACTTAGGAATCACCCTGTAAATTGTCACCGGTAAAGTTCTTATCATGGGAAAAAAATTTTAATCAAAGGTTTTTTTTTGACAAAACCGAATAGTCGTAGCTTCCCTTTATTATCAATCACATGCAAAGTTCCAAAAATAAAATCAGATGCTCCAGTCTCTAAATACTAGTTTAATTCGATATTTTCTTATAATAAAGAGCTCAACAACCCAGCACTAATTTTCAGTATGTCGAAGAGACTAAAGAACACCGCCTTGACAGCACGCTTAAAAAAAGCTCCTGTATTAACTTGTTTCGAACTTAAAATAGTCTAGACTAGCGCTGAGAGCTTTTAAAATTTCTATAAACTTTTAAAATTAGCTACTCTCACGGCAAAGAGCGTCGGACATTATTAATCCTTAACATCAGAGAAAAGTGTATTTTTCAACGTAATTTTCGTTAACTTCACCAAGGAAATTATTTTTTATACAGAGTGTTATGGAAATTACATACGTTTAACCCCATAAATCCTGTTGCAGGCGCTTTTCTGGTGGATTTGTAAACACAGTTGCATTAAATAAAGTGGAAAACACTTAATTGTGCAGATGTAAATAAAGACCTACCTCAAAAATCCAAGAATGGCACAAAATGTACAACCTTAACGGGGAATAATTTAGACGTAATGGTAGTAACATTACACGAAACAAACGAAGTTTGGGTGATTGGATGGATAATAAATATTAAATTCCATTGGAAGAGAATTGCTGAGGAAGGTCACTGACAGTGTGAATTGTTTCTCTAAGAAGTCATCCCTTACATAAAATAATTTTTTCCAAAACTTTGAATGTATACTTTAAAATTATTTGAAATAAAATTAAACTATAGTCTTTTTCAGAAAGGTGTAGAGTAATAAAATGGGAAATTCCGTCCAGTTCGGTTCAATTACGGTGTCGGCCATAGGCCCACATAAATTGTGTGCATTAAATTATTTATGATAACTAACCAAAGAAAAAAATAGAAGATAATTTGATAAAAAAGGAACTTTTAGCTATAGCAAATTTACACAAACATCGTTTTATAAAATATGCCGTGGAAGATATAGCTGAAAAACATAGTGTAACTGAGCTGCGAACACCGCCATATCATTGCGAACTAAATCCTATAGAACTTATATGGGCGCAAGTGAAAGGATTTGAAGCAAGACACAACACGACATTCAAAATAAAAGCGTTAAGCTACTGTTTGATCAAGCCATTAAGGAATTGACACGAGAGAACTGGCGAAAAGCAGTCCATCATGTCATTAAAGAAGAGGAGAAAATGTGGGATATTGACCACCTGGTCGATCGGACCTTCGATCCGTTAATAATTATAAAGTCAAGAGGCGATGACAGTTTTTCAGATGACGAGGAATATTATGATTTTTTATAATTTAATTTCTGTATAATTTTATAATGTTTAATAAAAAATAAGTGTACCTTATACGTAATACACGCCTTTATCACACCATTTTCAGTGTTTGTGAATGGATAACAATAGGCAAAACCCATAAATTGACCCAAACCCCGGGTGGTACTACCTGCACTTGATGAAAATAAAGAATTTTGCAATGTAATCAATTACAAATTATGAAAGTGGTTTAAATATTCGTTGGGTCATTCTGTAGTCCCTTTGCATACCTAATGAGCTTTCATTACTCTACACCTTTCTGAAATAGACTATAAATATAGTTATAAGTTATATATAACTTTATTTATATTCTTTGACAAAATGAATTTTACCTGTGTGGCCACTATGTGGGTTGGTATTGCGGACGACTCCATGTAAACGCCGTTTTAACCGAAATCGGTCCGTTTTGTTTTATTTGATTAGTCGTCGGTTGTCGTAAATAAATAGGGGTAACTTCGAAAATTAAGGGAATGTTTATACTGGATGATGCATCGTGTTTGGAAACATATGAAATCCCCTGCAAGTTTTAGACTGTCCAAATATTGGCTTCCCTGTTGACTTTAGAGCGGGGTTGTAGGGAGACTTTTTTAGGGTCTCTGTGTGGTGAGTGCACATGCAGAGTTTGAGCAATTTTGGACAACCCGATCTTAACTTGTTTGAATAGGATTGCGGTTGGTTTTTCATTGGAATTCAACAGGTCATTGTCAAATGTAATTTGCAAATGGTAGGCTTTTTAAAAATCTTTAACAGATACATTTTACACTGTATTTAACTAATACTTTTATATCCGAACTTTGACAATAGAACTGTAATAAAATGTATGTTAGGGCTTCTAGTAAAGAAAAGACTATATAAGACTAACCCTCTACAGAAAAATTCCCTTGAAAAACGTTCTATCGGACAACGGTGACGGTGAATTTTTTTTTTAACCTAAAACTATAAGCAACGGCTACCTTGGTATGTATTTGTACGCTTTTTGGATAAAACCAAGAAAAAATTAATCAATAAATGGAATGGCGAACGCGTAACTGGTTTTTATTTGATTATATTCTACAAATAAATTTCCATTTTTGATACTGTTTTTACTAAATACGTTTTCGAGTCCCAATCGATCATGCTGTT
Organism: Polydrusus cervinus; assembly: GCA_935413205.1. Lineage (NCBI taxonomy): Eukaryota > Metazoa > Arthropoda > Insecta > Coleoptera > Curculionidae > Polydrusus > Polydrusus cervinus. The sequence continues at coordinate 34,097,222 of OW284517.1, read as the reverse complement.
ATAAAAACAAACCACGATGTATCGATTTTCTCGTATAACATGCACGAAACGTGTAATAGCCGAATATAATGTCTATTTTCCATAGACGGTACACAGAGGTGCCAACCATAGAAATTCTTGGCAAAAAAAAACTCCGGAAAAAATAAGATATGCTAAAAAAAGTAACTGGAAAATAATAATCACCTATATAACTTATTATTCCTGCTGCGAACATGATCACCTATTTTACATTTGCTTCAGGATCTGGTTCTTGAAAATGATGTAGTACTAAAGTATCCCCTACCATTAAAAAAAAGTTACAAAAGCAAATTATAGTCTATTTCAGAAAGGTGTAGAGTAATAAAAGCTCATTAGGTATCCAAAGGGACTACAGAGTGACCCAACGAATATTTAAGCCACTTTCATAATTTGGATTTCAATGCAAAATTCTTTAGTGTCATCAAGTGCAGGTAGTACCCCCCGGGTTCGGGTCAATTTATGGGTTTTGCCTATTTTTATCCATTCACAAACGCTGAAAATGGTGTGACAAAGGCGTGCATTATGGACACCGTGTTAGGTACACTTATATTTTTATTAAGCATTATACAAAAAATATAAAATGCAAAAAATACATTATACAGAAATTAAATTATAAAAATCATAATATTCTCCGTCATCTAAGAAACTGTCATCTCCTCTTGACGTTATAATTAACGGGTCGACGGTGCGATCGATCAGGTGGTCAACATCCCACATTTTCTCCTCTTCTTTAATGACATGATGGACTGCTTGTCGCCAGTTCTCTGGTGTCACTTCCTTAATGGCTTGACTAAACAGTAGCTTAAGGTCTTTCATTTTGAACGTCGTGTTGTGTCTTGCTATAAATCCTTTCACTTACGCCCATATAGGTTATATAGGATTTTGTTCGCAATTATATGGCGGTGTGCGCAGCACAGTTACACTATGTTTTTCAGCAATTTTTTTTTTATGATAAAACACCTGCACTGTAGGAAAAATCCTTTAAGGCGCTCTGGGAGCGTGTGCGAAGAAAGCTATATCTTCCACGGCATATTTCATAAAACGATGTTAGTGTAAATTTGCTATAGCTAATAGTTCCTTCTTTATTAAATTATCTTCTTTTTTTTCTTTGGTTAGTTATCATAGTTGTCATAAACTAAGTATACCTAGACATCCCACGTAAATGGGCCAAAGCATGACTTAAGGCCTCGACGTAAAAACCGAGAAGCGATGTGACTTTAGATGGATATTCGTGCTCGCTTAATGTTTATTACAAACAAGGTTTGGCGTAACCCGCTACCGTTGTGGACGACGTGCAAATTTCATGAGCTGTAACATTTTTACGTTGGACCATTCCTCTTGGTTTGGTTTCTCTATGGTATTATTTTTATTTAGAAACATCGCCGGTATAGTTTTTGCCGAGATTTCCTATTTAAATTTAGAACTGATATACATACTCTAAATATTCGTCGACAACTTATTCTAACAATTCCCTCACATAATAAACAATTTTTTTTAAATTCATTCAGTTACAATATAGCTTCCCTTATTAACAAATATAAAATAAATGACTTTTCTGCAAGCATTAGTACATTTAAAAAGAAAATCAAGATTTTTTTATCATTAGCTTACATAAATATTTTTTATTAATATAAAAATGATCTGTTCGTGCCGTTGCTCATTTCTCTTTAAACCTGCTATATTACCTTTTTCATTCTTCTCTGCGTATCTCTTCTTCTTTCTCTCTAACGTTTCTGTTTCTGTTCGTCTCTTACCAGACTACCTTTAGCCTCTCTATGTTTAAATGTATATTCATATTATTTTTATTCATTATAATTAAGTTTATTTACTACATTATCTAGGCCTCAACGGTACCTATGCTTGCATGGGATGCTGCGAATATGGCCTATTATTTCCTAGGTTATTTTTTTTACTTACATTATGTGATGTATCTTTCTTTCTTGTGGAAATAATAAATGTATTATTATTATTAATAATTTTTGGCCAAAAACAGCTGTATTTGGCCACTGTGCGTGGCGTATTACTGGTCCGATAGTCGTAAATCTAAACGCGAATTTTATCGGCCCAGTGTTCCAACGTAATTGGTATCCAGTAAAGTTCAAAATGGCCGTTGTCGTAATTAAATGAGTATAAAATGAAATCGTCCCGCTTGTAGGGACTAAAAGTTAATTATAGATAATAAAGTTTTCGACTTGTAATGATGTGATTTATTAACGCTTTTGACATATTAGCAGAAATTAATTTGAATTTGGATTGTTCCGTTAGCAATGTTTAATTTGAGCCCTCTTTTTTATTTATTTTTGATTTTTAAAAAATAGCTGAAATAAAAAAGAATTTCCGTTTTAAATTGGTATAATTGGTGACCGCACTGACTAATATTTAGGGGTAGAAATAGTTAGGTAATGGTCAGTAAAACAGCTCAGAAATTCAAGGTTTGTATTTTGCCCACGTTCATTGTTTGATGAAACATAACAATGGAGATGCCCAGCTTTTAGGAAGGAAAAACATTTAAAAGCTGTAGTGGGGGCCATGTGGCACCCGGAAATTGGCATAAAAATGGAGCGTGAAAGGTGACGTTACAACTGTAAGGCAATCATGTGGCCCCTCCCCCCTTTTGCCATCTGTACATGTGTACAGACTTACGGCCTCATTGTTTGATAAAACAACAATGGATATGCCAGCTTTTAGGAAGGAAAAAACATCTAAAAGCTGCAGTAGGGTCCATGTGGCACCCCGGGGGTTGGCATACAATAGGAGCGGAAAAGGAGACGTTACAAACTGTAAAATTTGTGGCAATCATATGATCGCCCCCCCATTAAAGCCATCTGTACATGTGTACAGACTTACAGCCTCATTGTTTGATAAAACATAACAATGGAAATGCCCAGCTTTTAGGAAGGAAAAACATCTAAAAGCTGTAGTGGGGTCCATGTGGCACCCCGGGGGTTGGCATAGGATTGGAACGTGAAGGTTGTGGTAATCATTTGGTCGCCTTTCCATTATTAGTCATTTGTACATGTGTACAGACTTATGGCCTCATTGTTTAATAAAACATAACAATGTAAATGGCCAGCTTTTAGGAAGGAAAAAACATCTAAAAGGTGTAGTGGGGTCCATGTGGCACCCTAGGGGTTGGTTAGAGATATTCGTGGTTCGACCTAAAGTGGTCAAATCAAATCAAAATCAAAGTGGTCAAGTCAAATTAATAACATGTGGTATGAATTTGAGGTTCATCATAAGGATTCTCATCTGAGCTATCATAAGAGCTACTACTAGAGGAGCTATCTAAACCTTAAAGAAACAAAGGAACTTTGTAACCTTAGGTGTTGTTAGGTATAATGTACCCATTCTATATATTATTGGGGACTAATTTTTTGACTAAAACATTTAAATTAAATGCAATATTAAAAGTTATCAAATATCTGAAAGTCCGGTCCTGTTTGTCGAGGTAAAGGGCCACAGCGTAAGCCGATACTTCTGATTTATATTGAAGGGGTGTTTATGTTAACACCATTAAACGACAAGCGTGTGTTTTAAAACTATAAGTTTAGCTAGTCTTGTGGCATGACATTATACATATACAGGATGGCATAAAAAGAAGGTTGGTGTATTGAAAGTATAGAAATGGAGGTAAATAATATCGTATGATAAAATTCCGTTATCAATTATTGTAAGTAGTTTGGTTTTCTGTTTCGAGCCGAGTGGCCAAGATACGAATATTTAAATTATGTTAGAGCAGAAATAGTTACATTTCATGCGAACTGTAAGTACGTTTTTTAGGGGGAAAGCTTATATTGGGCAGTAAACCTGTACTAAATATATATTTAGACAGTGATTAGGTATTGGTATTGCTCTAGTGTTGGCCTGTGTAGTTTGTGCATGTGTACAAATATACAATTAGTGGTTTTCCAGTTACATATATGTACATATGTATATGAATGAAAAAATCAATGTATTTATTCTGTATTTGTTAACAGGTCATGTGACCGATGTGGCTGGCATTAATTACGTGTTTTGTAATCCGGAAAATAGAAAACTTATCTGATTGGTGACGAGGTCGTATCTGTGGGGTTAGAAACAGAAAGCCCTATATTCCTTCTTACAATAATTCTTCATTGAGTGGTATCTCTAATTTGTACTTACTCGAACTTGAACAATTTTTTTAATTTCCCATATTTCTAGCACACAAAACTTAAGGCGCAACTGTAAATTTGAACCTGCGGTACGTGCCACACGAAAAAATGAACTGAAGAACATATCAAGGGCCTCTATTACGAGTGCCTAATAGAGGCGACAGGGTCGGCCCCAAAGATTTATTTTTAGGCTTTGAACTTGTGACTGTTCCCACGGAGAGATGGAAACTACATGTGTTTATATATGTAATCTGGAGGAGGAGATTGTGAAATATAATTTGGATTGAACCAGTGGATTTTATTTGAAAATATACATATGTTGTGTTCATTAATTTTATATAGTAGATGGATACGTTTTCTCTTTAATTTAAATTTGTACACAGTTTGTTCAGAATTCGAATCTCCATGTTGGAATATAAGCTATGCATAGGCGGCCATCAGTGGCGTACAATGCTGTTTTAATCAGGGTAGGCAAAAATTGTATTTAAGACAAAAATTTACCTTCCGTAGCATTCAAGTATTTCAAATTTGGTCACAAAATGTGTTGAAGAAGAATAAAACAACATTATTTGCAAATTTACGTAAAAATTCTTTTAAAACATGGTCATAAAAATTGGTTGTGCGTTTTAAATTCTGCAAAAGGTCGCTTTCCAGAGAGATTATTGTTAATAAGCGTGTGTCTTCCTGTGTGTTTTGTAAATAGGTATGAATTCTTTTTAATCCAGAAAAGGATCGTTCTGCAGACGCGCTGCTAGCCGGAATAGTAACAATTAACGTCTCCATATTTCTTTTTTTTTCCGAAACCCGATGGCGCGAAGTCTAGCAAAAGGGCCAAAAAAACTAATTAGAAATTAAAAATCTATTATCCGCCTGATTAAACCAATGTTGCTAAAAACAAAGTCAATTATTATGTGCAATATGATGATAAGCTTACCGATTATTAAATATTATGAACCTATCAGTAAAAATTATTTTAATTGTCACAAAAGTGCTTCTTATTTTTCGATACTTCATCCGTTATTCCTTTAAAAATATCTTTACTAAACTAACTAATAATAAAACTTATAGAGGCGTGTTTCATATTTTAAATTGAGAAATCGAGGTATTTTCCAAACTACGGTAAAACTTGAAGATTGGCACCAATGCACTTACCAAACGCGTGCTTTCTTGGCGCGGGTTGATGAAGGAAGGTCGAAGGTGGCGACGGGTTTATTTGTTACATCTCTTTCTACCCTACTACCTACCGGCACTCTCGCTTGCTTCCACTCGTACAAAGGCAGTGCTTTTCCATAATACGCTAATGTACAGCGAGATCTTTGCTTTTAGAACGGTCTTAGGGAATGCCTATACAGAGATCTAGTTTACGATATAAGATAGACGATACAGTATACAATGGGTCTCATAAATCAACCCCCCCCCCCCCCCCCCCCCGCCCAAAAATGTTATTTTTCCTACTGAATACAAATTATACTAATAATAAAACAAATATAACCGGAATATTAAGCCATATCATTAGTTTCTTCACCAAATAATACTGTTTTTCAAACTAAATTTTCCTACGGGGAGCATACGTACTACAAAATGTTTTGCCCTTACGTTTCTACATATTGTCATAGCATAGTTTGTTTTTACAAGCCGTTCAACTGGGAAATTGCTCGTCGTAACGGAAAATCTACGCTGTTTAGTTATCTTTTCGGTCGTTACGTTTACATAATTAAATGGAAATGGCGGAAAAGTTTATCTGATGTAAGAAACATTTTTAAAAACCCTTAGCTCAGTGTACGACAAAGAAAATAATTGGTGTCTTGGTAAAAGTATATAATATTTTTTTTTTATTTCTACGACACTGAGAAATAAAGTATGTTTTCCTTGTAAGAATTCATATACTCTCTATACAACTATTTAATACTACATATTTATATGTGACAACACCGCTTTTTCCTATTGTAATAATACAACGAAAATTGCTAGATCGTTGTGTAGTGGTCGTTACAAATGGTGTCAGGTGTGGGGTTTGTTTTAAAAAAAAATTTGTAATGAAATATGAAACAATCGTAAGTAGAAGAAACAGCAGGAATTTCGGTCTCGGTCGAAAAATATTTAGAAAAAAATGTCTGAGCGTATTCTGATTTTCTTCCTTATTAACCTAGTTTCGAAAAACATGCTTCCAGTCTCTCACGGGATCTACTCCAACTTAAAACGACTAATTTTAACTTATCGAAAACAAATTAAATCATTGCGAACGTGATGTTCCAATAAAACTTTTTGAATTTACTCTGTCCGGCCGTTTGTTGCGGGTGAAATGGTCTGGGAAAGAATAGAATCGGATAAAATAGAATTAAAAGCGGCTGCAATAAAGTTTGAAAAGAAACGATCTGCCGCAAAAGTTCGTCCAACAAAGTTTCCAATTGTACGGCTGTAGAAAGGAAAATGGAAGCAAGAGAGGGTGGTAGATGGAGAAAGCAAGTAAGAAAGAAAAGGTCCCTTTTTTTAGTCACAAATAACGGTAGAAACAATTAAAATGTCAGGAAGTTTTCTGGCCTCAAGTGGCAGCCTATAGCGTTCTCGGTTGCATTTCCATACTTTAGGTTGACAATAACCTTTTTTTTTTGTTGAGACTAAATGATTAATTTGATTTCCAATCCTACCCATATTTTAGTACTTTTATACCGGTTAAGCATTCTATCGCGCCTTACAAACTAATTTCTGTGTATTTTCGGCATGGTATCAGTTGAAAATAACGAAGTACAGCTCAAACTTTTATACTAGAATACTAGTGTCATGGCCCTACCGACCTGTACACTAAGCTTTTTATTTCACAGTCATAATAATTATGATTACTTTGTCTCCCTCCGCTTTATTCTATTTGTAAATGTAAATAATTTATACGTCAAGACGTTGATATCTACGCCTAACTATGCAAAAACTCCCTAATGTGTGGGTGTTGCCGTGAAAATTTCCTGCCGCTCCGGCCAACTCTGTATTTGGCCCGATATTAAACGCGTACGAGAGATAATAACACCACAATGAATATATCGCCATCTCTTACTGACGCTTAAGAAAATCGGCCTTGCTTGGTCTGGCCAGATCCTCATATGATGCTCGATTTTATCAAGAGTACTGAGTCCCAATCGGGTTAGGGCACTACTAGGGTGTATAGTTTCGGCTTTGCTACCGCTACTAGATACCAGATGGCAGCTATTCTTAAAACGGTTTTGTCTGTTGAGATATTAATTTTAAAATAATTTTCTTTTAAACAGTTTTTACTATTTAACATAAATTATTTTTGTTAGGTTAGGTTTAGGTCAGTCCTAGTCCGTCAGTGGAATATATTACTGATTCCGGGTTTAGGTTTATTAGTTTTAAAATGAATAAAATAAAAAAGGAAAAACTTCGCGCTTTAGGTAATATGTTGTCTGTGCAAAAACATTTTTTAAACAATATTAATAACTTCAAGAACAAAAGTGGATGAACCATTTTCAAATAAAAAACAACGGCGTATGGAGTTTTCTTAAAAGAAAATTTGAGTGTTTGGTGAACATTTTTTGTTACAACTACTGGAATACCTTATTAAATGCTCCATTTATTTAGTCGGTAAATTTTTTCGATTTTTTTTATATACAGGGTTCTACAAATTCGATGCATTAGCATTGCTATCTCGGTAACTGTAAGAGATAGAGAGTTTGTTAAATGGAGGCCAAATTGCATATTTTAATGCTGAACAATTTGTTAAAAAGAAATTTAATCAAATTTCGATTACTTCCGGAGAAAACAACAACAATAAGCTTGTATTTATTTTTTTATGGCAGATAAGTACCTACTGATTATTTTAAAAAATTAAAAGCACTTATTTTAGGTACTTTTCAATATATTAAGAGGTCAAAAGCTACTCAAAAATTTTTAAAAAATTCAGGTCCGTATTTAAAAAAATTAAGTTGATATAGGTATCTAAGAAACGAACGTCGTATCTGAAAAGTATTTTCTTGAAGAGCATAAAAAATTGTCTTAAGGCGGAACTTTGTGCAGCAAGAAATTTATTTGCAAGAGAGTCTCACCCGAAGTGGGCATACTAGCGAGCTTATGACGTGGTGAAAAATATTCCGTAAACATCGACACACACTGAAACCACGAGACGAGGCGGCAGGTTCTTTTTTATGCTAATGAGTTTCGGCTGATTTTATTTCGAAGATGAGAAATTTGTTTTGAGGAAAATAAGTATTTTACTTGTTATTGTATTAGTTAAAATAATGTATCTAATCGTTATACGGATATATCTTTTAAATTTTGTCTTATTTTATTATTAAAGCTATAGAATATTTACAAAAAATAAAGTTAGGTAGAGCAGAAAGTTTGAAGTGTTAATTAATAATAGGAATAGGTATAAAAGCACCTGCAAACAGGGTGTTCGTGTTCCACCGGGAACCGCTTCGAGCTATATATGGAAAACTATACATAGGAAAATTTTCAAAATTTGCCATCGTGGTAATGCTGATGGGGACGACCGGACTAAAAAAATTTCATAATGGTGGTACTTCCGGTTATACCGAAAGTTAGTGTCAGCTAGGGTAGTCAGGTTTTAAAAATTGAAAAGCAGGAGGTGGATAGTGCCTGGAGGACAAGTTTTTTTTGAGGTGCTTAAAATAATTATATTGATGATTTATAAAAAAAAAGTCGATACCCCGTTGTCCTTACGCTGTGGCGTGCCTTTTATATTTCTTCCTCCTCTCATCAAACGTGCTTTCTAAAAAAAAAAGGTTGCCCCTCTCTAAGGCAGCTGTACAGTTATTAGGCGTCCGTCGTGTTATCGGAAAAGCGGGAGTTTTGTTTAAGTGAGGGGGCGGCGGGAGGTTTAGTAAAAAGCGGGAGCCTCCCGACTAAATCGGGAGGGTTGGAAACCCTAGTATCAGCGTGATTATTTTAAATAGAACATCCTATATATTATTACATTTTTGCATTCTACGTAAGATTCTGAAGCATGCGGAATTGAATTATGATGTCGGCGCAGTTGCCAGATTTCTCAGTTTTGCGCTACACGTAGTAATTTTAATATTTTAAATGGAATGCCCAATTTATTTTTATTGCAGTGCATTGGGCGTGTCCAATTTAATAAGATACCAAATTTACAAAATTCTATCTTCACTAATTGCTGAGCTCTGGCAACACTGTAGTTCCATTAAAAAGTATCATGAGAATTTCTATTTTTAAAGTTTAAATTAAATTGGCCATTTTGAAAAGACAAGAACTTTTCTTGAAGCTTGTCAATAACTTAGTAACTATGGAGGTAGACAAGCGTCCCGGTACTTTTTAAGCGAACTACAGTGTTGCCATAGCTCAGAAATTAGTGAAGATAGAATTTTGTAAATTTGAGATCTTACTAAATTTGATACTACCAATTCACTGCAATAAAAATAAATAGTGCATTCCATTTAAAATAACAAAATTACTACGTGTAGCGCAAAGCTGAGAAATCTGGCAACTGCGCCGACTTCATAATCCAATTCCGCATGCTCCAAAACCCCCACATACTAAATTTTGTAGGCGCAACTTCAGCAGGTTTAATAAAATCGAATTTATTTCAGTTAAAGTCCCCACCCTGTATACCTATACCTATAAATATCTAAGCGTTTTTGACATATTTGAATTTTTCTGTTAAGAATGACGTTTGCAAGCCTTAAAATAATTATCAATTTTTTTTATAAAGAAGCCTTATATTTATTTAATTTAAGCGGGATTCCTTGTTATAAAGGACCTGCTTTATTAGATTTTTTATAATATTTTGATAACTATTAATTCAGGGTGTTTAAACAATAAGATTGAAAAAACTGCAAAAAGTCTAAATTTTATAATTACTTTTAGTTAAGCATTAAAAAGGGTAAGTTTGTATATTCCAAAAATGTTTAGTTTTCGAAATATTGCTAATTTAATATTTTTATATGGCAATTTTGCTGCAGATTTTTAGTTCAGTGACTCTTAGTTGTCTATGACGGCGTTGAAAAACAGCAAAATCTAATTTTACCATTTGAATATTATTAATAAGCACATTGTGATGGCTTCTGTTTCGAAGATATCGATTGGCAAATGTGTCCCATGTTCTTAATATAACTTTAACACATTCTCCATAAATAATAAATAAATTTAAATAATCTTCGTTTGTACAATTTAAGCGTACATACATGATAATTAATGATGTTTATATGGTAAGTGACAGCTTCATAAATTTTTTTCGCATTTGATTGTTTTTCAACGCCGTTATAGCCAACTAAAAGTAACTAAACTTAAAATCTGCAGCAAAATCGCCATATAAAAATATTAAATTGGCAATGTTTCTAAAACTAAAATTTTTTGGGATATACAAACTTACCCTTAGTTTTAATGCTAAATAAGGAATAATTATAAAATTTGTGTATTTCCATTTGAAAAACTAGTCTTTTTGCAGTTTTTCAATTTAATTTTTAATCGTATTGTTTAAACACCCTGTATTAATAGTTATTAAAATATTATAAAAAATCTATTAAAAATATCTAAAACGCTTAGACATAGGTATAGGACATGGTATACAAGATATGCCTAAATTATTGCGTAGAATACAAAAATGTAGTAATATATAGAGTATTCTAATTAAAATAAGCAAGTTGACACTTACTTCCGGTATAACGGGAAGTGCCACCATTATAAAAATATTTTGGCCCGATCGCCCCCATCAGCATTAGCATATACTGTCAAATTTTCAAAATTGGGAGGCACAGGCCTACCCTGAAACTAAAGGTTTTCAGCATTGGTTATCAAATACTTCGTAAGGTCAATAGTTTTCAATCAAAATTTTCTTATATTACAAATTTTTCACCGTGTTTATTTAAAAAACAAAAGATAAGTCCCGCTGGTTCCAGGATTTGTTGACTGTGGTTACTAACTCAGTATTTTGTCCGTCGCGTTCCGTGCCATTATAATTATTTTTTTTTAAAGTGGTATGTTTTTGACGATTAGTTGCGCTGCACCCTCAAAAGAGGAAAAAGTAAGTACCTAGACTTTTTTTTAGTAACACAGAAACAACAGGAGGTAGTACCGTATCGTCGCGCCCATCCTATACAAAATCACGGTATTAATGTTTTTTATAAACATAAAGTGATAGGGGGGTAGCCAAAAAAACGTGTAAGTTCTCAAGAGTGACTTCTATAAAATAAAATACCTCGCAGCCTTTTCTACACTTTCTCCACCGTTCAAAAGTGGCTACAAAAAAAAAACAAAACTTTGCGTTTTCAAGAACTTCTATCAAAAGTGATTCCTACAAAAAAAATGTCGCAGTCGTTTCATAAACTCCCCCTAACAAAAGTTAGTAAAAAAGTATATCTACCTCCCCCCCCCCCCCCCCCCGCTCCCCCTTGGTCAAGAGCAACAGCCCTCTCTATGGACGCCCATGCCTAACAAAAAATTGTATTTTATTACTCTGCGTGGCATACTGTCCAATTTTTATATATTACCTACCTAGCTTCTTAGAAGCATTGTCACTATACAGTAGTCTCGCTGCACCAAATTGTAGCTGCGAGCCAATAACATGGACAGATAAATATCATGTGACCAACGCCAAATTCGTGCCTGACAACTACTTTTAAAACGTTAAACCATGGATAAAATAATAAACACATTTCACCTTTAAGATGAATTCATATTTTAACAGGTTTAGACAGAAGCTCACTATATAAACAATATATAGAGCCTGTATAATAAGCATAAAATATAAAAACAATCGAATAGAAATAGATTCATTATGCAACAGTTGGTTTCTTTACTCACTAAGAACCTTCATAAATGGCTTTATTTTATTGCACCTATCACCCTTTACCAAGACAAATTAAACTTTAATTTTAGATCTAAGAGTTAATATACCAGGGTTACCATACATCCTGGGATTTGTCATAAGTTCCCGGTGACCCAGTTTGGGCCTCTAATACCAATAAGCTATTTACCTTAGTATATTTTGTTCACTATCAAGACAATGGCCCATTTCGATAAAAAACGAAACAAAAAAAATTCAATATAGCCCATTTTTGATTGCAATACATCAACAAATCCACTGCATTTCGTTCAATTCTTATCCTTACCTAACATGAATAAGAAATTTTGAAAGCCCAAACACCCGTTTTGACAAAATGGTGAAAGCGCCTTGAACATTTTGCCTTCCGGCGCATTATAAACCATCTCGGTCTAAGCCGAAACATTTATGGCAACCCAGAGTATATAGCACAACTACTAGTTGCGTCTTTTTAAAATTGACGCTTAGATATTCTGTTATTGGCATTGACAATCCAAAAAGAAGAACATAAAATTAAGCCCAAAATTTCCCCCGAAATTACTTCTTGTTCGACCACCTATAATTTTTTTCAGTGTATCATTATTCTCTCTGGATGTAAATTGTTTCACGTCAGCCGAGAATAAATTCAGCTGTATATAGGCAACTTCTATAACATGACAACAAAATTTACCTAAAACATGAGTTGCGCGCTGCAAGATAACGGACTTATTACGACATTGTTTTGTCTCAATTTTTGAAGTCTTAAAGATAAGACATGGAACTTCTAAGGTACATGGCTATTTTTTTGAAAAAAAAATTCTTAGCTACGATATTAACCTTGGAAAAGGGCCTAAAAATACGCACCTTTAGTGGGCATTTTCTTATACATATTCTTATTTTTTTCAAAAAAGGGCTTTGTACCTTAGAAATACAAACATTCCTTTATTAAATTTTAAATTGTCCCGACAAATATCTCAAATAGCCTTTGCAGAATCCTGCAGTAGCGAAACGGTGTTTTTCATCCTCTAAATTTGCGCGTGGTAGAGCCTTAAGCAAGTGCTCTTGGTTTTGTCAATTTAATCAATATTTTGTTGTAAAAAAAAAATATTTTTTTTGGTTGCTCCGGAAGTCATCGCAATTTTTTTCAACAAATAATTCAACATTAAATTTTGGCACTTTGCCTCCATTTATCCAAGTCTCTATTTCTTATAGTGACCAAGATAGCAATGTTATTGCATCAAATTTGTAACACCCTGTATTCTCATTAAAGATTTTTGACTTTATATTATAGCCCCACCTGTATCGACTATCACGAGCCGTCACTGGGATTTAAATTTGTTTTTATTTTGGCACTTGCTGGGGTTAGTTAGCGTTAGTTCTTTGCTCACGGTGTTGGTTACCTTGTAAAACAAAGAAATATTGCTGCTCCGAAACTTTAGCGATTTATAATAATTTTTTTTATATCTCAATCGAAAACTCGTGCCTTACACGGTTTCTTTTTCGTATAACTTTCTCTATTCGCTTCAATCTGAAAGGAAAGTTTTAAAAGTTTCTCCTCTACAGGTATTCTCACCTGTTTCTGAACATATTTATTGAACATAAAGTTGGACATGTTTGGGAAGATTTTCGAAATATTGCTGAGATGGACGGTCATAAAAATTAGAACGTTTTTAAACTGGGTGTAATAGCAATTTATACAGAATATTAATAAACTAACTTAATACATTTAAATGACTCCTTATAAGTGTCCTAGCCTAGAGAAACGTGCCATCCTTTTTTTTATTTTCCGTCGTCTAGAATGTTGAATAAGGACTTATAAAATCAGACCGAATAGTAAATTATTTCCTGTGCACCCTGTATATTCAGGACGAGTTTTTACGTAAATAAAGTTTGTGTTACCACGTTGGATAACATTTTTTACTTATTTCTATAAGTTTGTTAGAGGTGCCACATCTTACCGGTGTGTCCCACCAAGTGCTGCATAAGCAGCTTTGAGTTCTCCTTTTTTTCGTCGAATCCCAGCTCTACTGACCAGCCATGATATAGCGAAACGCGTCTAGGGATGGATCTGACGAAATAAAAGGAAATTCTTCTTCTGCAAAAAAAAAAATTTCAAAGCTTCTGTCTCTTTTGAAAAGTGGCCTTTTAAATATCTAACCGGGCCTAAAACTATCTCCTAATATTTCGTTTCAGGTCAAAATACTTAAGCCCTAGGGCACGTTAGGTATTCTTGTGTCTAGGCTTTGTACTTTGTTTATGTTGCAATACCAACGAAAACGACACAATATCATACTGAACTTAATGGAAAAAAAGTTATAGTAAGTGTCTTGAGTACCTAATCGGTTCCTTAAAAAAAGCAACGTTACTACAAGTCAAATAAAGCTGTTTTTGTTGAAACGGGCTAAAAAAAGGGGGCGAGAATAAACACAGAAAGCAGGCGAAAGTCGTTTTGGCCGAACTACTTATTTTGACTCGACAATGCTGATTGCTTCGCTGAAGTTTGATATTTTTTATAGGACTAAGCTTGGAACTTAATAGTTTAAGTTTCTTTTTCATTGCTTTTTCTTATACTGTATGAGCCAAGTTTCTTTTCGTGGGAGGAGAATAAAACATTATTTGTAAATTAGTTCAACACGGCGGTCTTTACGTAAACATTATTTTAAAACATCGTCATAAAAATTCGTTTTGCTTTTTAAATCCTGCAAAAAGTCGCTCTCCAGAGAGATTATTGTTAATTTACTTAAGCGTGTCTCCTCCTGTGTGTTTCGTAAATAGGTGTGAATTATTTTCGTTTTGTAGACGCGCTGCTAGACGACGGCGCGATGTCTAGCACAAGGGCGAAAACACTAATAATATATTAAAAATCTATTATCCACATGATTGAACCAATGTTGCCAAGAACGAAGTCAATTATCATGTGAAATATAATGATAAACTCACTCAGAGCTGTGAAAGTTACTTTTTCGATACTTTTGCACAAATGTATCTAGATACTTATAAGGAATAGTTACTTTTACCTAAAAATAACTTAGTTCTTAGTTACTTAGTTATAGTAACTAAGATACTTTTACAGTAACTTGTTACTTTAATTGTAACTACTATAATGTAAAAGTAACTAAGATACTTTTACAGTAACTAGTTACATTGATTGTACTTGATACTCTAAAAGTAACTAGGATACTTTTGAGTATATAATATATATAAATATAAGTAACAAAACTAAATAAATATAAATCCAAATATACTTTTATAAAGAACCAAAAAAATTCAGAAGGTTTTTAAAATGCCCCGTTGGCTTTTAAAAGTACCAACCTTTCAAAATTCTCATCTAAGAGGACATGTCTTTTTCCCTTTCATTGATTTCCTTAACAAACACAAAAATTACCTCCTAGATGCACCTACGGTCTACATACTTTCCCACTCTTACTTACTAATCTTGATGATTAACGGTCGCCGATCGTCCCTTGGTCATCATTTGATGGACGGCACGTGTGCATTATTGGTATCATAGAGGAACGTTAAAAGTAACTTAGTTACTTTAAAAGAGACTTAGTTACTTTTAAAGTATCTAGTTACTTTTTAAGTGTATAGTTACTCCTAAAAAGTAACTAGATACAAGTTACTTTTCAAAAGTAACGGCATGATTCCAAAAAGAACTAAGTTACTAAGTATCTAGTTACTTTAAGTAACTAGATAGTAAAAAGTATCTAGTTACTTAAGTTACTCACAGCTCTGAACTCACTGATTATTATTAAATATTATGAACCTATCAGCAAAAATTATTTGAAATGTCAAAAAAGTGCTTCTTATTTTACGATACCTTATCCGTTATCCCTTTAAAAATATTCTAAAACTAAACTAATTAATAATAAAACTTATAGAGGCGTGTTTCATATTTTATATTGAGAAAGCGAAGTATTTGCCAAACTACGGTAAAACCTGAAGATTGGCACCAATACACAAAGCGTGCTTTCTTGGCGCGGGCTGATAGATGAAGGAAAATCGAATGTTGCGACGGATTTATTTGTTACATCTCTTTCTACCCTACTGCCTACCGGCTCTCCCGCTTGCTTCCACTTGTACAAAAGCAGTACTTTTGCATAGGACGCTAATGTCCAGCGAGATCTTTGCTGTTAGAACGGTCTTACGGAATGCTTATACAGGGATCTAGTTTACAATAGAAATAAGCAAATAATGCGTTCATGGAAATGATATAGGATTAATTTTTCGGTCTTATATTATTATTATTTATTATATTAATATGGAGATAAATTGCCAAAGTTGGATTACACGCATATTAACTAAAATACGAAAAAAATGTTTCTGTTTATTTTAGTTCCCAGGGTAGGCAATGCTTTTTTGCCTATATTGTATGCACGCCACTGAACGGTGGTGCTCAATAGATGAGAAGAAAGAATTTTGAATTTGTATAGGAGATGAAATATTTACTTTGTTAAACAAAATGTTTACCCTTTTAATTTTAAATGATTTTAACCCATTTGTAATGATATTGAAGAATTTCAAAGAGGCCTGTATGCCAGTCTGGTCTCGGCTCGATGAAAAAAAAAATTCGTCAATCCGGCCCTAGATGGAAATACCCTTTATGTTCTAAAATTTTCGTTCCAAAAGGGATGCGGTTCATTCGGGATGGAATGAGAAAATACGACCTCGGAAAAGACAGAGTCCAAACAATTGTCGATTCGGTAGAAATACCGAAAATACCGACAAAAGCAATTAAAAGTTGCCTTGGCCGGACGGGCGCTCTCGAAATCCTCGAAAAGTCTAATAAATTGGAAAGTACGTTTCTAAGTTTCCCGTCGTGGTTTCACGATTCACTGCGCCCGGTCCTTGCGATTTTTTCGTCGAAGTTTAACTTCTAAAAAGTCTTCGAAGAATTTAATTGCGGATCTCGAGTTTAAAGCCGGCCACTCACGATTCGATACTGCCCGAGCGGAGGCGGCGGCGATTTCGTTTGGTCAATCCAGCCAAATTGTATGTAGGGTGTTATAGTATATTTGACGTAAGCTTTTGATAGCCAGCGATGATACACGTCATTTCTAGTAACATTTATTTTATAGAACTTAAGGTTTGTGTAGGGCCGGACTGGTGTTTCTGTAATAGTTAATTACCAGATAAACAATATATTTTTCCGAAAATCGATCGGAAATATTGACATTTCTGAAAGAAAAAGTCAATATTTCCTTACACTTAGTCGTTGCCAGGCAACGGAAAATAACTGTTAGGAAATATTTATTATTGTACTGTAAGGAAATATTATTTCTGTACGGCTACTTGTAAACTAAAATGTGTTAAGCTTGACAATTTAATATTACTGTGTTTCCATAGTTATACACAAATATTTATTCGCATCCTTTATTTGTGAACAAAGTTAATAATACTTATTTCAAAATTTTAAAAAGTTGGTTGTAATAAGTTGTGTCCTTTTAATAATTTTCGATTTACGGAAAAATAGTATGTATACCTCGCAGAAAAAGCTACATTCCCGGACTCCGTATGCGCCTCGACATACAATCTTTACGGTCGTCCGGGAATGTTCAGCTTTTCCTACTAGGTATACAATGTACTATACTTGCTTTTTTTATATAAAAAACGCTTTACAGATACACGCAGTGCAACAGTATATAACTAGAAAGTTTACGAACAAAATAATAACAAAATTATCTCTAAAAATACCAAATACAACAACAATACTGGACTTATTATTCAATCGAGGCAAAGTTGTATATCTTAATGTTGAATAATTTATTAAGAAGAAATTTAAAAAATTCCGATAACTTTTGGAAATATCTGAAAAACCCCAAAAGAATAATTTTTTGTTTTTATTTTTTTTTAATGCAAAAATCTGATTATTTTGAAAAATCAAGAGCACTTTCTGAAGGCACTTTTTTATGCTCTTAAATTTTTTTTTTATTTTTCAGATACAAGGTTTCGTTTTTTAGATACCTACACCAACCTATTTTTTTTTTTTAATACAGACCTGATTTTTTTTTATTTTTGAATAACTTTTGACCTCCCAAAGCTAATAATTAGTAACAAGTGTGACACATCATTAGTCGTGGGTCAACAGCTACTCAAAAATAAAAAACAATTGAGTATTTAAAAAAATTAAGGTGATGTGGGTATCTAAGAAGCGAAACGTCGTATCTGAAAAATAAAATTACCCTCTTGACGAGCACAAAAGTGGCCTAAAAAAGTGCTCTTGGGCTTTCAAAATAATCAGGATTGTTTCTTAAACAAAAATTGATTTTTTCAATTTTTTTCCGATATCTCGCTCCGAAATATTTATTTTTAACAAATTGTCCAGTATGAAAATATATAACTTTGCCTCCATTAAACCAACTCTCTATCTCTTTTATAGTTACTTAGATTGCAATGCTAATGCATCGAGTTTTTAACACCCTGTATACATACTTCGAAGGAAAAATTGCATATTTTACACAGTGTAATAAATTCTTAAATAATTTAAAAATATTTTTTCTACTCCCACATGGAATGTTTCCTTTACACTTAAGTGGCGAGTAAAGTAGGCTATTGCAGTTAACTGTGCGGCAAAATTTTATAACAATCCTAGATAGGTAATGAAACTGACCAATCACAGTAGTCAATTACAGAGAAGCCATTGTTGTTCTTAAAAGTACTGACCAATCACAGTATATTATTTTTACTGAGGCTCCGCCTTCTTTTTCAAGGCCCTAAATTATATAATTTAAATGCATATTATACAATTAGTTATTAATTTGTTCAATATAATAAAATCTAGACGCATTTATAATAGATTTATCAATAATGCACCCTGCTGAATGTGCATAAAAATTAATTTCATGTAGCATCATTTATCAGTTGGTTTTCCCATAATTAGTTTAACGTTTCGATAGTCGAGAGGTAGAGCGTTTTACTATGGATCCAATCCATCCAAAGTTCGAGCCCGGCAACCTTTTTTTTTACCTACGGCGTCGTGCTCAATTTACTTCCTCGTGCGATATGGACATCATATCCACTCTTGTTGTACAAACTACTCTTTGCGTACAAACTGACAAATACCTGGTAAAGTCTCTCTCTACCCTTTATTAACTTGGACAAAATCGAACTGCCGAATCGGATCGTGTGTGGCCGACTTACTTAATAGAACGGGAGACCACAACGAAGGTTTATGGCTATACTCTTCTTTTATTGGCACAGGCATTACATAACCTACATAAGAAGTGAATCGTTTTCAGGGTCAATCTTCTAGACATATTATATAATGGCGAGGAAAATGAAAGCGCGTGTAATGATGATACGGCAATTTTTTTTGCGGTTCACCGGAACACCACGGGAAAATTATATCGCAAATTCTCAAAACTGTTTGTATATTTGTATACCGGATGACCACGATATTGCTGGCCAGCTCGTCATTTTGTTAAGGGCATTCGAACAATGTTTCTAAATTATTTTCCAAAGTTACCAGCTCCATGCAAAATTGTATCTATACAGGGTGTTCCTTAATGATGTGCTAATATTTTAAGGTGTGATTCCTAAAGTCATTTTATGAAGAAAAGTCCTAAACGGCTCTATTTTTTTGCTACAGGATGTCGAATTATTTTTTGTTTAATGCGTTTTTTGTAATATCTCTGAAAGTACTTTAGATAATATTTTCAATTTTGGCATATGTTAATAGGACATAAAACCACATGTTTTAGTTATAAAAGTTATTTTTTTGTCCCACCAGTGGCGTCCCTGCAAACATTTCCTCTGATATTTTTTAGAAAAAAAGTGGTACGCCACTGACATTTTTCCATATGGATATTTTAACAAAAATAATTAAATTCAATTAGACGGGGGAAGCATGCCTATTAAATGAAGGTGGTCATTTCCAACAATTTTTATAAAACAAAATTTAGTATTATCAATGTTAATAATAATAAATAGTAGAGCTAATTTTAATTAAGAACGGTGTGCCTGAGGAGAAAAACGCAACAGACCATTTTTATGCAGAATTGACCAGGCTAATCAGAAATGATGTTCATATGGAAAAAAGTCAGTGGCGTATCACTTTTTTTCTAAAAAATATCAGAAGAAATGTTGGCAGGGACGCCACTGGTGGGACAAAAAAATAACTTTTATAACTAAAACATGTGGTTTTATGTCCTATTAGCACACGCCAAAATTGAAAATATTATCTAAAGTACTTTTGGAGATATTACAAAAAACGCATTCAAAAAAAATAATTCAACACCCTGTAGCAAAGTTAAGCCGTTTAGGACATATGTTTATATGAACTTTACTTCATAAAATGACTTAAGGAATCACACCCTAAAATATTAGCACGTCATTAAGGAACACCCTGTATACAGACATATAGAATAGACAAAAAACATTGCGTTCTCTTGGCCCGAATCCTGGCGATGGTTATTAATGAATTTTTACAAACTTTTTAAATTTGGACTCTGCAGATATTGGAGAATGTGAGAAAGTATTGTATCAATCCTGCTTTGCTCTGAAGTATTTAAAATTTCAGAAATTATTTATTGATGTGAACATTAAACCAAAACAAACAAATAACATTGACGCACATAATTTGGTCACATGACGCAAATTACTTTTAATAGGTACTAGTAGCTTCCATTAATTAAAATTTGAATTTCCTAACATAATTTATATGAAAACAGTAGCGTGAGAACAACTTTGCTTCAGGGGGGGCCTTTATTTACCCGGCGGAGGGGTTAAATTTATTGATAAATTATTCTTTTTGTAGGTAAAGCTAAGCGGCCACTGCTTTTATAACATAATAGGAGAAATTTAGAAATATCGTATAGAGAAAAAGTACAAAATGTATGAATACACAGAAAAATACTCTTATTTATTTCAGAAAGGTGCCGGGTAATAAAATAGGAAATTCCGTCCAGTTCGGCTCAATTTCGGTGTCGGCCATAGGCGGAGGCAAATTTTGTGCATTAAATTATTTATGATAACTAACCCAAGAAAAAAAAAGATAATTTGATAAAGAAGGAACTATTAGCTATAGCAAATTTACACAAACATCGTTTTATGAAATATGCCGTGGAAGATATAGCTAAAAAATATAGGGTAACTGTGCTGCGCACACCGCCATATTATTGCGAACTAAATCCTATAGAACTTATATGGGCGCAAGTAAAAGGATTTGTAGCAAGACACAACACGACATTCAAAATGAAAGACGTTAAGCTACTGTTTGATCAAGCCTATCAGGAAGTGACACCAAAGAACTGGCGGAAAGCAGTCCATCATGTATTATTAAAGACAGTTTCTCAGATAATGAAGAATATTATAATTTTTTATAATTTAATTTCTGTATAATGTAATAATATTACATAATGCATAATGCACTCCTTTGTCACACCATTTTCAGTGTTTGTGAATGGATAACAAGAGGCCAAACCCATAAATTGACCCAAACCCGGGTGGTACTACCTGAACTTGATAAAAATAAAGAATTTTGCAATGAAATCAATGCCAAATTATGAAAGTGGCTTAAATATTCGTTGGGTCACTCTGTAGTCCCTTTGCATACCTAATGAGCTTTATTACTCTACACCTTTCTGAAATAGACTATAATTTAAGTATGTACTAGTTTTAACATTTACCAATCAAAATCTAAAAAATATTATTTTTCTTTTCAGCGCCACCGTTCATATCACAGTTTCGGACGTCAATGAATATGCGCCGACCTTTACCGAACCCAGTTACGTTAGACAGGTCGACGAGGGACGAATCTATAACGAGATCGTCCGAGTGGAGGCGACAGACAGAGACTGCACTCCCAAGTTTGGTGACGTGTGCAAATATGAAATCTTGACGTCGGATCAGCCGTTTGTAATTGACATGGACGGTGTTATTCGGTAAGTAAAATAGATTTTTCTGAACAAAAAAGGTTCTTGCAAGCAATCGCAATGCCGACTGTTGACATGCAATTTTTCTTGCGGATAACTCCTTTAAATTAAATTTTTGGGGGTGTTTTTTTTAAATTAAATTGCTTTTCTATAGAAACACCGAACCTTTGGACTACGAGCGCTCCCACAATCACATCCTGAGCGTCATAGCTTACGACTGTGGCATGCGACAGTCCTTCCCCGCCTTGGTCACCATCAAGGTGAACAGGGTGTGCCGATTGGGGTGGAGGGGGCTGCCCGAACGGGTGGACTACGCCCCGATGACTGGAAAACAGGAATTGTTCCCAAGTGCCAGTTTGGAATTGTGCGATGTTCCTTGTACCGTGAGGGAATTGAGGTCCAGAGTCGACTTGGCCACGAGGTAAGAATTTTTATTTTATGCTGTTCAATGTTCATGATGGATGGGTCGAATATGAAAATTTCGGGTTAGCTAACTAACTTTATTCCTTTTTTAACGCAAATTATAAGGTATTTGATATAGTAAATTTCACGTACGTTTTTAATGTTTGGACGTTTTTCTTGTTAAACGCGTTCACCAACATATTATTTAAACATTTCTTAATTCCGAAAACGGCCTTTGTCCAGATTTATGAGAGATGAATGTACAACTTACCGTATTACATGTACACGACAAAGATGCACACTGAACACTTCAATTTGTTGCCCGTTAGTATGCGTATTTCTTTCTTACGCTTTTGCCTTCGCATATCTTTTTCCGTACTTCATTAATCCGCGTGTCTTCTCTGCGTTCTTTCAATAACACAGGGCCCGCATTTATTCGTTCACGTGTTGAATAATAAAGGCAGGATTGTTGTTGTATTTGGTATTTTTAGAGATAATATTATTTTGTGCGTAGACTTTTTGGTTATAAACTGCCGGACTGTGTGTATCTGTGAAGTGTTCATTTATGAAAAAGCAAGTAAGACCCTGACCAAACCTTAGGTTCTGTAAATTGTTACTAGAAATGACGTGTGTTATCGACAGCCTTACATGAAATCATTGAGATAGAATAAACAAGGAGGCGACATCACGTGACTAAAAGTGACCCTACCTGCGCCATATTGGTATGACACTTATATCATTCGTGTAGTCAGCTGTTCAATCATAATCGAGGTGGTTTTAAATTTTATGAGAAGTTTTTCAATTTTTGTGTAAAACTATTGCTACTGTGTGATAGATATTAATTAATTCTTGTGCCGTGCGAAGTTGTTCTAGCAGAAATACTGTGGATAAGAAGAAAACAGCGAAAATTAAGTTTAATATATTAGTATAAATAACGGGCAGGTCCGTATTTATAAACTTTGGGTGCTAATTGTTGCCTATGGTTTGTTTAGTTGCAATTTTATTTAAATTAGTAAATAACCATTTTTTTTAAAATACATCTACAATTAAGTTAAAGCAGCTTTGAACTTTTTAGGATTAGCCGCTTAACTGCAATTTCACCATTTGTTTATTGATACAGGTCATTATTTTCTATATGCGAAATAAACACAACTTGTATGTTGGGTTCCACAAAGATTTTTAACCAGCAACATTAACTGTGACAATAATGACATTGGCAGGCGTTATTTACTTACAATTGAACTTGCAATATTTATAAATTAAAAATTTAGATAAC
Organism: Polydrusus cervinus; assembly: GCA_935413205.1. Taxonomy (NCBI): domain Eukaryota; kingdom Metazoa; phylum Arthropoda; class Insecta; order Coleoptera; family Curculionidae; genus Polydrusus; species Polydrusus cervinus. The sequence goes on along the minus strand of OW284517.1, from coordinate 34,073,732 downwards.
CGGGCCACTACTCGTCTTCGTCTGACAAGTCACATGGTTCATAAAAAAGTGTAACAAATATTTCATTTTTGCTGCTGTGGCATGTAAGTCATATTTTATGGGTTAAAGTTTGTTTAATAAAACATTTACAACTTCTAAATAAAATCATTTCTCACCCCATTGTACACCTTTCCAATGGAACAATATTTAATTACAATACTATATTCTCAATGTCACCAATCAAATTAATGAGCACAAACAAGTTTCACCAAAATTTTTCTAGCTGCTAACAAGTACCTACACAATATACAAACATATGTATAAATAATACCATTATCCGTTATTTCCATTACAAAGCTGTTCATTGCGAAATTATATTATTCTAATAAACCCAAGCATTTTTAGAATTGTTCAAAATACATTTAATCAGGTCCTTATGAATCGGCCATATTGATATGACACTTAGCCCCGCCCCCTGGTATCGTTTTTCGCAGACGAAATTAAACGGTAATAGCACCTCCTTGTTTATTATCTCGATTGCGTGAAATACACATGACCATGAATCGTCACAGTTTATCAATGTAAAGATAATTTAAGTCTGACAAATTTTGATTAGTTAGATTTTGATACTATTAAATATTTCATTATACATTTACGCTTATGCGCATAAATTGAATAAGAACTCCTGAAATACTATTATGTATATAGAATATTATTCTACCTTCTTTAATGAAAAAGTTTATCGCATTTTTGTTGCGAAAGTTGTAAATTATTAAATATTAAAAAACACATTGTTATTTATTCAACTTTTATTACATTCCTTGCTCTTTATTATTTTCTTGGTACCTACCTCGGCAACGTCAAATGATTATCGCCATCGTAAAGTAAAATAAAAAAAATAATGGAATATAATGGTGTTATAAATTTTTTTATGGACATTTTACACGTACAAAGTCAAGTCAAGAAGGGGAGTTAATGAAATTGGAATTTTATATTTAAAAAAATTAATATAGTTAAGCGGTTACAAGGTGTACCATAAAAAAAATATTTTCTGTTCTGAAATAAGTTTATTTTCGGCACAAATGCAAGGAATTCTATTGGCCCTTATATTTCTAATTTAAGAGAATCATGACTTCTACAGGGTGTTACCAATTCGTGTCGTACAAGAGGATCTCGAAAACGGTAAGAGATACGGAGATGGTTATTAATTTTTAATTAATTTTTAGTTTTGATTTTTAATTTTTGGCGCCTTTATTTTTAACTTGAGAAAAACCAAAAAGTTCTTTTTCGTAAAGGTTTTTTATGTTCTACAAGATGGCGTTATTAGTTTTCAAATTCGACGTTTCGTTCTTTAGATACCAACCAGTACAGTACCGGGTGATTCATTAAGGGTGACGAGCGGCCATATCTCCGAAACTACTGGGCATAGAAATTCAGGAATACTATTTATTATTTTTATTAACATTGATAATGAAAAATTTTGTTTTATAAAAATTGTTGGAAATTACCACCCCGCCCGTCTAATTTAATTATTTTAATTAAGAACGGTGTGCCTGAGGAGAAAAACGCAAGAGACCATTTTTATGCAGAATTGACCAGGCTAATCCGAAATAATATCCACATGGAAAAATATCAGTGGCGTCCCACTTTTTTTCTAAAAAATATTTTTTATTTAAATTTTTAAAAATTATTCTATCCGCGATAACGCTGAAACGAACGGAGATATCGAGCTGCGGTTTTAATATTTATTCTAGCAAATTTTATCTACTTTTCAATTATGATATCATAATTATACCGTATGATTTATTTTTTCGAAGTAAAATCAAAAAATGTGTTATTATTACAAATCGCGCCCTCTAGCATTTTTTTTTTAGAACTATTATGGACAACTAAATACGATTGGTCAAAGTGCATACATTTCTCTTCCAAACAGTCTTTAGTTTGCTAAAATCGGCTAATTCGTTTATAAGTTACAGTGATTTAACTGATGACACTTTCAACAGCTTCCCCCTCTTATTAAAGTCGGTACACCAATGAGCATAAGACCAAAGTGATGCATAATTGTTCAAGCTTTTTAATGAAGTTATACCTTAATGTGGAATTTTGGGAGATATGTAAACTTCTATAATTTACTTTTCAATTACGTCCTCTTGCGGCAAAATGCGGAACTTAAAAATTATTTCCAGGATTTTCTCATGGCCACTTTAGTTATAATTTTTTTTTCCCTGAATTTCTATGCCCAGTAGTTTCCGAGATATGGCCGCACGTCACCCTTAATGAATCATCCGGTACAGTTTTAGATACTTTTAGCTTTGGAAATTTATTACAATTTAAAGGTTTTTGAAATTTTAACGTTTTGTCATCTAATAACACATTTTTTTAAATGATCTTTTTATATCATTATAGTCCCAGACCCAAAGTCTCGGCCTCAAATATGTTTTTGTCTATTTATTCTTGTTACATGTTTCGCCTAAAACTAGCATCATCAGACCTTATAAACAGTGAACAAAATTTGGAGTTGTTTTTGAAAAAAACATAAGCGCCTTACAGTATCATAACTAGACTAACACTCCACTTACCTTTTTTTTACTCGGGAACGTTATTTTTTTCTGTTTTACAGTATTTCGGTCAAGGTCTAAAGCAAAAACAATAGGACTTAAGATTTAATAATACTAATAAATTCCAGTTCCGTATTTTAAAAAATGTACTTGAGGTGGTACCTAAAAGAACGAAACGTCGAATTTAAAAACTAATAACGCCATCTTGTAGAACATAAAAAAAGTCTATGAGAAAGTGTTTTTTGTTTTTTTCCCAAGTTAAAAATAAAGGCTTAAAAAATTAAAACTCAAGACTAAAATTTTTTTCGGGTATCTCTGAAGGTATTCGGAATATTTACAGTTCTCTTTCACCAAATTATTCAGCCCCAAAATAGGCAACTTTGCCTTAATTTAACCATCTTCGCATCTCTGACCGTTTTCAAGATCTCCTTGTAATCATTGTTTAATATAAGGAAATGGAAATTTTACTTAAAATTTATTTAATTTTGTAGACATATTGGTAAAGGCTGCGACAGAGATACGTATTCAGTTCAGTCGCAACGCAAACTTTGTGGAGCATCTCCGTCTGCCATTGACTTACTTCCATCTCCAGGTGCCGGTACAGAGTGGACCAAACCTCTAATTTCAGATGAAGGTAAGAGTATGTTAGTTATCCCGGGATTACAAGATCCCAGGATTGCAATCTCTAGTAGAGACATAACGCATTGTATGATGGTAAGCGTTGATGTTAATTTGTACGATTTATTGGATAAATAAGTTATCACAAATACATGTACAAATATCAAATTTATTATATCACTAATTGATAACCCTTTTTTTAAGGTCACGAATCAGATCAAATGTTCGAATTTGATGGCAGTAGTACCGCAGTTTCCATTCCTAACGCTGTATTGGACCATAATGTACCTGCCACGTTCACAATTGCTACCTGGATGAGACATGGTGAACATACTGGACAAGATAAGCACATCAAGGAGCACATCTTGTGTTCTGCTGACGATCACAGTAAGTGGAGTTTATTTGTTTGTACTGTCTATAGCTCGCCTCAGAACTCTTAGTAAGTAAGTGGTTCTCCTAGCATAGATAATTAACAATAGGTAGATAGCTGACGTCTCAAAAAGCTGTTGATTAAAAAATGGTGCCACCCTGGAGCAAATACGGTTTGGTGCTTTTTCGTTGGAACAGTCGGTACTATTGACAGCGCCGTAAATCACCAAATGTAAAGTTTGAAGCAAGGTCTTCTGCGATGCGAAGGTATGCGAACAGTTGCAAATAGAGTGAAACGGGCTGCAAGTTTCTATTGTAAGCATTCAATCAATTTATATATTATCCGAAGCATAAATGACAAAACAACTGACTGCTGAAAAGTGAGGTCGTGTTTTTGGTCGGGGAACGGCAGCAAGCTACGCAACTGGCCATTATCGCCAGTCTTTGTTGAATGGTATTAAGTTCGACAGTTAGATATAGTAAAAAGGGTTGACAACCTAAAATACTACTTTAAAAATATCCTAACCGTATTCTCTCTTTAGTAGTGGTGCCATTTTTCTGAACTTTTTATCAATCTACCTGTTGTTTTATCCCTATAAGGGCTACGACATCCTTGAAAGTTTATTAACATTGTTAGATAGGTTATAGTATGACCGATCTTAAATTTTTGTTTGTAGAGGGCGTCCTATGCCTACAAGAAAAATTATTTTACCTAATGAAGAATAAACTGAAATATCTTGATATTCGCTAAACTAAAGTCTATTTCAGAAAGGTGTAGAGTAATAAAATTGGAAATTCCGTGCAGTTCGGCTCAATTTCGGTGTCGACCATAGGCGCGGGTACATTTTGTGCATTAAATTATTTATGATAACTAACCAAAGAAAAAAAATAAGATAATTTGATAAAGAAGGAACTATTAGTTGAAAAACATTGTGTAACTGTACTGCGCACACCGCCATATCATTGCGAACTAAATCCTATAGAACTTATATGGACGCAAGTAAAAGGATTTGTAGCAAGATACAACACTACATTCAAAATGAAAGACTGTTTGGTCAAGTCATTAAGGAAGTGACACCAGAGAACTGGCGAAAAGCAGTCCATCATGTCATTAAAGAAGAGGATAGAATGTGGAATCTTGACCACCTGATCGATGGGACCGTCGACCCGTTAATTATAACATCAAGGGAAGATGACAGTTTCTTAGATGACGAAGAATTTTATAATTGAATTTATGTATAATGTATTTTTTTAATAATGTTTAATGAAAATAAGTGTACCTAATAGTATGTACATAATGCACGCATTTGTCACACCATTTTCAGTGTTTGTGAATGGACAACAATAAGCGAAACCCATAAATTGACCCAAACCCGGGTGGAACTACCTGCACTTAATGAAAATAAAGAATTTTCCAATGAAATCAATGCCAAATTATGAAAGTGGCTTAAATATTCGTTGGGTCACTCTGTAGTCCCTTTGCATACCTAATGAGCTTTTATTACTCTACACCTTTCTGAAATAGACTATAGCACATACATATTTTTTTTTAAATTCTGTTTAGTATAACTTAAATGAATAGCCTTTATTTTAACGACGTTATTAACGGTGGTGCTGCAAAAATCGGATCTGAAAACCGTAAATATTTTAAAGCTGATTTACGTTTATGTTACATAAATAGAATAAAAGTAGAAGCCATTAACAGCTGCACCTCTTCACACTCTTATAGATGATGAAGGCTGTAAAGTGTTTTCTCCGGTAATAAAGAAGTTAAATTTAATAGGATGAAACATTTTAAAAGGAGTGTTCTTTATTTTTGCGGATTTTTATTTCCTATCGATTTTGGTGCAGTTTCAAGTCATTTGATATGATATTTTTTCTAATTAGCCTGGTCAATTCTACATGAAAACGGTCTCTTGCGTTTTTCTGTTCAGTTCTTGAATAAAAATTGAATTCAACACAAAAATTAAATCAGCTCTGAATTATCCTTTCATCAAGAGCCTGATTTTTTTCCCATTCTCTTTTAATTCATTCGTGTTTTGTTTTTTTTTGATCCGTGCTCTTAAGCCGTTTTAAAATAGATTATTGCCTAAAACTTTTTATATAATTTTAAACCTTTTTGTAGATCCTCCGCTTCACAAAACTTTTGGTAAGATTGGTGTTGTTTGAAAAGAATTAACATTGAGAAGTTTTTTTTTTGTGAAACTCCTAAATTTTTAACCCTTTTCAGTGTAATTTGAAGCTTTTATTATTTAAAAGAACTAACCGCATTGTACGAATTTGAGTGTCGTGTTTTAATTTGTCTTTGTTAGAAACTTTAACACAATATGCAATGCAATTTTTGAGCTAAGGGCTGTCATATTGTGAATGTAGGACTGGGTAATATCATTGAAATAGTATTTACGTATTTAAGAATAATCCATATGGAATCAGGTAATTCCGAAAGTTCTGTTACGAAAAATATTATTTTTTGCAACTTATGATGCTCGAAACGTCGTTTATGGGAACCTTTTATATTATTTTGAGACCTTTGAGACATTGCTAAGAGTAACTTTTGAAATTATCTGTACTCATCCATATGGATCCATCCTTTTAAAAACCACCCCTGTTTTAAACCACCCTGTTACAAATGACCCTGTTAAAATCACTCCTGTCTTAAATCACCCTGTTAACAACCACTCCTGTTTTAAACCACGTATGACATATGACGTATGTCGGACGACGTATGACAGATGACACGCGCCTGCGCACGCCCTAAAAAAAGTTCCCTCCCCCGCATTGCCGCCATACCAGAGATGATGTGGCAGAATCTACCAAAATTAAATTGTATCTATTAAACTTTAATTGGTAACAGAAAAACTACATGGAATTTTAGATTTTGATATTTCTTATTCTGATTACTTAGTTAGCAAAACATTGTTGCTAGCGTTACTACGTCTCTACCTTTTGTTGTTAGGTCTTTTTTTGAGTGTTACTTTTGTTGTCATTTTATCTGGTTGGAATATTTACCAACAATATTGTCGGGTATCAAAATGGAACGTGTATACATACAAGTCTTTAAAAAAATATAGTTATTAAATCAGTAAATTTAAAGAGTTGTCTCCTTAAAACTCACATACGATGCTTTTTCAAGTAAGTTCTAGAGAAACAATTTTCGCTTTACAGTCAACTCGGGCCAAAAGAGAAATAAACAATATAATAATTAAATAAACATTATCAAGATCACTTACTCACTGGCTGGAAACTGCTCGGATTCTGAGATTTAGTTTTTACATTATTTTGAGAGACTTGGGTGACCCAACGGGCAGAGGTTACCCTTAGACTTGAATACGTTAAATAACTCCACTGAGTAAGTGTTTCTTTGAGTTTTTATAATGTTTTGTAACTCCTACCAAAATAGAGAAGGGGTTCCTTTTTGCTGTGTCAGGAATTATTAACATTAGGAGGAAAGCTTCTCAAATGTACCGGGTGGTCAACTAAGAATGGCTGCCGGCCATATCTCAGAAACTAGTAATCGTACAGCATCCTGGTAAATTTTTTAATAACAAAAGTGCGCAAGAGAAAATGCTAGAAATTATTTTTAAGTTCCGCATTTTGCCGCAAGAGGGCTGTAATTGAAAAGGAAATTTTAAAATTTTACATATCTCCTAAAATTCCACATTAAGGTATATCTTTGGTAACACCATTAAAAAGCTTGAACAATTATGCATCATTTTGGTCTTATGCTCATTGGCGTACCGACTTTAATAAGAGGGGGGGAAGCTGTTGAAAGTGTAATTATTTAAATCGCTGTAACTTATAAACGAATTAGCCGATTTTAGCAAACTAAAGATTGTTTGGAAGAGAAATGTAGGCACTTAAGGTGTAATTTTCGAAGATATGTAAAATTTTAAAATTTACTTTTCAATTACGCCCTCTTGCAGCAAAATGCGGAACTTAAAAATAATTTCCAGCATGTCATAAAAAAATTTACCCGGATGCTGTACGATTACTAGTTTCTGAGATATGACCGGCGGTCATTCTTAGTTGACCACCCGGTACTATTCAAAATGAAACCCTTCCTTCAACCAATTACAAACAGTTATTTTTATAAACATTTGTCTACTGACTCCTCCTACGAAACTAGAAATGTTTTTGTCCTTGTTCCATGCACCATGTTCTTTCCACCATACCTATTTATCACCCATTTAGAGTCTTAACTTCACAGCGAAGTATTAGATGATGAATCCATATCCGACAATATAAAGAGCTGGGTCTAAACAATGGCTAAAAATATCGATATTTATCTCAGCTCTATTTTTAAATGCTATTAATCCGCTCGGGAAAACCAGAGATTAATGGAAAATCGCGACCGGTCTTGGCTCGGTTCTTTGCTAACAGACTGAAATCATAAAACTATATAAGTAAGAGCATTAATACTAAAAGGTCTTTCGATGAGTCGGGATAATGGAAGCGCCTTCACAGATAGACTATGCAAAGTAATGCAATCGATAAGTTTTTAAAGTTAGTTGATCTTTTGTTAATTTGCACTTATAACTTTTTAATGAATTTATTCTAAGGAAATTCTGATATTAGAATAATATTATCTATGCAATAAAAATTGTAGTAACGAAGTAGTAAGTGGTGGTTGAGTGTGAAGGTATATTCTTCCAACAGGTAGAGTATTTTTTTACTTGATCATTGTTACTATATACAGGGTGATTCCTAAGTTGATACGTTTTTTTAGCTGTGTATATAAGGCATTAAAATAAACAACATTTTCAAATACCTTTTTTTAAAAAACTCAAAATTAAGGTACTTACATTCAGTTATTACACTATGGATCAAATACGGTCCTGCCTAACTTGCCCATTGAATAACATTAAGATTGAAAGCGTTCTGCGTATAATCTCGAAGCAGCAGCCGCACTTTGACGACACTCACCATAAATTAGCACCATATCTACTAGTTCATGTTTTCAAATTTTACCATTTTCACATGTCGCCAATTTAAAATTAACTTGCTTCAGAAAAATACACCGCAGCGAAATGCCAAATAACTGAAATTGCATGACTAATAAGATAAACAACATAAAGTATAGCAGGCTACGTTTTGATGACCAGGCCTGCACTTAGATTTTTTAATGTATCTCGCCTATTTTTGAGTTTTTTTTAAAAAGGTATTTGAAAATGTTGTTTATTTTAATACCTTCTATTCACAGCTAAAAAAGAAGTATCAACTTGGGAATCACCCTGTATATAGGTACATACCACCAGCACAAGATAGGCAAGTGTGTTTAGGTTAAGAGTAAATTCTAGTGATGCATTCGCCATTTTATCAATATTTCTTTTCCTTTGGTTTATTCAAAAAGGGGCTAAATAGCCGTCCTTGAGTAGCAATTACCTACAGTTTTGAACTGAAAAAAATTGTTTATGCCCCACTAGACCTCACTCTTAAGATACAAAAAAGGAAAGTAAAACAAAATGCTGTGGGTAAAACTTTTTAAAAAATCGGCTTTACCTATGGAAATTGACATATTTTCAAGAATATGGTGCATAAAATAGTTACACATACTTTAAAATTCAAATTCCTTGGAAAAATCGCAAGCTCCGCCGCGTTTAATACAACAACTCTCGTCGTTTGTTCGAGATTTGGTTTTCGCAAATGCCGCAATACTTTGGCATAATTTGCATGCCAAACTAAAAGGTTAACTCTCGAGATTATACGGCAAAAGCTAACTGCCTCGAGTCTATGATATTGAATAAGATATTAGGAAAACTAATGAGTGCAATAAGTTTGCAGAGTCGATGGCTGAACGGGGCCCTTTGTTGCCTCAGGTCGGTTTTTCGCATAAATTATGGTGTGGTTTAACAATGCCGAGAATCGATGTGCAGTTAGTGTTAGTTGATTAATTTTTTCTTTCAATTTCTTATTCCAGTAACACACAAAAAAAGGAATACTCTATTTAAGTATATATGTTTTCTCACACTTTTGAACTCAATTTGAAGATACAGATACTCTCTCGAAGAAATGATACTTCCCTTGATTATCGACGTTTATTTAAAATTAGTATTTGAAATACTTGGTTACTTTTCTTGATTTGAGTAGATATTTTTAAGTTAAATACCATATAAACTTGGTCAAAGTTAAAATTAATGCTAATTTCAAGTCAAAGTATGCATTCAATAAAGAATACTTTAAGCTCTAAATTAGAATTGACAGTTTAAAACAAGAAAAATTATTGCTCAGTTTACGACTTATATTTACTTTATTTAAATATTATTTAACTACATTTAAGATTATGT